>OY726522.1:94765778-96038771 GCA_963383655.1 Bathymodiolus septemdierum | reverse complement strand
AAGGCTATAATATGTTATAATTCTTGTAATATAAAGTAGGGACCATTACATGGTTAGTAAATGATGATAGTAAGGCTATAATATGTTATCATTCTTGTAATATAAAGTAGGGCCATTACATGGTTAGTAAATGATGATATTAAGGCTATAATATGTTATAATTCTTGTAATATAAAGTAGGACCATTACATGGTTAGTAAATGATGATATTAAGGCTATAATATGTTATAATTCTTGTAATATAAAGTAGGGCCATTACATGGTTAGTAAATGATGATATTAAGGCTATAATATGTTATAATTCTTGTAATATAAAGTAGGGCCATTACATGGTTAGTAAATGAGGATAGTAAGGCTATAATATGTTATAATTCTTGTAATATAAAGTAGGACCATTACATGGTTAGTAAATGATGATATTAAGGCTATAATATGTTATAATTCTTGTAATATAAAGTAGGACCATTACATGGTTAGTAAATGATGATAGTAAGGCTATAATATGTTATAATTCTTGTAATATAAAGTAGGACCATTTACATGGTTAGTAAATGAGGATAGTAAGGCTATAATATGTTATAATTCTTGTAATATAAAGTAGGGCCATTACATGGTTAGTAAATGATGATATTAAGGCTATAATATGTTATAATTCTTGTAATATAAAGTAGGGCCATTACATGGTTAGTAAATGAGGATAGTAAGGCTATAATATGTTATAATTCTTGTAATATAAAGTAGGACCATTACATGGTTAGTAAATGATGATAGTAAGGCTATAATATGTTATAATTCTTGTAATATAAAGTAGGACCATTACATGGTTAGTAAATGATGATATTAAGGCTATAATATGTTATAATTCTTGTAATATAAAGTAGGGCCATTACATGGTTAGTAAATGATGATAGTAAGGCTATAATATGTTATAATTCTTGTAATATAAAGTAGGACCATTACATGGTTAGTAAATGAGGATAGTAAGGCTATAATATGTTATAATTCTTGTAATATAAAGTAGGGCCATTACATGGTTAGTAAATGATGATAGTAAGGCTATAATATGTTATAATTCTTGTAATATAAAGTAGGGCCATTACATGGTTAGTAAATGAGGATAGTAAGGCTATAATATGTTATAATTCTTGTAATATAAAGTAGGACCATTACATGGTTAGTAAATGAGGATAGTAAGGCTATAATATGTTATAATTCATGTAATATAAAGTAGGGCCATTACATGGTTAGTAAATGATGATATTAAGGCTATAATATGTTATAATTCTTGTAATATAAAGTAGGACCATTACATGGTTAGTAAATGATGATATTAAGGCTATAATATGTTATCATTCTTGTAATATAAAGTAGGACCATTACATGGTTAGTAAATGATGATAGTAAGGCTATAATATGTTATAATTCTTGTAATATAAAGTAGGACCATTACATGGTTAGTAAATGATGATAGTAAGGCTATAATATGTTATAATTCTTGTAATATAAAGTAGGACCATTACATGGTTAGTAAATGATGATATTAAGGCTATAATATGTTATAATTCTTGTAATATAAAGTAGGACCATTACATGGTTAGTAAATGATGATATTAAGGCTATAATATGTTATAATTCTTGTAATATAAAGTAGGACCATTACATGGTTAGTAAATGAGGATAGTAAGGCTATAATATGTTATAATTCTTGTAATATAAAGTAGGGCCATTACATGGTTAGTAAATGATGATAGTAAGGCTATAATATGTTATAATTCTTGTAATATAAAGTAGGACCATTACATGGTTAGTAAATGAGGATAGTAAGGCTATAATATGTTATAATTCTTGTAATATAAAGTAGGACCATTACATGGTTAGTAAATGATGATAGTAAGGCTATAATATGTTATAATTCTTGTAATATAAAGTAGGACATTACATGGTTAGTAAATGATGATAGTAAAGCTATAATATGTTATAATTCTTGTAATATAAAGTAGGACCATTACATGGTTAGTAAATGATGATATTAAGGCTATAATATGTTATAATTCTTGTAATATAAAGTAGGGCCATTACATGGTTAGTAAATGATGATAGTAAGGCTATAATATGTTATAATTCTTGTAATATAAAGTAGGACCATTACATGGTTAGTAAAATGAGGATAGTAAGGCTATAATATGTTATAATTCTTGTAATATAAAGTAGGACCATTACATGGTTAGTAAATGATGATAGTAAGGCTATAATATGTTATAATTCTTGTAATATAAAGTAGGACCATTACATGGTTAGTAAATGATGATAGTAAGGCTATAATATGTTATAATTCTTGTAATATAAAGTAGGACCATTACATGGTTAGTAAATGATGATATTAAGGCTATAATATGTTATAATTCTTGTAATATAAAGTAGGGCCATTACATGGTTAGTAAATGATGATATTAAGGCTATAATATGTTATAATTCTTGTAATATAAAGTAGGACCATTACATGGTTAGTAAATGATGATATTAAGGCTATAATATGTTATAATTCTTGTAATATAAAGTAGGACCATTACATGGTTAGTAAATGATGATAGTAAGGCTATAATATGTTATAATTCTTGTAATATAAAGTAGGGCCATTACATGGTTAGTAAATGATGATATTAAGGCTATAATATGTTATAATTCTTGTAATATAAAGTAGGACCATTACATGGTTAGTAAATGATGATATTAAGGCTATAATATGTTATAATTCTTGTAATATAAAGTAGGGCCATTACATGGTTAGTAAATGATGATATTAAGGCTATAATATGTTATAATTCTTGTAATATAAGTAGGGCCATTACATGGTTAGTAAATGAGGATAGTAAGGCTATAATATGTTATAATTCTTGTAATATAAAGTAGGACCATTACATGGTTAGTAAATGAGGATAGTAAGGCTATAATATGTTATAATTCTTGTAATATAAAGTAGGGCCATTACATGGTTAGTAAATGATGATATTAAGGCTATAATATGTTATAATTCTTGTAATATAAAGTAGGGCCATTACATGGTTAGTAAATGAGGATAGTAAGGCTATAATATGTTATAATTCTTGTAATATAAAGTAGGACCATTACATGGTTAGTAAATGATGATAGTAAGGCTATAATATGTTATCATTCTTGTAATATAAAGTAGGACCATTACATGGTTAGTAAATGATGATAGTAAGGCTATAATATGTTATAATTCTTGTAATATAAAGTAGGGCCATTACATGGTTAGTAAATGAGGATAGTAAGGCTATAATATGTTATAATTCTTGTAATATAAAGTAGGACCATTACATGGTTAGTAAATGATGATATTAAGGCTATAATATGTTATAATTCTTGTAATATAAAGTAGGACCATTACATGGTTAGTAAATGATGATAGTAAGGCTATAATATGTTATAATTCTTGTAATATAAAGTAGGACCATTACATGGTTAGTAAATGATGATAGTAAGGCTATAATATGTTATAATTCTTGTAATATAAAGTAGGGCCATTACATGGTTAGTAAATGATGATATTAAGGCTATAATATGTTATAATTCTTGTAATATAAAGTAGGCCATTACATGGTTAGTAAATGAGGATAGTAAGGCTATAATATGTTATAATTCTTGTAATATAAAGTAGGACCATTACATGGTTAGTAAATGATGATATTAAGGCTATAATATGTTATAATTCTTGTAATATAAAGTAGGACCATTACATGGTTAGTAAATGATGATAGTAAGGCTATAATATGTTATAATTCTTGTAATATAAAGTAGGACCATTACATGGTTAGTAAATGAGGATAGTAAGGCTATAATATGTTATAATTCTTGTAATATAAAGTAGGGCCATTACATGGTTAGTAAATGAGGATAGTAAGGCTATAATATGTTATAATTCTTGTAATATAAAGTAGGGCCATTACATGGTTAGTAAATGAGGATAGTAAGGCTATAATATGTTATAATTCTTGTAATATAAAGTAGGACCATTACATGGTTAGTAAATGATGATAGTAAGGCTATAATATGTTATAATTCTTGTAATATAAAGTAGGACCATTACATGGTTAGTAAATGATGATAGTAAGGCTATAATATGTTATAATTCTTGTAATATAAAGTAGGGCCATTACATGGTTAGTAAATGAGGATAGTAAGGCTATAATATGTTATAATTCTTGTAATATAAAGTAGGACCATTACATGGTTAGTAAATGATGATAGTAAGGCTATAATATGTTATAATTCTTGTAATATAAAGTAGGGCCATTACATGGTTAGTAAATGATGATATTAAGGCTATAATATGTTATAATTCTTGTAATATAAAGTAGGGCCATTACATGGTTAGTAAATGAGGATAGTAAGGCTATAATATGTTATAATTCTTGTAATATAAAGTAGGACCATTACATGGTTAGTAAATGATGATAGTAAGGCTATAATATGTTATAATTCTTGTAATATAAAGTAGGACCATTACATGGTTAGTAAATGATGATAGTAAGGCTATAATATGTTATAATTCTTGTAATATAAAGTAGGACCATTACATGGTTAGTAAATGAGGATAGTAAGGCTATAATATGTTATAATTCTTGTAATATAAAGTAGGGCCATTACATGGTTAGTAAATGATGATATTAAGGCTATAATATGTTATAATTCTTGTAATATAAAGTAGGGCCATTACATGGTTAGTAAATGAGGATAGTAAGGCTATAATATGTTATAATTCTTGTAATATAAAGTAGGACCATTACATGGTTAGTAAATGATGATAGTAAGGCTATAATATGTTATAATTCTTGTAATATAAAGTAGGACCATTACATGGTTAGTAAATGATGATATTAAGGCTATAATATGTTATAATTCTTGTAATATAAAGTAGGGCCATTACATGGTTAGTAAATGAGGATAGTAAGGCTATAATATGTTATAATTCTTGTAATATAAAGTAGGGCCATTACATGGTTAGTAAATGATGATAGTAAGGCTATAATATGTTATAATTCTTGTAATATAAAGTAGGGCCATTACATGGTTAGTAAATGATGATATTAAGGCTATAATATGTTATAATTCTTGTAATATAAAGTAGGACCATTACATGGTTAGTAAATGAGGATAGTAAGGCTATAATATGTTATAATTCTTGTAATATAAAGTAGGACCATTACATGGTTAGTAAATGAGGATAGTAAGGCTATAATATGTTATAATTCTTGTAATATAAAGTAGGGCCATTACATGGTTAGTAAATGATGATATTAAGGCTATAATATGTTATAATTCTTGTAATATAAAGTAGGACCATTACATGGTTAGTAAATGATGATAGTAAGGCTATAATATGTTATAATTCTTGTAATATAAAGTAGGACCATTACATGGTTAGTAAATGATGATAGTAAGGCTATAATATGTTATAATTCTTGTAATATAAAGTAGGACCATTACATGGTTAGTAAATGATGATAGTAAGGCTATAATATGTTATAATTCTTGTAATATAAAGTAGGACCATTACATGGTTAGTAAATGATGATAGTAAGGCTATAATATGTTATAATTCTTGTAATATAAAGTAGGACCATTACATGGTTAGTAAATGATGATAGTAAGGCTATAATATGTTATAATTCTTGTAATATAAAGTAGGACCATTACATGGTTAGTAAATGAGGATAGTAAGGCTATAATATGTTATAATTCTTGTAATATAAAGTAGGGCCATTACATGGTTAGTAAATGATGATATTAAGGCTATAATATGTTATAATTCTTGTAATATAAAGTAGGACCATTACATGGTTAGTAAATGAGGATAGTAAGGCTATAATATGTTATAATTCTTGTAATATAAAGTAGGGCCATTACATGGTTAGTAAATGATGATAGTAAGGCTATAATATGTTATAATTCTTGTAATATAAAGTAGGACCATTACATGGTTAGTAAATGATGATAGTAAGGCTATAATATGTTATAATTCTTGTAATATAAAGTAGGACCATTACATGGTTAGTAAATGATGATATTAAGGCTATAATATGTTATAATTCTTGTAATATAAAGTAGGGCCATTACATGGTTAGTAAATGAGGATAGTAAGGCTATAATATGTTATAATTCTTGTAATATAAAGTAGGACCATTACATGGTTAGTAAATGAGGATAGTAAGGCTATAATATGTTATAATTCTTGTAATATAAAGTAGGACCATTACATGGTTAGTAAATGATGATAGTAAGGCTATAATATGTTATAATTCTTGTAATATAAAGTAGGACCATTACATGGTTAGTAAATGAGGATAGTAAGGCTATAATATGTTATAATTCTTGTAATATAAAGTAGGGCCATTACATGGTTAGTAAATGATGATATTAAGGCTATAATATGTTATAATTCTTGTAATATAAAGTAGGGCCATTACATGGTTAGTAAATGAGGATAGTAAGGCTATAATATGTTATAATTCTTGTAATATAAAGTAGGACCATTACATGGTTAGTAAATGAGGATAGTAAGGCTATAATATGTTATAATTCTTGTAATATAAAGTAGGACCATTACATGGTTAGTAAATGATGATAGTAAGGCTATAATATGTTATAATTCTTGTAATATAAAGTAGGACCATTACATGGTTAGTAAATGAGGATAGTAAGGCTATAATATGTTATAATTCTTGTAATATAAAGTAGGGCCATTACATGGTTAGTAAATGATGATATTAAGGCTATAATATGTTATAATTCTTGTAATATAAAGTAGGGCCATTACATGGTTAGTAAATGAGGATAGTAAGGCTATAATATGTTATAATTCTTGTAATATAAAGTAGGACCATTACATGGTTAGTAAATGAGGATAGTAAGGCTATAATATGTTATCATTCTTGTAATATAAAGTAGGACCATTACATGGTTAGTAAATGATGATAGTAAGGCTATAATATGTTATAATTCTTGTAATATAAAGTAGGGACCATTACATGGTTAGTAAATGATGATATTAAGGCTATAATATGTTATAATTCTTGTAATATAAAGTAGGGCCATTACATGGTTAGTAAATGAGGATAGTAAGGCTATAATATGTTATAATTCTTGTAATATAAAGTAGGACCATTACATGGTTAGTAAATGAGGATAGTAAGGCTATAATATGTTATAATTCTTGTAATATAAAGTAGGACCATTACATGGTTAGTAAATGATGATAGTAAGGCTATAATATGTTATAATTCTTGTAATATAAAGTAGGACCATTACATGGTTAGTAAATGAGGATAGTAAGGCTATAATATGTTATAATTCTTGTAATATAAAGTAGGGCCATTACATGGTTAGTAAATGATGATATTAAGGCTATAATATGTTATAATTCTTGTAATATAAAGTAGGGCCATTACATGGTTAGTAAATGAGGATAGTAAGGCTATAATATGTTATAATTCTTGTAATATAAAGTAGGGCCATTACATGGTTAGTAAATGATGATAGTAAGGCTATAATATGTTATAATTCTTGTAATATAAAGTAGGACCATTACATGGTTAGTAAATGATGATAGTAAGGCTATAATATGTTATAATTCTTGTAATATAAAGTAGGACCATTACATGGTTAGTAAATGATGATAGTAAGGCTATAATATGTTATAATTCTTGTAATATAAAGTAGGACCATTACATGGTTAGTAAATGATGATATTAAGGCTATAATATGTTATAATTCTTGTAATATAAAGTAGGACCATTACATGGTTAGTAAATGAGGATAGTAAGGCTATAATATGTTATAATTCTTGTAATATAAAGTAGGACCATTACATGGTTAGTAAATGAGGATAGTAAGGCTATAATATGTTATAATTCCTTGTAATATAAAGTAGGGCCATTACATGGTTAGTAAATGAGGATAGTAAGGCTATAATATGTTATAATTCTTGTAATATAAAGTAGGGCCATTACATGGTTAGTAAATGAGGATAGTAAGGCTATAATATGTTATAATTCTTGTAATATAAAGTAGGACCATTACATGGTTAGTAAATGAGGATAGTAAGGCTATAATATGTTATAATTCTTGTAATATAAAGTAGGACCATTACATGGTTAGTAAATGATGATAGTAAGGCTATAATATGTTATAATTCTTGTAATATAAAGTAGGACCATTACATGGTTAGTAAATGAGGATAGTAAGGCTATAATATGTTATAATTCTTGTAATATAAAGTAGGGCCATTACATGGTTAGTAAATGATGATATTAAGGCTATAATATGTTATAATTCTTGTAATATAAAGTAGGGCCATTACATGGTTAGTAAATGAGGATAGTAAGGCTATAATATGTTATAATTCTTGTAATATAAAGTAGGGCCATTACATGGTTAGTAAATGATGATAGTAAGGCTATAATATGTTATAATTCTTGTAATATAAAGTAGGACCATTACATGGTTAGTAAATGATGATAGTAAGGCTATAATATGTTATAATTCTTGTAATATAAAGTAGGGCCATTACATGGTTAGTAAATGATGATATTAAGGCTATAATATGTTATAATTCTTGTAATATAAAGTAGGGCCATTACATGGTTAGTAAATGAGGATAGTAAGGCTATAATATGTTATAATTCTTGTAATATAAAGTAGGACCATTACATGGTTAGTAAATGAGGATAGTAAGGCTATAATATGTTATAATTCTTGTAATATAAAGTAGGACCATTACATGGTTAGTAAATGATGATAGTAAGGCTATAATATGTTATAATTCTTGTAATATAAAGTAGGACCATTACATGGTTAGTAAATGAGGATAGTAAGGCTATAATATGTTATAATTCTTGTAATATAAAGTAGGGCCATTACATGGTTAGTAAATGATGATATTAAGGCTATAATATGTTATAATTCTTGTAATATAAAGTAGGGCCATTACATGGTTAGTAAATGAGGATAGTAAGGCTATAATATGTTATAATTCTTGTAATATAAAGTAGGGCCATTACATGGTTAGTAAATGATGATAGTAAGGCTATAATATGTTATCATTCTTGTAATATAAAGTAGGACCATTACATGGTTAGTAAATGATGATAGTAAGGCTATAATATGTTATAATTCTTGTAATATAAAGTAGGGCCATTACATGGTTAGTAAATGATGATATTAAGGCTATAATATGTTATAATTCTTGTAATATAAAGTAGGACCATTACATGGTTAGTAAATGATGATATTAAGGCTATAATATGTTATAATTCTTGTAATATAAAGTAGGACCATTACATGGTTAGTAAATGATGATAGTAAGGCTATAATATGTTATAATTCTTGTAATATAAAGTAGGACCATTACATGGTTAGTAAATGATGATAGTAAGGCTATAATATGTTATAATTCTTGTAATATAAAGTAGGGCCATTACATGGTTAGTAAATGATGATATTAAGGCTATAATATGTTATAATTCTTGTAATATAAAGTAGGGCCATTACATGGTTAGTAAATGAGGATAGTAAGGCTATAATATGTTATAATTCTTGTAATATAAAGTAGGACCATTACATGGTTAGTAAATGATGATATTAAGGCTATAATATGTTATAATTCTTGTAATATAAAGTAGGACCATTACATGGTTAGTAAATGATGATAGTAAGGCTATAATATGTTATAATTCTTGTAATATAAAGTAGGACCATTACATGGTTAGTAAATGAGGATAGTAAGGCTATAATATGTTATAATTCTTGTAATATAAAGTAGGGCCATTACATGGTTAGTAAATGAGGATAGTAAGGCTATAATATGTTATCATTCTTGTAATATAAAGTAGGGCCATTACATGGTTAGTAAATGAGGATAGTAAAGCTATAATATGTTATCATTCTTGTAATATAAAGTAGGGCCATTACATGGTTAGTAAATGATGATATTAAGGCTATAATATGTTATAATTCTTGTAATATAAAGTAGGACCATTACATGGTTAGTAAATGATGATATTAAGGCTATAATATGTTATAATTCTTGTAATATAAAGTAGGGCCATTACATGGTTAGTAAATGATGATATTAAGGCTATAATATGTTATAATTCTTGTAATATAAAGTAGGGCCATTACATGGTTAGTAAATGAGGATAGTAAGGCTATAATATGTTATAATTCTTGTAATATAAAGTAGGACCATTACATGGTTAGTAAATGATGATATTAAGGCTATAATATGTTATAATTCTTGTAATATAAAGTAGGACCATTACATGGTTAGTAAATGATGATAGTAAGGCTATAATATGTTATAATTCTTGTAATATAAAGTAGGACCATTACATGGTTAGTAAATGAGGATAGTAAGGCTATAATATGTTATAATTCTTGTAATATAAAGTAGGGCCATTACATGGTTAGTAAATGATGATATTAAGGCTATAATATGTTATAATTCTTGTAATATAAAGTAGGGCCATTACATGGTTAGTAAATGAGGATAGTAAGGCTATAATATGTTATAATTCTTGTAATATAAAGTAGGACCATTACATGGTTAGTAAATGATGATAGTAAGGCTATAATATGTTATAATTCTTGTAATATAAAGTAGGACCATTACATGGTTAGTAAATGATGATATTAAGGCTATAATATGTTATAATTCTTGTAATATAAAGTAGGGCCATTACATGGTTAGTAAATGAGGATAGTAAGGCTATAATATGTTATAATTCTTGTAATATAAAGTAGGACCATTACATGGTTAGTAAATGAGGATAGTAAGGCTATAATATGTTATAATTCTTGTAATATAAAGTAGGGCCATTACATGGTTAGTAAATGATGATATTAAGGCTATAATATGTTATAATTCTTGTAATATAAAGTAGGGCCATTACATGGTTAGTAAATGAGGATAGTAAGGCTATAATATGTTATAATTCTTGTAATATAAAGTAGGACCATTACATGGTTAGTAAATGAGGATAGTAAGGCTATAATATGTTATAATTCATGTAATATAAAGTAGGGCCATTACATGGTTAGTAAATGATGATATTAAGGCTATAATATGTTATAATTCTTGTAATATAAAGTAGGACCATTACATGGTTAGTAAATGATGATATTAAGGCTATAATATGTTATAATTCTTGTAATATAAAGTAGGACCATTACATGGTTAGTAAATGATGATAGTAAGGCTATAATATGTTATAATTCTTGTAATATAAAGTAGGACCATTACATGGTTAGTAAATGATGATAGTAAGGCTATAATATGTTATAATTCTTGTAATATAAAGTAGGACCATTACATGGTTAGTAAATGATGATATTAAGGCTATAATATGTTATAATTCTTGTAATATAAAGTAGGACCATTACATGGTTAGTAAATGATGATATTAAGGCTATAATATGTTATAATTCTTGTAATATAAAGTAGGACCATTACATGGTTAGTAAATGAGGATAGTAAGGCTATAATATGTTATAATTCTTGTAATATAAAGTAGGGCCATTACATGGTTAGTAAATGATGATAGTAAGGCTATAATATGTTATAATTCTTGTAATATAAAGTAGGACCATTACATGGTTAGTAAATGAGGATAGTAAGGCTATAATATGTTATAATTCTTGTAATATAAAGTAGGGCCATTACATGGTTAGTAAATGATGATAGTAAGGCTATAATATGTTATAATTCTTGTAATATAAAGTAGGACCATTACATGGTTAGTAAATGATGATAGTAAAGCTATAATATGTTATAATTCTTGTAATATAAAGTAGGACCATTACATGGTTAGTAAATGATGATATTAAGGCTATAATATGTTATAATTCTTGTAATATAAAGTAGGGCCATTACATGGTTAGTAAATGATGATAGTAAGGCTATAATATGTTATAATTCTTGTAATATAAAGTAGGACCATTACATGGTTAGTAAATGAGGATAGTAAGGCTATAATATGTTATAATTCTTGTAATATAAAGTAGGACCATTACATGGTTAGTAAATGATGATAGTAAGGCTATAATATGTTATAATTCTTGTAATATAAAGTAGGACCATTACATGGTTAGTAAATGAGGATAGTAAGGCTATAATATGTTATAATTCTTGTAATATAAAGTAGGGCCATTACATGGTTAGTAAATGATGATAGTAAGGCTATAATATGTTATAATTCTTGTAATATAAAGTAGGACCATTACATGGTTAGTAAATGATGATATTAAGACTATAATATGTTATAATTCTTGTAATATAAAGTAGGGCCATTACATGGTTAGTAAATGATGATATTAAGGCTATAATATGTTATAATTCTTGTAATATAAAGTAGGACCATTACATGGTTAGTAAATGATGATATTAAGGCTATGATATGTTATAATTCTTGTAATATAAAGTAGGGCCATTACATGGTTAGTAAATGATGATAGTAAGGCTATGATATGTTATAATTCTTGTAATATAAAGTAGGGCCATTACATGGTTAGTAAATGATGATATTAAGGCTATGATATGTTATAATTCTTGTAATATAAAGTAGGGCCATTACATGGTTAGTAAATGAGGATAGTAAGGCTATGATATGTTATAATTCTTGTAATATAAAGTAGGACCATTACATGGTTAGTAAATGATGATATTAAGGCTATAATATGTTATAATTCTTGTAATATAAAGTAGGACCATTACATGGTTAGTAAATGAGGATAGTAAGGCTATAATATGTTATAATTCTTGTAATATAAAGTAGGACCATTACATGGTTAGTAAATGATGATAGTAAGGCTATGATATGTTATAATTCTTGTAATATAAAGTAGGGCCATTACATGGTTAGTAAAAACACTAAGCTGAAATGGAGTCATTGTGTAAACATACATAAAGAAACTGCTGATAAATCTTTCAACAGAAGAAAAACAAAGTCAAACTATCTCAAATGAATGAAATGACCACATATACAAATGTACCATGTAAACTATATACATGTACAGACAAACTAGAGATTATATACCTGTACCCCAAGTTAAGTTCTCACAACTTGTTTAATGGTGTGTTGCTCAACAGAGTATACTTCATGTATACATGTAGTACAAATTTGTCATATTTCCAATGAAGTATGACAATGATATTATATAGCTCTGTATGTGCAAGTTTGACCAAATGATCAGTACAAGGTGCAACCCAGTTTGATTTTACATGCCCTGGATATATAGTTGTGGTATATATGATAGATGTAGTTTTAATTTAGACACATATTCAGGATATTTAGAGACAAATATTTTCCCAGAAACTTCATAAGTTAGATGAAGTTCTTTACAGAATTACCTGAAACCAAAATTTATTTCACAATTTTTTTATTCACATTGGATGTATACCACGGATTTGCAATGAGTGCAAGTTTCTACTTTTGATTTGTTCGTTGAATTATCTCCTTTCATTTTTCCATTGTGTATACCGCATCGGTGGTGTAATGGTTAGCGTGCTCGCCTCGAGTGCAGTAGATCGTGAGTTCGAGCCCCGGTCTGGTCAAACCAAAGATTTGGTATTTGTTGCTTCTCCACTAAGCACGCAGCATTACGGAGTAAGAGCAAAGACTGATTGGATCGGAATCAGAATAATGTGTCCGAGTGGTGCGACATGTCTACCCGCAGACTGTTGTTTCAGTGAGCTAGCACTATGAAAATCCAACTCAGAGTGTTGGTCTAGTATAAAGTGGACCTCATCATCATCTCATTGAAAATTAACCTGTTCTCATCTTGATATAGCTGAAAAATTGCTGAATTAGCGTTAAACAACAATCACTCACTCACTCCATTGTGTATGTTCTTATCTAAGAGTTATCTTCCCTTGTCCAGGTATTTGTCATTGATGATCAAACAGCTGTTACAGGTGTAAATTAAAAGTCATCTTTCAATCCTATAAATATGGTGGGTGTTCTTTACTATAAAGCCTCTTCATTATACAATAAAAAGGTTTAAAATTTCAATAGTTTTACTAGTTATAAGGTAGGGTCATGTCAAAGGGCTTTACATTACTATATTTGATACAATTAAATTAAGAGTTACAATATTTGACAGTAAATTGATAGGCATATAAGTAATAAAAGTTGATGAATTTACATAGGTTTATATCAGGTAAAATACAGGTAAAACTTTCTAAAGGCGTATTATCTATGTGCATAAATTGACTAAGCAGGAATGTAGTACACTCTGACAAGTCTCACCATTTTCACCTTGGACTAGGATGTTTTTGGTATCTTTTCTACCTGTACTTTCATGACATAACCTTTTATAACAGGTAAATATTTGTTCCTTTTATCTGTCAAATTATTATGTTAAAATGTCATATTTTAATGTTAAACTAGTGTATTGTAATACAATTTACAAAACGTGAGATTGAAAATAGAAAAATAAAGACATGAGTCAGAAAAAACAAACATATTGAAGTGTAGCATTACTTTAGAAAATAAAATGTGTTTGTACTTCATTAGGTAAGGCTCGAAGGAGATTTCCTAAGGTTCACTTCTCAATTAAAAACTTTGATCAGATTTTACAATTCAATTACAATGTAAACAATTTCTTTTGATGTTGTTAATTTTCAACCAAGTGAAACTCGTCTTATCTCATCAATATGTCGTCTTTTTATGTCCTGAAAAATGTGAGATATCTTATGTTTAACCTTTTATAAACCTTTGAAAAAATAAAATGAAAAGTAAATTAGCTGAAGGTATTTTTATCTGTAATAAACACAGTAATGTGGGGGTTTTTTCATATCAACAAACAACTATTACCCTGGTTTGTATTTTATTTACAAATAAATTGTGGCCATACATGCTGACATTGTTTGTAATCTGTCTAAATTATTGAGAGTCAAGTTGAAAGTTTGTAGAATCAATCATTGGTCTGTAGATAAGATGAATTTGAAGGATTTTAAAAGTACAGATTACATACAAACGTCTAACTAGTAAACAACAACACATAAAGTATACATAAGATGTTAGTTGGTTATTCTAGATTTTTCAAGCAGTTTTATGCCAGACAGACAATCTTTGTCAGTATATAACGTTTTGGAATTTATATAGTGTTTGGAATAGACAGGTGTTTGTTTATACAGGTTAAATTAACAATGATTTCCTACATTGGGTCTTTATTTAAAGTTTGATTTATACAGGATTTTGTTTTATTGACTGACTTTACACTTTGTTTTAGAAGCCAGTTTTGCTGTACAGGCTAGAGCAGTGAAGGATCATTTTAACTTGTACGATCCACAGTCATTGTCATTCAAAGAAGGGGACATTATTCGGGTAAGTTTCTTAAATTTTTCATAATTTCCACAACATTACTGTTTAAAGGAGAAGATATAATTCATTTAAATTCATGTATTATAATAATTATAATTCAGGGCAAGATTTTGCAAGGTAACTGTCACAGATAAGTTATGTTGACCCTGTGAGCTTTTGCCATCACTAGCTATTCATCAGCATTCAAATGATCACTATTTCCTTTGAAACCTCAGTGGTCATATGATTCAAATTTTGCGGCCATGATATAGGGAATGTTCTCTGCTAAGATTTCTCATGTCATTGTGTGTGGACAATGAACATGGCTGCCAAAGACTATTCTTCTATCTTTTTTTTTTCATCAAAATTATCTCCCTTGTATATTGTCCTCTTCAAAGATTACAGTTTATTTTGTGTTGATTGGAATACAGTATAGCCACCAATGAATGACATATATATATATATATATATATAAGACTCAATTGGTAAAGGTATGAATAGTTTCTGCTTAGAAACTACAAACTTAACTTCAAACTGTACAGTAAAGATCATTTGTGTGCACAACAAATACAAGATGGCCTCCACTGTAGGACATTATTAACATGGGAAAAATGTTAATAATCTTCTAAGAAATTGTATAGGCAGTGTAATGGCTAGCAGTTGATTGTGGGTTCAATCTCTGATCAGGTCAAATCAGGGACTGTGGAATTGGTATCTGTTGTTTCACAACTAAGCACACATGATTAAGCTCAAAGAGAAAAGATAGGCAGGATAATGTGTTTAGCTCTTAGCCGATGTTTCAGTGAGAGCTAGTACTATCCTTCATCTCATTGATGTACAAGTTTTTAGCCATTATAAAACTGAAAAATTCCTCAACTATCACTTTTTTCTTTCCCACTATACAAAATATGAAACTGATCAAACACAAACTATATAAATGATCATTACATGAGAAGCTGATAAAAAGTGAGCCTCTGCTTTCCTCAGAAACTACTACTGGGTCAAATAAAACCAAACTTTATTATCGAAATATACCTTGGAAGTTACTCTTTTATAGTTAAAATAGTTTCTGGGGAATACAGATTATTTTTGTCCTGTCTGTCCTTCCATCAGAAAAGTTTATATGCACAACTCCTAGTGATGGGAATCGGAAGGAATTTCATAATCGATCATCGGTTTCACATGAATAACTAATTATCGGTTATAATCGGAAAAAATAATGTTTTGTTGAAAACGACCTATTTTATACAAATTTTAGATTTATACCTCTTATATATAATGTGGTGTATGTTTTTTGTCATGTTTGTACTTTATTTGAAGGTTGTTTGACAAAATTAAACATGTTAAACTATTGTCTGAATGTATTAATGTATTGTTTTTATATTATTGAGGCCTGAATTATGTTTCATTACTAGATTGGTCAATGGTACAGTACCTTAAATAGTTAGTGGTAACTGACTGCCTTTATCACATCAGATTATAAATCCATATAGACAGTGAACAAACTTAATAAATTCTGGAGAAAATTCAACAAATGACAAACAATATCAAACATAAATAAATTTGATTTTTAACAGTCCATAGAAAACAGAACATTGTCATCCACACTTTTATAGTGTAGTAAGCAGTATTATTACCAGTAATATTCCATGTTTTTATTCATTGATATTGCCAATATTTGAAGGACTGAGACGAGCCCTCATTTTTTTCACTTAATGAGCTGCAAGACTAAACACTCGTTTTGAGGGTACATACGATGCTGGAATGGCAAGATATTTTTGGCTAAAATGCTTAATCTTGGATAGAAGGCTGCATTTTCCCCATCATTGCAGTATTGTTAAGTCAGTATAGGTCAAAGCAGCACCATGTCATAGCCGTGAATGTGTATTTGCCTTTCGGTCAGAAATCTACAAATTTGACGACTTTTTTTAGTTTTCACTGTACTTATTATACTTTTAATAGATGTTAGT
The DNA here is from genome assembly GCA_963383655.1 of Bathymodiolus septemdierum. Classification (NCBI taxonomy): domain Eukaryota; kingdom Metazoa; phylum Mollusca; class Bivalvia; order Mytilida; family Modiolidae; genus Bathymodiolus; species Bathymodiolus septemdierum. The sequence continues at coordinate 96,021,421 of OY726522.1, read as the reverse complement.
AACACTTGATATAACAGCAAACTTGATTGGATGATGCCCTGTTCAAACATTTCTGATTGGTTGAAATCACAAATTGTTAAAGGTTTTTTAATTAGTGCATTAGAAAAGAAATAATTACCAATGATATTTTAGTTTTTTTTTTTTTTTTACATCAATCTTAACTATTGGTACAATAATACAATAATTTACTGTCACATGTACATGTAGCTATTACTTTCTTTACTTGATGTCTCAAGCAAAACTCAATTTGTGACAGTAAAACCTTTGATTTATGTTGTGAAATATCCATATACTATACAAATTTCCCCTGAATTAAACAAAAATACTGGAATTTGGTGTATATTATTATTATTTACTGGTTTAAGACATTTGAAAGCATGTGATAAATTACAGTTTAGCTCTCAATTTGATACAAATTAAAGCTATGAGTAGCATAGCTGTGTCATCACTCAGAACAAAAAACTACTCAAGCAATACAATTGACCAGTCTGTTAAACATCTTTTTCCCCATCTTGTTTTGTTTTTGATTGTATCTTTTTATAAAGCTTAAATTGGACCCTCCTTGACCTGAGATAAATGGAGATTACAGGAAAATCCAGTTGTAAATATAATCAGCTTACAATACCTTGAGTAAAGAGATTACATTATTATTTTATTGGACCAAAGAAGTTGATCTCCTTGTGTAAATACTTACAATCATCTTCTGAAGGGCTAAATGTTTCATGGGGTTGAAGATGTAGAACTACCTTGTTCTCTTGTTGGTAACACCAGATATGTGAATTTATCACCTTTTACAGTAATAGATCTGTCAATGAATATAGAATTTAGACATTAAACATGTGATAACAGGGAGTATAATATAGTTCCTGTTTTGTGTAACAGGGAATATAATATAGTTCATGTTTTGTGGAACAGGGAGTATAATATAATTCCTATTTTGTGGAACAGGGAGTGTTATATAGTTCCTGTTTTGTGTAACAGGGAGTATAATATAGTTCCTGTTTTGTGTAACAGGGAGTATAATATAGTTCCTGTTTTGTGTAACAGGGAGTATAATATAGTTCCTGTTTTGTGTAACAGGGAATATAATATAGTTCCTGTTTTGTGTAACAGGGAGTGTTATATAGTTCCTGTTTTGTGTAACAGGGAGTATAATATAGTTCCTGTTTTGTGTAACAGGGAGTATAATATAGTTCCTGTTTTGTGGAACAGGGAGTATAATATAGTTCCTGTTTTGTGTAACAGGGAGTATAATATAGTTCCTGTTTTGTGGAACAGGGAGTATAATATAGTTCCTGTTTTGTGTAACAGGGAGTATAATATAGTTCCTGTTTTGTGTAACAGGGAGTGTTATATAGTTCCTGTTTTGTGTAACAGGGAGTATAATATAGTTCCTGTTTTGTGGAACAGGGAGTGTTATATAGTTCCTGTTTTGTGTAACAGGGAGTATAATATAGTTCCTGTTTTGTGTAACAGGGAGTATAATATAGTTCCTGTTTTGTGTAACAGGGAGTATAATATAGTTCCTGTTTTGTGGAACAGGGAGTATAATATAGTTCCTGTTTTGTGTAACAGGGAGTATAATATAGTTCCTGTTTTGTGTAACAGGGAGTATAATATAGTTCCTGTTTTGTGGAACAGGGAGTATAATATAGTTCCTGTTTTGTGTAACAGGGAGTATAATATAGTTCCTGTTTTGTGTAACAGGGAGTATAATATAGTTCCTGTTTTGTGTAACAGGGAGTATAATATAGTTCCTGTTTTGTGGAACAGGGAGTATAATATAGTTCCTGTTTTGTGGAACAGGGAGTGTTATATAGTTCCTGTTTTGTGTAACAGGGAATATAATATAGTTCCTGTTTTGTGTAACAGGGAGTATAATATAGTTCCTGTTTTGTGGAACAGGGAGTATAATATAGTTCCTGTTTTGTGTAACAGGGAGTATAATATAGTTCCTGTTTTGTGTAACAGGGGGTGTTATATAGTTCCTGTTTTGTGTAACAGGGAGTATAATATAGTTCCTGTTTTGTGGAACAGGGAGTGTTATATAGTTCCTGTTTTGTGTAACAGGGAGTATAATATAGTTCCTGTTTTGTGTAACAGGGAATATAATATAGTTCCTAATTTGTCAATCTGGTCATCTGAAGTGCATGGATTCTTGACTGACAGCATTATATTTTTGCTCCTTTGGAACTTATAATAATAATACAGATCAAATTGAAGTTTAGGAAGTGTTTCCTCTGTTGTTATAGAGTTATGTCTCTTGAAAATGTAAAATAAATCCCTGAATTACATGTAACAGTCCCTAGATGACATCTTTAGTTTCATTGGAAGTTTTCATTCTACTTTCAAGTAATTACAACTTGTAGTAATATAGAGAAAATACCATGTGACCATTCATTTTTAGTAAATTTAAAGTTTTTATTGCAATTTTTGTACAAGCATTGTTAGAGTTAGATTCTTTTCTTTTATAACCTAGGTAAAAATAAAAAAGAAAGAAAAAAGTTTTGCCTTCCTGCCTACCCTATTTCTTAAGAATGTTATCGGAAACACAGATATATTTTACATTGGCCTAATCTTCAATAATGTTTAAATAAATGATTTTTGCAGGCTCATGCATATGCTACTGAGCAATTCGGGGAAAGAAATCACCTCGTTGACTGATTGACTTGCTTTCCTGTTGAGTCAAAAGTGAAAACCAAGTTTCCTGAGTATTTCTGTCATGTGTCATACATACGTGTACATGAACATGTAGATGTTCAATGTGTTGTCTTGAAATGTTTAAATAAATTGTTTTATCATTATCTACATGCATTTGTACATGTACAAGTCTGATTGGTATTTCATGACACTCGTCACCTGGTTAAAATTGGGATCGATGTCATTACATCTGCTGACAGGTGTAAATATTTACACTTTGTATTTATTTGATAAAACATGTCTGTAAAGGTAATTAAAGTCATGAATATGCAATTAAAATGATTAGATATTAATGAGTACAAATTCCACTATATGAAAAGATGAATGGACGAATTTGTTTTGGGGCCAGAGAAATAATTTTATCATTTAGTTATTGACTGACTGGCATCCCTAGTTGGACTTTTGAGCAAATCAACAGAAGCATCTTTGACTTTGTTTATGATAAGTTTTTGTTTTAAAAAGAATGATCACCTATAAATATTTATGATCAAATACATATACAAACCAATGTAGCATGTAGCTAAGAATTTGTTCACAGACTGATGAACTCTGATTTAATTCAGTTTCATCTCTTATTTGAGTGTTAAGTAAAATGATATAATATGTTGTGTATACTGGCACTGTCACTGGGTTTAAAATGGTTAGGAGTATTAGATGATCAATGCTTTTAAAAAGTGCCAGTTTAGCAAAATAATACTTAATACAAGGATTTTACACAGTTTATTTTGTAATATCAAACTAGAATAAAACAATAAATTGACCTGAAAGGTGTAAAAAAAAAAATATTCTGACCCTGCAGGTTTGTGTAAAAAAAAATTTGACAAGGATTGAAGAAAAATATATACTTTCCATGTCCAAAGAAAAATTTGGAGGGGGTACATAGTTTCAGTGCCGTCTTAGCGCATTGGCACAATGGGCAGTTCCTGGGGACCCCATGAGCATATGGGCCCCATGCTAATCTATGTATGTTGTGTACGGCATATTTTTTAATGTTTAAACACTGATTTTGTTGGAAGTACTAATACAATAAATATATATTTAATTTTATCGTACATTTACATTTTTATTCCTGTGAGTGGTTGTGTAGGTAGGGGCCCCTGTGCACTGCTTTGTCCCGGGGGCCTGTAATGCTATAAAGACAGCCTTGCATAGTTCCCCCTAAAAGTTAAATGGTTTATCCCTAACATACAATGGTATAAATGGTATATAGACTTTACTTATGTACTGTATGCTTACAGGTTGCACTAGTATGAACTAATAAATTCTAGGTTTTATAAAGGTCATTGACTTCTATCTATTTCATGTTCAATCAATACTAGAACTTTATATTTTTTATGGTTTTTATCTTTTCCCGGCATGATGAACACATTGACTTTTATTCTATTATCAGTTTTGTATCTATTCTTGACTCTTTCTGTATGTTATTAAAAGTCTAATGCTTATTTAAATCTTGATTTCAGTATTGTGATCAAGGGTAGTATCTCTGTCTTTTATTTGTATTCAACATTTCTGTGTTTCACTCAGTACTAAATGGACACTCGTATTATGGTCAGGACATTGCCTGCACTTGACAATGGATTCCAAATAAGTAATAAATCTTTATTAGACCACCAAGTGTGATCTGAAGTATTTTAACACTTCTGTAATTAGTTTATAAGGCAGAGTTAATATCTGTCTTTCTTCTTTATTGATCCCCCCCCCCTTTTTTTTTCCCCAATGTTTTATCAGTGATATTTTCTTCCTCTCCGATTCAACATTGATACAAAACATATCAGTTCTAGTATATTAGGTTAAACTATATATGATGGTACTTGTTTAACCCTAGAATTCTTGTTGTCTCTCATTAATATATTCCTTAGAATTTGGTCAATGTACAGAGATGTGCCAAAAGTATTCGATCACTGTGATTTTTTACTATATATTTCATGTAAAACCACATTTTTTAAAAATATTATACCAAAGTCGACTTGTTCGATTTTGATGATTTTTTTATCAACAAAAACAGAATTAAATGTAGTTTTACACTGTAATTTTAGCATAAATTTATAATCTATAATTTTTACGAGTTCACGATTTAAACACAAAACTAAATTTTGAACGTCAAAAATACAATACAATGATAGTACATTTGAAGACAAATAATTTAAATTTGTGTTTAAATCATGAACATTTAAAATCTGTGCTCCCAAAAAATATTTTAAAATAATCACAGAAAACTACGTACGTTCTCGCTTCTGTTGGTAAAAATTTCATCAAAATCAAACAAGAATTGACTTTGAAATAATGTTTTCAAAAATTGTGGTTTTATATGAAATAAATAGTAAAAAATTAGTGACCGAATACTTTTGGCACATCTCTGTAGATTCTCCTTTCATAAGTAAATATTGTTGTTGTTGTTTTTGGATGGAATGGAGTTAATACAGTGAAGCATGTCTAAAGCAAACTAACTTATTATAGTGATGGGAATCGGAAGGAATTTCATAATCGATCATCGGTTTCACATGAATAACTAATTTTCGGTTATAATCGGAAAAAAGAATGTTTTGTTGAAAGCGACTTATTTTATACAAATTTTACAATATACCTCTTATATATAATGTTGTGTATGCTTTTTGTCATGTTTGTACTTTATTTTAAGGATGTTTGACCAAATTAAACATGTTAAACTATTGTCTGAATGTATTAATGTATTGTTAGCTCACCTGACCCAAAGGGTCAGGTGAGCTATTGTCACCACTGAGCGTCCGTCGTCTGTCGTCCGTCCGTCCGTTAACTTTTCACATTTTAATCAACTCCTCTGAAACCACTGGGCCAATTTGAACCAAACTTTGGTGGAATGGTCCTTGGATGTCCCCCTTCCAAAATTGTGTCCGGTGATCCCGACTTCCAACCAAGATGGCCGCCAAGCTAAAAATAGAAAAAAGGGGAATGAAATTTTAATTGTTCATTGCTGCTTTAGTATAAGTCAAAATGAGCTCAAATTTTAACTGCAGCTACATGGCAAGGAGTAGTTTAACATATATTCTGGGTTTTTCCGTGAATTTTTTCTGTGAAATTTTTCTTTCAGCCGATATATACCGATTATGCAAATTAGGCATATTTTGAGATAAGATCACATTTAAATCTTCTCCTCTGAAACCGCTGAACCAAATTAAACCAAACCTGGCAGGGATGGTCCCTAGGTGGGTCCCTTTCAAAATTGTGTCCGACAGCCCCGCCCTCCATTCAAGATGGCTGCTGTTACTAAAAATAGAAATTTCTTCAATTGTCCATTGCTGCTTTAGTATAAGTCAAAATGAGCTCAAATTTTAACTGCAGCTACATGGTAAGGAGTAGTTTAACATATATTCTGGATTTTTCTGTGAAATTTTTCTTTCAGCCGATTTATACCGATTATGCAAATTAGGCATATTTTGATAAAGGATCACATTTAAATCTTCTCCTCTGAAACCGCTGAACCAAGTTACACTAAACCTGGCAGGGATGGTCCTTGGGTGGGTCCCTTTCAAAATTGTGTCTGACAGCCCCACCTTCCATTCAAGATGGCTACTGTTACTAAAAATAGAAATTTCTTCTATTGTCCATTGCTGCTTTAGTATAAACCAAAAAGAGCTCAAATTTTAACTGCAGCTACATGGCAATGAGTAGTTTAGCATATATATATTCCGAGGTTTTCTGTGAAATTTTTCTTTCAGCTGATTTATACCGATTATGCAAATTAGGCATATTTTGATAAAAGATCACATTTAAATCTTTTCCTCTGAAACCGCTGAACCAAATTAAACTAAACCTGGCAGGGATGGTCCTTGGGTAGTCCCATTTCAATATTGTGTCCGACAGCTCCACCCTCCATTCAAGATGGCTGCTGTTACTAAGAATATAAATTTCTTCAATTGTCCATTTCTGCTTTATTATCAATCAAAATGAGCTCAAATTTTAGCTGCAGCTACATGACAATGAGTAGATTAACATATATTCTTGGTTTTTCCGTAAATTTTTTCCTTTAACCGATTTATACTGATTATACAAATTAGACATATTTTGATAAAAGATTACATTTAAATCTTTTCCTCTGAAACCGCTGAACCAAATTAAACCAAACCTGGCAGGGATAGTCCTTGGGTAGTCCCATTTCAAAATTGTGGCCGACAGCTCCACCCTCCATTCAAGATGGCTGCTGTTACTGAAAATAGAAATTTCTTTAGTTGTCAATTTCCGCTCTATTACAAATCAAAATGAACTCAAATTTTAATTGCAGCTATATGGCAATGAGTAGTTTAACATATATTCTGGGTTTTTCTGTGAGATTTTTTCAGCCAGTTTATTTCGTTTAGGAATATTATGTGATAAAAATCACATCAAAATCTTTTGCTCAGAAATTTTAGTTGAAATGATCTTTGGGTGGCCCACTTTCAAAATTATGTGTAACACCCCCATTTTTCTATCAACATTAGATGTCAAATTGAAAACCAGGTGAGCGATTACAGGCTCCTGGGAGCCTCTAGTTTTTATATTATTGAGGCCTGCATTATGTTTTATTACTAGATTGATCAATGGTACAGTACCTTAAATAATAATGGACTGCCTTTATCACATCAGATTATAAATTCATAGACAGTGAACAAACTTTAATAAATTCTGGGAAAAAAATCAACAAATGACAAACAACATCAAACATAAATAAATTTGATTGAACAGTCCATAGAAAACAGAACATTGATTGTCATCCAGTCTTATAGTGTACAGTTATCAGTATATTACCAGTAGTATTCCATGTTTTTATTCATGAAATGATATTGCCAATATTTGAAGGACTGAGGCGAGCCCTCTTTTTGTTAACTAAATGACCCGCTAGACTAAATACTCGTTCTGAGGGTACATGTTATACAATGCTAGAATGGAAAGATATTTTTTGGCTAAAATGCTTAATCTTGGATAGAAGGCCGCATTTTTCCCCATCACTGCAGTATTGTTAAGTCAGTATAAGTCCGAGCAGCACCATGTCATAGCCACGAATGTGTATTTGCCTTTCGGTCAGAAATCTACAAATTTGACGATTTTATTTTAGTTTTCACTGTACTTATTATACTTTTAATGGATGTTAGTAATATGATTTCATTTGCAAATATAAATAAACAACTATTTAACATGATTTGATGAAATATGAAACTGTTATTTTCTGCTTAATTACATCACAAGATTTCCAGATAATCAAAGTGAAAGTGAAAGTAGAATTGTTTGATTAATCGTAAATAGATTTTTGGGCTTGAGTGCTTGGTTTAAGACATCAACCAACTGATTATCGATTATAATCGATCATCGGAACACCACTACTTACTTAGGACTAACTTTTTGTGTTTGACATGTGTTTGGCTTACACAGTCTACATTACAGCTAACAAAAATTTCCTACATTGAAACATTATTTAGAATTTGGTTTGCATATTTATATATATTAGATTTTGTTTTATTCAAGGTTGGTTAAGACAGGATTCACTGGGTGGTTTTTTTAAGTAATATATGCTTCATGATTTAATTTTGATTTTCAACCCTTCATATCTTTACTCTGTTTTATTTAGATTCTGTTTATTTGAGTACATATCTCTGAATTTTAGTTGTTACTTTAATGCTTTGAAACTGTGCAAATGTTTTTGTAATTCTGAAAAAATTATGTTTTGCCTGAATGGATTTGATTTGATTTTGATTTTTGGTGTTTTAACACCACTTTCAGCAATATTTCAGCTATATCATGGCGACCAGTTTTAGTGGTGGAAGAAGCCTGAGTGCCCGGAAAGAACCACAGACCATGGGCAGGCAACTGGTAAACTTTATCACTTGCAGCTGTGAGTCGAGTGCACCCTTTTTTGTAATTTACAAAGCCGGGCGCGAACCCACGCCATATTGGTGATAGGCTTGTATGAGTTGTTAGGTAATCCAACTACCTAATTCATTGAGCCACCCGGGCCCTTTGCCTGAATGGAAATAATTATGTTTTGCCTGAATGGAATTAAATATATTTTGGTCCATAAAACTAGTTTTAACTCTGCCACTCTTTTTTGAAGAGATCATGCACTAGGAGTATTCATTTTATTCATTCTATGATTTTATTATTTTCTGACTGATATTTTTTGTTTTTCATTTTACAGAAAATTCTAGAAATATTTATACTATAACTAATTGACGAGTTTCATTATCAAAAATATGTCACGAATGAACAAATAACGCAGTAACTCAAGAATGCGCACAGTGAGTTACAATGTTATTTGGTCATGAGTGACATATTATTGATAATGAAAATCGTCAATTAGTTATAGTATTTATTATATAGATAAAAAAATGTTTCGAATCGAATTTAATATAAAATGAATTTAATTGCACTATATTATGTGTGTAGCGTAGGGATATACACATGTACTATAATGTGTATCGCTTCAAAGAACATGGTGCCACCCACCGACGACAATAAAATAATTAAAATGCTTACCTTGAAATATTATTTTAGTTAAATTTGATCAAAATTGAAGCGTACACAAAGCCAAATAACATCTAATTTTTACCGTTTCAAACTGGAAGTCTTCATATGACGTCGACAACGAAATGGCACGAAATATAGCTAGAGTGAAATTAAAAACAATAATTTCACTGTGAAATTATCGTTTTTATTTAACTCGGAAAATTCTGTAATTCACAGCTTTCTATATAATAATTATTATGTAATAGTCAGGTGAGGTGTAATCCATATTTTATTATTTTCTGACTGGTATTTTTTGTTTTTCATTTTACAGAAAATTCTAGAAATATTTATTATGTAACAGACAGGTGTAACTCATATTTTATTACACTAAGACTGCTATTAGTGACTGGAATATTAAATAGAGAAATAATGGTTTCATGTTCTCTCCAAAAAAAGTAGGGTGATAACATCATTTTCTGCAGAATTTAAACCTCTGTTAAGTGCATATGCTAAAGATATGATTATAATTACCAGATTATGAACTAATTTTATCCAAAAATTAGCTTACATTAGGTAATTATCTAAACTTAGAAGTGTAACGTATTATAAATGGTAATGAGGCTGATAATGACACTTGTGTGTAAATCAGGGTAATACAGTACCAAGTTCTAACTTAATTTTGATATAAAAAAAAATCAGGATTTTTTTATGTAATTTTCAGGAAGTAGAATATCAAGCTCTAGCATAACAAGAATTATATTTTTGTGACATTCAAATTAATATGATAGAAAAAAAATATAATGAAGGGATCTGCACTCATAAAAGATATTTGTCTTCATCCTGTGTCTTGTGTGTCCAATGTTATCAGTGTCGCTGGATTGTCTATTCTTGATTACTCCTTCAGTTTTCTCTAATGTTTAATATTACAGACAGAATATTAGTATTTAGACATAAGACTAATTAGTTAATGACTGGCAGGGAGGTGTTATCCAATTTAGTTAGTATATCACATGACCAGGGAGGTTTAATTAACACCTTGTAACCACTTATGTAAAGTAAATATTCAGAATGTCTGACCGTTTTTAAACAAGATACATAAATCAGGTATTTTTGTAACTGATGGAGGATTTATTTTATAACCCCTTACAGTTGAAAGACTTGACAAGGATATAAAATCTAGCTTATCATAAAAAGTGGATCATAAAGTGCTATGGACTGATAGGTGATCTGTTCACACCTACTGATAGTAGTACTGTTGTATATGTAAACATTGGTCAGCTGGTCCCCTGCTGGCTATACTACTGATACTAGTACTGGTGTCTATGTAAACATTGGTCAGCTGATCCCCTGATGGCTATGTGTGTTAATCCATTAACTTTATCAGTAGTTAATCACAATAATCATATTTAGAATATCCTTTTATTATAATATATGCATAAATAAAATTATATACATGTATAAATTTATCTTGCATAACTGAATCTTTATAGTAAACAAAATTAAAGTATCCTATGAAATAATTGTTGGCAGAATCCCAAATTATGCATTTTCATTTGTAAACAAACCTTTTTTCCTTCTTTTTTTTTTATGACATAATACTTTATTTTTAAACAAACTTAATTCTATGTAGTATTTATTTATACTTTTTAAAATACTTTCTTATTTTCACTATATTATGTAACTTGTTAGTACAAAACAATGTTTTGTTAAGAACATTTCTATAGGACCTAATGTATTACACATACCCAGCCTTTCCAGTTGATGGTGGTTTTTTGCTTCAATTATTGCACTTATATTTGATTGTAATGTTTTTTTAGAATGGGGAGACTGAGGTAACCAGACTGTTAATTGTTAATTTCTTCAGTTCATGCATAGTTACATTTGTAATTGTTTCATGTACATTTTCTAGGTTTTAGAACAGAGTGAAGGATTATGGAAAGGGTGTGTAATAACAGATGGCCGAATGGCTAAAGCTGGATACTTTGCTCCTGACCATGTGGTGCTCATTGATAAAAGTGGTAAGTTCTAATTTCTTTTTTATGATTTCCTTGATAGAGATTTGCTGCTTATAAAGAAGCTACTGAATCAAGAGTTTGAAGTATTTATAACTTCAAAAGTTTTACGATCACCCCCATAACTTTGTTAACCGTTGTGAAATATCTGTGTCACAAATGATCACACAAATGTACCATTTATTGTAATTACAATTCTTTCCTTTTCTCATTCATGACTTTTCAAGGTCATAGTAACAACAGTAGCATGATGGGTGCCATTAGTGGAGCAGGAACTGCTTACTCTTCAGAGCACCTCAGGTTTTTTTGTGGGGTTAGAATTATGGTGATTAACGCCACTTTCAACAATATTTCAGTTATATCATGGCACCGATCTGCTGCAAGTCACTGACAAACTTTTATCACATAATGGTCGTGAGTTGGATTCCAAGTTTTTTGTGGTTTCATCTTACTCAATCTTAAGTTTTCTGTGTTTTGTAGATCATTGTTTGACCTTTTGTACTTTCGTTTGGTCATTGTGTTGTCTGTCCTTTCGTTTGGTCATTGTATTGTCTGTCCTTTCGTTTGGTCATTGTATTGTCTGTCCTTTTGTTTGGTCATTGTATTGTCTGTCCTTTTGTTTGGTCATTGTATTGTCTGTCCTTTCGTTTGGTCATTGTATTGTCTGTCCTTTAATTTACAGCTTTTGATTACCCCTTTGGTCTCTTCAAATTTAGAAAAAAAAGTACATATCCTCTGTCTCTCGAGGAATAAAATGAAAGCCAAAAAATACCACACTGTTTACTCTTCTGGCTTGGTACTTAATGAAAAGTGACAGGGTTAAACTAGTTTCATGGGTCCTTCAAAAATTCTCATTATTTGAGTAAAATACACACCCTCACGTAAATCCAGGTGAGCAGCATTGTTGAATTCTTAATTCACTCTTCAGTATTTCTTCAGGTATTTTTCTTATTTATCTAAAGTCATGGATCAACCATATTTGTTCAGTGATGAACATGAGAGTCAGGCACATGTCATTTGACATGACCTTGACCTCATCTTAATTACAAGTTCATTGACTAGGTTGAATGAATGTCAAATGTTTGTATTTGTAAGTACACAAAATGTAATTCATTCATCCCGGATTAGCCATATTTGTTCTGGAGTGTAACTGTCGGCCAGACTTGTGTCATTTCTTCTTGACTTCATGTCTAATTCACCATAGATGTACCATAGATGTAAATAAATATAAAAGATAAAAGGGTCATACTCTCATTGATACTCTTCATTTAGAAGCAACAGTAACATAAGTGACTTCATCGTTTTTATGAAACTAACAATTTCTATCAGTTGCGTTAATGCAGGTTTTGTATATTTAATTGTCCATGCAGGTTTTTCGTGTCGACACTCATTAAATCTAAAGACTTTGACATGAAGCAGAATGTACAAAAAAGTCAATGTTTTAAGCCATTTACATTCGTAATTTGAACAGATTCTCATTAAGACAATGTTTTGAGATCTATTTGACTTAATTAGGTTTGTGAATGTGACACCCTTAGAGGCTCTACAAAGGTTAGGTGTACTTGATACCACCTTAGGTTAGCAAGTTTGTGAATGTGACCCCCTCTACAAAGGTTAGGTGTACTTGATACCACCTTAGGTTAGCAAGTTTGTGAATGTGACTCCCTCTACAAAGGTTAGGTGTACTTGATACCACCTTAGGTTAGCAAGTTTGTGAATGTGACTCCCTCTACAAAGGTTAGGTGTACTTGATACCACCTTAGGGTAACAAGTTTGTGAATGTAACCCTCTACAAAGGTTAGGTGTACTTGATACCACCTTAGGTTAGCAAGTTTGTGAATGTGACTCCCTCTACAAAGGTTAGGTGTACTTGATACCACCTTAGGTTAACAAGTTTGTGAATGTAACTCCCTCTACAAAGGTTAGGTGTACTTGATACCACCTTAGGTTAACAAGTTTGTGAATATGACTCCCTCTACAAAGGTTAGGTGTACTTGATACCATCTTAGGTTAACAAGTTTGTGAATGTAACTCCCTCTACAAAGGTTAGGTGTACTTGATACCACCTTATGTTAACAAGTTTGCCTGTGACTTGGGCAAGGTCTTGATTTTTTCTGGGTATACTGGTTTCCTCCACCAATAAAATTGTCTGTTCATGATATAACTGTTATTTTGTTGTAAGTGGTATTTAACAACAGTACTAGGCCTTTCAATAAGGGGTGGTACCAGGTACTTTTACCCATTTAATATGGTCTTTTTTATCCCCTGATTTTAAAGAGTGTTGTATAAGATATTCATTAAAATTGTTCAAATTTTAATAAAAAGTACTGCCTGTAAATAGTGAAGTACTGGTAGACTTGAAAAATGTTGAAAGTCCTGCAGTACTCTAATATGGTTTAATTTACTTTGTTTCATGTTATAGACTAACAATTTTGTCTCGGTACTGTTTGATATAGTGACAGAGAAATACCAATTTTACATAGGCTTTGATTGGCATATTAAAAATATATACAGCATCACAATGACCTCACATTATGACAGAAGTCTTGACAGATGTTCAGTTAACCTTACCCTGTCTCTTCATTCACAATATCCAGGGGACATAACTCAAGTCTATTCCAGGTGATGATTTGTAAATAAATTATTCATAGCTTTCTGTCTTACTATAGACATGCACTTTAAGTAAAGATGATATCTGTTTAAATAATTTTAGAGCCTAATTTAAATAATGTAATATGATAATTTTGCCATATTTTCAGCTATGATGTCAAGTTATTCTCCTGGTAAGAAAGTGGGTATGCCACAAGTACCTGACATAATCAGTCGTAACCAACATGTTTTTTCATCAGAGGATGGATTTCCTCCACCTCCACCCTCAGTTTTCTTCCCTCCTGAACGAGGTAAGATATATTTTTTAATTATATAATATATGCATCATGATTTACAAAATAGTGGTAATGTCACATTGTAGTTTATTAATGTTAGTTACTTGCACCTTTTTGTAATCAACCTCTGTTATAATTTTTGTCAAGCCCGTAGGGAAAGATAAATTATAGGTAATGCGCATGCTCTGATACTGATGGTGACGACAGGATGAAAGTTTTAGTTATGAGGTCCACCTTAATTGGTTCATACATTAACCCTGTAGTATTCATGTTTTACAGACATTTTTCATATGTCCTTGACCTCATTTTCATGGTCCATTGGTTTGAATAAATTAAGGTCAAGTTTTTATAACTATGTCTATTTCTTGGTAACATGTTAAAATGTACTGGGTCAACTCTATTTGGTTTATGCATCATAGAGAGAGCATGTCAGTAAGCCATACATCACCTGACCTTGACCTCATTTACACATTATGTGTCAACAATGTGATATTTACACTGACCTTCAGTTGAAGACTCTTAATTTATTCATATTGACCTGCTACATTCTGCCCATAGACTCCCCAAAGTATTTTTTGGGGTTATTGATTATTGATTTACCTTAATTTATAAGGTTTGATAAAAGGATTGATTCTCATTGGAAGATACAACTCTTAAAAATTTAAATGAGCCTGGATGGCACAGTGGTTAAGAATGCTGGCCTCTGACCACAAATCTAACATCACTGATATAAGTTCACTGACCAATACTCACCTCAAGTCTTATGGTTTCTAGACACACATACTCATGGCCAGAGTTTTACCTGTCATTTCATAATAGTTGTCAAGTCTTTTCTTGGAAATCTCCCCAAATAAGTTTGGTAGTCACTATAAGCTGAAAGTGATAATAAACACCCATATATTTAAGCCTTAACAATTTAAGACTGCAAGAAACTCTTGAACTTAATAAACAAGGTTTCCTGTCTGTAAGAAATATTATTAATTAACTTTGATTTATTAGCCTATATATGGTCAAATCTGTCAATACAATATAAAAACTTTCATTGGGCCAATACGGCAAAAACCAGTCCAATACGGATATTTTCCGTATTGGCCCAATTCCAGTCAGTCCAATAACAGCTAGATCGGAATCCACTAGACGTTTCGACAATTGCAAGGAAAAGTCCCGAGCGACATTGGACTGGTTGATTAATAAAGGTATCATTACGTGGTGTTTTTCATATTGGCGTTGTTATAGGTCCTCGGTCTGCTGTATTGGCGTTCAGCTGCGCCTCAAGCCAATACAGCAGGCCTTGGACCTATAACTAGGCCAATATGAAAAACATCCCGTAATAATACTATATTCTTCTTGTTTATTCATACTGTCAGAATATATATGTCAACCAGGTGGTAAATAACAACCTAGTATACATGAAAAATACAACAACATTTCTTAAAAACTCATTTTAAATAAATTTTCATCATACATGTAGCTATTAAACTTAGTGTTGTCATAATTATAATTTAATTTTCTGACATGAGGTTAGAGAGTCTAGCTATAAAACTTAGTGTTGTCATAATCAGTATTTAACTTTCTGACATGAGGTTAGAGTGTCTCATTAGTGAATGTAAAAAAAAATGTCAGAACATTGAAACAAGGTAATAACAATTAATCACTTTTGCTATAAAACAGATTAAGACCATTTTGTTTCCAGAATTGTTGTTTACTGGGAGTAGGGAAATGTTTACAAGACGTTTTTAAGACCTGTCTGTTAATGTGGGAACCCTGTAGTTATTGCTGTCTTTCCTGTGAAACAGCATATTGTATAGAACTATGATAGTTGAAGTAGAATTTAAATTCTAAGTAAAAAGCCAAGGATGTTCTCTTAAAACAACATAATTTTCCAATATTAGCTAGTGCCTTGTAATATAAACAAACATGCATAGATAATTTATTTATGGTACTGAAAGATTGATTGATTTTAGGTGTTTTAACGCCACTTTCAGCAATATTTCAGCTATATTATGACGACCAGTTTTAGTGATGGAAGAAGCCGGAGTACCCATAGAGAACCACCGACCATGGGTAAGCACCTGGTAAACTTTATCACTTACGGTTGCGAGTCAAGTGCACCCTTTTTGTAATTTACAAAGCCGGGCACGAACCCACGCCGTATTGGCGATAGGCTTGTATGAGTTGTTAGGTAATCCAACTACCTAACTCATTGAGTCACCCGGGCCCTTAAAAAAATATATAATATATATACAACAGACATCAAATGTTAATTAGATTGATACCATTATTTTATTGTACACCGGAATGCTCTGTTCAATTGCTATCATATTGAAATACCTGAAATATTTCCACTTCCTTAGGACTACCATTAAATTTAACATGTCATGATGGATGACACAATATTACTTATATTTGCTGTAGATCTCTCATAAATTACTTCTTTTTTTTCTAAAGTCATAAGACACATTACTAATTCTTTGTGTGAAGTACTAAATGATGAATTATCTGTACATTCTATAATAACAAGTATTTAAAGCTATCAACACTATATAGTGCTACAACAATCTCGTTCTATGATAACATAAGTATTTAAAGCTATCAACACTATATAGTGCTACAACAATCTCATTCTATGATAACATAAGTATTTAAAGCTATCAACACTATATAGTGCTACAACAATCTCATTCTATGATAACATAAGTATTTAAAGCTATCAACACTATATAGTGCTACAACAATCTCATTCTATGATAACATAAGTATTTAAAGCTATCAACACTATATAGTGCTACAACAATCTCATTCTATGATAACATAAGTTAAATAAGCTATCAACACTATATAGTGCTATAACAATCTCATTCTATGATAACATAAGTATTTAAAGCTATCAACACTATATAGTGCTACAACAATCTCATTCTATGATAACATAAGTATTTAAAGCTATCAACACTATATAGTGCTACAACAATCTCATTCTATGATAACATAAGTTAAATAAGCTATCAACACTATATAGTGCTACAACAATCTCATTCTATGATAACATAAGTATTTAAAGCTATCAACACTATATAGTGCTACAACAATCTCATTCTATGATAACATAAGTATTTAAAGCTATCAACACTATATAGTGCTACAACAATCTCATTCTATGATAACATAAGTTAAATAAGCTATCAACACTATATAGTGCTACAACAATCTCGTTCTATGATAACATAAGTATTTAAAGCTATCAACACTATATAGTGCTACAACAATCCCATTCTATGATAACATAAGTATTTAAAGCTATCAACACTATATAGTGCTACAACAATCTCATTCTATGATAACATAAGTTAAATAAGCTATCAACACTATATAGTGCTACAACAATCTCGTTCTATGATAACATAAGTATTTAAAGCTATCAACACTATATAGTGCTACAACAATCCCATTCTATGATAACATAAGTATTTAAAGCTATCAACACTATATAGTGCTACAACAATCTCATTCTATGATAACATAAGTATTTAAAGCTATCAACACTATATAGTGCTACAACAATCCCATTCTATGATAACATAAGTATTTAAAGCTATCAACACTATATAGTGCTACAACAATCTCATTCTATGATAACATAAGTATTTAAAGCTATCAACACTATATAGTGCTACAACAATCCCATTCTATGATAACATAAGTATTTAAAGCTATCAACACTGTATAGTGCTACAACAATCTCATTCTATGATAACATAAGTATTTAAAGCTATCAACACTATATACTGCTACAACAATCCCATTCTATGATAACATAAGTATTTAAAGCTATCAACACTATATAGTGCTACAACAATCTCATTCATGTCTTCTTTTATCCTTTTATTTGGTTAATTTAATATTCACAGTTAAACGATGAAAAGTCGACTTGTATTACACAAGTTGAATATAAAAGTGTTATATATTAATTTTATGGTTGAGGAATATTTAATGAGATTAAGTGTCAACATTGGTATCCCCGTGTGAGTTTGTGTGTGTGCTAATACCTAATCAGAAACAGACTGTAATAACAGCATCAGATACTTGTGAAACAGACTATAGAACCATCAAGTGTGTAGGTCACAAATATATTGATGGAATTTCTTGTGTTAGGATTGATCTCTCTGGCTGACCAGATTATAATTGGAGAGTTTGTTAGGAATATTCAATACATTATTGATGCAGTAGTTAAAAACAAGTGAAGACATTGTATTATACCTGAGGGAATAGTTACACACATATTTGTCTTTCATCTAGGATTTTTTTTCTCTATCTTGTAGATCATGATGTGAGGTATATATCACCACAATATAGTTCTTATGAGGTAAGTTCTACTTAGAGAGGCAAGAGTCAAAATATATATTCTAACTTGAGTATAAACTATATATTTATCTTGATACAATTTGTAAAGATTTTGAAGGTCTTCCATGTTGTAGAAGATAAGACATTGATAAGATAATTTACGTGATCAGCTGGGATCTATCATCTGGACCAAACATTAAGTAGATCTTCACTCAGCTTGATTTTTATCTCCTGCAGTTTTTGACATTTTCAAGTTTTTTTGTGGTTTCAGAAATATTAGTAGACTACTTAAGATCCAGTTTTAATTAGCATCCTTGGGAATCTTTCTAAAATCAATTTTTCGACTGCTTAACTTGATATAAAAACCATATAAATGGTGTATTTTAATAGAATTTGCTTTATCATTTTAATCAATTTTATTTGAAAGCTGACATCACATTTTAAAAGAATTTCCGATATGATTTGATCAGTTATATTTGAAAGCTGTTTAAAGGGTGTTTTTAGTTTTTTAAATTTTTAATTAGAAAAAAAAATGTAATGTTAACTTTGTACTTGTGGCATGGATCTAGGATATATCATAACAGTTGGAGGTTTTACACAGTTGAAAACTCGCAATAACAAGGGTTATCTTTGGTCACAAATTACAGTAAGGTTATGTGAAGAACTTAAACCATGGACTTGATAATACACATAAGACCACTATTTGTGTGATTTCAGTATCCTCAGAATGATATCTGTATGTATGTAGGTAGGGGATATCTAAGTTACATCACAGTATTTATCATTATTGTTTCTACAGAGATGTAAAGCTTTCCATGTATAACAGGCCAACAATGTTCTTTAAAGGAAATAAAAAGGCAATCATTATTAATGTTTAAATTGCTCTGAATTAGTTCTGCATCTAAAATTCAAGGTTTTATGTTATCTTTTGTAGCACCTGAGTTCATCCTCTCTTTTGTGTGAGGTTCAAGTTGCTCAATCTTGAGTTTTCTATGTAGTGTTTAGTAGATCATTGTTTGGTCATTGTATTGTATTTCCTTTCATTTACAGCTTCTGAGTACCCCTTTAGTATCTTCAAACTTTTCTGAATGTGCACTGTTTTGTTTAAAATAGAGCAGCGTTTAGCACATACCGCCATGAAAAATGATTAGATTAGGAGTACATGTACATGAATTGATGTTTATCGTCACATTTAGCAATATTTCGCAGCCTCCTGAAATAAAAATATAAATATCCAATTTAGTGTGCATAACCCGTTTATGGAATAATCTTCATCAGAAAGTAACTGACAAACTTAATCATATTTATCACATAAGGTTGTATCAAGTACACCTCGCCCAAAGTAACTGACAAACTTGATGATATTTATCACATAAGGTTGTATCAAGTACACCTCACCCAAAGTAACTGACAAACTTGATGATATTTATCACATAAGGTTGTATCAAGTACACCTCGCCCAAAGTAACTGACAAACTTGATGATATTTATCACATAAGGTTGTATAAGTACCCCTCGCTATGGGTGGGAGTTGATCTCACAATATTAACATTGTCTGAGTTGATTGTACAGATACATTATAGATGTAAATTCATCTAGGATAACATCTCTGCCATGAAGACCTCCCCCATGATATAGGCACTAAAACATAATCATATCTTTTACCATACTTGTACTAATGTAATATTGATGCAGGAAATATTGTTTTATTAAAAATATGTGAAAATATATGTTCACCATCATTTTCAGTTTATTATGAATAGTTAATTTAATTAAGAAAAGCTATTTATCCCCTCGCCAACGAAGTTGTGAAGGGATGTAGTAACGCTACCTTCTGTTCGTCCTTCCGTAGCATCTTTATGAACACTCTAGAATCAACATCCTTCAATGGATTTTGACCAAACTTGGTACATACTTAGTCTTTAAGAGAATCTGGAACCCTATTGATTTTCAAGGTCAAAGGTCAAGGTCACTGGGTCAAATGTTTAGGCAAGGGGATACGCCACGCTTTGCGTTGCCCTTGTTTAACTGGTGATGGTCAACAAATCTACCAAGATCAACATAACAGACTGCTGTTCCTTTATCTTAACATGTTTAATTTGTGTGTAAGTGGAATATTGGATAGTTTCTCCTTATTGATGGATAATGAACCATAACAAATTTCAGAAACTTTATATCTCCTTCAAATTAGGATGAATTTTGGCATTCGACCACATAGTATCCTGTTCATTTACATCCATATCATTTCTTACAACTACAAACTGTTCCTTTACTTTAATTTGTGTCTAAGTGTAAGTGTAATGTTGGATTGTCTCTCGTGTTCCTTTACTTTAATTTGTGTCTAAGTGTAAGTGTAATGTTGGATTGTCTCTCCAGTTCATTTACATCCATATCATTTCTTACTACAAGCTGTTCTTTTACTTACTTTAATTTGTGTCTAAGTGTAGGGTTGGATAGTCTCTCATGTTCATTTACATCCACATCATTTCTTACTACAAGCTGTTCCTTTACTTTAATTTGTGTCTAAGTGTAATGTTGGATAGTCTCATGTTCATTTACATCCATATCCTTGCTTACTACAAGCTGTTCCTTTACTTTAATTTATGTCTAAGTGTAATGTTAGATTGTCTCTCATGGTCATTTACATCCATATACTTTCTTACTACAAGCTGTTCCTCTACTTTAATTTGTGTCTAATTGTAATGTTGGATAGTCTCATGTTCATTTATATCCATATCCTTTCTTACATCCATATCCTTTCTTACTTAGCTGTTCCTTTACTTTAGTTTGTGTCTAATTGTAATGTTGGATAGTCTCTCATGTTCATTTACATCCATATCCTTTCTTACTACAAGCTGTTCCTTTACTTTAGTTTGTGTCTAATTGTAATGTTGGATAGTCTCTCCAGATAATTTACATCCATATCCTTTCGTACTACAAGCTGTTCCTTTACTTTAATATGTGTCTAAGTGTAATGTTGGATAGTCTCTCCAGATAATTTACATCCATATCCTTTCGTACTACAAGCTGTTCCTTTACTTTAGTTTGTGTCTAATTGTAATGTTGGATAGTCTCTCCAGATAATTTACATCCATATCCTTTCGTACTACAAGCTGTTCCTTTACTTTAGTTTGTGTCTAAGTGTAATGTTGGATAGTCTCTCCAGATAATTTACATCCATATCCTTTCGTACTACAAGCTGTTCCTTTACTTTAGTTTGTGTCTAAGTGTAATGTTGGATAGTCTCTCCAGATAATTTACATCCATATCCTTTCGTACTACAAGCTGTTCCTTTACTTTAATTTGTGTCTAAGTGTAATGTTGGATAGTCTCTCGTGTTCATTTACATCCATATCCTTTATTACTACAAGCTGTTCCTTTACTTTAATTTGTGTCTAAGTGTAATGTTGGGTAGTCTCTCATGTTCATTTACATCCATATCCTTTCTTACTACAAGCTGTTCCTTTAATTTAATTTGTGTCTAAGTGTAATGTTAGATAGTCTCTCATGTTCATTTACATCCATATACTTTCTTACTACAAGCTGTTCATTTACTTTAGTTTGTGTCTAAGTGTAATGTTGGATAGTCTCTCCAGTTCATTTACATCCATATCCTTTCTTACTACAAGCTGTTACTTTACTTTAGTTTGTGTCTAAGTGTAATGTTGGATAGTCTCTCCAGATAATTTACATCCATATCCTTTCTTACTACAAGCTGTTCCTTTACTTTAATATGTGTCTAAGTGTAATGTTGGATAGTCTCTCCAGTTCATTTACATCCATATCCTTTCTTACTAATAACAAACAATGACCTCTCACTATGCATGTTGTTAGTCCTTGTATATACAGGTCAACCATGAAATCTTCCTGGTCACCAGATGGCCTGTGTAATTTGACATTTGAATGTGATACTTACTGTTTTAATGCCTCAGTTGTTGGCAGGTACTGAGTGACCTAACTTCAACACTGTTCCTCTGATACATTGTTTAAGGAGGTGTGCCAGATTGTAAATCTCTAGCATTTTACAGCATAGCCTCATTATTTATGTTATATTTAGCTAGAGTGTTTTCTATTCTGAGTATGGTGGTATAGAAGATCATAGAAGTAATACTCTGTATATTTATATATACTGTATATATTTTTATATATATTTAATCGACAGTCAGATAATCATCTAAGAATAGTTCATCAACGCTCGTCTAAGAATAGTTCATTCCTTCACTTGATTTATTGACAGCTAATTGGATTTCTTTAAATTTTTTACATTCTTATAACTCCACACATACTGAAATGTACAATGTAATACATTTAAGGTCACAGATTTAGATGGATTCGTGTTGAATTTCTATCATTATTTTTAAGTAGAGAGTAGAATCCTTGTTATAGAGGGAGACTTGAGGTTTTTATTTATGTACATGTACATAGTAATGCACAGGTTACAATAAAGCGTGAACTTTTTGGATTTCTTATAGACTTGCTGAAACCCCTTTCCTATTAATAAACCCTTTAAATAATTTGAAGCTATGAAAGTTAATATCTTGATTGACCAATTTACATGACTTTTGACAAAAATGTCTTTCCAGTGAGGCTTTCACTATTGGCAAACAATTGTTGTATGGGTGAACCATTCATTGACACCTCCACCTATATATTCTGAGATCAGTAATGGAGGAACCCATCTATAATTTTTGAAATAATAAATAAATGTTGAATAAATAACTCATTGTAAAAATGGGTTGCACCATTGTAGAAAGTCATTACTTGCCTCAGAAGTTCATTGTAGAAAGTCATTACTTGCCTCAGAAGTTCATTGTAGAAAGTCATTACTTGCCTCAGAAGTTGTCTTTGTTTTATTAACAGAGCTCAGTTGACTGTTGTATGAATGAAATATCTAACACTATTTTTAATCCAGCCATGTTGGTTTGAAGAAACACAATTTTGGTCAAAATGATGACTGCCAAGTTTGATGCAAGCAACAGACCATTTTGACTGTCAAATTGAAAAGAGTACAACACAATTCTTACCATCACGACAGTCAGTATGAAACAAATAAAGTACTTTTTTTGCCTGATTGGTTTGATATGAGGCAAGTAAAGAAAAATTTGAACTAACCATTACAACTTTTTGTTTAAAGCAAGAAAGGCACAGTTTTGTTTGACTATTGTGACTGTTGCTTTGAAGCAAGCTATAAACAGAAATGTTTGGTCTGACCATGACATGACTGTTGCTTTGAAGCAAGCTATAAACAGAAATGTTTGGTCTGACCATGACATGACTGTTGCTTTGAAGCAAGCTATAAACAGAAATGTTTGGTCTGACCATGACATGACTGTTGCTTTGAAGCAAGCTATAAACAGAAATGTTTGGTCTGACCATGACATGACTGTTGCTTTGAAGCAAGCTATAAACAGAAATGTTTGGTCTGACCATGACATGACTGTTGCTTTGAAGCAAGCTATAAACACAAATGTTTGGTCTGACCATGACATGACTGTTGCTTTGAAGCAAGCTATAAACAGAAATGTTTGGTCTGACCATGACATGACTGTTGGTTTGAAGCAAGCTATAAACAGAAATGTTTGGTCTGGCCATGACATGACTGTTGGTTTGAAGCAAGCTATAAACACAAATGTTTGGTCTGACCATGACATGACTGTTGGTTTGAAGCAAGCTATAAACACAAATGTATGGTCTGACCATGACATGACTGTTGCTTTGAAGCAAGCTATAAACAAAAATGTTTGGTCTGACCATGACATGACTGTTGCTTTGAAGCAAGCTATAAACACAAATGTTTGGTCTGACCATGACATGACTGTTGGTTTGAAGCAAGCTATAAACACAAATGTTTGGTCTGACCATGACATGACTGTTGGTTTGAAGCAAGCTATAAACACAAATGTTTGGTCTGACCATGACATGACTGTTGGTTTGAAGCAAGCTA
Source organism: Bathymodiolus septemdierum (assembly GCA_963383655.1). Lineage (NCBI taxonomy): Eukaryota > Metazoa > Mollusca > Bivalvia > Mytilida > Modiolidae > Bathymodiolus > Bathymodiolus septemdierum. The sequence continues at coordinate 95,997,086 of OY726522.1, read as the reverse complement.
TAAACACAAATGTTTGGTCTGACCATGACATGACTGTTGGTTTGAAGCAAGCTATAAACACAAATGTTTGGTCTGACCATGACATGACTGTTGGTTTGAAGCAAGCTATAAACAGAAATGTTTGGTCTGACCATGACATGACTGTTGGTTTGAAGCAAGCTATAAACACAAATGTTTGGTCTGACCATGACATGACTGTTGCTTTGAAGCAAGCTATAAACACAAATGTTTGGTCTGACCATGACATGACTGTTGGTTTGAAGCAAGCTATAAACACAGATGTTTGGTCTGACCATGACATGACTGTTGCTTTGAAGCAAGCTATAAACACAAATGTTTGGTCTGACCATGACATGACTGTTGCTTTGAAGCAAGCTATAAACAGAAATGTTTGGTCTGACCATGACATGACTGTTGGTTTGAAGCAAGCTATAAACAGAAATGTTTGGTCTGGCCATGACATGACTGTTGGTTTGAAGCAAGCTATAAACACAAATGTTTGGTCTGACCATGACATGACTGTTGGTTTGAAGCAAGCTATAAACACAAATGTATGGTCTGACCATGACATGACTGTTGCTTTGAAGCAAGCTATAAACAAAAATGTTTGGTCTGACCATGACATGACTGTTGCTTTGAAGCAAGCTATAAACACAAATGTTTGGTCTGACCATGACATGACTGTTGGTTTGAAGCAAGCTATAAACACAAATGTTTGGTCTGACCATGACATGACTGTTGGTTTGAAGCAAGCTATAAACACAAATGTTTGGTCTGACCATGACATGACTGTTGGTTTGAAGCAAGCTATAAACACAAATGTTTGGTCTGACCATGACATGACTGTTGGTTTGAAGCAAGCTATAAACACAAATGTTTGGTCTGACCATGACATGACTGTTGGTTTGAAGCAAGCTATAAACACAAATGTTTGGTCTGACCATGACATGACTGTTGGTTTGAAGCAAGCTATAAACACAAATGTTTGGTCTGACCATGACATGACTGTTGCTTTGAAGCAAGCTATAAACACAAATGTTTGGTCTGACCATGACATGACTGTTGGTTTGAAGCAAGCTATAAACACAGATGTTTGGTCTGACCATGACATGACTGTTGCTTTGAAGCAAGCTATAAACACAAATGTTTGGTCTGACCATGACATGACTGTTGGTTTGAATCCACCTAATCTTGGTTAGACCATAATGATTGTTGTTTTCAAGTAAAAACCACAATGACTTTTAGTTTGAAACAAGTAAAGCACTCTTTCATCTGACTGTTGTGACTTGACTTCCTCAGTGGTATAATGACTGACATGTGTGGTAGATCATGAAATTGATCCTTGCTCAGGTGCCTGAGTGGAACAACATGTCTACCAATGGACTGTTTCAATGAACTAGCACTTTAAAAATCCAACTCTCATGTGTTGGTCTAGAAAAAAACATGTTATCATCACTTTATCAAATGGTAATGGCTAACAATCACACTCTCGCCCACCATTGTAATATGCTTTAAGACAAATGATAGACATAATTTCCATCTGGTCTGAAACAATTTATGCACAAGTTGAGCCAGGAAGGACAGGGATATTTTAGTACTATTTTTGTTTTACATCAATTTACTAATTGTTATAGATGTATCCATCAGAGAGAGAGAATTACCCAGTCAATAATTACAACTATTAACCATCTGTCAGCCCTCCCTATCTCTAATGTAAATATGGACATCTAATACCTCTTTATATTTAGTCTTGTAATTACAACTCAATTGATTGGTTAAATCTTTCAATTTTACACTTCATATACTCATTAGTTTTAATACTAATGATCATGGTTGATTGGTTTTTGTGTTATATGTGGTGATTTTACATTGTTTTTGTATTGATTGTGTAAAAGTATTATGGAGTTATGAATACATTTTAGTTAGAGAGTGATGGGATATTGACATCTATTGGACAGGATCAAAGAGATGTTTTAATAGCTGTAAAATAACCAGTGATTGTACAGGATACATTCAGACCCAGTTATATTGGTTTTCATTCTGTCAGATTAAATTTTTACATTTAATTGTTTCCCCTAATTGATACTGAAATGTTTGAAGTGCACTTTTCATTGGCTGTTACAGAAAATTGATAAAATTAAAATCACTTTTACCTTGAACCAATAATTATTGACACAGTAATGTAAACCTGATAAAAATTGATGTAAAATTATTTTCAGTTTTTGTGTGGACTTTATGTTTTGAAGGAAACATACAGATGTCAAATCAGCTTGATCATCAAACACCTGTTTGTTTTCCCCAGAACTAGAACTAGTAAAACAAAAATGAGATTGATTTTTTACATGAAAATTTGGTAATTTATTTTTTACATTTTAGCCAAATTTCTCATAGAAAGCTTAAGGGTCAGATTATTTATTTTTGACATCTTTCAGCTGATCGATTTATTAAATTTGTTTTCTATAAAATTTTTGAATAGTTGAATGGTTCTTCTCTTATTAAAAATTGTTCTTCTCCATGAAAATGTTATTGTCCAAGACAAAACTTGTTAATTTTATTGTTGTAGACATAAACATACATACAGGAGATGTATTTATAACTGATATATATTCTGATAGGAAAAAACATCTTTGCACATGTTAAAAAACCCACGATAATCGGGTCACCAGAAACATGGAAAAAACTAAAATGTCCTTTGAACACAATATTCTGAGAATCTTTTTATTTATTCATATTCATATGAATATTTTCTCAGCACGAGGAAAAACATCTTTGCACATGTTAAAAAAAAACCACGATAATCAAGTCATCAAAAACATGGAACAAACCAAAATGTCCTTTGAACACAATATTCTGAGAATCTTTTTATTTATTCATATTCATATTCATATTTTCACAGGATGAGGAAAAACATCTTTGCACATGTTTAAAAAATACCCCACGATAATCAAGTCATCAGAAACATGGAACAAACCAAAGTGTCCTTTGAACACAATATTCTGAGAATCTTTTATTTATTCATATTCATATGAATATTTTCTCAGCACAAGGAAAAACATCTTTGCACATGTTAAGAAAAAACCCATGATAATCAGGTCATCAAAAACATGGAACAAACTAAAGTGTCCTTTAAACACAATATTCTGAGAATGTTTTATTTATTCATATTCATAAGAATATTTTTGAAGGATGAGGAAAAACATCTTTGCACATGTTTAAAAAAATACCCCACGATAATCAAGTCATCAGAAACATGGAACAAACCAAAGTGTCCTTTGAACACAATATTCTGAGAATCTTTTATTTATTCAAGGAGAATGTTCTCCCAGCATGATCTGTATACAATACAAGACTCTACATTAGATAGATGTATTTTGTATGGTAATGACCACATGACTGCTAGCTCCATTATGAAGGATCCATATTTCTGACAACATCAATCAATCATAATTCTTATCATTGATAACTTATCAGCTGGGGATCTTAGGGAGAGTTTTTGTGAATGGGATTAGAGGGGCGTAGTTAGATATTTTATTCTTTGTAGATTGGAGAATTAATCTGTTATAAAGATATCTACAGAATTTATATATCTTTATATGGAAATAGTTATACTTGACCTGAATAACATAAATTATTGTAATATGAAATATCCCCCTTATTGAGCCCCCTGTATTCAGTTATCTGATAGAGGTCAAAGTGTATTATATTGTCTTTATAAATTATGCAATTGATAATTAGATTAGAACATACATAGATTATTTGTATTATTTGTTGTCACCGGCATGAATAGAATGTCATATATATTTAGATCAATTTGTTAACAAATACCATATAATTAGGGACAGTATATATGGTATATTTTAAGGTCTGAAAATATAAGAAGAATAATTGGTCCAGATGAAGCTTGTTCATTAACTACATGTACATGTAATATTTCTACTGATCTATGTCACATTCAATACTAGGATTATACAAGTCTTTTGATTAACTGCCATCTTGGGATTAATTTTTCTCATTCTAAATGATATATGTATGTGAGCCTGGTGAGGTCATAGCAACTAAAGACAAAATAATCAACTTACGGAATGAAATAAGAAAACAAAAACCTTGACATATTTCTTCACAGAACTGCAGCTATTTTTATAGAATTTTTGTGTTTGAAGTGAGATATCAGCCACTCGTACTATACTTTCAAGAATTCTTTAAAAAAAAAACAAGAGTAAATCTTGTATGGTTTTCTTTTCATCATTACTCTACTGCTTCTTCAGGGATTCTTTTCAAATGAGTTTTTAATGTGCCGTATCAAAAAAAAACAACCTGGAAAATGCATGCTTGATTTTTGTGCTAGATATTGTGGTATAAGAAAATACAGATGTTTGATGATCGTGGTGATTTTAGTCTATGTTTCCCTAAGCACAGAAATTATTACCATAGATACCAATAGATATGTTTAATGTATTAACCAAATTACACTATAGTTACACATCAAAGTATTAGAGGGGGCCCTGGGAGGCAGAAACCAAATTTCACTATAGTTACACATCAAAGTATTAGAGGGGGCCCTGGGAGGCAGAAACCAAATTTCACTATAGTTACACATCAAAGTATTAGAGGGGGCCCTGGGAGGCAGAAACCAAATTTCACTATAGTTACACATCAAAGTATTAGAGGGGGCCCTGGGAGGCAGAAACCAAATTTCACTATAGTTACACATCAAAGTATTAGAGGGGGCCCTGGGAGGCAAAAACCAAATTTCACTATAGTTACACATCAAAGTATTAGAGGGGGCCCTGGGAGGCAGAAACCAAATTTCACTATAGTTACACATCAAAGTATTAGAGGGGGCCCTGGGAGGCAAAAACCAAATTTCACTATAGTTACACATCAAAGTATTAGAGGGGGCCCTGGGAGGCAGAAACCAAATTTCACTATAGTTACACATCAAAGTATTAGAGGGGGCCCTGGGAGGCAGCATATTTAATGTTGTTGACTACTGACCACAAACTTAACTCTGATGTGAGTTCACACCTCAATACATACCTCAAGTGTTAGTGTTTCTAGATACCTACCTCAGAATGGAGATTTCATGGGTCAGCTCAATATAACTGTCTCTACTTTCTTTTCCTAATATGTCTGGTGTGAGTTTGAATCCCACTCAGGCGGTTATTCTCGATTCAACATTATGTGATAAAGTTTGTCAGTGACTTGCGGCAGGTCTGTTGTTTTCTCTATATAACATTATGTGATAAAGTTTGTCAGTGACTTGCGGCAGGTCGGTGGTTTTCACCGGATACTCCAGCTCCTCCACCAATAAAACTGACCGGCCACGATATAACTGAAATATTGTTGAAAGTGGTGTTAAACACCATAACTCTCCCCCTAATATGTCTGGTTGTCGAGATAAAGTTGAAAATGGCTGAGAGCGACTAAGCACCTTTTAACAAAATTAAGCCGATCAAAACAAGAGGAACATATGAAAACTGGATGTTTCAAACTTAAACCAAGCAGAACACAAGAAGGAAAATAAAAACCTTAGTCAAGAGTTATGATCATCTTTTTATTGGAGTGGCTGATTTACTGATAATTCTGGGTAACCCAGCATATCCTTACCTGGTAGGTGCACGTTCACATACACATCATTTAGAAGGCACTCCACTGGTAGATATCAGTACATTCATGACCCCGCCCTCCCCTCCCCTCCCTCAATAATTACCTTGGGATTCCATATAAATATAAAAGGAGGATATGACTTCATATAACATATACAAAAAATGTAGTTATGAAACGAAAGTTTAAACATTGATGGTCAATAATTCCATCAATATCATCTAAGTGAACAATCACCTCTCGCCTCAAATCATTGAATATATAAAAAAAAGACAATGACATAGCACTGTGTATCAAGATCTTGACTTTGGACAGGCTCAGATATGTGGCTGGGTTAAACCGGTATATGGACCAAGTTGTAATTTTTTTTCTTTAGCTTTCATTTGTTGGTTGACTTCTTACAAGTGGTATCAGTGATGTTAATAGCTCATATGTTTCTTATTTATAGGTAGGTGGGCGGGTGGTTTACATGCTTGTTAATGATATCATTTATGTCATAAGTATACAAAGGGTAAACTCCTCTCAGTCAAGGAAGAGTACATATGATCTGAGTTATAAAAGTAAAATCTAATTGAATTCAGCAATTATTTGTGACAGTAAAATCTAATTGAATTCAGTGATTATTTGTAACAGTAAAATCGAATTGAATTTGTTGATTATTTGTGACTGTAAAATCTAATTGAATTCAGTGATTATTTGTTACAGTAAAATTGAATTGAATTTAGTGATTATTTGTGACAGTAAAATCTAATTGAATTCAGTGATTATTTGTAACAGTAAAATCGAATTGAATTTGTTGATTATTTGTGACTGTAAAATCTAATTGAATTCAGTGATTATTTGTTACAGTAAAATTGAATTGAATTTAGTGATTATTTGTGACAGTAAAATCTAATTGAATTCAGTGATTATTTGTAACAGTAAAATCTAATTGAATTCAGTGATTATTTGTGACAGTAAAATTGAATTGAATTCAGTGATAATTTGTGACTGTAAAATCTAATTAAATTCAGTTTCAAGTATATTTTTTTATATCCATGTTTATCAAATCTACTTCTGTCATGTCATGAACTATATGCTGAGTCAGAGCTCCTATACTTCTCATAGTAATAAATATGGTCTATGGTTGGTCTGAACCTATTTATTGAACTAAGAGATATATCTTTTGTACTCTGTGCCTCCTATAATTTATTGTTGTCTGTGGTCAAGTGATTGTGATAAGTCTATAATTGTACTATATTCCCTCAGGTAATGGTCTATGGTCAACATCTTGTTAAAGGTGGTGGGTTATATTTTTATTCTATCTTAAACTGTGTACAGGTGGTGGGTTATATTTTTATTCTATCTTACACTGTGTACAGGTGGTGGGTTATATTTTTATTCTATCTTACACTGTGTACAGGTGGTGGATTATATTTTTAGCCTATCTTACACTGTGTAATTCTGTAATTTGTGATATTTTGATCTGATTACCTGCATCAGCTGAGTGCAAGTGGGCCATTTGTCATGTTTTATTGACAATTAAAATCCTGTTTACTTTACACCTAATATCGTTGGTATCCTGTATCATGTAACAGATTAATACAGACTTCTTTAGGACTAATAAGTACACTATTTATCTTACTTTACCTTTGATGACGGATCAGTTGTCAATTAGTATAGAAATGGTGGTTAATGTCATGTATGTTATATAAAAAAAGAAGAATATTTTATATATTTTAAGGTTTCAACTTCAATGAAAAAGTTTGAAATTGTTTTAATAAAATAAAAAACAAAACAGTTCCAAAATTCTTATCTGACTGATCTCACTGAAATGAAGGGCAGTGAGATATCTGACTGATCTCACTGAAATGAAGGTCAGTGAGATATCCGACTTATCTCACTGAAATGAAGGTCAGTAAGATATCTGACTGATCTCACTGAAATGAAGGGCAGTGATATATCTGACTGATCTCACTGAAATGAAGGTCAGTGAGATATCTGACTGATCTCACTGAAATGAAGGTCAGTGAGATATCTGACTGATCTCACTGAAATGAAGGTCAGTGAGATATCCGACTTATCTCACTGAAATGAAGGTCAGTGAGATATCTGACTGATCTCACTGAAATGAAGGTCAGTGAGATATCTGACTGATCTCACTGAAATGAAGGTCAGTGAGATATCCGACTTATCTCACTGAAATGAAGGTCAGTAAGATATCTGACTGATCTCACTGAAATGAAGGGCAGTGATATATCTGACTGATCTCACTGAAATGAAGGTCAGTGAGATATCTGACTGATCTCACTGAAATGAAGGTCAGTGAGATATCTGACTGATCTCACTGAAATGAAGGTCAGTGAGATATCCGACTTATCTCACTGAAATGAAGGTCAGTGAGATATCTGACTGATCTCACTGAAATGAAGGGCAGTGAGATATCTGACTGATCTCACTGAAATGAAGGGCAGTGAGATCACAAATGTTTGACTGTGTTCCAGGGATGTTAGCAAGTTGAGAGGAGCATGTAATAACTTGGTTAGAGACCTTGAAAATGATCTGATCTGAGTTATGTCCCTTATCTTACATAATCGTTATAGCAACACACATCTATTAACAGGAGACATTATCAACTTAACTATGTAATAAGTTGGTTATCAGTAGAAACATCAACATGTTAATATTTGATGTAGAAGATCAAATGTCATAGTAATATAAAACATGATTTCCTTAATTTTATTAACAATATTGGAGTTTTACATTATCTAACAAAATCCCTTGATTTTTGAATCACTTTTGAGATATACATCCTCCTGAACAAAATTCCTTGCTAGTAGGGTCATTTGATTTTTTTTATATCTTCTAAAAAACCCGGTTGAGTCAACCAAAGACTATAAAATTGGTATTTGATGCTTCTTTGGTAAACAGTCAGCATTAAAGAGTAAGAGCAAGCGCTAATTGGCTCTCAGGATAATGTGTCTGAGTGGAGCGACATGTCTAATCGTGGACTATTGTTACAGTGAGCTAGCACTGTAAAGATCTAATTAACCATGCTGGTCTAGTACAAAACAGACATCAATAATCATCATCTCATGGAAAGTAACTTGTTATCTAATATAGCTAAAAAATTGATTATCTATGTAAACTGTTTGACTTTAAGATCATCATTAGAGTTTTCTATTTTCATGTTAATTAAGGTAATATCCTCTGTGGACATTATTTATTAGGTTTTCTACCTTTTCTCGTTACCATCAACATTTTGGACATTAGTTATGAGGTTGTGGACCTTTTCTCTTTACCATCAACATTTTGGACATTAGTTATGAGGTTGTGGACCTTTTCTCATTATCATCAACATTTTGGACATTAGTCATGAGGTTGTGGACCTTTTCTCGTTACCATCAACATTTTGGACATTAGTTATGAGGTTGTGGACCTTTTCTCTTTATCATCAACATTTTGGACATTGGTTATGAGGTTGTGGACCTTTTCTCGTTACCATCAACATTTTGGACATTAGTTATGAGGTTGTGGACCTTTTCTCTTTATCATCAACATTTTGGACATTAGTTATGAGGTTGTGGACCTTTTCTCTTTATCATCAACATTTTGGACATTAGTTATGAGGTTGTGGACCTTTTCTCTTTACCATCAACATTTTGGGCATTAGTTATGAGGTTGTGGACCTTTTCTCTTTATCATCAACATTTTGGACATTAGTTATGAGGTTGTGGACCTTTTCTCTTTACCATCAACATTTATTTAGGTCAGTACATTATTGCCCTGACTATCTTGTTTATTCTCATGGAAGTAAAGTAGATCCTGAAGACTATTCCTAATCTTTGTCCTGTAATTGTCTGATAATGTAATACCTTATATGATGTATATAGATATTGATGTGCTACTTCATGTCTGAAAATATTGGATAAAAACCAGTCTGACTTGATGACAAGAAAGTCTGATGTAACTCAATATATAATTAATAAACAGTTATTTACAGTTCAGACAATTAAGTATTGATTGTTGTAAGTGGTGACTTATTCCTGAACTTTGTATCCAACCCATGTCTCCAATAACTGCTGCATTAGGAATATGTTTTCAAATACAAAGAAAAAATCTGCCTTTTTGGTTGAATTCTAATTCAACATGAATAATCATTTCTAGTCCTTTACATAAATAATCATTGGATGGCTCTTTACATGAATAATCATTGCTAGTCCTTTACATAAATAATCATTGGATGGCTCTTTACATGAATACTCATTGGATGGCCCATTGCCATGAATAATCATTGTATGGCCCATTTACATGAATAATCATTGGATTGCCCTTCCTTCTCATAACCAAGAAACTGATTTCAAACTTTATATAAATGATCATTAATTGATAGACAGATAATATATAACTAGGTAAGCCTCTGGTGTCTAATTATAGTCATTATATAAAAGTTCTATGAACTGTTATTACAAACACCATTTTGACAAATAACTAATGAAGCAAACATCCATTAAACAGTCATAAAATATTAATGTACAAGTGCAGTTGTATTAAAATTAAATAAAAATGAAACAGGAATACATATTCACAGCACTATTAATGTCCAGTCTATATTCTGTAACATAAAAAGAATGGATATGCACTGGTAATTGAATTTCAAAATTCATCAATCACTGACTGAAGTTTTACCTAAAATGTGTTATCTGCTGATACTGTTAACATGGCAGATGTTACAAACACCTGGTTCTTATGGTATGAACTTGTGGTATGTGTTTTACTGTACTTGTAAAAACAAGGTTATGTAGGATGGTGTGTGCTCCCTGGCCACTAAAACAAGGTTAAGTAGAATGTTTTGTGTTCCGTGGCCAATAAAACAAGGTTATGTAGGATGTTGTGTGCTCCAATAAAATAAATTTATGTACGATGTTGTATGCTCCAAAAAACAAGGTTAAGTAGGATGTTGTGTGTTCCATGGCCATTAAAACAAGGTTAAGTAGGACGTTGTGTGCTCCGTGGCCAATAAAACAAGGTTATGTAGACTGTTTTGTGCTCCCTGGCCAATAAAACAAGGTTATGTAGGATGTTGTGTGCTCCAATAAAATGAGTTTATGTAGGATGTTGTATGCTCCAAAAAACAAGGCTATGTAGGATGTTGTGTGCTCCGTGGCCAATAAAACAAGGTTAAGTAGGATGTTGTGTGCTCCATGGCCATTAAAACAAGGTTAAGTAGGATGTTGTGTGCTCCATGGCCATTAAAACAAGGTTAAGTAGGATGTTGTGTGCTCCGTGGCCAATAAAACATGGTTAAGTAGGATGTTGTGTGCTCCATGGCCATTAAAACAAGGTTAAGTAGGATGTTGTGTGCTCCGTGACCAATAAAACAAGGTTAAGTAGGATGTTGTGGGCTCCGTGGCCAATAAAACAAGGTTAAGTAGGATGTTGTGTGCTCCATGGCCATTAAAACAAGGTTAAGTAGAATGTTTTGTGCTCCCTGGCCAATAAAACAAGGTTAAGTAGGATGTTGTGTGCTCCATGGCCATTAAAACAAGGTTAAGTAGTATGCTGTGTGCTCCATGGCCATTAAAACAAGGTTAAGTAGGATGTTGTGTGCTCCATGGCCAATAAAACAAGGTTAAGTAGGATGTGTGCTCCATGGCCATTAAAACAAGGTTAAGTAGAATGTTGTGTGCTCCATGGCCATTAAAACAAGGTTAAGTAGGATGTTGTGTGCTCCGTGGCCAATAAAACAAGGTTAAGTAGGATGTTGTGTGCTCCGTGGCCAATAAAACAAGGTTATGTAGAATGTCTTGTGCTCCCTGGCCACTAAAACAAGGTTAAGTAGAATGGTGTGTGCTCCCTGGCCACTAAAACAAGGTTAAGTAGAATGTTGTGTGCTCCGTGGCCAATAAAATAAGGTTAAGTAGGATGTTGTGTGCTCCGTGGCCAATAAAACAAGGTTAAGTAGGATGTTGTGTGCTCCGTGGCCAATAAAACAAGGTTAAGTAGGATGTTGTGTGCTCCGTGACCAATAAAACAAGATTATGTAGGATGTTGTGTGCTCCAATAAAATGAGTTTATGTAGGATGTTGTATGCTCCAAAAAACAAGGTTAAGTAGGATGTTGTGTGCTCCGTGGCCAATAAAGCAAGGTTATGTAGGATGTTGTGTGCTCCAATAAAATGAGTATGTAGGATGTTGTATGCTCCATAAAACAAGGTTATGTAGGATGTTGTGTGCTCCATGGCCAATAAAACAATGCTATGTAGGATGTTGTGTGCTCCCATGAAATTAGTTTATGTAGGATGTTGTGTGCTCCATAAAACAAGGTTATATAAGATGTTGTGCTCCACAAAACAAGGTTATGTAGGATGCTGTGTGCTCCAAAAAACAAGGTTATGTAGGATGTTGTGTGCTCCAAAAAACAAGGTTATGTAGGATGTTGTGTGCTCCAATAAAATGAGTTTATGTAGGATGTTGTGTGCTCCAAAAAACAAGGCTATGTAGGATGTTGTGTGCTCCAATAAAATGAGTTTATGTAGGATGTTGTATACTGCATAAAACAAGGTTATGTAGGATGTTTTGTGCTCCAAAAAGCAAGGCTATGTAGGATGTTGTGTGCTCCAATAAAATGAGTTTATGTAGGATGTTGTATACTGCATAAAACAAGGTTATGTAGGATGTTGTGTGCTCCAATAAAATGAATTTATGTAGGATGTTGTGTGCTCCATAACACAAGGTTATGTAGGATGTTGTGTGCTCCGTTGCCAATAAAACAATGCTATGTAGGATGTTGTGTGCTCCAATAAAATGAGTTTATGTAGGATGTTGTGTGCTCCATAAAACAAGGTTATGTAGGATGTTGTGCTCCAAAAAACAAGGTTATGTAGGATGTTGTGTGCTCCAAAAAACAAGGTTATGCAGGATGTTGTGTGCTCCATAAAATGAGTTTATGTAGGAATTTCCCCCTTAAATGAAATGAGTGAATGTAAGGACTTTCCTATGATGCTATCTAGTAAAATGAGGGCAAGGAGGGGCTTTCCTCTCCAATAAGATGAGTACCAGTACTTGTAGGAACTTCCCTTTCCAATAAGGTGAGTACAGGGCTGTTTTAACTACATTATAGGCCCCTGGGGAAAGCGGTGCACTGAGGCCCATAGCCACATAACCACTCACAGGAATAAAACTGTAAATGTCGATCAAATTAAAAATATATTTATTGTATTGGTACTTCCAACAAAATCAGTGTTTAAGCATTAAAACTGTGCAGTACACAGATTAACATGCAGCTCCTATGTTCGTGGGGTCCCCAGGCAACTGCCCAGGGTGCCCATGCGTTACGACGGCACTGAGCGAGTATGTGTAGAGACTCTCAAAGTAAAATCTGTTGTGGGAAGTTTAAATAAGACTTGTGAAAAGATCATTCAGACTAAAACCTATTTATACAACTGAATGAAAACTGATTCTAATGACCATAACAATTGTCAGAGCAAAATTTGCACAAAATTAAAAAACTTTTATCCCCAATTTCTTCATAATTTTAGTAATTCACTGCATATTGATTAGAAGCTGTTCATTCATATTCCTATGCCAGGTAGAACATTCTATGTTCTTACATTTAATATTCATTCATTCTTTATTTCTGTTCAGTCAGAGTTGATTTCTATTTTAAAAACATGTATATTTCTTGAAATGCTCTAACAATATAAAAGTATCCAGTGTAGAGCTTGTTTTACAGAGAATATAACATTATTATTGATTTAATGACAGCATGAACGATTTCTGTGTACTACATATAACAATATAGACATTCAGAATCACACAGGGTAAAATGAACCAAGTATTACATTTTATAAAACAATATACCGGTAGATATACAGACACGGTAGTACCTCCATGGTAATGTCATCAAGTTTGTCAGTGACTTGCAACAGGTCGGTGGTTTTCTCCGGGTACGTTGGTTTCCTCCAACAATAAAACTGACCGCCACAATATAACTGAAATATTCATGGAGGTATTGTAGATCTATTCTACCTCCAAGGTAAAATGGAGAGTTTTTACATGATAATAGAGTATATTGTTTATATTAGTCAGAACTACATTCCACCTGACATATGGTATACACTGATACCCTAAAGATAATTCTATATAAACAACACTTGATACCCTTCTTCTTCTTTTTACAAATCAGTTTTACTACATACATACAGTTCATATGTGTATTGACACATGGAAAATATACATAACACAATTCTAATTCCTGCATATTTAAATAATATATAACTCTTAAAACACATTTTGAATAATAAGATATACTGTGAAACCTGTCTGAACTGAACCTCCTTGTTAAACCTGTCTGAACTGAACCTCCTTGTGAAACCTGTCTGAACTGAACCTCCTTGGGACCAACTTTGCTGTTTGGAATAGACAGGTGTTCTGTTTATACAGGATTTTCTATATTGGAACTTTATTTAAAGTTTGGTTTATTTCAGGATTCTGATTTGTGTAGGGTTGGGTTTATTCATGCTTCTGGTTTATTTAGGATTCAATTTTTTTCAGTATTCTGCTTTATTCAGGGTTCAGTTTATTTATAATTCTGATATATTTAGGGTTCTGCTTTATTCAGGGTTCAGTTTATTTATAATTCTGATATATTTAGGGTTTTGCTTTATTCAGGGTTCAGTTTATTTATAATTCTGATATATTTAGGGTTCTGCTTTATTCAGGATTCAGTTTATTTATAATTCTGATATATTTAGGGTTCTGCTTTATTCAGGGTTCAGTTTATTTATACTTCTGATTATATTTAGGGTTCTGCTTTATTCAGGGTTCAGTTTATTTATAATTCTGATATATTTAGGGTTCTGCTTTATTCAGGGTTCAGTTTATTTATAATTCTGATATATTTAGGGTTCTGCTTTATTCAGGGTTCAGTTTATTTAGAATTCTGAAATATTTAGGGTTTGGTTTTATAAAGTAAAACAATCTATTTTGATACAGTTTTGTAGCCTATCTCTACATGTAGTAAATCTATTTTGATACAGTTTTGTAGCCTATCTCTACATGTAGTAAATCTATTTTGATACAGTTTTGTAGCCTATCTCTACATGTAGTAAATCTATTTTGATACAGATTTGTAGCCTATCTCTACATGTAGTAAATCTATTTTGATACAGTTTTGTAGCCTATCTCTACATGTAGTAAATCTATTTTTGGTACAGTTTTGTAGCCTATCTCTACATGTAGTAAATCTATTTTGATACAGATTTGTAGCCTATCTCTACATGTAGTAAATCTATTTTGATACAGATTTGTAGCCTATCTCTACATGTAGTAAATCTATTTTGATACAGTTTTGTAGCCTATCTCTACATGTAGTAAATCTATTTTGATACAGTTTTGTAGCCTATCTCTACATGTAGTAAATCTATTTTGATACAGTTTTGTAGCCTATCTCTACATGTAGTAAATCTATTTTTGGTACAGTTTTGTAGCCTATCTCTACATGTAGTAAATCTATTTTGATACAGATTTGTAGCCTATCTCTACATGTAGTAAATCTATTTTGATACAGATTTGTAGCCTATCTCTACATGTAGTAAATCTATTTTGATACAGTTTTGTAGCCTGTCTCTACATGTAGTAAATCTATTTTGATACAGTTTTGTAGCCTATCTCTACATGTAGTAAATCTATTTTGATACAGTTTTGTAGCCTATCTCTACATGTAGTAAATCTATTTTGATACAGTTTTGTAGCCTATCTCTACATGTAGTAAATCTATTTTGATACAGTGTTGTAGCCTATCTCTACATGTAGTAAATCTATTTTGATACAGTTTTGTAGCCTATCTCTACATGTAGTAAATCTATTTTGATACAGTTTTGTAGCCTATCTCTACATGTAGTAAATCTATTTTGATACAGTTTTGTAGCCTATCTCTACATGTAGTAAATCTATTTTTGGTACAGTTTTGTAGCCTATCTCTACATGTAGTAAATCTATTTTGATCCAGATTTGTAGCCTATCTCTACATGTAGTAAATCTATTTTGATACAGATTTGTAGCCTATCTCTACATGTAGTAAATCTATTTTGATACAGTTTTGTAGCCTATCTCTACATGTAGTAAATCTATTTTGATACAGTTTTGTAGCCTATCTCTACATGTAGTAAATCTATTTTGATACAGTTTTGTAGCCTATCTCTACATGTAGTAAATCTATTTTGATACAGTTTTGTAGCCTATCTCTACATGTAGTAAATCTATTTTGATACAGTTTTGTAGCCTATCTCTACATGTAGTAAATCATTATTCAATTTAGTTTATTTTATTAAGATGCCTTGAATGTTATCTGTGTTTGTGTCTTTGAGGGTAAACAAATAATGTTTTCTCACAGCTTCTAACCTGCCAGATGTAAAGTCTCCTACTATTTTATAGTAAGTGTGTATTATAGGATTGTGTAACTGTACTCTCTTCTATACCCCATTCATAGGAGTGCTTGTTTTGATGATGAATTAATTCATGAAGAGTAAGAATTGTGTAACTCTACTCTCTTGTCTACCCCATTCATAGGAGTGCTTGTTTTGATGATGAATTAATTCATGGAGGGTAAGAAATTGTTTGTTTTTTATTTTTCATTGTGGAATACACACAGACATATATGTGTATTCATGGATGAATTGAAGGACTTACCACAACCTAGATTTACACATTTTAAATTATTCTAGATTAACTTGTTGTATGAATGGGGTATTACTCTTGTTTCTATCATCAATATTGCTTGCAGTGATGATAAATTTTAAAGATATCCAAATTGCTGATGGCAAATTAAAACTATATAGGAATACTTGAAACAATAGAAATTCCACAAATATCTCCTTTAGTCCCTCATCATCCATCCATATTTTTGTTGAAATGGCCAAAAGTTCTTTCTTTTAAGCCTTAAACTGACTGCAAATTAAACTAGCCTCATGATGATAACGAGTAACAAAACTGTTGTTCCTTTACTTTAATTTGTGTCCAAGTGTAAAATTGGATAGTCATGTTCATTTACATCCATATCCTTTCTTACTGGATAGTCATGTTCATTTACATCCATATCCTTTCTTACTGGATAGTCATGTTCATTAACATCCATATCCTTTCTTACTGGATAGTCATGTTCATTAACATCCATATCCTTTCTTACTGGATAGTCATGTTAATTTACATCCATATCCTTTCTTACTGGATAGTCATGTTCATTTACATCCATATCCTTTCTTACTGGATAGTCATGTTCATTAACATCCATATCCTTTCTTACTGGATAATCATGTTCATTAACATCCATATCCTTTCTTACTGGATAATCATGTTCATTAACATCCATATCCTTTCTTACTGGATAGTCATGTTCATTTACATCCATATCCTTTCTTACTGGATAGTCATGTTCATTTACTTCCATATCCTTTCGTACTGGATAGTCGTGTTCATTTACATCCATATCCTTTCTTACTGGATAGTCATGTTCATTAACATCCATATCCTTTCTTACTGGATAGTCATGTTAATTTACATCCATATCCTTTCTTACTGGATAATCATGTTCATTTACATCCATATCCTTTCTTACTGGATAGTCATGTTCATTAACATCCATATCCTTTCTTACTGGATAATCATGTTCATTAACATCCATATCCTTTCTTACTGGATAGTCATGTTCATTTACATCCATATCCTTTCTTACTGGATAGTCATGTTCATTTACTTCCATATCCTTTCGTACTGGATAGTCATGTTCATTTACATCCATATCCTTTCTTACTGGATAGTCATGTTCATTTACATCCATATCCTTTCTTACTGGATAGTCATGTTCATTTACATCCATATCCTTTCGTACTGGATAGTCATGTTCATTTACATCCATATCCTTTCTTACAGGATAGTCATGTTCATTTACATCCATATCCTTTCGTACTGGATAGTCATGTTCATTTACATCCATATCCTTTCGTACTGGATAGTCATGTTCATTTACATCCATATCCTTTCTTACTGGATAATCATGTTCATTAACATCCATATCCTTTCTTACTGGATAGTCATGTTCATTTACATCCATATCCTTTCTTACTGGATAGTCATGTTCATTTACTTCCATATCCTTTCGTACTGGATAGTCGTGTTCATTTACATCCATATCCTTTCTTACTGGATAGTCATGTTCATTAACATCCATATCCTTTCTTACTGGATAGTCATGTTCATTTACATCCATATCCTTTCTTACTGGATAGTCATGTTCATTTACATCCATATCCTTTTACTGGATAGTCATGTTCATTAACATCCATATCCTTTCTTACTGGATAATCATGTTCATTAACATCCATATCCTTTCTTACTGGATAGTCATGTTCATTTACATCCATATCCTTTCTTACTGGATAGTCATGTTCATTTACTTCCATATCCTTTCGTACTGGATAGTCATGTTCATTTACATCCATATCCTTTCTTACTGGATAGTCATGTTCATTTACATCCATATCCTTTCTTACTGGATAGTCATGTTCATTTACATCCATATCCTTTCTTACTGGATAGTCATGTTCATTTACATCCATATCCTTTCTTACAGGATAGTCATGTTCATTTACATCCATATCCTTTCGTACTGGATAGTCATGTTCATTTACATCCATATCCTTTCTTACTGGATAGTCATGTTCATTTGCATCCATATCCTTTCTTACTGGATAGTCATGTTCATTTACATCCATATCCTTTCTTACTGGATAATCATGTTCTTTTACATCCATATCCTTTCTTACTGGATAGTCATGTTCATTTACATCCATATCCTTTCTTACTGGATAGTCATGCTCATTTACATCCATATCCTTTCTTACTGGATAGTCATGTTCATTTGCATCCATATCCTTTCTTACTGGATAGTCATGTTCATTTACATCCATATCCTTTCTTACTGGATAATCATGTTCTTTTACATCCATATCCTTTCTTACTGGATAGTCATGTTCATTTACATCCACATCCTTTCTTACTGGATAGTCATGTTCATTTACATCCATATCCTTTCTTACTGGATAGTCATGTTCATTTACATCCATATCCTTTCTTACTGGATAGTCATGTTCATTTACATCCATATCCTTTTTTACTGGATAGTCATGTTCATTTACATCCATATCCTTTCGTACTGGATAGTCATGTTCATTTACATCCATATCCTTTCTTACAGGATAGTCATGTTCATTTACATCCATATCCTTTCTTACTGGATAGTCATGTTCATTTACATCCATATCCTTTCTTACTGGATAGTCATGTTCATTTACATCCATATCCTTTCTTACTGGATAGTCATGTTCATTTACATCCATATCCTTTCGTACTGGATAGTCATGTTCCTTTACATTCATATCCTTTCGTACTGGATAGTCATGTTCATTTACATCCATATCCTTTCGTACTGGATAGTCATGTTCATTAACATCCATATCCTTTCTTACTGGATAGTCATGTTCATTTACATCCATATCCTTTCTTACTGGATAGTCATGTTCATTTACTTCCATATCCTTTCGTACTGGATAGTCATGTTCATTTACATCCATATCCTTTCTTACTGGATAGTCATGTTCATTTACATCCATATCCTTTCTTACTGGATAGTCATGTTCATTTACATCCATATCCTTTCTTACTGGATAGTCATGTTCATTTACATCCATATCCTTTCTTACAGGATAGTCATGTTCATTTACATCCATATCCTTTCGTACTGGATAGTCATGTTCATTTACATCCATATCCTTTCTTACTGGATAGTCATGTTCATTTGCATCCATATCCTTTCTTACTGGATAGTCATGTTCATTTACATCCATATCCTTTCTTACTGGATAATCATGTTCTTTTACATCCATATCCTTTCTTACTGGATAGTCATGTTCATTTACATCCATATCCTTTCTTACTGGATAGTCATGCTCATTTACATCCATATCCTTTCTTACTGGATAGTCATGTTCATTTGCATCCATATCCTTTCTTACTGGATAGTCATGTTCATTTACATCCATATCCTTTCTTACTGGATAATCATGTTCTTTTACATCCATATCCTTTCTTACTGGATAGTCATGTTCATTTACATCCACATCCTTTCTTACTGGATAGTCATGTTCATTTACATCCATATCCTTTCTTACTGGATAGTCATGTTCATTTACATCCATATCCTTTCTTACTGGATAGTCATGTTCATTTACATCCATATCCTTTTTTACTGGATAGTCATGTTCATTTACATCCATATCCTTTCTTACTGGATAGTCATGTTCATTTACATCCATATCCTTTCTTACTGGATAGTCATGTTCATTTACATCCATATCCTTTCTTACTGGATAGTCATGTTCATTTACATCCATATCCTTTCGTACTGGATAGTCATGTTCCTTTACATTCATATCCTTTCGTACTGGATAGTCATGTTCATTTACATCCATATCCTTTCGTACTGGATAGTCATGTTCATTTACATCCATATCCTTTCGTACTGGATAGTCATGTTCATTTACATCCATATCCTTTTGTACTGGATAGTCATGTTCATTTACATCCATATCCTTTCGTACTGGATAGTCATGTTCATTTACATCCATATCCTTTCTCACTGGATAGTCATGTTCATTTACATCCATATCCTTTCGTACTGGATAGTCATGTTCATTAACATCCATATCCTTTCGTACTGGATAGTCATGTTCATTTACATCCATATCCTTTCTTACTGGATAGTCATGTTTATTTACATCCATATCCTTTCGTACTGGATAGTCATGTTCATTTACATCCATATCCTTTCGTACTGGATAGTCATGTTCATTTACATCCATATCTAATTGTTTAACTTGTAATTCTAGATTTTTCTCCATAAAATGTAATTTTGTTGATTGTAAAATTAGGGTTGTATTGACAGAATTACATACAAAGACTTCTGAAACTGTCAAATCAATACATGTGTACGGCAGAACATGGTGGGGATTTTCTATTTCAAAATTGTATCTGACATATAAGAAGAGCATACTTAACAAAGTAGAATATTCTTTAGATAATAAAAGCTTTATCAATATAAATTGAAATCATTCACCGAAGCTTAAAACTAATGATTTGTTTTAAATATAATCCATTTTTTGATGAGATATGCCATTAATGGAAACTAGATCTACAAAAAAAAATTAATTTTCCACTCTAAATTTTTAGCAGTCCAAGCATACTGTTAGCTGAAATGGTCTTTGGTGATTGAATTGCCACTATTTATAAGTTAGTAGTGAAGAATATCTTCAGAGCGTTTTTGTATGTGTATAATTATAGAAATAAGTTTAAAATCTTTCTTGTAAATGACTTAATGTTAATCCATGCAAGGCTTTGGTTTAAGGTTTGGCTATTAGGAGGTCACTATGGCATGATTGATTGTCATCAAGATTCACTCAAGGGTTCAAGCTCTGGTTGGGTCAAACCTACGACTATTGATTTTTTATTTGCTGCTTCTCCGCTAAGCATGCAGCATAAAAGAGTAAGAGTAAAAATTGGTTGGCTCGGAATCTGCATGTGTCTGAGTGGAGCGATATGTCTTACCCACAGACTGTTGTTTCAGTGAGTTTCCTCTATAAAAATTTGGGGCCGTCATGGTCGTATGGTAGTTGGATTTACAACTACCTGTGCAATTCATGCCGAGGTATACTCAATTCAACATTATGTGATAAAGTTTGTCAGTGACTTGCAACAGGTCGGTGGATAAGCATTAATTTAAGGAAGAATTAATTTTTGTATGTCAGAATTAATGTGCATGCCTTTATTTTGTAGAATTTAAATGGGAGAGTGCCTCACTACAATGGAGAAGAAAGATCACCTGTGCCTTACCACTTAATGAATGACATGAAGACTTCTAATTCTATCAGTCCCACCAACTCTAACAGAAATAGTGCTGCAAGTAGTGATTCAGGAAGAGGTTACAGTACAGGCCATGGGGAACCTAGGGTAGGTACTGATTCAGGAAGAGATCGCATCGGTGGCGTAATGGTTAGCATGCTCGCAGCAAGTGTGGTAGATCGTGGATTTGAGTCCTGGTCGGGTCAAACCAAAGACTATGAAATTGGTATTTGTTGCTTCTCCACTAACCACGTAACATTAAGGAGAAAGAGCAAAGACTGGTTGGCTCGGTATCAGAATAATGTGTCCGAGTTGAGCGACATGTCTACCCGCCCACGGACTGTTGTTTCAGTGAGCTAGCACTAAAAATCCAACTCGGCGTGTTGTACTAGTACAAAGCGGACCCAATCATCATCATATCATTGAAAATTAACTTGTTCTCATCATGATATAGTTAAACAAGAATCACTCACTCGCTGTCAGCATGCCCATTTACCCTCTGCAGAGGGTTTCTTACCCCCAAAATTGTAGGGACTTTCTATATGCAGGGGTACAAAGTTAAGGAAAAAACAGCAATTGTATCCCCAGTTTCAAAACTCAATGGGCACCCTGACTGTTTAAGGAAGAGATTACACCCCACAATCAAAATCCTATTTTCTCCACACGTTGATTGTTAAAAGACGCTGTTGACCAATTAACATTCTACATTCTGTGAGAACATCAGATAACAGTATATATCTCTGTCAATAACAGTGTAGGTCGTGCCTAATCAGCGATAATAGCACTGTTTTCAACCCATTTACATCATAAAATTTTTCTTTTCTTTCTTGATGGTTTCAATAGAAAAAAAAATAACAGAAATTGCAGACACTATTCCTTTAAGATTTTCAACTAATTTTTTTTTATTTAGCGTATCTTGCTATTTTGTCTGAAGGGTAATCTTTCCAACACCATATATTTTCTGAAATGTACTTGATTCCTCTATGTTCTGTCAGAATAGAATCTAATTAAATTAAATCTCCACACTTGCTCCTTATTTTCTATTGGTCGCCGTGTGGGAGATCTAAAAACGCTCCTTTAGGGGTCAACATGAATATATTCGGTGTCTATCGGGTGCGTTCCAAAACGCATATGCTTGTCTTATCTGCTGTGTTTTGTAGAAGAGTCGCTGATTGGTCAATTTATAATGCATTCATGTTAATTCCAGATGTGACCCTAAAGGAGTGTTTTTAGATTTCCCATGTGGCCACCAGTAAACAACCGACAAAAAATAGGGAGCAAGTGACGAGATCAAATTATCATTAGATTGTGTCAGAATATCATTGGATGTTTAAAATCTTGTAGTGAAATGCCATGTTCCGGGACAACACCTACTCCAAAAATCCCCAGAAATTCAGTATTTACAGGGCATGCATCAATCCCTCCATTGAGGTATTAAAATACAAGTAAATGGAATCAAATTTGGGCTCTAAATAATCCTTAAATATTGACCTTCAATTACCAATTTTATTTATACCATTACATTTAATATTTTTTAAAATACAACAAAGTGAAAGGAACTTTTTTGTTTAAAAAGAACTACATGTACTTGTATATATTCTAAGCTCTGATTGGTGAATTAGTATTTTTATACCTGTATGAAGTAGTTAGAAGGTATGATACAATATTAGGTAGACTAAACAGATGTATGGTTATAATTACATTACATAGATCAAACATTAGTCTGTTAGGTAGTCAGGAAATTTTTACCAGAAAATATTTTTTCCACAAAATTTCAAGAAATCAAATGTTGATGCACATTTCGTGAGTATTATTGAAATAAAACATTAAAGTGCAATAAAAAAAAATATTAAGACATAAGTATGACAGATTTATCAAATTGTCTATCAATACCTTAGCCTAACTTCTTACAGAAGATTTTGATGGTAGAGATTGTCTAAACTTAACATTGAGAGAGATACAAACTATTAATAGATAATGTGATTCATAAATGTCCTACTGTGATGTAGTAGCATCTGTGTACTTGATGGGCACCTGTTCTTCAACATACACATTCTAATTCAAAAAGTTTCTGTAATTTTATTCCCTTTTAATATTACTATCTTATCAAGTTATTTTATTCACCATAAACCACATCTTTTGAACATGTCTTATTGAATAATGAACACTGCTTCCTGATGCATTTTAACACACAGATTTGAGTAATATAACTGTAAAAAAACCATACAGACATTTTGGATTAATCTTGTTTAGTTGGGGTAAGAAAACTAGATTTATAGAGAAGGGAATTGGAAGGAAATGTATAAATATTTGTATTTCCTTGACATTTTTCTGTAAATATTTAGGTAAGTTTTGATATTTTAATTTTTACCCAAGTTGCACAACTATTAACTAAGGTAAATGAATTTGATGAGAGACCATAATTTTCACTAAGAACATTGCTCTTTAATTGAACTTTGGGTATAAGATCAATTCTTATCATATAGCAAACTGTTTATGCAATCTTTATTTTGTGTTCCTAAATGAGCATGGTAAATGTTTGTAGTTACACTTTTGAAAATTTGTATTAATTCCCATTCCATAGCATAGGCAGCATGGGTGCTGGTTAGCGTGCTTTGCTTCGTGTGCGGTAGATCATGGCTTCAAGCCCTGGTCAGGTCAAACCAAAGATTATAAAATTGGTATTTGTTGATTCTCTTCTGAGCATGCAGCATTCAGGAATATGAGCTAATGCTGGAGCATGCAACATTCAGGAATATGAGCTAATGCTGGAGCATGCAACATTCAGGAATATGAGCTAATGCTGGAGCATGCAGCATTCAGGAATATGAGCTAATGCTGGAGCATGCAACATTCAGGAATATGAGCTAATGCTGGAGCATGCAGCATTCAGGAATATGAGCTAATGCTGGAGCATGCAACATTCAGGAATATGAGCTAATGCTGGAGCATGCAACATTCAGGAATATGAGCTAATGCTGGAGCATGCAACATTCAGGAATATGAGCTAATGCTGGAGCATGCAACATTCAGGAATATGAGCTAATGCTGGAGCATGCAGCATTCAGGAATATGAGCTAATGCTGGAGCATGCAACATTCAGGAATATGAGCTAATGCTGGAGCATGCAACATTCAGGAATATGAGCTAATGCTGGAGCATGCAACATTCAGGAATATGAGCAAATGCTGGAGCATGCAACATTCAGGAATATGAGCTAATGCTGGAGCATGCAACATTCAGGAATATGAGCTAATGCTGGAGCATGCAACATTCAGGAATATGAGCAAATGCTGGAGCATGCAACATTCAGGAATATGAGCAAATGCTGGAGCATGCAACATTCAGGAATATGAGCTAATGCTGGAGCATGCAGCATTCAGGAATATGAGCTAATGCTGGAGCATGCAACATTCAGGAATATGAGCTAATACTGGAGCATGCAACATTCAGGAATATGAGCAAATGCTGGAGCATGCAACATTCAGGAATATGAGCTAATGCTGGAGCATGCAACATTCAGGAATATGAGCTAATGCTGGAGCATGCAACATTCAGGAATATGAGCTAATGCTGGAGCATGCAGCATTCAGGAATATGAGCTAATGCTGGAGCATGCAACATTCAGGAATATGAGCTAATGCTGGAGCATGCAGCATTCAGGAATATGAGCTAATGCTGGAGCATGCAACATTCAGGAATATGAGCTAATGCTGGAGCATGCAACATTCAGGAATATGAGCTAATGCTGGAGCATGCAACATTCAGGAATATGAGCTAATGCTGGAGCATGCAACATTCAGGAATATGAGCTAATGCTGGAGCATGCAACATTCAGGAATATGAGCTAATGCTGGAGCATGCAACATTCAGGAATATGAGCTAATGCTGGAGCATGCAACATTCAGGAATATGAGCTAATGCTGGAGCATGCAACATTCAGGAATATGAGCTAATGCTGGAGCATGCAGCATTCAGGAATATGAGCTAATGCTGGAGCATGCAGCATTCAGGAATATGAGCTAATGCTGGAGCATGCAGCATTCAGGAATATGAGCTAATGCTGGAGCATGCAACATTCAGGAATATGAGCTAATGCTGGAGCATGCAGCATTCAGGAATATGAGCTAATGCTGGAGCATGCAACATTCAGGAATATGAGCAAATGCTGGAGCATGCAACATTCAGGAATATGAGCTAATGCTGGAGCATGCAACATTCAGGAATATGAGCTAATGCTGGAGCATGCAGCATTCAGGAATATGAGCTAATGCTGGAGCATGCAACATTCAGGAATATGAGCTAATGCTGGAGCATGCAACATTCAGGAATATGAGCAAATGCTGGAGCATGCAACATTCAGGAATATGAGCTAATGCTGGAGCATGCAACATTCAGGAATATGAGCTAATGCTGGAGCATGCAACATTCAGGAATATGAGCTAATGCTGGAGCATGCAACATTCAGGAATATGAGCTAATGCTGGAGCATGCAACATTCAGGAATATGAGCTAATGCTGGAGCATGCAACATTCAGGAATATGAGCAAATGCTGGAGCATGCAACATTCAGGAATATGAGCTAATGCTGGAGCATGCAACATTCAGGAATATGAGCTAATGCTGGAGCATGTAACATTCAGGAATATGAGCAAATGCTGGAGCATGCAACATTCAGGAATATGAGCAAATGCTGGAGCATGCAACATTCAGGAATATGAGCTAATGCTGGAGCATGCAGCATTCAGGAATATGAGCTAATGCTGGAGCATGCAACATTCAGGAATATGAGCAAATGCTGGAGCATGCAACATTCAGGAATATGAGCAAATGCTGGAGCATGCAACATTCAGGAATATGAGCTAATGCTGGAGCATGCAACATTCAGGAATATGAGCTAATGCTGGAGCATGCAGCATTCAGGAATATGAGCTAATGCTGGAGCATGTAACATTCAGGAATATGAGCTAATGCTGGAGCATGCAACATTCAGGAATATGAGCTAATGCTGGAGCATGCAACATTCAGGAATATGAGCAAATGCTGGAGCATGCAACATTCAGGAATATGAGCTAATGCTGGAGCATGCAGCATTCAGGAATATGAGCTAATGCTGGAGCATGCAACATTCAGGAATATGAGCTAATGCTGGAGCATGCAACATTCAGGAATATGAGCTAATGCTGGAGCATGCAACATTCAGGAATATGAGCTAATGCTGGAGCATGCAGCATTCAGGAATATGAGCTAATGCTGGAGCATGCAACATTCAGGAATATGAGCTAATGCTGGAGCATGCAACATTCAGGAATATGAGCTAATGCTGGAGCATGCAACATTCAGGAATATGAGCTAATGCTGGAGCATGCAACATTCAGGAATATGAGCTAATGCTGGAGCATGTAACATTCAGGAATATGAGCTAATGCTGGAGCATGCAACATTCAGGAATATGAGCTAATGCTGGAGCATGCAACATTCAGGAATATGAGCTAATGCTGGAGCATGCAACATTCAGGAATATGAGCTAATGCTGGAGCATGCAACATTCAGGAATATGAGCAAATGCTGGAGCATGCAGCATTCAGGAATATGAGCTAATGCTGGAGCATGCAACATTCAGGAATATGAGCAAATGCTGGAGCATGCAACATTCAGGAATATGAGCTAATGCTGGAGCATGCAACATTCAGGAATATGAGCAAATGCTGGAGCATGCAACATTCAGGAATATGAGCTAATGCTGGAGCATGCAACATTCAGGAATATGAGCTAATGCTGGAGCATACAACATTCAGGAATATGAGCTAATGCTGGAGCATGTAACATTCAGGAATATGAGCTAATGCTGGAGCATGCAACATTCAGGAATATGAGCTAATGCTGGAGCATGCAGCATTCAGGAATATGAGCTAATGCTGGAGCATGCAACATTCAGGAATATGAGCTAATGCTGGAGCATGCAGCATTCAGGAATATGAGCTAATGCTGGAGCATGCAGCATTCAGGAATATGAGCTAATGCTGGAGCATGCAACATTCAGGAATATGAGCTAATGCTGGAGCATGCAACATTCAGGAATATGAGCTAATGCTGGAGCATGCAACATTCAGGAATATGAGCTAATGCTGGAGCATGCAACATTCAGGAATATGAGCTAATGCTGGAGCATGCAACATTCAGGAATATGAGCAAATGCTGGAGCATGCAACATTCAGGAATATGAGCTAATGCTGGAGCATGCAACATTCAGGAATATGAGCTAATGCTGGAGCATGCAACATTCAGGAATATGAGCAAATGCTGGAGCATGCAGCATTCAGGAATATGAGCTAATGCTGGAGCATGCAACATTCAGGAATATGAGCAAATGCTGGAGCATGCAACATTCAGGAATATGAGCTAATGCTGGAGCATGCAGCATTCAGGAATATGAGCTAATGCTGGAGCATGCAACATTCAGGAATATGAGCAAATGCTGGAGCATGCAACATTCAGGAATATGAGCTAATGCTGGAGCATGCAACATTCAGGAATATGAGCTAATGCTGGAGCATGCAACATTCAGGAATATGAGCTAATGCTGGAGCATGCAGCATTCAGGAATATGAGCTAATGCTGGAGCATGCAACATTCAGGAATATGAGCTAATGCTGGAGCATGCAACATTCAGGAATATGAGCTAATGCTGGAGCATGCAACATTCAGGAATATGAGCTAATGCTGGAGCATGCAACATTCAGGAATATGAGCTAATGCTGGAGCATGCAACATTCAGGAATATGAGCTAATGCTGGAGCATGCAACATTCAGGAATATGAGCAAATGCTGGAGCATGCAGCATTCAGGAATATGAGCTAATGCTGGAGCATGCAACATTCAGGAATATGAGCAAATGCTGGTTGATTCAGAATCAGGATAATGTATCTGAGTATAGTGTCAGAAAGCTAGCACTATAAAAATTCAGCAAAGCGTGTTGGTCTAGTACAAAGTAGACATCATAATCATCTCGTAGAAATGTAACCATGATATAGCTGGAAGATTGATCATGTGGCGTTAAACAACAATCACTCACTACTCCTATTCTAGTCAGATACATATTAAACTGTTTTTATTTCACAATTCATTGTCATGTTCTAATAAATGACTGATAATAATACAGTTATCTCAGGCTGAAATTGATTTGATTGACAATTTTACCTTCTGTTTATTTTCGTTTGCCCATTAGTTTGTATTCCAATAGAACAATACTTCAACTTTTTACAATTCTACATTTTTTTACATGATTTTAGTTTATAGTTAGAGGTTAATCTGATTTACACAAAATCTTTTCTAATCCAGTTTCTGAATAAACAAGAATTGTGTGTGCCGTAATGATTAATCAACATCATAATCATATTGACCCCTCTAAAGTTTAATTAATTTTACAAATTTAACCTATATAACCTGAACAACTGTTTATTATGAATAAAACATATTTGATCCTAAAGGTGTTATATTTAGACTTGCACTACTATAATCTTTTATCTTCTTTTTTTTTTTGCAGTCTCCACATAATTATGTAAACGTACAGATAGTTAATCAACATCGGCTGTCGGGTCAGAGTTATGAATCAGGAGTATCGTCCAGACAGAGTTACCACAGTACATCTAGTTCTAGTGTGGGAAGTCTTGATAGACTAGAAGAAACAGGTCCAACTTCTAATATAAATGTAGCTGAACTTTTTCATTCCGGCATGCAGGTTAGATTGTAGTCATTTTCTAGAATCATTATTAGGTGATAGTCTTCACCTTAATTTTTTTCACCTACTTGCCTGAAAGCCAAATTTAGAAATATTTTCTATTTATTCAAATAAATTGTTTCATAATTTTCACTTGTTCGAATCCAGTTTTACTTGTTCCTGGCTTCAGGCAAGTGGGTTAAGGCTAAGACTGTGATATTAAGTTGTTTGCAATAAAACAGTTTTATTCAATATTCTACTATAAGGGCTATGATTATCAAATGTTTTTAATTTACAATGTATAATTTACCGGAGCATCTGCAGTGTTAATTTACAACTTGTAATATGTATGTATTTCTCCTTTGGACCTTTGATCATTGCCTAATTAAAATTGAAATTGTATTACCATACCATGTTTTAAGACAACATATCCTCCTTCATGTTTTAAGACAACATATCCCCCTTCATGTTTTAAGACAACATATCCCCCTTCATGTTTTAAGACAACATATCCCCCTTCATGTTTTAAGACAACATATCCCCCTTCATGTTTTAAGACAATGTAACCCCCTTCATGTTTTAAGACAACATATCCCCCTTCATGTTTTAAGACAACATATCCCCCTTCATGTTTTAAGACAACATATCCCCCTTCATGTTTTAAGACAACATATCCCCCTTCATGTTTTAAGACAACATATCCCCCTTCATGTTTTAAGACAATGTAACCCCCTTCATGTTTTAAGACAACATATCCTCCTTCATGTTTTAAGACAACATATCCCCCTTCATGTTTTAAGACAACATATCCCCCTTCATGTTTTAAGACAACATATCCCCCTTCATGTTTTAAGACAATGTAACCCCCTTCATGTTTTAAGACAACATATCCCCCTTCATGTTTTAAGACAACATATCCCCCTTCATGTTTTAAGACAACATATCCCCCTTCATGTTTTAAGACAACATATCCCCCTTCATGTTTTAAGACAACATATCCCCCTTCATGTTTTAAGACAACATATCCTCCTTCATGTTTTAAGACAACATATCCCCCTTCATGTTTTAAGACAACATATCCCCCTTCATGTTTTAAGACAACATATCCCCCTTCATGTTTTAAGACAACATATCCCCCTTCATGTTTTAAGACAACATATCCCCCTTCATGTTTTAAGACAGCATATCCCCCTTCATGTTTTAAGACAACATATCCCCCTTCATGTTTTAAGACAATGTAACTCCCTTCATGTTTTAAGACAACATATCCCCCTTCATGTTTTAAGACAACATATCCCCCTTCATGTTTTAAGACAACATATCCCCCTTCATGTTTTAAGACAACATATCCCCCTTCATGTTTTAAGACAATGTAACCCCCTTCATGTTTTAAGACAACATATCCCCCTTCATGTTTTAAGACAACATATCCCCCTTCATATTTTAAGACAACATATCCCCCTTCATGTTTTAAGACAACATATCCCCCTTCATGTTTTAAGACAACATATCCCCCTTCATGTTTTAAGACAATGTAACCCCCTTCATGTTTTAAGACAACATATCCCCCTTCATGTTTTAAGACAACATATCCTCCTTCATGTTTTAAGACAACATATCCCCCTTCATGTTTTAAGACAACATATCCCCCTTCATGTTTTAAGACAACATATCCCCCTTCATGTTTTAAGACAATGTAACCCCCTTCATGTTTTAAGACAACATATCCCCCTTCATGTTTTAAGATAACATATCCCCCTTCATGTTTTAAGACAATGTAACCCCCTTCATGTTTTAAGACAACATATCCCCCTTCATGTTTTAAGACAATGTAACCCCCTTCATGTTTTAAGACAACATATCCCCCTTCATGTTTTAAGATAACATATCCCCCTTCATGTTTTAAGACAACATATCCCTCTTCATGTTTTAAGACAACGTGACCCTCTTCATGTTTTAAGACAACGTGACCCTCTTTATGTTTTAAGACAACGTGACCCTCTTCATGTTTTAAGACAACATATCCCTCTTCATGTTTTAAGACAACGTGACCCTCTTCATGTTTTAAGACAACGTGTGACCCCCCCCCCGTCTAGTTTTAATACGTCAGTACATTTCTATAAATATGTAGTATAAGATAAAGGATTCAGATTACAACTATTATGTGTGGCCATTCCTTAATTATTTAATTTAAGATGAAAGGTAACCACATGTACTGTAATATTAAATAATTGTTTTGATGTTTGTCCAGACTCACCTGGATTAGGTTACCTACCTACAACATGTTTTCTCTGAGACAGGTGTGGTGTATCTTTGTATGTTTATCAACACAGAAAAGACTTCATCAAAATCTTGCCAAAAAAAAGTTTGAACAATAAAAACAAGTTAGAAAATTGGTGCCAATACTAATTATATTGTGGGAATGGTGGCCAATAGTTTCTTCTTTCAAATTATTTAAGTGGATTTTGACATTAAATGATAAATCAGACTAGATTATGTTATAATAGTTGTAGGTAAAGGAACTGAAATTGAAGAGAATATGAAGAATTGTTGTTTACTAGGAAATCATTGGTTAGATTTCCTTTATTTTGTTGTAACTCAATAAACAAGAAGTCAAAATATCTCAACATCAAAATATGATTTAATTTGTAGATGCTTGATATGTTCTATAATGAAGTCCAAATGTAAAATAGATATAGTTCTTGTTGTAGAGAATTGCATTAAGCTATATTTATATATTTTTTTCATTCTTGACTTAGATTACTCGTGCACTTTACCTAAGCCATAACTACAGACCTCTTTGTATAATTTTCCTTTTGTTTGGTCATAAAAGATGGGATGTGAACATTAAATTTTCCCCTTTTTTCGCTCACCTGGTTCAAAGGATGGCTTCAATTGTTTTAATTTTGGACGATGATAGCTTTTTTCTTTTAGAGTGAACACAGACATTTGTACTGGCAAAATGCAATAAATTATTCTGAGATGATTCTCTAAAAGTTCAAAGGTCCATCTCAGAAATGTGAACCAATAAGTCAGGTAGTTACAATATCGCTGAAAATTTGCTGAAAGTACAATAGACATCAAAAACCCAGATATTACATGAATTGGTCATGTGATTTTGCTTACGATAATTCATCATTTACATTTGTATTGTAGGACCATGAAATATTAAAGACCTGGTTGAGAGACCTGAGATATGAGGAATACTTTGTTCTATTTATACAAGCTGGATATGATATGAGGACTATATCAAGGATGACACCAGAGGTATGGCCTAAACTAGCTGTAGCTCTTATGGTCTTTTATTATGTGTTATTGTAGAGCTAAGGATCTTGTCTGTTTAAAAACATGAGAAATATAGACCTGAACTTAAGTCCCATGTTTGGTTATTATTTCACTGAGTAACGGTTGGCTTGATTTGTAAAACAGATATAAATTGTTTCATAAAAGGTTTTTTTACCCCCTCTTTGTGTTCAAAGGTGGCAAAAATAAATGTAGTGAAATATATTTGAGTATTGAAAAATGTTTTTCCAAGACTCCTATTTTGTTATTTATGAAATAGTCCTTTCAAACTTGTAAATTTTTATACTGTAATTCCATTCTGACCAAGTGGAGAATATACATAGGTATTGTAATCATTTACAGCTTAGGACCACTCTCATTAAATGTAACCCCTCTTATAAGGCCACTTTTTTTTTTTTATCGTAGAAGGGGTAGTGATGTATGAGGGAGACCAAATGAATTAGTTTTATATACATAAGTTTAAAATTTTATAAGTCTGTTCAGAATAGTATTAGAATTATTTGTGTGTTTAGCCATTTAAATTGCCATAATAAAGTCATTTAGGATTCAACTGTGTGTGTGTATGAAACTTGGCTCCAGTCTGTTCATAGAAATACTACTTAAATGTAGAAATATAGTGTTTTGATATATTGTTTGCTAATCATGAAGTCTATGAGGGAATATTTATAGGTGAAATGAATCTACTAGCCACCAAGATTGTTAAGAATGGCATGGTAATAGCCTTGTTATTACCTTGTAATGTTTTTTGCAGTTATTTGAGTTGAAATGTTGCCAATTTGACCACTAATGACCATTGAAAACTCTTATAATATTGAAGTTGGACATTTGGTTTTGTATATTATTGAATCATTGTAAAAAGTAACATTGCAGTCAGCTGTTCCTGTAAATTGTGAAGAAGTTTGGCCATTTGATACATTAATCAAGTAGGAAGCAGTTGATACATGAATCATTGAAGGCTATATGATACATTAATCTTATTGACTTAGATTGCTACTTGTAAATCTGGAATGCTATGGTTTATGTTATATTTATGTAAACATTATAATGATTAAGATTGTTGTTTCTTTTTTTAGGATTTGACAGCTATAGGCATCACTAAGCCTGGCCATCGGAAGCGACTGAAAGCTGAAATAGCCAGACTTAACATCAGTGACGGATTACCTGATTATAAACCTGTATGTTTACTTTAGAGTTCTGCATTGATTATTATTGATAGAATTATAGGTTAACTCTTGTCTGTATTGTACTTCAATATTTGCCAACATCAATTGTGATTTATCAAATTGTAAAAAAGCAATAAAACACAAACCAGTTCTCTGGAAAACTTCAAATTTAAACAAAATAAAGATAATGGCAAGAACTGATGGATATCTACAGCTGGTTTGAGACAGGCCCACTAATGTAGCATGGTTACACTATTTTTTTCATGTGATTTCCACACTTTATGTTTTGCTGGTGAAAATCAAACCAGTAAAACATACGTTTTTTGTATTTTATACCCCCACTCATAGAGAGGGGGCTTTATTGCAATCACCTTTTCCATCCATTAGTCCGTCCATCCGTTTGTCCATCCGTTCACACTTTCATAACAGATATCTCAGCTTCTACTGGAAGAAATGATTGCACATCTACTTCCTGTTTACCGTACGACTTACAAATGAACGGGTGGGGGTATTCTTAGCACGACATAGCGTGCAACATCTTGTTTTTTATAGATATAAAATACAATACAAACTAGGATTAGTAGATACAATTGTAGTTTGGTGATAATAATTTTTTTTTTTTTTTTTTTTTTAATCTTAAAATATTTCTTATTTAAAAATGAAATTTCAAGATAGATTATTTATGGGTGACTGAGATAAATTAAACTTATTTCTGCTATATAGGAACAGCCATTTCATTCAAATAAACCTAATCCAGGAAAAAAAAACTTAACCCAGTTTAATATAAGTATTTCAACTGCACTAGTCTAAATATATCTGCTGTATTTCTTGAAAACCAATGTGCAAATATAGATTTATTCTACAATTAGACAATTAAATGCACATATAAAGGTATACATATTAATAATTGTATGCTCCGCCTTCATTTACAATGGGGTTCCTTACAGGGAGCCCACAGAAAAAAAGCATAATGAATTGAATTTATTATTAAATTAGTAAGAAGATTTATAATAGAGAATAAACCAAAATAAGTCTACTGTATTTAAATAAAAAAAATTATATGTATTTAGTAGAAATTTAAAGACACTACAGTTATGTTGTATTATACAAGTAGATAATCTTTTTGTTTTCTACTTTTGAATCTTAAAAATATATTTATGCACTTCCTATTTGACAAGGATGTCCTGCAGATTTAAAGATCTAATATTAAAAGTCCCGGGAATATAAAATGTTAAAATATAATTAATTATGTTTATTTCATACTAAATATCTCAATTACAAAGAAGTATTTTTTTTTTATATATTTTTTTTTAGAATACAATAGAAGAATGGTTACACTTATTACATTTAGAGCAGTACTGCAAAACCTTGACCAGTCAGGGGTATGGAGACATGGACAGTGTAACTGATATTACATGGGAAGATTTAGAAGAAATAGGAATACAAAAATTGGGTATGTGCTTATTTAGTAGGTGTCAGTCCATAGCAAGATCTGGCTAGTGGGGAAAATATCACTTCATTCTAGGTGTCAGTCCATAACAGGATCTGGCTAGTGAGGAAAATATCACTTCATTCTAATTGTCAGTCCATAACAAGATCTGGCTAATGAGTAAAATATCACTTCATTTTAGGTGTCAGTCCATAACAGGATCTGGCTAGTGAGGAAAATATCACCTCATTCTAGGTGTCAGTCCATAACAAGATCTGGCTAGTGAGGAAAATATCACTTCATTCTAGGTGTCAGTCCATAACAAGATCTGGCTAGTGAGGAAAATATCACTTCATTCTAGGTGTCAGTCCATAACAGGATCTGGCTAGTGAGGAAAATATCACTTCATTCTAGGTGTCAGTCCATAACAGGATCTGGCTAGTGAGGAAAATATCACTTCATTCTAGGTGTCAGTCCATAACAAGATCTGGCCAGTGGGGAAAATATCACTTCATTTTAGGTGTTAGTCCATAACAAGATCTGGCTAGTGGGGAAAATATCACTTCATTCTAGGTGTCAGTCCATAACAGGATCTGGCTAGTGGGGAAAATATCACTTCATTCTAGGTGTCAGCCAATAACAGGATCTGGCTAGTGGGGAAAATATCACTTCATTCTAGGTGTCAGTCCATAACAGGATCTGGCTAGTGGGGAAAATATCACTTCATTCTAGGTGTCAGTCCATAACAGGATCTGGCTAGTGGGGAAAATATCACTTCATTTTAGGTGTCAGCAAATAACAGGATCTGGCTAGTGGGGAAAATATCACTTCATTCTAGGTGTTAGTCCATAACAAGATCTGGCTAGTGGGGAAAATATCACTTCATTCTAGGTGTCAGTCCATAACAGGATCTGGCTAGTGGGGAAAATATCACTTCATTCTAGGTGTCAGCCAATAACAGGATCTGGCTAGTGGGAAAAATATCACTTCATTCTAGGTGTCAGCCAATAACGGGATCTGGCTAGTGGGGAAAATATCACCTCATTCTAGGTGTCGGCCAATAACAGGATCTGGCTAGTGGGGAAAATATCACCTAATTCTAGGTGTCAGCCAATAACAAGATCTGGCTAGTGGGAAAAATATCACTTCATTCTAGGTGTTGGCCAATAACAGGATCTGGCTAGTGGGGAAAATATCACTTCATTCTAGGTGTCTGCCAATAACAGGATCTGGCTAGTGGGGAAAATATCACTTCATTCTAGGTGTCAGCCAATAACAGGACCTGGCTAGTGGGGAAAATATCACTTCATTCTAGGTGTCGGCCCATAACAGGATCTGGCTAGTGAGGAAAATATCACTTCATTCTAGATGTCGGCTAATAACAGGATCTGGCTAGTGGGGAAAATATCACTTCATTCTAGGTGTCGGCCAATAACAGGATCTGGCTAGTGAGGAAAATATCACTTCATTCTAGGTGTCAGTCCATAACAGGATCTGGCTAGTGGGAAAAATATCACTTCATTCTAGGTGTCAGTCCATAACAGGATCTGGCTAGTGGGGAAAATATCACTTCATTCTAGGTGTCAGCAAATAACAGGATCTGGCTAGTGGGGAAAATATCACTTCATTCTAGGTGTTAGTCCATAACAAGATCTGGCTAGTGGGGAAAATATCACTTCATTCTAGGTGTCAGTCCATAACAGGATCTGGCTAGTGGGGAAAATATCACTTCATTCTAGGTGTCAGCCAATAACAGGATCTGGCTAGTGGGAAAAATATCACTTCATTCTAGGTCTCAGCCAATAACGGGATCTGGCTAGTGGAGAAAATATCACCTCATTCTAGGTGTCGG
Source organism: Bathymodiolus septemdierum (assembly GCA_963383655.1). Taxonomy (NCBI): domain Eukaryota; kingdom Metazoa; phylum Mollusca; class Bivalvia; order Mytilida; family Modiolidae; genus Bathymodiolus; species Bathymodiolus septemdierum. Next base: position 95,960,083 of record OY726522.1, on the reverse strand, counting down.
CCAATAACAGGATCTGGCTAGTGGGGAAAATATCACCTAATTCTAGGTGTCAGCCAATAACAAGATCTGGCTAGTGGGAAAAATATCACTTCATTCTAGGTGTTGGCCAATAACAGGATCTGGCTAGTGGGGAAAATATCACTTCATTCTAGGTGTCGGCCAATAACAGGATCTGGCTAGTGGGGAAAATATCACTTCATTCTAGGTGTCAGCCAATAACAGGATCTGGCTAGTGGGGAAAATATCACTTCATTCTAGGTGTCGGCCCATAACAGGATCTGGCTAGTGAGGAAAATATCACTTCATTCTAGGTGTCGGCTAATAACAGGATCTGGCTAGTGGGGAAAATATCACTTCATTCTAGGTGTCGGCCAATAACAGGATCTGGCTAGTGAGGAAAATATCACTTCATTCTAGGTGTCAGTCCATAACAGGATCTGGCTAGTGGGAAAAATATCACTTCATTCTAGGTGTCAGTCCATAACAGGATCTGGCTAGTGGTGAAAATATCACTTCATTCTAGGTGTCAGCAAATAACAGGATCTGGCTAGTGGGGAAAATATCACTTCATTCTAGGTGTTAGTCCATAACAAGATCTGGCTAGTGGGGAAAATATCACTTCATTCTAGGTGTCAGTCCATAACAGGATCTGGCTAGTGGGGAAAATATCACTTCATTCTAGGTGTCAGCCAATAACAGGATCTGGCTAGTGGGAAAAATATCACTTCATTCTAGGTCTCAGCCAATAACGGGATCTGGCTAGTGGAGAAAATATCACCTCATTCTAGGTGTCGGCCAATAACAGGATCTGGCTAGTGGGGAAAATATCACCTCATTCTAGGTGTCAGCCAATAACAAGATCTGGCTAGTGGGAAAAATATCACTTCATTCTAGGTGTTGGCCAATAACAGGATCTGGCTAGTGGGGAAAATATCACTTCATTCTAGGTGTCGGTCCATAACAGGATCTGGCTAGTGAGGAAAATATCACTTCATTCTAGGTGTCGGCTAATAACAGGATCTGGCTAGTGGGGAAAATATCACTTCATTCTAGGTGTCGGCCAATAACAGGATCTGGCTAGTGAGGAAAATATCACTTCATTCTAGGTGTCGGTCCATAACAGGATCTGGCTAGTGAGGAAAATATCACTTCATTCTAGGTGTCGGCTAATAACAGGATCTGGCTAGTGGGGAAAATATCACTTCATTCTAGGTGTCAGCCAATAACAGGATCTGGCTAGTGGGGAAAATATCACTTCATTCTAGGTGTCGGCCAATAACAGGATCTGGCTAGTGAGGAAAATATCACTTCCTTCTAGGTGTCGGCCAATAACAGGATCTGGCTAGTGGGGAAAATATCACTTCCTTCTACAGTGAAATCATTCTACTCTGATACTGTCTTTGTTTTAATAGACAGGTGTTTGGTTTAGAAGTTTTAAATTACGAAGATTTGAGGATGGAGAAGTTTTTAGGACTACAGCCATTTGTTGTTATACATTGATTGAATATTTTAATTCATTACTTGTATAACATATGCATTGAACATTTTAATGGGGTATGCAAGTTCAATATACACCCTCTAAATCTGCACCTGCTTTTTTACAGGGAAAAAGATGTATATCAGTGTGGCTTACCCTTCCGGAGCACCTGAGTTCACCCCCGGTTTTTAGTGGGGCTCGTGTTACTCGATCTTTAGTTTTGTATATATGTTTTGTAGATCATTGTTTGTCCTTTTGTACTTTTTCTTTTGGCCATTGTGTTGTCTGTTCTTCTTCGATATACGGATTCTGATTGCCTCCCTTTGGTATCTTCAAACTCTTATTATCATTCAATTAAAGTGATTTAATTTTGTTGTAGGTCATCAGAAGAAGATTATGTTAGCTGTAGACAGATTGAAAAGAATAGTATCAAATGTCAAAAGACAATCAACAATTGACGGAAAACGAGGGTCTGCCGAGATTCTAGATCCACCACCTCCAAATAGACTTTCTGGAGACAACATCTTCAGTCATCGTCCACGGAAATCATCCTCTGGAGACAGTCTAAATAATAGTGAACAATTTTATAATAACTCTCAAGGGAGACAGAGAGGTAGTGATGGCAGCTTAGATTCATGTTTCTTTCCTAATAGTCCGACGACTAAGACATTTCAGCCAGATGTAATTGCAATTCAGGTGAAACGTAATCAGTCACAATCATCACCCAATTCTTCTCTAGCAAAAGATATGTCGGGACAAGCAATAACTTATCAGTCATTTCAAGGACCTACCAGACGTTCACATGAGTTTGATCGAGATAGTACACCTACTGAGGAAATTGATGGTGGTTATAGGGCTCCTTTGGCCATGGCCCCAATCGTGCCTAAAGTTATGAATAAACCAAAACCTGTTGCTATGATCGTTGCCAAGGCAAAACGTTCAAGTAAGGAATACTCACCAGATTTAATTGAAGCTGAAAAAATTAATCACTATCTTGAAGAACATATTGAAAAATCACCATCTCCTGGAAACGGATGCTTTAAGCGGCAGAAAAGTGACCTTGGATCAGAAAATATTTATGATTCACCTAAACACTCTCCATACAATTCTGGGGTTAATATGAACTCAATGTCACAATCATGTCCGCCAGGTTTAAATGTTTCAGGACCACTTCACTCATCTACGCCAATTAAAAAAGTTCCGCCTCCGCCACCTCCGAAACGAAGCAACTCTATATCTAAACCAAATAAAGTAGAACAAAGTTTACAAAAGTCTCTAGAAAGTTCACCATATGCTACTACTGGGCTAAAAACTGGAAATTACAATTCACAGAAAATTATTGAAAGTCATTATATACAAAATTCAAATAGAAATTTTGAAAATTCGCAAAACAGTTTGAATGGTTCTAACCTTCAATCAGTGAATATTTCATTGTCTTCGGGAAACTCACATTATGCTGGAAGTATGCCAAAATCAGCAGTTCCAAAGTTACACCCTGTTGTTTCTACAAAGCCTGCTGTGTCACCAAAGCCTAAAAAATCAGTCAAAGTTGCTCCGGAGCAACAAAAATCTTTTGCTAGCTGTGTACAAAGTCTGTCACAAAGATTTGGCAGTAGATGTGGTGACAATGATAATACTGATGACATGATAAACTCTGATGGAGAGGACTTCCCTCCTCCTCCACCTCCTATAGCAATGGATATAATTACTCCTAAACTTCATAATTATGGAATACCAAGTAAAGAGGATAAACAAAGTGAAGAGTATAGACTTCCATATCATAGACAAAATAATGTTAATAATGTACCGAATACTGTGCCAAATACAGAAGTACGGACATCTGTTCAGTCAATAGGTAGTCAAGGCAATGAATCTGTATCTGATAATGATGGTGCTCATAACAATTCTTTTTCTTCGTCAAAATTAAGAAGTACCTCGTTACGGATTAGTCCTACTAAAGATTCACATGATGTGTCTTCTGTGCCCGTCTCGTCGCACAATCAGAGCCAAAATACATCTCAATTCAATTCATTTAATCGTCAAAATGGAAGTTCTTCAAATTCTGTAACCCAGAATAATACTACAAACACCATGAGACTTGAAGAAAATATCATAAAACTTCCAAACAGTGTAGGTTCACTTCAGGTCAAACAGAACAACGTAGGCTCACCTCAGGTCAAACCGAACAGCATAGGATCACCTCAGGTCAAACCTAAACCTAAACGAGACAATGTTAGTCAGGAAAATCATATAGGAAATAAGGATAGAACTCCGCCACCTTACGGTACTTTGAAACGTAACGACTCGACATCAAGTCATGATTCTAATATATCAACATCTAGTGTAGATTCTAATACTTTACCGTTTGCTAATGAGAATGTGGGAACAATTAAACAACGAGCTCCTCCTGCTAAATCCTCAATAGTACCAATAAATGAAAGAGAAAATGACCTCAATGCGACCTTGTTCAAGCAAAGGTCAGAAACAATGACTGCATCCTTACAAAAGAGAGGTAAATATGAATATTACTGATAGAACTTAAAACATATATGTATCATCTCTTACAATTGTCCAAACATCTATCTTTTAGTCACGTTAAGGAAATATGATTCTGTCATCAGCGAAACCTTTTATATGGATAGATATCACAATAGTTATGCTACTGCCAAAATAACTTTAAAACATCAAAATAGAAGTTTTCAGCAATATCATCAAAGCGTACGATCACTTCTTATCTCCACTCATTGAACATTGAAAGAAAGAGCACAACAAATGACGTTTGAAATCCAGGTTCTGGCTTGGGACAGGCACAAAATGTGATGGGATTAAGCCGGTTAATGGGATCCCAACCCTTCCCTCTTGATAATTGGGTCTCTAATGGCATTACATATAAACAAACGATAAAAACTGCTTACATTTGTTTTCAGTCATATATAGTATACCGTTAAGGTTAGGTTAAATTTTCTGGTTAAAACCTGTGATTTGATGAACTGTAACAGAATTGTGTCAGAACTAATCAAAATGTTTTAAAATGACACATGACTAGGACGATTTCTGTGACGGTTGACCCACATGTGATGACGGGAGAGTAATATTTGTATGTTTTAGAGCTAACATATTTTGGTACAGTTTTTCTTTGTTTAATTGATTGTAACAAGAACTTCAAGTAGTATTCCAGTGGATTTCCTCTATCAGTTATGGTTTTCGAGTTAAATTTAATTGCATTTAAACTGGTGGAGGAGGAAGGCCTTGTTGACATGCACCCCACATAGCCCTTTATTATGCATGATTGCTTACTACAGATCCTGGATCATATAAGTTTACAATATGCACAAAACGCAAACGAAACAAACGAATGAACTATACGGAAAACGCACAATACACGAAACGAACGAACGAAGCGAACGCACGATTCACGAACGAACGAATCATTGGAGCGTAATCATATATTATCCAATGACAAATGATCCTGGTTCTATAGAAGTACAATATAGTATCGTGTTATTATTTGAATGACTTTTGTGCAAATTGATGTGATTAACTAATCTTATATTTTATACGCAATTGATATATATAAATGATAAATTAGTCAGTAAAGTAATAGGATAATACAATTTATATTAAATAGTTTATAATACTCTATAATTAAATGCCGTGTTGATATCGATAACCTGTTAACTTTGCCCGTCGCCATTTTTGTTTACAAACTGTTTATTTATAAGTGTCACATGATCTGGTGAAGCGTGCGTTCGTATCGTGTATCGTTTGTTCGTTCGTTTCGTGTATCGTTTCGTGCGTTCGTCTAATTAAACTGACGAACGAAACGCAAACGAACAAAAAACGAATGAACGATACATGCAAACAAAACGAACGAAAAACGCAAACAATACGAAATATCTGTTAACGTAAACAATCCAGGATCTGTACCACATGAAGAATTGTAGATCGTTTCAGCATTTTCCTAAGACCATTTTTGAAGGAGTCATAGACCTTTTTGCTTTTGTACGGGAAACTCCTACATTTTAAAATAAGTGTGTTATTGTGTCAGTTTGATATGTACTTATAGATTACAGATAGCTTTGCCAAACTATGAAGAATGGGGGTAATGGGACATAATTTTTTGTCAAAAATTACCTTTTATTATTTTATATTCTACAGATGACTATATGGAACAGACCAACACCAGTATTGACAAGTAAGTGTTAATTGTTGTATGTAGGAAGTTAACAGTCTTTAATTGTATGTAGCTTTATAATTATTCTCATTATTTATCAATAAGTTTAGTAATTTGACATAAACCTGAGTTCAATCATACAGATATTTACTAATTTGACATGTGATATTTGTGTTTTATACTCCGATATGTTAATTAGATAATGAACCACATGTTTTTTTAATTTTTATTTCAGTTCAGAAGATGTATTAACAGACATAGACTTTATGTTACAAGGATTAACAGATGAACTAGATGCTATGTTAGAGGAAGAAGTACTCAATAATGGATGACCCAATTAAAAAATAACCAAAGTACCATCCTTTATATCAGACTGGTCCCATCATATCTACAGTCCAAAAGGAACCAGTTTATTTCTGGTTCCTTTGACTGGTACCTGCAGATATTCTATCTTTAAGCAGGTGTGCTAATATAATGCATACTTCTTTGCTTTATCAAGTACAGGTATTTGGTCTTGGTGATGGTAAAGAAGTCCCCAGGGTATGGAATAGATCTCACAATAATATAACTTGATATAAAGAAGATAATGTTTTAATTTATAATATCACAGTCTTGTCTTCTTCAAGTACTCACAAACATTATACATGTATTGGATCATTGGTCATTATAGTTTCTCCTCTCGGTGCTGATTATTTATTCCAATCTCCAACATTACAACATGGATATGTGCTAGCTCGGCGTTCAAGAAATGCCACCTCTGAAGGATTTATCTCCTAATAATGGTGCGTTAGTAACGGAAAAGTTACAAACATTTTATCGCTTTAGGGAGTCTGGTTGTGTTCATTTTAAGTCACTTTCTTGCCTTGGGACACATTTTGATTTGTCGATTTGTATAACATTTATAAATATGTACAATCTTCAAGTTTGCATTGTTGGTTAATAAATATTGTTTAAATGAGATATGAATGATACTAAATGTTTTTAATAATTGTTTTATTGGTAAAATTTGTCTATTCAGAATGTTGTTCTAAATACTGTATTTAATCCTTTTTGTCAATGAATGACATTTTGCCAATTTCTAAGGTTGAAATATTGGACTTGAACCACAACTCATCTTTAGATATTTTTTTTTTATCAATTTTAATTATTACATTTAAGAAATGCTTTTTTTTTTATATGAAAAATGTTATATGTTGAAGTTGTTATATAAATCTGCAACATTTTTTCCTGTCAAGTGTTTTTGTAACAAAAGAGTTGTCTCCCTTTCTTGTGCTAAATCATATACATTTTGAGTTTTTTTTTTAACGAATTGAATACAGTTCATTTAACTTTTTTTGTTGTTTAAGTTCAATATTTCTATAAACTTTGATAGAGTATGTAGCTTATTCAGACACAATATCATTGCATAAAAGCCATTCCTTGAAAATTGGGTTAAAAACAGACTTAAACAGTTCCAGAACAATTCAGGGTTAGATTTAGACAGTCTTCATTATCAATTTGTATTCTTACAATATTCAGATAATCTGCCAGTCAATAATGTAAATTTTCAATTTATAGTAAAATAAAATTATCTGTCAAGTCACATATTTATAGTTATATAAAATTATCTAGTTGTCAAGTCACACGACTTTACTTGGGGGAATATTCAAGTGCCTTTCTAAATGTACCATCGTGGTATGTTGTATCTTGACCTTTTCTAAATGTTCTACCCATGGTATGTAGTATCTTGACCTTTTCTAAATGTTCTACCCATGGTATGTAGTATCTTGGCCTTTTCTAAATGTTCTACCCATGGTATGTTGTATCTTGGCCTTTTCTAAATGTTCTACCCATGGTATGTAGTATCTTGACCTTTTCTAAATGTTCTACCCATGGTATGTAGTATCTTGACCTTTTCTAAATGTTCTACTCATGGTATGTAGTATCTTGACCTTTTCTAAATGTTCTACCCATGGTATGTAGTATCTTGACCTTTTCTAAATGTTCTACCCATGGTATGTAGTATCTTGACCTTTTCTAAATGTTCTACCCATGGTATGTAGTATCTTGGCCTTTTCTAAATGTTCTACCCATGGTATGTTGTATCTTGGCCTTTTCTAAATGTTCTACCCATGGTATGTAGTATCTTGACCTTTTCTAAATGTTCTACCCATGGTATGTAGTATCTTGACCTTTTCTAAATGTTCTACCCATGGTATGTAGTATCTTGACCTTTTCTAAATGTTCTACCCATGGTATGTAGTATCTTGACCTTTTCTAAATGTTCTACTCATGGTATGTAGTATCTTGACCTTTTCTAAATGTTCTACCCATGGTATGTTGTATCTTGACCTTTTCTAAATGTTCTACCCATGGTATGTAGTATCTTGACCTTTTCTAAATGTTCTACCCATGGTATGTTGTATCTTGGCCTTTTCTAAATGTTCTACCCATGGTATGTTGTATCTTGACCTTTTCTAAATGTTCTACCCATGGTATGTAGTATCTTGACCTTTTCTAAATGTTCTACCCATGGTATGTAGTATCTTGGCCTTTTCTAAATGTTCTACCCATGGTATGTAGTATCTTGACCTTTTCTAAATGTTCTACTCATGGTATGTAGTATCTTGGCCTTTTCTAAATGTTCTACCCATGGTATGTAGTATCTTGGCCTTTTCTAAATGTTCTACCCATGGTATGTAGTATCTTGGCCTTTTCTAAATGTTCTACCCATGGTATGTAGTATCTTGGCCTTTTCTAAATGTTCTACCCATGGTATGTAGTATCTTGACCTTTTCTAAATGTTCTACCCATGGTATGTAGTATCTTGACCTTTTCTAAATGTTCTACCCATGGTATGTAGTATCTTGACCTTTTCTAAATGTTCTACCCATGGTATGTTGTATCTTGACCTTTTCTAAATGTTCTACCCATGGTATGTAGTATCTTGACCTTTTCTAAATGTTCTACCCATGGTATGTTGTATCTTGACCTTTTCTAAATGTTCTACTCATGGTATGTAGTATCTTGACCTTTTCTAAACGTTCTACCCATGGTATGTAGTATCTTGGCCTTTTCTAAATGTTCTACCCATGGTATGTAGTATCTTGGCCTTTTCTAAACGTTCTACTCATGGTATGTAGTATCTTGACCTTTTCTAAATGTTCTACCCATGGTATGTAGTATCTTGACCTTTTCTAAATGTTCTACCCATGGTATGTAGTATCTTGACCTTTTCTAAACGTTCTACCCATGGTATGTAGTATCTTGGCCTTTTCTAAATGTTCTACCCATGGTATGTAGTATCTTGGCCTTTTCTAAATGTTCTACCCATGGTATGTAGTATCTTGACCTTTTCTAAATGTTCTACCCATGGTATGTAGTATCTTGACCTTTTCTAAATGTTCTACCCATGGTATGTAGTATCTTGACCTTTTGTAAATGTTCTACCCATGGTATGTAGTATCTTGACCTTTTCTAAATGTTCTACCCATGGTATGTAGTATCTTGGCCTTTTCTAAATGTTCTACCCATGGTATGTAGTATCTTGGCCTTTTCTAAATGTTCTACTCATGGTATGTAGTATCTTGACCTTTTCTAAACGTTCTACTCATGGTATGTTGTATCTTGACCTTTTCTAAATGTTCTACCCATGGTATGTAGTATCTTGACCTTTTCTAAACGTTCTACTCATGGTATGTAGTATCTTGACCTTTTCTAAATGTTCTACCCATGGTATGTAGTATCTTGACCTTTTCTAAATGTTCTACCCATGGTATGTAGTATCTTGACCTTTTCTAAACGTTCTACCCATGGTATGTTGTATCTTGACCTTTTCTAAATGTTCTACCCATGGTATGTAGTATCTTGGCCTTTTCTAAATGTTCTACCCATGGTATGTAGTATCTTGGCCTTTTCTAAATGTTCTACCCATGGTATGTTGTATCTTGACCTTTTCTAAACGTTCTACCCATGGTATGTAGTATCTTGACCTTTTCTAAACGTTCTACCCATGGTATGTAGTATCTTGGCCTTTTCTAAATGTTCTACCCATGGTATGTAGTATCTTGACCTTTTCTAAATGTTCTACCCATGGTATGTAGTATCTTGACCTTTTCTAAACGTTCTACCCATGGTATGTAGTATCTTGACCTTTTCTAAATGTTCTACCCATGGTATGTAGTATCTTGACCTTTTCTAAATGTTCTACCCATGGTATGTAGTATCTTGGCCTTTTCTAAACGTTCTACCCATGGTATGTAGTATCTTGGCCTTTTCTAAATGTTCTACCCATGGTATGTAGTATCTTGACCTTTTCTAAATGTTCTACCCATGGTATGTAGTATCTTGACCTTTTCTAAACGTTCTACCCATGGTATGTAGTATCTTGACCTTTTCTAAATGTTCTACTCATGGTATGTAGTATCTTGACCTTTTCTAAATGTTCTACCCATGGTATGTTGTATCTTGACCTTTTCTAAATGTTCTACCCATGGTATGTAGTATCTTGACCTTTTCTAAATGTTCTACTCATGGTATGTAGTATCTTGGCCTTTTGTAAACGTTCTACCCATGGTATGTAGTATCTTGGCCTTTTCTAAACGTTCTACCCATGGTATGTAGTATCTTGGCCTTTTGTAAACGTTCTACCCATGGTATGTAGTATCTTGGCCTTTTCTAAACGTTCTACCCATGGTATGTAGTATCTTGGCCTTTTCTAAACGTTCTACCCATGGTATGTAGTATCTTGGCCTTTTTTTAAACAATATACCACATGGAATGTAGTATTTTCACCCTTCTACACATCCTACCATTGTATTTAGTATTTCCACCCTTTCTAAAGGTACCACTATGGTATTTAGTATTCCCACCCTTTCTAAAGATACCACTATGGTATTTAGTAGTTTCACCCTTTCTAAAGGTACCGCTATGGTATTTAGTATTTCCACCCTTTCTAAAGGTACCACTATGGTATTTAGTATTTCCACCCTTTCTAAAGGTACCACTATGGTATTTAGTATTTCCACCCTTTCTAAAGGTACCACTATGGTATTTAGTATTTCCACCCTTTCTAAAGATACCACTATGGTATTTAGTATTTCCACCCTTTCTAAAGGTACTGCTAAGGTATTTAGTAGTTTCACCCTTTCTAAAGGTACCACTATGGTATTTAGTATTTCCACCCTTTCTAAAGGTACCACTATGGTATTTAGTATTTCCACCCTTTCTAAAGGTACCACTATGGTATTTAGTAGTTTCACCCTTTCTAAAGGTACTGCTAAGGTATTTAGTAGTTTCACCCTTTCTAAAGGTACCGCTATGGTATTTAGTATTTCCACCCTTTCTAAAGGTACCACTATGGTATTTAGTAGTTTCACCCTTTCTAAAGGTACCACTATGGTATTTAGTATTTCCACCCTTTCTAAAGGTACCGCTATGGTATTTAGTATTTCCACCCTTTCTAAAGGTACTGCTAAGGTATTTAGTAGTTTCACCCTTTCTAAAGGTACCGCTATGGTATTTAGTATTTCCACCCTTTCTAAAGGTACCGCTATGGTATTTAGTATTTCCACCCTTTCTAAAGGTACCGCTATGGTATTTAGTAGTTTCACCCTTTCTAAAGATACCGCTATGGTATTTAGTAGTTTCACCCTTTCTAAAGGTACCGCTATGGTATTTAGTATTTCCACCCTTTCTAAAGGTACCTCTATGGTATTTAGTAGTTTCAGCTTGTGGAGCATTACTTTAATTCAAGGAGTGAATACTGGTTGTGTAATAATATATTCAGGCAGTTTTATATAAAACAATTGTCTAGCTCAGGATCTTGCACTGTGTATACAAAGCTGTTTTCTTTTAAAATTGCTTCTTATGTTTAAAACATTATAATTAACCATTTTGACAACAAAACTCAAACAAAATGTTATCACTTATATAAACCAATTATTAGTCCCAATATTGTTGTTAGCAATTCTTGCTGCAAGATAAATGAAGGTATGCCATTAATGTTGACCATCAACAAAATCTACTGGTCTTAAATATTAAATTAACATTATTTTCAAATAGGAAGTCATTTATTTGAGTATGTCAGGGTAGGCAGTATAATTCTGGTAACCATAACAATACCCAGTGTTCTGGTAACCAAGACAATAACCCAATGTTCTGGTAACCATGACAATAACCCAATGTTCTGGTAACCATGACAATACCCAGGATGGATTGTTATCAGAATGTTTCTAGTCAGTTATAGTATACATAGTACCTGATTCTGTGCTGGACAATTTTTGCCTTAAAGAGCCTGTGATATGTAAATTTTGTCTCTTTAATTTATTTATTATTATCACTTATGTTAATGTCTCATGTATGTGTGTATGAATCAATGTTTACATTATAAAGGAGAAGACGTTTCTAAGTTGTGAAACTTGTGTCCTATCCAATAGTTTATTATTGAACAATAAAATATGTTTAAAGTAATTATAAAGGAATGCACTGGAGAACTTGTGTTTAGATGTTGATAACTATAACATAATGTCTTCTGTTTGTTTAACTGTTTCTTGTACTGACATTCTTATAATTATGTATGACAAATTCAGCAAAATATTAGTATAATCAAAGAGGAGATCATTTAAATTAAGTGTGCATTTTGTGTTGACCCAACCTTGTCTTCATCTTTTCTTTCAAATTTTATTTCGTTAGGAAAGAGAAGAATTTAAGACTTTCTTGGGTTGTTTTTGATTATTGTTTTCTTATCTTGACCAGTACTATGTTATTTCAACAGGATTGAATTGTTAAGGCTTATCTTGATCAGTACACCAAAGGAACATTGATTTAGTTTTATTTAAAGGTTCAAGTGATCAGTACACCAAAGGAACATTGATTTAGTTTTATTTAAAGCAGGGAAATAAGGACAAAATTCAATTTATTTAATATGCGAATTGTTTTTATCATTACGGCAAATATATAAACTAAAATTTTACATACTGACAATTCTGCTCCAGTCCAACACTGTGACAGGCTGGTCATACTTATCTAATAGAGTATCACTATCACTAATTGTCTTCTTCTGTCAATATTATCTTGGCCACACAAGATGAAGAACTTTCTCTATTTTTCTACCAAGTGTACTTTTCATCATAGTTATTATATTATTAAAAGAAAAATTTAAACACTGATGGTCAACAATTCAACCGATATCAACAAAATGAACAATCACCTGTCACCTCAAGTGATTGAACATAAAAATGACCATAAGATCGTGGCTATGGACAGGGATAAAAATGTAGACAAAATTGTCAGAAATTCCGAGTAAAATATGCTGAATATATGCTAATGTCAAGATAAGAATGTTTTCTCAGAAGTGTTGTCATCTGGTGTAATAGAGGTGATATTTGACATAAGAAGATAGTATAGTCTCTATTTTACAGATAGAAATAAAAAGTAGATCCCTTTGTGATCTGTGATAATGATTAAATGTACTTTGAAGAATGATCTTATATGATAGTTAATTGTTATTTTGGGTGATGCCTTTTTTACTTGTTTTAATAATTTTTTAGAAGTGTGTCTGTTTTATTAAATGGTATTCAATTAAGTCTAAGATCGACACTATTATATTACCATACAATTGCCATGGAAATGTTCTAAATGAGATTTGTTTTACCAGTTTAAATTAACATACTTGGTTTTTATCTGACAATTTATCTTGAAAATATTATCTGTATTCTAGTAAGATTTCTATTATATTATTTATATATTTAATTAAGTTATATTAAACTCTACCTCAAATGAAAAAGTAAACGGCTTTTGTCCTGAATCTGATTCTATGCAAGTTTTAATTTAGTTTTCTTACCTGTATTTGTGTTCTTTACAATATTGAAATTGAGTGTAAGATGATTCGAAACAAAACTTACAAGTAAACAGAAATGTTGATAGTCATCTGGGTCTGACGGTCATAAAACCTTTGAATACAAACGTCTTGCCCATACTTCAAAATAATCCAATCAGAATGCTGTATTTATTGAATATGACATTCTGATTGGATGGTTTGCGAGTACGAGTACAAAGCTCGAAAGTCTTATGACGATAAGGACTGATGACTTATTGGTGATGTTATGGATGTCTTATATCATACAGGATAAGATCCCCGAGTACTAAAAGATACTAAGCCAATACTAAATGGTCAGTAACTTATTATATTATGTTGTCTTTTAGTGCCTTTACACTATCTTAAGTGCTGAAGTAATTTTGCTGAAGAATAATTGGCTATTTGCATTTTGCAATTGATTGAATAATTGGAGCATAATTCCATTACATATTCATAACACTGTATACAACGTCTTTACATACCATCTAGCAGGGTTATAATTACACCATATATTTTCTCTTATAAATTTTACGGCTGCATGTGCGAAATGATTTTAGCTTTATAATAGTTAACGAAAACATAATTAATTATGTAGTTAATGAAATCATAATTAATTATGTAGTTATTCTTGTTCTGTTATTGTTTATTTATTTATCGTTAAATGTTTACAATTATTGTGAATATTGAAATGCCAAAAAAGATGTACAAATTTTAAACAGGAAATAAAAAAAATATCAATAGAAGAAACAAAGTGTGTTTTTATAAAAACTGAATAGTGATGTTCTGTAAACCAATCTGTCCCATAGTATACAGAAAACTTTATACAAGAACAATAGCAGTCCTATAGTATACAACACAGAGAACTTTATACAAGAACAATAGCAGTCCTATAGTATACAACACAGAGAACTTTATACAAGAACAATAGCAGTCCTATAGCATACAACACAGAGAACTTTATACAAGAACAATAGCAGTCCTATAGCATACAACACAGAGCACTTTATACAAGAACAATAGCAGTCCTATAGTATACAACACAGAGAACTTTATACAAGAACAATAGCAGTCCTATAGTATACAACACAGAGCACTTTATACAAGAACAATAAGTCCTATAGTATACAACATAGAGAACTTATACAAGAACAATAGCAGTCCTATAGTATACAACACAGAGAACTTTATACAAGTACAATAACAGTCCTATAGTATACAACACAGAGCACTTTATACAAGAACAATAGCAGTCCTATAGTATACAACACAGAGAACTTTATACAAGTACAATAGCAGTCCTATAGTATACAACACAGAGAACTTTATACAAGAACAATAGCAGTCCTATAGCATACAACACAGAGAACTTTATACAAGAACAATAAGTCCTATAGTATACAACACAGAGAACTTTATACAAGAACAATAGCAGTCCTATAGTATACAACACAGAGAACTTTATACAAGAACAATAGCAGTCCTATAGCATACAACACAGAGAACTTTATACAAGAACAATAGCAGTCCTATAGTATACAACACAGAGAACTTTATACAAGAACAATAGCAGTCCTATAGTATACAACACAGAGAACTTTATACAAGAACAATAGCAGTCCTATAGTATACAACACAGAGAACTTTATACAAGAACAATAGCAGTCCTATAGCATACAACACAGAGAACTTTATACAAGAACAATAGCAGTCCTATAGTATACAACACAGAGAACTTTATACAAGAACAATAGCAGTCCTATAGTATACAACACAGAGAACTTTATACAAGAACAATAGCAGTCCTATAGAATACAACACAGAGAACTTTATACAAGAACAATAGCAGTCCTATAGTATACAACACAGAGAACTATATACAAGAACAATAGCAGTCCTATAGTATACAACACAGAGAACTTTATACAAGAACAATAGCAGTCCTATAGTATACAACACAGAGAACTTTATACAAGAACAATAGCAGTCCTATAGTATACAACACAGAGAACTTTATACACGAACAATAGCAGTCCTATAGCATACAACACAGAGAACTGTATACAAGAACAATAAGTCCTATAGTATACAACACAGAGAACTTTATACAAGAACAATAGCAGTCCTATAGTATACAACACAGAGAACTTTATACAAGAACAATAGCAGTCCTATAGTATACAACACAGAGAACTTTATACAAGAACAATAGCAGTCCTATAGCATACAACACAGAGAACTTTATACAAGAACAATAGCAGTCCTATAGTATACAACACAGAGAACTTTATACAAGAACAATAGCAGTCCTATAGTATACAACACAGAGAACTTTATACAAGAACAATAGCAGTCCTATAGTATACAACACAGAGAACTGTATACAAGAACAATAGCAGTCCTATAGCATACAACACAGAGAACTTTATACAAGAACAATAAGTCCTATAGCATACAACACAGAGAACTTTATACAAGAACAATAGCAGTCCTATAGTATACAACACAGAGAACTTTATACAAGAACAATAGCAGTCCTATAGTATACAACACAGAGAACTTTATACAAGAACAATAGCAGTCCTATAGCATACAACACAGAGAACTGTATACAAGAACAATAAGTCCTATAGTATACAACACAGAGAACTGTATACAAGAACAATAAGTCCTATAGTATACAACACAGAGAACTTTATACAAGTACAATAGCAGTCCTATAGTATACAACACAGAGAACTTTATGCAAGAACAATAGCAGTCCTATAGTATACAACACAGAGAACTTTATACAAGAACAATAGCAGTCCTATAGTATACAACACAGAGAACTTTATACAAGAACAATAGTAGTCCTATAGTATACAACACAGAGAACTTTATACAAGAACAATAGCAGTCCTATAGTATACAACACAGAGAACTTTATACAAGAACAATAGCAGTCCTATAGTATACAACACAGAGAACTTTATACAAGAACAATAGCAGTCCTATAGTATACAACACAGAGAACTTTATACACGAACAATAGCAGTCCTATAGCATACAACACAGAGAACTGTATACAAGAACAATAAGTCCTATAGTATACAACACAGAGAACTTTATACAAGAACAATAGCAGTCCTATAGTATACAACACAGAGAACTTTATACAAGAACAATAGCAGTCCTATAGTATACAACACAGAGAACTTTATACAAGAACAATAGCAGTCCTATAGCATACAACACAGAGAACTTTATACAAGAACAATAGCAGTCCTATAGTATACAACAGAGAACTTTATACAAGAACAATAGCAGTCCTATAGTATACAACACAGAGAACTTTATACAAGAACAATAGCAGTCCTATAGTATACAACACAGAGAACTGTATGCAAGAACAATAGCAGTCCTATAGCATACAACACAGAGAACTTTATACAAGAACAATAAGTCCTATAGCATACAACACAGAGAACTTTATACAAGAACAATAGCAGTCCTATAGTATACAACACAGAGAACTTTATACAAGAACAATAGCAGTCCTATAGTATACAACACAGAGAACTTTATACAAGAACAATAGCAGTCCTATAGCATACAACACAGAGAACTGTATACAAGAACAATAAGTCCTATAGTATACAACACAGAGAACTGTATACAAGAACAATAAGTCCTATAGTATACAACACAGAGAACTGTATACAAGTACAATAGCAGTCCTATAGTATACAACACAGAGAACTTTATGCAAGAACAATAGCAGTCCTATAGTATACAACACAGAGAACTTTATACAAGAACAATAGCAGTCCTATAGTATACAACACAGAGAACTTTATACAAGAACAATAGCAGTCCTATAGTATACAACACAGAGAACTTTATACAAGAACAATAACAGTCCTATAGTATACAACACAGACCATGAGTGAGTGAATGATTGCTGTTCAATGCCAACTCAGCAATTTTTCAGCTATATCATGGAGAGAACAGGTTAATTTTCAATGAGATGATAATGATGTCCATTTTTTACTAGACCAACACACTTAGTTGAATTTTTCATAGTGCTATCTCACTGAAACAAGTCTGTGGATAGACATGTCTCCCCACTTGGACACATTATCCTGATTCCAAGTCAACCCGTCTTTGCTCTTTCTCCTTAATACTGCCTGCTTAGCAGAGAAGCAACAAATACCAATTTTATAGTATTTGGTTTATCTTGATCAGGACTCTCTATCTACCACACTTGAGGTGAGCACACTAACCATTACACCACTTGAGGCAAGCACGCTAACCATTACACCACTTGAGGCGAGCACACTAACCATTACAGCACTTGAGGTGAGCACGCTAACCATTACACCACCTGAGGTGAACATGCTAACCATTACACCGCTTGAGGTGAGCACGCTAACCATTACACCACCTGAGGTGAGCACGCTAACCATTACACCACTTGAGGCGAGCACGCTAACCATTACACCACCTGAGGTGAGCACGCTAACCATTACACCACTTGAGGCGAGCACGCTAACCATTACACCACTTGAGGCGAGCACGCTAACCATTACACCACTTGAGGTGGAGCATGCTAACCATTACACCACTTGAGGCAAGCACGCTAACCATTACACCACTTGAGGCGAGCACGCTAACCATTACACCACTTGAGGCGGAGCATGCTAACCATTACGCCACTTGAGGCAAGCACGCTAACCATTATACCACTTGAGGCGAGCATGCTAACCATTACACCACTTGAGGCGGAGCATGCTAACCATTATACCACTTGAGGCAAGCATGCTAACCATTATACCACTTGAGGCGAGCATGCTAACCATTACACCACTTGAGGCGAGCACACTAACCATTACAGCACTTGAGGCAAGCATGCTAACCATTATACCACTTGAGGCGAGCATGCTAACCATTACAGCACTTGAGGCAAGCATGCTAACCATTATACCACTTGAGGCGAGCATGCTAACCATTATACCACTTGAGGCGAGCATGCTAACCATTACACCACTTGAGGCGAGCACGCTAACCATTACACCACCTGAGGTGAGCACACTAACCATTACACCACTTGAGGCGAGCATGCTAACCATTACACCACCTGAGGCGAGCATGCTAACCATTACACCACCTGAGGCGAGCACGCTAACCATTACACCACTTGAGGCGAGCACGCTAACCATTACACCACTTGAGGCGGAGCATGCTAACCATTACACCACTTGAGGCAAGCATGCTAACCATTACGCCACCTGAGGCGAGCATGCTAACCATTACACCACTTGAGGCGAGCACGCTAACCATTACACCACTTGAGGCGGAGCATGCTAACCATTACACCACTTGAGGCAAGCATGCTAACCATTACACCACTTGAGGCGAGCATGCTAACCATTACACCACTTGAGGCGGGGCATGCTAACCATTACACCACTTGAGGCAAGCACGCTAACCATTACACCACTTGAGGCGAGCATGCTAACCATTACACCACTTGAGGCGAGCATGCTAACCATTACACCACTTGAGGCGAGCATGCTAACCATTACACCACTCGAGGTGAGCATGCTAACCATTACACCACTTGAGGCAAGCACGCTAACCATTACACCACTTGAGGCGAGCACGCTAACCATTACACCACTTGAGGCGAGCACGCTAACCATTACACCACTTGAGGCGAGCACGCTAACCATTACACCACTTGAGGCAAGCACGCTAACCATTATACCACTTGAGGCGAGCACGCTAACCATTACACCACCGATGCATTCACAGACCATGCAAAATTTATACAAGAACAAACATCTACAGTATCCACCTTTAGGAAAAAGAGGAGGGCAAATCCACAACATCTACCTGATCCCACATATACAGTGAAACCTGTTCAAGCAGAACCCTGAATAAAACAATCCTGTATAAGCCGAACATCAAATAAAGTCCCAAATATACGAAATCTTTGATAATTTATGACTAGCACATCCTTAGGTGATGGACAGGGTATGTGCTCCTGATTTGGGGTTATCAGATTATATTACAGAAAGCCTGACCATGAACCATAGTCGTTGTATTTGGAGGATTCCTAGCTCCTTATACATTAAAGCATTAAAGACCCCTTTGTCTGATTTTGAAAAAGAGAATTTCTTTATATATATTCTTAAACTTGTTCTTGTCCTGATAATGCTTGAAA
Organism: Bathymodiolus septemdierum; assembly: GCA_963383655.1. Lineage (NCBI taxonomy): Eukaryota > Metazoa > Mollusca > Bivalvia > Mytilida > Modiolidae > Bathymodiolus > Bathymodiolus septemdierum. Next base: position 95,940,390 of record OY726522.1, on the reverse strand, counting down.
TAATTGCTGTAGGACATTAAGCAACTAACAATCAATCAATTAAAATCATGTTAATCACTGAACCAGTTTAGACCAGACTAGGCTAAAATAGTCATTGGATAGTCCAGTTTCAAAATTGTGTTGGACAGCCATGCCAATATAAATGATTCAATCTAAACTTATTGGATTATTGAAAATTTGGCATTGTATGATAAAAATGTAATAATATTATCTTCTGAAAATACGAGAACAAGATGAACCAAAATTGGCTTAAATTGTTTTTGGCTGGCTCCCTTTCAATACTCTACTCATCACACCCTCTGTTCCAGATTACTGCTGTTTCTAAGATATAAAAAAAATGCCTTCCAATGTCTAAAATTTTACGTTGAAGCAATCCCAGACACATGTATTTAATATAAATTTTTGCTGCTACAACTATGAGATGTAGCTACATGATCATTTTATTTCTATATTTCTACATGATCCGTTTCTGCTATGGTCCTTGGATGGTTCAATTTCTAAAACTGGTATCCATCAAACTCTCCCTCTAAACAAGATGGCCACCGTTGTTGAAATTTCTTTAAAATAGCCAGAACTTCTTTGTTTTAAAATGGAAATGGCTGAAATTTAAACAGTAAGTAAATAAACATTTCTATAACATATTTCAGGTTTTTCTGTGAAATATACCGGTATGGTTTTTCCTGAATATGCAAAATGAGCAGAGTTTGACAAATAAATAATGTAAAAAGCATTCCTGAAACCATGGTGTCAACTGATCTTGAGAAACAGGGCTAGCCTATATTTTTCCTCTCCTAATTCAAAAGAAGCAAGCATCAAAATAATTAGTGGCATTATTGATTTAAACATACAACTTATTTTACTAGATGCTAGGTTAAATGGGGAATTGCCCTAGGAGAAATAATTGTATTTTCACAAAGTTTAATATAAGTGTACAGGGAGAAACATTGTTTAATGTATTGTGGTCAACAATATTACACAAAAGTTTGAAGCGTTCATGGTTCCAGAGTTACGTCCCTTTCTTAAAAAATGGCAAATTTCTAGTTTCTGTACTCTTATTTTGGCTAAATGTTTTGAAATTTTTAAACAACCACAAACAAATTTTGGTCGTAGTATGTTATAGGTTTGTCTGTAATCTCAATGGTCTCAGTACAATAACTCTTGTTCTAAACCGATCCATCTGAAATTTTAAAACAATGATCCTTAGCAGAGAATAAAAGTTGAGATTGATTTTGTTATTGTAAATATTGCACGTTTCCAAACAAGAGGCCCCCAAATTAGGTGTTGTCTGTATTTGTACTTGGAGAGTTTATTGTGTATCTGCTCTTGCTTAGTTTCTATATGACCGCAAATATTTTGCGTTCATATTGTGTTATGGGTATGTCGTCATCGTCCATCTACAGACACAGTGGCAGAGAAGAGTACTGGAGATTGATTTGGGGAATTGTAGCTTTACCTGTTCATAAGTTAAATAATGTGGCCGTCGTGATCGTGAGCGTATGGTAGTCGGATTTACAACTACCTATGCAATCAGTGCTTATCACTACTCATGTAAGTTCGAATCTCGATCGGGACAAGGTGTACAATATTATATGATAAAGTTTGTCAGTGACTTGTGACAGGTCTGTGGTTTTCTCTGGGTCCTCTGGTTTCCTCCACCAATAAAACTGCCCGCCACGATATAACTGAAATATTGTTGAAAGAGGTGTTAAACAACACCAAACAACATAAGTTAGATAACCTTTTGATTTTCACAGCATTAAATCTCAAACTAGAGGTACTGCTGGACGCAGGAGTCCCGCATTGATACATAAATGGAATAACTTAACTGTCCGCTACGCGGGACTAATACCCCCTGCGTCCCCATCATCTTAATTGAGCCAAAACATATTTGGAACACAACTTTTCGACTCATAATTCTGGGAAAACTTGAGCATAACAGGGGTAAAGCTCAATGGACCAGGATATACTATTAATGTGCACATCTTCATATTAGGATCTTACAATGTACAAAGTTTTATGAACTTCTGATTAATCATGTAGGAGAATTTGCGATGACAAAGTGCATACTGAATTGTCTCAAAATTTCCAAGTCCAAAGAAGCATAACAGGGGTAAAACTCAATGGACCGGGATATCCTACTAATGTGCACATCTTCATATTAGGATCTTGCAATGTACAAAGTTTCATGAACTTCTGATTAATCATGTAGGAGAATTTGCGACTCTCAAAATTTCTAAGTCCAAAGAGGCATAACAGGGGTAAAACTCAATGGACAATAAAATCCTTTATACTGCCAAGTTCACACATCATAATCTTTAATTCCACAAATTTTGGTGGAAATTGGAAAAAAAGATGTGGAAGTTGGTACGGATAGACAGACAGGCCGATTCCTATATATCCCCCAAACTATGTTTGCGGGGGGTATAACTACATAATTTCTACCAACGATATATTTTGTAGGGTTTTTTTCAAGATCACATTCTTAAAATAAAACATCTTTGACTATAATTATATCCTTACACAATTTACAGAACAAGTAAAATATCTATGACAACTTTTCTGTGTAAAAAAGCATATCAATCGAAATAAAGATTACCACTGAAATGTAGGCGATGGGCCTTTTCAAACTCATCTTAGGGTACGAGTTGATCTCATATACGATTCTTTTTTCCAATGAAGTTTAATATAACCACTATAATTTCCCATTTGAAACCCCGTTATATCTCAACATTTCAAATGAACTTACTTTTCATTTTCTTTGCTTGTATATATACATGTATTTATGTTTTGTTAACTTTCTTTACTATCTCATCATTGTTGCTATTTCTCCCATTTAATTTTGTGTGTGGATGCTGCGGTGTGTGTTTTGATGTGGGAGTGGGACGTGCCTATCTCTGCTCTTTGCTATCTTCAAACCTAAAGCCCAATGGGTAATAGTTTGGAAGAATACAGAGCGGCTATAGGCATGTTCCATTCTCACACTTGCAGACTGTGTGGACCTTTTGTTATTCGGACTGATACTTATCTGAACATATTTAGAACTAACCTCCGATGCTCTCTCTTTTTTGTCTGCCTTCTCTTGCTCCAGGGTCTAAATCCAAATGTAAATGCGTTGTTTTTACTTTTTACACTCCATTTTATACTACTTGTAGGAAATATCGAATCTAATTCTGGTCCACACGAATTATCACAGTCAATTTCGGAAAACAATCATACTGATAGATGTATTTCGTTGTGTAATATTAATATCCGCAGTATTAGAAATAAAATGGAGTTCCTTGAAACCTCTTTGAATGATTTCGATATATTAGTTGTAACTGAAACACACCTTGATAACCAAATAAATGATAGTGACATAACTCTCGATTCGTTTCCGAATATTATCCATCGAAAAGACCGTTCAAATAGTGGTGGTGGACTCCTTATTTATTCGAAAAATGATATCTCTATAAGTAGGAAATCCGAATTAGAAAACAATCTTGACGAAACTATCTGGGTTGAAATACGATCCAAAGGTCAATCTTTTTTATTATGCAACACATATAGATCTCCGTGTACAGATATTGATTACTGGACACGATTAACATACGCAATAGAGTTGGCCCTTCAGGTAAATGAAAACATCATTATCACGGGCGATCTGAATTCAAATCTATTGTGTTCAAATAACAACAAACTTATTGACCTTGTGAATATTTTTAATCTTAAGAATGTGATTGATAAACCTACCAGGATAAGTGGTAATACTAGTACTTTATTAGACCCCATTATTCTAAGCGATACTTTGAACTGTAATTATTCTGATGTACTTAAAATACCAAGACATATAAGCGACCACGATGCAGCAATTGCATTCATTAAATGCCCAAAAGCTACATCGAAATCTTTTACAAGTAATATCTGGTTATATGACCAAACTGATTTTGTTAGATTTAATCACATGCTAACTGATATAAATTGGAATGAAAAACTGTGTAAGTTTGATGATGTAGATGATATGTGTGAAGAATTTTCAAAAACTTTCCTTCAAATCCCAAGTGCATGTATCCCTTCAAAAACAATATTGATCCGCGAAAAAGACAAACCATGGTTCAGTAACAAAATACGAAAAGAAATCCGCATACGTGACCGGCTTTGGAAAAAATGATTAAAATCTCAAAACGAAACCAACATTATTAAATATAAAAAACAAAGAAATAAGGTAAATAATATGAAAAAAATAGCAAAGGAGAAATTTGAAAATAATTTAGACAACTTTTTATTAAATAACTCTTCAAACCCCAAAATGTATTGGAAAATAATGAAGATGTTAATCAAATCTAACAAAGGAAATTATTGTATACCCCCACTCCGGAATTCAATTAATGATCAAAATATTGATGATATTGCTTATGACGATTCGGACAAATGCGAGTTATTGAATAAATACTTTAGCTCAATATCAAAACTGGACGAAGAAAATGTTACTCTCCCACAGTTTGACTCAAAAACAAATAATGTTATTCACGAAATACATATAACAGAGAACGAAATTACTGATGTTATTCAAATTCTTGACCCAAACAAAGCAACAGGACCAGACAAAATAAGTCATAAAATGCTTAAAATTTCTCCTGAGAAAATTGCAAAGCCCCTTCTAATAATATTTAATAAATCTTTACAACAGAGCAAATATCCTTCTACTTGGAAGAGTGCTCATGTTATTGCAATTTTCAAAAAGGGTGACACATCCCTACCCTCCAATTATCGCCCGATATCTTTATTAAGTTGTGTAGGTAAATTAATGGAACGAATAGTTTATAAACATGTTTACAATCATCTTGTTGATAGCAATCTCATATATAAATACCAATCGGGGTTTTTGCCACAACATTCCACTGTCCATCAACTATTAGAACTATACAATTCGATCCTAAACTCTCTAGAAAAAAAAGAATTTAGTTGCTTCGTCTTTTGCGATTTTTCTAAAGCTTTCGACAAGGCTTGGCACAAAGGTTCACAAAATGAATTCATACGGAATTCAAGCGAAGTTAATAAAATGGTTCGAAAACTATCTGTTCAAAAGAAGACAAAAAGTAATTAATAAAAACTCTTGGTCAAGTTTCGAACCTGTCTCAGCTGGTGTACCCCAAGGGTCGGTATTGGGTCCCCTCATGTTTCTAATATACATAAATGATATAGGAGAAAAACTTATATCGTTGAGTAGATTATTTGCTGACGACACATCACTCGGATATTCTAGTCAAAGTGTTGATCAAATAAAAACTGTAATCAATCATGATCTACTCGAACTAAATGCCTGGTCTAGTAAATGGCTAATGTCATTCAATTCCGAAAAAACAGAAATCTTGTTTTTCTCCAATACCGGTAACATAGACAACATCAAATTTTCTTTTAATGGCAAAAGTATCCCTTTATCTCCTAGTCATAAGCATCTGGGAGTTATCCTCTCCCAAAATGCAAAATGGAATGAACATTTAGAAAATATGATAACAAATATAACCAAACATTTAGGTATATTACGAAAATTAAAATTCAGTCTAAATAGATCCAACTTAGAAAAAATGTATTTAGTCTACATTCGCCCCCTTTTTGAATACGCTTGTGAAGTCTGGGATAATTGTGGAAGGCTATTCAGACAAATTAGAAAAACTTCAATTAGACGCTGCCAGAATTGTAACAGGTTTACCCATTTTTACAAAATCGGAGTATTTATATGCTGAGACAGGTTGGGAAACACTATCTGAGCGGAGATATCGAAGAAAACTCCAATTATTTTTTAATATAAAATGTGGAATGGCACCTGAATACTTGCGTCATCTAGTTCCCCCAACTATTCAGAGTACTACTATTTACCCTTTGCGAAATGGTGATAATTTAATAGTTCCTTTCTGTAGACTCTCTATAACCAATTCGTCCTTTATTCCTTCCACAGTTAAAGAATGGAATAAACTTGACATTGCAATCAGAAAATTAGATTCATTATCCAAATTCAAAAACGCTATCCATCTTAACAGCCAATCAAATAAGATCTCAGTTCCCAAACTTTATTACTATGGCCCTAGAAAGTTAAACATGATCCTAACACAAATTAGATGTACAGCTTCTTTCCTCAACCATGATCTACACAAGGTTCATATTTTATCTAGCCCAGCGTGTAGCTGCGGTGCCCCCCAAGAAGATGCGAACCACTTCTTTTTTGTTTGTACCAAATATTCTGAAATAAGAAATGATCTGTTTCTCAGCATAAGCGATTTGTCTCAATTGATCAATACTTCACTTCTCACATCAGGAAGCGAAACCTTAAGCTATGCAGTTAATTGCTTTATTTTTGATTAAGTTTTTCGATTCATAAAAAGGTCTAAACGATTTCTAATCGTTTAATGTACTAATCAAACACCATCCGGCATCCAAACACACACACACACACACATACTTTTTCCTCATTTCTTTTTACTCGTTTACTATTTTCAGCTATATTATTTGATAAAATTGTATTTTTCTTGTTTTCTTGTGCATGCTCAATATAATGTAATAATGATTGTAAATATAGGAGAAGACTCCATAAGTTGGTAAAACTTGTGTCTGATCCTCTTTGTATCATTGATCAAATAAAATAATTATAAACTAAAAATCTCATTATTGAAGACACTACTGTGACTAAAATGTAGAACAGCAATAAAAGCACTGTTCCTTTACTTTAATTTGTATCCAGAACAACAATAAAAGCACTGTTCCTTTACTTTAATTTGTATCCAGAACTGCAATAAAAGTGATGTTCCTTTACTGTAATTTGTATCCAGAACAACAATAAAAGCACTGTTCCTTTACTGTAATTTGTATCCAGAACTGCAATAAAAGTGATGTTCCTTTACTGTAATTTGTATCCAGAACAACAATAAAAGCACTGTTCCTTTACTTTAATTTGTATCCAGAACTGCAATAAAAGTGATGTTCCTTTACTTTAATTTGTATCCAGAACAACAATAAAAGCACTGTTCCTTTACTTTAATTTGTATCCAGAACTGCAATAAAAGTGATGTTCCTTTACTTTAATTTGTATCCAGAACAACAATAAAAGCACTGTTCCTTTACTTTAATTTGTATCCAGAACTGCAATAAAAGTGATGTTCCTTTACTGTAATTTGTATCCAGAACAACAATAAAAGCACTGTTCCTTTACTTTAATTTGTATCCAGAACTGCAATAAAAGTGATGTTCCTTTACTTTAATTTGTATCCAGAACAACAATAAAAGCGCTGTTCCTTTACTTTAATTTGTATCCAGAACAACAATAAAAGCACAGTTCCTTTACTTTAATTTGTATCCAGAACAACAATAAAAGCACTGTTCCTTTACTTTAATTTGTATCCAGAACAACAATAAAAGCACTGTTCCTTTACTTTAATTTGTATCCAGAACTGCAATAAAAGTGCTGTTCCTTTACTTTAATTTGTATCCAGAACTGCAATAAAAGCACAGTTCCTTTACTTTAATTTGTATCCAGAACAACAATAAAAGCACTGTTCCTTTACTGTAATTTGTATCCAGAACTGCAATAAAAGTGCTGTTCCTTTACTTTAATTTGTATCCAGAACTGCAATAAAAGCACAGTTCCTTTACTTTAATTTGTATCCAGAACAACAATAAAAGCACTGTTCCTTTACTGTAATTTGTATCCAGAACAGCAATAAAAGCGCTGTTCCTTTACTGTAATTTGTATCCAGAACAACAATAAAAGTGATGTTCCTTTACTGTAATTTGTATCCAGAACAACAATAAAAGCGCTGTTCCTTTACTGTAATTTGTATCCAGAACTGCAATAAAAGTGATGTTCCTTTACTGTAATTTGTATCCAGAACAACAATAAAAGCGCTGTTCCTTTACTGTAATTTGTATCCAGAACTGCAATAAAAGTGATGTTCCTTTACTGTAATTTGTATCCAGAACAACAATAAAAGTGATGTTCCTTTACTGTAATTTGTATCCAGAACTGCAATAAAAGCACAGTTCCTTTACTTTAATTTGTATCCAGAACAACAATAAAAGCACTGTTCCTTTACTGTAATTTGTATCCAGAACAACAATAAAAGCACTGTTCCTTTACTTTAATTTGTATCCAGAACTGCAATAAAAGTGATGTTCCTTTACTGTAATTTGTATCCAGAACAGCAATAAAAGCACTCTTCCTTTACTTTAATTTGTATCCAGAACAACAATAAAAGCACTGTTACTTTACTGTAATTTGTATCCAGAACAACAATAAAAGCACTGTTCCTTTACTTTAATTTGTATCCAGAACAACAATAAAAGCACTGTTCCTTTACTGTAATTTGTATCCAGAACAACAATAAAAGGACAGTTCCTTTACTTTAATTTGTATCCAGAACAACAATAAAAGCACTGTTCCTTTACTTTAATTTGTATCCAGAACTGCAATAAAAGTGATGTTCCTTTACTGTAATTTGTATCCAGAACTGCAATAAAAGTGATGTTCCTTTACTTTAATTTGTATCCAGAACTGCAATAAAAGTGATGTTCCTTTACTTTAATTTGTATCCAGAACAGCAATAAAAGCACTCTTCCTTTACTTTAATTTGTATCCAGAACAACAATAAAAGCACTGTTACTTTACTGTAATTTGTATCCAGAACAACAATAAAAGCACTGTTCCTTTACTTTAAATTGTATCCAGAACAGCAATAAAAGTGATGTTCCTTTACTTTAAATTGTATCCAGAACTGCAATAAAAGCACAGTTCCTTTACTTTAATTTGTATCCAGAACAACAATAAAAGCACTGTTCCTTTACTGTAATTTGTATCCAGAACAACAATAAAAGTGATGTTCCTTTACTTTAATTAGTATCCAGAACAACAATAAAAGCACAGTTCCTTTACTTTAATTTGTATCCAGAACTGAAATAAAAGCACTGTTCCTTTACTGTAATTTGTATCCAGAACAACAATAAAAGCACTGTTCCTTTACTTTAATTTGTATCCAGAACTGCAATAAAAGTTATGTTCCTTTACTGTAATTTGTATCCAGAACAACAATAAAAGCGCTGTTCCTTTACTTTAATTTGTATCCAGAACTGCAATAAAAGTGCTGTTCCTTTACTTTAATTTGTATCCAGAACTGCAATAAAAGTGATGTTCCTTTACTGTAATTTGTATCCAGAACAACAATAAAAGCACTGTTCCTTTACTTTAATTTGTATCCAGAACTGCAATAAAAGCGCTGTTCCTTTACTTTAATTTGTATCCAGAACTGCAATAAAAGTGATGTTCCTTTACTGTAATTTGTATCCAGAACAACAATAAAAGCACTGTTCCTTTACTTTAATTTGTATCCAGAACTGCAATAAAAGTGATGTTCCTTTACTTTAATTTGTATCCAGAACAACAATAAAAGCGCTGTTCCTTTACTTTAATTTGTATCCAGAACAACAATAAAAGCACAGTTCCTTTACTTTAATTTGTATCCAGAACAACAATAAAAGCGCTGTTCCTTTACTTTAATTTGTATCCAGAACTGCAATAAAAGTGATGTTCCTTTACTGTAATTTGTATCCAGAACAGCAATAAAAGCACTCTTCCTTTACTTTAATTTGTATCCAGAACAACAATAAAAGCACTGTTACTTTACTGTAATTTGTATCCAGAACAACAATAAAAGCACTGTTACTTTACTGTAATTTGTATCCAGAACAACAATAAAAGCACTGTTCCTTTACTTTAAATTGTATCCAGAACAGCAATAAAAGTGATGTTCCTTTACTTTAAATTGTATCCAGAACTGCAATAAAAGCACAGTTCCTTTACTTTAATTTGTATCCAGAACAACAATAAAAGCACTGTTCCTTTACTGTAATTTGTATCCAGAACAACAATAAAAGTGATGTTCCTTTACTTTAATTAGTATCCAGAACAACAATAAAAGCACAGTTCCTTTACTTTAATTTGTATCCAGAACTGAAATAAAAGCACTGTTCCTTTACTGTAATTTGTATCCAGAACAACAATAAAAGCACTGTTCCTTTACTTTAATTTGTATCCAGAACTGCAATAAAAGTTATGTTCCTTTACTGTAATTTGTATCCAGAACAACAATAAAAGCGCTGTTCCTTTACTTTAATTTGTATCCAGAACTGCAATAAAAGTGCTGTTCCTTTACTTTAATTTGTATCCAGAACTGCAATAAAAGTGATGTTCCTTTACTGTAATTTGTATCCAGAACAACAATAAAAGCACTGTTCCTTTACTTTAATTTGTATCCAGAACTGCAATAAAAGCGCTGTTCCTTTACTTTAATTTGTATCCAGAACTGCAATAAAAGTGATGTTCCTTTACTGTAATTTGTATCCAGAACAACAATAAAAGCACTGTTCCTTTACTTTAATTTGTATCCAGAACTGCAATAAAAGTGATGTTCCTTTACTTTAATTTGTATCCAGAACAACAATAAAAGCGCTGTTCCTTTACTTTAATTTGTATCCAGAACAACAATAAAAGCACAGTTCCTTTACTTTAATTTGTATCCAGAACAACAATAAAAGCGCTGTTCCTTTACTTTAATTTGTATCCAGAACTGCAATAAAAGTGATGTTCCTTTACTGTAATTTGTATCCAGAACAGCAATAAAAGCACTCTTCCTTTACTTTAATTTGTATCCAGAACAACAATAAAAGCACTGTTACTTTACTGTAATTTGTATCCAGAACAACAATAAAAGCACTGTTCCTTTACTTTAATTTGTATCCAGAACTGCAATAAAAGTGATGTTCCTTTACTTTAATTTGTATCCAGAACAACAATAAAAGCGCTGTTCCTTTACTTTAATTTGTATCCAGAACAACAATAAAAGCGCTGTTCCTTTACTGTAATTTGTATCCAGAACAACAATAAAAGCACTGTTCCTTTACTTTAATTTGTATCCAGAACTGCAATAAAAGTGATGTTCCTTTACTGTAATTTGTATCCAGAACAACAATAAAAGCACGGTTCCTTTACTTTAATTTGTATCCAGAACTGCAATAAAAGTGATGTTCCTTTACTGTAATTTGTATCCAGAACAACAATAAAAGCACTGTTCCTTTACTTTAATTTGTATCCAGAACTGCAATAAAAGCACTGTTCCTTTACTTTAATTTGTATCCAGAACAACAATAAAAGCACTGTTCCTTTACTGTAATTTGTATCCAGAACTGCAATAAAAGTGATGTTCCTTTACTGTAATTTGTATCCAGAACAACAATAAAAGCACTGTTCCTTTACTTTAATTTGTATCCAGAACAACAATAAAAGCACAGTTCCTTTACTTTAATTTGTATCCAGAACTGCAATAAAAGCACTGTTCCTTTACTTTAATTTGTATCCAGAACAACAATAAAAGCGCTGTTCCTTTACTGTAATTTGTATCCAGAACTGCAATAAAAGCACTGTTCCTTTACTTTAATTTGTATCCAGAACTGCAATAAAAGTGATGTTCCTTTTCTGTAATTTGTATCCAGAACAACAATAAAAGCACTGTTCCTTTACTTTAATTTGTATCCAGAACAAAAATAAAAGCACTGTTCCTTTACTTTAATTTGTATCCAGAACAACAATAAAGCACTGTTCCTTTACTTTAATTTGTATCCAGAACAACAATAAAAGTGCTGTTCCTTTACTTTAATTTGTATCCAGAACAACAATAAAAGCACTGTTCCTTTACTTTAATTTGTATCCAGAACAACAATAAAAGCACTGTTCCTTTACTTTAATTTGTATCCAGAACTGCAATAAAAGTGATGTTCCTTTACTGTAATTTGTATCCAGAACAACAATAAAAGCACTGTTCCTTTACTTTAATTTGTATCCAGAACAAAAATAAAAGCACTGTTCCTTTACTTTAATTTGTGTCCAGAACAACAATAAAGCACTGTTCCTTTACTTTAATTTGTATCCAGAACAACAATAAAAGCGCTGTTCCTTTACTTTAATTTGTATCCAGAACAACAATAAAAGCACTGTTCCTTTACTTTAATTTGTATCCAGAACAACAATAAAAGCACAGTTCCTTTACTTTAATTTGTATCCAGAACTGCAATAAAAGTGCTGTTCCTTTACTTTAATTTGTATCCAGAACAGCAATAAAAGTTATGTTCCTTTACTGTAATTTGTATCCAGAACAACAATAAAAGCACTGTTCCTTTACTTTAATTTGTATCCAGAACAACAATAAAAGCACTGTTCCTTTACTTTAATTTGTATCCAGAACAACAATAAAAGCACAGTTCCTTTACTTTAATTTGTATCCAGAACTGCAATAAAAGTGCTGTTCCTTTACTTTAATTTGTATCCAGAACTGCAATAAAAGTTATGTTCCTTTACTGTAATTTGTATCCAGAACAACAATAAAAGCACTGTTCCTTTACTTTAATTTGTATCCAGAACTGCAATAAAAGTTATGTTCCTTTACTGTAATTTGTATCCAGAACAACAATAAAAGCACTGTTCCTTTACTTTAATTTGTATCCAGAACAACAATAAAAGCACTGTTCCTTTACTTTAATTTGTATCCAGAACAGCAATAAAAGCACTGTTCCTTTACTTTAATTTGTATCCAGAACAACAATAAAAGCACTGTTCCTTTACTTTAATTTGTATCCAGAACAACAATAAAAGTTATGTTCCTTTACTTTAATTTGTATCCAGAACAAAAATAAAAGCACTGTTCCTTTACTTTAATTTGTATCCAGAACTGCAATAAAAGTGATGTTCCTTTACTTTAATTTGTATCCAGAACAACAATAAAAGCACTCTTCCTTTACTTTAATTTGTATCCAGAACTGCAATAAAAGTGATGTTCCTTTACTTTAATTTGTATCCAGAACAACAATAAAAGCACTCTTCCTTTACTTTAATTTGTATCCAGAACAGCAATAAAAGTGCTGTTCCTTTACTTTAATTTGTATCCAGAACAGCAATAAAAGCACTCTTCCTTTACTTTAATTTGTATCCAGAACAGCAATAAAAGTGATGTTCCTTTACTGTAATTTGTATCCAGAACAACAATAAAAGCACTGTTCCTTTACTTTAATTTGTATCCAGAACAATAAAAGCACAGTTCCTTTACTTTAATTTGTATCCAGAACAACAATAAAAGTTATGTTCCTTTACTTTAATTTGTATCCAGAACAAAAATAAAAGCACTGTTCCTTTACTTTAATTTGTATCCAGAACTGCAATAAAAGTGATGTTCCTTTACTTTAATTTGTATCCAGAACAACAATAAAAGCACTCTTCCTTTACTTTAATTTGTATCCAGAACTGCAATAAAAGTGATGTTCCTTTACTTTAATTTGTATCCAGAACAGCAATAAAAGTTATGTTCCTTTACTTTAATTTGTATCCAGAACAGCAATAAAAGTTATGTTCCTTTACTTTAATTTGTATCCAGAACAACAATAAAAGTTATGTTCCTTTACTTTAATTTGTATCCAGAACAACAATAAAAGTTATGTTCCTTTACTTTAATTTGTATCCAGAACAGCAATAAAAGTTATGTTCCTTTACTTTAATTTGTATCCAGAACAGCAATAAAAGTTATGTTCCTTTACTTTAATTTGTATCCAGAACAACAATAAAAGTTATGTTCCTTTACTTTAATTTGTATCCAGAACAGCAATAAAAGTTATGTTCCTTTACTTTAATTTGTATCCAGAACAACAATAAAAGTTATGTTCCTTTACTTTAATTTGTATCCAGAACAGCAATAAAAGTTATGTTCCTTTACTTTAATTTGTATCCAGAACTGCAATAAAAGTTATGTTCCTTTACTTTAATTTGTATCCAGAACAGCAATAAAAGTTATGTTCCTTTACTTTAATTTGTATCCAGAACAGCAATAAAAGTTATGTTCCTTTACTTTAATTTGTATCCAGAACAGCAATAAAAGTTATGTTCCTTTACTGTAATTTGTATCCAGAACTGCAATAAAAGCGTTGTTCCTTTACTTTAATTTGTATCCAGAACTGCAATAAAAGCACTGTTCCTTTACTTTAATTTGTATCCAGAACAACAATAAAAGTTATGTTCCTTTACTTTAATTTGTATCCAGAACAAAAATAAAAGCACTGTTCCTTTACTTTAATTTGTATCCAGAACTGCAATAAAAGTGATGTTCCTTTACTTTAATTTGTATCCAGAACAACAATAAAAGCACTCTTCCTTTACTTTAATTTGTATCCAGAACTGCAATAAAAGTGATGTTCCTTTACTTTAATTTGTATCCAGAACAACAATAAAAGCACTCTTCCTTTACTTTAATTTGTATCCAGAACAGCAATAAAAGTGCTGTTCCTTTACTTTAATTTGTATCCAGAACAGCAATAAAAGCACTCTTCCTTTACTTTAATTTGTATCCAGAACAGCAATAAAAGTGATGTTCCTTTACTTTAATTTGTATCCAGAACAACAATAAAAGCACTGTTCTTTTACTTTAATTTGTATCCAGAACAACAATAAAAGCACAGTTCCTTTACTTTAATTTGTATCCAGAACAACAATAAAAGCACAGTTCCTTTACTTTAATTTGTATCCAGAACAGCAATAAAAGCACTGTTCCTTTACTTTAATTTGTATCCAGAACAACAATAAAAGCACAGTTCCTTTACTTTAATTTGTATCCAGAACTGCAATAAAAGTGCTGTTCCTTTACTTTAATTTGTATCCAGAACTGCAATAAAAGTGCTGTTCCTTTACTTTAATTTGTATCCAGAACAGCAATAAAAGCACTGTTCCTTTACTTTAATTTGTATCCAGAACAGCAATAAAAGCACTGTTCCTTTACTTTAAATTGTATCCAGACCAGCAATAAAAGTTATGTTCCTTTACTGTAATTTGTATCCAGAACAACAATAAAAGCACTGTTCCTTTACTTTAATTTGTATCCAGAACAGCAATAAAAGTGATGTTCCTTTACTTTAATTTGTATCCAGAACTGCAATAAAAGCACTGTTCCTTTACTTTAATTTATATCCAGAACAGCAATAAAAGCACTGTTCCTTTACTGTAATTAGTATCCAGAACAGCAATAAAAGCACTGTTCCTTTACTGTAATTAGTATCCAGAACTGCAATAAAAGCACTGTTCCTTTACTGTAATTAGTATCCAGAACAGCAATAAAAGCACTGTTCCTTTACTGTAATTAGTATCCAGAACTGCAATAAAAGCACTGTTCCTTTACTGTAATTAGTATCCAGAACTGCAATAAAAGCACTGTTCCTTTACTGTAATTAGTTTCCAAGTGTAAAGTTAAGTAGTTTTTCATGTATTTTGCATTCACATTTTTTCCTACTAGAAAAAAGACATCAACATGACTGTATTTATTTTAATGTTTGAGACTTTATACAGTAAATAATAAATAATCATGGTAACATATCACAAATCAACAACAAAATATAACTCCCTGCTTAGTAAACATTAGAAAATAAAACAACATCAGTGAAGATCTATTGGTTTTGACAGGAACGATAGTTATATATGTATATGTACTTTGAAGAAGAAAAAAAAAAGAAAAGAAAAGAAAATGTCTTAACAGGATGTAACAGATTTGTAACTACTATCAATCATTTCCACTCAAAACATAGTTCAAGTACATGTACTATATTTGGAACTTCATACTACAGAGACTTCAGAGCTTAAACATTGGCTAGTTGAACTTCATACTACAGAGACTTCAGAACTTAAACACTGGCTAGTTGAACTTCATACTACAGAGACTTCAGAGCTTAAACACTGGCTAGTTGAACTTCATACTACAGAGACTTCAAAGCTTAAACACTGACTAGTTAAACTTCATACTACAGAGACTTCAGAGCTTAAACACTGGCTAGTTGAACTTCATACTACAGAGACTTCAGAACTTAAACACTGGCTAGTTGAACTTCATACTACAGAGACTTCAGAACTTAAACACTGGCTAGTTAAACTTCATACTACAGAGACTTCAGAACTTAAACACTGGCTAGTTGAACTTCATACTACAGAGACTTCAGAACTTAAACACTGGCTAGTTGAACTTCATACTACAGAGACTTCAGAACTTAAACACTGGCTAGTTGAACTTCAATATCAAGATAAAAATCTTAGGTAACTGTTTTACTGTGAGAAGACTTGTTGTATATGTTACATTAATAATGGTGAATCTCCTTTACTGATATATCACAGATAATCAAAAGATTTGTAGAAACATTATCATAAAGAAATATTACTTCATTTCTCATCAACAATAATAACGAGTTGGAATATTTATGGCATTTTAATTTGTATCAACTTCGCTACAACCAGCCAAAAAACATATCCTAAAAATACTACACTAAACAAATTTCTTTCGTGGTAACCAAAACCTTGACACCAATGACACAGGTTCACACCCCAGTAAAACCCTAACACCAATGACATAGGCTCACACCCCAGTAAAACCCTGACACCAATGACATAGGTTCACACCCCAGTAAAACCCTAACACCAATGACATAGGTTCACACCCCAGTAAAACCCTAACACCAATGACATAGGCTCACACCCCAGTAAAACCCTAACACCAATGACATAGGCTCACACCCCAGTAAAACCCTGACACCAATGACATAGGCTCACACCCCAGTAAAACCCTGACACCAATGACATAGGTTCACACCCCAGTAAAACCCTAACACCAATGACATAGGCTCACACCCCAGTAAAACCCTAACACCAATGACACAGGCTCACACCCCAGTAAAACCCTAACACCAATGACATAGGCTCACACCCCCAGTAAAACCCTGACACCAATGACATAGGCTCACACCCCAGTAAAACCCTGACACCAATGACATAGGTTCACACCCCAGTAAAACCCTGACACCAATGACATAGGCTCACACCCCAGTAAAACCCTGACACCAATGACATAGGTTCACACCCCAGTAAAACCCTGACACCAATGACATAGGCTCACACCCCAGTAAAACCCTGACACCAATGACATAGGCTCACACCCCAGTAAAACCCTGACACCAATGACATAGGTTCACACCCCAGTAAAACCCTAACACCAATGACATAGGCTCACACCCCAGTAAAACCCTAACACCAATGACATAGGCTCACACCCCAGTAAAACCCTAACACCAATGACATAGGCTCACACTCCCAGTAAAACCCTGACACCAATGACAGGCTCACACCCCAGTTAAACCCTGACACCAATGACATAGGTTCACACCCCAGTAAAACCCTAACACCAATGACACAGGTTCACACCCCAGTAAAACCCTAACACCAATGACATAGGCTCACACCCCAGTAAAACCCTAACACCAATGACATAGGCTCACACCCCAGTAAAACCCTGACACCAATGACATAGGTTCACACCCCAGTAAAACCCTAACACCAATGACATAGGCTCACACCCCAGTAAAACCCTAATGCCAATGACATAGGTTCACACCCCAGTAAAACCCTAACACCAATGACATAGGCTCACACCCCAGTAAAACCCTGACACCAATGACATAGGTTCACACCCCAGTAAAACCCTGACACCAATGACATAGGCTCACACCCCAGTAAAACCCTAACACCAATGACATAGGTTCACATCCCAGTAAAACCCTAACACAAATGACATAGGTTCACATCCCAGTAAAACCCTAACAGCAATGACATAGGCTCACACCCCAGTAAAACCCTAACACCAATGACATAGGTTCACATCCCAGTAAAACCCTAACACCAATGACATAGGTTCACATCCCAGTAAAACCCTAACACCAATGACATAGGTTCACACCCCTGTAAAACCCTAACACCAATGACATAGGCTCACACCCCAGTAAAACCCTAACACCAATGACATAGGTTCACACCCAGTAAAACCCTAACACCAATGACATAGGCTCACACCTCAGTAAAACCCTGACACCAATGACATAGGCTCACACCCCAGTAAAACCCTAACACCAATGACATAGGTTCACACCCCAGTAAAACCCTAACACCAATGACATAGGCTCACACCCCAGTAAAACCCTATTACCAATGACACAGGTTCACACCCCAGTAAAACCCTGACACCAATGACATAGGCTCACACCCCAGTAAAACCCTAACACCAATGACATAGGTTCACACCCCAGTAAAACCCTAACACCAATGACATAGGTTCACACCCCAGTAAAACCCTAACACCAATGACATAGGTTCACACCCCAGTAAAACCCTAACACCAATTACATAGGCTCACACCCCAGTAAAACCCTAACACCAATGACATAGGTTCACACCCCAGTAAAACCCTAACACCAATGACATAGGTTCCCACCCCCAGTAAACCCCTAACACCAATGACATAGGTTCACACCCCAGTAAAACCCTAACACCAATGACATAGGTTCACACCCCAGTAAAACCCTAACACCAATGACATAGGCTCACACCCCAGTAAAACCCTAACACCAATGACATAGGTTCACACCCCAGTAAAACCCTGACACCAATGACATAGGTTCACACCCCAGTAAAACCCTGACACCAATGACATAGGCTCACTCCCCAGTAAAACCCTAACACCAATGACATAGGTTCACACTCCAGTAAAACCCTAACACCAATGACATAGGCTCACACCTCAGTAAAACCCTAACACCAATGACATTGGCTCACACCCCAGTAAAACCCTAACACCAATGACACAGCTTCACATCCCAGTAAATCCCTAACACCAATGACATAGGCTCACACCCCAGTAAAACCCTAACACCAATGACACAGGTTCACACCCCAGTAAAACCCTAACACCAATGACATAGGCTCACACCCCAGTAAAACCCTAACACCAATGACATAGGTTCACACCCCAGTAAAACCCTAACACCAATGACATAGGTTCACACTCCAGTAAAACCCTGACACCAATGACATAGGTTCACACCCCAGTAAAACCCTGACACCAATGACATAGGTTCACACCCCAGTAAAACCCTAACACCAATGACATAGGTTCACACTCCAGTAAAACCCTAACACCAATGACATAGGTTCACACTCCAGTAAAACCCTGACACCAATGACATAGGTTCACACCCCAGTAAAACCCTGACACCAATGACATAGGTTCACACCCCAGTAAAACCCTAACACCCATGACATAGGTTCACACTCCAGTAAAACCCTGACACCAATGACATAGGTTCACACCCCAGTAAAACCATAACACCAATGACATAGGCTCACACCCCAGTAAAACCCTAACACCAATGACATAGGTTCACACTCCAGTAAAACCCTAACACCAATGACATAGGTTCACACCCCAGTAAAACCCTAACACCAATGACATAGGTTCACACCCCAGTAAAACCCTAACACCAATGACATAGGTTCACACTCCAGTAAAACCCTAACACCAATGACAGGTTCACACTCCAGTAAAACCCTGACACCAATGACATAGGTTCACACCCCAGTAAAACCCTAACACCAATGACATAGGTTCACACTCCAGTAAAACCCTGACACCAATGACATAGGTTCACACCCCAGTAAAACCCTGACACCAATGACATAGGTTCACACCCCAGTAAAACCCTAACACCAATGACATAGGTTCACACCCCAGTAAAACCCTAACACCAATGACATAGGTTCACACTCCAGTAAAACCCTGACACCAATGACATAGGTTCACACCCCAGTAAAACCCTAACACCAATGACATAGGTTCACACCCCAGTAAAACCCTAACACCAATGACATAGGTTCACACCCTGGTTTGTTCAGTATATTTGTTCCTGGCATTCCCGTCGATTAAGTCTGGTAGACATGATATTAATTTTATAAAAATTAGTGAAAAATACGATAAACAACCAATTTTGATATAAAGTCTTCAGATGTGTTGACTGCCACAGAATTTCATTTAATGGTATATTTATTAAGAAAAATGGCTTGGCTATAGGTAATCAAATAAAAAAAAATAGAAGCTGCAGCTTAGAGATGTGGAGCACCCGAGTACAACACTAAACATATCTGTTTGGGTCTGGTAAATCCCAGAAATGACTGTGATAAAAACAGCTAATATAGCAGGTGCATAATCTCATGTTCTGATTGGTTGTATTCTATCAACGAAGACTCGGAAGACAACATAAGATGAGGGATAGTTACCCCTACATGCTGACTTGTCTACTCAATAACCTAACCCACAAAACAAAGTTCAAAATAGAATATGTGGTATGCACAAACAAGTAACATTTGTCATCAACAGAAAAGATTATGATGGAAATCCTGGCATACACCAGGCATAAAAATGTGGGAGGTTAACATTATCAGGACCTAAATATATATAATAACATATAACATCAATGTTCTACTAACTCGAGGGAGTGGGGGGGGGGGGGGGGGGCTAACTATATAGTAGTATAGATTGCCAGTTGTAATAATCCTACCTCCTTAATTTTAATCAAATAAATTTATACTAGAATATCCTGTCAAGTTACCAGAATAGCTTCATAGTTAATGTAAATATAGCATCACCAGTACATGCTTAAAACTAATATCACAATCAAAACTGGACCTGAATAAAAGGAAGAATAGTAAATAAAGCTATAAAAATGATAAATATATATATATATATATTTGTCCCATTATTACGGCGTTTTAACCCCACTGAATCAATGGTGGAAAAATCTGTAATCCTCTAGAGGATTAAAATGTCTCTTGCCTTTCCCCGCAGAATTGTGTAGAGGTCTGCCAAAGGATTTTGAAACCTCAATTCATGGTGTAAATACGACAGTCCCATTCACAAAAATAGTTTAAATATATTTCTATAGTGTACGAAGAAATAGATTATTAACAGAATAAAATACAACCAGAGAAATAAAACACTATTTAAACTACATAGTGATTTGTCAATTATCAAAAATAGTTTTATTTTTCTCACAGCATTCATATAGAGTTACTCGTGCTCATCCAGACATTACTTTCCAAATAAGTAAAAGGTTTTTCGTGGAACTTATGTCATGTGACATTGCAGGTATTTTTCTATAATTAGTATTGGGATTTTCGAAGTAAAAACGAAAACGAAAGAATAATTTGATTATTGGATATCCTCAAGGATTTATATACAAATCCTTGATATCCTGTAGAAGGCTCATTACAAATCCTTGATATCCTGTAGAAGGCTCATTCATACAAATCCTTGATATTCTGTAGAAGGTTCATTACAAATCCTTGATATCCTGTAGAAGGCTCATTCATACAAATCCTTGATATTCTGTAGAAGGATCATTACAAATCCTTGATATCCTGTAGAAGGATCATTACAAATCCTTGATATCCTGTAGAAGGCTCAATACAAATCCTTGATATCCTATAGAAGGTTCATTGCAAATCCTTGATATCCTGTAGAAGGTTCATTCATACAAATCCTTGATATTCTGTAGAAGGTTCATTCATACAAATCCTTGATATCCTGTAGAAGGTTCATTCATACAAATCCTTGATATTCTGTAGAAGGATCATTACAAATCCTTGATATCCTGTAGAAGGATCATTACAAATCCTTGATATCCTGTAGAAGGCTCAATACAAATCCTTGATATCCTATAGAAGGTTCATTACAAATCCTTGATATCCTGTAGAAGGTTCATTCATACAAATCCTTGATATTCTGTAGAAGGTTCATTCATACAAATCCTTGATATCCTGTAGAAGGCTCATTCATACAAATCCTTGATATCCTGTAGAAGGTTCATTCATACAAATCCTTGATATCCTGTAGAAGGCTCATTCATACAAATCCTTGATATTCTGTAGAAGGCTCATTCATACAAATCCTTGATATCCTGTAGAAGGCTCATTCATACAAATCCTTGATATTCTGTAGAAGGCTCATTCATACAAATCCTTGATATCCTGTAGAAGGCTCATTCATACAAATCCTTGATATCCTGTAGAAGGCTCATTCATACAAATCCTTGATATCCTGTAGAAGGCTCATTCATACAAATCCTTGATATCCTGTAGAAGGCTCATTCATACAAATCCTTGATATCCTGTAGAAGGCTCATTCATACAAATCCTTGATATCCTGTAGAAGGCTCATTCATACAAATCCTTGATATCCTGTAGAAGGCTCATTCATACAAATCCTTGATATCCTGTAGAAGGCTCATTCATACAAATCCTTGATATCCTGTAGAAGGCTCATTCATACAAATCCTTGATATCCTGTAGAAGGCTCATTCATACAAATCCTTGATATTCTGTAGAAGGCTCATTCATACAAATCCTTGATATCCTGTAGAAGGTTCATTCATACAAATCCTTGATATCCTGTAGAAGGCTCATTCATACAAATCCTTGATATTCTGTAGAAGGCTCATTCATACAAATCCTTGATATTCTGTAGAAGGCTCATTCATACAAATCCTTGATATCCTGTAGAAGGCTCATTCATACAAATCCTTGATATCCTGTAGAAGGCTCATTCATACAAATCCTTGATATCCTGTAGAAGGTTCATTCATACAAATCCTTGATATCCTGTAGAAGGCTCATTCATACAAATCCTTGATAGCCTGTAGAAGGCTCATTCATACAAATCCTTGATATTCTGTAGAAGGCTCATTCATACAAATCATTGATATCCTGTAGAAGGCTCATTCATACAAATCCTTGATATCCTGTAGAAGGTTCATTCATACAAATCCTTGATATTCTGTAGAAGGCTCATTCATACAAATCCTGGATATCCTGTAGAAGGCTCATTCATACAAATCCTTGATATCCTGTAGAAGGCTCATTCATACAAATCCTTGATATCCTGTAGAAGGCTCATTCATACAAATCCTTGATATCCTGTAGAAGGCTCATTCATACAAATCCTTGATATCCTGTAGAAGGCTCATTCATACAAATCCTTGATATCCTGTAGAAGGCTCATTCATACAAATCCTTGATATCCTGTAGAAGGCTCATTCATACAAATCCTTGATATCCTGTAGAAGGTTCATTCATACAAATCCTTGATATCCTGTAGAAGGCTCATTCATACAAATCCTTGATATCCTGTAGAAGGCTCATTCATACAAATCCTTGATATTCTGTAGAAGGCTCATTCATACAAATCCTTGATATCCTGTAGAAGGTTCATTCATACAAATCCTTGATATCCTGTAGAAGGCTCATTCATACAAATCCTTGATATTCTGTAGAAGGCTCATTCATACAAATCCTTGATATTCTGTAGAAGGCTCATTCATACAAATCCTTGATATCCTGTAGAAGGCTCATTCATACAAATCCTTGATATCCTGTAGAAGGCTCATTCATACAAATCCTTGATATCCTGTAGAAGGTTCATTCATACAAATCCTTGATATCCTGTAGAAGGCTCATTCATACAAATCCTTGATAGCCTGTAGAAGGCTCATTCATACAAATCCTTGATATTCTGTAGAAGGCTCATTCATACAAATCATTGATATCCTGTAGAAGGCTCATTCATACAAATCCTTGATATCCTGTAGAAGGTTCATTCATACAAATCCTTGATATTCTGTAGAAGGCTCATTCATACAAATCCTGGATATCCTGTAGAAGGCTCATTCATACAAATCCTTGATATCCTGTAGAAGGCTCATTCATACAAATCCTTGATATCCTGTAGAAGGCTCATTCATACAAATCCTTGATATCCTGTAGAAGGTTCATACTGAATGGTATCCGCTTTCCGTTAGCTATTATTAGATATCTTCTTTATAGAATATTTCATCATTTTTTGTAATAAGATATATTATAATAATTTACCAGAAATGGAACCAGTAAATCTGGGTACACATAAATTTAACCATTTACTTTATGCTGATGACCCGATTTTAATTTCTGAAAAACCATCTGGGCTCCAACATTGCCTGAATGCCTTAGAAGTCTATTGTGAAGAATGGGGTCTCAATATAAACACCAAGAAAACTCAAATAATGATATTTAAAAAAAATAAAAAGGTGCCTACAAATGAACCGGCCCTCAACTTCACTTTCAAAAATAGTTTGTTAGAAAAAGTAAATGAATACAAATACTTGGGCTTGATTTTTAATTCAAATGGCAAACTTATTAATGCATCTCAAAATTTACCTCAAAAAGGTAGAAAGGCCTACTTTGGACTCCGATCAAAAATTCAGTTCGGGAACAATCCATCTGTAAAAAACTGGCTTAACCTTTATGATTCTATAATTTCACCTATCATGACATATGGATCAGAAATATGGATATCTGATTTTAATATCAATTTAGATAATATACATGTTTTGCCTTGTGAAAAGGCCCAAAATATGATGATGAAGAATATTCTTGGTGTTCATGGAAAGACCTCTAATTTAGCTTTACATGCAGAACTTGGATTGTTTCCTCTTTGTTTTAAAGCCTGTAAACTTATGTTTAGATATTATACTAGACTGATACAATTAGAAGAAAATAATGACAGTAAATATGATCTACTTCGGTCAGGAGCTGTGTTCTCGAAAGTATCCTAAGATTTGTCCTAAGATATGTCTTTGGACGATTTTTAGGATGGTCTTAGGACCATCTTATGACATGTCCTAGGAGTGATATCAAAGCTATCTTAGGATGTCTTAACTATGTCCTAAGTGTCAACGTAATTATTAGAAAAATAGAAATATTGTGTACAACAACTATTTCCAATATTAATATATAGCAAACCCTTGATAAAAATACTCATAATAAAATATAGGATGTAAATAAAGATTTTTTCCAATTTCATTTATTTGTTACGCCCTAGATCACTCGACCACATCCACTCCCTGTATATATATATATATATATATATATATATATATATATATATATTGGTATATATAACATATTACTTTTTGGCTTAAAATCCATTAATAAAACTCGAGACGAAATAAAATGCTTGATTTACAGTTCATAAAAAAAGATCACAAACATTATTTAAAAACAAACAGCAAATGATTCACATTTTAGTGAATTAGTGATATTCACAATACAATTTATGTGCATTCTTTAATACATCAGTAATAATATACTACAATAAATACAACATTTATTTATACAGTGAAACCTGTCCAAATATAATCATCAGATCTTTATTCAGATGATATTATTGAAGAGATATAAAACATCGAGACAAAATCTAATATTAAATTTAAATAGTTTATTTTTTGTAAATGTTTTGTTCCATTGGTAAAATGAGATAATAAAAAAAAACTAGCCTCGAGTTCCTGTGTGAAGATCCTGTATTGACATCATGATTTTAAATCTTATTATTATTATCATAAATTCTGATTTAATATCATTTTGGTATCTGCAAACTATTTTTAAGGAAAGTGTCATTATTTGCTACAAACACAAATTCACAAATAAAGGGAAATAACTCTAAATTGGTGAAGGTAAACATTGTCCAAAATAGCCTTCCTTTTATCATTAGTAATAATATGTACAAATTTAAAAGAAATTGTCAAAGACAATATAACACATCATAAAAAATGCATACTTTTGGCATTTTTTAAAATGTCAAAATTGTGGAAAAAATATAAAGGACTTGAATGTAACAAGTG
Organism: Bathymodiolus septemdierum; assembly: GCA_963383655.1. Lineage (NCBI taxonomy): Eukaryota > Metazoa > Mollusca > Bivalvia > Mytilida > Modiolidae > Bathymodiolus > Bathymodiolus septemdierum. Next base: position 95,914,764 of record OY726522.1, on the reverse strand, counting down.
TACCTGTTTTTTCCATAATTCATCAAAGGTAATATTTATATGTGAATTTTTTTTCCATATTTAATAAATTGAGGGGAACCTTCCCTTTGTCATTTGTAACTATATGTCAATAATTTCAAAAGTATGCTTCAGCAGAAACTTAGGGTATCTTACATAAATTAATTGTTGATTTACAGATCTAATAATATTTGGGTTATGCACCACTTTCAACAATAATATTTGGTACATCCTACAAATTGATGTACAGATAAAAACACTATAACTATATGTTTACAAAAGACATATTATTTTAAAAAGAAGATACCGTTTTAATAGATATTTAAATTAATGGAGAAAATATTGTTTGTGATTAAAATATAATGGTAGATTTAGGTATGTTTATTTTATATCTATTGCATAGACTAGTAGACGACATTCAACTAATGCATATATGTCCTAATATCAGATTAAACACAAAATTATAATTCTATATGATCTCAGTGCTTGCTAAAAGGTTTCACAAAATAGACAGGATTTAGCTCAATTCAATATCTTACATGGTACAGGTAAAATATTTTAAAATCATAAGTGCAGTAAATAAATATCTTCTTAAAGGTGTAAAAACCACACATTTAGAAAGTGATCACTAATTATATATTAAAAACCTGTGTAAATATATTATAACAACTCTAATGTTTTGAAAATTACTCCTAATATTTTAGACACATTTCACTGTATAATGTAAACAAAAAGAATACAATTTACAATTTATACAAAATAAATGCATCAAGTTATTTCTGGTAATATACCAGATCACAAGTGGGTATTAAAAGCCCAGTTTATCACAAATAAAAAGATTTTATCACACAAAACACATATGCAGTAAAACATGATTAAATTATTTTTTTTTACATTTGGTCACTGTACTTAGGAAGGGGGCCTGAAATGTCACAATAATTAGGAGGTGACGTCATAATGATTGGTCCATCTTCATTTCCTATTTCTGCCATCATAATTGTCTCGTACGTCGGAGGAGGTTCCAGCCTGGTACATGTAGCCAATTGGTCATTTGAGGGAGTGTGGATCACTGTAAGATATTATAAACATAGTAATATTCTTTTACAAAATTCACTTAAACAAATCATGTTAAAAACCAACAAGCGTATATAGATGCTGTACGATGATTGGACTATTTTTAATGACACTGTGTAACTGTAGTTATATTATAAACAATACTTTTCCTTGTTTGTAGAGTTTTTTAATGACACTGTATAACTGTAGTTATATTATAAACAATACTTTTCCTTGTTTGTAGAGTTTTTTAATGACACTGTGTAACTGTAGTTATATTATAAACAATACTTTTCCTTCTTTGTAGAGTTTTTTAATGACACTGTATAACTGTAGTTATATTATAAACAATACTTTTCCTTGTTTGTAGAGTTTTTTAATGACACTGTGTAACTGTAGTTATATTATAAACAATACTTTTCCTTGTTTGTAGAGTTTTTTAATGACACTGTATAACTGTAGTTATATTATAAACAATACTTTTCCTTGTTTGTAGAGTTTTTTAATGACACTGTGTAACTGTAGTTATATTATAAACAATACTTTTCCTTGTTTGTAGAGTTTTTTAATGACACTGTATAACTGTAGTTATATTATAAACAATACTTTTCCTTGTTTGTAGAGTTTTTTAATGACACTGTGTAACTGTAGTTATATTATAAACAATACTTTTCCTTGTTTGTAGAGTTTTTTAATGACACTGTGTAACTGTAGTTATATTATAAACAATACTTTTCCTTGTTTGTAGAGTTTTTTAATGACACTGTATAACTGTAGTTATATTATAAACAATACTTTTCCTTGTTTGTAGAGTTTTTTAATGACACTGTGTAACTGTAATTATATTATAAACAATACTTTTCCTTGTTTGTAGAGTTTTTTAATGACACTGTATAACTGTAGTTATATTATAAACAATACTTTTCCTTGTTTGTAGAGTTTTTTAATGACACTGTGTAACTGTAGTTATATTATAAACAATACTTTTCCTTGTTTGTAGAGTTTTTTAAAGACACTGTGTAACTGTAGTTATATTATAAACAATACTTTTCCTTCTTTGCAAAGTTTTTTAATGACACTGTATAACTGTAGTTATATTATAAACAATACTTTTCCTTGTTTGTAGAGTTTTTTAATGACACTGTATAACTGTAGTTATATTATAAACAATACTTTTCCTTGTTTGTAGAGTTTTTTAAAGACACTGTGTAACTGTAGTTATATTATAAACAATACTTTTCCTTCTTTGCAAAGTTTTTTAATGACACTGTATAACTGTAGTTATATTATAAACAATACTTTTCCTTGTTTGTAGAGTTTTTTAATGACACTGTATAACTGTAGTTATATTATAAACAATACTTTTCCTTGTTTGTAGAGTTTTTTAAAGACACTGTGTAACTGTAGTTATATTATAAACAATACTTTTCCTTGTTTGTAGAGTTTTTTAATGACACTGTATAACTGTAGTTATATTATAAACAATACTTTTCCTTCTTTGCAAAGTTTTTTAATGACACTGTATAACTGTAGTTATATTATAAACAATACTTTTCCTTGTTTGTAGAGTTTTTTAATGACACTGTATAACTGTAGTTATATTATAAACAATACTTTTCCTTGTTTGTAGAGTTTTTTAATGACACTGTATAACTGTAGTTATATTATAAACAATACTTTTCCTTGTTTGTAGAGTTTTTTAAAGACACTGTGTAACTGTAGTTATATTATAAACAATACTTTTCCTTCTTTGCAAAGTTTTTTAATGACACTGTATAACTGTAGTTATATTATAAACAATACTTTTCCTTGTTTGTAGAGTTTTTTAATGACACTGTGTAACTGTAGTTATATTATAAACAATACTTTTCCTTGTTTGTAGAGTTTTTTAATGACACTGTATAACTGTAGTTATATTATAAACAATACTTTTCCTTGTTTGTAGAGTTTTTTAATGATACTGTGTAACTGTAGTTATATTATAAACAATACTTTTCCTTGTTTGTAGAGTTTTTTAATGACACTGTATAACTGTAGTTATATTATAAACAATACTTTTCCTTGTTTGTAGAGTTTTTTAATGACACTGTATAACTGTAGTTATATTATAAACAATACTTTTCCTTGTTTGTAGAGTTTTTTAATGACACTGTATAACTGTAGTTATATTATAAACAATACTTTTCCTTGTTTGTAGAGTTTTTTAAAGACACTGTGTAACTGTAGTTATATTATAAACAATACTTTTCCTTCTTTGCAAAGTTTTTTAATGACACTGTATAACTGTAGTTATATTATAAACAATACTTTTCCTTGTTTGTAGAGTTTTTTAATGACACTGTATAACTGTAGTTATATTATAAACAATACTTTTCCTTGTTTGTAGAGTTTTTTAAAGACACTGTGTAACTGTAGTTATATTATAAACAATACTTTTCCTTCTTTGCAAAGTTTTTTAATGACACTGTGTAACTGTAATTATATTATAAACAATACTTTTCCTTGTTTGTAGAGTTTTTTAATGACACTGTATAACTGTAGTTATATTATAAACAATACTTTTCCTTGTTTGTAGAGTTTTTTAATGACACTGTATAACTGTAGTTATATTATAAACAATACTTTTCCTTGTTTGTAGAGTTTTTTAAAGACACTGTGTAACTGTAGTTATATTATAAACAATACTTTTCCTTCTTTGCAAAGTTTTTTAATGACACTGTATAACTGTAGTTATATTATAAACAATACTTTTCCTTGTTTGTAGAGTTTTTTAATGACACTGTATAACTGTAGTTATATTATAAACAATGCTTTTCCTTGTTTGTAGAGTTTTTTAATGACACTGTATAACTGTAGTTATATTATAAACAATACTTTTCCTTGTTTGTAGAGTTTTTTAATGACACTGTGTAACTGTAGTTATATTATAAACAATACTTTTCCTTGTTTGTAGAGTTTTTTAATGACACTGTGTAACTGTAGTTATATTATAAACAATACTTTTCCTTGTTTGTAGAGTTTTTTAATGACACTGTGTAACTGTAGTTATATTATAAACAATACTTTTCCTTGTTTGTAGAGTTTTTTAATGACACTGTGTAACTGTAGTTATATTATAAACAATACTTTTCCTTGTTTGTAGAGTTTTTTAATGACACTGTATAACTGTAGTTATATTATAAACAATACTTTTCCTTGTTTGTAGAGTTTTTTAATGACACTGTGTAACTGTAGTTATATTATAAACAATACTTTTCCTTGTTTGTAGAGTTTTTTAAAGACACTGTGTAACTGTAGTTATATTATAAACAATACTTTTCCTTCTTTGCAAAGTTTTTTAATGACACTGTATAACTGTAGTTATATTATAAACAATACTTTTCCTTGTTTGTAGAGTTTTTTAATGACACTGTATAACTGTAGTTATATTATAAACAATACTTTTCCTTGTTTGTAGAGTTTTTTAAAGACACTGTGTAACTGTAGTTATATTATAAACAATACTTTTCCTTCTTTGCAAAGTTTTTTAATGACACTGTATAACTGTAGTTATATTATAAACAATACTTTTCCTTGTTTGTAGAGTTTTTTAATGACACTGTATAACTGTAGTTATATTATAAACAATACTTTTCCTTGTTTGTAGAGTTTTTTAAAGACACTGTGTAACTGTAGTTATATTATAAACAATACTTTTCCTTGTTTGTAGAGTTTTTTAATGACACTGTATAACTGTAGTTATATTATAAACAATACTTTTCCTTCTTTGCAAAGTTTTTTAATGACACTGTATAACTGTAGTTATATTATAAACAATACTTTTCCTTGTTTGTAGAGTTTTTTAATGACACTGTATAACTGTAGTTATATTATAAACAATACTTTTCCTTGTTTGTAGAGTTTTTTAATGACACTGTATAACTGTAGTTATATTATAAACAATACTTTTCCTTGTTTGTAGAGTTTTTTAAAGACACTGTGTAACTGTAGTTATATTATAAACAATACTTTTCCTTCTTTGCAAAGTTTTTTAATGACACTGTATAACTGTAGTTATATTATAAACAATACTTTTCCTTGTTTGTAGAGTTTTTTAATGACACTGTGTAACTGTAGTTATATTATAAACAATACTTTTCCTTGTTTGTAGAGTTTTTTAATGACACTGTATAACTGTAGTTATATTATAAACAATACTTTTCCTTGTTTGTAGAGTTTTTTAATGACACTGTGTAACTGTAGTTATATTATAAACAATACTTTTCCTTGTTTGTAGAGTTTTTTAATGACACTGTATAACTGTAGTTATATTATAAACAATACTTTTCCTTGTTTGTAGAGTTTTTTAATGACACTGTATAACTGTAGTTATATTATAAACAATACTTTTCCTTGTTTGTAGAGTTTTTTAAAGACACTGTGTAACTGTAGTTATATTATAAACAATACTTTTCCTTCTTTGCAAAGTTTTTTAATGACACTGTATAACTGTAGTTATATTATAAACAATACTTTTCCTTGTTTGTAGAGTTTTTTAATGACACTGTATAACTGTAGTTATATTATAAACAATACTTTTCCTTGTTTGTAGAGTTTTTTAAAGACACTGTGTAACTGTAGTTATATTATAAACAATACTTTTCCTTCTTTGCAAAGTTTTTTAATGACACTGTATAACTGTAGTTATATTATAAACAATACTTTTCCTTGTTTGTAGAGTTTTTTAATGACACTGTATAACTGTAGTTATATTATAAACAATACTTTTCCTTGTTTGTAGAGTTTTTTAAAGACACTGTGTAACTGTAGTTATATTATAAACAATACTTTTCCTTCTTTGCAAAGTTTTTTAATGACACTGTGTAACTGTAATTATATTATAAACAATACTTTTCCTTGTTTGTAGAGTTTTTTAATGACACTGTATAACTGTAGTTATATTATAAACAATACTTTTCCTTGTTTGTAGAGTTTTTTAATGACACTGTATAACTGTAGTTATATTATAAACAATACTTTTCCTTGTTTGTAGAGTTTTTTAAAGACACTGTGTAACTGTAGTTATATTATAAACAATACTTTTCCTTCTTTGCAAAGTTTTTTAATGACACTGTATAACTGTAGTTATATTATAAACAATACTTTTCCTTGTTTGTAGAGTTTTTTAATGACACTGTATAACTGTAGTTATATTATAAACAATGCTTTTCCTTGTTTGTAGAGTTTTTTAATGACACTGTATAACTGTAGTTATATTATAAACAATACTTTTCCTTGTTTGTAGAGTTTTTTAATGACACTGTGTAACTGTAGTTATATTATAAACAATACTTTTCCTTGTTTGTAGAGTTTTTTAATGACACTGTGTAACTGTAGTTATATTATAAACAATACTTTTCCTTGTTTGTAGAGTTTTTTAATGACACTGTGTAACTGTAGTTATATTATAAACAATACTTTTCCTTGTTTGTAGAGTTTTTTAATGACACTGTGTAACTGTAGTTATATTATAAACAATACTTTTCCTTGTTTGTAGAGTTTTTTAATGACACTGTATAACTGTAGTTATATTATAAACAATACTTTTCCTTGTTTGTAGAGTTTTTTAATGACACTGTAACTGTAGTTATATTATAAACAATACTTTTCCTTGTTTGTAGAGTTTTTTAATGACACTGTGTAACTGTAGTTATATTATAAACAATACTTTTCCTTGTTTGTAGAGTTTTTTAATGACACTGTGTAACTGTAGTTATATTATAAACAATATTTTTCCTTGTTTGTAGAGTTTTTTAATGACACTGTATAACTGTAGTTATATTATAAACAATACTTTTCCTTGTTTGTAGAGTTTTTTAATGACACTGTAACTGTAGTTATATTATAAACAATACTTTTCCTTGTTTGTAGAGTTTTTTAATGACACTGTGTAACTGTAATTATATTATAAACAATACTTTTCCTTGTTTGTAGAGTTTTTTAATGACACTGTGTAACTGTAGTTATATTATAAACAATACTTTTCCTTGTTTGTAGAGTTTTTTAATGACACTGTAACTGTAGTTATATTATAAACAATACTTTTCCTTGTTTGTAGAGTTTTTTAATGACACTGTGTAACTGTAGTTATATTATAAACAATACTTTTCCTTGTTTGTAGAGTTTTTTAATGACACTGTGTAACTGTAGTTATATTATAAACAATACTTTTCCTTGTTTGTAGAGTTTTTTAATGACACTGTATAACTGTAGTTATATTATAAACAATACTTTTCCTTGTTTGTAGAGTTTTTTAATGACACTGTGTAACTGTAGTTATATTATAAACAATACTTTTCCTTGTTTGTAGAGTTTTTTAATGACACTGTGTAACTGTAGTTATATTATAAACAATACTTTTCCTTGTTTGTAGAGTTTTTTAATGACACTGTATAACTGTAGTTATATTATAAACAATACTTTTCCTTGTTTGTAGAGTTTTTTAATGACACTGTAACTGTAGTTATATTATAAACAATACTTTTCCTTGTTTGTAGAGTTTTTTAATGACACTGTGTAACTGTAGTTATATTATAAACAATACTTTTCCTTCTTTGTAGAGTTTTTTAATCACACTGTGTAACTGTAGTTATATTATAAACAATACTTTTCCTTGTTTGTAGAGTTTTTTAATGACACTGTATAACTGTAGTTATATTATAAACAATACTTTTCCTTGTTTGTAGAGTTTTTTAATGACACTGTAACTGTAGTTATATTATAAACAATACTTTTCCTTGTTTGTAGAGTTTTTTAATGACACTGTGTAACTGTAGTTATATTATAAACAATACTTTTCCTTGTTTGTAGAGTTTTTTAATGACACTGTGTAACTGTAGTTATATTATAAACAATACTTTTCCTTGTTTGTAGAGTTTTTTAATGACACTGTATAACTGTAGTTATATTATAAACAATACTTTTCCTTGTTTGTAGAGTTTTTTAATGACACTGTAACTGTAGTTATATTATAAACAATACTTTTCCTTGTTTGTAGAGTTTTTTAATGACACTGTGTAACTGTAGTTATATTATAAACAATACTTTTCCTTGTTTGTAGAGTTTTTTAATGACACTGTGTAACTGTAGTTATATTATAAACAATACTTTTCCTTGTTTGTAGAGTTTTTTAATGACACTGTGTAACTGTAGTTATATTATAAACAATACTTTTCCTTGTTTGTAGAGTTTTTTAATGACACTGTGTAACTGTAGTTATATTATAAACAATACTTTTCCTTCTTTGTAGAGTTTTTTAATCACACTGTGTAACTGTAGTTATATTATAAACAATACTTTTCCTTGTTTGTAGAGTTTTTTAATGACACTGTGTAACTGTAGTTATATTATAAACAATATTTTTCCTTGTTTGTAGAGTTTTTTAATGACACTGTGTAACTGTAGTTATATTATAAACAATACTTTTCCTTGTTTGTAGAGTTTTTTAATGACACTGTGTAACTGTAGTTATATCATAAACAATACTTTTCCTTGTTTGTAGAGTTTTTTAATGACACTGTGTAACTGTAGTTATATTATAAACAATAATTTTCCTTGTTTGTAGAGTTTTTTAATGACACTGTGTAACTGTAGTTATATTATAAACAATATTTTTCCTTGTTTGTAGAGTTTTTTAATGACACTGTGTAACTGTAGTTATATTATAAACAATACTTTTCCTTGTTTGTAGAGTTTTTTAATGACACTGTGTAACTGTAGTTATATTATAAACAATACTTTTCCTTCTTTGTAGAGTTTTTTAATGACACTGTGTAACTGTAGTTATATTATAAACAATACTTTTCCTTGTTTGTAGAGTTTTTTAATGACACTGTGTAACTGTAGTTATATTATAAACAATACTTTTCCTTGTTTGTAGAGTTTTTTAATGACACTGTATAACTGTAGTTATATTATAAACAATACTTTTCCTTGTTTGTAGAGTTTTTTAATGACACTGTGTAACTGTAGTTATATTATAAACAATACTTTTCCTTGTTTGTAGAGTTTTTTAATGACACTGTGTAACTGTAGTTATATTATAAACAATACTTTTCCTTCTTTGTAGAGTTTTTTAATGACACTGTATAACTGTAGTTATATTATAAACAATACTTTTCCTTGTTTGTAGAGTTTTTTAATGACACTGTGTAACTGTAGTTATATTATAAACAATACTTTTCCTTGTTTGTAGAGTTTTTTAATGACACTGTATAACTGTAGTTATATTATAAACAATACTTTTCCTTGTTTGTAGAGTTTTTTAATGACACTGTGTAACTGTAGTTATATTATAAACAATACTTTTCCTTGTTTGTAGAGTTTTTTAATGACACTGTATAACTGTAGTTATATTATAAACAATACTTTTCCTTGTTTGTAGAGTTTTTTAATGACACTGTGTAACTGTAGTTATATTATAAACAATACTTTTCCTTGTTTGTAGAGTTTTTTAATGACACTGTATAACTGTAGTTATATTATAAACAATACTTTTCCTTGTTTGTAGAGTTTTTTAATGACACTGTGTAACTGTAGTTATATTATAAACAATACTTTTCCTTCTTTGTAGAGTTTTTTAATGACACTGTATAACTGTAGTTATATTATAAACAATACTTTTCCTTGTTTGTAGAGTTTTTTAATGACACTGTGTAACTGTAGTTATATTATAAACAATACTTTTCCTTGTTTGTAGAGTTTTTTAATGACACTGTGTAACTGTAGTTATATTATAAACAATGCTTTTCCTTGTTTGTAGAGTTTTTTAATGACACTGTGTAACTGTAGTTATATTATAAACAATACTTTTCCTTGTTTGTAGAGTTTTTTAATGACACTGTATAACTGTAGTTATATTATAAACAATACTTTTCCTTGTTTGTAGAGTTTTTTAATGACACTGTGTAACTGTAGTTATATTATAAACAATACTTTTCCTTGTTTGTAGAGTTTTTTAATGACACTGTATAACTGTAGTTATATTATAAACAATACTTTTCCTTGTTTGTAGAGTTTTTTAATGACACTGTAACTGTAGTTATATTATAAACAATACTTTTCCTTGTTTGTAGAGTTTTTTAATGACACTGTGTAACTGTAGTTATATTATAAACAATACTTTTCCTTGTTTGTAGAGTTTTTTAATGACACTGTGTAACTGTAGTTATATTATAAACAATATTTTTCCTTGTTTGTAGAGTTTTTTAATGACACTGTATAACTGTAGTTATATTATAAACAATACTTTTCCTTGTTTGTAGAGTTTTTTAATGACACTGTAACTGTAGTTATATTATAAACAATACTTTTCCTTGTTTGTAGAGTTTTTTAATGACACTGTGTAACTGTAATTATATTATAAACAATACTTTTCCTTGTTTGTAGAGTTTTTTAATGACACTGTGTAACTGTAGTTATATTATAAACAATACTTTTCCTTGTTTGTAGAGTTTTTTAATGACACTGTAACTGTAGTTATATTATAAACAATACTTTTCCTTGTTTGTAGAGTTTTTTAATGACACTGTGTAACTGTAGTTATATTATAAACAATACTTTTCCTTGTTTGTAGAGTTTTTTAATGACACTGTGTAACTGTAGTTATATTATAAACAATACTTTTCCTTGTTTGTAGAGTTTTTTAATGACACTGTATAACTGTAGTTATATTATAAACAATACTTTTCCTTGTTTGTAGAGTTTTTTAATGACACTGTGTAACTGTAGTTATATTATAAACAATACTTTTCCTTGTTTGTAGAGTTTTTTAATGACACTGTGTAACTGTAGTTATATTATAAACAATACTTTTCCTTGTTTGTAGAGTTTTTTAATGACACTGTATAACTGTAGTTATATTATAAACAATACTTTTCCTTGTTTGTAGAGTTTTTTAATGACACTGTAACTGTAGTTATATTATAAACAATACTTTTCCTTGTTTGTAGAGTTTTTTAATGACACTGTGTAACTGTAGTTATATTATAAACAATACTTTTCCTTCTTTGTAGAGTTTTTTAATCACACTGTGTAACTGTAGTTATATTATAAACAATACTTTTCCTTGTTTGTAGAGTTTTTTAATGACACTGTATAACTGTAGTTATATTATAAACAATACTTTTCCTTGTTTGTAGAGTTTTTTAATGACACTGTAACTGTAGTTATATTATAAACAATACTTTTCCTTGTTTGTAGAGTTTTTTAATGACACTGTGTAACTGTAGTTATATTATAAACAATACTTTTCCTTGTTTGTAGAGTTTTTTAATGACACTGTGTAACTGTAGTTATATTATAAACAATACTTTTCCTTGTTTGTAGAGTTTTTTAATGACACTGTATAACTGTAGTTATATTATAAACAATACTTTTCCTTGTTTGTAGAGTTTTTTAATGACACTGTAACTGTAGTTATATTATAAACAATACTTTTCCTTGTTTGTAGAGTTTTTTAATGACACTGTGTAACTGTAGTTATATTATAAACAATACTTTTCCTTGTTTGTAGAGTTTTTTAATGACACTGTGTAACTGTAGTTATATTATAAACAATACTTTTCCTTGTTTGTAGAGTTTTTTAATGACACTGTGTAACTGTAGTTATATTATAAACAATACTTTTCCTTGTTTGTAGAGTTTTTTAATGACACTGTGTAACTGTAGTTATATTATAAACAATACTTTTCCTTGTTTGTAGAGTTTTTTAATGACACTGTGTAACTGTAGTTATATTATAAACAATACTTTTCCTTGTTTGTAGAGTTTTTTAATGACACTGTGTAACTGTAGTTATATTATAAACAATATTTTTCCTTGTTTGTAGAGTTTTTTAATGACACTGTGTAACTGTAGTTATATTATAAACAATACTTTTCCTTGTTTGTAGAGTTTTTTAATGACACTGTGTAACTGTAGTTATATCATAAACAATACTTTTCCTTGTTTGTAGAGTTTTTTAATGACACTGTGTAACTGTAGTTATATTATAAACAATAATTTTCCTTGTTTGTAGAGTTTTTTAATGACACTGTGTAACTGTAGTTATATTATAAACAATATTTTTCCTTGTTTGTAGAGTTTTTTAATGACACTGTGTAACTGTAGTTATATTATAAACAATACTTTTCCTTGTTTGTAGAGTTTTTTAATGACACTGTGTAACTGTAGTTATATTATAAACAATACTTTTCCTTGTTTGTAGAGTTTTTTAATGACACTGTGTAACTGTAGTTATATTATAAACAATACTTTTCCTTGTTTGTAGAGTTTTTTAATGACACTGTGTAACTGTAGTTATATTATAAACAATACTTTTCCTTGTTTGTAGAGTTTTTTAATGACACTGTATAACTGTAGTTATATTATAAACAATACTTTTCCTTGTTTGTAGAGTTTTTTAATGACACTGTGTAACTGTAGTTATATTATAAACAATACTTTTCCTTGTTTGTAGAGTTTTTTAATGACACTGTGTAACTGTAGTTATATTATAAACAATACTTTTCCTTCTTTGTAGAGTTTTTTAATGACACTGTATAACTGTAGTTATATTATAAACAATACTTTTCCTTGTTTGTAGAGTTTTTTAATGACACTGTGTAACTGTAGTTATATTATAAACAATACTTTTCCTTGTTTGTAGAGTTTTTTAATGACACTGTATAACTGTAGTTATATTATAAACAATACTTTTCCTTGTTTGTAGAGTTTTTTAATGACACTGTGTAACTGTAGTTATATTATAAACAATACTTTTCCTTCTTTGTAGAGTTTTTTAATGACACTGTATAACTGTAGTTATATTATAAACAATACTTTTCCTTGTTTGTAGAGTTTTTTAATGACACTGTGTAACTGTAGTTATATTATAAACAATACTTTTCCTTGTTTGTAGAGTTTTTTAATGACACTGTATAACTGTAGTTATATTATAAACAATACTTTTCCTTGTTTGTAGAGTTTTTTAATGACACTGTGTAACTGTAGTTATATTATAAACAATACTTTTCCTTCTTTGTAGAGTTTTTTAATGACACTGTATAACTGTAGTTATATTATAAACAATACTTTTCCTTGTTTGTAGAGTTTTTTAATGACACTGTGTAACTGTAGTTATATTATAAACAATACTTTTCCTTGTTTGTAGAGTTTTTTAATGACACTGTGTAACTGTAGTTATATTATAAACAATGCTTTTCCTTGTTTGTAGAGTTTTTTAATGACACTGTGTAACTGTAGTTATATTATAAACAATACTTTTCCTTGTTTGTAGAGTTTTTTAATGACACTGTATAACTGTAGTTATATTATAAACAATACTTTTCCTTGTTTGTAGAGTTTTTTAATGACACTGTGTAACTGTAGTTATATTATAAACAATACTTTTCCTTGTTTGTAGAGTTTTTTAATGACACTGTATAACTGTAGTTATATTATAAACAATACTTTTCCTTGTTTGTAGAGTTTTTTAATGACACTGTGTAACTGTAGTTATATTATAAACAATACTTTTCCTTCTTTGTAGAGTTTTTTAATGACACTGTATAACTGTAGTTATATTATAAACAATACTTTTCCTTGTTTGTAGAGTTTTTTAATGACACTGTGTAACTGTAGTTATATTATAAACAATACTTTTCCTTGTTTGTAGAGTTTTTTAATGACACTGTATAACTGTAGTTATATAATAAACAATACTTTTCCTTGTTTGTAGAGTTTTTTAATGACACTGTGTAACTGTAGTTATATTATAAACAATACTTTTCCTTGTTTGTAGAGTTTTTTAATGACACTGTATAACTGTAGTTATATTATAAACAATACTTTTCCTTGTTTGTAGAGTTTTTTAATGACACTGTGTAACTGTAGTTATATTATAAACAATACTTTTCCTTGTTTGTAGAGTTTTTTAATGACACTGTATAACTGTAGTTATATTATAAACAATACTTTTCCTTGTTTGTAGAGTTTTTTAATGACACTGTGTAACTGTAGTTATATTATAAACAATACTTTTCCTTCTTTGTAGAGTTTTTTAATGACACTGTGTAACTGTAGTTATATTATAAACAATACTTTTCCTTGTTTGTAGAGTTTTTTAATGACACTGTGTAACTGTAGTTATATTATAAACAATACTTTTCCTTGTTTGTAGAGTTTTTTAATGACACTGTGTAACTGTAGTTATATTATAAACAATACTTTTCCTTGTTTGTAGAGTTTTTTAATGACACTGTGTAACTGTAGTTATATTATAAACAATGCTTTTCCTTGTTTGTAGAGTTTTTTAATGACACTGTGTAACTGTAGTTATATTATAAACAATACTTTTCCTTGTTTGTAGAGTTTTTTAATGACACTGTATAACTGTAGTTATATTATAAACAATACTTTTCCTTGTTTGTAGAGTTTTTTAATGACACTGTATAACTGTAGTTATATTATAAACAATACTTTTCCTTGTTTGTAGAGTTTTTTAATGACACTGTGTAACTGTAGTTATATTATAAACAATACTTTTCCTTGTTTGTAGAGTTTTTTAATGACACTGTATAACTGTAGTTATATTATAAACAATACTTTTCCTTCTTTGTAGAGTTTTTTAATGACACTGTGTAACTGTAGTTATATTATAAACAATACTTTTCCTTCTTTGTAGAGTTTTTTAATGACACTGTATAACTGTAGTTATATTATAAACAATACTTTTCCTTGTTTGTAGAGTTTTTTAATGACACTGTGTAACTGTAGTTATATTATAAACAATACTTTTCCTTCTTTGTAGAGTTTTTTAATGACACTGTGTAACTGTAGTTATATTATAAACAATGCTTTTCCTTGTTTGTAGAGTTTTTTAATGACACTGTGTAACTGTAGTTATATTATAAACAATACTTTTCCTTGTTTGTAGAGTTTTTTAATGACACTGTATAACTGTAGTTATATTATAAACAATACTTTTCCTTGTTTGTAGAGTTTTTTAATGACACTGTGTAACTGTAGTTATATTATAAACAATACTTTTCCTTCTTTGTAGAGTTTTTTAATGACACTGTGTAACTGTAGTTATATTATAAACAATGCTTTTCCTTGTTTGTAGAGTTTTTTAATGACACTGTGTAACTGTAGTTATATTATAAACAATACTTTTCCTTGTTTGTAGAGTTTTTTAATGACACTGTATAACTGTAGTTATATTATAAACAATACTTTTCCTTGTTTGTAGAGTTTTTTAATGACACTGTGTAACTGTAGTTATATTATAAACAATACTTTTCCTTGTTTGTAGAGTTTTTAATGACACTGTGTAACTGTAGTTATATTATAAACAATACTTTTCCTTGTTTGTAGAGTTTTTTAATGACACTGTGTAACTGTAGTTATATTATAAACAATACTTTTCCTTGTTTGTAGAGTTTTTTAATGACACTGTATAACTGTAGTTATATTATAAACAATACTTTTCCTTGTTTGTAGAGTTTTTTAATGACACTGTGTAACTGTAGTTATATTATAAACAATACTTTTCCTTGTTTGTAGAGTTTTTTAATGACACTGTATAACTGTAGTTATATTATAAACAATACTTTTCCTTGTTTGTAGAGTTTTTTAATGACACTGTGTAACTGTAGTTATATTATAAACAATACTTTTCCTTCTTTGTAGAGTTTTTTAATGACACTGTATAACTGTAGTTATATTATAAACAATACTTTTCCTTGTTTGTAGAGTTTTTTAATGACACTGTGTAACTGTAGTTATATTATAAACAATGCTTTTCCTTGTTTGTAGAGTTTTTTAATGACACTGTGTAACTGTAGTTATATTATAAACAATACTTTTCCTTGTTTGTAGAGTTTTTTAATGACACTGTATAACTGTAGTTATATTATAAACAATACTTTTCCTTGTTTGTAGAGTTTTTTAATTACACTGTGTAACTGTAGTTATATTATAAAGAATACTTTTCCTTGTTTGTAGAGTTTTTTAATGACACTGTATAACTGTAGTTATATTATAAACAATACTTTTCCTTGTTTGTAGAGTTTTTTAATGACACTGTGTAACTGTAGTTATATTATAAACAATACTTTTCCTTGTTTGTAGAGTTTTTTAATGACACTGTATAACTGTAGTTATATTATAAACAATACTTTTCCTTGTTTGTAGAGTTTTTTAATGACACTGTGTAACTGTAGTTATATTATAAACAATACTTTTCCTTCTTTGTAGAGTTTTTTAATGACACTGTATAACTGTAGTTATATTATAAACAATACTTTTCCTTGTTTGTAGAGTTTTTTAATGACACTGTGTAACTGTAGTTATATTATAAACAATACTTTTCCTTGTTTGTAGAGTTTTTTAATGACACTGTGTAACTGTAGTTATATTATAAACAATGCTTTTCCTTGTTTGTAGAGTTTTTTAATGACACTGTGTAACTGTAGTTATATTATAAACAATACTTTTCCTTGTTTGTAGAGTTTTTTAATGACACTGTATAACTGTAGTTATATTATAAACAATACTTTTCCTTGTTTGTAGAGTTTTTTAATCACACTGTGTAACTGTAGTTATATTATAAACAATACTTTTCCTTCTTTGTAGAGTTTTTTAATCACACTGTGTAACTGTAGTTATATTATAAACAATACTTTTCCTTGTTTGTAGAGTTTTTTAATGACACTGTGTAACTGTAGTTATATTATAAACAATACTTTTCCTTGTTTGTAGAGTTTGTTAATGACACTGTGTAACTGTAGTTATATTATAAACAATACTTTTCCTTGTTTGTAGAGTTTATTAATGACACTGTGTAACTGTTGTTATATTATAAAACAATACTTTTCCTTGTTTGTAGAGTTTTTTAATGACACTGTGTAACTGTAGTTATATTATAAACAATACTTTTCCTTGTTTGTAGAGTTTTTTAATGACACTGTGTAACTGTAGTTATATTATAAACAATACTTTTCCTTGTTTGTAGAGTTTTTTAATGACACTGTGTAACTGTAGTTATATTATAAACAATACTTTTCCTTGTTTGTAGAGTTTTTTAATGACACTGTATAACTGTAGTTATATTATAAACAATACTTTTCCTTGTTTGTAGAGTTTTTTAATGACACTGTGTAACTGTAGTTATATTATAAACAATACTTTTCCTTGTTTGTAGAGTTTTTTAATGACACTGTATAACTGTAGTTATATTATAAACAATACTTTTCCTTGTTTGTAGAGTTTTTTAATGACACTGTGTAACTGTAGTTATATTATAAACAATACTTTTCCTTCTTTGTAGAGTTTTTTAATGACACTGTATAACTGTAGTTATATTATAAACAATACTTTTCCTTGTTTGTAGAGTTTTTTAATGACACTGTGTAACTGTAGTTATATTATAAACAATACTTTTCCTTCTTTGTAGAGTTTTTTAATGACACTGTGTAACTGTAGTTATATTATAAACAATGCTTTTCCTTGTTTGTAGAGTTTTTTAATGACACTGTGTAACTGTAGTTATATTATAAACAATACTTTTCCTTGTTTGTAGAGTTTTTTAATGACACTGTATAACTGTAGTTATATTATAAACAATACTTTTCCTTGTTTGTAGAGTTTTTTAATCACACTGTGTAACTGTAGTTATATTATAAACAATACTTTTCCTTCTTTGTAGAGTTTTTTAATCACACTGTGTAACTGTAGTTATATTATAAACAATACTTTTCCTTGTTTGTAGAGTTTTTTAATGACACTGTGTAACTGTAGTTATATTATAAACAATACTTTTCCTTGTTTGTAGAGTTTGTTAATGACATTGTGTAACTGTAGTTATATTATAAACAATACTTTTCCTTGTTTGTAGAGTTTATTAATGACACTGTGTAACTGTTGTTATATTATAAAACAATACTTTTCCTTGTTTGTAGAGTTTTTTAATGACACTGTGTAACTGTAGTTATATTATAAACAATACTTTTCCTTGTTTGTAGAGTTTTTTAATGACACTGTGTAACTGTAGTTATATTATAAACAATACTTTTCCTTGTTTGTAGAGTTTTTTAATGACACTGTGTAACTGTAGTTATATTATAAACAATACTTTTCCTTGTTTGTAGAGTTTTTTAATGACACTGTATAACTGTAGTTATATTATAAACAATACTTTTCCTTGTTTGTAGAGTTTTTTAATGACACTGTGTAACTGTAGTTATATTATAAACAATACTTTTCCTTGTTTGTAGAGTTTTTTAATGACACTGTGTAACTGTAGTTATATTATAAACAATACTTTTCCTTGTTTGTAGTTTTTTAATGACACTGTGTAACTGTAGTTATATTATAAACAATACTTTTCCTTGTTTGTAGAGTTTTTTAATGACACTGTAACTGTAGTTATATTATAAACAATACTTTTCCTTGTTTGTAGAGTTTTTTAATGACACTGTGTAACTGTAGTTATATTATAAACAATACTTTTCCTTGTTTGTAGAGTTTTTAATGACACTGTGTAACTGTAGTTATATTATAAACAATACTTTTCCTTCTTTGTAGAGTTTTTTAATGACACTGTGTAACTGTAGTTATATTATAAACAATACTTTTCCTTGTTTGTAGAGTTTTTTAATGACACTGTGTAACTGTAGTTATATTATAAACAATACTTTTCCTTGTTTGTAGAGTTTTTTAATGACACTGTATAACTGTAGTTATATTATAAACAATACTTTTCCTTGTTTGTAGAGTTTTTTAATGACACTGTGTAACTGTAGTTATATTATAAACAATACTTTTCCTTGTTTGTAGAGTTTTTTAATGACACTGTAACTGTAGTTATATTATAAACAATACTTTTCCTTGTTTGTAGAGTTTTTTAATGACACTGTATAACTGTAGTTATATTATAAACAATACTTTTCCTTGTTTGTAGAGTTTTTTAATGACACTGTGTAACTGTAGTTATATTATAAACAATACTTTTCCTTGTTTGTAGAGAGTAAAATCAGAAGGAACAAAGATGTGATCAAAAGCCATAAATCATAGAAAACTATAAAACCATAGAAAGAAGATAACAAAACACAGACGAAAACAAAACTCATCAATACTGAACTCAAAAACTAAACAACAGAAAACTCATCAATACTGAACTCAAAAACTAAACAACAGAAAACTCATCAATACTGAACTCAAAAACTAAATAACAGAAACAATGAAACTGAAACAAGGATGAACGCGGGTGCCCCAGAAGGAGCAGCAGTTCCTGCTCCACTAGTGACTCCTGTTATGTAAGAGTGATTGTTGCTTAACGCCGGCTCAGTAATTTTTCAGCTATATCATGGCGAGAACAAGCTAATTTTCAATGAATTGATGATGAGGTCCGCTTTGTCCTAGATCAACACGCTGAGTTGGATTTTTTTAGTACTAGCTTACTAAAACAACAGTCTGCGGATACACATGTCGCTCCACTTGGACACATTATCCTGATTCTGAGCCAACCAGTCTTTGCTCTTTCTCCTTAATGCTGCAAGCTTAACGGAGAAGCAACAAATATCAATGTTATAGTATTTGGTGTGACCCGATCTGGGCTCGATCTACCGCACTTGAGGCGAGCACGCTAACCATTATGATGCAGTTAACTCCCGTCATGTAAATATGTTTTAATTACCTGATATATATATATATATATATATATATATATATAAAACAAACAGATCATTAGTTTTCTATTTTTCATATACTAGACTATGTTTATTTATTCATATTCCAGTCTGATGGCAATTCTTCAAAGGGTTGTTTGTCAAATGATTTTCATACTTAGAACATAGTTGTTAGTCACGCATTAAACAGGGAGCCACTATATAAAGATCAAATGCATGGAAAAATGCGGATGAGGAATAAATAAGTCGCATACAAAGGAAGTCGTTATATGGAGGGGGTCGATAAGATAAAATTTACTGTTAATTTGTGTTTTGTCCTGCTTTGTTTTAATTTGTGTTTTGTCCTGCTATGTATTAATTTGTTGATTTATAATTGTTTATTTGTTTATAAATTCACTGAAAGCTAATTACTATAATAAGAGTTAAGCAAATAGCAAAATTAAACAATGGTTGCACTATTTTTAATTAGGTACTTTTTTTGCATTATGTCTATAGTTAACTGTGATATTCTGGTGTTAGTAAATTAATTCTTTGAAATTAATTACAAATGTATACCTGAGCAAGTTTGCATGCATTGCTGTGGTGGACGTCTTGGTCTGCCACGGTCTATCCTCCATTTTCTTGAGATAAAAAGTTTCCCTAAAATAATAGCTGTCACCAAGATAATCAGACCACAAACTGAAAATATAAAGTTCAGGTTGGTTATAAGACACATGTGTAAGAAGATATTAACATTCAGGCTGGTTATAAAACACATGTGTAAGAAGATATAAACATTCAGGCTGGTTATAAGACACATGTGTAAGAAGATATAAACATTCAGGCTGGTTATAAGACATATGTGTAAGAAGATATAAACATTCAGGCTGGTTATAAAACACATATGTAAGAAGATATAAACATTCAGGTGGGTTATAAGACATATGTGTAAGAAGATATAAACATTCAGGCTGGTTATAAAACACATGTGTAAGAAGATATAAACATGCAGGCTGGCTATAAGACATATGTGTAAGATATAAACATTCAGGCTGGTTATAAAACACATGTGTAAGAAGATATAAACATTCAGGCTGGTTATAAGACATATGTATAAGAAGATATAAACATTCAGGCTGGTTATAAAACACATGTGTAAGAAGATATAAACATTCAGGCTGGTTATAAGACACATGTGTAAGAAGATATAAACATTCAGGCTGGTTATAAAACACATGTGTAAGAAGATATAAACATTCAGGCTGGTTATAAAACACATGTGTAAGAAGATATAAACATTCAGGCTGGTTATAAAACACATGTGTAAGAAGATATAAACATTCAGGCTGGTTATAAGACATATGTGTAAGAAGATATAAACATTCAGGCTGGTTATAACAAATATGTGTAAGATATTAACATTCAGGCTGGATATAAGACACATGTGTAAGAAGATATAAACATTCAGGCTGGTTATAAAACACAAAAGTAAGAAGATATAAACATTCAGGCTGGTTATAAGACACATGTGTAAGAAGATATAAACATTCAGGCTGGTTATAAAACACATGTGTAAGAAGATATAAACATTCAGGCTGGTTATAAAACACATGTGTAAGAAGATATAAACATTCAGGCTGGTTATAAAACACATGTGTAAGAAGATATAAACATTCAGGCTGGTTATAAGACATATGTGTAAGAAGATATAAACATTCAGGCTGGTTATAACAAATATGTGTAAGATATTAACATTCAGGCTGGATATAAGACACATGTGTAAGAAGATATAAACATTCAGGCTGGTTATAAAACACAAAAGTAAGAAGATATAAACATTCAGGCTGGTTATAAGACACATGTGTAAGAAGATATAAACATTCAGGTGGTTATAAGACATATGTGTAAGATATACATATTCAGGCTGGTCATAAAACACAAGTGTAAGAAGATATAAACATTCAGGCTGGTTATAAGACACATGTGTAAGAAGATATAAACATTCAGGCTGGTTATAAGACACATGTGTAAGAAGATATAAACATTCAGGCTGGTTATAAGACACATGTGTAAGAAGATATAAACATTCAGGTGGTTATAAGACATATGTGTAAGATATACATATTCAGGCTGGTCATAAAACACAAGTGTAAGAAGATATAAACATTCAGGCTGGTTATAAGACACATGTGTAAGAAGATATAAACATTCAGGCTGGTTATAAGACACATGTGTAAGAAGATATAAACATTCAGGCTGGTTATAAGACATATGTGTAAGAAGATATAAACATTCAGGCTGGTTATAAGACACATTGTGTAAGAAGATATAAACATTCAGGCTGGTTATAAGACATGTGTAAGAAGATATAAACATTCAGGCTGGTTATAAAACATATGTGTAAGAAGATATAAACATTCAGGCTGGTTATAAGACATATGTGTAAGAAGATATAAACATTCAGGCTGGTTATAAGACATATGTGTAAGATATAAATATTCAGGCTGGTTATAAAACACAAGTGTAAGAAGATATAAACATTCAGGCTGGTTATAAGACACATGTGTAAGAAGATATAAACATTCAGGCTGGTTATAAGACATATGTGTAAGATATACATATTCAGGCTGGTCATAAAACACAAGTGTAAGAAGATATAAACATTCAGGCTGGTTATAAGACACATGTGTAAGAAGATATAAACATTCAGGCTGGTTATAAGACACATGTGTAAGAAGATATAAACATTCAGGCTGGTTATAAGACATATGTGTAAGAAGATATACACATTCAGGCTGGTTATAAAATACATGTGTAAGAAGATATAAACATTCAGGCTGGTTATAAGACACATGTGTAAGAAGATATAAACATTCAGGCTGGTTATAAAACACATGTGTAAGAAGATATAAACATTCAGGCTGGTTATAAAACACATGTGTAAGAAGATATAAACATTCAGGCTGGTTATAAAACACATGTGTAAGAAGATATAAACATTCAGGCTGGTTATAAGACATATGTGTAAGAAGATATAAACATTCAGGCTGGTTATAAGACACATTGTGTAAGAAGATATAAACATTCAGGCTGGTTATAAGACATGTGTAAGATATAAACATTCAGGCTGGTTATAAAACATATGTGTAAGAAGATATAAACATTCAGGCTGGCTATAAGACATATGTGTAAGAAGATATAAACATTCAGGCTGGTTATAAGAAATATGTGTAAGATATTAACATTCAGGCTGGTTATAAGACACATGTGTAAGAAGATATAAACATTCAGGCTGGTTATAAAACACAAAAGTAAGAAGATATAAATATTCAGGCTGGTTATAAAACATATGTGTAAGAAGATATAAACATTCAGGCTGGTTATAAGACATATGTGTAAGAAGATATAAACATTCAGGCTGGTTATAAGACATAGGTGTAAGATATAAATATTCAGGCTGGTTATAAAACACAAGTGTAAGAAGATATAAACATTCAGGCTGGTTATAAGACACATGTGTAAGAAGATATAAACATTCAGGTGGTTATAAGACATATGTGTAAGATATAAATATTCAGGCTGGTCATAAAACACAAGTGTAAGAAGATATAAACATTCAGGCTGGTTATAAGACACATGTGTAAGATATAAACATTCAGGCTGGTTATAAGACACATGTGTAAGAAGATATAAACATTCAGGCTGGTTATAAGACATATGTGTAAGAAGATATAAACATTCAGGCTGGTTATAAAACATATGTGTAAGAAGATATAAACATTCAGGTTGGCTATAAAACACATGTGTAAGAAGATATAAACATTCAGGCTAGTTATAAAACACAAGTGTAAGAAGATATAAACATGCAGGCTGGTTATAAGACACATGTGTAAGAAGATAAACATTCAGGCTGGCTATAAGACATATGTGTAAGAAGATATAAACATTCAGGCTGGTTATAAAACATATGTGTAAGAAGATATAAACATTCAGGCTGGTTATAAAACACATGTGTAAGAAGATATTAACATTCAGGCTGATTATAAGACACATGTGTAAGAAGATATAAACATTCAGGCTGGTTATAAAATACATGTGTAAGAAGATATAAACATTCAGGCTGGTTATAAGACATATGTGTAAGAAGATATAAACATTCAGGCTGGTTATAAGACATATGTGTAAGAAGATATAAACATTCAGGCTGGTTAAAAAAACACATGTGTAAGAAGATATAAACATTCAGGCTGGTTAAAAAACATATGTGTTAAGAAGATATTAACATTCAGGCTGGTTATAAGACACATATGTGTAAGAAGATATAAACATTCAGGCTGGTTATAAAACACATGTGTAAGAAGATATAAACATTCAGGCTGGTTATAAGACACATGTATAAGAAGATATAAACATTCAGGCTGGTTATAAGACACATGTGTAAAAAGATATAAACATTCAGGCTGGTTATAAGACACATGTGTAAGAAGATATAAACATTCAGGCTGGTTATAAAACACATGTGTAAGAAGATATAAACATTCAGGCTGGTTATAAGACACATATGTAAGAAGATATAAACATTCAGGCTGGTTATAAAACATATGTGTAAGAAGATATTAACATTCAGGCTGGTTATAAGACATGTGTGTAAGAAGATATAAACATTCAGGCTGGTTATAAGACACATGTGTAAGAAGATATAAACATTCAGGCTGGTTATAAGACACATGTGTAAGAAGATATAAACATTCAGGCTGGTTATAAGACATATGTGTAAGAAGATATAAACATTCAGGCTGGTTACAAAACACATGTGTAAGAAAATATAAAGTTTGGCCTGGTTGTAAAACACATGTGTAAAAAGAAACAAAGTTCAGTTTGGTTGCAAACACATGTGTGTAAGAAAATATAAAGTTCAAGCTGCTTATAGAGCACAAGTGTAAGAAAATATAAAGTTCAGGCTGGTTACAAAACATATGTGTAAGAAGATATAAAGTCCAGACTGGCTACAAAACACATGTGTAAGTTGTTCAATGTTGACATCATGTTTATACTATGTATTTAGTGATTGTGTCACTAGATTATTGTTCTTGGTAGAATTGATTTTCATCTGGGCAACTTATCAAATGTTTCTTTACTCATTGAAAAAACTATATTAAACACATTTGAGTAATATACCAGTATACATACATGTCTTACAGACATAGATATTACCCAAAGTAGCTTAACTTTACACAGAAAAGAAATAATTTCAGACAATGCTATTGTTGGGGAATGCATGTTTCTAGTTTATAATATATTCCTATTTTTTATGTTATACAATCATTTACATAAAAAATAACTGACTTTTCTCAGTTGACAAGAATATACAATGTAATATTACCCATGCCCATCACACATAACATGACTTTTCTCAGTTGACAAGAATATACAATGTATTATTACATACTCAAATAGATATCTTGAATTTGATTAGTCTAAAGAACGTCACATGACATGACATTCGATCAACCGTTGGACGTTAGGTCGCATGGTTATATCAACCGCAAGCAGAAAACCCCCATGGAAATTCCATTGTGAGCCTCGCATGTTTCTAAATCTGGTTACTTCCCTTGGTACACAACAACAACATGGGAGGCCATCACTTGGTATCTGTTGTCAGATTTGAACTAGACCAAATAATTATGGCACTGTGTAGGATATTTGATGTAATAAAACAATGATCAACCCTGTAAGAGTGTGATATGATGGATTGTCTCCCCTCGGGTGACAAAAACTTTCTCTGGGAGACAATCCGTCATATCAAACTCTTACTAGGTTGATAATTGTATAATATTACCCATGCCCAAACTTTTTGCAGTTGACAAGAATATACAATGTAATATTACCCATGCCCATCACACATAACATGATTGTTATAGCATATTGAGATTTCACTGCATCGCCAATGAAGACACTTCCAATCACTAGCATAACCAAACCAAACAAAGCAGCACATGAGAAACCAATTATCATCTGACAAAACAGCTTGCGTCCCTCCTGAGCTTCTGTCTTGTCAGCCTGTTCATGTTGTTGTTGTTCCCTATACTCCTCATACTGTCCGTGTTGTGACCGTACGGTTACGGGTGACCTATTTATTGTCATTTTTCACACAGTATTGAAGCTGTGACATCAACTCATTGTCTGAAAGTACAAAAAAAATAAATAGTTCCAAAAAAGAACTTGTCTCCAGTAAGTTATGACATGTTTATCAAAACAAACAAACCAACAATTTTACATAACTGGTAAATAGGACAAAGTGAGTGAGTGGGTGATTGTTGTTTAATGCCAATTCAGCAAATTTTCAGCTATATCATGGCAAGAACAAGTTAATTTCCAATAAGATGATGACGAGGTCGGCCTTGTACTAGATCAACATACTGAGTTGGATTTTTATAGTGCTAGCTCCCTGAAACAACAGTTCGCAGGTAGACATTTCGCTCCACTCTGACACATTATTCTGATTTCCAGCCAGTCTTTGCTCTTTCTTCTTAATGCTGTGTGCTTAGCGGAGAAGAAACAAATACCAATTTTATAGTCTTTGGTTCGATCCCATCAGGGATCGAACTCATGATCTACCGCACTCGAGGCGAGCACGCTAACCATTACACCACTGATGCGGTTGTAAATAGGACAAAGACATGATAACAATTGTGGGTAGTATAAATACATTGCTTTAGGAGTGTCTAGATGACCAACTTTGGAATTTAAATTTTGCTACATGTTTTTGGTGACAACAAATAAAACCTCAGGTTCAGCAATCAATAAGAAAGAAGAAAAAAATTCAAATAAAAACATCAATAGTAAACATGAACGCAAGAATTTATGCTATAAAACTACCGTACATTAAGATTACACATGGTCACCACTAACGAAGGAAATCAAAGATACATCAGAAATACTTTCATTGCAAAATTAAATATTGATAGCAAAAAAGTTTTTGTTATTTATATGTAATAAAATTCACACTCATTTATTGACAACTAGGTCATTTTCATAAAATTTTGCTGCAAAGAGAATTCGGTAAATCTAGAATTCACTTATAATTCACTCAATTAAATAAAATGATAAATAGTTTTGGGAAAAACTTAATTAAAATGAATCAAACGTTCAGCTACATATTATTTGTAGACGTCTTCTTCTTCTTCTTCTTTCAATTTCCGCATGCCGTCATCTTATTCATGACGATTATGTGCCGTGCATGCGTGGGGTAAAAAAAATTTATGACAACGTTCAGATAAATGTGATAACTATATACAGTGGTGCAGAGTGGTTAAAACTATGTACAGTTAACTGATAATTAGATGTGTTGTTGGAGAACAGATACAAAAAAATGTAGTGGTATCTGTTCTTTGAAGCTGTCAAGTGTGGGACATTGTACAGCAGCAGCTGGGAGCAGGTTCCATTGTACAATGGTTTTCGGAAAGAAGGAGTATTTATATGAGTCTAAGCTTGTATGGATATGTCGATATGAGTGGCTGTGTGTGTATTGTCGTGTTCTACTGTCAGATGGTACTAGTAGGTTGGTTGGAATTCAAGTCACTTCGGCACCTGGTCATTTCGGCACCTAGTCAAATCGGCACCTAGGTTAGTCATTTCGGCCCCAAGTTAAATGGCACTTGGTCAAATCGGCACCTTCCGATAGTCAATTCGGCACCTATGTATATTTTTTCAGTTTTCATTTGTACATTGTAAAATCATAATTTTATTGATATTTTAGTGATTAATATTTAAATGTATATGTATTTGAATGAAACATGTTATCTGTAAAATGTTCATATTCTGCTTCACAATGTATAAATAATAAAAAAAAAACACAAAAAAAAACAATATTCAAAGTTAATAAATTGCATTTATTCATTTTATTTATTTTGCAATATCATAAATAACAATGACAGATATAACAATATAGTCAATTTAACTACAACTTTCAGAGTTAATAAATTGCATGCCATTTATTAATTATATTTTGCAACGCGTTAAATGAGAAAAGTGTGTTAACAGTGTTTTCTTCCAATAAATTCGTTTTCAAAAGCAAAAATAAGCCTAATCTAATATAATAAAACAATTATTCGTATAATTCCCTATACAAGCATGTATCGGAAATAAAAATCCATCAATTAACAAAAAAATCTGCATTCGTTTTACTTATTTCATGTTCTATTTAGTCAAAGTTAAAAAAATATTCTCTTACCAGTATTGCAAGTGCGATGCTGCCAACGTTGACATTGTTCACATTGAAGTACCTCTTGTCTAGGACGGACTTGGTTTGTACACTGTATGCAGCTGTCGTCTGACATTTTGCAAGTGATCATGTGCTCTCCAAATTTCCCATTTTAATTCAAAATTAAGCTTGTGTTTTTCAAAATTTTCTCAAAATAATAACGATGGCTTGGGTGTAGGCTTGATTGTCTTTCCTTCTACATTGTAACATCAAAGATTTCCAGAGTATATTTAAAAGAAACACATCTAATGTTAATCAGGTGGCATGTTAGATGTATTGAATTTATATTATAAGTATTTATTTAATGAAGGAAATAATTAAAATTTATTACAGCAATCAACTGCAATCGTAATAACTACAAAAAAAAATTTGTTGATTGACTATAGATTATATTTGGTACTAGCTAATAAATCCAACTTTTTTTCTTTTTTTTTATAAATAAATATTTTATTATTACAAAATTATTTTTAACACTGGTGCCAAATTGACTAGGTGCCGATTTGACTATGTAGATAGGTGCCGAAATGACCAGGTGCCAATTTGACCTGATACCGTTGGTTGGATATATAAGAAGATAAGATAAGATAAGAAAACTTTATTTTGATTCGGCACATAATAAAACAGTACAACATAAGCTCTAAGGAGCTTTTTACCGAATATACATTAAAAATAAAACAAGACAAGTCACATGCAAAGTTACAAACTAAAATAAGCTAAGACATACAGGCATAAAAAGGAGGACTGTGTATAGATCTGAACAAGAACCCACGTGGCAAGTGCCTCTTTGGACTCTTGTTCAAGATCCACACACAGATGCTCCAACATAAAGCAGCATTTAAAAAAGAAGCAGCAGGTAAAAAAAAATAATAAAATAATACTGAATACTTAAAACTGATACCAACATAATCAGTAAAAGCAGCACTGTCTAACTAAAAAATCAAAGAATATAAAATTTTCAAGCCAAACTAAAAAAAAATTTAATAATTAAAAAAATAAAAAATAAAAAAAATATAAGCAAACCAGAAGTAAAATTTTAATCATCTACATGCAGAACAGCAACATTTGGACCCATTCCAGGACTGCAAAAGACTCTTGAATTGAGAGAAGCTATTTTCAGTCCTGAAATGATCTGGGAGGCTGTTCCACAATGTAGATGCAGCAAATCTGAAAGAGTTTTTATTGTACCGTGCATACTGCATATAGATGCCGGCCGGGGACCAGGTGGCAATGCCTCGCTGGGTTCCCACCGGCATCCACATGCAGCATGACATAATAAAGCAGAAAATTAAGCATGTTTGGATAAAAAATTGACAAGCACTAAAACAAAGCAATATATATCTAAAAGCTATATGCAAATAAAAAGAGCAAAAACAGTAGCAGAATATTTATCATCTGCATGCAGAACAGCAACATTTAGTACCATTCCAGGACTGCATTAAGCTCTTAAATTGAGAAAAACTGTTTTCAGTCCTGAAATGGTCTGGGAGGCTGTTCCACAATGTAGCAGCAGCAAATTTAAATGGTTTTTTGCCATACCTTGATGTTCTGACCTGTGGAATGTCCAGTATATTGTTGTATCTAAAATAATATTTTGAATTTCGTAAATGCACAAGGCTATGGAGACATGATGGCGACAGTTTATTCATAATCTTAAATGTTTCCAGGGCCATAGTTCTCATTCTACGAATCTGCAAGGAAGGCACCTTTGCTTTTTTCAATAAATTATCATATGAGCTATTGTAATCCTCATACACAAAACGAAGAGCTCTTTCTTGCACTTTTTCTATCTTTTTGGAATTTTTCTCCGTACAAAAATGCCAGGCCAAAGGTCAAAAGTTAAAATTACTAAGAATAAAAGTATGGAAAATTGTAAGTTTGTTTAATCTGTTCAAATTGGGGCCTAAACGTTTGATAATGATCAGCTGTTGGGATGCCTTCCTGCAGATTGTACTTATATGTGTGTCAAAATTTAATTGATAATCAATCTCAATGCCTAGTAATTTAACACTGTCTTCACACGTTAGTTCAAAATTTTGTATATTTATAGTTGGACGTTTTTCATAGGTTTTCTTCCCCACCGCCAAAACTTGAAATTTATCAGGATTAGCCTGCATTTTGTTAATTTTGAACCATTCAATGAGATGATTTGAGTCAGACTCTAGAGTAGAAATAAGTAGATCAAAATCTACTAGATGATGTAGGAACTAGATGATTAGTCCGAGATTCCTCTGTCGTCTGACGGCATTATATATTTTTGCTAGAGCCGTGGGACGTCAGAGAGCTACACATACGGAAAACAGCGGATTTGCCTCTCCGACTGTTGGTCGGCACATTTCCACGTTTCATGGCTATCAGATTTTATTTTCTATCAGAAACCCTTATATAAATCGCTTCACCAATCATTTTTCTATTCATTCATAACCATCTTACCCTCAGAAAGTGGTGTTACACTCCATTACAGCACGATTTTGCCTTAGATCCTATTATTCCGCCATTTGACTTCCATTTTCGAATCTACAAACGTGATCTCGCGATACTAACTGAATGATGACAGCAACGCATTGCATGATGGGAACAAATTAATGCAGCGTGCCAAATTATTTGGAGCATTATTTGCATACATAAACAACATTCAAATCACATGGAAGACGATACATTTAAGCGTATTCTGCAGGACAAACAGTCCATCTACAGATCAAAGCAGAGCAGAAGGAAATAATACAGAATGTGTTGGAAAGAAAAGATTCAATGGCAGAGTGTTACCAACGGGCTTCGGAAAGAGCATGTGTAACATGTGTCCTTTTTGGACAAGGTACTACAACATTTTTTTTTCTTATGGTTATCTGTAATTCACTAAATTTGCTGTTAAAATCATTACCAATCAATATAATCAACTGTATTAAATCTTATGTTAATTGTTCTGCCTTAACAGGCGCCTATGATTGGCAATACAAATATTTGTTTGTTTGTTTATATGCAAATCATCTCCCATGATACATTGCGGTAATCGTAGTTTTCTCGTAGTCACGTGACAAATGTTTGAAAAATGGAAGTCAAATGGGGAATAATAGGATCTAAGGCAAAATCGTGCTGTAATGGAGTGTAACACCACTTTCTGAGGGTAAGATGGTTATGAATGAATAGAAAAATGATTGGTGAAACGATTTATATAAGGGTTTCTAATAGAAAATAAAATCCGATAGCCACGAAATGTGGAAATGTGCTGACCCAGAGTTGAAGAAGCAAATCCGCTGTTTTCCGTATGTGTAGCTCTCTGACGTCCCACGGCTCTAGCAAAAATATATAATGCCGTCGGACGACAGAGGAATCTCGGACTACTAGATGATGTATAATTTTGTAGAAGAATATGAGGTGTGTTCTTGTTCTTCTCAGTTGTAATTGTGGCGATTTGAGTTCTGTAAGCATGTTCGTGAAAGAGCTGGTGTTATGGAATCTATTGCAGGTGTATCTGGCCGCTCTGCGTTGGACCATTTCGAGTTTACTGATGTTAGATTTGGTATGAGGGTCCCAGACACAGCTACGTCATCTTCTTATATCAAAGATATATTGCTATATTCTGTCAGCATTTGAATATGCATGCACACAAAATATTTTTTCTGTCCACGATTGGCATGAAGAATGCTCATCGACATTACAAAAGGTCACCATTACAAAATGAGGAACTGTGGATTTTTTCGGTAATTTACAAACGTAACCATAGCTAATAGTGTAAAAAGTGAAGAAATCATACATAGAAATATATCACAGATTTGTAACAATTCAAAGCTGTGTGTGTATTGGTTAGTTTAAATGCTCCACATATAGTTACTGTATAGATCTTGTTTACATTTTCGCGGAAATGTTAAATAACCTATCACTGTATATAGTATGCTTTAAAACCTTCCCTTTATTCCCTTTATATAAAACATTTTAGAGACAATGACAAATTTATTTTCGGTTGTCTCTTTTTTTTCCTTCAGTGATATGAAAGCTACTGAAAACTTAAAATATTACGTCAATTATGACATATTGAAAGCTGTAGGAAAACAACATAAAACATGTCATTAAATACAGCTCACGCTCATAACGGGGTTTTGATATATGCTGGTGAAAGGTGAAATATATTTATTTGTAGATTTTTTTCTCTCCACTATCACTGTCGAGACTTTGATCGGACTTTACTGTATAATTATCTGTAAACTATGATTATGACTATGAGTAACCCTGTGACTGTGAGTGTAAGAAGTAGGAACTGCTTACCTGGCGCGAGCACATGAGTTCACCCCTGGTATTTTGGTGATGTCCGTGTTGCTCATCTTTTTAGTTTTTTGTGTTATCCTAATATGAGGCAGGTGCAACCTGAAACGCTCCCGAAGAACAGTAATTTATCTTCCTGTTTGCAAAATATCAAGTTTAAAAATAACACTACCTAAAACTCTACAGCTGAAAACTTTGGATTTCATGCAGCAGACGATCACAATGAATGAGAATGCGCAGTGGCAAATGATTAAAGATTCAGTGTTATTCGCTTTGAGTTCTGGATTTTCCGTTTCATTTTTATTTAAAAAAAAAAATCGACTAGAGGTGTATTGTTCTGTATTTCTTCTTTTTTCTCGTTGCATC
The DNA here is from genome assembly GCA_963383655.1 of Bathymodiolus septemdierum. NCBI lineage: Eukaryota > Metazoa > Mollusca > Bivalvia > Mytilida > Modiolidae > Bathymodiolus > Bathymodiolus septemdierum. Next base: position 95,882,142 of record OY726522.1, on the reverse strand, counting down.
GATCACTTTATTTGTTACTCGCATATTGTTTAGGTCATGTGATTTGTCTTTTAATTTATTTCCGGTTGAACATTTTGAAGTGCATTAGTACGTAACCTATTCATACTTCTACCATTGACGCTCCCTTCAGGAGCGTATTATGTGTCTACGTTCTTAGTTCCGTGTTTTGATATCCGTTGCGATTTCCTCATAAAAACCATGTTCGGTTCGTCTTTACCTCCAGTTATTTGTGTTTGTTTGCAAATATAGTGGTGTCCAACACATATAGAAACAAGACAGTTTGGCACCCGTTGAAAAAGACAGTTCGGCACCAAGAAAGTTCAGTATCAGGACAAATCGGCATTGCATTTTCTTTCAAACAAACGTGATTACCTTTTCTAGAATATAATCAACGAAAGTTTAAAAAAACATCAATGATCGTTTAAATGCAATCAAAACATAATTTATTTAAATATTCTTTAAAAGAAGCTCAAAAGCAGTGATCAAATGTTTACAACTTGTGTTTGCATTGGTGATTGTTTGACCTTTAAAAATATAATGAAAAGGAAATTACTGTGTATGGATTTTTATTGTTTTTAGAATCTATACCAATTTTTAAGTCTTCTACCGCCTACCGATTTAAAAAAAAAAATGTAAAAAAAATTATCGTGAATTGTTCATATGTTGATTTTTCTTGTAGATTTCTACGACGTATAAATGAGTACAAATCCAAATTATTTAGGCCCTTTCCGTAATCGTTTCCCTCTTAATTTGTACCGGACACTTCCATTGGTCAATTCTTTATCATTAAACCAATCAGAAAAGGTATTTAAAATAAAGTTTTGAAGCACTACATTTTGAACTTATGATTCCTAAACATCAACAGATCAATGTCTGAATGAATATGTCCGAAACGCCAGAAAAAAAAGAAGGCTCGTTTACGTTATGACAACGTATTTAAGACAGCATGGACTGATGAGTTTCATTTCATTAAACATTCCCGAAAGGGAAATAAATTAGCATTTTGTGAATTCTGCAGGACTGATTTTTCAATCAATCACGGAGGTCATAGTGATGTGACAAAGCATGTAGGTACCACAGAACATAAGGGGAATGCTAAGGACGTTCAGTCATCCAGATCCCTAGCAATGTTTTTACCAGGAAGTAGCAAATCTTCTACACTTTTAGATGTTTTCCTACCGATTTAAAAAAAAAAATGTAAAAAAAAATTTGGAATTGATTCAAGGTTATTGGAAGTTTTGTACGTAAAATCAAAGAAAAAAACACAAGTGCCGATTTGTCTTGGTACCGAAATGTCTCACACAAGTGCCGATTTGTCCCGGTGCCGAAGTGTCTAGCATTCAACACATATTATGTTGACTGTTGTGTTGTTTGTTTTGCTTGTCTTCGTCTTATGTACCTAATGTTACCAGTTTCTCTGGATTGTCCATTCTTGATTGCCCCTTCAGTTTTCTCTAACATTTATTCTGGTTGAAGACATGAAGTTGATAATGTAGAATAGTATTCGCTGTATTCCAAAGGGAATCGTTTTTTCCGGCCGTGTTTTTTTTCCATGATAAACATCAGAATTCAATCAAAGATAACGAAAACTAGTTAATTGTGAAAAGAAAGATTAAACAATGATTGTCGTCATCATTTCCACCAAAATTGACAAAGCAAACAATCACCTTTCACCACAAACCATCAAGCATAAAAAAAAGACACCCCCACCCCCTCAAACATAGAAAAAAGACACTCCACACCCACTTGATAATTGAAACTCCAACAACTATACAATTATAAGCAGACAATAACAAACCTGCTGAGATTCACTTCTATATGCCTAATAAAACAGAATAATTTTATCTACATGTATGTTTTTCCCATGTCACAAGCAAGCAATTTTATTTGCCAATCAATGGTGCACAAGATGAGCAGGATAATCACATCAATTAGAATAAACAAATAAATAAAAGATTAAACAAAGGATAAATGTTAAAAGTGATTTGTAGATGATTTGAGAAAAAGTTTTAATAAAAATATAAATCAAAATGACAATGGCACAGGGAATTCTAGCCAAATCGTGATCTATTCTCTGTGTCACCCTTCAAAAGTCAGTTGAAATGTTCAGGAAATTTGAACTATTAAACATGTTGTGCCAAACTAATGAAATTAACCCTATAGATTATTACAAGGATTTCTTTGTCAGTTGACCGACTTATAATGAGTTGGTACCGCAGTATCATAGCATGATCATCAATGAGTTGCCAATGATGTCAGAGTTGCAAAAAAAAAAATCAGCGAATACTGAAAGTTTTAACATAATCCATCATACCATGTATTAAATATTACCTAGATGCTTTATGTATGATTGTGAAATAAGAGAATCTAAACAATGTAATGTTACAAAACTACAAGAGAATCTAAACAATGTAATGTTACAAAACTACAAGAGAATCTAAACAATGTAATGTTACAAAACTACATGAGAATCTAAACAATGTAATGTTACAAAACTACATGAGAATCTAAACAATGTAATGTTGCAAAACTACATGAGAATCTAAACAATGTAATGTTGCAAAACTACATGAGAATCTAAACAATGTAATGTTACAAAACTACATGAGAATCTAAACAATGTAATGTTGCAAAACTACATGAGAATCTAAACAATGTAATGTTACAAAACTACATGAGAATCTAAACAATGTAATGTTACAAAACTACATGAGAATCTAAACATTGTAATGTTACAAAACTACATGAGAATCTAAACAATGTAATGTTGCAAAACTACATGAGAATCTGTGTAAAACAAGTGATTCTGACCCTCTAATTTTACTATTTTTCTATTATTTGTCATTTTATTAATTTCACTTCCATTGACTTTTATTTGCAGAATTTTGTTATACTGTGATGGAGTGGAGATGGGATTTGATGGGGTTAAACTGCCACATTTTAAAGGAAACAAGAAAGGAAGATTATATTTAACTACTCATAGAGTAAGTAAAATTACTGACGAAACAAAAATCTATTTACAAAAAAATAATAAATGATAATATGTTGTAAGACTTTTCCTTACATGTGACATCAGTAAGATGAAAAACCCAAAAATACCACACTGCCAGAACAAATCTAAAATCTAATAGAAAAATACCACAGTGCCAGAACAAATCTAAAATCTAATAGAAAAATCATAGATACAGAGGCAACAGTGGTGGCCAACAATTTTGTTTTTCATATATATATATTTCAGCACTTTATTCAAATTTTTTCTGGTTTTCTTGAATTTGATACGTCTACAAGTGTCAGCACCTCTTATCCTGAACATTTATTTAATTGTTGGTTTCTTGTGGATCCTACCTTTACTGACTATATTTTAACTTTTTCTGAAGATATTAAAATTATCAATATATAGAGATATAAAATTATCTCCTTATTTATAAAATATATATAGAAGTTCCCAAACATGAAAAAGAGGACAAAATATTGACAACCAAGTTTTCTACAAGAAGTAATTGTGATGTTGTAATTTTATACATGTACTGTAAAGGAGAAATTACTGTATGAAGGAGCAGGCTGTACAAAGTATTTCCTATATCACAGTAGAGGCTTCCAGAGCCTGTGACCACTCAAGTCATTGTACTGTTACTACTATTTTTGGAAAACAAAGTTCGGTGTCAATGGGAAAGTAAAGCAACAAGATTTTTTTTAGTCAAAATAGGTTGAATTTTCACAATTTTAGCAAATTTCTACTTAATCCCTGTTAAAAATGTCGCTGTTTTAGCTGTGGTCAACAATTTCACCAATATTAACAAATCCAACAATCACCTCTCACTTAAAAAAAATTGAACACAAAAAAGACCTTGACATATGGCATTGAAAATCCAGGTCCTAGCTTGAGACAGGCACAAATGTGGCATGGCTATGCCGCTAATGGGATCATAACCAAGCTCCCACTGAAATTGGATCTCCAATGACAATATAGAGTCAGATATAAACAAACAATAACAAATAAGAACAGATTCTCTTCTATTCAAAAAGACCACACACTATCACAAAAATAAATAACAACATATACATGGACAGTACAATAGTAAGGTCAGTGAATACTCATAGTTAACTGTCTACTAGATTGGAAGGTAGAATCTGTTCACCAATGAGGTTCATGTTCATCTGATCATCAATGAGGTTCATGTTCATCTGTTCACCAATGAGGTTCATGTCCATCTGTTCACCAATGAGGTTCATGTTCATCTGATCACCAATGAGGTTCATGTTCATCTGTTCACCAATGAGGTTCATGTCCATCTGTTCACCAATGAGGTTCATGTTCATCTGATCACCAATGAGGTGCATGCCCATCTGTTCACCAATGAGGTTCATGTCAATCTGATCACCAATGAGGTTCATGTCAATCTGATCACCAATGAGGTTCATGTCAATCTGATCACCAATGAGGTTCATGTCAATCTGATCACCAATGAGGTTCATGTCAATCTGATCACCAATGAGGTTCATGTCAATCTGATCACCAATGAGGTTCATGTCAATCTGATCACCAATGAGGTCCATGTCAATCTGATCACCAATGAGGTCCATGTCAGTCTGATCACCAATGAGGTCCATGTCAATCTGATCACCAATGAGGTCCATGTCAGTCTGATCACCAATGAGGTTCATGTCCATCTGTTCACCAATGAGGTTCATATCTATCTGATCACCAATGAGGTTCATGTCCATCTGTTCACCAATGAGGTTCATGTCCATCTGTTCACCAATGAGGTTCATGTCCATCTGATCACCAATGAGGTTCATGTCAATCTGATCACCAATGAGGTTCATGTCTATCTGATCACCAATGAGGTTCATGTCTATCTGTTCACCAATGAGGTTCATGTCCATCTGTTCACCAATGAGGTTCATGTTCATCTGATCACCAATGAGGTTCATGTCCATCTGTTCACCAATGAGGTTCATGTTCATCTGATCACCAATGCGGTTCATGTTCATCTGATCACCAATGAGGTTCATGTCCATCTGTTCACCAATGAGGTTCATGTCCATCTGTTCACCAATGAGGTTCATGTTCATCTGATCACCAATGAGGTTCATGTCTATCTGTTCACCAATGAGGTTCATGTCAATCTGATCACCAATGAGGTTCATGTCAATCTGATAACCAATGAGGTTCATATCTATCTGTTCACCAATGAAGTTCATGTCTATCTGTTCACCAATGAGGTTCATGTCTATCTGTTCACCAATGAGGTTCATGTCAATCTGTTCACCAATGAGGTTCATGTCAATCTGATCACCAATGAGATTCATGTCTATCTGTTCACCAATGAGGTTCATGTCTATCTGATCACCAATGAGGTTCATGTCTATCTGTTCACCAATGAGGTTCATGTCTATCTGTTCACCAATGAGGTTCATGTCTATCTGATCACCAATGAGGTTCATGTCTATCTGTTCACCAATGAGGTTCATGTCTATCTGTTCACCAATGCGGTTCATGTCAATCTGATCACCAATGAGGTTCATGTTCATCTGATCACCAATGAGGTTCATGTTCATCTGATCACCAATGAGGTTCATGTCTATCTGATCACCAATGAGGTTTATGTCTATCTGTTCACCAATGAGGTTCATGTCTATCTGTTCACCAATGAGGTTCATGTCTATCTGTTTACCAATGAGGTTCATGTTCATCTGATCACCAATGAGGTTCATGTCCATCTGTTCACCAATGAGGTTCATGTCCATCTGTTCACCAATGAGGTTCATGTCAATCTGTTCACCAATGAGGTTCATGTTCATCTGATCACCAATGAGGTTCATGTCTATCTGTTCACCAATGAGGTTCATGTTCATCTGATCACCAATGAGGTTCATGTCTATCTGTTCACCAATGAGGTTCATGTTCATCTGATCACCAATGAGGTTCATGTCCATCTGTTCACCAATGAGGTTCATGTTCATCTGATCACCAATGAGGTTCATGTCTATCTTTTCACCAATGAGGTGCATGCCCATCTGTTCACCAATGAGGTTCATGTCTATCTGTTTACCAATGAGGTTCATGTTAATCTGATCACCAATGAGGTTCATGTCTATCTGTTCACCAATGAGGTTCATGTCCATCTGATCACCAATGAGGTTCATGCCCATTTGTTCACCATTGAGGTTTATGTCCATCTGTTCACCAATGAGGTTCATGTCCATCTGATCACCAATGAGGTTCATGCCCATATGTTCACCAGTGAGGTTCATGCCCATCTGTTCACCAATGATTCATGCCCATTTGTTCACCAAAGAGGTTCATGCCCATCTGTTTACCAAGGAGGTTTTTGCCCAACTCACTACAAAGACCACACACTATCACAAAAATGAATAACAACATAAACATGGACAGTACAATAGTAAGGTCAGTGAATCCTCATAGTTAACTGTCTACTAGGTTGGAAGGTGGTATCTGTTCACCAATGAGGCTCATACCCATCTGTTCACCATTGAGGTTCATGTCCATCTGTTCACCAATGAGGTTCATATTCATCTGATCACTTACACTAATGAGGTTCATGTTCATCTGTTCACCATTGAGGTTCATGTCCAACTGTTCACCAATGAGGTTCATATCCATCTATTCACCAATGAGGTTCATGCCCATCTGCTCACCAATGAGGTTCATGCCCATCTGTTCACCAATGAGGTACATGTCCATCTGTTCACCAATGAGGTTCATACCCATCTGTTCACCATTGAGGTTCATGTCCATATGTTCACCATTGAGGTTCATGTCCATCTGTTCGCCATTGAGGTTCATGTCCATCTGTTCGCCAATGAGGTTCATGTCCATCTGTTCACCATTGAGGTTCATGTCCAACTGTTCACCATTGAGGTTCATGTCCATCTGTTCACCAATGAGGTTCATGTCCAACTGTTCACCATTGAGGTTCATGTCCATATGTTCACCATTGAGGTTCATGTCTATCTGTTCACCAATGAGGTTCATGTCCATCTGTTCACCAATGAGGTTCATGTCTATCTGTTCACCAATGAGGTTCATGTCAATGTGATCACCATTGAGGTTCATGTCCATCTGTTCACCATTGAGGTTCATGTCCAACTGTTCACCATTGAGGTTCATGTCCATCTGTTCACCAATGAGGTTCATGTCCAACTGTTCACCATTGAGGTTCATGTCCATCTGTTCATCATTGAGGTTCATGTTCATCTCTTCACCAATGAGGTTCATGTCTATCTGTTCACCAATGAGGTTCATGTCAATCTGATCACCAATGAGGTTCATATCCATCTATTCACCATTGAGGTTCATGTCCATCTGTTCACTAATGAGGTTCATGCCCATCTGTTCACCAATGAGGTTCATGTCCATCTGTTCACCAATGAGGTTTATACCCATCTGTTCACCATTGAGGTTCATGTCCATCTGTTCACCATTGAGGTTCATGTCCATCTGTTCACCAATGAGGTTCATGTCTATCTGTTCACCATTGAGGTTCATGTCTATCTGTTCACTAATGAGGTTCATGCCCATCTGTTCACCAATGAGGTTCATGTCCATCTGTTCACCAATGAGGTTCATACCCATCTGTTCACCATTGAGGTTCATGTCCATCTGTTCACCATTGAGGTTCATGTCCAACTGTTCACCAATGAGGTTCATGTCCATCTGTTCACCATTGAGGTTCATGTCCAACTGTTCACCATTGAAGTTCATGTCCATCTGTTCACCAATGAGGTTCATGTCAATCTGATCACCAATGAGGTTCATGTCCATCTGTTCACCATTGAGGTTCATGTCCATCTGTTCACCAAAGAGGTTCATGTCCAACTGTTCACCATTAAGGTTCATGTCAATCTGATCACCAATGAGGTTCATGTCTATCTGTTCACCAATGAGGTTCATGTTCATCTGTTCACCAATGAGGTTCATGTCCAACTGTTCACCAATGAGGTTCATGTTCATCTGATCACCAATGAGGTTCATGTCCATCTGTTCACCAATTAGGTTCATGTCCAACTGTTCACCATTGAGGTTCATGTTCATCTGATCACCAATGAGGTTCATGTCTATCTGTTCACCAATGAGGTTCATGTCCATCTGTTCGCCAAGAAGGTTTTTGTGCTGGACTTATGCCTCAAATGAGAACTTGTACAATGTAGTTATCAACTTGAGTTATTTTTCTCAAGGGACTCTGTTTGTTCCATGTGATAACTTTGTTAATGATATAGAGCTTTAATAACAATTCCTGAAAGTGTCACAAAGAAAGCATTACAGGTAATTCATTATTAAATTGTGTTTTATTTAGGTGATATTTAACAACAGTAGTTCGTCAGACATGTTGAAGTCATTCAGTATACCATTCTTCTGTATGAGAGAGGTAGAGCTTGAACAACCAATATTTGGAGCCAACTTTATTAAGGGAAAAGTACATGCAGAACAAGGAGGTATTTAATTGTATAATATACACATTGTATATATCCATGTCAATACCAAGAAATATTTTTTTAAATATGATGGGATGATCACAATCTAGGGTATAGACCCACACTTTTATGTACTTAAAATCAAAGATATAGGTTGAAATGAAGTTAATATTTATTAATTTGAATAAACAACGATAAATCTTGTTTAAAGGTACCATAAGACATAACAAAGTCATGATATAAATTTTTGTAAATGTCCTACATGGACATGTTTCAGGACTGATATAATTTTTTGTAAATGTCCTACATGTACATGTTTCAGGACTGATATAAATTTTTGTAAATGTCCTACATGTATATGTTTCAGGACTGATACAAATTTTGAATAATCATGATTATATAAAGAGGTTGTATTGTATTATGTATAGCATGCAACCTTGAACCACTTTTCTTCTTTTTTCTCATAAAGACTGATAATTGTAAAGATAAGAAAGTCAAAAGACTGATATAAGCTTGTACTGTATGCTATGCATATAGAAAAAGATTGTAAAAGATATCAAATAATATCAATTTGTATAAAAAGACCAATGTAAGTTTGTTACGTTACCATGGTATCATGTGTAATGAAAAACTATATCTCGAAATTGTTTATAAATCATTGATATATCCCTTGTCTTTATTATTTAAGTGAAAAAATGCAAGTACTGATAGTTTTTGTTTTTTTTATAGATTTAACTGACACTGGAAACAACATTGATGTTGTACTTCATATATTTAATAGTTTATATTCATTGTTTTGTTATTATAGGTAACTGGGAAGGTGTGATTAAGTTTAAATTATGGTTTAACCATGGAGGTGCTATAGAATTTGGACAGGCTATGTTGAGGGCCGGTCAGTTAGGTATGTCAGATATGATAATTTGTATGAATTTGTAGAAATAACAAGTTTAGAAATAATATAAGTAAGTGGAGATAATTATGATCAAATTTCTTGTTGCCCACACCAGTTTGTCTCAACAAATACATATTTTGATATAGCAGCTGTTAGAAAACTCATGTCGATAGCATTTGTTGACCTAAATTTATCAATTCAATGATGCCATTTCTGCCTTTTGTCATATAAAATACTTGCTATGAAATTATGAATTATAGATTTTAATTGTGGTTCATATATTGTCAAATATCTATAGCTTGATTTTAAAATTAGCCTAGATGTTGTTGAGAGCTGTACCTTTTGTTGAGTCAATAGAAGTTTTATGAAGAGAAAAGATTTAACAAGTTATGTTTATATGTGAATTCAATAGTACATGCATCAATTATTCCTTATTTTTATCTGACTAAAGATTTTTTTTTTCAGCATCCAGAAATCGTGTACAACAGCCACCACCATACATGCCACCCCAAGGGAATGTATACCAGGCTCCACCTCCTGCTTACTCACCCCCACAGGGGAATTATGAGTGGGTACCATATCAGACATTCCCAACACCTCCACCTCGTAAGTCTAACATATCATTCATGTGTGTATAAATTATGTTTATATTACTAATTATATTTATGCAAAAACTACAAATACAATACAGTCAAACCTGTCTTATGTGACCTTCCATAAGACAAGTGGTCACTTAATATAGGTTTTAATTAATATAAAATGCACTGTGAAGGGAAATTACAATTAAGGTCACATAATACAAGTTATTGCTTAATAGAGGTGGTCACTAAAGCAGGTTTTACTGTATATGTAGTCATGAAATTAAAATTTATTTATAAAAGCTTTGGAAACAGGTACACAAGTGAGCCTCTGGTAAGATTTTCTTTCTAGTTTGCAGCAAGTTCAAATAATTCTTCTCTGCCAGAAATTTATGCATATTGTGTTATCCTGTAAAAATGTCAAAAACAACTCGTATTTTTATAAAAAGAACAGAAACAAGCATCATTCCAGTGTTCTCTTTCCTGTCGCCATCCTTATTTTATTTGTTCTCATTTATGTGTTACATATATAGAATAACAGCAGTTATGAATGTTGAGACAGACATTACTACTTGTATCTCAGTGAGTCTGATAGGAAGAGTTGTGATATGAAAAACACCTTAAAACTGGCTTTGTTGTTTTTATCGATACTGTCATATACCAATAATTTACAGTATCAGAGTCAGTTTGTTGATACTGACAATATCATTCAGATCAAAGGAAAATTGTCTAAGTTACTGACAATATCATTCAGATCAAAGGAAAATTGTCTAAGTTACTGACAATATCATTCAGATCAAAGGAAAATTGTCTAAGTTACTGACAATATCATTCAGATCAAAGGAAAATTGTCTAAGTTACTGACAATATCATTCAGATCAAAGGAAAATTGTCTAAGTTACTGACAATATCATTCAGATCAAAGGAAAATTGTCTAAGTTACCAATACTTATAAACAAAACTATATCATGGGTGTAGTATTTTAAATTCTTTCCCCTTTGAAATCTGTTAAAAGGAGATGGAGAGTATGGTTATTTTAATGATGTGTGTACTATATTGCAGCGGAGTATGTATATATGACTGAAGCCCCACCACCTTATCCTGGTGTAGACCCTAGTGCACCATACCCACAACCACAAGCCAATGGATATAGTTCAGGTAAGGAATAACCATCCTCCTGCTTATTTGTATAAAACCATAACAGTTGGTGAGAGGCGATTGTTCTTTTTAGCTCACCTATCCATGTGAGTTTTTGCCACCACTTGACATTCGTCGTCGTTCTGCCTGTCATAGGGCGTAAAATTTCACATTAAAATCTACTCCTCTAAAACCACTGAACCAAATTAAACCAATCCTGGCAGGGATGGTCCTTGGGTGGGCCCCTTGCAAAATTATGTCTGACAGCCCTCACTTCAAGATGGCAGTGCTTTGTTATAAATCAAAATGAGCTCAAATTTTAACTGCAGGTACATGGCAAGGAATAGTGTGACATTTATTCCAGGTTTATTCTGTGAATTTTTCTTTCAGTCAATTTAGACAGATACAGTATGTAAATTTGACATATTTTGATAAAAGATTACATTTAAATCTTCTCCTCTGACACTGCAGAAACAAATTAAACAAATTTTGACTGGGATGGTTCCATTTTAAGATTGTGTCCAACAGCCCCACTCTCCATTCAAGATGATGGCAGTTGAAATTTCTTTAAATGTCTAGATTTGAGCTGAAATGATCTTTGGTTGTCCCTCTTTCAAAATTGTATGCAACATCCCTCTTTGGCAAGGTGAGCTTTTGCCATCACTTGGCGTCCGTTGTCTGTCGTCCGTTAACTTTTCACATTTTAATCTTCTCCTCTGAAACCGCAAAGCCAATTGATCTGAAATTTGGTAGGAAGCATCTATGGAAGGTCCTCTATAAAGAATGCTCATTTCGTCCCGATCCATTAACAAACATGGCCACCACAGGCAATTCTTGTTTCTGATTGGTCGATTTTTTTAAATCTTCTCCTCTGAAACCGCTTGGCCAAATGAACCGAAACTTGGTAGGAAGCATCTATGGAAGGTCCTCTATAAAGATTGCTAATATCGTCCCAATCCATTAACAAACATGGCCACCACAGGCAATTCTTGTTTCTGATTGGTTGATTTCTACAAAATCTTCTCCTCTGTTAAAAGAAAAATAACTCTTGCCTAAACTGTTAAAAGGAAGATAACTCTTGATATTATCTCCCTTAGAAATTTACTAATGCTGATATTGTGTAACATGTTTATTCTATACATTACAAGTAGGTATTCACATTTGAATTTTCTATTTAGCAAGCCTTGCCAAAGGTAATATGAGATTTTGACATCACTTGGTGTCCGTCGTCTGTCTTCTGTCATCCATTTACTTTTCACATTCAGGGGTTGAAAAAAATTTTGGGCAAGCCCAAGTCCAGGGCTTTTTATACTTTTTTAGCCCAAGTCCGGTCAGTGATTTGCCAAGTCCCAATTTGTAGGATAAAATTTGAAATTTTACTTGCTTGTCAACTAAAGTTTGTGCAGTTGATGCAGCAAAAGTTTTACAACCATTAATATTTCTATAGTTTTCACCCAGGTCAAATCCATTTTTAACTTGTATTTCACATATCAATTCATAATCTGAAAATGGTTTTCCAGCTTTGACAACACTGTAGGCAGTATTAAACAAACTTTCAAGACGTTTTCTCTGACTTTCATCTAATTTCAATAATGACTGGCCTATTGCCAGTATTGGGGTGTCAGCAAAGGCCTGTGAAGGGCGGGAGCTGCCTGGGGATCATCAAGTTCCTTAAACCAATGCTGGACACATAACAAGTGCTCCTGGTGTTTATCGTGTAACTTAAGTCCATCAATGCATAAATTTTTAGTTCCCTGAGTAAGGGCATCTTTCATATCTGACAAGTGTGGAAATTTTCTACAGTACTTGCAGTACATTTCCTGAGCATTCTCGTCAAAGACGACCCAAGGAAATTTATCTATCCATGAGTTTTGAAATGTTCTCGTTCGTTTCTCCCTATCATACTTAAGATCTTTATTTCTGGGAGTTTCAGGATCAGTTGGCTTGTCGTTCGCTTTCCGTTTTTCCGCTTTTTTGACTAAGATTAAAATTAAGCAACGACATTTTTCTCAAAAGTTGTCAACCTACGATTGATCAATGTTATTCCGATGCTTGTCTTTACATAGGTATGTGGGAAGCGCATAGGTGATTCGGAACTCATTAATATTCATGAGAAATATTGATCCGTCCAGGATGTGTATTACCGTTCTTAAAATAGCTTTTTAGTACTTATTTACAGTGAAAGGAGACGATTGACAAAAACTTGCATATGATTCGAATTGAAAACAAGACGTTTAGAAAAAAAAGTGGAGTTTTTATTTTATTAAAGGCATGCCCAACAGGCTTTTTCCATGGAAAAACGACAAGCCCGAAGTCTCCATTTTCTAGTCCCGGGCGTCGGACTTGAGGAATTTTCAACCCCTGACATTTTAATCTTCTCTGAAAACCCTCAGCCAAATGAACTGAAACTTGGTAGGAAGCATCTATGGAAGGTTCTCTCTAAAGAGTGCACATTTTGTTATGATCCATTATCAAACATGGCTGCAACAGGCAATTCTTGTTTCTGATTGGCCGATTTTTTTTAAATCTTCTCCTCTGAAACTGCTTGGCCAAATGAACTGAAACTTGGTAGGAAGCATCTATGGAATGTCCTCTATAAATATTGCTCATTTCGTCCCGAACGGTTACCAAACATGGCTACCACCGAAACTTGGTAGGAATCATCTATGGAATGTCCTCTATGAAGATTGCTCATTTCGTCCCGATCGGTTAGCAAACATGGCTACCACCGAAACTTGGTAGGAATCATCTATGGAATGTCCTCTATGAAGATTGCTCACTTCGTCCCGATCGGTTAGCAAACATGGCCACCACATGCATTTCTTGTTTCTGATTGGTCAATTTCTAAAAAATCTTCTCCTTTGAAACTGCTTAGCCATATGAACCAAAACTTGGTAGGAAGCATCTACATGTATGGAAGGTTCTGTATTAAGTTTCCTCAAAGCAGAATGAAAGGTGGAATTGTTGACCATCACTGTTTAAACTGACTTTTCATTATTACAGAGAAATGGAAATCATTCAGCTATTGACATTGATATTTTTACAACTCTATTTATAGATTGTTCATTATCACGAGAGGTCAGGTCTCTTCAAGGGAATGTTTATTATATCTTTGTTAACTTTAAATGATTTCTTGTTTACTTTGGGGCTGTCGTGGTCGTGATTGTATGATAGTTGGATTTACAACTACTTATGCAATCAGTGCCATTGACCACTAATATTGTGAGTTTGAATCCCGCTTATGGCGAGGTGTACTTGATACAACATTATGTAATAAAGTGTGTCAGTGACTTGCGGTAGGTCTGTGGTTTTCTCTGGGTACTCCGGTTTCCTCCACCAATAAAACTGACCACCACGATATAACTGAAATATTGTTGAAAGTGGCGTCAATTCCATAACCCCAACGCTAACCCTTGTTTACTTTCATGGAGCAAAGTAAACATTTTTATTGCAAATATTACAATATCACTATTGAAGATTACTTTCATACTATTGTACCATAATTTACTGGTAGATGTAGTTTATCTCTCAGTCAATATGATATTCCAGATCTTATGTTTCCTGTCACCATTTGCTTGATAGCCAGTTGCATGATTCAGGAGAGGTTATTAGATTTCAACACCACTTGCAATAATATTTCAGTTATAATTGTGATGGTCAGTATTTTAGGTGAATAAAGCAAACTACCCAGAGATAACCACCGAGCTGCCACAAGCTGCTGAAAAAGTCACACAAAGTAGTCTAGAGAAAGCTTTGCCACAGGTGGGAATCAAACTCACAACTTAACTGGTGATAAACACTGATTACATAGGCAAGATGTAAATGATATTACGATACGATCTCATCCATGATGGCCTCTAAGGAGTGGTTGTGATATTATACTTAATTAGTTACTATAAATAACCTTATTACAAAACTATAATTTTACAGATGAGAAGGCAAGAGAAGCTGCTGCCAGTGCATACTACAATCCTAATGCTCCACACAATGTACACATGGTTACGCCTCCATCTTGTCCTCCATCTTATGAGGATGTCACCAAGAAAAATAACTGAATTTAAACTTGTTGTTGATGATAACAGATCACTGCAGAAACAATGTTACGTTTCATGTCAAATGTTTAATTATATAAATTGTTAATTTATCTCATTGTATTTTTATACACTTGTCTGTTGAAGTACCTATTATGGTATATTTTTGTCTGTAGCAAATTCAAGTAGGAATGTTTCACTGTTAACACATGTGTTAATTGTCTGACATAATTAAAGTAGGAATATAACACATGTGTTAATTGTCTGACATAATTAAAGTAGGAATATAAAGCTGTTAACACATGTGTTAATTGTCTGACATAATTAAAGTAGGAATATAAAGCTGTTAATATGTGTGTAAAAATCAGATAATTGTTGCCATCTGTACAGCTACTTTTACAATTTTAAAATTTGGAATTTAAGCTTTATTTCATGTTTACAGGATATGTTGAAATATGACAAAATAATTCTATAATGTACAATCTTCATATTAGGAAATTCTGCTTCATTTTGGTAGATTTTTCTCCTTTTTTCAACTTTATTTGTTTAAAAATGACAACATTTCATCTCATTGTAAGATAAATGTTGTTATTTTGGTGATTCTTTAAATATTATTAAAATATGATTAATTTTTAAGACGAAAGTCACTGTCTGTTCTGACAATTGTATTTTTGAAAATCATTATACAATGCATTATGGGTGAAAAACATGCTGTGAGTGCAGCAATGTAGTAATTATTCTACCATTCTCACTAATGATAAATACTTTGAAGTTGTCCATGCAGTTATTTTTAAGTAAATCAGTGCAATAACTCATTTTATAATTAATATTTACTTATTATTTCAAGATTTTTATTCTAATTTTAATGGTTAGTTTGGTTGTTGTCAATAATACACTGGAGATTACCTGTATTTTCACCTGTACTTTTCTTAAATCATTATCTTCTTACATTATAACACGGTTAAGATGTTGTTATTGGTTGGACTGTCTTAAATTTATCAAATATTGTAAAAGTTATTGAACCATACAAGTATGTTACTCTCCCCTGACTTGGTTGGTACCTTAATATAATGTTTTTTGTTTCAAAAATTAAACTTTCTGCATTCAGAATTATTTTGACATATCTTTTGTAATAACAATAATGTTGACGTCATCCAATAATATGTGAGAAAATGTTCCTTGTCTGTTTACATAACGGATCAGGATCAGAGTTAGAAACTATTCTTGGATAATACCAGTGCCAACAATATTATTATAGAAATAAATCATTTATCATATGTTCATGATATATACCCATAAACAAATTATATTTCTATTAACCGGTTTAATCCTCCACAACTTTTGTGCCTGCCCCAAAACATGACCTGGATTTCAGATGTCATATGGCATGGTCTTTTTTATGTTTAATGATTTGAAGAGAGAGGTTATTGTTCATTTTGTTGATATTTGTGGAATTGTTGAACAAAGTTTATGCTTTTTTTTCATAATCATGATTAATTGTTTTGTATTACTATTAATAACTAAAATGGCCTCATATTATCTTAGTGTTGTAAAACGTTCAAATCTAGTGATTTATTTGTTAATTATATATAAAGTTAAATAGTTTGTTAGTTATAAATATATATATCATTTTTAGCCATCACTTGGCATCCGTCGTCTGTCATTATCGTCCGCATCTTTCTTCTCTGAACCACTTGGCCAATTGAAACTTGGCAAGAATGTTCATTGGATGGTCCCTTACAAAGTCTATGTTTTTTTGTTGATCAGAAGTCCACAAATGGAACAAGAGGCCCAAATGTGTTAAAAAGGGTGTGTTCAACAGAAGTCAATAGTTATTAATTCACGTGGATAAAGAATGGAAACAGTTTCACACCAAATTATTTTTGTTTCCTCAAAAGTCAAATAAGCTAAATTTAAAGTTAATTTGCCAGTGGTTTGTTGATTCCATGGTGCTTTCTGCTTTTCAGTTTCTTTGTAAATGAATTAGACAGTTAAATTTCTCTTTTTTTGGGGGGGGGGGGAGAGATTTGAAGTGCTATGAACCTTAGGTATATGTTTCTGTGGTAATTGTGTTTGACAATAATCGCACATACCCGGTAATGGTTTTATCCAAAGAAAACATGTAGATCTAAATGTTAGGTAATAATAATAACTATACATCTCATTATAATGTTGTTATAATTTATAATATTTATTCATGTGATATGATTGTATCTAATTAAACTTTCATTGGTCAATATGTGATTTGTTTTCACTACTATAATACTTTTCTCCATTCAAACATCAAACAATGAATTATATTTTAGATGTTTATATATTATTCAAATGCAATCATATCAAGGTGTTTGACATTTTAATTTTGACAACAAAATATATACAACCTAAATGTTTTTTCTACAGTAAGCAAGGGCATAGATGGTTGAAGGGTTAAGGTCATTGAAAAGTTTAACACTACTGACGTGGGTATGAGCCCTGATGCCCAATTCCAAACACCTCTGGTCAGTTGGTTATGACTGTCTGGGAACCCCCCCCCCCCCCCCCCCCATAATGTCTGGTAGTCATGATATACTAGTAGCTAAATAATTACTGAAAGTGATAATAAACACCAATCAATGTGTCAGAGTGTCATTTCAATGAGTACTTCAATTAAAATTGTTTGGAATTTATACAAAAATAGGAATCTCTGTATTTCAATGTTGTTGGATTGTTTCAAAGAATTCTAAGATTTTGACAATATCTGCTATGAAAATACATATACACAAGAATTATATTACATTTCTCTTTACTCTGATAATACTCTCTATTGCAATAAAAAAAAAACTTCACTAAAACATCTATGAACATTTGTCTATAATCCATTGGGGACAATATAATCTATGAAGATATGTGTGCAAAACATGTACAGCAGTCAGATGTTTTCACTAGAAATAAAGATGGGGTCTAATTACTTCTCTGCTTAACAAGCAAGGATCACACTTGTATATATCAGATTCAGACACATGTTTTCTCTGTCATTTCATATCCTGATACAAATTTTACCTCTACATATAGTCGACCATACTAAGCAAAATGTTATTATAATTACATGTAACAGTTATAAGATACCAAAGGGGTAATCAGAAGACGTAAATCAAAAGACAGACACATACATCATTTTGTCGCTGTACAATGGCAAAGTTATATCTGACATTGACTGTCATTTGCTTCCCATAGTTTTACTTACTATCGACAGAGGTTACTGTAAGCAGAAACAGTCTCTGCGCTGCCTGTAAGTACTATCGCTGGTGTTAGAACTGACATTTTAACGCAGTGGTAACCTCATCAGTTGTGTGCTCGCCTCAAGTGCAGTAGATTGTGGGTTCGATCCCCCGTCAGATCCAACCAAAGACTATAAAGTTGGAATTTTTTGCTTCTCGGCTAAGCATGTATCATTAATGAGAAAACGCAGAGACTGGTTAACTTGGAATCTGGATAATGTGTCTGAATGGAGTGACATGTCTACCCGCAGACTGTTTTTTCAGTGAACTAGCACTGTTGGTTTAGTACAAAGAGGACATCTTTATCTCGTCGAAATGTAACTTGTTCTCGCAATGATATGGCTGAACAGTTGTTCATTTGACATTAAACAACAATCACTTACTCTATGACTAGTGCACCACTCTTTCACACAAACTTATCAAAATCTGTTTTATCAAATGGTCTTTCCGAAACTTCTACCTGATTATTTATTCTGCAATGAGTACAAATCTTTTTCAGTAATGGAATTCAAATTCAATATTGGACTTTGAGGGACGATTTATGTGGTTAGTATTTGCTGGACAACATTTCATCATGCATTTTATGTACATTTTGGCAAACAATTTACTGTTTAATTGGAATTCTAATGGGAACTAATTGTGCTCGTGGTTGCTAACTTATTTTTATATAAATCCTAATTTATTACTCGACCCCAAACTATCCTTCAAATTATATACTTTGTTTATTCGACAACAACTAGATACTTAGACGATATTTTAACTGGCAATAATCCTGGTTTTCATAAGTATGCTAAACAAATTGACCATCCGACATTACTTTAATTAAAGCCAACACCTACTCGGGCCCATTTCTTTATTTGGACATTTAGTCACTCAAGTATAATTTAACACTCGTTTAGAGGTGACTTTTTTCCGAGTATTTTAGAGAAAACCACAGGGACAATCCAGAGACACCAGTAACATTGACAATCCAGAGACACCGGCAACATTGACAATCCAGAGACACCGGCAACATTGACAATCCGGAGATACCGGTAACATTGACAATCCAGAGACATTGGTAGCATTGACAATCCAGAGACACTGGTAACATTGACAATCCAGAGTCACCGGCAACATTGACAATCCAGAGACACCGGTAACATTGACAATCCAGAGACACCGGCAACATTGACAATCCAGAGACACCGGTAACATTGACAATCCAGAGACACCAGTAACATTGACAATCCAGAGACACCGGCAACATTGACAATCCAGAGACACCGGTAACAGTGACAATCCAGAGACACCGGTAACAGTGACAAGCCAGAGACACCGGTAACATTGACAATCCAGAGACACCGGTAACATTGACAATCCAGAGACACCGGTAACATTGACAATCCAGAGACACCGTCAACATTGACAATCCAGAGACACCGGTAACATTGACAATCCAGACACCGGCAACATTGACAATCCAGAGACACCGGTAACATTGACAATCCAGAGACACCGGCAACATTGACAATCCAGAGACACCGGTAACATTGACAATCCAGAGACATCGGCAACATTGACAATCCAGAGACACCGGTAACATTGACAATCCAGAGACACCGGCAACATTGACAATCCAGAGACACCGGTAACATTGACAATCCAGAGACACCAGTAACATTGACAATCCAGACACCGGCAACATCGACAATCCAGAGACACCGGCAACATTGACAATCCAGACACCGGCAACATTGACAATCCAGAGACACCGGTAACATTGACAATCCAGAGACACCGGTAACATTGACAATCCAGAGACACCGGCAACATTGACAATCCAGAGACACCGGTAACATTGACAATCCAGAGACACCGGCAACATTGACAATCCAGAGACACCAGTAACATTGACAATCCAGAGACACCGGCAACATTGACAATCCAGAGACACCGGTAACATTGACAATCCAGAGACATCGGCAACATTGACAATCCAGAGACACCGGTAACATTGACAATCCAGAGACACCGGCAACATTGACAATCCAGAGACACCGGTAACATTGACAATCCAGAGACACCAGTAACATTGACAATCCAGACACCGGCAACATCGACAATCCAGAGACACCGGCAACATTGACAATCCAGACACCGGCAACATTGACAATCCAGAGACACCGGCAACATTGACAATCCAGACACCGACAACATTGACAATCCAGAGACACCGGCAACATTGACAATCCAGAGACGCTGGCAACATTGGGCACAAGACACAGAACGTAAAATAAACACAAAAAACTATAAGGATGAATAACACGGACAAGACCAAAATACTGGAGGTGTCCGCGAAGGGCAAACAGTTACCTTTTGGTATAAGACACCCACCGTGTAACTCATATAGTCATAAGTCTTGTCAGTGATAGAAGAAAGAACAAAATCTACATGAAAAGGAAAAGATCCATTGCCATATGAGAAATGAACATTTCTCCACGTCAACCAGTTCTTGGTGACGACTGTATCTAATGTTTGTAGCAATGACTTTAACCTATGAGCAACGGAGCCTTGTTTGAGTAGTGCTAAACTGAGCTCTGTCCAGAAAATCACTGCACTGGGCACAAGCTCTAGCATAACGTATAAGTTGTGAAATGTAATCTCCATATGCTGGTACTGCTGAATATTGCTACTGATAAAAGGGGGGTTGGCTATTGGAAAGTTTTACATGTAATTGCATGAGATGGGTTATGCTATTTAACGTCAATTTCAACAATATTTCAGTTATAAATATCGTGGCGGTCAGTTGTATTGGTGTAGCTATAGCACCGGAGAAACGCAAGTTACTGACAAACTTTATCACATCATGTTGTATCGAGTACACCTCTCCATGGACGTTGATTCCAACTTACAACGTACAACGTAGTGATAGGCACTGATTGCATAGGTAGTTGTAAATCCAATTGCCATACGATCATGACCACGGCGGCCTTTCACGTAATTGCAATAATGCTTTAAAATAATAAATTGACGTTCTTGCAATAATACTTATACAACAAGGCTATTGTTTCCAATCCGGTGTATTTCGACACTATCTACCTTCTCCACTGTGGAGTACAACTCATGTGGCAGGGGTATCCGCTGGTTGTGCCGGACGGATGAAGACTTGAAGTACTAGTGGTGTATGGAGAATGTCGCGCGCATTGCATGTAAAAGACAATTCGTAGCGGTTCATAACGAGCACTAGCCTGCTAGGAGTAGCTGCTGTGAAGAAATATCCAGCATATATATATATATACAAAACATGTAATTGTTTCCATGTGGCATTCTAAATTCAAACAACATTACGGGAAATATCATGATACTTTCCCGTACGGGAAAATTTGCCAAGGACTAAAATTGGTATAAAATATGTTTTTCAGAATGCAATGTCGAGCAAATTTTGTCATGGACTAAAAACTAGTATAAAAGATAGATATCTTAATGTGATGACATGGAAGAATCGGGACATTATTCAATTTTTATTTATACAAAAAAATGCACAAGGTATGTACAAATATCTTATTTGAAGAAAGGAATTTGATTTGCATAAAAAACCAAACTGATTCTAACAAAAGTTCTCTGTAGCTGATATCATCAACATGTTTAGAGTTTCGATGGTCAATACAGTGTTATGTCAGTAAAGGTTGGCGTATAACAGACAGGCACGAATAGTGCTCTACTGCTCCTTGTCTCATTTTTTTGATTCGTATGAAAAATACTTCCACAATCAAGAACTTCTCATGAGAAAACCCGGCTCTTTAATTTTACGTTCCTCTTTATAGATGGTGTCTTTTCACTGAATTGTTCAAAGTTTAGTGACTTGTAACTGTTGCATTTCTATTAAAAATAAAGCCCTTTTAACTTTCATATGTTCTAATTTTTTCTTGTCTTTCATAAATTGAAAGTTATTTTTATAATTGAACCCTTTTGAAAAGCTGTTATATGACTCAGTTTTTCTGAAATATTGCAATTGTCACCTCTATTTGCCCCGGTAGTTCTGAAAGAACCACTCGCTCGATTCTTAAAAAAAGAATTCATATAATTAACATGATTTTGGCGAAAAGAATTAATTAAAATTATAAAATTGAAAATTTATGGTGGTGTTGTTAGTTTTTGTAGAATGCAACATAGAAATATACGGGATGTTAAACTGAAAAAAAACAGTAGTGTTACAATGTATATCAAAATTTCCGGATTATTGGCTCCGCCACGACCGGCAAACGATTAGGGTTCTACACAAACTGTCATGTCAGCGCCCATGTTAAAATCAAAAATTTGTTTTGTTTTCTGTATTCAAAAGAAAATCATGGTAATTTGAAAAGAAAATCGACTGTCTCTATACAATCTATGATGTATTTCATACATCTAGTCCCATTCACATATTTGAGATATAGTTGTCCTTAAATATTGTTGAAAAAGATGAGGTCCATCATATTGACAAAAATGACACAAGTTACAACTTCATAAGCTCCGACCACAATACTTTGTTGACTATCTACATTACAATTCATGGACAATCAATGACTTGACCTGATTTTTATACAGACAAAAACCATACAAATGTAACGGGAACACTCGTTCATGACCACCTCTGGCTCTGCTCACTGGCTCAGTTGGCTTACAATATGAGAGATCTTGGAATCAAATCCCATCGGGGACATTGCATTTTTGTGAGGTAAAACATGCTCTACTGTTACACAAAGTTCAGATTTTTATAAATGGTAGCAAATCATATATCCGTAAGACCTTCGTTTAGACCAAAACACAACATATATAATCTGACAATGTATGGGCACAGAAAATAACATATTGCTATTTTTTGCCTCCAAAAGTTATGTTATTCATGTGAAAAAATGCATTGCCTTGTATATTAAAGCTTTTCGTAATATTGCAAGCCTTGCATTTTCTTCTTTGGGTAAAATCTCAATAAAAGGGAACCATAAAAAACTTGATATTAAAAAAAAATTTGTTTCGATTGTGTTAATGACTTAATTGGTTTAGAACAAAAAATAAACTTGACATGTGTGAAATGTATATGCTATCTTTAATGTGTAAACATCAATAGAAAAGAGATGATGTCATATGGTTTGCCTCTAGTGTACATTTCTGATACTCTGATTCAAATGTATTTCTGATTTATCAAAAATGTCAAAATACCTCAGAGTACATGTACAGTACTCCAAAGAATTTTACTAAATAGTTTATTACATATAATTAAGTAAAAACTTGGGTACATGTATTTTTATTGATTTTATAGAAGTGGAAGCTATCTTGATTTTTCTTTGACCGATAATTTTCTGGTTTCCAGTCATGACAAAGATTTTTTTCATAGTACATATATGTATTTAACCTTTTTTACCACATTTCTACCATTATGAGTGAACGATATTTGAATTGATTTGTACTGAGAAATACAGTGAAAAAAACCCATTGAGAATAAAATTTCAATGAGATTAAAGGGTAGCTGCATATTCTCTTTTCTGACATCACACTATGTAATTGACCAATCAATGATCAACTTTTAAGATATGAAGACAAATTTAGGTGAAGTCAATTTTAGCAATGTTTAAACACATTACTTTAGATGACCCAGAGTCTGTATTATTATATGACAGTTCACTCAATTTTAACAATGTTTAAACACATTACATTTGTAGATGAAAAACCTCCAAGTTTTAAGACATCTTATCTGGAAGAATTCTTATAGACGTTACAGCAGTAATTCTCCTAGAGATATGTTAACACTTCATGAACGAGGAATATTTCAGACAGTATTTCCTGAAACATAGTAAGAATATGTTCTTGTGAATGTATAGTAGATAGTTTTTAATTGTAATAGTTCAGCTATTTATTGTAGCAATGATGTGTGATGTAGACTGGAACACACATTAGTTTATTTGTGCCATCTCAATTAGCAATTTTAAGATCTGCAGTTATAATGTAAGCATTTTAACTTTATTTTGCAGTCTTTAATCTTCTTCATGTTTTAATTGTAATGTAATTATATAAAACTTGCTATTAGATTTTAATCCACAATCTAACTGTAGAGTAAACCATTATACAGAATACCCATAATCCATCACTGGAACAAACCATTACATAGAATACCCATAATCCATCACTGGAACAAACCATTACATAGAATACCCATAATCCATCACTGGAACAAACCATTACACAGAATACCCATAATCCATCACTGGAACAAATCATTACACAGAATACCCATAATCCATCACTGGAACAAACCATTACACAGAATACCCATAATCCATCACTGGAACAAATCATTACACAGAATACCCATAATCCATCACTGGAACAGATCATTACACAAAATACCCATAATCCATCACTGGAGCAAATCATTACACAGAATACCCATAATCCATCACTGGAACAAATCATTACACAGAATACCCATAATCCATCACTGGAACAAACCATTACACAGAATACCCATAATCCATCACTGGAACAAATCATTACACAGAATACCCATAATCCATCACTGGAACAAACCATTACACAGAATACCCATAATCCATCACTGGAGCAAATCATTACACAGAATACCCATAATCCATCACTGGAACAAATCATTACACAGAATACCCATAATCCATCACTGGAACAAACCATTACACAGAATACCCATAATCCATCACTGGAACAAATCATTACACAGAATACCCATAATCCATCACTGGAACAAATCATTACACAAAATACCCATAATCCATCACTGGAACAAATCATTACACAGAATACCCATAATCCATCACTGGAACAAACCATTACACAGAATACCCATAATCCATCACTGGAACAGATCATTACACAAAATACCCATAATCCATCACTGGAACAAATCATTACACAGAATACCCATAATCCATCACTGGAACAAACCATTACACAGAATACCCATAATCCATCACTGGAGCAAATCATTACACAGAATACCCATAATCCATCACTGGAACAAACCATTACACAGAATACCCATAATCCATCACTGGAGCAAATCATTACACAGAATACCCATAATCCATCACTGGAGCAAATCATTACACAGAATACCCATAATCCATCACTGGAACAAATCATTACACAGAATACCCATAATCCATCACTGGAACAAATCATTACACAAAATACCCATAATCCATCACTGGAACAAATTATTACACAGAATACCCATAATCCATCACTGGAACAAACCATTACACAGAAGACCCATAATCCATCACTGGAACAAACCATTACACAGAATACCCATAATCCATCACTGGAGCAAATCATTACACAGAATACCCATAATCCATCACTGGAACAAATCATTACACAAAATACCCATAATCCATCACTGGAACAAATTATTACACAGAATACCCATAATCCATCACTGGAACAAACCATTACACAGAATACCCATAATCCATCACTGGAACAGATCATTACACAAAATACCCATAATCCATCACTGGAACAAACCATTACATAGAATACCCATAATCCATCACTGGAACAAACCATTACACAGAATACCCATAATCCATCACTGGAACAAATCATTACACAGAATACCCATAATCCATCACTGGAACAAACCATTACACAGAATACCCATAATCCATCACTGGAACAAATCATTACACAGAATACCCATAATCCATCACTGGAACAGATCATTACACAAAATACCCATAATCCATCACTGGAGCAAATCATTACACAGAATACCCATAATCCATCACTGGAACAAATCATTACACAGAATACCCATAATCCATCACTGGAACAAACCATTACACAGAATACCCATAATCCATCACTGGAACAAATCATTACACAGAATACCCATAATCCATCACTGGAACAAACCATTACACAGAATACCCATAATCCATCACTGGAGCAAATCATTACACAGAATACCCATAATCCATCATTGGAACAAATCATTACACAGAATACCCATAATCCATCACTGGAACAAACCATTACACAGAATACCCATAATCCATCACTGGAACAAATCATTACACAGAATACCCATAATCCATCACTGGAACAAATCATTACACAAAATACCCATAATCCATCACTGGAACAAATCATTACACAGAATACCCATAATCCATCACTGGAACAAACCATTACACAGAATACCCATAATCCATCACTGGAACAGATCATTACACAAAATACCCATAATCCATCACTGGAACAAATCATTACACAGAATACCCATAATCCATCACTGGAACAAACCATTACACAGAATACCCATAATCCATCACTGGAGCAAATCATTACACAGAATACCCATAATCCATCACTGGAACAAACCATTACACAGAATACCCATAATCCATCACTGGAGCAAATCATTACACAGAATACCCATAATCCATCACTGGAGCAAATCATTACACAGAATACCCATAATCCATCACTGGAACAAATCATTACACAGAATACCCATAATCCATCACTGGAACAAATCATTACACAAAATACCCATAATCCATCACTGGAACAAATTATTACACAGAATACCCATAATCCATCACTGGAACAAACCATTACACAGAATACCCATAATCCATCACTGGAGCAAATCATTACACAGAATACCCATAATCCATCACTGGAACAAATCATTACACAAAATACCCATAATCCATCACTGGAACAAATCATTACACAGAATACCCATAATCCATCACTGGAACAAACCATTACACAGAATACCCATAATCCATCACTGGAACAAATCATTACACAGAATACCCATAATCCATCACTGGAACAGATCATTACACAAAATACCCATAATCCATCACTGGAGCAAATCATTACACAGAATACCCATAATCCATCACTGGAACAAATCATTACACAGAATACCCATAATCCATCACTGGAACAAACCATTACACAGAATACCCATAATCCATCACTGGAACAAATCATTACACAGAATACCCATAATCCATCACTGGAACAAACCATTACACAGAATACCCATAATCCATCACTGGAGCAAATCATTACACAGAATACCCATAATCCATCACTGGAACAAATCATTACACAGAATACCCATAATCCATCACTGGAACAAACCATTACACAGAATACCCATAATCCATCACTGGAACAAATCATTACACAGAATACCCATAATCCATCACTGGAACAAATCATTACACAAAATACCCATAATCCATCACTGGAACAAATCATTACACAGAATACCCATAATCCATCACTGGAACAAACCATTACACAGAATACCCATAATCCATCACTGGAACAGATCATTACACAAAATACCCATAATCCATCACTGGAACAAATCATTACACAGAATACCCATAATCCATCACTGGAACAAACCATTACACAGAATACCCATAATCCATCACTGGAGCAAATCATTACACAGAATACCCATAATCCATCACTGGAACAAACCATTACACAGAATACCCATAATCCATCACTGGAGCAAATCATTACACAGAATACCCATAATCCATCACTGGAGCAAATCATTACACAGAATACCCATAATCCATCACTGGAACAAATCATTACACAGAATACCCATAATCCATCACTGGAACAAATCATTACACAAAATACCCATAATCCATCACTGGAACAAATTATTACACAGAATACCCATAATCCATCACTGGAACAAACCATTACACAGAAGACCCATAATCCATCACTGGAACAAACCATTACACAGAATACCCATAATCCATCACTGGAGCAAATCATTACACAGAATACCCATAATCCATCACTGGAACAAATCATTACACAAAATACCCATAATCCATCACTGGAACAAATTATTACACAGAATACCCATAATCCATCACTGGAACAAACCATTACACAGAATACCCATAATCCATCACTGGAACAGATCATTACACAAAATACCCATAATCCATCACTGGAACAAACCATTACACAGAAGACCCATAATCCATCACTGGAACAAACCATTACACAGAATACCCATAATCCATCACTGGAGCAAATCATTACACAGAATACCCATAATCCATCACTGGAACAAATCATTACACAAAATACCCATAATCCATCACTGGAACAAATTATTACACAGAATACCCATAATCCATCACTGGAACAAACCATTACACAGAATACCCATAATCCATCACTGGAACAGATCATTACACAAAATACCCATAATCCATCACTGGAACAAACCATTACATAGAATACCCATAATCCATCACTGGAACAAACCATTACACAGAATACCCATAATCCATCACTGGAACAAATCATTACACAGAATACCCATAATCCATCACTGGAACAAACCATTACACAGAATACCCATAATCCATCACTGGAACAAATCATTACACAGAATACCCATAATCCATCACTGGAACAGATCATTACACAAAATACCCATAATCCATCACTGGAGCAAATCATTACACAGAATACCCATAATCCATCACTGGAACAAATCATTACACAGAATACCCATAATCCATCACTGGAACAAACCATTACACAGAATACCCATAATCCATCACTGGAACAAATCATTACACAGAATACCCATAATCCATCACTGGAACAAACCATTACACAGAATACCCATAATCCATCACTGGAACAAATCATTACACAGAATACCCATAATCCATCACTGGAACAAATCATTACACAAAATACCCATAATCCATCACTGGAACAAATCATTACACAGAATACCCATAATCCATCACTGGAACAAACCATTACACAGAATACCCATAATCCATCACTGGAACAGATCATTACACAAAATACCCATAATCCATCACTGGAACAAATCATTACACAGAATACCCATAATCCATCACTGGAACAAACCATTACACAGAATACCCATAATCCATCACTGGAGCAAATCATTACACAGAATACCCATAATCCATCACTGGAACAAACCATTACACAGAATACCCATAATCCATCACTGGAGCAAATCATTACACAGAATACCCATAATCCATCACTGGAGCAAATCATTACACAGAATACCCATAATCCATCACTGGAACAAATCATTACACAGAATACCCATAATCCATCACTGGAACAAATCATTACACAGAATACCCATAATCCATCACTGGAACAAATCATTACACAGAATACCCATAATCCATCACTGGAACAAACCATTACACAGAATACCCATAATCCATCACTGGAACAAATCATTACACAGAATACCCATAATCCATCACTGGAACAAACCATTACACAGAATACCCATAATCCATCACTGGAACAAATCATTACACAGAATACCCATAATCCATCACTGGAACAAATCATTACACAAAATACCCATAATCCATCACTGGAACAAATCATTACACAGAATACCCATAATCCATCACTGGAACAAACCATTACACAGAATACCCATAATCCATCACTGGAACAGATCATTACACAAAATACCCATAATCCATCACTGGAACAAATCATTACACAGAATACCCATAATCCATCACTGGAACAAACCATTACACAGAATACCCATAATCCATCACTGGAGCAAATCATTACACAGAATACCCATAATCCATCACTGGAACAAACCATTACACAGAATACCCATAATCCATCACTGGAGCAAATCATTACACAGAATACCCATAATCCATCACTGGAGCAAATCATTACACAGAATACCCATAATCCATCACTGGAACAAATCATTACACAGAATACCCATAATCCATCACTGGAACAAATCATTACACAAAATACCCATAATCCATCACTGGAACAAATTATTACACAGAATACCCATAATCCATCACTGGAACAAACCATTACACAGAAGACCCATAATCCATCACTGGAACAAACCATTACACAGAATACCCATAATCCATCACTGGAGCAAATCATTACACAGAATACCCATAATCCATCACTGGAACAAATCATTACACAAAATACCCATAATCCATCACTGGAACAAATTATTACACAGAATACCCATAATCCATCACTGGAACAAACCATTACACAGAATACCCATAATCCATCACTGGAACAGATCATTACACAAAATACCCATAATCCATCACTGGAACAAACCATTACACAGAAGACCCATAATCCATCACTGGAACAAACCATTACACAGAAGACCCATAATCCATCACTGGAACAAACCATTACACAGAATACCCATAATCCATCACTGGAGCAAATCATTACACAGAATACCCATAATCCATCACTGGAACAAATCATTACACAAAATACCCATAATCCATGACTGGAACAAATTATTACACAGAATACCCATAATCCATCACTGGAACAAACCATTACACAGAATACCCATAATCCATCACTGGAACAGATCATTACACAAAATACCCATAATCCATCACTGGAACAAACCATTACATAGAATACCCATAATCCATCACTGGAACAAACCATTACACAGAATACCCATAATCCATCACTGGAACAAACCATTACACAGAATACCCATAATCCATCACTGGAACAAACCATTACACAGAATACCCATAATCCATCACTGGAACAAATCATTACACAGAATACCCATAATCCATCACTGGAACAGATCATTACACAAAATACCCATAATCCATCACTGGAACAAATCATTACACAGAATACCCATAATCCATCACTGGAACAAACCATTACACAGAATACCCATAATCCATCACTGGAACAAATCATTACACAGAATACCCATAATCCATCACTGGAACAAACCATTACACAGAATACCCATAATCCATCACTGGAGCAAATCATTACACAGAATACCCATAATCCATCACTGGAACAAATCATTACACAGAATACCCATAATCCATCACTGGAACAAACCATTACACAGAATACCCATAATCCATCACTGGAACAAATCATTACACAGAATACCCATAATCCATCACTGGAACAAATCATTACACAAAATACCCATAATCCATCACTGGAACAAATCATTACACAGAATACCCATAATCCATCACTGGAACAAACCATTACACAGAATACCCATAATCCATCACTGGAACAGATCATTACACAAAATACCCATAATCCATCACTGGAACAAATCATTACACAGAATACCCATAATCCATCACTGGAACAAACCATTACACAGAATACCCATAATCCATCACTGGAGCAAATCATTACACAGAATACCCATAATCCATCACTGGAACAAACCATTACACAGAATACCCATAATCCATCACTGGAGCAAATCATTACACAGAATACCCATAATCCATCACTGGAGCAAATCATTACACAGAATACCCATAATCCATCACTGGAACAAATCATTACACAGAATACCCATAATCCATCACTGGAACAAATCATTACACAAAATACCCATAATCCATCACTGGAACAAATTATTACACAGAATACCCATAATCCATCACTGGAACAAACCATTACACAGAATACCCATAATCCATCACTGGAGCAAATCATTACACAGAATACCCATAATCCATCACTGGAACAAATCATTACACAAAATACCCATAATCCATCACTGGAACAAATCATTACACAGAATACCCATAATCCATCACTGGAACAAACCATTACACAGAATACCCATAATCCATCACTGGAACAAATCATTACACAGAATACCCATAATCCATCACTGGAACAGATCATTACACAAAATACCCATAATCCATCACTGGAGCAAATCATTACACAGAATACCCATAATCCATCACTGGAACAAATCATTACACAGAATACCCATAATCCATCACTGGAACAAACCATTACACAGAATACCCATAATCCATCACTGGAACAAATCATTACACAGAATACCCATAATCCATCACTGGAACAAACCATTACACAGAATACCCATAATCCATCACTGGAGCAAATCATTACACAGAATACCCATAATCCATCACTGGAACAAATCATTACACAGAATACCCATAATCCATCACTGGAACAAACCATTACACAGAATACCCATAATCCATCACTGGAACAAATCATTACACAGAATACCCATAATCCATCACTGGAACAAATCATTACACAAAATACCCATAATCCATCACTGGAACAAATCATTACACAGAATACCCATAATCCATCACTGGAACAAACCATTACACAGAATACCCATAATCCATCACTGGAACAGATCATTACACAAAATACCCATAATCCATCACTGGAACAAATCATTACACAGAATACCCATAATCCATCACTGGAACAAACCATTACACAGAATACCCATAATCCATCACTGGAGCAAATCATTACACAGAATACCCATAATCCATCACTGGAACAAACCATTACACAGAATACCCATAATCCATCACTGGAGCAAATCATTACACAGAATACCCATAATCCATCACTGGAGCAAATCATTACACAGAATACCCATAATCCATCACTGGAACAAATCATTACACAGAATACCCATAATCCATCACTGGAACAAATCATTACACAAAATACCCATAATCCATCACTGGAACAAATTATTACACAGAATACCCATAATCCATCACTGGAACAAACCATTACACAGAAGACCCATAATCCATCACTGGAACAAACCATTACACAGAATACCCATAATCCATCACTGGAGCAAATCATTACACAGAATACCCATAATCCATCACTGGAACAAATCATTACACAAAATACCCATAATCCATCACTGGAACAAATTATTACACAGAATACCCATAATCCATCACTGGAACAAACCATTACACAGAATACCCATAATCCATCACTGGAACAGATCATTACACAAAATACCCATAATCCATCACTGGAACAAACCATTACACAGAAGACCCATAATCCATCACTGGAACAAACCATTACACAGAATACCCATAATCCATCACTGGAGCAAATCATTACACAGAATACCCATAATCCATCACTGGAACAAATCATTACACAAAATACCCATAATCCATCACTGGAACAAATTATTACACAGAATACCCATAATCCATCACTGGAACAAACCATTACACAGAATACCCATAATCCATCACTGGAACAGATCATTACACAAAATACCCATAATCCATCACTGGAACAAATCATTACACAGAATACCCATAATCCATCACTGGAACAAACCATTACACAGAATACCCATAATCCATCACTGGAGCAAATCATTACACAGAATACCCATAATCCATCACTGGAACAAACCATTACACAGAATACCCATAATCCATCACTGGAACAAATCATTACACAGAATACCCATAATCCATCACTGGAACAAATCATTACACAAAATACCCATAATCCATCACTGGAACAAATTATTACACAGAATACCCATAATCCATCACTGGAACAAACCATTACACAGAATACCCATAATCCATCACTGGAACAGATCATTACACAAAATACCCATAATCCATCACTGGAACAAATCATTACACAGAATACCCATAATCCATCACTGGAACAAACCATTACACAGAATACCCATAATCCATCACTGGAGCAAATCATTACACAGAATACCCATAATCCATCACTGGAACAAACCATTACACAGAATACCCATAATCCATCACTGGAACAAACCATTACACAGAAGACCCATAATCCATCACTGGAACAAACCATTACACAGAATACCCATAATCCATCACTGGAGCAAATCATTACACAGAATACCCATAATCCATCACTGGAACAAATCATTACACAGAATACCCATAATCCATCACTGGAACAAATCATTACACAAAATACCCATAATCCATCACTGGAACAAATTATTACACAGAATACCCATAATCCATCACTGGAACAAACCATTACACAGAAGACCCATAATCCATCACTGGAACAAACCATTACACAGAATACCCATAATCCATCACTGGAGCAAATCATTACACAGAATACCCATAATCCATCACTGGAACAAATCATTACACAAAATACCCATAATCCATCACTGGAACAAATTATTACACAGAATACCCATAATCCATCACTGGAACAAACCATTACACAGAATACCCATAATCCATCACTGGAGCAAATCATTACACAAAATACCCATAATCCATCACTGGAACAAATCATTACACAGAAGACCCATAATCCATCACTGGGACAAATCATGACAGAGAATATCTGTAATCCATCACTGGAACAAATCATTATGCCACTACTATTGTATAAAGTAGTGCATACCTGACAACAATTTACATGGAATTTTTCTGCTTTTAACTTTTAGCCTTTCTGATCATAATAGGAAATACAGGCTTTTGAGAAAATTCTTCCGAAAAATCTTAAAACTACTACTCAGAATATTCATTATATTATATCTATCACTGGAACTAATCATTAAGAATAAAATGCCAACCATCACATATAATATCAAACATTTTGTCAGACATAAAAATGCTGTTTTGACATTTCAATATCTCTCTATTTATTTTAATACTCAATAAAAGATAAAACCCCATAATTAGATTTCCTTTGGGTTTTTTTTTTCAATCTTTCGCTAGATCAAGTAAAGGTATCTGTATTTATTATGTATTTTCAGCACATCAGATTTAGTTAATCAATTGTCCAAGTCTATCAGTGTATACTGTGGTTTTGATCCCACTGCAGATAGCCTCCATATTGGTAATCTGTTAGCTATTATAGGACTGATACATTGTCAGAGAGGAGGTCACCAGCCTCTATGTGTGGTATGTATACAGATAGCCTCCATATTGGTAATCTGTTAGCTATTATAGGACTGATACATTGTCAGAGAGGAGGTCACCAGCCTCTATGTGTGGTATGTATACAGATAACCTCCATATTGGTAATCTGTTAGCTATTATAGGACTGATACATTGTCAGAGAGGAGGTCACCAGCCTCTATGTGTGGTATGTATACAGATAGCCTCCATATTGGTAATCTGTTAGCTATTATAGGACTGATACATTGTCAGAGAGGAGGTCACCAGCCTCTATGTGTGGTATGTATACAGATAGCCTCCATATTGGTAATCTGTTAGCTATTATAGGACTGATACATTGTCAGAGAGGAGGTCACCAGCCTCTATGTGTGGTATGTATACAGATAGCCTCCATATTGGTAATCTGTTAGCTATTATAGAACTGATACATTGTCAGAGAGGAGGTCACCAGCCTCTATGTGTGGTATGTATACAGATAGCCTCCATATTGGTAATCTGTTAGCTATTATAGGACTGATACATTGTCAGAGAGGAGGTCACCAGCCTCTATGTGTGGTATGTATACAGATAGCCTCCATATTGGTAATCTGTTAGCTATTATAGGACTGATACATTGTCAGAGAGGAGGTCACCAGCCTCTATGTGTGGTATGTATACAGATAGCCTCCATATTGGTAATCTGTTAGCTATTATAGGACTGATACATTGTCAGAGAGGAGGTCACCAGCCTCTATGTGTGGTATGTATACAGATAGCCTCCATATTGGTAATCTGTTAGCTATTATAGGACTGATACATTGTCAGAGAGGAGGTCACCAGCCTCTATGTGTGGTATGTATACAGATAGCCTCCATATTGGTAATCTGTTAGCTATTATAGGACTGATACATTGTCAGAGAGGAGGTCACCAGCCTCTATGTGTGGTATGTATACAGATAGCCTCCATATTGGTAATCTGTTAGCTATTATAGGACTGATACATTGTCAGAGAGGAGGTCACCAGCCTCTATGTGTGGTATGTATACAGATAGCCTCCATATTGGTAATCTGTTAGCTATTATAGGACTGATGCATTGTCAGAGAGGAGGTCACCAGCCTCTATGTGTGGTATGTATACAGATAGCCTCCATATTGGTAATCTGTTAGCTATTATAGGACTGATACATTGTCAGAGAGGAGGTCACCAGCCTCTATGTGTGGTATGTATACAGATAGCCTCCATATTGGTAATCTGTTAGCTATTATAGGACTGATACATTGTCAGAGAGGAGGTCACCAGCCTCTATGTGTGGTATGTATACAGAGAGCCTCCATATTGGTAATCTGTTAGCTATTATAGGACTGATACATTGTCAGAGAGGAGGTCACCAGCCTCTATGTGTGGTATGTATACAGATAGCCTCCATATTGGTAATCTGTTAGCTATTATAGGACTGATGCATTGTCAGAGAGGAGGTCACCAGTGTGGTATGTATACTGTGTTTTGTTGCAGATGCAGTACATCATACCTGTAGCTAATCTGTTTGTACTTTATGCCTTTGAGTTATGTATAGCTCTCCACTGTTGTAAAGTGACTTTAATTTCTCTAACGTTTCAACATTCTTACATATCATCATGTGGTCCCAGGAGGTATATACAGTCAAACCTGCCCATGCATTCACCTCTATTAAGCAGTTACCTGTATTAAAAGGTCAAATTTTTCTTGTCCTGTCTTAGAAAATTTCATATTAATTGAACCTCTAATATGAAACCGGCACGGCCATGAATGCTCGCGCATCTGAAAATTATCTGGCAATTTCACGCTCATCCAGTGCATCAAAAAGTGTCGAGATTTTTTGGGCAGAGATATATTGGGGACGACTTATTTTTAGGGCCGAATCTAGTCTCATTCAATCGAGCTGTCGTTCCTTTATTGGAGTTATCGTTCCTTACAAAATCTCAAAAGTTAACTTCTGCGTAGAAACAAAAATTCTTGTCAGTATGTCAGAAGAGATTAAATAAATTAAAAAATAAATGACTTTTATTACACACGGGTTCCGGGTTTCAGTGGTATCGGACGTACGAGAGAGGGTACAAGACTTCAGGATCACCTTTGTGCTTTATGCTAAGAAGATCTTCATTAATTGAGTGTGTTAGTGTGTTACACGGAAACCGGTGTTTACAAAGCATCCTAAGTAAACATTTTATACCATAAAGAACTCGCTTAAGCTCGCATATTAAGAGGTCACCTGTCTTTAAAGACCACTTTTTCTTTGTCCCAAAGGCGACCTCTTAATACAGGTTTGACTGTATATTGTTTCACTAAATCCTTTAACCTACATAAATGGACAGCATTGTATAGACAAAGGCATGCATAAGGAGGACACATATGCAATAATATTTTCAGTGTCAAAACAATCTCTAATTGTAAATATATTCAAACATGCAAATGAAAAGTAAATCATGTATTTTACCACCAGAAAAATATAGAGCTATCCAGTCAAAATTGAGGTGACATAAGTTGTAAAATTAATACAATGTATAACCTTCAGTTTGATATTAAGTGGTTTATTTATTCATTATTCATTTGCATTATAAGTCTGTAAGTAATAATAAATACTAAAATAGACTTATTTATTATGGAAAAAAAAGAGATGAAATGGTATGGATGATTCCCTGAATATCAACTTTCAAAATCATCAAAAGACATTTGACCACTGTAATTAGAATGAATTAAGGGACCATTAGAGGGGATTATGAGTTACAGTCAAACCTGTATTAAAAGGTCACCTTTGGGATAAAGAAAATGTGGCCTTATAAGACAGGTCACCTCTTGAAAGAGGTTCAATTCGTATGAAGCTTTCTATGACAGGGTAAGAAAAAGGTGACCTTTTAATACAGGTGACTGCTTAATAAAGGTGACCACATAAGCAGGTTTGACTGTATTTGTATAGATGTTTATTTACATTACAGGTGGGAGGAGCTACAGGAATTATAGGGGATCCTAGTGGGAAAACAAAGGACAGAGAAGCCATGTCACCAATGGACATAGAAAACAATACAATAGCCATCACAAACCAGTTAAATCAAATATTTAACAATCATGAACAATATATCTGGAAACATCAACATAAAAAACTCAAGCCTGTTAAGTAAGTGAAGGAAACAAGATTGTTTATATATTATATAATCATTTTTTTTTAATTAAGTTTATTTATGAAGCACAATTTTACCCAAACGGGTTGAAGGCATATAACACATATTACAATACAAATATCATATAATGAAAATTATGTTTCAGTAGAAAAGACATCAACATATATAAACATCAATAATTCTCCCTTAAAACTGATTTGTACGATATACTTGAGATATTGTTGATGAAAGTGACGTTAAAGATCCATAATCTTAATGATAAGTTACTAATGTTATATTATTTTCCTGACTGTATTTAAAACCTGAACAACAGACATCATAATTATTGTATTTTTTTACAGAATTATAAATAACACAGAATGGTACAAGGATGAAAACATTTTAACGTTTATGTCTCGTGTTGGACGTTCATTTAGAATGACAGACATGTTAGGCAGGGAGAGGTATGTGGAGACATTAGTGATTAAGTAAGAGTCCATGATTAATGAAGGCCGTCCTGGTCATGAATGTATGGTAGTTGGATTTACAACTACCTGTGACTATCACCACTAAAGTTGTGAGTTCGAATCTTGTTCATGGCAAGGTGTACACGATACAACATTATGTGATAAAGTTTGTCAGTGACATGCGACAGGTCAGTGGTTTTCTCCGGGTACTCCGGTTTCCTCCACCAATAAAATATAGCTGAAATATTGTTGAAAGTGGCATTAATCTTCATAAACCAAAACCTATGATTAATTCAATTTCAATATAAAAGTTACAAATAAAAAAAATGCCGACAATTTACAGGACATTCTTCATATTCATTGTCAGTCAAAATCTAACTGAATGTCAAAGGAATGAATTATTAAGCATGATATAAACGATGTCCATTGTGAATTAAACTTATAACTAGCAGGTACCTTGAAGGAATCATGGTTTTTCTCTGATGTATCTAAAATAATACATCCAAGCAAACATTTACTGCCAATACTGGATAAGAAATTTACTGCCAGTTTTTTGGTCTTTATGAGAAATTTACTTTAGATGAACAAAAACCAATGTATATGTCAGGAAAAGGTCCACTGAATAAATTATATTTGATGAAAAGCACATGTATGGTAGGAAAACAGAGTAATAGTTGAAATTCAGAATGCTAGTTTTATATTTCTTGAATATACTGATATCATGATATAACATTGGCCATGTTTGATCTTGTATTTCAGTGTAAAAGGGAGATTATCAAGTTCTGAGGGAATGAATTTTACAGAATTTACATACCAAATATTCCAGGCTTATGATTGGTTACAGCTTTATCAAAAATATAATTGTATAATACAGGTAATTTTAGATATTTTTCTGATAATTGCTTTATTCAAAATATTATTGTCACTGTTTACTTCAAAGATAATTTATGTGCTATTGAAACAGAGCAGTGATAAACTGGTTTGTGTTTCTTTAATTTTACAGGTTTTCTCCGGATACTCCTGTTTCCTCCACCAATGATACTGACTGCCTGATATAGTATAGTATAAGTTTATTAACCAAATCAGGTCCCCAGGAGGGCATATACAATTAACAAATATGATTGATACACAACAACAATACAACAAACTAAATATTTACAGTGAAGTATCAATAATTGTGGTGCAGGCACACGGGCAGGAAAAGAGATATATGCACATAAGCATACACACACATACTCACATATATATAATGATGAAAAGTGAACAACAGCAAAAAAAACAAAAAACAAAAAAAATCTCACGGGGGGAGGTGGGGGATGAGAGAGAACATATACATATATCAGGTGATTCATCACCAATCTGCAAGAGGTACCTTGAGTCGATGCTAAAAGGAATAAAGTCCTACTGAAATACTGTTGAAAGTGGCATTAAACACCATACGCCTAACACTTTAATTTTACAGAATAATTTCCAGGTATTCAAAATAATTGTTTGATTGACTGTAAATTTTACACCTTGCTTGAAGAACTACTGCAAATTACACTATTTAATTCTCATGTCTAGTGACATTATAACATTCTGACTTCAGACCATAGATTATTATATGCCCAAATTTAACACTGGGGAATTGAACTAAGACCTAACATATTTTAGTTGTGAGTTATTTCCCCTTATTACAGTGACGTCTGCTGAATAGCCAGGAAGAAGAAATATACAAAATACTTCCGTGGGAAAATGTAAATTGCTATATGTGTTACAAGAATGCCATGCTTCTCATTGGTCATAATAAGTAAGGGCTTATGAGTTGTTTATGTTGTTATGTGAGAAGGCAAATGTTTCTTACACTCTCCATTAATATATTCCCTTTAATACTACACATCAACAAGTAAAGCTGCTTTTGTGACCATCAAATCCCCAATTGATGCTGGAAATTCTTCAAATACAATACTTAATTATTGAATATTTTACCACTGGAATATGTGAAGGAAATATTAGAATACAAAATGTTTTTTTGTCTGACTTACAATAAAAAATGTATTTGGTATTTGATGTACATGTATTTCAATACATTTATTTAATTCAATTCATTCATATTCCTACTGAATATATTATTTTAAAGAAAACAATATTACTTATCTAGATGGTGTTAATATTTCAATGACAATGCAATGGACTGTGTTATATTGTAAACAATATTGGTGGATACTAATTTGTAATAATTTTTATTATAGATTGGTGGAAGCGATCAGTTAGGCAATATTGTTAGTGGATATGAGTTTATAACTAAAATAACTGGCAATAGAGTCTTTGGTAAGGTTTATTTAATCTTATAGCGTTTAGTTTACCAGTTTTTTGTTGTAATCAGTTTGTTGTCGTCTGTCCTTGATAAGCGTTTCACATTTCAGTCTTCTAGGCTTTAAATATAACTTTGATAGTCATGCTTTGTGATTTTCATTCTCGTAAGATATTTTGCTTTCTGATTGGCTGAAATTTCAATTTCTTCTTCTCGGATATTAATTGCATATAAAAGGAATTTTTTCCTCATATGTGACACTATACAAAGTTAATGTTTCCTCTGTTTGAAATTCAAATTGGCAGGGTCTGTGAATGTTAATAGTTAACTGTCAACCTAGCTAATAAGGTACAAGGTTGACAAGTCTCATCAGACAACAATAATTTATTAGAACTGAAGCTTTACAGAATGATTTGTAGATGATCCATATTTGGGTTGATGTATACAATGATTTTTTGTTCATGTTATATGAAATAAGCTTTGTTTTAATCATTTCTTTTTTAAACCAATGAGGAACTGTTAATGATGTGAGTAATTACAGCTTCCTCCGAGTTCCTGATTAAATTGTATTTTTATGTGATATTACATTATTTCTAGGGTTAACAGTACCACTTGTGAAATCATCTACTGGTGATAAACTAGGAAAGTCTGCTGGCAATGCTTTATGGCTAGATCCCTATAAAACATTTCCTTTTGATCTTTATCAGGTAAGTTCTGGAGAATGACTGTGTTGTAACGGTGCACATGTTCACCAGGTGTTCATGTCCTGGTGAAGTTAAACAAAAGACAGTGTAAAATATATATTTGTTTCTTCTCTGATAAGCACACAGAGTTTTAGAGACAACAATGGCTGGATCAACTGAAAGTCAAAATACTGTGAATGTGAAGTGACATGTTTACTATGGACTATTACTTATCTGAATTAAGACTGTTATAATTGTGAGGTGACATGTTTACTATAGAATATTACTTATCTGAGTTAAGACTGTTTTAATTGTGAGGTGACATGTTAACTATAGACTATTACTTATCTGAGTTAAGACTGTTTTAATTGTGAGGTGATATGTTAACTATGGACTATTACTTATCTGAGTTAAGACTGTTTTAATTGTGAGGTGACATGTTTACTATGGACTATTACTTATCTGAATTAAGACTGTTATAATTGTGAGGTGACATGTTTACTATAGAATATTACTTATCTGAGTTAAGACTGTTTTAATTGTGAGGTGACATGTTAACTATAGACTATTACTTATCTGAGTTAAGACTGTTTTAATTGTGAGGTGATATGTTAACTATGGACTATTACTTATCTGAGTTAAGACTGTTTTAATTGTGAGGTGACATGTTTACTATAGACTATTACTTATCTGAGTTAAGACTGTTTTAATTGTGAGGTGACATGTTTACTATAGACTATTACTTATCTGAGTTAAGACTGTTTTAATTATGAGGTGACATGTTAACTATAGACTATTACTTATCTGAGTTAAGACTGTTTTAATTGTGAGGTGATATGTTAACTATGGACTATTACTTATCTGAGTTAAGACTGTTTTAATTGTGAGGTGACATGTTTACTATAGAATATTACTTATCTGAGTTAAGACTGTTTTAATTATGAGGTGACATGTTAACTATAGACTATTACTTATCTGAGTTAAAACTGTACTTATCGGAGTTAAGACTGTTTTAATTATGAGGTGACATGTTTACTATAGACTATTACTTATCTGAGTTAAAACTGTTTTAATTGTGAGGTGATATGTTAACTATGGACTATTACTTATCTGAGTTAAGACTGTTTTAATTATGAGGTGACATGTTAACTATAGACTATTACTTATCTGAGTTAAGACTGTTTTAATTGTGAGGTGATATGTTTACTATAGACTATTACTTATCTGAGTTAAAACTGTTTTAATTGTGAGGTGACATGTTAACTATGGACTATTACTTATCTGAGTTAAAACTGTTTTAATTGTGAGGTGATATGTTAACTATAGACTATTACTTATCTGAGTTAAGACTGTTTTAATTATGAGGTGACATGTTAACTATAGACAATTACTTATCTGAGTTAAAACTGTTTTAATTGTGAGGTGACATGTTAACTATAGACAATTACTTATCTGAGTTAAAACTGTTTTAATTATGAGGTG
The DNA here is from genome assembly GCA_963383655.1 of Bathymodiolus septemdierum. Lineage (NCBI taxonomy): Eukaryota > Metazoa > Mollusca > Bivalvia > Mytilida > Modiolidae > Bathymodiolus > Bathymodiolus septemdierum. Next base: position 95,838,898 of record OY726522.1, on the reverse strand, counting down.
ACATGTTAACTATAGACAATTACTTATCTGAGTTAAAACTGTTTTAATTGTGAGGTGACATGTTTACTATAGACTATTACTTATCTGAGTTAAGACTGTTTTAATTGTGAGGTGACATGTTAACTATAGACTATTACTTATCTGAGTTAAAACTGTTTTAATTGTAAGGTGATATGTTAACTATAGACTATTACTTATCTGAGTTAAGACTGTTTTAATTATGAGGTGACATGTTAACTATAGACTATTACTTATCTGAGTTAAAACTGTTTTAATTGTGAGGTGACATGTTAACTATGGACTATTACTTATCTGAGTTAAGACTGTTTTAATTGTGAGGTGACATGTTAACTATAGACTATTACTTATCTGAGTTAAGACTGTTTTAATTGTGAGGTGATATGTTTACTATAGACTATTACTTATCTGAGTTAAAACTGTTTTAATTGTGAGGTGACATGTTTACTATAGACTATTACTTATCTGAGTTAAGACTGTTTTAATTGTGAGGTGACATGTTAACTATGGACTATTACTTATCTGAGTTAAGACTGTTTTAATTGTGAGATGACATGTTTACTATAGACTATTACTTATCTGAGTTAAGACTGTTTTAATTGTGAGGTGACATGTTAACTATGGACTATTACTTATCTGAGTTAAGACTGTTTTAATTGTGAGGTGACATGTTTACTATAGACTATTACTTATCTGAGTTAAGACTGTTTTAATTGTGAGGTGACATGTTTACTATAGACTATTACTTATCTGAGTTAAAACTGTTTTAATTGTGAGGTGACATGTTAACTATGGACTATTACTTATCTGAGTTAAGACTGTTTTAATTGTGAGGTGACATGTTTACTATAGACTATTACTTATCTGAGTTAAGACTGTTTTAATTATGAGGTGACATGTTAACTATAGACTATTACTTATCTGAGTTAAGACTGTTTTAATTGTGAGGTGACATGTTAACTATGGACTATTACTTATCTGAGTTAAGACTGTTTTAATTGTGAGGTGACATGTTTACTATAGACTATTACTTATCTGAGTTAAAACTGTTTTAATTGTGAGGTGACATGTTAACTATGGACTATTACTTATCTGAGTTAAGACTGTTTTAATTGTGAGGTGACATGTTTACTATAGACTATTACTTATCTGAGTTAAGACTGTTTTAATTATGAGGTGACATGTTAACTATAGACTATTACTTATCTGAGTTAAGACTGTTTTAATTGTGAGGTGACATGTTAACTATGGACTATTACTTATCTGAGTTAAAACTGTTTTAATTATGAGGTGACATGTTTACTATAGACTATTACTTATCTGAGTTAAGACTGTTTTAATTATGAGGTGATATGTTAACTATGGACTATTACTTATCTGAGTTAAGACTGTTTTAATTGTGAGGTGACATGTTTACTATAGAATATTACTTATCTGAGTTAAAACTGTTTTAATTATGAGGTGACATGTTAACTATAGACTATTACTTATCTGAGTTAAAACTGTACTTATCGGAGTTAAGACTGTTTTAATTATGAGGTGACATGTTTACTATAGACTATTACTTATCTGAGTTAAAACTGTTTTAATTGTGAGGTGATATGTTAACTATGGACTATTACTTATCTGAGTTAAGACTGTTTTAATTATGAGGTGACATGTTAACTATAGACTATTACTTATCTGAGTTAAAACTGTTTTAATTGTGAGGTGACATGTTAACTATGGACTATTACTTATCTGAGTTAAAACTGTTTTAATTGTGAGGTGATATGTTAACTATAGACTATTACTTATCTGAGTTAAGACTGTTTTAATTATGAGGTGACATGTTAACTATAGACAATTACTTATCTGAGTTAAAACTGTTTTAATTGTGAGGTGACATGTTAACTATAGACAATTACTTATCTGAGTTAAAACTGTTTTAATTATGAGGTGACATGTTAACTATAGACAATTACTTATCTGAGTTAAAACTGTTTTAATTGTGAGGTGACATGTTTACTATAGACTATTACTTATCTGAGTTAAGACTGTTTTAATTGTGAGGTGACATGTTAACTATAGACTATTACTTATCTGAGTTAAAACTGTTTTAATTGTAAGGTGATATGTTAACTATAGACTATTACTTATCTGAGTTAAGACTGTTTTAATTATGAGGTGACATGTTAACTATAGACTATTACTTATCTGAGTGAAAACTGTACTTATCGGAGTTAAGACTGTTTTAATTATGAGGTGACATGTTTACTATAGACTATTACTTATCTGAGTTAAGACTGTTTTAATTGTGAGGTGACATGTTTACTATAGAATATTACTTATCTGAGTTAAGACTGTTTTAATTATGAGGTGACATGTTAACTATAGACTATTACTTATCTGAGTTAAAACTGTACTTATCGGAGTTAAGACTGTTTTAATTATGAGGTGACATGTTTACTATAGACTATTACTTATCTGAGTTAAAACTGTTTTAATTGTGAGGTGATATGTTAACTATGGACTATTACTTATCTGAGTTAAGACTGTTTTAATTATGAGGTGACATGTTAACTACTTATCTGAGTTAAAACTGTTTTAATTGTGAGGTGACATGTTAACTATGGACTATTACTTATCTGAGTTAAAACTGTTTTAATTGTGAGGTGATATGTTAACTATAGACTATTACTTATCTGAGTTAAGACTGTTTTAATTATGAGGTGACATGTTAACTATAGACAATTACTTATCTGAGTTAAAACTGTTTTAATTATGAGGTGACATGTTAACTATAGACAATTACTTATCTGAGTTAAAACTGTTTTAATTGTGAGGTGACATGTTTACTATAGACTATTACTTATCTGAGTTAAGACTGTTTTAATTGTGAGGTGACATGTTAACTATAGACTATTACTTATCTGAGTTAAAACTGTTTTAATTGTAAGGTGATATGTTAACTATAGACTATTACTTATCTGAGTTAAGACTGTTTTAATTATGAGGTGACATGTTAACTATAGACTATTACTTATCTGAGTTAAAACTGTTTTAATTGTGAGGTGACATGTTAACTATGGACTATTACTTATCTGAGTTAAGACTGTTTTAATTGTGAGGTGACATGTTAACTATAGACTATTACTTATCTGAGTTAAGACTGTTTTAATTGTGAGGTGATATGTTTACTATAGACTATTACTTATCTGAGTTAAAACTGTTTTAATTGTGAGGTGACATGTTTACTATAGACTATTACTTATCTGAGTTAAGACTGTTTTAATTGTGAGGTGACATGTTAACTATGGACTATTACTTATCTGAGTTAAGACTGTTTTAATTGTGAGGTGACATGTTAACTATAGACTATTACTTATCTGAGTTAAGACTGTTTTAATTATGAGGTGACATGTTAACTATAGACTATTACTTATCTGAGTTAAGACTGTTTTAATTGTGAGGTGACATGTTAACTATGGACTATTACTTATCTGAGTTAAGACTGTTTTAATTGTGAGGTGACATGTTTACTATAGACTATTACTTATCTGAGTTAAGACTGTTTTAATTGTGAGGTGACATGTTAACTATGGACTATTACTTATCTGAGTTAAGACTGTTTTAATTATGAGGTGACATGTTAACTATAGACTATTACTTATCTGAGTTAAGACTGTTTTAATTATGAGGTGACATGTTAACTATAGACTATTACTTATCTGAGTTAAGACTGTTTTAATTGTGAGGTGACATGTTAACTATGGACTATTACTTATCTGAGTTAAGACTGTTTTAATTGTGAGGTGACATGTTTACTATAGACTATTACTTATCTGAGTTAAGACTGTTTTAATTGTGAGGTGACATGTTAACTATGGACTATTACTTATCTGAGTTAAGACTGTTTTAATTGTGAGGTGACATGTTTACTATAGACTATTACTTATCTGAGTTAAGACTGTTTTAATTGTGAGGTGACATGTTTACTATAGACTATTACTTATCTGAGTTAAAACTGTTTTAATTGTGAGGTGACATGTTAACTATGGACTATTACTTATCTGAGTTAAGACTGTTTTAATTGTGAGGTGACATGTTTACTATAGACTATTACTTATCTGAGTTAAAACTGTTTTAATTGTGAGGTGACATGTTATCTATGGACTATTACTTATCTGAGTTAAGACTGTTTTAATTGTGAGGTGACATGTTTACTATAGACTATTACTTATCTGAGTTAAGACTGTTTTAATTGTGAGGTGATATGTTAACTATGGACTATTACTTATCTGAGTTAAGACTGTTTTAATTGTGAGGTGATATGTTTACTATAGACTATTACTTATCTGAGTTAAGACTGTTTTAATTGTGAGGTGACATGTTTACTATAGACTATTACTTATCTGAGTTAAGACTGTTTTAATTATGAGGTGACATATTTACTATAGACTATTACTTATCTGAGTTAAGACTGTTTTAATTGTGAGGTGATATTTGTTTACTATGGGCCATTACTTTTCTGAGTTAAGACTGTTTTAATCCAGTTCTGCATACAGGTCTAGCAACATACATGTATATCAAAATATAATGTGATCTTGCTGTGATATATAGAATTAAAATTGGTCATTTGTCATTTAACAATATTTACTTGCTCATTCAGGAGGCAAATGAATATTGTTATGTGTTTAAATGATTATAATAAAAAATCCTTTTTGAATTTTGCTCTTATGAAAATTCCATATGATGAATTTAAAAAATGCACCTTGTACAAATACCGGTAGTGGTTACAAGTTCTTAAATATGCATATAGTCCAGTTCACATATAAGAAAATTGGTTAAAATGAAGAATCGGTTATGCAGTACTAAACAAATTATTTATTCCTGTCAAATCATGGTAACATTTATGCTTATTTAGATCGCTTACTGCCAAATTCATTGTATTGAAATGATTATACATACAGTGCACTAAATGTAATTCTAATGTAATTGTTTAATATTCCTGGTTTGTGATTGGACAATGCTGTAATTTTCAAGGTATCAATTCCACGGTTGAAATATCATGAGATATTTTTAGAATTTTAGCTGATTACTGTTTACGTCATCTTGTCAATAATGTGGCAATTGCACATGATTACATTGGAATGGAGATAACTGTATTGTATTTGAAAATTTAACGGCATTAATTGTCGATTTAATGGTGTAATTTTCACGGTATTCCACGGTTGAAATAGCATGAGATATTTTTAGAATTTTAGTTGATTACCGCTTACATCATCTTGTCAATAATGTGGCAATACACATCTATGCACATGATTACATTATACATTAGAATGGAGATAACAGTATTGTATTTGAAAATTTCACGGCATTAATTGTCGATTTAATGGTGTAATTTTCACGGTTGAAATAGCATGAGATATTTTTAGAATTTTAGCTGATTACCGCTTATGTCATCTTGTCAATTATGTGGCAATACACATCTATACACATGATTACATTCAAATGGAGATAACTGTATTGCATTTGAAAATTTCACAGCATTAATTGTCTATTCACGTTGCCAGTAAATTCAATTTGCAACCATCAAATCTCTAATTGATGCCATGAAATTTTCAAATACAATAAGTTATCTCCTAAATATTATTGCTGATTAAAAATTCAACATGCTGCCAGAGCCTATAATGCCATTGATTGGCTGAGATTTAAAGCTCTACACAGTGGTTTGAAATTTCATATGATTCTGGGGTTATTATTTACAAAGTGTGTGGTTTTTTTTCTGATCAGAAATAAAAGATGGCCACCACCACAGGGCATAATTTAACAGAAATATCATGGACCTCTAAACATCAGAAATCCAAGACGGCTGTCACAAAGTTTTTGTTTCTTTTTTAATTGTTGTTTAGAATTTTGAGAATAGCCATCACTGCAGGAATGGACCAAATAGAGAAATGTTAAAATATCTTCTCAGAAACCACAGACTTGATTGAAGCCACATTACAATAAGACTGATAGTTTATAACTTTGTGAGTGATTAAAACGTAGATATAAAATTTAGTATGCACGACACGTTACTGGAATAACCTTCATCAGGTATGCTCAAAATCGAAAGATTGGAAAGCCAAATAATTTTAAAGTTTTGGGAGTAATAAATCCAAAGGCCTTAAACAGGATAGCCAAAATCAGCTAAGGTCACCTATGTCTGAGGGAGGAGAACCTTAGTTTTATTAATAATTACATTATTTAGGAACTGTAATACAGGCTCATGTGAATCTGTAGTGTAGTTAGATTAAACAGTCTGAGTTATTTTATTTTTTTCAGTACTTTATAAACCTGCCAGATTCAGAAGTAGAAAAACATCTTAAATTGTTTACATTTTTACCTGATTCAGAAATAAGGAATATTATGAGAGATCATAAGGTAAGACTTTATGTGTGTGTGTTTATGGTGTTTAATGCCACTTTCAACAATATTTCAGTTATATCGTGGAGGTCAATTTTATTGGTGGAGAGTACCGGGAGAAAACCACTGACCTGTCGCAAGTCACTGACAAACTTTATCACATAATGTTGTATCTAGTACATTTCGCCATGAATGGGGTTCGAAGTCACAACTTTAGTGGTGATAGGAATTGATTTCACAGGTAGTTGTAAATCGAACTACCATACGATTCCGACCACGACGGTCCCAAGACTTTATGATACTGTGCAAAAAACACCAGCAGGTACTTAAACCAATAATCAAATTATTTATTTATATGATAATCAGACTTTAGTTGTGTTAGGTTGTTGTACTGGTTGGATTTGTTTTGATAATACACTATCATTACAAAAAAAATCAACAAACAACATATTTTAATTAGATTGTGGGTAACTTGTCCTTTGAAGATGTCTGACAGCAATTTTATTGAACAAATATATTTTCTAACAGGCTTTTAAAAACTTCTATGAGAACCTTAAACTGCTGTCATTGCCCCACATCCTCATTGGAACCTGTATAGTTTCTGGTCAATACAATTGAATTTGACATGAAGCATCATTGTGATACATTGAGTTAAGTTTATATAAATAAGGACATCTGGGGCTAAACTTTTTGGCATATACAGGTAGTTAAATAATTGTTTTATATTGTGGGTTAGTAAAATGTAATACAGATTCATGTGAACCACTAGATTCCAGACATATTACTATTACATTTTTTGTTTTCACTCCAGACCAACATGTCTGTCACCAGGTTTAATAGAAAATTTATGTAGTTTTGTAATCATTTTCAAATGACAATGGACCATTTCCTTTCTAAGTAGATTTTTTCTGTCCTCTTGGCACTGCCATGACTTTTACTGCACTTGACATTATATATGAGTAACAGGAACTGCCTACCCTTTGAAAGCACCTGGGTTCACATCTGTTTTTGTGTAGGGTCCATGTTACTCATCTTTTTAGTTTTCTGTGTTGTATTTATGTGTACCCAATCTTGCCAGTGTCTCTGGATTGTCCATTCTTGATTTTCCCTTCAGTTTTCTCAAACGTATATTTCAAGCATGTTTAATCTGTAATAAATCATATAATATACTGATTTAGTTTACAACACAAATTACAAGATTTTTTAATTTAGAATCATTTACTGCAATAAATTGTTGTGTATTATCTTTGTTTTTGAATAAAAATGTGAAGAAAAAGGTTCTTTCTGTCATGATCTTAGATTTTAATTTAAATGTGTTATTATATCACAAATATATTGCTTGTTTTATAGGAGAATCCACATAAAAGAATTCCACACAAAAAGATATCTGCACTAGTTACCTTACTCATTCATGGAGGTAAGATTTTTATTGGAATACAGTCAAACCTACTTAGTGACCACCTCTATTAAGCAATAACTTATATCGTTATATCGTGGCGGTCAGTTTTATTGGTGGAGGAAACCGGAGGATCCGGGGAAAACCACCCACCTGCTGCAAGTCACAGACAAACTTTGTCACACAAAGTTGCATCGAGTACACCTCTCAATGAGCAGGATTCAAACTCACAACTTTAGTGGTGATAGGCACTGATTGCATAGGTAGTTATAAATCTAAATACTATACAGTGACGACGGTCCCCCCAGGCAGCATTAAGGAATAAGAACAAAGATTGGTTGGCTCTTGATTCAGTATGGTTGTGTCTAAGTGTGTAACATGGCTATCCATGGACTGTTGTTTCAGTGAGCTACTTCTATTATAAACCTACTAAGCATTGTTTGTCTAGTACAAAGTGGACATAATCATACCATCAAAATGTATCTTGTTCTCACAATGATATAGTTGAAAAAAATATCAATTTTACTTGCCGTTAAACAACAATCTCTCATTTAATCGGTGATTGTAGTATCAGTATTCAGAGCAAATTAAACAAAATTTCAGTTTGACATTGTGCTCTTTTTTTTACTCTGACCAGACACCAACTGATTAGCATTATTACACCTTCATTTTTATATACAGTAAAACCTGCCCATACGGGTACCTCTATTAAGCAGTCACCTATATTAAAAGGTCACCTTTTTCTTGTCCTGTCATAGAACATTTTATATGAATTGTATCTCTTATAAGAGGTAACTTGTCTTATAAGGCCACTTTGTCTTTGTCCCAAAGGTGACCTCTTAATACAGGTTTGACTGTATTTCTCAATGGTTCTTTATTCTAATTTCTAGAATCTGGATTAAAGGAAGCAAAGAGATGGACTGAAGCCTTGTTTGATAAGACAGGAGCTGCTTTAAGTACTCTGTCAAAAGAGGAGATGAAGTCACTATTTAATAACGTGCCCTGTACAAGGATGGTGCAAGAAGCAGGATTAACTCTTCTAGATGTTTGTATGAGATGTAAATGTTTTTCACATGAAGGTAATTTTTTTATGAATGGCTTTCTATTTATTCAGAAACAATACAATTAGTAAGAAACTAAGAAATGATATGGTTGTAAGTGAACATGAGAGGCTATCCAACATTACACTTTTACAAGTACAGATTTGCTTTTGAATCTTAATATATCAGTTAACACAGATGAACTTGATTAATTGTTGAAGAGTAACTTTGTTTTTGAAGGAATGTTTATTTAATAATTTATAAATGAAAAGAAATGTGTCTTTATTTTTCTGACACATTTGATCAGAATGTGATACATGTTCTGTGATCAAAATGTGATACATGTTCTGTAATAAAGAAGAATGAACAGATGTGACATTTTTTTTAATCCAATCAAACTATTAATTTTATTAGATGATGCTCAAAGAATTATAGATCTCGGTGGTGTGTATGTAAACCATGGCCGTGTTTCTAATGCAGACACAGTTCTTTTACCAGGATTACATATATTAGCCAATAACATTACATTACTACGAATAGGTAAGTCAAAGGTCATATGTTGTTGTTAAGGTTACTCATATTAACAAATTAATACAAAGTGTTTATGGACATTTGAGCAAAAAAATTGTTTTAACTGGCTTGTTGTCACTTGAGCACAGACATTAGTGAAGATTTGAGAAATATTACGTAAAAATGATCAGCTGAGTGCAGCTCACTTCTACTTAAGTAGTGAGTTTTACCTCACCTGGACTCAGCTGAGTGCAGCTCACTTCTACTTAAGTAGTGAGTTTTACCTCACCTGGACTCAGCTGAGTGCAGCTCACTTCTACTTAAGTAGTGAGTTTTACCTCACCTGGAATCAGCTGAGTGCAGCTCACTTCTACTTAAGTAGTGAGTTTTACCTCACCTGGACTCAGCTGAGTGCAGCTCACTTCTACTTAAGTAGTGAGTTTTACCTCACCTGGAATCAGCTGAGTGCAGCTCACTTCTACTTAAGTAGTGAGTTTTACCTTACCTGGACTCAGCTGAGTGCAGCTTACTTCTACTTAAGTAGTGAGTTTTACCTCACCTGGACTCAGCTGAGTGCAGCTCACTTCTACTTAAGTAGTGAGTTTTACCTCACCTGGACTCAGCTGAGTGCAGCCCTCTTCTACTTAAGTAGTGAGTTTTACCTCACCTGGACTCAGCTGAGTGCAACTCACTTCTACTTAAGTAGTGAGTTTTACCTCACTTGGACTCAGCTGAGTGCAACTCACTTCTACTTAAGTAGTGAGTTTTACCTCACCTGGACTCAGCTGAGTGCAGTTCACTTCTACTTAAGTAGTGAGTTTTACCTCACCTGGACTCAGCTGAGTGCAGCCCTCTTCTACTTAAGTAGTGAGTTTTACCTCACCTGGACTCAGCTGAGTGCAGCTCACTTCTACTTAAGTAGTGAGTTTGACCTCACCTGGACTCAGCTGAGTGCAGCTCACTTCTACTTAAGTAGTGAATTTTACCTCACCTGGACTCGTATTATAGAACATATACAGTCAAACCTGTCCATAGCGACCATTGAAGAGAATTCTCAAAAAGGTCGCATAAGACGGGGAGTATTTATATAGAGGTTATGATATTTGTTCTCAAAATCTCGAGAGAAAAAACCTAGTTCGGGTATATAATCTGTATCTTGTGGAGGACAAATGTGTGAATAAAACTTAAAATCTGGGAAGAAAATGTGTAATGCAATGAAAAACGTGTTCAATTATCATTAAATATTTCTGTCCTTGAAACAATTGAACATTTTACATGTTTTAACGCTGAAGCTAATATGGAAAGTACTGTACATGAGACAGAAAATATAGGCTGTATTAAATTTAACTCTTATCAATATTTGAGAATATCTTTAAATATATTGTTGATCAAACGAAACCACTAAAATGTTCTCATAGTTAACATTGTGTATGTGAATTTAATAAGAAATGATATGGATGTGAATGAACATAAGAGAATATCTAACATTATATATACTTAGAGACAAATTAAATTAAAGGGACAATGGTTTTATTGCTGTTCTACAATTCACAGTAATGTCTCCAACCATGAGCATAGCTAATACTTTAAAATGAATGTGAAACAGCCCTTAGCTGGCAGTCGAGTAGTAGTATTTATGCTACATCATGTCATCTATGTCATTTTGATGTGATTTTGAGATGCCTTTTACAAAATAGAAAGTAAAGTCAAGGACAAAAAATGTTATTTTTAGAAGATGAAGTTTAAATATAAGAACTGAACATAAAATTATAATCCAGAGGTACAAAACAAAGCAATGGAAACTTAAATAACTTCATAATCTAATAAATGTGTAATTGTATAATAAATGTGTAATTGTATAATAAATGTGTAATTGTATAATAAATGTGTAATTGTATAATAAATGTGTAATTGTATAATAAATGTGTAAATTGTATAATTGTTTTTTCTTCATTTTAGGAAAAAAGAATCATTACATTGTGGAATGGCTACCAACAAGCTAGGACTTTAATATTAATAATAAAAATAATAATATGGAAGAAGTTTTAAGACATTTTGCAATTTGTCAAGGAAGATTATATAGAACATTGAAGACTAAGAAATATGATTTTTATTATTGTTATTAAAAAAGAAGTTTTCAAAATGTATTGATCATTAGATAATATCTATGAAGATATAATAATGTGTTAGAACAGTTATAGTAAATGCTTGTTTGTAATCCTGATACTGAATATATATCCCACCAGATATTTATATAGGTCAGTCTTGGCCTTTATATATCCCACCAGATATTTATATAGGTCAGTCTTGGCCTTTATATATCCCACCAGATATTTATATAGGTCAGTCTTGGCCTTTATATATCCCACCAGATATTTATATAGGTCAGTCTTGGCCTTTATATATCCCACCAGATATTTATATAGGTCAGTCTTAGCCTTTATATATCCCACCAGATATTTATATAGGTCAGTCTTGGCCTTTATATATCCCACCAGATATTTATATAGGTCAGTCTTGGCCTTTATATATCCCACCAGATATTTATATAGGTCAGTCTTGGCCTTTATATATCCCACCAGATATGTATATAGGTCAGTCTTGGCCTTTATATATCCCACCAGATATTTATATAGGTAAGTCTTGGCCTTTATATATCCCACCAGATATTTATATAGGTCAGTCTTGGCCTTTATATATCCCACCAGATATTTATATAGGTAAGTCTTGGCCTTTATATATCCCACCAGATATTTATATAGGTAAGTCTTGGCCTTTATATATCCCACCAGATATTTATATAGGTCAGTCTTGGCCTTTATATATCCCACCAGATATTTATATAGGTCAGTCTTGGCCTTTATATATCCCACCAGATATTTATATAGGTCAGTCTTGGCCTTTATATATCCCACCAGATATTTATATAGGTCAATCTTGGCATTTATATATCCCACCAGATATTTATATAGGTCAGTCTTGGCCTTTATATATCCCACCAGATATTTATATAGGTCAGTCTTGGCCTTTATATATCCCACCAGATATTTATATAGGTCAGTCTTGGCCTTTATATATCCCACCAGATATTTATATAGGTCAGTCTTGGCCTTTATATATCCCACCAGATATTTATATAGGTCAGTCTTGGCCTTTATATATCCCACCAGATATTTATATAGGTCAATCTTGGCATTTATATATCCCACCAGATATTTATATAGGTCAGTCTTGGCCTTTATATATCCCACCAGATATTTATATAGGTCAGTCTTGGCCTTTATATATCCCACCAGATATTTATATAGGTCAGTCTTGGCCTTTATATATCCCACCAGATATTTATATAGGTAAGTCTTGGCCTTTATATATCCCACCAGATATATATATAGGTAAGTCTTGGCCTTTATATATCCCACCAGATATTTTTATAGGTCAGTCTTGGTCTTTATATATCCCACCAGATATTTATATAGGTCAATCTTGGCCTTTATATATCCCACCAGATATTTATATAGGTAAGTCTTGGCCTTTAAATACAGAGAGTGTAGTTGTTATTAATTAGTACTTTTATATGATAAGTATAATTACAATACATTCACAAGCTTAATTTGATACAATACTGGGTGTTAGATTTGATACAATACTGGGTGTCAGATTTGATACAATACTGGTTGTCAGATTTGATACAATACTCTGGGTGTCAGATTTGGGGGGAAAAAAGTCTGGTACAATTGTACATATTTTTGACATCTTTGAGATGTTTTTTTTTAACTGGTGATAGGATCATGGATCTGATTGATCATTCATCCAATAATTACTAGGTGGTTTTGTCTGAAAGATAGATTAAATGACTAGTCTATAAATAACAACAAAGATGTTTACTCCTTTCTTTTTTCTATTGATTACAGTACTGCTAATCATGGGTTCACAAACCAGTCTCAACAACTCCATAATAATAGAACTTGTTTTTTATCTGTTATAGCCATACTTGGCAGGGGCGTATCCAGGATTTCAAGTTAGGAAGTTAGGGGGGGGGGGGGGGCACACTTAAAAAAATTGTGCCGAGCGGAGAGAGGTGCAAAAGTTTTTGGGGTATTTCGTGTGAAAAATCACGATTTTATGCCAAAAAATCATATTTTTTCCAATTTTGGGGGGGGGGCACCTAGATCCGCCCCGGCCTGGGTACTTCTCTGTTAGCAAAGTACATGTAACAATATGTAATTAGTTTTACAATCTCATCTGAGCTTTGGAAGAAAGATAACTATTAACATAATAGATTGTCAATAACAATACTGGCTTCATTTATCAGCACAATATCAGTTGGGATAAAATTACATACAAGATGTGCCCACACATATAATGGTATGCACCTTTGTCTAAGATTTATACAAAACATCAGTAATTTCATAACCAACTTTGTTTAAGTGGAGATCTCCTTTATCTCAGCCCTAACTGCACCCACCCATGCTTCAAGATTGAGTGACTAGATATAGAAATAGGACCAAGTCTCACTGTTGCAGGTTACAACCTATCTGAACATGTCCACTTGTTGGGTAGTATTGACAAAATAAAATACACAAGTTATGACATGACATAAATGAGAATGGCAAGCATTTTTCATACTTATTATTTATCAGAAATATCATTAATAGTTTTAAAGATATTAAATTTATAAGATAAATAAAGCATTTGTCTTCAAAAATATATATAACATATAAGATATCTAAATTTATAGGAGATATCTTTAAAACTTAATGGATATCTCTAAAGGAATGTCAGATATCTTTAAGTCATCATAATATATCTCTAAAAGAATTAAAGATATCTATGAAAGTGCTACAAATGTTTTGAATATATTTGATAAAAGTCTCTAAATTGAGACATCTTAAAACGTTTGCAAGATAGCTTTTAAAGTTTTAGAGATGTCTTTAAAACATTAAAGATATCTTATGAACAAACATTTATAAGATATATTTAATTGAGTTAAAGATGGGTTATGGCTATGGAGTTTAACGCCACTCGGCTATATCGTGGCTGTCAATTTTATTGATGGATGCAACTGGAGTACTCAGAGAAAACCACTGACCTGCTGCAAGTAGCAACTTTATCACATAATCAAATAATGTTGTTTCGAGTGCCACTTAAAAGACAGCTTGCATATGTTTCTAATTACCATATTTGTTAGTAGCCAGATTTCAGATGTGATAGTACAATAATAGTAAATTGTCCCCCTCAAAAGAGACCATCATATCCCTCTTATAAGACCAGATTTTCAATGCAGAAGGGGTGGTCTTATAAGAGGAGACTACATAAGGGGGGTCAGTAAGGGTTCTATTTAAGAGACCCCCAGAGTCCTCGTATACACATTTTAGTCAGTAAAAGACCCCCATTTCAGAGACTCTAAGAATCCTGAAAATAGAGACCCTTAATGGTGTCTCTGATATATAGAGACCCTGAGAGTGTGATTCAGGGACGCTGTATAATGTATGAAGACCCTGAGGTTCTGATATAGGGACCCTGTACTGACTAAACTGTGTATACGAGGACCATGGGGGTCTCTTAATTAGGACCCTCATTGACCCCCTTATGTAGTGAAGACGAATCCGGGTCGTTTCGCCCCGATTACCTGTTCGCCCCGGGTCGATTCGCCCCACATAATCGCTATTATATTATAATAGAGGAAGTCTTTGTCGACAATTTTTTGGCAATTATTTAGTTATTAGTTATTAGTATGCAAAAAAAAAATAATAATTCATTCATTTTGGTCTACTTTAATTATTTATTTATTAGTTGTATACAAAAGAAAATAATAATTCATTCATGTTGGTGAATGATCTCAAGCGAAACTTTTCTTGCAAAATTTACAAAAAACCACACAAGAACAGTAAATAAAATTTTGTTTGTACCAATGCAAAAGTGCATGAAATGACTAAGATGCTGTACAAGTGCGCAAATAACCTCTTTTTTAATGAATTACGCATCAAATGCTAAAATAGCATAAATTAAATCGGATGTCAAACAAAGAGTGAAGCCATATATAATATTAAACACGTCAAGAAAGCATGTTAATTATGAGGAAGACAAAAATAAAGTACCCATGAACAAGCCTTACAACATCCAAAATACCAAAATTTGCAATGGTATTTTCCATATTTCATTTTTTAAAGCACTATTAATAAATGAGGACGAAACGACCCGGGGTGAACGGGATTCGGAGCGAAACGACCCGGTACCAGTGAGGACTACTGTATCATAAAAACATTAGATTTTTTTTTAAAGCAATCTTTTAAATGCAGTACTAACATTTTGTTGAAAAATATCAATGAAAAATCAACCGCATCGGTGGCGTAATGGTTAGCGTGCTGCCTCGAGTGTGGTAGATCGTGGATTGGAACTCCGGTCGGGTCAAACTATAAAATTGGTAGTTGCTGCTTCTCCGCTAAGCACTCCGCATTACGAAGAAAGAGCAAAAACTGGTCGACTCGGAATTAGAATAATGTGTTCCGAGTGGATTGACATGTCTACCTGTGGTTGGCTCGGAATTAGAATAATGTGTTCCGAGTGGATTGACATGTCTACCTGTGGTTGGCTCGGAATCAGAATAATGTGTTCGAGTGAATCGACATGTCTACCTGTGGTTGACTCGGAATTAGAATAATGTGTTCGAGTGAATCGACATGTCTACCTGTGGTTGACTCGGAATTAGAAAAATGTGTTCGAGTGAATCGACATGTCTACCTGTGGTTGGCTCGGAATTAGAATAATGTGTTCGAGTGAATCGACATGTCAACCTGTGGTTGGCTCGGAATTAGAATAATATGTTCGAGTGAATCGACATGTCTACCTGTGGTTGACTCGGAATTAGAATAATGTGTTCGAGTGAATCGACATGTCTACCTGTGGTTGGCTCGGGATCAGAATAATGTGTTCGAGTGAATCGACATGTCTACCTGTGGTTGGCTCGGGATCAGAATAATGTGTTCGAGTGAATCGACATGTCTACCTGTGGTTGGCTCGGGATCAGAATAATGTGTTCGAGTGAATCGACATGTCTACCTGCGGACTTGTTTGAATTTTCAATGAGTTAACACTATAACAATCCAACTCAGCGTGTTGGTCTAGTACAAAGTGGACCTCATCATTATCTCATTGAAAGTTAGCTTCTTCTCGCCATGATATACAATGTAGCTGAATTTTTTTTAATTGGCGTTAAACAACAATCACTCACTCACTCAATGCAAAATCTGTAAAGAAAACAAACATCTGTTGATGCTTCACCTGAAATATTAATAATAGAAAAATATAACTCTACATAATAAAAAAAAAATGGCATCAAACAGAAAACAACTTTCTTGTGGTCTTGATCGTATGGTAGTCAGTTGATTTACAACTATCTTCTATGCAACCAGTGCGTTGTGAGTTCGAATCCTGTTCATGGCGAGGTGTACTCGATACAACATTATGTGAAACGTTTGTCAGTGACTTGCTGCAGGTCGGGTGATATTCTCGGGATTCCTCCACCAAAAAAACCTGAACTATTGTTGAGAGTGGCATTAAGCAGCATAACCCCCAATCCTATAGTAACTATAGTAACCGCCAGTAGATGTAGATGTAAACAGCATAATCCCCAATCCTATAGTAACTATAGTAACCACCAGTAGATGTAGATAAGATGTAGATGTAAACAGCACAACCCCCAATCCTATAGTAACTATAGTAACCGCCAGTAGATGTAGCGCTTCGTCAACTCAGGGCCAGCCATGGAACCGTTTTTTATACTTAATACTGGTTGAGGTACCTAATGTGGTCGGACGGTAGATTAAACGTATTTTATTGTTAACTTTATAACATTTGGATCGGACACAAGTCGGACGGTATTTCCATGGTAAACTGTTGAAGAGAATGTTTCTTTCTAGTCCGCCAGTGTTTATAGATGATTGAAAGACTGTAGTATTGGAGTTTTATAAAATGAAAAGAAATATATAAAAATTCCCAAGGATACCTGTTAGCTTCACCTTCTTCGATTATAAAATGCTAGGATTTCCTAATCATGCAGATATTTTAAACACTTATATATGGTGTGGATTTATTAGACATTCCTACAACCTCTCAGTATTGGAATATCTTTTTAGAACATACAACATATAATTAATCAAAGAAATACACAAAAGATCCAATTTAAATTAGATTGTGGCTAAAAATCAAATGAATAACAAAAAAATTCACACTATCGGAACAATTCCAAAATCCAATAGCAAAATCGTAGAAAGAGGCAAAATTGATACACACAAATATATGACGGCTCATGTTTCTTGCTTGGTACAATCACTTCAATAAATAATGGCTGGGCTAAGCTAGTTTTATGGGTCCAAAACTCCCATCTTAGTCAAATGATGCGGTCATGTTTAAATTAAAGAAACTAAACGGAAATTGCTTTCTGTTTCCATACACGTTTTATATATTACCCATGTATATGTTATTTCCTGTTTTGAATTTTTTCTTCTCCACATTTTCATTTCTGAACTACAAGTTACATCACTCAGCTTATATATTTTCACCCCCAATTAAGGTAGCAGAAAAAAAATAATACGAAACCAGGTAAATCGATTTTTTCCATTGGGACATGTTTGTTTTCCCATGTGCATCGCAAACTCAAACTGAGTCAAAGAAAAAATGTAAAAAACATGTTTTTCCAGTTTATTGTTTTGGCAACAATGTTTGTTAATTTAAATTACAATTGACACATGCTGGAAACATAGTAATAAAGAGAGGAGGGATGTATCCCTTTAATTTGATACTAAAAAGTAAAGGATCTATAAATTTTATTTGATGTTTATCAAGGACAAGATATACAGTCAATGGACATACAGTACCTGGCCATATTAAAGTTCCAAAAATGGCTACCCTCTTTTGTCCAAAAGAGTATTCCCCACACTCGATCTATATTTTATTTGTATTCTGTTTCCTACCTGATCACGTGCAGAGATCATTCATAATCTCGTTGAGATTTGACTTGTGATGAAATTTTATGCTCTGTATCGATATTAATCTTTTCAGAAATCAATTAGTTGTCATATTGGCTTTTGGTACTATAATACATATCCAATTGTCGACCCAAACATCCGTGAGTTCCCATTTGTACAACCTCTTCTTTACATTTCTGGCCGTCCTTCACTGCTGAAGATTATTGGCCGTAGTATACATGTAGGTATAAAAGGCTAAAGTAGAAACTCCAGAAAAGTCACCATAAGCGCTTTCATTTAATATTAACTTAACTTTTATTTAGAATGGAAAAGGGCAGGAAACATTATTATTGCATGAAAAATGGAGAAAGTCTGAAATTCCATACATGTGATTTCTCTGATGTTTATACTTTAGTTTTTCATTATCAGAGAGACTGTTCAAATGGGAATTTGTTGTTGATTGGAGTGATGATGAAATGTGTTTAAATCTAAATATAATTGTTTTATGCTATTTACAACTAATTCCCAAACAATACTTGTATCTCATATATACAAGTACATGTATTATGATTTCCAATAAAAATAAAAAACAAATTACTTGTTAATTAATGTTGGTTTTTTTTCTCTTTTAGTCAGAAAAAGATCTATTATTGGTAGATTTGCAATGATAAAGTATGGCTGAAGGAAGAGATTCACCTGATCTTCCTCGAGGACTAATTGACAGGAGAGGCACACCTATTGGCAAAGGAGCAAGGTACATTGTATACTGTGTTTATTAATGTTGTTCAATTGAATCTGTAAAATCTCTTAACTTAATTTATAAAATCTGACCATCCTAGAGCACTAAGTGTTCAAACAAGCACAGTAATAGACAATTTAGCAAGGTGTACCATGTTCTCTACGATCTAAAATCTTCATCTGCATTGATAATGCATTTTCCTCTTTGTGTGAATAGAGTGATTGGAATTTAGATTAAGGGCGTTTAATGCCACTTTCAGTAATATTTTAGTTAAATCATGACAGATGGTTTTAAAGCTGACATTATTGTGTAATAGTCAATATATGACCTACAAGTGAAACTTGACAATGTTGTAATAAAGGTAACCAAGGGATTTATAATGAGATTAAGATTTTTTGGCTTTTGTGGTACATTTAATTCGGTGAATAACTGTTACTGTATAAAGCCATTATTTGTAGCAAAGCTTGAACCAGACTGAGTTGCACAGGTATGAACAAGTATGTGACTTGTTCTATACTTCTAATTGGAGATATAACTGTTCCTATTTACTAAAAATCTAGAAATTAAGAAATCCTCAAACCAATAAATTTTTATCCAACCAGTAAAATAGAAACTCACAAGAATGAAATTCTTATATTTTACACAGTGATAATCTAACAGTGTGTTAATTGTGCTTGTAGATTGCCATCTATTAGAGGACCAAGGGACTTAACTCTAGGTGGAATTCCCAAAAAGATATTTACTCCAAATATTCCAATAAGAAAACCTACACAACAGAAAGAAAAAAGCAAGTAAGAAATATATTGTTAAAGCTATATATTTTTGTTAATCTATTATAAATGTTTTATTTGGGAGACAAATTAAAAATATTAAATATTTTACAATGAAATCATTTTGTCATGTGCACCCGGTACAAATACTCATCTTAACGAGTAATTTCTGAGTAAATAAAGAATTATCTATTTTCTTTTGAAGAAAATAAACTTACATCTTTTGATTGTGTGTTAAAATGTATTGTAGATCTGGCTCAAATGAAACAAAATCAAAAGATGTAAAACCAAAACATCACAGAGAAAAAAGTGGAGACAGAGGTCATGGAAGAGGCAGAAATAGAGGTCCTGATATTATCCAATCACATTCAATATTTGAACAAGGACCTAGTGATAAAAATGTACCTAAAAGTAAGTTTATATAATACAATGTGTCATGTAGGAAAGTTTATATGATACAATGTGTCATGTAGGAAAGTTTATATAAAACAATGTGTCATGTAGGATAATACAATGTGTCATGTAGGTAAGTTTATATAAAACAATGTGTCATGTAGGATAATACAATGTGTCATGTAGGTAAGTTTATATAAAACAATGTGTCATGTAGGATAATACAATGTGTCATGTAGGTAAGTTTATATAAAACAATGTGTCATGTAG
This sequence comes from Bathymodiolus septemdierum, assembly GCA_963383655.1. Taxonomy (NCBI): domain Eukaryota; kingdom Metazoa; phylum Mollusca; class Bivalvia; order Mytilida; family Modiolidae; genus Bathymodiolus; species Bathymodiolus septemdierum. Next base: position 95,818,406 of record OY726522.1, on the reverse strand, counting down.
GATAATACAATGTGTCATGTAGGTAAGTTTATATAAAACAATGTGTCATGTAGGATAATACAATGTGTCATGTAGGAAAGTTTATATAAAACAATGTGTCATGTAGGATAATACAATGTGTCATGTAGGTAAGTTTATATAAAACAATGTGTCATGTAGGATAATACAATGTGTCATGTAGGTAAGTTTATATAAAACAATGTGTCATGTAGGATAATACAATGTGTCATGTAGGTAAGTTTATATAAAACAATGTGTCATGTAGGATAATACAATGTGTCATGTAGGAAAGTTTATATAAAACAATGTGTCATGTAGGATAATACAATGTGTCATGTAGGAAAGTTTATATAAAACAATGTGTCATGTAGGATAATACAATGTGTCATGTAGGTAAGTTTATATAAAACAATGTGTCATGTAGGATAATACAATGTGTCATGTAGGAAAGTTTATATAAAACAATGTGTCATGTAGGATAATACAATGTGTCATGTAGGTAAGTTTATATAAAACAATGTGTCATGTAGGATAATACAATGTGTCATGTAGGAAAGTTTATATAAAACAATGTGTCATGTAGGATAATACAATGTGTCATGTAGGTAAGTTTATATAAAACAATGTGTCATGTAGGATAATACAATGTGTCATGTAGGAAAGTTTATATAAAACAATGTGTCATGTAGGATAATACAATGTGTCATGTAGGTAAGTTTATATAATGTCAATGTGTCATGTAGGATAATACAATGTGTCATGTAGGAAAGTTTATATAAAACAATGTGTCATGTAGGTAAGTTTATATAATGTCAATGTGTCATGTAGACCTAATCTTTAACAGTACAGTATTCTAGATTTCTCATTTCCTTCCCACATGGGAAGTGAATTTTAGTCAGAGGAAAATGGATTTCAAAATCTACTTGCCTAATTGTACAAATGAAGAATCAAACGTTTATTTAAAATCATGTTTTCATACAAGATTTGGTTTGTGGAAAATTGAATTTTCGGTGTGCACTTTACAGTGCTGCTGTTGCAGAAAATTTCTAGAACACTGCAGTGTGGAGATGATTATAGGTATCCTAACTCAACACTACTTGTATCAATTTTGATCAAATATAGAATTCATAATGATAGAGGTTTTCTCTGTGTTTATATAGATCTTTTTATTAAAAAACACACATGAATGAACTTGCCTTATCAGGATCCAATAACCACTACAAAATATAATTAACCCTCCTTTATATCCTGAAAACAAAGTAAGTTGGCATATTTCATAGAGAGAATTTATAAGGAAAAATTTAATAAAAATTGTTTAGAGAATCAAGTTCAACATATATATAACAAAAAATACCTTTTAGTTCCTGAAGCCTCTTCTTTAAAAACAGTTGTGGAGAAAATCCCCTAAATCAATCTGAACCATGATTCTGTCCCAAAGATCATTGTGCTAAAATATCAGAAGAATCAGTCAAGTAGAACTTAAGTTATTAAGAAGTGGATTTTATTCTACCTTTTAAATAAACAAATTTCTTGTTTCTGACACCATTTCAGACCCAAACAAGAACACAGAGTCTGTTGGTGGTAAATTTCATTCCAAGGCTTCAAGCTCTTCTAGTCAGAAAATAATAAAAAAAGAAATACAGGACGACACGAAAGATGTCTTAGATTTCTTACTCAGGGATGATGTAAGTATTACGTTTACCTACATCAATAAATCCTACTGTAATCTTGCTCTTATGGATAAAGCGTTGTAAAGATCTTATATATTGATATGCTGTTATGTTTGTTTGATGGTGTTTAATGCCACTTTCAACAATATTTCAGTTATATCGTGGCGGTCAGTTTTATTGATGGAGGAAAGCGGAATGTCCCGGAGAAAACCACCAGCCTGTCACAAGTCACTGACAAACTTTATCACATAATGTTGTACACCTTGCCCTGATCAAGATTCAAACTCACAGCATCAGTGGTGATAGGCACTGATTGCATAGTTGATTGTAAATCCAACTACCATACGATCACGGCAGCCCCTATATGCTGTTTAACCTGTGTTAATAGGCACCTACATGAAACTGTGACAAATGATCATGATCATAAGTGGCAGTTGAAGGTTTGATAGTAACTTCAAGATGTTTACATTGCAACATATTATTCTTAGTGATAGTTCTCTTAATACACAAATGAAACACATTTAAGTAAACATTACAAAGATATACATGTATAAAGATTTATTGACAAAGATATACATGTATAAAGATTTATTGACAAAGATATACATGTATAAAGATTTATTGACAAAGATATACATGTATAAAGATTTATTGACAAAGATATACATGTATAAAGATTTATTGACAAAGATATACATGTATAAAGTTTTATTGACAAAGATATACATGTATAAAGATTTATTGACAAAGATATACATGTATAAAGATTTATTGACAAACAAAAAAGACACAAAATCAATGATTTATTAAAATTAAAATGCATGTACAAATTCACAATATACATTATATTAATTGTTCAACTCATAGTTGTTATTGTTGTTGTTGGTACTGAGGAAACTATCTGTTCTCTTTGTGATATTTTGCGAATCCTGAGTTATGCCTCTTTTTACATTAGACACAGTCTTTCATTTTTGAGCTTTTTTTATATAAATATTTCTGCCTTTGTTTCAGTATAAGGTGTAATGAATTATCTGTATTTTTTTTCTTAGTTCATTGATGATAAGAACAAGAGAGATAAATATATGGAACCAGTCCATCTTCCTTTATCAAAGCTAAACCTAAAGTTAGAAGAAAAACCAGTAGAGATCAAAGGTATGAATTATGATGTGTCTAGTATCTGTTTTCTGTTGCTTGATGATAATCAGCCATTCCTTTATTCATCTATCAAACTTTGTATATGATAATCAGCCATTCCTTTATTTATCTATCAAACTTTGTATATGATAATCAGCCATTCCTTTATTTATCTATCAAACTTTGTATATGATAATCAGCCATTCCTTTATTTATCTATCAAACTTTGTATATGATAATCAGCCATTCCTTTATTCATCTATCAAACTTTGTATATGATAATCAGCCATTCCTTTATTCATCTATCAAACTTTGTATTTGATAATCAGTCATTCCTTTATTCATCTATCAAACTTTGTATATGATTATCAGTCATTCCTTTATTCATCTATCAAACTTTGTATATGATAATCAGCCATTCCTTTATTTATCTATCAAACTTTGTATATGATAATCAGTCATTCCTTTATTCATCTATCAAACTTTGTATATGATAATCAGCCATTCCTTTATTTATCTATCAAACTTTGTATATGATAATCAGCCATTCCTTTATTTATCTATCAAACTTTGTATATGATAATCAGCCATTCCTTTATTCATCTATCACACTTTGTATATGATAATCGGCCATTCCTTTATTCATCTATCAAACTTTGTATATGATAATCAGCCATTCCTTTATTCATCTATCAAACTTTGTATATGATAATCAGCCATTCCTTTATTCATCTATCAAACTTTGTATATGATAATCAGCCATTCCTTTATTCATCTATCAAACTTTGTATATGATAATCAGCCATTCCTTTATTCATCTATCAAACTTTGTATATGATAATCAGCCATTCCTTTATTTATCTATCAAACTTTGTATATGATAATCAGCCATTCCTCTATTCATCTATCAAACTTTGTATATGATAATCAGCCATTCCTCTATTCATCTATCAAACTTTGTATATGATAATCAGCCATTCCTTTATTCATCTATCAAACTTTGTATATGATAATCAACCATTCCTCTATTCATCTATCAAACTTTGTATATGATAATCAGCCATTCCTTTATTCATCTATCAAACTTTGTATATGATAATCAGCCATTCCTTTATTTATCTATCAAACTTTGTATATGATAATCAGCCATTCCTTTATTTATCTATCAAACTTTGTATATGATAATCAGCCATTCCTTTATTCATCTATCAAACTTTGTATATGATAATCAGCCATTCCTTTATTCATCTATCAAACTTTGTATATGATAATCAGCCATTCCTTTATTCATCTATCAAACTTTGTATATGATAATCAGCCATTCCTTTATTCATCTATCAAACTTTGTATATGATAATCAGCCATTCCTTTATTCATCTATCAAACTTTGTATATGATAATCAGCCATTCCTTTATTCATCTATCAAACTTTGTATATGGTAATCAGCCATTCCTTTATTCATCTATCAAACTTTGTATATGATAATCAGCCATTCCTTTATTCATCTATCAAACTTTGTATATGATAATCAGCCATTCCTTTATTCATCTATCAAACTTTGTATATGATAATCAGCCATTCCTTTATTCATCTATCAAACTTTGTATATTTAGTTATTTTGTACATATATCATTCTGATCGTTTGGTGAGACATATTGTTGAAATTAAAAAAAAAACAACATTAAAATAACAAACAGTAAACTGTTATATACAGGAAATGTTTGTGCATTATTGAAGATTTGATCTCGATTGTATTGCCTCTTTGAAGATTGTATTACCTCTTTGAATTCTGCAAAATTAATTGGATGAGGGACTAATTTTCCGTGGATACGTAGGAAAGAGTTGAAATCATGTTCATTCGTGTAAACCAACATTGTTCTTCGTTTTTATGAATAGCACATTTTTAACATTGTTTTTCCACGTAATTTTGTATGGAAACTAAAGTGTCAATGAATGATATCTAACAACTATTAACAAATACTTAAATATGATAAGCACACATTTTGGTAAAAAAATAAATGGGGTAATATCAGCATATTATAAACCATGATTCTGATATTATAACAAAGACAATTGTAATTGCTATTAAAAAGATTATCATGACATTTTCTGATTTCCAACTTGTCATGCATATTACATTTAGATTTTTGGAGATAAGTCTGACAATATAAAGATATACAAGTTTTATTGATATTTTAACAGAAGAAGCTGATGTAGAAATGACTGATATACAACACACACACAGAAAACCTACCGAATCTACAGATAATATATTAGAAGTCCTCACTAAATCAGCCATTCCTTTATTTATCTATCAAACTTTGTATATGATAATCAGCCATTCCTTTATTCATCTATCACACTTTGTATATGATAATCGGCCATTCCTTTATTCATCTATCAAACTTTGTATATGATAATCAGCCATTCCTTTATTCATCTATCAAACTTTGTATATGATAATCAGCCATTCCTTTATTCATCTATCAAACTTTGTATATGATAATCAGCCATTCCTTTATTCATCTATCAAACTTTGTATATGATAATCAGCCATTCCTCTATTCATCTATCAAACTTTGTATATGATAATCAGCCATTCCTCTATTCATCTATCAAACTTTGTATATGATAATCAGCCATTCCTTTATTCATCTATCAAACTTTGTATATGATAATCAACCATTCCTCTATTCATCTATCAAACTTTGTATATGATAATCAGCCATTCCTTTATTCATCTATCAAACTTTGTATATGATAATCAGCCATTCCTTTATTCATCTATCAAACTTTGTATATGATAATCAGCCATTCCTTTATTCATCTATCAAACTTTGTATATGGTAATCAGCCATTCCTTTATTCATCTATCAAACTTTGTATATGATAATCAGCCATTCCTTTATTCATCTATCAAACTTTGTATATGATAATCAGCCATTCCTTTATTCATCTATCAAACTTTGTATATGATAATCAGCCATTCCTTTATTCATCTATCAAACTTTGTATATGATAATCAGCCATTCCTTTATTCATCTATCAAACTTTGTATATGATAATCAGCCATTCCTTTATTCATCTATCAAACTTTGTATATTTAGTTATTTTGTACATATATCATTCTGATCGTTTGGTGAGACATATTGTTGAAATTAAAAAAAAAACAACATTAAAATAACAAACAGTAAACTGTTATATACAGGAAATGTTTGTGCATTATTGAAGATTTGATCTCGATTGTATTGCCTCTTTGAAGATTGTATTACCTCTTTGAATTCTGCAAAATTAATTGGATGAGGGACTAATTTTCCGTGGATACGTAGGAAAGAGTTGAAATCATGTTCATTCGTGTAAACCAACATTGTTCTTCGTTTTTATGAATAGCACATTTTTAACATTGTTTTTCCACGTAATTTTGTATGGAAACTAAAGTGTCAATGAATGATATCTAACAACTATTAACAAATACTTAAATATGATAAGCACACATTTTGGTAAAAAAATAAATGGGGTAATATCAGCATATTATAAACCATGATTCTGATATTATAACAAAGACAATTGTAATTGCTATTAAAAAGATTATCATGACATTTTCTGATTTCCAACTTGTCATGCATATTACATTTAGATTTTTGGAGATAAGTCTGACAATATAAAGATATACAAGTTTTATTGATATTTTAACAGAAGAAGCTGATGTAGAAATGACTGATATACAACACACACACAGAAAACCTACCGAATCTACAGATAATATATTAGAAGTCCTCACTAAATCAGCCATTCCTTTATTTATCTATCAAACTTTGTATATGATAATCAGCCATTCCTTTATTCATCTATCACACTTTGTATATGATAATCGGCCATTCCTTTATTCATCTATCAAACTTTGTATATGATAATCAGCCATTCCTTTATTCATCTATCAAACTTTGTATATGATAATCAGCCATTCCTTTATTCATCTATCAAACTTTGTATATGATAATCAGCCATTCCTTTATTCATCTATCAAACTTTGTATATGATAATCAGCCATTCCTCTATTCATCTATCAAACTTTGTATATGATAATCAGCCATTCCTCTATTCATCTATCAAACTTTGTATATGATAATCAGCCATTCCTTTATTCATCTATCAAACTTTGTATATGATAATCAACCATTCCTCTATTCATCTATCAAACTTTGTATATGATAATCAGCCATTCCTTTATTCATCTATCAAACTTTGTATATGATAATCAGCCATTCCTTTATTCATCTATCAAACTTTGTATATGATAATCAGCCATTCCTTTATTCATCTATCAAACTTTGTATATGGTAATCAGCCATTCCTTTATTCATCTATCAAACTTTGTATATGATAATCAGCCATTCCTTTATTCATCTATCAAACTTTGTATATGATAATCAGCCATTCCTTTATTCATCTATCAAACTTTGTATATGATAATCAGCCATTCCTTTATTCATCTATCAAACTTTGTATATGATAATCAGCCATTCCTTTATTCATCTATCAAACTTTGTATATGATAATCAGCCATTCCTTTATTCATCTATCAAACTTTGTATATTTAGTTATTTTGTACATATATCATTCTGATCGTTTGGTGAGACATATTGTTGAAATTAAAAAAAAAACAACATTAAAATAACAAACAGTAAACTGTTATATACAGGAAATGTTTGTGCATTATTGAAGATTTGATCTCAATTGTATTGCCTCTTTGAAGATTGTATTACCTCTTTGAATTCTGCAAAATTAATTGGATGAGGGACTAATTTTCCGTGGATACGTAGGAAAGAGTTGAAATCATGTTCATTCGTGTAAACCAACATTGTTCTTCGTTTTTATGAATAGCACATTTTTAACATTGTTTTTCCACGTAATTTTGTATGGAAACTAAAGTGTCAATGAATGATATCTAACAACTATTAACAAATACTTAAATATGATAAGCACACATTTTGGTAAAAAAATAAATGGGGTAATATCAGCATATTATAAACCATGATTCTGATATTATAACAAAGACAATTGTAATTGCTATTAAAAAGATTATCATGACATTTTCTGATTTCCAACTTGTCATGCATATTACATTTAGATTTTTGGAGATAAGTCTGACAATATAAAGATATACAAGTTTTATTGATATTTTAACAGAAGAAGCTGATGTAGAAATGACTGATATACAACACACACACAGAAAACCTACCGAATCTACAGATAATATATTAGAAGTCCTCACTAAATCAGGTACATAACTTTATATGATGTAAGGTTAAGTAAATTTATGTTCTCCTTCACTATGTTCCCCCACACATAAATATTTTCTTTTGTTACTAAGGGCCGTCGTGGTCATGATCATATGGTAGTTGGATTTACAACTACCTGTGCAATCAGTGCCTATCACAACTAAAGTTTGAGCCCTGTTCATGGCGAGGTGTACTTGATACAACATTATGTGATAAAGTTTGTCAGTGACTTGCGACAGGTCTGTGGTTTTCTCCGGGTACTCCGGTTTCCTCCACCAATAAATCTAACCACCACGATATAACTGAAATATTGTTGAAAGTGACATTAAACACCATAAACCTAAACCATCTTGTGTTATTATACAGAGAAACAACAGACACATGAGAAATGTTTTCTTGGATTGAGTTACATACCAGTGACCAAAATATATTTAATTACCCGAAAGTCGAATTACTTCTTCAGCAATTAATGCGCTATGCAGTTCTTTACAACAAGAAAAACATTTGTTTAACAAATGTGTTTTTTAATGATTAATGAATAGTCTAGATCTAAATAAGCACAGATTAAATCTCTTACAATAATTAAATCATTCTATATGATCAGCAAACAAACTAATGTTTAGCCATTTACTGTAAGTACATATATATTAAGCTGGAAAAGTTTTGTCAAATCTGTTCAAAATATTTATTAGAAAAGTTGTTTATAACTATTCATTTCTACCACATGTAATATTTACAGAATCAGGAGAGCTGTTATTTTTCCAGTTTCCAGACTGTCTGCCAGGCACACCAACCAAAAGAACACAGACAGGTGAAGAAGAAAAGGTACGGTTTAGATAATTGTCATTAAACGGACCCATCATGTTTATCAAGGGAGACAACAAGCATCATATGACTAAAACTACTGAGTGGTTGTTGTTTAACTCTAAGTGAACAATGTTTTCAGCTATATAATAGCAAGAAGAAGTTAGTTTTTGTTCATGTGATAATGATGTCTGCTTTGAACTGTTCATGTGATAATGATGTCTGCTCTGAACTGTTCATGTGATAATGATGTCTGCTTTGAACTAAACCAACTCAAAGAACTGGGATTTTTATTGTTCTAGCTCACTACAATAGAAGTTTGCAGGTAGACATGTCACTCCACTTGTACACATTATTCTTTCTCTGAGCTAACCACTGTATTACACTATATTATTGTGGTGTATTTGTGGGAGAAGCAGCAATTTGATAGTCTTTGGTTATGATCCGACCAGGGATTGAATCTTTTATCTTCTACACTTTACGACAAACATCCTCACCATTACACCTGAGAGGCATTCAAGCTTACAATGCCATTACACCTGAGAGGCATTCAAGCTTACAATGCCATTACACCTGAGAGGCATTCAAGTTTACAATGCCATTACACATGAGAGGCATTCAAGCTTACAATGCCATTACACCTGAGAGGCATTCAAGTTTACAATGCCATTACACCTGAGAGGCATTCAAGTTTACAATGCCATTACACCTGAGAGGCATTCAAGCTTACAATGCCATTACACATGAGAGGCATTCAAGCTTACAATGCCATTACACCTGAGAGGCATTCAAGTTTACAATGCCATTACACCTGAGAGGCATTCAAGTTTACAATGCCATTACACCTGAGAGGCATTCAAGCTTACAATGCCATTACCCCTGAGAGGCATTCAAGCTTACAATGCCATTACACCTGAGAGGCATTCAAGCTTACAATGCCATTACACCTGAGAGGCATTCAAGCTTACAATGTCATTACACCTGAGAGGCATTCAAGTTTACAATGCCATTACACCTGAGAGGCATTCAAGTTTACAATGCCATTACACCTGAGAGGCATTCAAGCTTACAATGCCATTACACCTGAGAGGCATTCAAGCTTACAATGCCATTACACCTGAGAGGCATTCAAGCTTAGAATGCCATTACACCTGAGAGGCATTCAAGCTTACAATGCCATTACACCTGAGAGGCATTCAAGCTTACAATGCCATTACACCTGAGAGGCATTCAAATTTACAACATTTTATTTATTTTGTACTTTAAGCTTAAAATATTTTGTCAAATATACAGTCCTTAAAAAGTATATAATATTATATTACAAATTTAGTTTGTTACACATATTTTCATTGGTTCTTCAGCCCTGAATGTCAGCATATATTCGGAAAACAGACAGGGTATATATTTCAGTCCCCAAAAACGATTAAAATATGGACGACAAAACATTACACTTCACTGAATCAGTGGTATAATACGGAATAATAAATGTATTTTTAACAAATTAAATGCTGTTTTTATACTCAAAACGACTGCATGAACAAAAAAATATTACAATGGTTAATTCCGTCACAAATACCTGATCGATTCAGCAAACTCCTATGTTCCACGGCTGTACCATAACAAATAAACAAAACGTTGAGCCTTGAAAACTTTCGACGTCATGGGGCCACACCAAGGTTTTATTTACATGTAGTTAACATTTAAATTATTGGAACTGTTTCGCAAACCCGTTGTTTTGTTATGTGATATATTAATGTTATATTTATAAAGTTTATAAAATTTACTACATATGAAACTGTATTGATTTAGAAATTTAGTACAGTATTTTCCTTCACGAGACACCCTATACATGAAATATGACGTGACACATATTTTGACGTCATTGAAGAATGACGTCAAAGGTACGGAAACGGACATCTAGAGATACGAAAAATGAAAATAAAACAGGCAAATTTATTTAATACAGTTGGATGTTGTATTTAAAAAAAAAAGGTTAAATCCGTAATATATCTGTTATTCAGCTATCAAACAGGGTATATAATGTGACATTCCCGGCTTAGGATATATATTCCCTTTGGCTGCGCCTCAGGGAATATAGATCCTAAGCCGGGAATGTCACATTATATACCCTGTCTTATAGCTGAATAACATATAATGTTATGGTTTAAAGAGAAATGCTGTATTTTAATTGGACGCCCAGCTGGGTACATGAGGCTATGTATACAGTTGGAGCTGTAGATATATATCGCCCGATGAAGTGATTTAAATTGTTATTTGCCTGCCAGTTCTAGCACTGGTTTATAACCATTATTCAACCATACAAAAACAATGTCCGATTTAGAAACAGACTTTCTGTAATGTACAAAGTGGCTTGAAAATGTTTGAATTTTTTAAATCAAAAGCTATGCACCATAATATGATAGTTATACAGGTGACAGACAGGGTATATAATGTCACATTCACGGCTTCAGATTTATATGAAGAGTGAAGATACTAAAGGGATAATAAGAAACCCTATCTAGCACCTTAATAACATATCACATTGGACACTACATATCTTTTACTTTGTGCCACATACCAGGAACATAAGAAGGGACAGGTTTTTTATTGTTAAATCTACTGTTAAGCTGAATGCTAACATGTATGAATCATATATGTGATCTACAATACTTTACAGGATGAAGAAACTCCCCAGTCCTAAATGTTAACTAATCATATCTGTGATCTACAATACTTTACAGGATGAAGAAACTCCCCAGTCCCAAATGTTAACTAATCATATCTGTGATCTACAATACTTTATAGGATGAAGAAACTCCCCAGTCCTAAATGTTAACTAATCATATATGTGATCTACAATACTTTACAGGATGAAGAAACTCCCCAGTCCCAAATGTTAACTAATCATATATGTGATCTACAATACTTTACAGGATGAAGAAACTCCCCAGTCCTAAATGTTAACTAATCATATATGTGATCTACAATACTTTACAGGATGAAGAAACTCCCCAGTCCCAAATGTTAACTAATCATATATGTGATCTACAATACTTTACAGGATGAAGAAACTCCCCAGTCCTAAATGTTAACTAATCATATATGTGATCTACAATACTTTACAGGATGAAGAAACTCCCCAGTCCTAAATGTTAACTAATCATATATGTGATCTACAATACTTTACAGGATGAAGAAACTCCCCAGTCCCAAATGTTAACTAATTATATATGTGATCTACAATACTTTATAGGATGAAGAAACTCCCCAGTCCCAAATGTTAACTAATCATATCTGTGATCTACAATACTTTATAGGATGAAGAAACTCCCCAGTCCCAAATGTTAACTAATCATATATGTGATCTACAATACTTTACAGGATGAAGAAACTCCCCAGTCCTAAATGTTAACTAATCATATATGTGATCTACAATACTTTACAGGATGAAGAAACTCCCCAGTCCTAAATGTTAACTAATCATATATGTGATCTACAATACTTTACAGGATGAAGAAACTCCCCAGTCCTAAATGTTAACTAATCATATATGTGATCTACAATACTTTACAGGATGAAGAAACTCCCCCATCCTAAATGTTAACTAATCATATATGTGATCTACAATACTTTACAGGATGAAGAAACTCCCCAGTCCTAAATGTTAACTAATCATATATGTGATCTACAATACTTTACAGGATGAAGAAACTCCCCAGTCCTAAATGTTAACTAATCATATATGTGATCTACAATACTTTACAGGATGAAGAAACTCCCCAGTCCCAAATGTTAACTAATTATATATGTGATCTACAATACTTTATAGGATGAAGAAACTCCCCAGTCCCAAATGTTAACTAATCATATCTGTGATCTACAATACTTTATAGGATAAAGAAACTCCCCCATCCTAAATGTTAACTAATCATATATGTGATCTACAATACTTTACAGGATGAAGAAACTCCCCAGTCCCAAATGTTAACTAATCATATCTGTGATCTACAATACTTTATAGGATGAAGAAACCCCCCAGTCCCAAATGTTAACTAATCATATATATGATCTACAATACTTTACATGATAAAGAAACTCCCCAGTCCTAAATGTTAACTAATCATATATATGATCAACAATACTTTACAGGATGAAGAAACTCCCCAGTCCCAAATGTTAACTAATCATATCTGTGATCTACAATACTTTACAGGATGAAGAAACTCCCCAGTCCCAAATGTTAACTAATCATATATATGATCAACAATACTTTACAGGATGAAGAAACTCCCCAGTCCTAAATGTTAACTAATCATATATATGATCTACAATACTTTACAGGATGAAGAAACTCCCCAGTCCCAAATGTTAACTAATCATATCTGTGATCTACAATACTTTACATGATAAAGAAACTCCCCAGTCCTAAATGTTAACTAATCATATATATGATCAACAATACTTTACAGGATGAAGAAACTCCCCAGTCCCAAATGTTAACTAATCATATCTGTGATCTACAATACTTTACAGGATGAAGAAACTCCCCAGTCCCAAATGTTAACTAATCATATATATGATCAACAATACTTTACAGGATGAAGAAACTCCCCAGTCCTAAATGTTAACTAATCATATATATGATCTACAATACTTTACAGGATGAAGAAACTCCCCAGTCCCAAATGTTAACTAATCATATCTGTGATCTACAATACTTTACAGGATGAAGAAACTCCCCAGTCCCAAATGTTAACTAATCATATCTGTGATCTACAATATTTACAGGATGTAGAAACTCCCCAGTCCCAAATGTTAAGTAATCATATATATGATCTACAATACTTTTCAGGATGAAGAAACTCCCCAGTCCTAAATGTTAACTAATCATATATATGATCTACAATACTTTACAGGATAAAGAAACTCCCCAGTCCCAAATGTTAACTAATCATATATATGATCTACAATACTTTACAGGATAAAGAAACTCCCCAGTCCCAAATGTTAACTAATCATATCTGTGATCTACAATACTTTACAGGATGAAGAAACTCCCCAGTCCCAAATGTTAACTAATCATATCTGTGATCTACAATACTTTATAGGATGAAGAAACTCCCCAGTCCCAAATGTTAACTAATCATATCTGTGATCTACAATACTTTACAGGATGAAGAAACTCCCCAGTCCCAAATGTTAACTGATTTCTCTGAGGGATCAGTTGGAAAATTGGTCATTAGAAAATCTGGCCGAGCTCAACTCCTCATGGGAAATATCACCATGGATGTTGCTATGGGAACAAAATGTGGTTTTCTACAGGTGTGTATTTGTAAATTTAAGAACATGTACTATAAATCAGAATGATATAACAAATAAATCTAATATGAGCTTACCAATGTGACATAATGGTGTGCTAGATACTGAACTCTTAGTAGACACAAGACAGAATATGATATAACAAATAAATCTAATATGAGCTTACCAGTGTGACATAATGGTGTGCTGGATACTGAACTCTTAGTAGACATAAGACAGAACATGATATAACAAATAAATCTAATATGAGCTTACCAGTGTGACATAATGGTGTGCTAGATACTGAACTCATAGTAGACATAAGACAGAACATGATATAACAAATAAATCTAATATGAGCTTACCAGTGTGACATAATGGTGTGCTAGATACTGAACTCTTAGTAGACACAAGACAGAACATGATATAACAAATAAATCTAATATGAGCTTACCAGTGTGACATAATGGTGTGCTAGATACTGAACTCTTAGTAGACATAAGACATAAGTTTTCTTGATTTTTTTACTCTCCCGAATAAGGACCAAGATCTTCAAAATGATTCCAATTCAAATCAAATGATGCAAAAACATTTTAACCCTTGTTTTATTCAACTTTGAAGTCACCAAATGTGGATCTTGTTTTCTCACTGGTAAACCGTGTTACTTGGTAACATCATTAGCTTATAAATTACAAGACAAGTCAAGGTTCTTTGTGGCCATGATCTATTGTAGTTGGGCCCGGGTGGCTCAATGAGTTAGGTAGTTGGATTACCTAACAACTCATACAAGCCTATCACCAATACGGTGTGGGTTCGCCCCCGGCTTTGTAAATTACAAAAAAAGGTGCACTCGACTCGCAGCCGCAAGTGATAAAGTTGACCAGTTGCTTGCTCATGGCCGATGGTTCTCTCTGGGTACTCCGGCTTCTTCCACCACTAAAACTGGTCGCCATGTTATAGCTGAAATATTGCTGAAAGTGGCATTAAGCACCAAAAATCAAATCAAATCACTCTATTGTAGTTACCTTTATATATACCTATGCCATCAGTACTTATCACCACCTAGATTTGACTGTTTGCCATTGTGTATTTGATAGAATCTTGCTTGGTAATGGTTGTTGGTAACTAATGGAAGGTCAATAGTTTTCTCAGAGTAGTCTAGTTCCTCCACTAATACTGTAATTGAAAAACATTATATAAATAACATATAGTTGAGAGGGTGATAGATCAGATTGTTACCCTGACAAAAAGATTGTCAACCAAGGTGAAGCCGAGGTTGACAATGTCTTTTTCGAAGGGTAACAATCTGATCTATCACCCTCTCAACTATATGTTATTTAATTTATTAATATTATACTGAATGTTTTCACTTTCTCGTTTGCAATGATGTTTTTTTCATTTTAATGTTTCATTTCATATTCAGTCTATTCATTCTTACAGATGTTCAGTAATTTTGCTAGAACCTAGAATTCTTAACCACCCAGCACTAGAGTGGCAGATATATTTATATTCTTGCATATAAAAAGACAAATATGAGAGTGACCGTAAAAAAATTGTTACCCGCTGAGCCATGTGTCAGAGCAGAATGTTACCCTCGTCTTATCCAATAAAATTACAGCTTACATACATGAAGTATAATAAATTGAAAATAACACCACACACACATTATCCACCCATTACAAAGTTCTCTTTCTATTATACAAAATATCCTTTTGAAAACTAAATTACCAAGTTTAGCTTATCTTCCCTATACAACTCAAAGGTGATATCGACTATTATTATACCTTACATATTTTTGTATGGAAAAATTGATGACAAGGGAAATAACCTGGTGGACAACCCAAACATGTATAATGTAGAGGGAGATAATAATAGGCTTACAATCCATGACAACCCAGAAGTTTGTTGAAAATCCTTTTTTTTTTCAGTCTGGTTCTGCAATTATATTTTCTAAAACCGGACATTATTTCGTTGTCTTCTACAAAAAAAACCTTTCAAGTTTTAAACACCTTAGAGTAGTTTTGGTATAATAGAATGGTTATTGCCTTCATATGAGTTGAACATCAAGTTGTCAACCACCTCTTAGAGTAGTTTTGGTATAATATAACGGTTATTGCCTTCATATGAGTTGAACATCAAGTTGTCAACCACCTCTTAGAGTAGTTTTGGTATAATAGAATGGTTATTGCCTTCATATGAGTTGAACATCAAGTTGTCAACCACCTCTTAGAGTAGTTTTGGTATAATAGAATGGTTATTGCCTTCATATGGGTTGAACATCAAGTTGTCAACCACCTCTTAGAGTAGTTTTGGTATAATAGAATGGTTATTGCCTTCATATGAGTTGAACATCAAGTTGTCAACCACCTCTTAGAGTAGTTTTGGTATAATAGAATGGTTATTGCCTTCATATGAGTTGAACATCAAGTTGTCAACCACCTCTTAGAGTAGTTTTGGTATAATAGAATGGTTATTGCCTTCATATGAGCTGAACATCAAGTTGTCAACCATCGAGAGGTTGTTTCCCTCGGGCTAAAGCCCTCAGAAAAAACATCTTCTCTCGGGCTGACAACTTTCGATGTTCACATCATATGAAGGCAATAATTGTATATTGTCATCACTTTGTGCTTGTAATGATCATCTGTAAGGTGGTTTTTTTTGGCATTTTCCTCTTCTTTGAAGCCACTGAACAATTTGAAAGGAATTTTGGCTGGAATATTTTTTGTATCAATAATCCAAGATCCCTGTAGGAAACAGTATAAAAAGCCTCTTTACAGAATTTTGATTGAATCCAAATTGTAAATGAATGATACTTCTTAATACTTCTGTTTTTTAATGGCAAATTCAAGATGGCTGTAAAGCTGCTGACATAGTTGAACGTAGGACCCTACTGGAAAATGTTTTAAAATTTTCATTGGAAACCAACAAGTTGTTTGAAAGAAAATTTGGATGGAACATTCCTTAAACTGTCATCTTAGATGAACATTTTTTGTGTTTGTTGGAAATCCAAACTAACTTCAGTTGATAACATTCTTAAGATTCTGTGTGTTACATACTAGTATAAACTTTTACTGTATCTGTGATAACATTCTTAAGATTCTGTGTGTTACATACTAGTATAAACTTTTACTGTATCTGTGATAACATTCTTAAGATTCTGTGTGTTACATACTAGTATAAACTTTTACTGTATCTGTGATAACATTCTTAAGATTCTGTGTGTTACATACTAGTATAAACTTTTACTGTATCTGTGGTAACATTCTTAAGATTCTGTGTGTTACATACTAGTATAAACTTTTACTGTATCTGTGATAACATTCTTAAGATTCTGTGTGTTACATACTAGTATAAACTTTTACTGTATCTGTGATAACATTCTTAAGATTCTGTGTGTTACATACTAGTATAAACTTTTACTGTATCTGTGATAACATTCTTAAGATTCTGTGTGTTACATACTAGTATAAACTTTTACTGTATCTGTGATAACATTCTTAAGATTCTGTGTGTTACATACTAGTATAAACTTTTACTGTATCTGTGGTAACATTCTTAAGATTCTGTGTGTTACATACTAGTATAAACTTTTACTGTATCTGTGATAACATTCTTAAGATTCTGTGTGTTACATACTAGTATAAACTTTTACTGTATCTGTGATAACATTCTTAAGATTCTGTGTGTTACATACTAGTATAAACTTTTACTGTATCTGTGGTAACATTCTTAAGATTCTGTGTGTTACATACTAGTATAAACTTTTACTGTATCTGTGATAACATTCTTAAGATTCTGTGTGTTACATACTAGTATAAACTTTTACTGTATCTGTGATAACATTCTTAAGATTCTGTGTGTTACATACTAGTATAAACTTTTACTGTATCTGTGGTAACATTCTTAAGATTCTGTGTGTTACATACTAGTATAAACTTTTACTGTATCTGTGATAACATTCTTAAGATTCTGTGTGTTACATACTAGTATAAACTTTTACTGTATCTGTGGTAACATTCTTAAGATTCTGTGTGTTACATACTAGTATAAACTTTTACTGTATCTGTGGTAACATTCTTAAGATTCTGTGTGTTACATACTAGTATAAACTTTTACTGTATCTGTGATAACATTCTTAAGATTCTGTGTGTTACATACTAGTATAAACTTTTACTGTATCTGTGATAACATTCTTAAGATTCTGTGTGTTACATACTAGTATAAACTTTTACTGTATCTGTGGTAACATTCTTAAGATTCTGTGTGTTACATACTAGTATAAACTTTTACTGTATCTGTGATAACATTCTTAAGATTCTGTGTGTTACATACTAGTATAAACTTTTACTGTATCTGTGATAACATTCTTAAGATTCTGTGTGTTACATACTAGTATAAACTTTTACTGTATCTGTGATAACATTCTTAAGATTCTGTGTGTTACATACTAGTATAAACTTTTACTGTATCTGTGATAACATTCTTAAGATTCTGTGTGTTACATACTAGTATAAACTTTTACTGTATCTGTGATAACATTCTTAAGATTCTGTGTGTTACATACTAGTATAAACTTTTACTGTATCTGTGATAACATTCTTAAGATTCTGTGTGTTACATACTAGTATAAACTTTTACTGTATCTGTGATAACATTCTTAAGATTCTGTGTGTTACATACTAGTATAAACTTTTACTGTATCTGTGATAACATTCTTAAGATTCTGTGTGTTACATACTAGTATAAACTTTTACTGTATCTGTGATAACATTCTTAAGATTCTGTGTGTTACATACTAGTATAAACTTTTACTGTATCTGTGATAACATTCTTAAGATTCTGTGTGTTACATACTAGTATAAACTTTTACTGTATCTGTGATAACATTCTTAAGATTCTGTGTGTTACATACTAGTATAAACTTTTACTGTATCTGTGATAACATTCTTAAGATTCTGTGTGTTACATACTAGTATAAACTTTTACTGTATCTGTGATAACATTCTTAAGATTCTGTGTGTTACATACTAGTATAAACTTTTACTGTATCTGCGATAACATTCTTAAGATTCTGTGTGTTACATACTAGTATAAACTTTTACTGTATCTGTGATAACATTCTTAAGATTCTGTGTGTTACATACTAGTATAAACTTTACATACTAGTATAAACTTTACATACTAGTATAAACTTTTACTGTATCTGTGACATAAGTATATACCAATGCTTTACTTTTTAAGATCATAATATATTTAGTCTGTAAAATGCATGTTTTATTTTTCAGGATGTTGTGTCAATTCGTATGAAAGAAACGAGTGGAGACTTAAGTGTATTAGGACATATAAAACATAGACTAGTTTGTACACCTGACTTTGATAGTATGCTTAATACATGATATACTTATAAAGAAGTCTTCTGTTTTAAGGATATGGCTGAAATACCACTAATGTTGTTGTCAAACATCAATCAATCACTCAGTCTCAATGAGTAAATCATGGTGGAGTGGATATCATTTGATAAACGTAGATCCATGCGAAATAGTACGGAAGGAAATATATGGTACTCAGATGTCCATATACTATGTGTATAACATTGGTTGTCTGATAAATATATGTTCGCATTGCACTGTGGTGAAATTAGTTAACACGTATTTAAAGTGTATGTAAAGTCAAAAGATTAATTAAGGCTACACACTTCACCATATAATTTCCTTCCCCCGATTCCACGAATTCCCCTTTTTGTGTATAGTGTTTTAATTGTTTAATATACACAGTTGGCATGCAAATGATTAATTTACAGCTTTCGCAACAGTAGACCACTTTTATTTATCAAGTGTGTTGGTTAAATATGACATTTGTAGCATACGAATAGTTTCTATTTTAACTTTCCGTATTGTTTATAATTAGTAGGGAAATTATAATATTTGGAGTCATAAACGGGTTGGGATGTGAAATGATGCATGGAAATAGTCTGATCATTTACACGCTTGGTGGTTATCATTGGGTTATATAAAATCACTTTGATGATGCAGACTTTTGGAATCGTCTGTATGAAATGGTATAGTCCAAAGCAGGGTATATAAACGCTTGTCGCAGCATGTCTGGTCACTTTTCGTTGCTCTATCGAGCAACATGTTTGGCTACTTACCTATGTAGTACTGGATTAGCAGCTTTACACACAGGTCTGATGCACAGGTAGTCTGAAGACTAGGTGGTCACAACTGTTGTCATAGATAGTGGGGTATGTGACTATGTAGTCTATGACTATAGGTCTCGAGCACTTGGTTCAAGTAGGTGTTCGAGTTTTCTCATGGTTAGTAGTGATCTTGTAAGCAGACCCTGGATCAGTACATAAACAGTGTCTGACACCATAGGTCGCCAGACAATTTTATTGTATCATAAAAGCAACATAGTTCCAAGCTAGGGATCTGAGGCATAGGGCCCCAGCCATAGGTTTCTGAGACATAGGTCTGAGACGAATAGGTGTTTGGGACATAGGTCTCCAGTCATAGGGTCTGAGACATAGGTCTGAACCATAGGTATAAGATATAGTTTGATATATATTGACAACCATAGAATAGGACATATTAGGTTTTATACAGCAAGCTATTTAGTCACTATCAAATCCCAGGAAACTGGTACGAACCAATTGGTCGCTCACCGGTGTTGTAACCGCTCCACTCGGCACGTTACACAATTTGGTGGCAGCGGTGCGATTTGATAGGTCGACTAAACTAGATTTTGGTTTACATTTTAAATATGTCCCATAAGAAAGATACGAGTTTGTTGTATGACCCAGAGCTTAGTATGAGTGAAGAACAACTTTGTCGGGAAATAGATGAGATAAATAAAGACATCGGAAGCATCCGGGTTGAAGAGCTAGAGACACCAATAACCCGATATACACGACGTGATTCGGGCATAGCTTCAACAAGGCAAACAGATGAGAGGCCAAAACAGAGCAATGTCTCGCCATTTGATACAAAGAAACATCAAAGCTCTGTTTCTCTTGATATGGGCACGCAGGCTAAAACCTCAACTTACAGAGTCATTGACAGCATGGACAGTGAGGACGAAAATGATGATCTCGGAATTAGAGATAGATACGTGTCTCAAAGAAAGAAGTCGTGAGACTTCAAAAAGAAGAACATTGTAAAGCAAGCACCCTAGGCCCTTGGATAGATTATAAGTCACATTTTGATGCATGTGTGCAAATTAATGAGTGGTCACAAAAAGAAAAGGGGTTGTATTTGGCAGTGTCTTTAAGAGGTCAGGCTCAAGGTGTGCTGGGCAACTTACCCCTTGAGTTGAGTCAAGATTACAAGGAGCTGGTTAAGTCATTAGAAGAACGATTTTCCCCGTCGAATCAGACTGAGTTGTATAGAACTCAGCTGAGGGAACGAAGACAAAAGGCCATTAAAACATTACCAGAACTGGGACAAGATGTTGGGCGATTAGCTAACCTTGCTAATCCACCCGCCCCAAACGAAGTTCGAGAAACATTAGCTAAAGAGCAATTTATTGACACTCTTATCGATGTAGATATGCTATTGAGTCACTATCAAATCCCAGGAAACTGGTACGAACCAATTGGCCGCTCACCGGTGTTGTAGCCGCTCCACTCGGCACGTTACAGCACTAAGGATAGCTCCACTCACCGGTGTTGTAGCTGCTCCACTCGGCACGTTACAGCACTAAGGATAGCTCCACTCACCGGTGTTGTTGCCGCTCCACTCGACACGTTACAACACTAAGGATAGCTCCACTCACCGGTGTTGTAGCCGCTCCACTCGGCACGTTACAGCACTAAGGATAGCTCCACTCACCTGTGTTGTTGCCGCTCCACTCGGCACGTTACAGCACTAAGGATAGTTCCACTCACCTGTGTTGTAGCCGCTCCACTCGACACGTTACAACACTAAGGATAGCTCCACTCACCGGTGTTGTAGCCGCTCCACTCGGCACGTTACAGCACTAAGGATAGCTCCACTCACCGGTGTTGTTGCCGCTCCACTCGGCACGTTACAGCACTAAGGATAGTTCCACTCACCTGTGTTGTAGCCGCTCCATTCGGCACGTTACATCACTAAGGATAGCTCCACTCACCGGTGTTGTAGCCGCTCCATTCGGCACGTTACAGCACTAAGGATAGCTCCACTCACCGGTGTTGTTGCCGCTCCATTCGGCACGTTACATCACTAAGGATAGCTTTCTGTGTAGGATTTTGTCTATCATTGTTTGTCTTTATTCCGTTGGTTATTTATTGTCAGATTCTGATTACCCTTCTGGTATCTTCAAAGGCTTCTTACCATAATAAACATGTATATATCATCCACCAGAAACAAACAAAAAACACAATAACATCTATCCAAATGAGGCACCTCCTAATATTGCATCACTATTCTGGTTCTATTACAACGAACAGCGCATGAATTATTCGGAGATAAACATTTTTCGCTGAACTTGAAAACATCTATTCTTTTTGCAATTTAGTAAGTGTAGTGATATAAGAGTTGGCATATATATAGAAAATACAAGGTATTTAATATATAAAACATGGACAGTATGGGAGAAATACAAAGTCTTCTTCTTTTTCCCGGGTACCCATCCATCACCTCTGAAGAATTTTGAGGCAGAGGTTTACTTTATAATTCAGTTTCCTTTATCTATTGCTCCAGCCATAGACAACACTGCTTTTGAGATGATCCGGCCTTAGAACAATCCGGCCTTAAACAAATGCGGCCTTAGTTGATACGGCCTTGGTTAATGCGGCCTCAGTTAAGAATGATGTGTATCTATGAATATATACGATACATACGATAAAACGACACATTGTGATGATTTGAGTAAATCTTGTGAAAACACTACAAGTTCCAATATGTCATGAATATTTATGCTAATAGACGTTTTCAGAAATCGGTGATTACCTAGTTATCGTTCGTGGACGCTAGGTGGTGTTACTATCGTCCACCATTACGAAAGTGTAACAATCGGTTGTTTACACTAGTTACGATTAATCAGTATTCATAATTGGATTAGATAAACACGCTTCAGTTAATTTTTTATGGCTTATTCCCGTGATTTTGGCCGAATATTTCGAAATATGGATTATTGAATTGAACTTTTAACGGTTATTGTTTAAATTGTTCAGAATCACAAAGTTCAGGACCAGGTCGGACAAATCTATACGGTCATCAATATTATCAAAATTAAAGAATTAGCTAGTCATTTTGCCAAATGTGGGCTAACAGATCGATTCTGTAGCTATTCAGATTTTAACCTTGCTTATTATGTGGCAGAATTTCAATACAAAACGGGGTAGGCAACAACAAAAAACGGTCAGTATGGAAACCCTCAACACACATTTTTTACTAACGGTATATATTTTGTACAAAAGAACTAAGTTCCCTTCGAATATTGCCTTCACTTCACAAAGTCGCATATTTTTATGATGCAATTGACCAAAAAATCAATCATTTGCACAATGATAGAGTAGCAAATATGTGGAGGAATAATGTTCCTTCCGTATAGAGGATAACATAGAAAGGGAAAAAAACGGGGCCGTAGCTATAATCCGACAGTCCGATAGTCCCGACGGTCCGATAGTCCGACAGTCCGACAAATGCTTTAAACTGATGAAAGTTTTGAAAAATAATTTGGCCAAACATGATATATTCGTAAGTTCAGGATATGGGCCATTCATTTTTATACGCCCGTCAAAATACGGGCTTATTATGGCATACCGCTGTTCGTCCGTCCGTCCACGCCTCGTACGATAACATCTCTCACTTGTTTCCCCTTTTACTGATAGGACACGTCGTGACATACATTGTATTGATAAAAGGGGGAGCAAGTGAGAGGTGTGATTTTAGTCAGTTTGGAAAACGCCAGTTTTCATATGGTACATGTATATACAATTAATTGGTTTAAAAAAGTGCAGAATATTAATAATTACTGTTCTCACGCTGAGCAACCGACCTTCAATTGCCATAAAAGAGGGGGGGGGGGCGGCGTATCATGGCACAGTTGTTTATTTTGTCATATTCCGATGCTGTTTCTTTCCGTGATATAAAGGGTCACTTAGGGACAATTCCTTCAATCGTAACTTTTTATATATGCGTTTGTCGTAGAAGGCGACTATAGCAGGGTCACCCGTCGGAATCCCGGGGAATAAAAATAGAACCAACTTGTCGTCGGAAGAGACAGAAAAACAAGTTCCCGTGTTAAGCCGTTGCCCATGTTGACCCATCCCAGAGTCCCCTCTTTCTGATTTTTTGTTTACAAACTTTTCTCATCCTGAATATGACTGAAATATTGCTTGCTGGACCTTAAGCAATCAATCAATCAATCAATTCGCACACATTATTGTATCCAGCTCTATTGGTGTGTCGACATTGCTTTTTAACATAAATATTCCATGATAAAGGGCGGGGGACACTGGTACGCTCTCCTTTTGGCTTTTCCTTTTTTTTGTATTTTTTTTTTTGTGTATTCATTTATTTCATCTTTCTTTTTAATAGTGACTTTTCTTGGCTGGACTCGGCTACACGCTACTTAAATAAAGCCTGAAGTAGTCGCTACTAAAAAATATACGGGATACTTGCACTACCGGTTCATCACGATTGGATCCAGGTCTTTATGGAGTCCGCGTTGTTCATATATGTGTTTTTTTTTAGCTCTTGTGTGGCCCTGCCAATTGTTTGTCCGTCTATGATATCGTGTTTCCGATGTTCTGGACCTTTCTTTGGTGAGTAAACGGTTCGGTTTCTGGCCCCATATTACACATGTTATAGTGTTAACTTTCAAATTTGTCGGACTATCGGACTATCGGACCGTCGGACTATCGCACTGTCGGACCGTCGGATTATAGGTCGGACCCCAAAAAAACTGAGTTAAATGTTGTCTTAAATGAAAGTTTAAATAATATAAACAAAGGAAACGGGAACAAAGTGAGCAGTGTAGGAATTATTGTTTTTCATGTAGAAGCCGCATAAAATAATTAACAATTTACAAAGAGGTATCACATTTCTGTAGATAAATCTTGAAATAAATCTTGATTCAGTAAGAAGTAAAAATGAACGACATGATGTCCTGCAACAAAATTCGGCGATTTTTTTTTCCTTTTAGTTTTTTATCATTATAATTCAGTTATATATATTTTTATCATTTTTAACCCTTTGTGGGAAGGGGGTAGAATTTAACTGTCATATTGCAAATCAAATATATTTAAGAATCAACCTAATACATAAATTAATTTTTTGTGTTTTAGTGATGTCTTTGCTATAACTTGTTATGCAATACACAGTTAACTATCGGTTATAATGATAGTTATCTTTCTACAATATGAATTTAACACCTTTGTTACAAAATGACACGACTGTCTATTCCCCTAAGTGCCAAACCCGGGAAGCATCGCATCGCTGTTGATACGGTCGACCTTCAGCAGACTACAAGTCTAGAAAGCGCTACCACTTCCTTAACACGTCAATATTAAATTTTAATTAATCTTCAAAAACATATAAAATTAAAGAATAAATCGATATAAAACTATGAAATCCTAGCAAAGAAATTTAAAAAAGAAGACAAATGGGGTGAAAAATGCCCGTCCGGTTCACGTATCTGAAACCTGGGAGCAAATAGTTATATTAGGTTCCTCATGAAACTTTTTTTCAGATAAAGAAATTCAGATATTCAGATGTTTTAATTTGATAAAACTTAAATTCCTTTTCATCTTCACTACAGAAATTGACCGACAAAAAGTTTTAATTTGTTTTACAATTTAGCAAACAAAAAATAAATAAAAATAAAACAGAATTGAAAAATGCACCTTAAGATGTCACATTCAAAGTTAAGTTATTTCTTATAAGTTAGGCACACTTTTTATCATTATTATTTCACTTTAAATCGTATAGTAATAATTTCAAAAAGCGTATATTATAATTTATATATTTACTTTTTAATTTCATACAAAATATTAATTTGATTACCCCCTATTCTTATGCTTGAAAAGCAACAAAAAAACAAAAAAGGAAAAAAAGTGCATGCAGTTTTTTATCAAGTAGGATTTATACTGATTTTGTATGGGGAATATAACGATAATTAAAAAAAAAATACATACCAGGTAATTTATTTGTTGTCATTATATCATTGTTATTATATCTTCGTTTATAAATCACTTCACAGCAGGTGTTATCATTGAATTTCAAGCCGAAATAACAGTATATTGTGACACCTGTACTAGAGAAACCATACATTAGCGTATCGATAAACCCCGAGAACATAATATTTTGGCACTTTACTAATGGCGGACACACTCGGAAATCGATAATGGCCGCGCCCATGTTTTTAAGAATAAAAAGGTCTATAATCTGAATACATTATTTTATTCATCATATCCATGAATATTTAAAGGGGCATTAGCTACGATTTTGACCCAAAAAATTATATGTTTTAGAAATTGGTAAATAGCTTTAAAATGATGAAATAAAGGTAAATATTTCACATTAAACAGCTTATCGATACACTTTTCGCCTTTTGAGAACGAAAATTACCATCGATTAGTTATTTCCTTGCAAGCAAATAATTTGACCTCGCTTTTTCCGTATGCAACTGACCTTACTAGTGACAGGTAAAAACGAATTATTTGTATTTTGTCGCTTATTAACTGCAAACGTGCATGGTTCTTTGTCCGTAATTAACACAGACTAAAAGCAGATTCACAAAAAATAAGAAATAAGTGTATTGTTGTACTGATTTAATGACGATTCGACAAACTCCGTAAACAATGTCGATAATTAATAAGATGGCGTCCATCTCTTGATCGATCTCAAAACACGAGCAGTTGCACGATTTTTCCCCGATGCGCGTACATTTCATAACATTTATAAGTTACAGAAACACGTTTTATTAAGGCATCAATCATATTTCTGATAGTTTTTACGGGTAACAAAAATTTACGATTTGGCAGATAATGCCCCTTTAAATAATATTTTAAATTTAAATACAACTTTTATTTTTTAATTATTCTTTTCCCCAAAATCATAGTCACAAAAATATATTAGCGTAGTTGTTTATAATAGCGTATACTAAATATATCTCACGGCCGGAACTTCCATTTGATATAAGGCCGAATTTGCGTAAGGCCGCATCAACTTGTAAGGGATAACACTTTGTAAGGTTTCAAACAGGACTTGATACCAGCTATTTCCAATCAACCATACTCATTCACTGTCTCCATTATTGCATTAGGATCCCAATTAAGGTTGTATAAATATAATCTTATCATTTCCAATGACTGTGGGCAATCTAAATGTGTAAAATGTGTTCGTATTACGTATTCCTAGCCCACAGTGTAACATTAAAATGCCCACAGTCATTGTAGATTATATTTATACAAAAAATGTAAATTGGAACGAGACATGACTTTGTGTGGTGATAATTGGTTGTACGAAGAAGTTTCTTTGAAAAAATCAGGATCGTCCTTGCTGAATTCAGCGAGAAAACAATGATGTCAATGTTTACGCAACATCAAAATCAAGTTTAAGTGTTAAAAAAGGATATTTCCGTTCAACAGATATGTTTTAAATTTTCCTGACGGATAAAGGTATTATATCAGCGGGTGTCTGTAATTTTTTGTCTTCATTAGCAATGTTTACTACCACATATAAACATAAAAACTTACATTGAACCCTTCCAGTTTTGACAGTCGATGATCGGAAACGATAACGTGCCCACAAACTTTACGTAAACACGTCAGTTGCGCCGCACAGGTACCCATACTGTGATATTTATACCTTTGTATGAAGAGTTTGAAGATACCAAATGGGTATTCATAATCCGTATATTAAAGAAGAACAGACAACACAATGACCAAAACTTACTTGACTTGTCCCACTTCATCCCATGGGGGGCATAGGGCAACCAGTTTCTTTCCACCTCGTCCTGTCTTGGGCTTACCTCTTTGCCTCTCCCCATGTTGTATTTATGGCCTGCAGCTCTGAGATAATACCTCTGCGCCATGAGTTCTTTGGTCTACCTCTCTTTCTTTTTCCTTGGGGGTTCCATTCTAAGGCCTGTTTTGTAATGTTGTTATTTGCCTTTCTCAGTGTGTGCCCTATCCACTTCCATTGTCTTGATCTTATTATTAAGTTGATTGGTTGCTGTTTTGTCTTTCTCTGTGTGTGCCCTATCCACTTCCATCGTCTTGATCTTATTGTTAAGTTGATTGGTTGCTGTTTTGTTTTCCTCCATAGTTCTTTATTGCTGATGGTATTTGGCCACCTCACTCCCAAGATAGTTCTGAGGCAACGGTTCAGAAAGACTTGAAGTGCTTTGATAGAAGATGCTGTTTCTCTCTATGTTTCAGAGCCGTAGAGAAGGATATATTTTACATTAGAATTGAAGAGCCTTAGTTTGGTGCTTGTTCTCAAGGTGGTACTTCTCCAAACTGGCTTAAGCATGGCAAAAGCTTGTTGAGCTTTTCTTTTCCGAGCTTTGATGTCTTCGTCGGTTCCCCCTGTATTGCTGATGATGCTGCCTAGGTACGTGAATTGTTCAACATTGTCTATTTCCGTGTCTCTGGTGGTAGGCTTATCTGTTTGAGTGGTGTTGATTCTCATCGTTTTTTGTCTTTTGTGGATTAATGAGGAAACCTTTTTGTTTTGCTGTTTCCTCAAGACTGGTGGCCTGGTGTTGCATATCTTGGTAACGATGAGATAACATACATATATCGTTTACGAAGTCAAGATCTTCCAATGTGGTTTGTAATGTCCATTGTATGTCTTTATGTTCTTTATATGCTGTTTTGCTGACCCAGTCTATCACCATCAGTAATAGGAGCGGAGGGAGGATACAAGCTTGTCTTACACCAGTAGTAACAGTAAATGGCTCTGTCAAGTTTCCATCATGTATTACTTGGCAACTAAATCCATCATAAAGTTGTTGTATGGTAGAAATGATCTTCTGAGGTATGCCATAGTGTTTCAGAATTTTCCACAGTACCTGATGGTCTATACTGTCGAAGCTTTTTCAAAATCTATAAAATTCATGCAGAGAGAAGTTTGCCATTCGATTGTTTGCTGTACAATTATTCTGAGAGTGGCAATCTGGTCTACACAGGAAGCTCTTGTCTGAATCCTGCTTGCTCGTCTCTTAATGTTTTGTCTACTTCCGGTTTTATTCTTTGTAATATGACACTACATAGGATTGTACTATGACCAAAAGAAAAAGGACAAAAGGACAAACAACGATCTACAAAACATACATATAAAATTAAAGATCGAGTAACACGAACCCCACTAAAAACTGGGGGTGAACTCAGGTGCTCCGGAAGGGTAGGCAGTTCCTGCTCCACTAGTGGCACCCGTCGTGTTAATCTAGTTACATAATTTTATAGTTTTGATGATTTCACAGATAAACTTCAATGCATAATTTAATAATCTATAACCTTTATTCAAAATTACATTTTTTGCCTTTTTTAAGATTGACATGAACACACCACATCAAACAGACTTTCTCTATATAACTAATTCAAACAATTACCCAAACCGAAATTAGCCTAGCCAAATCAAAACAACATCATTTGCATATAATAAATAATTGAATTTCCTTTCACCAAAAACAGCAGGTGGAGCGTCTTCATCAAACATTTGGCAAATCATTAATTCAAATTCAAATTATTATATTGGAAATAGCACGTGCACACACACACACACACACATACACACACACACACACACACATATATATGATAGACGTGATCCAAGTACATGTATATAAATACTACACAATCACAAGGATTTATATAGTATATACTATATAAATCCTTGACAATTATCAGAATGAAGTGTCAAACACCTTTTAACACCTTATAAATCAACTTATCTCTCGTCTTACACCAGCATCAGTTGTGAAAGAATTTGTTAAAGAAGTGAGATTTGGGCTCATAATAAAACTAGTTTAATCCTGCCACTTTTTTTTATTGAAGTGTCTGTACCAAGGATTTATATAGTAGGATAAATCCTTGTCTGTACCAAGCCAAGAAAATGAGCGGTCAAGTGTTTGTGTATTAGGAATATCGATTTTTCTTTATAGGATTAGGATTTCGATATTTTATTTAAGAAATGTTCAGGTTTTCAAAGTGACATTTTTTGCATTTATTTTTATTAAACGGATTATTAGTGCATTTTCCATATATATATTCTTGATTAAACGATGAAGTATTCCTTATTGAGGGGGGGGGGGGGGGCAGTGGGTAGTATTCAGGGGCGGATCCAGGATTTGTGGTTGGGGGGGGGGGGGGGCTGGGGGCCGCTTAAGGTCTCCAGCTGGTCCAGGGCAGAACCCTGGTAGGGGGGCTAGCCCCTCTGAAGCTCTGGGGATTTTAGGAATTGCAAACATTTATTTGAACGACAATTTTGAACCAACCACACCATTTTTACCAGACCAAAAAAACTTGATTTTAAGTCTTAATTTTGTCGGATAATTGTTAACAGTATATTTTTGTCAGATTATAAGAACCTAAAGTAAAACTTTTTTTGAACAACCGTGATGCGAATTGTTCAACGCATGACTGATCCACAC
Source organism: Bathymodiolus septemdierum (assembly GCA_963383655.1). Classification (NCBI taxonomy): domain Eukaryota; kingdom Metazoa; phylum Mollusca; class Bivalvia; order Mytilida; family Modiolidae; genus Bathymodiolus; species Bathymodiolus septemdierum. The sequence goes on along the minus strand of OY726522.1, from coordinate 95,787,636 downwards.
CCTACAACCGGCTATCCGGACAACAGATGCTATCGGGAACTCAGATCATATCTACGTCACACGGAATGACAGGTAGGAATTTCTTTGACGTTTTTCTTCCATTTTATCTACTTTTTGGATTTTAAATTTATGTCTGATTTGTTGCACTACAAATGAGAAATTTGCATACCAAATATGACAGTATAGGTTTTAATATTTAGTAAGTTTTCAATCAATGAAGATAGAATTTGACATTTTCAACAGAGAATTCTTCAGAACATTAACGTTTTCTCTAAAATTTCAAAAGAAAGCACAAGTTTCTATCATATACATGAAAAATATAGTGTTTCTTCTACCTTCCTGTACAACGGGAACTTCAAGTGTTATGTAGTAAGAATATTATACGCATTTTTGATCAATTTCATCAGATCAGTGGAGTTAAATGGCAATTGGGAACATGAAAAATTTCACGAGATTTTTTAGTGTCAAATCGGGAAACAAATGATTTTTCTACAAGTGTCAGGAGCAACCAGGGAGGAGCGGTATGAATAATGCACAATAATGAGAGAGACCAAGTTAATTAACAATGGAATTTCTTTTAAATTTTTTCATGTTCCCGATTGCCATTTAACTCCACTGATCTGATGTACGTGATAGCCCGATCTGCTATCCCCGATAGCCAAAACATTTTGATCATTGGAATGAAATTGCGTATAATATTCTTACTACATAACACTTGGAGTTCCCGTTGTACAGGAAGGTAGAAGAAACACTATATTTTTCATGTATATGATAGAAACTTGTGCTTTCTTTTGAAATTTTAGAGAAAACGTTAATGTTCTGAAGAATTCTCTGTTGAAAATGTCAAATTCGATATATCTTCATTGATTGAAAACTTACTAAATATTAAAACCTATACTGTCATATTTGGTATGCAAATTTCTCATTTGTAGTGCAACAAATCAGACATAAATTTAAAATCCAAAAAGTAGATAAAATGGAAGAAAAACGTCAAAGAAATTCCTACCTGTCATTCCGTGTGACGTAGATATGATCTGAGTTCCCGATAGCATCTGTTGTCCAGATAGCCGGTTGTAGGGTGTGTAATCGATCACGATATTTTAACCCTTCAAAGAACTATTGGTTTAGTTTTAACGCATTCCTCATTTCACTGATTGGTCTGTACTGTCGGTGCTTGTCCTTTCGGGTGGTTCTAGTTAATTCTGCCCGTCCGGATGGAGCTTTCCTTTACGTCGTTTGATTCATTCATTGAAAACATATGATTCGACCGTTTTTGTTTATAGACAAACAAAAGCGGAAATTGTCGGCGAATCCATATATGAATCAACGAACACACCCAACGTGTATTTACAATGTGTAGGAATATTTTACTACAGGTCACGATTTAACCATTCATGAAAAAGTTGTCTGTTGAACTGCTTAATTAACGTTGTATAACACATACTTTGCGAATTTTAGAGAGGGGGGGGGGGGGAGGGGGGCACTATCCCCACGCCCCCTCTAAATCCGCCTCTGGTATTCTCTTTTCTCCCACCCTCTCCTCCTTTCTCCCACCCCTCTTCTCCTTTCTCCCAACGGAAAAATAAATCTCCCTGTGAAAAAAAGTTAAAAAAAAAGTTTTGTTCATTTTTAATAAAAATATTGTAAATGTCTTGGTTTATTAACAATACGCCCTCGTCTCGTTTTTTGACATGCCATGATAACTGTTTCTTCTTGTTCAAATAATTCATGTATTTTTTCAGTAACTGTTATTGTATCTGTCTGTAATAAGCTTGTTAGTCTACTGTAAAATTTACGTCCTCCTCTAAAATGTAATCATCGTCGGCTTCAAAACACAAAGATGGTGTGATTATTTCCAAAACGGAATCAGGTGGAATGTCTCTGATTATTTCTTGTTGGAAAGTGAGTCCATTATTGATCATTAATGTTATCAGTTTCATCTTTATCGTGAATTATGTTTATGTATTCGATTAAATGATAATGTTTAATTACCTTTCTGTCATTTTCTAAAGATCATTTTTTGAGAAAAAAAACCTATTTTTTTTGTTTCCTCATTTTCTCCTTTGATCTCCTTTCTCCCATCCCCTTTCTCCCTGTCTCCCTTCCCCCTGTCCTATTCCATTTTATTTATTTTTTGTTTTTGCAATTTCAACAGTGAAGGTATTGATGAACTACAAAATCGAATATTTTTTTAATCTACAAAACATGTCTACAAACAAGCATTTAGAAACAGTCCTTCACTTGATAAAACCGTCTACCGATAATTCGTAATATATACAGTTTATGACCTTTGGTTCTTGTGCTTTACACTTCTATTTTTTTTGTAAATAAGGGAGATAATTACAATATATTTATTTCTTATATTAAAACTGGTACCCAGAAAGGGAAGTGCCGAGCATGCGTATTGACATCAGGCAACCGATATCCTAGTAAATAATGGAGGAATAATAGAGAAATATCAACAGGAATCGAAACCATCTGCTTTGATACGCAATAGAATGGAATTAATTTCATCAAGATTGTTTGAAAAGAGTCATTTTTCTATCAATTGATTACTATTTGGGGCTAATTTCGATACAGAGTAAGTCTTAATTGAGTTCAGAAAATGTATTGGTATCTTGTAGTTACGTCAATCTTTTGTTTTCATCTGTCAGATCTAAGGAAGTTTTGATAGATTTCAATGTTAACTTGTTATTTTCAGCATGGAGCTGAGAGTAGGAAATAAATACAGACTGGGAAGGAAAATCGGCAGTGGATCTTTTGGTGATATATATCTTGGTGAGTCATTAAATGATATATTTACAGACAAAGAACATGCCCCCTTTTCGGAATAAAATGTAGGACATTGTAATGATACATTGTTGGTTGTCTTACCACAGGGGACAATGTGATAAAAAGAGAGTATGACGCTGTCGAATATGTCAAAGATATACTCTTGTCACATGAACCTGTTTTCTAAAATATGCAGGTACTCGTTTTATGTGCCAATTCCGGAATTCCCCACCATTTTCCCACCAGCACTTTTGTTTCTATCAATTCCATGTAATATAAGAGAAGGTGGCTAACTACTTAAATTACCTCTCCACTTCAAATGTGTTATTCTCTTTTCCTGACATTCTGCCATTTGAAAATTAAAGGAGCTGAACAAGCAGGAATCCTCTGGATTTTACCTCTTAGTTCAATGGAAATTTTGATTTTTACAGTTTAAAATAAACATGTCATGTATAATTTCATGAAAATCAAAAGGAAATCAGATGTTGTGTCAACAATGTCCAGAGGTGAATTTAGCTACAATATTTAACTTCTATCAATTGGCATTGAAATCTACAGTACAGCTCAGAGGGAAAATGCAAAGTCCCTGTCTTTTCAAGGATTATTGCAACGTGGAATTAACGAGAAGTCTGTGTATACGTAGACGGTCCGCGAAAAAACATGGACATGACGGACAGAACGCTATGTCTTCACGAGGCCATCACGGATTGTAATTATTGAAATGTTCATTCATATTGAATACTACACGTGATTGTACCTGCAATCGTTAATTCTTCCACATCACAATGCTTCGTAATCTTAATATGCACATTGAAATTTATTTGTGCAGTTGATCATTTGATACCGTTTTTTTTTCAGGGATGGCATGCATTTTATTTATAGGATATATATGAGCACGCATCTTGTTTTGCATATTATCTAATCCCAACATTTCGATTGGTTTACATGGGTGTTATTTTTTTCTCTCACGAGCTGATAATCACCTGTATTTTTATCTATGTACGGGTGTGTCTATTTTTATATAGTGCACACATTGAACTCTGTCACTAAAAGGTCAAATACACAGTTACCTGAGGCTGAGGGATTGATTTAAAAACAAACCGAAAAGGATTGTGAATCAATCAATGACCGTATTTACGTCCTTGGTAGAATATTGCCATAAATACATATGTACATATTTTTAAATTAAGAAAAGTTTGAAGATACCAAAAGAGGAATCAGAAGTCGTATAAAATTGAAGGACAGAGCATTAGATAAGAAAAAATCTCGGCGTAGAAGGATTTTTTGTCTTTTGTTGGCGTTTTGATAACTGAATCTAACAGTATTTCATCTTCGCTAGCCAAGGGTTACGATCCGCTCTACTCATCTTCACCCTTGGCATTGTTAAGCGGATTTTCGAGGTCACATGGTGACGATTTATATGTAATGCAGCTAGTGGTAGCTGCAACCAATCAGAACACGCTTTACAAAAAGCACATGTTCTGTAGGAAAAATGTCAACAAAATAAAAATGCGTGTACATATAAAATAATGTTGTAAGTTTGAAATAAAAGCACTAGATTACCATTGAATAATAGTATGAGCCTCGTCAAATCTTCGCTTGAAAATCAGCCATATTATAATCTCCGAGTCAATTTTCAGGGTATTCAAGCGAAAGGAAATGAAAGCCTCGCGTCGATTGGCTGAAAATGACATCATTACAAGAGGCGTAACTGTCAAAATCGAGCAGGTGGCAGTGCGCAGGAATTACGAAAATCTGACTAGCGATGCCAAGGGTGAAGATGAGTAGAGCGGATCGTAACCCTTGGCTAGTGAAGATGAGAGTATTTATGCATCATGCCAAATAGTCAATGGAAAAAAAATCCACATAAATTTTCTGAAGGGTCTTTGCTTTTAAAAATGACCTGGCAAAAAGGTACAATTTCAATTTTTAGTGCAGAAATTGAATAAGATGGTCTATCAGGCCTCGACATTACCGTTTGTCTGATTGTCCGGTACCAGTGAAAACTGACGTCGGACAAGTAGATCTTGTATTACAGTTGTCCAACGGGACAAGTAAAAAAATCAGAGATTCCCAAACGTGCCGATACGACGGAAAAATCGATTTCCACTGGTATAAAATACTGGTTTGTTGTGTAAAAGAGCCCTGTTTGATCTCCAATTTGACCATAATTTATTTTGATTAAAACTAAAGTGAAACGCCATATCATTTATCGTTCCTCCATGCTTTGATGAAGTTCAAGGACATTGACAAAATTAAAGTCACAATCTCAGAAACGCTTTATTGAACGGAAATATCAATATTTGAAATATAGGAACAAGAACCACTCCGGAATGGACACGTCAAAATTCTCGGATATCAATTTGGTGCCAAATTTAAACTTTTTTTTTTGTGCAAAATACGATAGAGGACTTGATTTAGGCTTTTGGAAAATATTGAAACCTTTGAAATGGACAAATATTACAAGCTTTTTCCTAATCTGGTTGAAAAGATCCACTAAAATTTTTATTTCTCTGTGAATTTAAATAAAATACTTTGCTTTATTTATATCACTTGTTTCTGGTAAAAAAAATATACCTAGATACTGGTATATATAGTATATGTATATTTTTTGGACCAGAAACAAGGATTTATATAACACAAATGGCTCTTTCTTCGGTCTACGTCTACAGCACTTCTATTGCATGCTCATAAAAATACAGTTTTTTACAGGTACAATATTATTGAGGCTGGCAAAACTTGCAGATGTGTAGTTTATATCTTGAAGAAATAAAATAAATAATTTCATCTTCATATCATATTTCGTTATTTCTCAATACTTTCATTATCTTGCTCAATTGTTCGAATTTACCGACATGAAAAGGGACACGTGAACGGTACTTATATGCACCAGGGGTTTCAAAGTTTTTTTATAATAGGAGTACCTACTTAAATTTTAGGAGGTACCTAAAAAATTAGGCTGAGGGCCGTAAGGGGTCCAGGGGGCAGAAGCTCCTGAAATCTAGCATTTTGTGGACCAAAAAATGTACTTCAGAGACTGCAAAACATTAAGTGTTTTTGAAAGAAAAATCCCATTAACTTTAGAGTTCAGATTTCATCAAGAGTGAAGACCATGCATAATGCCTGGATTTTTCCCCCCCATTTCTTTATTGAATATTTCAGTTTACAGACTTCAGCCAAGATTATTCATAGATAGTATGCCATATCTTAAAAAAAACCAAAAGGACCATAAAGAGCTACGGTTCGGCAGCTAGGCTTGACCAAGCCATTGTTATCAAAGCTTAAACTTCTCAAAATTCTTTTGTTGGCTTTGTCCTTTTCTTTTTCACAATACCTTGGCTTGTGTGTTTTTTTTACTTTATTACCAGTAATTAAACTCATCAAAGACCATTGAACAATAAGAATATTACTCATCATTAGAAAAATAGTGATTTTAACCGAAATAGTGTTTTAGTGTGCCTGGATTGAATACCAATTTTAAATGAACATTTTTACTAAATCTGAAGCGAAATTTTTTTTTTTTAAGACCTTTTAAGCTGAACTGATCATTATGTTTTCTTTTACTTACTATGTAAAAATTTGATTTCCAGTCAAATCGGCCTCAAAATGAAAGTCAAATCGGCCCCAAAAAATAAAAATAAAAAAAGAATAAATAAATAAAAATTTACTTCTTCTGAACACCGAAATAGAAATAAACCCTTTTATATTTACAAGGGGTTAATTCAATGACAGAAGGCAAATCCAGCGTCCTCCCCATGACCAATGCACTCGTTGGTAAAAGACATTTAGACTGGAAATGATTAAACAAAATGAAATTAAAGTCCTCCTCATGGCCAATGTACATGGAGGAAATTTGCATCGTATATATGCAGACACTGAAATTTTATCGGCAAGATTATTGATTATTTTAAGCATGGATGAATTAGTACCAGATTGCCGAATACCATGTAACTCGAATAATACTACGCCCTCTATATAGCAAAGCGTAATATAACGACTGGATTATTCGGGTTAAATACCATATTGCCGACTTTTTTTAAAAATGACAAAATTTCATCATATTATTTTTGATTGAAAGCAGTAATTTTTCGTGCAATTTTAATTAGAAAAACTACAATCAAATGCATACTGATTGTTGAATAGGAGATGCCGATACTCATTACTCAAACAATTGAAGAACAATGGAAAAAAACTACAAATAAGTAAATGTTATTTTAGAGTTTTACTAAGTAAGAAAGAAAAACAAAGCCGAAAATTGTCGTTAAATAGCAAATTATTTAGAACTGATTGATGATTTCGGTAATCTAAAAATGAACTAATACTATACCCACAATATCCAAGCTAGGTGATTATGGTAGATTTTAATAAATGATCGGCAATTAATTAACTCCAAACAAATTTGGGGCATATTTACAAAACAAAAAATGTGTATTTATTTAATTATTTTTCACATGTCGGCAATTTGGGAATCAGCTAATTGGACTCGGCAATTTGGGATTCGGCAAACTGGAATTCGGCAATTTGGGATGCTACCAACTAGATATATATAGTCAGACGTTTATATTTAGTTTATTTTCGTATCAATGGTAACTTTTACTGGTACAAAACAAAACTGTACTTACTAGACAGTTTTAATTCTTCAATAATTTTGACTTGGGACCGATTTGACTTGGGGCCGATTTGGTTTGGGGCCGATTTGACCTGCTTCCTAAAAATTTGTATAGAATCGAGTTCTCACAATGTACATATAAACACATCCTTGCACGCACTGGTGGATACACACATTTTTAAATACAGCACAATTTTTTTAATTGGTGCGGGTGTAAATAATATTTTTACCACTATCCTGCCGTAATACGTAGGAGTGCACCGACATAAAAGAACGGCGGGTCATACCTGAAGAAAGAAAGAAAGATTGGGGCGAAAACATATCTATTTACCGCATGTGCAAACTGCTATTTACGATTCTAAGGTAAAGTTATTTTTAAAACAGGGAATATCCCATCAACTTGGTCGTGACGCAGTTGTTCGATTTGAATGCGAGAATTCAGCAATTGACGTGATCATTAATTTTTTATGAAAAATATTCCACAAGCCTATCGACCATCGTACTTGTGGTTTTGACCACCGCTAATTTTGGGGGGTTCAGTAATTTCTGCCGGTACTATACACCATCTCAGGCGGATAAAAGTACCGGGTACCGGTCCACTTTGAAACCCCTGATGCACCGGATTAATTACACATGTTTTGTTTAAAAAACCAGGTCATGCTTGATAAGATTCTCAAATAAGGTTATAATAATCAAATCTCAGCTTTCAAAAAGATAATTTTTCAATTATTTAAAGAAATACAAGATCGCAAAGTTGTTGACAATTTTAACGTAACGTCTGTCCATTACTTGCTGGATAAGATTTGTATTAATACCAATTATTTAGAAGTCATTTGGTTTAAAAATTTATCTCGGTCAACTCTGTTTTATTTATCTTGTTCACCTTCATCTATGAAAGTTATTAACTGTCATTCGTTACTTCCCAAAACAACTTTGAAATGTTGATGGAAAGTTCTGTCCATTTTTAGGTGGTTACGTTAAGACGAAATCCCCACTGTTAAATTTGGTAACGATAAAAATAGGCACGTTAAAACGAGGTTCGAGTTTGCGCATACGTCTCTTTATTTATTATATCCAGTTGATGGAATCCTCCAGTTCAGGGGATAACAGCTCGACTACGAGGAAGTTTGTCTGTCCAAATTGTTACGTTAAAAATCAAAGTTACGTTAATGTGAAAATAATCAAACAAAAACGATAGCGGACACCAGGTTTTAATTGATTTTAACGTTCTTACACATCATTCACTGTAAAAGAATATTGTGGACACTTGGATTACAAAAATATCGCAGTGTGATAAAAATGCAGACGATCATCAATCGAGATAAGTTGTTTTGGACAAACATTGCTAAAAAATTATGTAACAAGGACAGACAGATTAAATCAGAATATACAAATTTGAAAACCTGTGACAATATTAAAGATTACTGAAGCATCTTCTACTAGCTAGGACAAAAAAGATTAACTGACATTAAATCTGTTAATTACTTTGTCATATCATGTAACTGGACAGATATTTAATTTTATTTCTAGACAGTACATTCAAGGATGGTCCAGCTTAGACTGACTTGGCTTGCACAGATCTAGATAAAGACACTCATAGAACAATTAAATAAAATTTAATTTAATTATTATATTAACAGGGCTCACGTTGGAGGGCGATTCGGGCGAAGAAGTCGCCTTGTGGCTGCTCACTTCGCTTTGTACTAGTGACAAAAGAGAAGTGGAAGTCGCCCTGTAATTTTACCAAGTCGCTTTGCTAATGTTAACTGTTAAAAAACATCGATATATTTTTACTACACAATTTCCGTTTTTCAAACCGCCATTGTAAAGGGATGTAATCGAAACAGTTACGAATATAAAAACTGTATTACTGATCCGAACTCGGGGAAAATAACGTCGGTATTGTTTCATTTCATTTATTTGGGGTTTGATGGCGGCTATCCAAAGGGATTGTTAACTTTGTGGATATGATTAGTTTCTTAATTAATATCAATCAGTGATTAAAGAGAAGCAATGTAAATAATATACACTCATTAAAATGTGATTAAATAATTAGCAATTTCACAGCTTTTTTTTTGGGCATATATTTCTCTTATCTAATGTTTTGTCATTTTATCTATGTGTGACTTGTTTGAAACAATGCTGATGTCAAAATAAATTTTATTATTCAATTTTATTTATTTATTATTTATTGAACAATAGTTGACTATCATATACATGTATGTGCCTTTATCATCTGTGCAAGACAAAACAAAGAATCTGAAAAGGGTTTACTTAATACAAACAAACAAAAAACAAATACAAGGACATATGTAAATCAGAGAGATGATATGCTAACAAAAACAAGGAACAACTACTGAATATACTTTAATGCATAACAAGTACATTATAACATACGAATGCCACGATAATGCCCCGCGAATGTGAAAAGTGGTACAATTAATTATAGAAATATTTTGACTTATCCCTGTACTCTCACCACGTCTCCCTGTTGTCTCTCACTTCTCTTTTGTCAGCACCTGAAAGAGAAGTCACTTCTCCCTCTGATTTCAAAGTAGTGGGAGCCTGATTAATAAAAATGAATTTAATTATTTTACTATTTTCAATATTGATATTTTTCGCACAGAAGGCATAGGGACTTTCTGTTGATTTTGAAAATGTTCACTCAGTATTCGGCCCCCAAATTAAGCCATTGTATGTTTTCTGGAGTTGAAATTTGATGTATGTGGATCTTTCTAAACTGCTGGAGGAACCTTCTTGGTCAGTTAAAGATGATATAAAGCAATCTTTATCATTCTGTTTGTATAAAGTCTTATTTTCCATCATGTTTGTCCATGTTACATGATAACGACTTGTAGTGCAGTGTGATTTCAACAACCTGATTATTCTTTATTTGGACTGTAAAGTGGTGTTATAAGCTATGTTATTCTGCTACCAATCAGGGTCTTTCAAAATTTCAACAGATTGAAAGAGTCCTACCGCTTAAATGGTGTTGTAGCAAAATTATATTTCATGGTAGATTTTTCTTGAAAATGTACAACTGGTTTCCGTCATTAAGGCCATCAAATTTTCTCTGTTTGATGAAATAAATAGCTTATAATGAATAATTGTAAGCTTGTGCTTGGTAATTGATGGTTATTAGTGGGTTTAAATATTTAAAAATCACAGAAATTATTAATTTGATCATGTCTGTCCATGTTACGTGAAAATAGGAGGAGGATTCCTTTGATGATACGGGGGGAAAAATCTGATACTCGTATAATCCTTGCTCCTTTTTTTTCAGTTACAGTGAATATGTAGCTGTATAAAAATTATGAAGTTTTCTAGTTTCAGTTCAGTTTTAAATTTTCACTGCATGTCCACACAAATGGTCCCTAGAGCAAATAAGGACCCAAATATGAGTTATTTACAATTTGTGTGGTGTTGAATCACAACACAGTAATATTTCAAAAGGAAAAGGGGGGTACATATAAAAATCACTGGTATGCAAGACTCCAATCAAAGTAGACAGAAATAAAAATGTGACATTGAATATATGTCCTTAAGGTAGTTATGAATAAAAAAAACCCAGAACAAATCAGTTCAGGCAGCTTTAACTATTTACTAAATTTGGGCAGGGTAATGTCAGAGGGGTCGCGAAACAATGTTTCGATTAATCGCAATTGACTTCTCCTAGAAGTCTCTCCACTTCTCTCTGTTGTCTCCCACTTCTCCCTGTGAGCTCTCTGAAAGAGAAGTCACTTCTCCCTCTAATTTGAAAGTAGTGGGGGCCCTGGATAATTGTTCTCTAGTTTTTGTAATTTTTATTAATTTTTTCGGACAACTAAAAGATTGAGTCGGACAAGTACTTTTTTTAGTTAGTTGTCCAAAGGGACAAGTTGAAAAATATGTTAATGTAGAGGCCTGCCTATGTATATCCAGGGCAGGCTGATTTAATGTTTTAGCTTAAAAACGAAGATAACTAATTTGTTTTTTTACCTTAAAAACATTTTAACTATTTAACTATGCAGACACGTTTCTTGAATAACCTTCGTTAAGTATGCTCATAATTTAAAGATTGGAAAGCCAAATAATAAGGGACTGGCCATTTAATTTGCAGGGAGAGCTATGTTTTTTTTTTCGGACATCACAAGAGTTAGAATATTAATTTTTTTCCAGAATTTAACATTAGGTTATATGACAAAAACTCTGAATCAGATAAAAAAAAATTTCCTCCACCAAAATCAGAATATTTTTTTAGAAAAAAAACCATAACCCCCCCTTTCAAGTTAAATGGTCGCTCCCTAATAATAAGCTAAAAAAGTTTTATTGGAAAAAGGAAAACCGCGCCCAGGATACACTTTTGTTTTCGTTTGTATGTCGTTAGTCCCCTTGCAAGCCACGTGTCATGTTTACCATACACATTTCCCTTTGTACACACATTTTTCACGTGAATGAGAATCTAGAAAGGTTCCCTCCCACATGTTGGTAATATATTATCGATCAAAGCGTGCTTTTGGGGATCTAGAAATTTTTGTAACAGGTGAACTTTAGTCACGTGCTGAGTCAACAGTAATTGAACATCCGTCGGCTTGGGTGATATAAAGGTTTATAATGAAATTTCAAAGAAAGATCAATTGGAAGTGTACAAAATAAGGAACCAACCATTTAACTTTTGTATGTTTTATCCTCCCAAGCCATATTTTTTTTTCATGAAAAACAAATTAGATTTCTTTTTCTGAACATGAAAGTGGGTATTTTTATAATATTTTTTCTTCAAATTTTACCAATATCAATCCCATTGAAAATCCCAACGTCAAGGTTAGATTATCAGTTATTTGCATCATTTAGGTAAAGTCTCTCTAAAATTTGATGATAAAAACATGCCCCACCCTTTCCTAACATTTGAAGCGATAACAGAATGACTCTTATATGCATGCACTTGGAGTAATATATCAGCAATTTCACGAAATTGTCAAATTTTTATCTTCATAAATCTATTTGAAAATAGATTCTCCCAAACGTTGAATTTGAGATATATTTGATAGAGCTTCAATTTTACTAATTTGCTTTTCTACATTTCAGACAGGTGTGTGTTACTGTTTAGTGTTGATTGACAGGCGAGGATAATCTCCATGTGGTGCTTACTCGAGCGTTAAGATACTTTGTGTAATATCAAATAAGACAACACGCACTTGAAATTAATGACAGGATATGACCTTTCATTACGACCTTATCACTTCAAAGTTAAGCATAATTTCTTATCAGGTCCACATGCAATTAAAATGACCACATTTGCATTGATTTTTTAAGGTAAACTTTATACGATCGAAATACTTTGTACACGTAGGTTTATAAAGTACATTGTACAAAAATGTAGTTGTTCATTGTGCGCGACATCACGACGGATCCGCGTTCAACGTGATTCTGCGATGGTGATGAAAATGATAGAATTTGTCCACAATCATGGTCCGCGTTGAATCACTGCGACGGTCTGCGAACTGTTGATTTTGTCCTTGATGGTATTGCGGATTTTGCGTTTTCCCTCTGGGCTGCACTGTATGTAGCATTCTGAGGATTATGCTGGCATTTTCATCATATCTTAAATGTAGCTCATATTATTGGGGTTAAAAATCACACCCAAGGCTCTCGCTACATCCAAAATAGAGGGAGAAGTAAACCCTTTTACTAAGAGTCAACAAGGAGAAGTGGGGAGGCTTTTAAGGGTAATTAATTGTGTTAACAGAAACATTGTTTTACCTGTTCAGTGTTTGGACATCATTTTCTAATGTATATTTATTCAAAGTCAGAAATTTTATATTTCTATCCAGTTGAACCTTTGCATGCCTGCGATTTTTTTTACTTAGAAACAATCCCCTTTTTGAAAAAACCAGGTAGACATCTCAAAAATACTAGACGACTCTTCACTTTTGATAAACAAGAAAACGAAGTCAACTTTCACAAGGCGATTTCTTCGTCTGAATCTCTCGGTAGCATGAGGCCTGCATACATAAAGACTATTTTCATTCTAGGTACTGATATTTCTAATGGTGAAGAAGTTGCTATCAAGTTAGAATGTGTAAAAACCAAGCACCCACAGCTCCATATAGAGAGCAAGATATATCGTATGATGCAAGGAGGTGGTATGTATTTTAGCATTGCAAATTGCAATTCTATACTTGGTATGAGATGTCCACAAAAAGGGGGTAACAAGAAGCATGTGAAAGAGATTGTGATATATAATTTGTCTCATTGAAGCATTTTGTTTAGAAATTAGCTTAAGTGATTAAATATACTGTCATGTTTTTAGATCTAGCAAATATCTTAAGTTTTTGTGGAGTACTTCTACTTTAGCAGACCCTAACCCGCATGGTAGCGAAATGAAAGGTCATGCACATTGATTATTACAATATCTGACTTCCGGGTCCGCTAAAGTAGATTGTACCCCTTTTTGTAATGATTCAGATAGAAAGTGACAACCTCGTAAATAGATGTGATGAAATTATTGAACAACACAGGTTTATCTTGAAAACTCCTAATAAGTAAAATGCAAGTGTTTTGTGGGCATGCTTTCAGTCAAGATTCCATTAATTTACATATAATACAAATGAGCCAGAAAAGTATTATGTAATAATGAATGATATTTGAATGTGTATAATACAGACTAAATACATGAATCAACAATTTACATGTACATTGAATTACAATAGATAACCTAAACATCATGTAAACACAAATGAATAACTTCTTAAATGACTTAGATTTAACTAGGATAAAAGACTTTTTGTGGAGTACATCTACTTTCTACTATGTCTAAAACACAATTATAGTAGATAATTGTTTTAACATAACCCCTACTTAAAGGGTACCACTCAAGTGCAGACTAGGGACCATTTCACACTTCATTTTAGAGTATGAGATGTCATTGTTGAAGACCCTTCTGTAACTGAAATTAAGAATAGCAATAAAGTGCTATTTCTTTACTTTAATTTGTGTCTTAAGTGTAATATTGGATAGTTTCTCATGTTCATTTACATTCTTATCCTTTCTTACTAAGTTAATTAAACACAGATATCAGATGTCAAAAATGGACAAGAAGTATTAATTGTCTGGAATGCTATGTATTAAACAATTCTATTTATTTCAGTTGGTATACCAACCATCAAGTGGTGTGGTGCGGAGGGAGACTACAACGTCATGGTGATGGAGTTACTAGGACCTAGTCTGGAAGATCTCTTCAATTTCTGCTCTCGCAAATTCAGTTTAAAAACTGTTCTGTTATTGGCTGATCAATTGGTAAGGAAAAAATATCTTTCATTCTGTTCTGTATAATACTAGTCATAGAGTACAAGTCAGTGTAAATTTGATTTGGGCATCAGCTTGTCTAGGTCTATGTATAACTTGACGTGAGTTATTTTTAGTTCATCTGGACCAAAGGTCCATGGGAACTATTGCCATCACTTGGCATCTGTCGTCTGTAAACTTTTCACCTTGCAAGATTCTTCTCCGAAACCACTGGGCCAATTGGAACCAAACATAGCAGGAATGTTCCTTGGATGGTCCTCTACAAAATTTCTGTTTAAACAGTTTTTCGTTCCAGTCGGATATTCAACATGGCTGCCAGGGCCAATAATATGCTCTGATTGGCTGAAATTTCAAAGATCCTCTTCTCTGAAACTAATGAACTGACTGAACCCAAACTGTAAATGAATGATCATTGGAATGTCCTTTACCAAGTTTCTGTTTTTTATGTGTATCGGAAATCCAAGATGGCCACCACCGCAGGACATAGATTAACATTGGACCCTATGGGAAAATGTTCAAATGCCTTCTTCTCAGAAACTACAAATATGAATAAAGCCAAACTGTACATGAATGTTCATTGGAGGGTCCTATACAAACTTTAGGTTTTTTGTTCCGATATGAAATTCAAAATGGCGGCTACAACAGGACTTAGTTTAACATTGGACCCTGTGGGAAAATTGACTTGGACAATTGAAGCCAAACTGCCCAGGAATAATCATTTAAAGGTCCTCTAAAAAGTTTGGGTTTTTTATGCCGATCCGAAATCCAAGATGGCTGCCACCGCAGGACATAGATTAACATTGGACCCTATGGGAAAATGTGAATATAATGAGATATGAGGTAAATGTCAATGAGACAACAACCCCAAAGTAAACTGTATCAGAAATGCCTTCTTCTCAGAAACTATAAATCAGACTCAATCCAAACTACACAGGAATGTTCACTGGATAGTCCTCTACAAAGTTTAGGTTTTTTGTTCTGATATGAAATCCAAGATGGTGGCTACGGCAGGACTTAGTTTAACCTTGGACTCTATGGGAAAAATGTTTCAAAGTGCAAATCTGATTGAAGCCTGACTGTACATGAATGTTCATTGGATGGTCCTCTACAAAGTTTAGGTTTTTTGTTCTGATATAAAATTCAAGATGGCAGCTATGGCAGAACTTAGTTTAACATTGGACCTTATGGGAAAATGTTTTAAAACACTTCTTTACTTAAACAACTTGAAGCCAAACTTTTCAGGAATGTTCATTTAGTTTTTTTTATGCTGATTGGAAATCCAAGATTCATATAAATGAAGTTGACCTTTTTTGGGGAGGTGCTGAAAGAATAAAATTAAGTAAATCTTAAAAAAATAAATACCAGATGAGTGATACAGGCTCATGCGAGCCTCTAGTTTGATACAAACAACCATGCTGTAGGATCTAATTAATATTTTTGTTATCAAAAGGGATGCTATTTTTATTCATGTAGATATGACTGGAATTAACACATTTATTACTCAAGTAACAGACTGACAGGTGTTGAATGGAATCCAAGGAGATAATGTATACTGTATAACGACTAACTTTGTAAATTGCTTGTTGAAACCTGTTTGCAAGTTTTTAATTTCGTAGAATTTCACAGATATTTTTTTTCAAAGAAAAGTAATTGTTCTTGTCTATGATGGAACGACAATGCAGAATTTCTAGTGCACAACAACATTTAATGAGCAGAACTGACTTCACAAATATGGCTGTAAAAATGATTATGTTATGAAAATGTTCTTTAGACTATTCTACATGGCCAATGGAAACAGAAAGTGAAAATAGTGATTTGATTTACCCAACTTTACATAAAATGTGTGCCTAAGAAATTCCATTTGGCATCTAAAAATTTGTCACACGTGCGGCATAGCCGTTGGCTTCTTGGATCAGTAATATTCTTTGAAGTCTCATAAACAAGTTCTAATGTATGTCCTAAATATATCAACATTGGAAATTAATTTTGTGATTTTTTTTTTTCAAATTGCAGATCAGTAGGATTGAATATATTCATTCCAAGAATTTTATACACCGAGATGTTAAACCTGACAATTTTCTAATGGGACTTGGAAAAAAAGGAAATCTTGTGTATATAATTGATTTCGGACTTGCAAAAAAATACAGGGATGCCAGAACGCATCAACATATTCCATATCGGGAAAACAAGAATCTCACAGGAACTGCAAGATATGCCAGCATCAATACACATTTAGGAATAGGTAATTAAACACTTTAAAGGGCAGTAACCTAACAAAAAAAATATATGGTTCATAAAATATATTTCTGAACTCTTTTGTACCAATAATCACTCATACTCTATGAAGAAACTATGATTATTTTTTACATATTTGCAGTGTTTCAAGAAGCCTGGTTTACTTTAAAGAAATTTATGTCTGATGATAAAAGTTGGAATTTTCTTTAAAAATCAAGTTATACAGAAGTTTAATATCTTAATTGTCCATTTTAATGTGGACAATTATATTACCTGTATTTGGAGTAAAAATTGTTAAACACAGTCGATTAAATTTATAGCAATTTTTTCAGGAAAGCTGTAAATTCTAGGATGTGAAATGATCTATTTTGTAAACTGATATTTACTAACTTGGTTTGTTAAAAAAAATTCCTTTGGTTTATTTTTCAATTCATATAGTTATTTTTTGGATTTCTTAAATTTGAAAATCAAAATTAATTTGATAAATTATACTTAGCCACATAAATGTACACAATGTATTGTACATAATATGAATCAATTTTTGTAGACAGCAAAAGGCTGTAAATGACAACATTTAGGAGACATATTTATTAAAGCAATAATTGCTTGTTTCTGAATCCTATCTGTATTAACTATGTTTGATGTACTGTATTTTCTGATTATTTTCTAAATAAATATTGTTTAAATTAAATGACAACACATTTGTACATGTTATTTAATAACACATTTTAATTTTCAGAGGAGTGTAAACACATTTTGCCTTATGAATGATTAACACTATAATTAAACTGTTTTGGTGTTTTTTTTTCAGAACAGAGCAGAAGAGATGACATGGAGTCATTAGGATATGTATTTATGTACTTTTTACGAGGAAGTTTACCCTGGCAAGGTTTAAAAGCAGCTACAAAGAGGCAGAAATATGAACGCATTAGTGAAAAGAAAATGTCTACACCTATTGAAGAATTATGTAAAGGATTTCCTTGTAAGGAACAAATTTAAAAAGAAAGTCTTTCAAATTAAGAATATTGCCCCATTGTTCTAAATTTAATCTTAATTAAAAAATAATCTTGTCAGGGCTCACCGCACTTGGGGAAATCTGTGATATTTACAAAGTTTCTGACCATTTTGCAGTAATTCTTTCCCAGTTATTGATGTCCACTGTCTATTACTATCACATGTGGCCAAACTATTCTAAAAATATGCTATCAGCATATTTGAAATAAAATACCTTAAAGATCAATAACATGGGATCCTGTATGTACAAATCTATTTTTGACACGAACAATAGCAATTATTGAAGATAAAGACTAGATTCTATAAACTGGTCAAGTGGGTTAGCGTGAAGACTACTTATAGATATGATTTCCCCTGGTCAAGTGGGTTAGCGTGAAGACTACTTATAGATATGATTTCCCCTGGTCAAGTGGGTTAGCGTGAAGACTACTTATAGCTATGATTTTCCCTGGTCAAGTGGGTTAGCGTGAAGACTACTTATAGATATGATTTCCCCTGGTCAAGTGGGTTAGCGTGAAGACTACTTATAGATATGATTTCCCTGGTCAAGTGGGTTAGCGTGAAGACTACTTATAGATATGATTTCCCCTGGTCAAGTGGGTTAGCGTGAAGACTACTTATAGATATGATTTCCCCTGGTCAAGTGGGTTAGCGTGAAGACTACTTATAGATATGATTTCCCCTGGTCAAGTGGGTTAGCGTGAAGACTACTTATAGATATGATTTCCCCTGGTCAAGTGGGTTAGCGTGAAGACTACTTATAGATATGATTTCCCCTGGTCAAGTGGGTTAGCGTGAAGACTACTTATAGATATGATTTCCCCTGGTCAAGTGGGTTAGCACGAAGACTACTTATAGATATGATTTCCCCTGGTCAAGTGGGTTAGCGTGAAGACTACTTATAGATATGATTTCCCCTGGTCAAGTGGATTAGCGCGAAGACTACTTATAGATATGATTTCCCCTGGTCAAGTGGGTTAGCGCGAAGACTACTTATAGATATGATTTCCCCTGGTCAAGTGGGTTAGCACGAAGACTACTTATAGATATGATTTCCCCTGGTCAAGTGGGTTAGCGTGAAGACTACTTATAGATATGATTTCCCCTGGTCAAGTGGGTTAGCGTGAAGACTACTTATAGATATGATTTCCCCTGGTCAAGTGGGTTAGCGTGAAGACTACTTATAGATATGATTTCCCCTGGTCAAGTGGGTTAGCGCGAAGACTACTTATAGATATGATTTCCCCTGGTCAAGTGGGTTAGCGTGAAGACTACTTATAGATATGATTTCCCCTGGTCAAGTGGGTTAGCGTGAAGACTACTTATAGATATGATTTCCCCTGGTCAAGTGGGTTAGCGTGAAGACTACTTATAGATATGATTTCCCCTGATCAAGTGGGTTAGCGCGAAGACTACTTATAGATATGATTTTCCCTGGTCAAGTGGGTTAGCGCGAAGACTACTTATAGATATGATTTCCCCTGGTCAAGTGGGTTAGCGTGAAGACTACTTATAGATATGATTTCCCCTGGTCAAGTGGGTTAGCGTGAAGACTACTTATAGATATGATTTCCCCTGGTCAAGTGGGTTAGCGTGAAGACTACTTATAGATATGATTTCCCCTGGTCAAGTGGGTTAGCGTGAAGACTACTTATAGATATGATTTCCCCTGGTCAAGTGGGTTAGCGTGAAGACTACTTATAGATATGATTTCCCCTGGTCAAGTGGGTTAGCGTGAAGACTACTTATAGATATGATTTCCCCTGGTCAAGTGGGTTAGCGTGAAGACTACTTATAGATATGATTTCCCCTGGTCAAGTGGGTTAGCGTGAAGACTACTTATAGATATGATTTCCCCTGGTCAAGTGGGTTAGCGCGAAGACTACTTATAGATATGATTTCCCCTGGTCAAGTGGGTTAGCGTGAAGACTACTTATAGATATGATTTTCCCTGGTCAAGTGGGTTAGCGTGAAGACTACTTATAGATATGATTTCCCCTGGTCAAGTGGGTTAGCGTGAAGACTACTTATAGATATGATTTCCCCTGGTCAAGTGGGTTAGCGTGAAGACTACTTATAGATATGATTTCCCCTGGTCAAGTGGGTTAGCGTGAAGACTACTTATAGATATGATTTCCCCTGGTCAAGTGGGTTAGCGTGAAGACTACTTATAGATATGATTTCCCCTGGTCAAGTGGGTTAGCGTGAAGACTACTTATAGATATGATTTCCCCTGGTCAAGTGGGTTAGCGTGAAGACTACTTATAGATATGATTTCCCCTGGTCAAGTGGGTTAGCGTGAAGACTACTTATAGATATGATTTCCCCTGGTCAAGTGGGTTAGCGTGAAGACTACTTATAGATATGATTTCCCCTGGTCAAGTGGGTTAGCGTGAAGACTACTTATAGATATGATTTTCCCTGGTCAAGTGGGTTAGCGTGAAGACTACTTATAGATATGATTTCCCCTGCACAACTAATGATTGTCTATTGCATGGTGGTTGTAAAGTGTTTATATCATGGTTTGTTTATATACACATTTTCTATATATACTTAAATTGATTGTATCATCAAATTTGTTGTTGAGATCTGTTTATAAATATGAATTTAATTATATTTGTTTTAGCTGAGTTTGCCACCTACCTGAATTTTTGTCGATCTCTACGGTTTGATGACAAACCAGATTACTCATACTTACGACAGCTGTTCAGGAACCTGTTTCATCGTCAGGGATTCACATATGATTATGTGTTTGATTGGAACATGTTAAAATTTGTAAGTGGTTCATGTAGTATGTCAACATACTGTACTGTGGTGTATTGTTCCAGTATATTGAGATAATATTAATATTTATCCTGCAATCAGTACATTTGCTGTACAAATATGCTATATGAATAAATTTTTGCTTTATTCGTACTAGACGAATAAACTTTTCAGCCTACGAATAAACTTTTCAGCCTGCGAATAAACTTTCCTGGTACCCTGTAGCTATGTACAGTGGAGGGCGCAGACAAGTATGAAACTGGTACTAATGTAACGCGGACCACGAAGAAGACAACCTTGACAACATTTATGAAAGGCGAGGAATGACGCTTGTTTCTGTCCTTTTTGTTTAAATCTGACAAGTTTTCCGACTTTTTTGACATTGCAGAATAAACACAATATACGTACATTGTCGTTAAATATAAAATTCATTTGTACTCGCTGCGAAACAGGCCTGAAAAGCTCGCCAAAGGCTCGCTATTCTGCCTGTTTCTAAAGCTCGTACAAATAAATTTTATATTTACCGACAATGTACGTATATTGTATATATATCTTCAGAATGCACTTATTTTTATCATTTATAATTACAAACTTTAAGAACAAACTATTGCCAGTATTTCTATGTTTTGTAACTCTAGGCCAGTAGATCAATAATAGAATAGTCCAATATGTGCATTTACTGTGTAGGCTGAAGTTGTGAATAAAATGACATCAGTATATAGAGAAAAAGCGAGGAATATTTTTATTTTCATCGCTATCAATCAAATCTACGGCAAGACTTGAATATCATTATTAAGAACTGCATTTGTGGTGTAATGGTTAGCGTGCTCGCCTCGAGTGCGGTAGATCGTGGGTTGAAGCCACCTGTTGAGTGAAACCAAAGACTATAAAATTGTTAGTTGCTGTTTCTACACTAGACACATAGCATATTAAGGAGTAAGAACAAAGACTGGTTGGCTTGTCATCCTGTTAAAGTGTCAGTGGAGCAACACGTCTACTGACAGACTATTGTTTCAGTGAGCTGGTACTATAAAAATCCTCTTGATGCGTTGTAATACAAAGTGGACATCATCATGAAATGTAACTTGTTCTGCCACTTGGCATCAAACAACAATTGCTTACTCACTCATCCTGCTGAGATGGAATTGTTATGACAGAAATAAATTAGAAAGAAAAAATGTTTTTCTGTTATATAGGGTGGTCGAAACAATGATGACTCTGACCGAGGTAAAGTTGGTTCCTCTGCCCGTCCAGTACATGGAACAGCTGGCGGAAGTAGAATGAGAAATGACCCCATGCCAGTTCCAGCAGCTACACCCCCAGGGGAATATAATAGTAAGTTTTAAATGATATAAACTGTACACTTGTCATGTCTTTAAAATGGTTATTTATCCAAAACAAAGTTAACATTCACAAAACCATTTACCCCTTGTATTTAAAATGTATGAATCCATTAAAAACTATCACATACATGAATGTTGATGTTGTGTTAACACAATGACAAAACAATTGGAATACTTGTGTATAAATTATGTTTAATTGATTTCTATACTATAGCAGTAAAATGATTTATAGTGGAATCCTGAAAAGAAAATTACACAATAGCATAATTATTTATTTGATTGTGCATCAAACTTGTCATTTAGAAATTGAACAGTCAATATCTTTAATTCTTGAAGTATATATTTTTACTGAGGCTATTGCTTATTTCCATATTGGGAGCTGAACAATTTACCTGAACTTCACCTAGTCAACTGTCTCTTTATCAGAGGCTGTTGTTTATTCCTATTATGGGAGCAACCTTTTTTTAATGACTAATGTTTCATATTGCAGTTACAGATGCTTGATATAATTTTTACACTTGTTGATATTTACATGAAAGAAATAAATGACTAGTGTTCTTCTGTAGAACAATAATTACATAAACTGTCTGTTGTCATTTTCCATTGGAATTATAATTTGGAGTAAATTCCAGCAAAATATTTTTCATTTATTTTCTTGTAAAATGTTAAAAACAAAGGAATATGTCTCTACATTTACAGTTTAAAGTCAACGATGAATTTCTCATCTGACTTGCTCGATTATTACCACATCGAAAGGAATCAAAATATTTTGTCAGTTGTAGAAAAAAAATCTTGAGTTGTGTCCCTTTTTAGACTCGGTATTACATTTTGGCAGCAGTCAAAAGAGGAATTCACCAATTTAATCACATGACTTTAGATCTTGTAAGTGAATTATATTTTATCACTATATACCTATTTAGATGTCAATGAAAATATCAAGATTTCAAAGTTGAATAAAAATTCATTTAAGCCATTTTTAGGTCACTTGGACCAACACAGGTCCTTGTGAGATATTGTTATCATTTTGTGTCTGTCATTATCTGTGTCCGTTAGGTTTTCACATTAAAATCTTTTCCTGAAATGACTGAAACAAATGGAACCACACTTGACAGAAATATTACTTGGGTCATGTGGGTGGTCTTGAACATTCAGTTTAATTTTTGTTTCATTTGTAAATACAATATGAAGGCATTAAGTTCTAAGTCCATCCCATATTTGGTTTCTGTGCAATAGTTAAAATTCACTTAAGTCATTTAAAATTTAAACAGACAATCAGGGACCATGAAAGGCAAGACAAGTTCCATTTTTGAATTGATTTGCAGAATAATACCAATTTCTCTGTTTTCAATCGTTAACTTAAAAGTACCACTGAATCAAATAATTTTAGATTTATGCACATGGTCAGTGACCATGAAAGGCATGCTAAGTTTGATTTTGGACTTTTTCTGTTTTAGAGTTGTTTGAAAAATGACAATTTTTGTTGATTTGGTGCTCTTACTTTAAGTGCCCTTGACTAGCTGCAAGCTATTCTCTACCAGGCATAGTTTGTAGTTTAATATTAGTAGGTGCATCTGTGTTTTATGGATACCTTTTTTCTATTTTAATTATCAAATCTGTAATTCTAGATGGCTGCCAATGCAGAACATTGTTTAACATCTAGCACTCTGTGAAAATATATAAAAAGCATCTTGTCAGCAACACAAATCTATATTTAAAAAGTTTTTGTTTAAAATACAAAATACCCACTGTCATAGAACCCTATAGATTTTTTATTTTTATTTTTTGTATTTGTTGAGCATTATATTTCTCTTAATTAAAACTGTTGAAAACAATGTTTTTAATTAATGAAACTTCTAAAGCATTATTGTGGTAGTAAGATTTACAGAGTAATAGTGTAGAAAGATATACTGCAAGAAAGAAAGAAGGCATGTTGTAGATTTTACTGTATGTGATCAAATTATTTTTGAAATCTTAAAACTCTGAATTTCTTATTCAGCTCTCATTCCTTTGTTTATTTCTTAATAACAAATCATTTACATCATAATAATATACGCATGTGTTTATCATCATCTAAACCTGTGCGAGAACGTACAATGTTTAATTCTGGTACATTATAGCACAACAAAATAACATCATTGGTTGAAATGTTGCTAAGAAGTGATCAATTATATTGTTGATGAGAGTAGAAAATTGTCCACAATTCATTACTTTCTGATACAGAATTTCCCCCACCATCAATATATTGTTGATGAGAGTAGAAAATTGTCCACAATTCATTACTTTCTGATACAGAATTTCCTCCACCATTTATGTGTTGTTAATTGCTGGATTCTGATTTCTGTGTTCTCTAGCTGTAAGCTTAAATCTACCTTTTACTTCTGTACACTGTCACTGATACAGGATATCAATTAACTGTTCCTACATCATTTCAATTCATGTTGAGTAAAATAATTAGATCATAATAAACTATCAGATATACATTAAACCAGTGTTCTGACAAACATTGTAACTACCCTCTTTAGTGAGGGAGGCACTTCGATTCTCGATAAAAATCCAAATAATTGTTAGAAATGTATCTTTTTTTTAATGCAGATTATGGTACAAGTAGATAGAGGGTATAATTTACAAACATTGTATATAACTTGTCTGGAAAAAAAAGAAATAATGAGAAACATAAGGTCATTATATGTTTTAAGTTGAGAAATTGTGAGATTGAAAACAGGGACATAATAACACAGACATACAAACAAAAATCTAGAGAAAACACAATCATACAGTTTACTTTGAATGAATAAAATAATTGGAAACCTTTGTAAAAAGAAACTAAAATGTATCCACAGTAATCTTTTGTATTAAAGCACAAGTTCTTTTTGTTTGTAATTTCATAAATGAGAGCTATTATTTTGTTAGCAGATAATATATATACAATACTTGTGCACTGTCGAAGCATATAGGTAATATGTGTATGAGGCTTAGAAACGGGGGAAAAGGCGAGGCTTAGCCGAGCCTTTGCCCGCGTTTCGCGCTGAATACACATATTTACCTGTATGCTTCGACAGTGCACATGTATTGTATTTATCCTGCAATTTTAAATTGTAAATAAACGTTTACTGGACGATGATAAAAGTATTTGAAATAATTTTGTGTATGTATTTGAAAACAATATCCCCCCTCCGATGTGGGCGGAGCTTACATTTGTATGTTCTATTTATAACTGACCAATATCAAAAAAAATATTGGTCGGTAAATGCTGTCATTGCAGGATAAATAATGTTTCAGAATCTTTATCCTCTTATGTTCAAGCAGTTTTTTTGTCAATTTGTATTTTATTTTATGTAATTACTCTGTTTTTGTCTTCTTTTTGGCCAAATAAATTCCACGCTTGATTGTTAGTATACAAAGTGGCATTAAACACCATAAAATTAATCTGATCCTAAATATTTTTCATTTACAAATTTTTTTAATATTAAACAAAAATATTGATTTGGTACAGTTCAGTGTATTTAAATAAGTTGATGTAGTACATCTAATGGAATTTAATATGCTCAAAAATTGTACTCAAGATGTTAAAGAATAAATTTTGTTATCAGATTGGCAGATGAATTAGTTGAGATTACCACAAGATACAAGAATATCCAATTATAGGTTAACTACATAGTTATGTTTTATGTATTTATATACCAAAAATAAATACCTTAAAGGCCAGCACTCTAAAAATCCAACTTTGCATGTTGATCTAGTACAATACAGACATCATCTCATCTAAATGTAACTCGTTCTCGCCATGATAAAGCTGAAAAATTGCTCACTGGGCATTCAACTACAATT
The DNA here is from genome assembly GCA_963383655.1 of Bathymodiolus septemdierum. Classification (NCBI taxonomy): domain Eukaryota; kingdom Metazoa; phylum Mollusca; class Bivalvia; order Mytilida; family Modiolidae; genus Bathymodiolus; species Bathymodiolus septemdierum. Next base: position 95,761,788 of record OY726522.1, on the reverse strand, counting down.
ACTGAAAATCATCAACTAGACCATTGGCTTCTCTCTGTAAAATTCTGTATTCAAAGAAATTTACAATCATTCAAACAAGATTGATGAAGGAGAACTAAGATGTGATTCTTTGTTTTATTTATTTTTAGTTTGGTTTTTGCTACAAGACTTTTTGTTGTGATGTTAGGATGTAGATTGGTGTTAGAGTAGAATTTCCCACTGGAATTTGGTCCTACAGATATTGGTCAGTGCATGGCTTAAGTCTTTTGGAGTATGGTTATTCTGGACATCATTTGCATGTTTTTGTTTCTTTATCATTTTCTTGCATGCTTTTTATCCTGCGGCTATTGGTTTTGCATGATTCATCCTTTCTTCTTCTTGGTTGACAAGTCGGGACTAGTTGTCTTTTCCTCTATCTTAGATGTCCGAGGTTCAGCGCCGCCTAGGACAAGGGACAGAATGTCTACAAGGTTATCTTTGTCAACAAGTCGTGCTGAGGCCACAGATGGCGACACTAGGCTTGCTACACCTTCTTCTGGTGGACGGATTAGCTTTAAAGGCTCAGGATTACCAATTCCAGTGGGAAATGACAGTGCCAAATTAAGGCGGATTATTCAGGACTCAAATAGACCACAACAGTTAAAACAAAAAACCTCGTGAGATTTGTACTGAAGTTGAGATATTTAAGCAATAATGAACAACTAAATTTTTGTTGTAAATTAGATATTATGAGTACAAGACATGGTCCTTCATGTAACTTAACATCAAGTTATACTGGTCAAGGAGGTTTTCATGTGTCTGTAATGTCAGTCTGAATAAGGAAGTTCAATCATAATAGTGCAATGATCAAGTATAATAGTGCAATATCCATTGAAGTTAATAGTAAATGAAGTTAAACAATTTAAAATGTTCATTTCTATTTTCTAGTAAACTTTTGTGTGATAATTGTTTGATAATTCAAATGTTTAAAAAGAGAAAAGATACAATGAATTTCCAAATGGCTTTCTAAATAAGGATTATGTGTTACCTAACTTGATTATACCGGTATACACCAGTGAAGGGGCTAACCAAATCATTGTTATATTAGTGTTTGTTATTGTACAGTATGTTTATACAATGTAGTTATTTTTGTCAAGATCAATGATAATATCCACTGTAACAGTTATTTGACCATTTTTAAATGTGCTCTTAATATAAATACTGGTTTATTTGCCAGAATATTTCATTTTAGAGGTTAAAAATATTCATACATAATTTTCAGAAGTAAATTTTGAGGACAACAAATTACACCATATTCTTTGGGTGTTATTTACTGCTGAAAAATCATAGTAATAGTTTCTACTCTTGAAATCATGGGAAAATATCTGTGTTATTTCAATATTTGGCATTATCAATATTTGTTTATTTTATAGATGATTTGTTGGTTTGGGGAGATTAAGGGGATCACTCGATTCAGTGTGCAGCTCTGGTTCTGGACAGTGTATGATGGACAGATGAATCAAACAGTTTGGAATAGTAAATTCTATTAATACAAGATGGAAGAGAACTGTGATATTATTATTACCACAGTTGCCATCTTGATTAAGTCACTGTTCTAACCACTCCACCTGTTTATGCGGAACAACCGGAACAAGTTCCGCACACTATTTTGAACCATTCTATTAGTGTTAAATACATGCAGAACGTAATTCACATTGAATCGAGTGGGGCTTGGGACTAAATTGATGTAGCTGGAATTACTGGGTTTGGTTTCCATTTTTAGTGAAATTAAAAAAAAATTGTATCCTTTTGTTTAAAAAAAACTATATTAAATTGACCTAATTCAGTTTATTCCCTCAGATTTATCATTACTGGTTAAATTTAGAACATGGACAGGTGGAATTCAATCACATATTTACTCTTTTCACTATATTTAATCAATATTGCAATTAATAGCCTAAGATAACTGCTGTGTGTGGACATATTGTATGTCCCTTCCTTTCTTCATTTATATATTTCATTAAAAAAACTTTCAAAATTATCCAAAGGTCATTTGTTGACTTATTTTGCCCAAAAAAATCATTCACAAACAAATGTTTTTTGAGTTGTCCATCTTAATTTGCATATAATTTTGTAATTTAACATTTAAAGAAATCATGAGATCATTTTGAAAAATACATATGGCTTCACATGAAATTGATGGAAAAATTGCAAGTAAAGACCAACTATATCCTCTAACTAATAATATTTGCAATGGATGGTCTATTTTTGTTTTTATATGAAGATTATATTTGAGCTAACAAAAATTGATACCAAAAATAAAAATTTCTAAGAGTACAGGATAAAACAGGAAATAAACCAGTCCTTGGATTGAAAAAAAGGGAAGAAAAATGGTGTTACCTGATCATATTTTCTTAGAATTCATTGATATCTGCTTAAAGTCATTCCTTTTCAATATTAGTTCCTAAGTCAAGGGGAAATAACTCTTGTGGAAATCATGACAAATAAAAAACAAAATGGTGGATATATTGTTTGTTGTGTACATCTACCTTAAATGCAAAAAATAAAATGGTATAAGCTTGTGATCTATTTCCATCACAATAAAATCCATTTATGTAAAGTTCTGAATTATCAACATGGTCTTGTGCTTTATGAACAATCCTAAACATTTAATTTGACAATCAATTTTTCAGAGAAACCTGCTAAACACTCCTCACACGACAAGAAGTTTTAAGACATTAGTATTTAATGGATTGGTGATATGTTATGTATGATCGAGAAGATGTGGTTGATATTATGGCTTCTTCATGACAATTAATTTTAACGCTTGGTAACAATTTTGTAATGATATATTTGCTTACATTGGTTTTAATTTCACAAATTTGGAGGTCATAATTGTGAAGTTGATGGAAGATATAACATTATATAACATTGGACATTTCATGTTTGTTATTCCTTGGTTAATTCCAGGAAATTTGTCAAAATATCATTTTCATGTCATCCTTTTAAAGTTATTCCAAAATCATATTGTTATTAACATAATTATGTAAATAAAAATTCAAAGTTGTTTTAATTGATAGAATTTAGGTTCAAATAGGTTAATATATTTTCTGTAAACATAGGTGTGAGAGTAGAAATACATGTATGATGTGTAACTTGATGATGTGTGTGTGTAAGAGAGGTGTGTAAAAATGTGGGTTAATATTCTGTACTTCAGTGCAATATTTTAATTTCTGATGAGTAGCTTGTCAATAATTAAAGAAATTAAGTTTAAAAAATTGTCTTCATCTAATATTGGATACAAAAGTTTACACTGTACCTAGACAAATCATAGTTCACATCAAATGAAACATTTACATAACACGACTTTCAGCAATCTAACAGCTGTATCATGTGATCAGGCTAATTATAGAGTACACAGTGAGAATAGACCGACTTTAAATAGAGTGAAACCTGTTTAAACAGAATATTGAACGAAACACAATGCTGTATTAATCAATCTTTAAAATAAAATCACAATATTTCACATGTATATACAGACCACCTGTCTATTCTGAACACAATAGTAGGTGCGATGGATGTTTGGCTTGGACAGGTTTCATTGTGGGATGGGCCAGGAAGGTTGATACAAGGACAGATTTGTTTGGGTGTAAGGATATGTCATACAGGTTATGATTGCTTAGAGTGGGAGTGGCCAGAAATGTCCATTTGTGAGGTAACAGGTCACCAAATATTCAAAATCATTCATTTTTAGAGTTAATTTGTGGCAAGTTTGCAGGTTTCTTTTGTGAAAAGTAATTTTCTAATACCCTTCAGGTCAGAAGTCTCTCTTCAATTCAAGCAAAGTTACAAGTCAGAAGAGACCCTTCTGGGGCCTCATGCAGGGTCAGTTATTTCATTGAGCACTGCTGTGACAAAACAGAACTGCACACACTGCACCTGTTATAAACAGATGCTGAAAAATGTCATTTTATCAACACAAAAAAGGAAAAGAAAACAAGATATTAAAATGGAGGAACTAGAATGAGTTTTATTGTTGGTGATTTGATATTTTTCCTAAGATTAAATAAGATTTTCATTTTAGTGGTCAATAGGGGAGAGATTAAGTGCTATACATGTACTTTTTTTTAGGATCTTGTTTCCACTCTTATAACTAACTGTAGTTTATATTGATAGTTTAATTTTTTTTTTTTTTTTCAAAAATAACCATTTCCCTGTTTTTGTTCAATAACTTGCATTTGGAGTTCCTGTGTTATGATATTGATTAAATAAATATTGTCGATTTAGTCCAGTTTTACTCCAGTTTTACTTTTGTTCTGTGAAAAGTATGGTTCTTCAAACCGGTAATTAAAAAAAGATATGCTCTTCCTTGTTTGCAAAAGAAGTCCCTTATACTGGTTCCCTTTACAATAAATGTCGGATTAGATTTTGATAATTTTTACTTTTATTTAGGACTTGTGATTCTTTAATATATTGCAAAAAGTGTTTTCCCCCATTTCTGATGAACATACTCAAGAAGACATTGTTCCAGAATTTCCACAGATTGTTGTCAGAATTATTATTAAACTAATTTTGAAGTTTGATTCCGAAGATTTATTTGTCATGCAAGAGTTATGGTACTTGGTTCTTAGAAAAATATTTGTTCTGTTACAAATTAATAAAATGATTATAACATTTTTGTATCGTCTGAAAAACAGTACTGACATTCACTGTCTTGTCTTATGTTTTGTCACATCTTTTAACAATACCTTACACGTTTCTACTGGGTTTTTTTCTGCAAAATATTTTTTCATGTTTCCATCTAGATAAATGCCCTTTTGCTCAGGGGTTCAAAATTATATAGATCTGAGGTCTGTGACCTTTTCTGTTAACTTCAGACTATTTACATTGAGTATTAGATTCACCAGTGGACCTTGTGACTCTTGTTTGAAGTTCCACTATATTTAAAAATGTTTAATAAGTATTAAACAGTCAACATCTGGGACATTAAATCGTAGATCGGATAATTTCTTCAGTAAAATCTACATTAGAAATGATCGGTAACCACCGTTTATCATGGTTTTTGCAATTCAGCTCACCTCGGCCAATTACGTTTCTCCATCCAAACCTTGTCTGTATCACATATACAGACATTGAACAACTTCACAGTACATGTGTTAACATAATGGCAGGGCCCATGGATGATAGTAACCAGATTTTACTTGCATAAATTTGTTCTTTTACATCCATATAATAGTTGATTCATAACGTATACATATATTTTACACTGTTTACCTCTCTGAATAATACAGATCTGTTTACCACTACGATTTTTGACCCCTAAATTACCTTTACGCCCTCAAGTTATATCTACACCAACAAGTTGCAAAAAAAAACCCATCGGCAGTAAATACTTTTGTTTCTTATGGAACATAACCGAACGCAACACTGAGTCTTTGTCGTTTAAATGCTTTATAATGATTGTATGTCTATGTTCCTCACAAACACTTTGGTGATCTAGTATCATGTGACAAATTAATGGCAGCATTCCTAAACGGGGACTGAGCTTGAAGAAGCTACTGCCAGTGACAAGAAAAAAGCCTTGCCAACAATATAGACATGAATATAAGGAACTCTGGAATTGTCTCAAACCCTCAACAAAGGGGGATACATTTGTACAGTGTTCTCCATACAAATGTGCACCTGGTGGAAGATTTAAATGTAAACCACTAAATGCCACATTGAGACTAAAGGTCATAAAGATTTTGACAAATCCATGATGGAATTCTGTGGCAATTCTGTTAAAACTTGTAACAGTGCTGAAACTAGACAGAGGAACCAGGAGAATTCATGCTTAGCACCATTATTGCACAAATGAATCCTTACACTTAGACATTACACACAGGTACAAACAAGCAATCATATTCAACAAGAAGCTGTATGATATATACATGTATTGCAGGAAACGAAACCTATTTTTCAAGATTTTCTTGGAGAAAGGTGCACTGAAAAACTACTCTCAGTCAATGAAGAAAGCTACTACTAGATGTCCTAAAGAAGTTTGAAATTTGAACAAATAAAAATCAATGAAACCAAACTGCAACACAAATTACACGTTTCCTGAAGCAAAAATGTTGAATGACACCATTCCTAAGAGTGTCTTAAAGTCATTAGCATCTGATACAGCTTCTGATCATAGCTTCTCACAACAATGTAAACCTGAACAATTGAAAAGTTATAAGGCATTTATTGATGATTGCTTAAAAACAGAACCTTCCTAACAAGGAAGCAGATATTCAGGATTTTAAACTGAAAGACCCAGGACTTGTGAACCCCTGTCTTCAACTCCTACATTTTATGGTTCATTTGGAAACAAGACCATATATGTTTTATATGATATATACATTTTTGTCTGTGGTTTTTAGTTACACATAAGTTATGGGAATGACCACTGTCATGTAGTTGTATCCTGTACACATCTTTGTTGGAGATGAATTTTATAGTTTGTCAGGTCACAGTCTTCTTTAAGTATGTGCCTCTTCTTATTAAAATAGAAATAAAATATGTTGAAAGCACAATATTTTTCCACTTCCACTTGGCACTTATTTTCTATTGCAGATATTCTGGTAGTTCTTGAAAGGAGTAAAACCTTACAATAACAAAAAATACATAAATACCTAACATGTAACTTTAAACAGGACTCAATACAGCAGCAGTACACAACAATAAACATATTATCATATTGAAATATACATGACTTGTTAAAAAAGACCAAATACTTTTTGTAGTAGGGGGCTGTTGTGGTCATGATTGTATGGTAGTTGGATTAACAACTACCTGTGCAATCTGTGTCTATTGCCACTAACGTTGCGGGTATGAAACCCGCTCATGGCGAGTTGTACTCGATACAACATTATGTGATAAAGTTTGTCTTCAGGCACTCTGGTTTCCTCCACCAATAAAATTGACTGCCATGATTTAACTGAAATATTGTTGAAAGAGGCATTAAACACCACAACCCCCCTCTCAGTGCCTGCATCTGAATCCTGGTCTGATAAGAGATAGCCTTTGGTGGGTAAGAGTGGGACTACTGTTTTATTTACAAACTGTTTAAACAAGACCTTATCACATTTGAAAAGAAGCCTAGTAGATTATGTATTGTAGAGAAAAAAAACTTTATTAATGTTGTCAGACAAGATATCCTGCAAACTTGTAATAGAATAATCACAGTAATTAATAAGAAAGGAAGTTCCTGTTTCCTCACACTCAAAAATCTCTATTATTTCCTTGGTCAAAGAAATAGAAAAATTTGTAAATATTTCGTCACATGATGAGTTTCACCTTTCAACATGTGTGATAGTTTTTCTTTTTACAATTAAATTCAGAAAAATGATATTTGTAATACATAATATTCTATACATGTACTCTGTCTGATATGAAATGCTGCTCCTTCTATAAATAGATCGTCTTTTAAAACTAGTCGAACATATACATACCATTTATAGAAGCTGTAGTAATTTTTGTATTGATCTTATCAAATTACAGCTGAATCACCCAGACCTTACTCAAGGGAAAGAGAAAGAAGAACAAGCACACGCCTCCATAGAGGAATTCCTACAGGTGCCGATTTACTACAACGAGATGCTACACGTATTTCAACAGCTCCAATGCAGGCTGGTTTAACTGGTGTTAATTCAGGTATGCGTAGAGGCAGTGCATCAAAAGATGGGGATATTCCAGCAAGGACAGGCTCGTCGAGGCATGCCAGAAAATAAAAGTGCTGATTTAAATCAAATTGTGGTTAACGATGGTGCCAATTATTGTGATATGTGATATACTGTATATGTGTGTACAGAATGTTATTGTATATGTTCCTTTTACTAATTACATACCATCTATTCTTATTTATACCTCCCCCAAAATGTTGCCACCACAATATAACTGAAATATTGTTGAAAGTGGCATTAAACACCATCAAGCAAACAAAAAAAATGTTTGGATTGTGTCGAAGCACCCTGTCTGGACACTTTAAAACTACAACTAGAGTTACAGTATTTTGAACCAGACTGGTAGAATTACTAATCGGGAGGATAGGAGCACTTACAGATTGGACGTGGCTAAATCAGACCTTGAAACTTAAGGTGTGAAAAATACACGTGTAATACTTTACCATTCTGTAAATGTCCCTATTCAAATTAAGAGACAAATAAATTGACATATATTAGTCTCCATCTGTGAGACATTTTGTCAATAATAACATACTTTTCTAGATTCTACTTAATATACGTCATATCAGTGTTGTATTTTTCTCCAGTCTCCGCCTTTCCTTAAAATTAACTTCAGGTGGTTTGTATTACTTTAATGACATGTATACATATGTGATTGAAACTGTAAATCTGAATTGTTTTCTGTAAATTCTATGGGTGTATAATAGCTACCTTTTCATGCCAATAATCAATGAACAAATGTTATATATCCCGTCTTTTATACATGTTTTATACAAGTCATTGTTGATTGATCTGTGAAAGGTATGTGCGAATCTTGTAGATTTTTCAAGTGAGTTTATAATTATTTAAAGTCTTTAAAAATATTCTATATATTTTGTGTGCATGTGTGTATAAAATTGTATAAGATATACATGTGCAATTGGTATTGTGGAAATATAAGAAACATTAAGATGATTGATTGATTATTGGTGTTTTAACGCCACTTTCAGCTATATCATGGCGACTAGTTTTAGTGGTGGAGGAAGCCGGAGAGAGCCACCGACCATGGGCAAGCAACTGGTAAACTTTATCACTTGCGGCTGCGAGTCGAGTGCTCCCTTTTTTGTAATTTACAAAGCTGGGCGCGAACCCATGCCATATTGGTTATAGGCTTGTATGAGCTGTTAGATTCAACGACCTAACTCATTGAGCCACAAGGCCCCTAACACTAAGATGAATATGGAGGCAGTTAAGACAGATGTGTTATAGTTACTGTTTTATTTTGTCTGATAAATATTTTGAATATGAGTACCGTAACAAGTCACTGTTACACTTGTATTGAACTCTGAAATAAAAAATACAGAATGTTAAACTTGTTACGTTTCCACAACTGATTGATGAACAATTTTATGTCCAGGGATGAAAGTTTACCACTGATTTACAGATTTCCTCTTCTTTTTTTTATAGCAAAATATTATGAAATAAATGTGTCAAACCTAGTCCAAACAGCTAGAAAATGAAAGTGTAACGGCACTGTGTAGAGATTTCCTCTTATTTCATCAGTGAATGCTTTCATCTCTGTATGTCACTAAAGTGAATGTTAAAAAAATTGATGAAGAAATACTTGTACATTCAAAATAAATGTATTCTGTTGTTAAATTATAGAGAAGTTTTATCCTTGTATTTCTTATGTGATATATTGTAACTACTAAATCTTTTAAATAATGATGTTGTCATACATGTCAAAGTTTGTAGTAAGATTTAGACAATATTTTATATTCTGGTTGTGAAAAGAAAGTTTAAACAGTGATTGTCAACAATTCTATTAATATCAATACAATAAGCAACCACCTCGCACCTCAAATCACTTATTCTTGAACAAAAAATATGGTTTGTTTGTGTTTAAAAAACATTCACCTGCTCTGTGTGGCATGTCATTGATGACAGTGTTTATCAAAAAGTTGTATCAAGTTCGCCTGGAGCGAAATCCTTGCCTCCTTTTCCCACAGGAACAACAACATTATCATACTTTACAACATCAGTGTTTACCATTTTATTAACATCAGTGATTTCACAACCAATAGGGCCAAAAAAAAAATATGTGTCTTTACGGTCACCCGACCGACCCTAATTTTTGCTAGCGACACTGAATTTTTACACAGAATTCGGATAACCATTTTTGTTGTTTAATCAGCAGCAATGTTTTATTTATTCAACTGCTAGCTTTTTGTCGAAATTGAGAGCAAAGCAGGTAGTAAAACTGAGTAAATCGTCATAAAACAGCTTCAATAAATGACGACTTACCGAAAATTTCGAAAATGAAATGCCGGAACCGACTATTTCCGGTTTTGTCGATAAAAAAAAAAAAAATCCTGACCGACCGACCCTAGATTTTTTTGACATGTGACAGTAAACACACATATATTATTTTTTTTTGGCCTATTGAGGAAAAATCATCTTGCTGATATTAAAAAGAAATTATATTTTCAAGAATAAGCAACACTATGTACATGTATTTGTGATTTTTCACATGATTCAGTTGTATCTTTTTTAATATTGTATCATTATATCAAAACTTCTCTCTTCTTTTACACAAGTAACATTTGCCACAAAGTAGGTGTTATTTTAAAGTGTTAAGAATATTCAAAATACATGTTGAAGTAATTTTATTATCATTTTGTTGTAAAACTAAAAACTAGAATTTTGATCAGAATAGAGGGGGATATTGTTTTACTAACACATTAACATTTTCATTTTGTATGAATATTTCATTATCAGTTAATTTTGTTTTAACCATCCGTCCACATTATATTGAGGTGGATGTTATAATTTGTTCACCTTGTACAACTCCATTATTTATTTTGTTTTAATTTACATGTCTACATATAATACAGTAGAACACTGTTGACTCTTAAAGAGCAATCAATTCCAGTCAAAAATGTCTCAGATCTCAGGTTGTGTTGGCTTTTAATGTCACTATGATTTTATTACATACCAGATATATCTATTATATCAATTCCTTATTTTAACCTGATCTTCATTAAAAGTTGTACATTTAGAAAAGAAGATGGAAATAAAATTGTTATGTTGTTTGTATGTTAATAAATGAATACGAGTGTTGTAATAAAATCATAGCATCATCAGTAAGTTATCATTCAGCATTATATGTAATCCTTCATGTTAAACTGCAGTTATAAAACTTTGTAACAAGTATACAGGAGACAATATTGTCTGAAAGATTGTTTCATTCCCACATACTGTTTACATTTAACAATAAATTAATTTTAGTCACATGTCATTTTATACGTGTTTAGATTGGTTTAAAAAGTTGAGGTTATTTGTCAATGAACGGAATCTAAAAATAGACGTCATTGTCATCAGGTGATTTTCTTTAAATGAGGCACCTTTGAGGTTATTTAAATTTATTTCCGATTATTTGCCTTATTTTGAAAAAATAAATATATTTTTCAATATCATAACAAAAAAGTTTGAATTAATTTATAAGAATTGATCGAAATTATTTGTTCGGTTCATTCGAAATAACCTCAAAATAACCTCAATCAGGTTGAGGTTATTTCTTCATGAACCGAACAAAAATTGTGATCAATCCATAACAAGATACGTTATAATTTTGATTGTAACCAGGTATACAGGAGACACTAGTGTAAAAGATTGTTTTATTCCGACGTACTGTCGATATTTAACACCAGATGCTTGGCAGGTTAAAATACTTTTGTTGTAACTGAGTTTTACTGCATTAACAGCTGTAAATAGTGTAGCTGAAATTGTAAATAATAAAATCATCAAATTTTACTGTATTATGTCTCGCCTTCGAATGAAGGAAGACATATTGTTTTAGTCTGATTTTTTCTTCCACTTCTGCTTCTTCTCGGCGAAGCTTGTCCGGACCATAACTTTTTTGTCTTTCCAGATAGGTCAATGATATTTGGTATGTGGGTGCATGACCATAAGGCGGTGTGTCGCGTACTGTAATGACCTTCGTGGGGCCTTGACCTTTGACCTTAAGGTCAAATAATTGTTTTTTAAATAGTATCATTCAACTCATAATGTGTAACTTATTGTTGTACAGATGGCCGCATTAAGGGGAGACATAAGTTTTAGGTATCTAAAACAGTTCTTCCTAGTTTTATGTTATGTTTATGCTCAAAAATGTTACAAGTTAGTGCTGGGTTAATAGGTTTTAATTGTTTTAACTCTGACATCCGAGTCAAACAACTGAGAGTTATGGCTGTATAATGCCTTTTTTAACCATATTTGAGTTATTTCGTGGTGGTAAGTTTGATTGGTGGATGTATGCTTCCCTTAAGTACTGTATTTTGTAGTTTTGTTCCTCGGTTCGGTCAAATCAAAGACTTTAAAATTGGTATTGGATTCTTCTCCACTTAGCACGTAACAGAAAGGGATAAGAAGACAGACTGGTTTTCCCACAGTCATGATAATGTGTCAGAATGGAATGTCATCCCTACCTGAGAGCTGTTGTGTCGGTGTTCTAGCACTATAACAAGTTGTCACAGCTTTTGTCATCCCTTGGACTCTATCTAATTAAATATCCGAGTGGAATGTCATCCCTACCTGAGAGCTGTTCTGTCAGTGTTCTAGCATTATAGCAAGTTGTCACAGCTTTTGTCATCCCTTGGACTCTCTTCTATCTAATTAAATATCAGAGTGGAATGTCATCCCTACCTGAGAGCTGTTCTCTCAGTGTTCTAGCACTATAACAAGTTGTCACAGCTTTTGTCATCCCTTGGACTCTCTTCTATCTAATTAAATATCAGAGTGGAATGTCATGCCTACCTGAGAGCTGTTGTATCAGTGTTCTAGCACTATAACAAGTTGTCACAGCCTTTGCCATCCCTTGGACTCTCTATCTAATTAAATATCAGAGTGGAATGTCATCCCTACCTGAGAGCTGTTGTGCCAGTGTTCTAGCACTAACAAGTTGTCACAGCTTTTGTCATCCCTTGGACTCTATCTAATTAAATATCAGAGTGGAATGTCATCCCTACCTGAGAGCTGTTGTATCAGTGTTCTAGCACTATAACAAGTTGTCACAGTTTTTGTCATCCCTTGGACTCTCTTCTATCTAATTAAATATCAGAGTGGAATGTCATGCCTACCCGAGAGCTGTTGTATCAGTGTTCTAGCACTATAAGAAGTCACAGCCTTTGCCATCCCTTGGACTCTCTAATTAAATATCCGAGTGGAATGTCATGCCTACCTGAGAGCTGTTGTGTCGGTGTTCTGGCATTATAACAAGTTGTCACAGCTTTTGTCATCCCTTGGACTCTAATTAAATATCAGAGTGGAATGTCATCCCTACCTGAGAGCTGTTGTGGCAGTGTTCTAGCACTATAACAAGTTGTCACAGCTTTTGTCATCCCTTGGACTCTATCTAATTAAATATCAGAGTGGAATGTCATCCCTACCTGAGAGCTGTTGTGTCAGTGTTCTAGCATTATAACAAGTTGTCACAGCTTTTGTCATCCCTTGGACTCTCTAATTAAATATCCGGATGGAATGTCATCCCTACCTGAGAGCTGTTGTGTCAGTGTTCTAGCATTATAACAAGTTGCCACAGCTTTTGTCATCCCTTGGACTCTAATTAAATATCAGAGTGGAATGTCATCCCTACCTGAGAGCTGTTCTCTCAGTGTTCTAGCACTATAACAAGTTGTCACAGCTTTTGTCATCCCTTGGACTCTCTTCTATCTAATTAAATATCAGAGTGGAATGTCATGCCTACCTGAGAGCTGTTGTATCAGTGTTCTAGCACTATAACAAGTTGTCACAGCCTTTGCCATCCCTTGGACTCTATCTAATTAAATATCAGAGTGGAATGTCATCCCTACCTGAGAGCTGTTGTGGCAGTGTTCTAGCACTATAACAAGTTGTCACAGCTTTTGTCATCCCTTGGACTCTCTTCTATCTAATTAAATATCAGAGTGGAATGTCATCCCTACCTGAGAGCTGTTCTCTCAGTGTTCTAGCACTATAACAAGTTGTCACAGCTTTTGTCATCCCTTGGACTCTCTTCTATCTAATTAAATATCAGAGTGGAATGTCATGCCTACCTGAGAGCTGTTGTATCAGTGTTCTAGCACTATAACAAGTTGTCACAGCCTTTGCCATCCCTTGGACTCTCTATCTAATTAAATATCAGAGTGGAATGTCATCCCTACCTGAGAGCTGTTGTGCCAGTGTTCTAGCACTAACAAGTTGTCACAGCTTTTGTCATCCCTTGGACTCTATCTAATTAAATATCAGAGTGGAATGTCATCCCTACCTGAGAGCTGTTGTATCAGTGTTCTAGCACTATAGCAAGTTGTCACAGTTTTTGTCATCCCTTGGACTCTCTTCTATCTAATTAAATATCAGAGTGGAATGTCATGCCTACCTGAGAGCTGTTGTATCAGTGTTCTAGCACTATAAGAAGTCACAGCCTTTGCCATCCCTTGGACTCTCTAATTAAATATCCGAGTGGAATGTCATGCCTACCTGAGAGCTGTTGTGTCGGTGTTCTGGCATTATAACAAGTTGTCACAGCTTTTGTCATCCCTTGGACTCTAATTAAATATCAGAGTGGAATGTCATCCCTACCTGAGAGCTGTTGTGGCAGTGTTCTAGCACTATAACAAGTTGTCACAGCTTTTGTCATCCCTTGGACTCTATCTAATTAAATATCAGAGTGGAATGTCATCCCTACCTGAGAGCTGTTGTGTCAGTGTTCTAGCATTATAACAAGTTGTCACAGCTTTTGTCATCCCTTGGACTCTCTAATTAAATATCCGGATGGAATGTCATCCCTACCTGAGAGCTGTTGTGTCAGTGTTCTAGCATTATAACAAGTTGCCACAGCTTTTGTCATCCCTTGGACTCTAATTAAATATCAGAGTGGAATGTCATCCCTACCTGAGAGCTGTTCTCTCAGTGTTCTAGCACTATAACAAGTTGTCACAGCTTTTGTCATCCCTTGGACTCTCTTCTATCTAATTAAATATCAGAGTGGAATGTCATGCCTACCTGAGAGCTGTTGTATCAGTGTTCTAGCACTATAACAAGTTGTCACAGCCTTTGCCATCCCTTGGACTCTATCTAATTAAATATCAGAGTGGAATGTCATCCCTACCTGAGAGCTGTTGTGGCAGTGTTCTAGCACTATAACAAGTTGTCACAGCTTTTGTCATCCCTTGGACTCTCTATCTAATTAAATATCTGAGTGGAATGTCATCCCTACCTGAGAGCTGTTGTATCAGTGTTCTAGCACTATAACAAGTTGTCACAGCTTTTGTCATCCCTTGGACTCTAATTAAATATCAGAGTGGAATGTCATCCCTACCTGAGAGCTGTTGTGGCAGTGTTCTAGCACTATAACAAGTTGTCACAGCTTTTGTCATCCCTTGGACACTAATTAAATATCCGAGTGGAATGTCATCCCTACCTGAGAGCTGTTGTGTCAGTGTTCTAGCACTATAACAAGTTGTCACAGCTTTTGTCATCCCTTGGACTCTCTAATTAAATATCAGAGTGGAATGTCATCCCTACCTGAGAGCTGTTGTATCAGTGTTCTAGCACTATAACAAGTTGTCACAGCTTTTGTCATCCCTTGGACTCTCTATCTAATTAAATATCAGAGTGGAATTTCATGCCTACCTGAGAGCTGTTGTGTCGGTGTTCTAGCACTATAACAAGTTGTCACAGCTTTTGTCATCCCTTGGACTCTCTATCTAATTAAATATCTGAGTGGAATGTCATCCCTACCTGAGAGCTGTTGTATCAGTGTTCTAGCACTATAACAAGTTGTCACAGCTTTTGTCATCCCTTGGACTCTCTAATTAAATATCCGAGTGGAATGTCATCCCTACCTCAGAGCTGTTGTGTCAGTGTCCTAGCATTATAACAAGTTGCCACAGCTTTTGTCATCCCTTGGACTCTAATTAAATATCAGAGTGGAATGTCATCCCTACCTGAGAGCTGTTGTGTCGGTGTTCTAGCACTATAACAAGTTGTCACAGCTTTTGCCATCCCTTGGACTCTCTATCTAATTAAATATCAGTGGAATGTCATCCCTACCTGAGAGCTGTTGTGTCAGTGTTCTAGCACTATAACAAGTTGTCACAGCTTTTTCCATCCCTTGGACTCTATCTAATTAAATATCAAGAGTGGAATGTCGTCCCTACCTGAGAGCTGTTGTGTCAGTGTTCTAACACTATAACAAGTCACAGCTTTTGCCATCTCTTGGACTCATCTAATTGAATATTAAAGTGGAATGTCATGCCTACCTGAGAGCTGTTGTGTCAGTGTTCTAGCACTATAGCAAGTTGTCACAGCTTTTGCCATCCCTTGGACTCTATCTAATTAAATATCAGAGTGGAATGTCATGCCTACCTGAGAGCTGTTGTATCAGTGTTCTAGCACTATAGCAAGTTGTCACAGCCTTTGCCATCCCTTGGACTCTCTATCTAATTAAATATCAGAGTGGAATGTCATCCCTATCTGAGAGCTGTTGTGTCAGTGTTCTAACACTATAACAAGTTGTCACTGCTTTTACCATCCCTTGGACTCTATCTAATTAAATATCAGAGTGGAATGTCATCCCTACCTGAGACCTGTTGTGTCAGTGTTCTAGTACTATAACAAGTTGTCACAGCTTTTGTCATCCCTTGGACTCTCTTCTATCTAATTAAATATCGGAGTGGAATGTCATGCCTACCTGAGAGCTGTTGTATCAGTGTTCTAGCACTATAACAAGTCACAGCCTTTGCCATCCCTTGGACTCTATCTAAATAAATATCAGAGTGGAATGTCATCCCTACCTGAGAGCTGTTCTGTCAGTGTTCTAGCACTATAACAAGTTGTCACAGCTTTTGTCATCCCTTGGACTCTATCTAATTAAATATCCGAGTGGAATGTCATCCCTACCTGAGAGCTGTTGTATCAGTGTTCTAGCACTATAACAAGTTGTCACAACTTTTGTCATCCCTTGGACTCTGTAATTAAATATCCGAGTGGAATGTCATCCCCACCTGAGAGCTGTTGTGTCAGTGTTCTAGCATTATAACAAGTTGCCACAGCTTTTGTCATCCCTTGGACTCTCTTCTATCTAATTAAATATCAGAGTGGAATGTCATGCCTACCTGAGAGCTGTTGTATCAGTGTTCTAGCACTATAACAAGTTGTCACAGCCTTTGCCATCCCTTGGACTCTCTATCTAATTAAATATCAGAGTGGAATGTCATCCCTACCTGAGAGCTGTTGTGCCAGTGTTCTAGCACTAACAAGTTGTCACAGCTTTTGTCATCCCTTGGACTCTATCTAATTAAATATCAGAGTGGAATGTCATCCCTACCTGAGAGCTGTTGTATCAGTGTTCTAGCACTATAACAAGTTGTCACAGTTTTTGTCATCCCTTGGACTCTCTTCTATCTAATTAAATATCAGAGTGGAATGTCATGCCTACCTGAGAGCTGTTGTATCAGTGTTCTAGCACTATAAGAAGTCACAGCCTTTGCCATCCCTTGGACTCTCTAATTAAATATCCGAGTGGAATGTCATGCCTACCTGAGAGCTGTTGTGTCGGTGTTCTGGCATTATAACAAGTTGTCACAGCTTTTGTCATCCCTTGGACTCTAATTAAATATCAGAGTGGAATGTCATCCCTACCTGAGAGCTGTTGTGGCAGTGTTCTAGCACTATAACAAGTTGTCACAGCTTTTGTCATCCCTTGGACTCTATCTAATTAAATATCAGAGTGGAATGTCATCCCTACCTGAGAGCTGTTGTGTCAGTGTTCTAGCATTATAACAAGTTGTCACAGCTTTTGTCATCCCTTGGACTCTCTAATTAAATATCCGGATGGAATGTCATCCCTACCTGAGAGCTGTTGTGTCAGTGTTCTAGCATTATAACAAGTTGCCACAGCTTTTGTCATCCCTTGGACTCTAATTAAATATCAGAGTGGAATGTCATCCCTACCTGAGAGCTGTTCTCTCAGTGTTCTAGCACTATAACAAGTTGTCACAGCTTTTGTCATCCCTTGGACTCTCTTCTATCTAATTAAATATCAGAGTGGAATGTCATGCCTACCTGAGAGCTGTTGTATCAGTGTTCTAGCACTATAACAAGTTGTCACAGCCTTTGCCATCCCTTGGACTCTATCTAATTAAATATCAGAGTGGAATGTCATCCCTACCTGAGAGCTGTTGTGGCAGTGTTCTAGCACTATAACAAGTTGTCACAGCTTTTGTCATCCCTTGGACTCTCTATCTAATTAAATATCTGAGTGGAATGTCATCCCTACCTGAGAGCTGTTGTATCAGTGTTCTAGCACTATAACAAGTTGTCACAGCTTTTGTCATCCCTTGGACTCTAATTAAATATCAGAGTGGAATGTCATCCCTACCTGAGAGCTGTTGTGGCAGTGTTCTAGCACTATAACAAGTTGTCACAGCTTTTGTCATCCCTTGGACACTAATTAAATATCCGAGTGGAATGTCATCCCTACCTGAGAGCTGTTGTGTCAGTGTTCTAGCACTATAACAAGTTGTCACAGCTTTTGTCATCCCTTGGACTCTCTAATTAAATATCAGAGTGGAATGTCATCCCTACCTGAGAGCTGTTGTATCAGTGTTCTAGCACTATAACAAGTTGTCACAGCTTTTGTCATCCCTTGGACTCTCTATCTAATTAAATATCAGAGTGGAATTTCATGCCTACCTGAGAGCTGTTGTGTCGGTGTTCTAGCACTATAACAAGTTGTCACAGCTTTTGTCATCCCTTGGACTCTCTATCTAATTAAATATCTGAGTGGAATGTCATCCCTACCTGAGAGCTGTTGTATCAGTGTTCTAGCACTATAACAAGTTGTCACAGCTTTTGTCATCCCTTGGACTCTCTAATTAAATATCCGAGTGGAATGTCATCCCTACCTCAGAGCTGTTGTGTCAGTGTCCTAGCATTATAACAAGTTGCCACAGCTTTTGTCATCCCTTGGACTCTAATTAAATATCAGAGTGGAATGTCATCCCTACCTGAGAGCTGTTGTGTCGGTGTTCTAGCACTATAACAAGTTGTCACAGCTTTTGCCATCCCTTGGACTCTCTATCTAATTAAATATCAGTGGAATGTCATCCCTACCTGAGAGCTGTTGTGTCAGTGTTCTAGCACTATAACAAGTTGTCACAGCTTTTTCCATCCCTTGGACTCTATCTAATTAAATATCAAGAGTGGAATGTCGTCCCTACCTGAGAGCTGTTGTGTCAGTGTTCTAACACTATAACAAGTCACAGCTTTTGCCATCTCTTGGACTCATCTAATTGAATATTAAAGTGGAATGTCATGCCTACCTGAGAGCTGTTGTGTCAGTGTTCTAGCACTATAGCAAGTTGTCACAGCTTTTGCCATCCCTTGGACTCTATCTAATTAAATATCAGAGTGGAATGTCATGCCTACCTGAGAGCTGTTGTATCAGTGTTCTAGCACTATAGCAAGTTGTCACAGCCTTTGCCATCCCTTGGACTCTCTATCTAATTAAATATCAGAGTGGAATGTCATCCCTATCTGAGAGCTGTTGTGTCAGTGTTCTAACACTATAACAAGTTGTCACTGCTTTTACCATCCCTTGGACTCTATCTAATTAAATATCAGAGTGGAATGTCATCCCTACCTGAGACCTGTTGTGTCAGTGTTCTAGTACTATAACAAGTTGTCACAGCTTTTGTCATCCCTTGGACTCTCTTCTATCTAATTAAATATCGGAGTGGAATGTCATGCCTACCTGAGAGCTGTTGTATCAGTGTTCTAGCACTATAACAAGTCACAGCCTTTGCCATCCCTTGGACTCTATCTAAATAAATATCAGAGTGGAATGTCATCCCTACCTGAGAGCTGTTCTGTCAGTGTTCTAGCACTATAACAAGTTGTCACAGCTTTTGTCATCCCTTGGACTCTATCTAATTAAATATCCGAGTGGAATGTCATCCCTACCTGAGAGCTGTTGTATCAGTGTTCTAGCACTATAACAAGTTGTCACAACTTTTGTCATCCCTTGGACTCTGTAATTAAATATCCGAGTGGAATGTCATCCCCACCTGAGAGCTGTTGTGTCAGTGTTCTAGCATTATAACAAGTTGCCACAGCTTTTGTCATCCCTTGGACTCTAATTAAATATCAGAGTGGAATGTCATGCCTACCTGAGAGCTGTTGTGTCAGTGTTCTAGCACTATAACAAGTTGTCACAGCTTTTACCATCCCTTGGACTCTATCTAATTAAATATCAGAGTGGAATGTCATCCCTACCTGAGAGCTGTTGTGTCAGAGTTCTAGCATTATAACAAGTTGTCACAGCTTTTGTCATCCCTTGGACTCTCTAATTAAATATCAGAGTGGAATGTCATCCCTACCTGAGAGCTGTTGTATCTGTTCTAGCACTATAACAAGTTGTCACAGCTTTTGCCATCTCTTGGACTCTCTATCTAATTAAATATCAGAGTGGAATTTCATGCCTACCTGAGAGCTGTTGTATCAGTGTTCTAGCACTATAACAAGTTGTCACAGCTTTTGCCATCTCTTGGACTCTTATCTAATTAAATATCAGAGTGGAATGTCAGCCCTACCTGAGAGCTGTTGTGTCAGTGTTCTAGCACTATAACAAGTTGTCACAGCTTTTGCCATCTCTTGGACTCTATCTAATTAAATAGAGTGGAATGTCATCCCTACCTGAGAGCTGTTGTGTCAGTGTTCTAGCACTATAACAAGTTGTCACATCTTTTGCCATCTCTTGGACTCTCTATCTAATTAAATATCAGAGTGGAATTTCATGCCTACCTGAGAGCTGTTGTATCAGTGTTCTAGCACTATAACAAGTTGTCACAGCTTTTGTCATCCCTTGGACTCTCTATCTAATTAAATATCAGAGTGGAATGTCATCCCTACCTGAGAGCTGTTGTGCCAGTGTTCTAGCACTATAACAAGTTGTCACAGCTTTTTCCATCCCTTGGACTCTATCTAATTAAATATCAAGAGTGGAATGTCGTCCCTACCTGAGAGCTGTTGTGTCAGTGTTCTAGCATTATAACAAGTCACAGCTTTTGCCATCTCTTGGACTCTTTTTCTAATTAAATATCCGAGTGGAATGTCATCCCTACCTGAGAGCTGTTGTATCGGTGTTCTAACACTATAACAAGTCACAGCTTTTGCCATCTCTTGGACTCTTTTTCTAATTAAATATCCGAGTGGAATGTCATCCCTACCTGAGAGCTGTTGTGTCAGTGTTCTAGCATTATAACAAGTCACAGCTTTTGCCATCTCTTGGACTCTTTTTCTAATTAAATATCCGAGTGGAATGTCATGCCTACCTGAGAGCTGTTGTATCAGTGTTCTAGCACTATAACAAGTCACAGCTTTTGTCATCCCTTGGACTCTCTTCTATCTAATTAAATATCGGAGTGGAATGTCATGCCTACCTGAGAGCTGTTGTATCAGTGTTCTAGCACTATAACAAGTCACAGCCTTTGCCATCCCTTGGACTCTCTATCTAATTAAATATCAGAGTGGAATGTCATCCCTATCTGAGAGCTGTTGTGTCAGTGTTCTAACACTATAACAAGTTGTCACCGCTTTTACCATCCCTTGGACTCTATCTAATTAAATATCAGAGTGGAATGTCATCCCTACCTGAGACCTGTTGTGTCAGTGTTCTAGTACTATAACAAGTTGTCACAGCTTTTGTCATCCCTTGGACTCTCTTCTATCTAATTAAATATCGGAGTGGAATGTCATGCCTACCTAAGAGCTGTTGTATCAGTGTTCTAGCACTATAACGAGTCACAGCCTTTGCCATCCCTTGGACTCTCTATCTGATTAAATATCAGAGTGGAATGTCATTCCTACCTGAGAGCTGTTCTGTCAGTGTTCTAGCACTATAACAAGTTGTCACAGCTTTTGTCATCCCTTGGACTCTAATTAAATATCAGTGGAATGTCATCCCTACCTGAGAGCTGTTCTGTCAGTGTTCTAGCACTATAACAAGTTGTCACAGCTTTTACCATCCCTTGGACTCTCTATCTAATTAAATATCAGAGTGGAATGTCATTCCTACCTGAGAGCTGTTGTGGCAGTGTTCTAGCACTATAATAAGTTGTCACAGCTTTTGTCATCCCTTGGATTCTCTAATTAAATATCCGAGTGGAATGTCATCCCTACCTGAGAGCTGTTGTGTCAGAGTTCTAGCATTATAACAAGTTGTCACAGCTTTTGTCATCCCTTGGATTCTCTAATTAAATATCCGAGTGGAATTTCATGCCTACCTAAGAGCTGTTGTGTCAAGAGTTCTAGCATTATAACAAGTTGTCACAGCTTTTGTCATCCCTTGGATTCTCTAATTAAATATCCGAGTGGAATGTCATCCCTACCTGAGAGCTGTTGTGTCAGAGTTCTAGCATTATAACAAGTTGTCACAGCTTTTGTCATCCCTTGGATTCTCTAATTAAATATCCGAGTGGAATTTCATCCCTACCTGAGAGCTGTTGTGTCAGTGTTCTAGCACTATAGCAAGTTGTCACAGTTTTTGTCATCCCTTGGACTCTCTTTTATCTAATTAAATATCAGAGTGGAATTTCATGCCTACCTGAGAGCTGTTGTATCAGTGTTCTAGCACTATAACAAGTCACAGCCTTTGCCATCCCTTGGACTCTATCTAATTAAATATCAGAGTGGAATGTCATGCCTACCTGAGAGCTGTTCTGTCAGTGTTCTAGCACTATAACAAGTTGTCACAGCTTTTGCCATCCCTTGGACTCTATCTAATTAAATATCAGAGTGGAATGTCATGCCTACCTGAGAGCTGTTCTGTCAGTGTTCTAGCACTATAACAAGTTGCCACAGCTTTTGTCATCCCTTGGACTCTCTATCTAATTAAATATCAGAGTGGAATGTCATCCCTACCTGAGAGCTGTTGTGTCAGTGTTCTAGCACTATAACAAGTTGTCACAGCTTTTTCCATCCCTTGGACTCTCTATCTAATTAAATATCAGAGTGGAATGTCATCCCTACCTGAGAGCTGTTGTGTCAGTGTTCTAGCACTATAACAAGTTGTCACAGCTTTTGCCATTCCTTGGACTCATCTAATTGAATATTAAAGTGGAATGTCATGCCTACCTGAGAGCTGTTGTATCAGTGTTCTAGCACTAACAAGTTGTCACAGCTTTTGCCATCCCTTGGACTCTATCTAATTAAATATCAGAGTGGAATGTCATGCCTACCTGAGAGCTGTTCTGTCAGTGTTCTAGCACTATAACAAGTTGCCACAGCTTTTGTCATCCCTTGGACTCTCTATCTAATTAAATATCAGAGTGGAATGTCATCCCTACCTGAGAGCTGTTGTGTCGGTGTTCTAGCACTATAACAAGTTGTCACAGCTTTTGCAATCCCTTGGACTCTTTATCTAATTAAATATCCGAGTGGAATGTCATGCCTACCTGAGAGCTGTTGTATCAGTGTTCTAGCACTATAGCAAGTTGTCACAGCCTTTGCCATCCCTTGGACTCTCTATCTAATTAAATATCAGAGTGGAATGTCATCCCTACCTGAGACCTGTTGTGTCAGTGTTCTAGTACTATAACAAGTTGTCACAGCTTTTGTCATCCCTTGGACTCTCCTCTATTTAATTAGATATCGGAGTGGAATGTCATGCCTACCTGAGAGCTGTTGTATCAGTGTTCTAGTACTATAACAAGTCACAGCCTTTGCCATCCCTTGGACTCTATCTAGATAAATATCAGAGTGGAATGTCATCCCTGGGAGATTTGCATGGTTTTTGTATAAAAAAACTATTTTGATTTAGTATATAAAAACATGTTCAAAGATAAACTCTGAAGAGCTTTTAAGGGAATATAAAAACTATACAATAACAAAGAAAAGGCAATATTGTACATATAGCAACAAGTAAAGTGTAAAGAGGGTTGTAGAGTGATCTGAACAGCAGTTCAAAGTGGAGAGCGCCTCTCTAGACAGCTGTTCAACTAACCCACAACCACACATAGAAAACAAATCATTGTCAGATAGAATATTAAGAATCTGTATCACATAGAACTAAAAAAAACATGAAGCTTAAGCTCTAAAATAGATTTATATCAATCAGTAGTCGGAATTGAATGGTTCAACCAGATACAGTATGTTCTAAAAGTTATTTTTTAAAGACAAAAAGAAGCAAACATCAGTAACTAGTAATAATAAACACACCAACAATAAATGGCAAACATTAGTAAGTAGTAATAATAAACACACCAACAAGCAGCAAACATTAGTAACTAGTAATAATAAACACCAACAATAAATGGCAAACATTAGTAACTAGTAATAATAAACACAAAATAAAATGGCAAACATTAGTAAGTAGTAATAATAAACACAAAATTAAATGGCAAACATTAGTAAGTACTAATAATAAACACAAAATAAAATGGCAAACATTAGTAACTAGTAATAATAAATGCACCAACAAGCAGCAAACATTAGTAACTAGTAATAATAAACACACCAACAATAAATGAGAAGCATTAGTAACTAGTAATAATAAACACCAACAATAAATGGCAAACATTAGTAACTAGTAATAATAAACACAAAATAAAATGGCAAACATTAGTAACTAGTAATAATAAACACAAAAAGGAAATGGCAAACATTAGTAACTAGTAATAATAAACACCAAAAAAGCAGCAAACATTAGTAACTAGTAATAATAAACACCAAAAAAGCAGCAAACATTAGTAACTAGTAATAATAAACACACCAACAATAAATGATAAGCATTAGTAACTAGTAATAATAAACACCAACAATAAATGGCAAACATTAGTAAGTAGTAATAATAAACACAAAATAAAATGGCAAACATTAGTAAGTAGTAATAATAAACACAAAATAAAATGGCAAACATTAGTAACTAGTAATAATAAACACAAAATAAAATGGCAAACATTAGTAAGTAGTAATAATAAACAAAATAAAATGGCAAACATTAGTAAGTAGTAATAATAAACACAAAATAAAATGGCAAACATTAGTAACTAGTAATAATAATCACCAAAAAAGCAGAAAACATTAGTAACTAGTAATAATAAACACCAAAAAGGAGCAAATATTAGTAAGTATTAATGATAAACACCAACAAGCAGCAAACATTAGTAACTAGTAATAATAAACACAAAAGAAAACGGCAAACATTAGTAACTAGTAATAATAAACACCAAAACAGCAAATATTAGTAAGTAGTAATGATAAACACCAACAAGCAGCAAACATTAGTAACTAGTAATAATAAACACCAAAAAAGCAGCAAACATTAGTAACTAGTAATAATAAACACCAAAAAAGCAGCAAACATTAGTAACTAGTAATAATAAACACCAAAAAAGCAGAAAACATTAGTAACTAGTAATAATAAACACCAAAAAGGAGCAAATATTAGTAAGTATTAATGATAAACACACCAACAATAAATGAGAAGCATTAGTAACTAGTATAAATAAACACCAACAATAAATGGCAAACATTAGTAACTAGTAATAATAAACACAAAATAAAATGGCAAACATTAGTAACTAGTAATAATAAACACAAAAAGGAAATGGCAAACATTAGTAACTAGTAATAATAAACACCAAAAAAGCAGCAAACATTAGTAACTAGTAATAATAAACACCAAAAAAGCAGCAAACATTAGTAACTAGTAATAATAAACACACCAACAATAAATGATAAGCATTAGTAACTAGTAATAATAAACACCAACAATAAATGGCAAACATTAGTAAGTAGTAATAATAAACACAAAATAAAATGGCAAACATTAGTAAGTAGTAATAATAAACACAAAATAAAATGGCAAACATTAGTAACTAGTAATAATAAACACAAAATAAAATGGCAAACATTAGTAAGTAGTAATAATAAACAAAATAAAATGGCAAACATTAGTAAGTAGTAATAATAAACACAAAATAAAATGGCAAACATTAGTAACTAGTAATAATAATCACCAAAAAGGAGCAAATATTAGTAAGTATTAATGATAAACACCAACAAGCAGCAAACATTAGTAACTAGTAATAATAAACACAAAAGAAAACGGCAAACATTAGTAACTAGTAATAATAAACACCAAAACAGCAAATATTAGTAAGTAGTAATGATAAACACCAACAAGCAGCAAACATTAGTAACTAGTAATAATAAACACCAAAAAAGCAGCAAACATTAGTAACTAGTAATAATAAACACACCAACAATAAATGATAAGCATTAGTAGCTAGTAATAATAAACACCAACAATAAATGGCAAACATTAGTAAGTAGTAATAATAAACACAAAATAAAATGGCAAACATTAGTAACTAGTAATAATAAACACCAAAACAGCAAATATTAGTAAGTAGTAATGATAAACACCAACAAGCAGCAAACATTAGTAACTAGTAATAATAAACACCAAAAAAGCAGCAAACATTAGTAACTAGTAATAATAAACACCAAAAAAGCAGCAAACATTAGTAACTAGTAATAATAAACACCAAAAAAGCAGCAAACATTAGTAACTAGTAATAATAAACACACCAACAATAAATGATAAGCATTAGTAACTAGTAATAATAAACACCAACAATAAATGGCAAACATTAGTAAGTAGTAATAATAAACACAAAATAAAATGGCAAACATTAGTAAGTAGTAATAATAAACACAAAATAAAATGGCAAACATTAGTAACTAGTAATAATAAACACAAAATAAAATGGCAAACATTAGTAAGTAGTAATAATAAACAAAATAAAATGGCAAACATTAGTAAGTAGTAATAATAAACACAAAATAAAATGGCAAACATTAGTAACTAGTAATAATAATCACAAAAAAAAAGCAGAAAACATTAGTAACTAGTAATAATAAACACCAAAAAGGAGCAAATATTAGTAAGTATTAATGATAAACACACCAACAATAAATGAGAAGCATTAGTAACTAGTAATAATAAACACCAACAATAAATGGCAAACATTAGTAACTAGTAATAATAAACACAAAATAAAATGGCAAACATTAGTAACTAGTAATAATAAACACCAAAAAGGAGCAAATATTAGTAAGTATTAATGATAAACACCAACAAGCAGCAAACATTAGTAACTAGTAATAATAAACACCAAAAAAGCAGCAAACATTAGTAACTAGTAATAATAAACACAAAATAAAATGGCAAACATTAGTAAGTAGTAATAATAAACAAAATAAAATGGCAAACATTAGTAAGTAGTAATAATAAACACAAAATAAAATGGCAAACATTAGTAACTAGTAATAATAATCACAAAAAAAAAGCAGAAAACATTAGTAACTAGTAATAATAAACACCAAAAAGGAGCAAATATTAGTAAGTATTAATGATAAACACCAACAAGCAGCAAACATTAGTAACTAGTAATAATAAACACAAAAGAAAACGGCAAACATTAGTAACTAGTAATAATAAACACCAAAACAGCAAATATTAGTAAGTAGTAATGATAAACACGCCAACAAGCAGCAAACATTAGTAACTAGTAATAATAAACACACCAAAAAGCAGCAAATATTAGTAAGTAGTAATGATAAACACGCCAACAAGCAGCAAACATTAGTAACTAGTAATGATAAACACACCAAAAGCAGCAAACATTAGTAACCGATAATAATAACCACAAAAAATCAGACAAATCTTTATAGCCATATTAATTGTCAATTGTCAGGAAATCGTCTATATTAAAGATGAAATTATTTATAACACAAAAAAAGAGCCTAAGTCAAACGTACTAAGCATTCAGCAGGTGGTATCAGAGGAAAGGGAACTCCTTGATGTTGCACCACTATAGTCTATATACAAGTATCCCCCCTCAATAATGGTATGTTAAACTTTTAGGGAAGTTTGGGACTCTCGCTCCACTCTTATGGGCAAATTTAAACACATTTTAGACACTTTCCTCCAACAACCAATCTCTTAGTTTAGATCCATTGACCATGTTGACAAGAAATAGATCCAACAGGAAGATGGACTTAAGTTTCATTCACCACGCCAATAATTACCACCCACGTATTAGATTTACTTATGAAATGTTTTAAACCAAAATAACATTTCTAGACACTACCGTCGCTAAGATTTCAGATGGCATCATGTCAACAATATACTGTAAATCCACCGACAAACACCGCAACGCTGTCAATGTTGAAACCAACAAGAAACGTCTCAATGAACCATAAAAGCATTAAAACCGCGGATACAGTCACAAGAACATTGGTCGGGGTTTTTTGTTAGTTGAGACGGTATGTATATGTCAACCAACAGAATATAAAGATAACCAATCAAATACAAGTACCGTGTGTGCTTTACAACCACCCTCGCACTGGCATACAATTATACAAAAAACAACCTAAACTTTCTAGATTATTTTACCAAACCATCTGTACTGGCTTTCAGAAGACCCCAAAGATTATACGATCAGTTGGTGAGAGCTGATATTGCTTCAATTCCCTATGGAGTGTTGTAGCGAATGTTGTATGACAAAGAGGCTTTGTAGTGGACCGGACAGTGGGGAGGGGTAGTTTTCAAAACTGTCGAGCAAGAAAAGGGCACTTGTTAACTGGACAATAACTTTTGGTTTGCCTCCATGCTAGAAATTCAGCTTTTTTTATATATTTATGCCAAAAGGGGGAGGTAAGAACATAGCTTGCCCCTTGCCATCCCTTTCTGGCTCCCACGCCCTTCCACAATGGCGAAAGATACAACATATTATATCTCAAAAGCAATAGAATAGCATTGGTAAGATGTACAACTTGTTCTGGGTGTCACTTTGAAAAACTACCAACATCTTGTAGGGACTATTGGTGTACTTTACTACAATATAATGACCAAAAACTGAAAATATTAACCCAAATAAACAAATCGACTATTCTATCTCTTTTGTTTATTTATTTCATTTAAAACATACGCTTAGAATATCATCAAATCCTACCTTTTGAATTAAAAAAGTATAAATTGTACATTTTGTGCAAGTGATAATGATAGAAATAACATTAAATACGTTATTTTCATAGTAACAAACGTTTGTAGTAGGTGTAATTACATGCCATAATGTGAGTATTTGTTAATAATATTTTCTTTTAATTGTTTGTTTGGTCACATAATATATAAACAAGTAAATGTGGCATGCACCAACAGTGCTTATTTCAAAACATTTTAAATGATGTCAATTGTATGCTAACAAGAGTGATAGGCAAATTTAAAAGACAATAAATAAATACTAGTTAATAAATCAAAATTAAAGAAAATAAATGTATAAAATAAACAAAATACTTCACCAAATCATGTTGGGTACCTATAAATCAATATAATGATTGATTCAGACAAAGTATTCTTTCCTATCATACATTGACTGTTCAAAATATTACATAAATATGAATTTAAAAACAATCAAATCTGAGTTTGTGTTTTGTGTTTTTTTCAAACCGTTACAGATATAACATTCCAATTTCTTGGAGAATATATACTGTATATTTGTTGTTTGTTTGCTTCTTTATAAAAGACAAATTGATTTAAATCTGGTGTTAATATCATTCAGTGTGTAATTACAAAATACATGACTGAAATATTAAATGTTATCATAAAAGACGGTATTAACAGACAGGAATGTACGGGCAGTATACTATATCATACTTGCTCTCTTAAAGATCATTTCCATATTATATGTTTTTGTCAATAAAATGTCACAGAAGCAAGTTACTGTCATATTTTTTTGTCTGACAGACTTCGTTTACAATTAATGGATTTTTACAAGAACTTTATTATAGTTTATACCACTTATGTCGTATATCGAGAAAAAAACCACTTTTATTACAAAGGAAGATCGTCAAGAACAGAGTGATATTGACAAAAACGTATGATATGAAATGGTCGTATGTGGTTCCATGTGTCTCTACAGTTCATAGTATCTGTATCTGTATTATACTGGAAGTTAACTCAGTCACTAAGCAAAAGTTATCCAGGAGTGTGTTTGTGCACTAGGTTCTTGTTAGTCGCGCGAAATTGCAGCTTTGAAGCCTTCTACAGTTTTGCTGCTCACTGCACTTTCTGTTAGCGTGTTCCAATCTTTCACAGTTCTTGGGAAGAAAGAATGTTTATAAATCTATGGTGGCTGAAAGTACTTTGATTTGTTTATTGTTGGATGTTCTTGATGGACGTTGGTTATATTCAATATTATTATCAGCGAGTATGGCTACCAGGCCGAGTTCGTTCATCATTGCGGTGACGCTACTGGTTCGTTTGTAGTCAGTTATAGATGAATCTGGCTGCCCTGCGCACATACGTTCTCTATGCAGTCAATGTCCTTTTTGTAGGTGTGGGTCCCACACTGTACTTGAATAGTAATATAGTAGCTGAAGAACCAGTCGTAGCTCTAGTCTTATGGTCTTTTTGGTTACCATAGCAATCGCAGACGTTTTCGTGGCTTCCGTAGTACACGATTTACTAGAAAACAACAATTTAATTTGAAAAAATATATACATGTATGTCGTCACTGTTAATAGAAAGAAATAATTTACCAGAAAGATACAACATATAAACAATATAACACTGTAGTTTTCAACTAGAGATCTTGGTAAAAATTTAAGGAAAGTTACTGATATCTAATGTAGAAAAAAAAATAAGAATGCCCTCTGTGGCTCTCTCTAATAGTTAAATGGTCGATCCATAACGATTATAAAATTGGTATTTGCCGCTTCTCATGCTAAGCAATCAGCACTCGGGTTGGCTCGGAATGAGGAAAATGTATCCGAGTGTAACGACATGTCTACATGTAAACTGCTATTACAGGAAGCTGAAGCTATTGAAAAAATACAATAATAAATGTGTTGGTCTAGCCGGTACAAAACAGACATCGTCATTTTTTTCATTAAAAGTAATTTATTCATGCCATGCAAGCTGAAAATTGCTCACTTGATATTAAACAACAATTACTCGTGTAACCATATATGGTAAGAATATAACTAGCATAACAAAGCATAGAAGTTTTATAAAGTTTAGAGTCGGTTTATATAGACAATAAACATCGACATAAGTTCTTACAGATTTTCTTGCCATAGAAGTTTTATAAAGTTTAGAGTCGGTTTATATAGACAATAAACATCGACATAAGTTCTTAGAGATTTTCTTGCCATATAGAATACAGCATAAATAAGTAAGTAAATTTTACTTAAAGTCGGCACATATATACCTATAACAAATAACATGTGCTACATGAAGCTCTTATAAGCACAAATAAAGGATTTCATAAATTACTTGCTCCCCTTTACTGATATGTCACGGCACGTGAGCCTTCTTCTTTAGTTTACAGCAAAACTTCAGAACTGAAGATTGCTAGCCGCGACATACCAGTAACGTGGAACAAGTGCCACGATACAACTGAAATTTTGTTGAAACTTTCAACTTTCAACTTTGTACAATAAACTCAGGCGCAGCAGATTGCGCTACAGGAGCATCAATTTTATATGAAAATGGCATTCACCATCATAACCTTAACCCTAAATCTTTTGCCATACTACCATAATCAGAGATAATTCTGGACGTTAAACATCAATCAATCAATCAATCTACATAAAATTTTATATGACATAATATTTCATTTGTGAAATGAACTGTTAAAAGTCATTCTGTGTGTTTTAGTTCGTGTAAGTTAGAAATTCATGACATTGTGTTCTAAATGATACAACAAATATGATTCAAAATATAAATTAAAAAACCAAAAATAGAAAAATAGAAAAGAGGTGTCACCAATATTACAAGTCGTATTTATATACCACTGCTTTAATTTCCCGCAAATTAATAAATAATTATCTCCCTTAGTATCGCACCTTGCCACCAGGGGAATTATCATCACTGAAGCGAAACTAATTACCGGTGTATGTATACAAACATCATGTTAAAGTTATTGTATATTTGAATGTATTGGCGGGTAGGTAACAACTCATTACTGTCAAAATGACTGGGAAGTCGGCAGATCGTAAAGAAAATAAACAAATTCTTCAACATATTTCGCCAGTAACGTCTAAATGTTTAGCCATGGTGGTGTCCGTTGTTGTCGATTGCAAAGTGTTGAACGGCAAGGAAATTTTTGACGATTTTCAACTTCGGAACAGCACTTGTTATTGGAATTCTGCATTATCAGAAAGTATAAGAAACCTTCAATATTTAGGATTTTTAGAACCAACAACTGTTCTTCTTGGTGGAAGTGATGTTTGTCTAGAAAATTTACGAATGGCATGGGGAAGGAGAGTTTTAAATGATCCACACAACTGTAGAATTGAAAAGATTGGTAAGGTTTAATTTAACATAATTATTGTAATTTATTTATTATGTATCTTAGTGTTTATTTTAAAATTGTTCTTTTGAGCAGAAAAAAAAATGTATCAACTTTTTAGAAAATGAATCATCAAGTGCTAGCTAGCCTATTTTATGGATGAAAACACCATTTTAAACATCATTATAGTTATAATTGTGTGGAGAGAAAAATCTCAGTAAATTGAGAACCTTTTGTACTGTACTTCTGTGTCTGTCTCAGATTTTGTCATGTGAATATACATTTTTGTTAAAAAAAATTACAGAACAATAGGTTGGAGTAAATTAAGTTTTAATATCCCAAAACAGATTTTAGGAGCATCCAATATATCTTTCAATATTAAATTATAAAAGAAAAATGTATACCCCACTTGTTTATAAAAGAATTATTTCTTTTTCATAAGTGACAAATGAATTATTATATACAATGTAATATTATAATTACAGTGTAATATAATAATTACAATGTAATATTATAATTTCAAAAGTTTTTATGATGACAGTAAAACTGTGCAAGATATAGATATGAAGCTATTAATTTAAATTTAGTGTACATCACATGTTACTGTTTCTGGAATAACCTTCATCAAGTATGCTCAAAACCAAATAATTTAAAAATCTTTGTGAGCAAGAAAACGAAAGGGCCTAATCAAGATATCTAAATTCAGCTAAGCTCACCCATGCCTGAGGTGGAGAAAAGATACTGTGGAGTTTGAATACAACTAATCGTATTGTACATAGTCAAAAAGACAATTATATTAATATATTTTTTAATAGCATTTACCTTGTGATAACGAAATGCATGAAATACTATTATAATTATTTTTTTACTGCTGTGCTATTAGTATTTACAGATAAAAAGGTACTAAATTTTGGGAAATTGCTAGGCATGACACACAATATAAAATGGGAAATTCAGCATTATGGCAAAATTCCAAATTTAAAGATTAAAACCTCATTTATTGAAATTGAAAAGATACAAATTTCTTCATATGAAGTTTTTTTCTGTAGACCTAGAACATATTTCGAAACCAAGTCACATATTTGAAGTAGATTTTCTGCTCTGATGGTGTTATGTACAGGTTAATTTAAATATAAACGTCAAATTTTTTTTAATCCCTAATAACCCTGAGAATGTGAATGCTATATGGAAACATAATGAAACAATTATTTGTAAAAACATGACCCTTGCAGGGTAGGTGAATTTATCACTTAAAATAATTTTATTTTTCAATAAATGAAAGGTGAAAACATACATACAGTATTTTATGAAGTAGAAATATCAATATGGTTTTTGTTATTATTTAATATTAATAAAAAAAAGGACATTCCTGTTGGAAATCAGGTCATATTGTATTTATATCATGAAATAATTTCAGAAATAACATTAAATAATAAAACATATGTCGAAACACTTTGATGTTTAAATTTTTCAAAACTATAAAATTCATAAACAAATTGAACAAAAGATATTAATTACAAAGATAAATTAAGTTAGAGAATTAACACCTTGTAGAAATAATAGCCAGAAGGTAAGGATGTATCATTTCCTGATAATGGTATAGATTTGATTGTTTGTTTACACTGTAAGATAACATATCTGTGCTATCATCAAAGGGTGAGTCTACCCAGGGGCTAAGTGGACATTATACAGTTGTAATTTATATGCAACTGGTTTAATTTATGTATCAGGTTTGTTATATTATTGTTGGTCAGGTATATCTTGGGCTACTTGTAATTTATTTTACCATATTGAGGTAGATTTCAAGGAGTTATTAATCATGTAGAATCTGTGTTTTGATCTGAGTTCCAACCTCTTCATAATTGAAACAGGTAAATTTATATCAAACAGTATTATTTAATATGTTTTTTTTATGTATTTGTTTTAAATCTCATAAATATGTTGTGTTTTATTGCATTTTGTCTAAATTTTTAGAAATATGTCTGTCCCCATCATGAATGCACATTTTTCTTTGATCTCAGTCTTAAAAGAATCCTGTCTTTGTCATACAGTGTCTTGGACAATAGGACAAGGCATAGTACAAGTAAATCACACAGCTTGAACTAGACAGAAACTATAGCCAATAATGTACTTAGCCTATTATCTAGTTAAAGGATTAGACAGTTCTCAGCTGTCAGTTTTGTCACCTGTCACTTCCAGGTATTATCACCTGTAGTTTCAGGTTAATTACAGAATCAACTTACCTATTTAGTTAAGTATACAATTTGAGGTAATGTGAGGATTTTAACAGAGATGTCAATAAAAATATCAAATATTGTTGACACTCTTACTGTCATATAATGCTGTTATGATAGTCATTTGTTAATTGCCCAAAATCACTTTTAATTTTTGCTATGACAATCTTGGTGTTTATTTAATAACTTTATTTTACCCAAATTCCCTTTTATATGATACAATGGTCATCCTCAAGTTAATTGATATTAATTTTTTTCCCAGAATCACTTTTTTTTTTAGCTTGGTTAATGACCAAGTTATTGATTGA
This sequence comes from Bathymodiolus septemdierum, assembly GCA_963383655.1. Taxonomy (NCBI): domain Eukaryota; kingdom Metazoa; phylum Mollusca; class Bivalvia; order Mytilida; family Modiolidae; genus Bathymodiolus; species Bathymodiolus septemdierum. The sequence goes on along the minus strand of OY726522.1, from coordinate 95,727,202 downwards.
TAATGTTCACTAATTGCTTTTATTAATGTTCTGTAGCACTTTAATTAAAACATGAAAAAAGAAGAGTACAGAATACTCCAGGCTTGAGGTTAATACAATGTATGTCCATGAGACATCAAATTAAACTTTCTTCTTGTTGATATTTACTATTGATTTTACAAAAAATTGTGGGCACAGTTCTAACATTTCTAGTCAATATGGGCTATAACAGAAAAACCTAGTTAAAACATGATAAAACTGCTTAAATCACAGAGAAATTCACTTTTTTTGTTATTATATATAAAGTTAGATGTTTCCAATTTATCACACATTGAACATGTTGAAATTTTCTAGATAGGTATATAGTAGGTAATGAAGTGTAAATAACAGGACTAATTCAGTGGAAGGATGGTAAGTTGGTACCAATTAGAAATGTAACTTTGTGCTAAAGATAATGGTAGAATTTCTCTCTTTTAATGATCAGTTTGATATCTATAACAGACTGCTGCTACATGGAAGAAATCCAACAATTTCTTCAAAAACAAATCATCTTTTTTAGAATAAAGTTAATAACCAACTGAGAATAAATCATAAGAACCTCTGACATAATCTTTTTTCTTCTTCACACATGAAAGCTGAGATTTGACTTGTATTTCTAAAGGTAAACAAGGATTATATGACTTAAGAGTTTCTCCCATTGTATAAGACATGGCCATAAGTTCTGATCAATACAGTGTTAAATCACTGAATGTCTATTTTATTGTTAGGTTGTGTTAATATCTTACATACTTGTTCCTGTCAAATGTTATGGATGTATCGTATATAACTGAATATTTGTAGAGTAATTTAGGTATCTCACCCACATTAATCCTCACCCATTTACATTGACAGGGCTATTATCTACTATCAATGTGTTGGTGTATCCCTCCATTAATAACAAGTGGTATCCTAAGCTGATCTAGAGAAGCTTTCATGTTTAATGCTCCTCTTTACATGTAGATACTTGTTTTGTTATAGGTGGGGTACTCTTGACCAATTTTACTTTCTTGTGACTATGCCAGTTGTTTTGTTATAGGTGGGGTACTCTTGACCAATTTTACTTTCTTGTGACTATGCCAGTTGTTTTGTTATAGGTGGGGTACTCTTGACCAATTTTACTTTCTTGTGACTATGCCAGTTGTTTTGTTATAGGTGGGGTACTCTTGACCAATTTTACTTTCTTGTGACTATGCCAGTTGTTTTGTTATGGGTGGGGTACTCTTAAACAATTTTACTTTCTTGTGACTATGCCAGTTGTTTTGTTATGGGTGGGTTACTCTTAAACAATTTTACTTTCTTGTGACTATGCCAGTTGTTTTGTTATAGGTGGGGTACTCTTGACCAATTTACTTTCTTGTGACTATGCCAGTTGTTTTGTTATAGGTGGGGTACTCTTGACCAATTTACTTTCTTGTGACTATGCCAGTTGTTTTGTTATAGGTGGGGTACTCTTGACCAATTTTACTTTCTTGTGACTATGCCAGTTGTTTTGTTATAGGTGGGGTACTCTTGACCAATTTACTTTCTTGTGACTATGCCAGTTGTTTTGTTATAGGTGGGGTACTCTTGACCAATTTACTTTCTTGTGACTATGCCAGTTGTTTTGTTATAGGTGGGGTACTCTTGACCAATTTTACTTTCTTGTGACTATGCCAGTTGTTTTGTTATAGGTGGGGTACTCTTGACCAATTTACTTTCTTGTGACTATGCCAGTTGTTTTGTTATAGGTGGGGTACTCTTGACCAATTTTACTTTCTTGTGACTATGCCAGTTGTTTTGTTATAGGTGGGGTACTCTTGACCAATTTTACTTTCTTGTGACTATGCCACTTGTTTTGTTATAGGTGGGGTACTCTTGACCAATTTACTTTCTTGTGACTATGCCAGTTGTTTTGTTATGGGTGGGTTACTCTTAAACAATTTTACTTTCTTGTGACTATGCCAGTTGTTTTGTTATGGGTGGGTTACTCTTAAACAATTTTACTTTCTTGTGACTATGCCAGTTGTTTTGTTATGGGTGGGTTACTCTTAAACAATTTTACTTTCTTGTGACTATGCCAGTTGTTTTGTTATGGGTGGGTTACTCTTAAACAATTTTACTTTCTTGTGACTATGCCAGTTGTTTTGTTATGGGTGGGTTACTCTTAAACAATTTTACTTTCTTGTGACTATGCCAGTTGTTTTGTTATGGGTGGGTTACTCTTAAACAATTTTACTTTCTTGTGACTATGCCAGTTGTTTTGTTATGGGTGGGGTACTCTTAAACAATTTTACTTTCTTGTGACTATGCCAGTTGTTTTGTTATGGGTGGGGTACTCTTAAACAATTTTACTTTCTTGTGACTATGCCAGTTGTTTTGTTATGGGTGGGTTACTCTTAAACAATTTTACTTTCTTGTGACTATGCCAGTTGTTTTGTTATGGGTGGGTTACTCTTAAACAATTTTACTTTCTTGTGACTATGCCAGTTGTTTTGTTATGGGTGGGTTACTCTTAAACAATTTTACTTTCTTGTGACTATGCCAGTTGTTTTGTTATGGGTGGGTTACTCTTAAACAATTTTACTTTCTTGTGACTATGCCAGTTGTTTTGTTATGGGTGGGTTACTCTTAAACAATTTTACTTTCTTGTGACTATGCCAGTTGTTTTGTTATGGGTGGGGTACTCTTAAACAATTTTACTTTCTTGTGACTATGCCAGTTGTTTTGTTATGGGTGGGTTACTCTTAAACAATTTTACTTTCTTGTGACTATGCCAGTTGTTTTGTTATGGGTGGGTTACTCTTAAACAATTTTACTTTCTTGTGACTATGCCAGTTGTTTTGTTATGGGTGGGGTACTCTTAAACAATTTTACTTTCTTGTGACTATGCCAGTTGTTTTGTTATGGGTGGGTTACTCTTAAACAATTTTACTTTCTTGTGACTATGCCAGTTGTTTTGTTATGGGTGGGTTACTCTTAAACAATTTTACTTTCTTGTGACTATGCCAGTTGTTTTGTTATGGGTGGGTTACTCTTAAACAATTTTACTTTCTTGTGACTATGCCAGTTGTTTTGTTATGGGTGGGTTACTCTTAAACAATTTTACTTTCTTGTGACTATGCCAGTTGTTTTGTTATGGGTGGGTTACTCTTAAACAATTTTACTTTCTTGTGACTATGCCAGTTGTTTTGTTATGGGTGGGTTACTCTTAAACAATTTTACTTTCTTGTGACTATGCCAGTTGTTTTGTTATGGGTGGGTTACTCTTAAACAATTTTACTTTCTTGTGACTATGCCAGTTGTTTTGTTATAGGTGGGTTACTCTTAAACAATTTTACTTTCTTGTGACTATGCCAGTTGTTTTGTTATGGGTGGGGTACTTTTAAACAATTTTACTTTCTTGTGACTATGCCAGTTGTTTTGTTATGGGTGGGGTACTTTTAAACAATTTTACTTTCTTGTGACTATGCCAGTTGTTTTGTTATGGGTGGGGTACTTTTAAACAATTTTACTTTCTTGTGACTATGCCAGTTGTTTTGTTATGGGTGGGGTACTTTTAAACAATTTTACTTTCTTGTGACTATGCCAGTTGTTTTGTTATGGGTGGGGTACTTTTAAACAATTTTACTTTCTTGTGACTGCCAGAATACTTTGTTACCATTCTGTTGCTGTCTATCAAAACATTAAATTTAATAACCAGGATTTATCCATGATACATTTGTACAATAATTCAGAAATAGAATATACAATGTAGTATTCTTCAAGTTCTATAATTATCTCTCTCTTATTTTTGAATGTAAGTGAAGTGATTCCCTTCTTAAACTTGTTAAAAAATGTAATAATGAAGATAAGTAATCTTAAGAAACTACAACATTATAGCTTTGTAGATCTACAGATGAGCAGTACATTTGTAATGTATGTAATTTCTTACAAGTGACCCGCTTTTTTTTCATTCCTAGGATTATCCGAAAAATCATTGAATATGGGTCAAATATTCTTACAAAAACACTTGTGGGTCAGTGTTTTTTATAGTCTTATACATGTTATAGGAAAGGACAGATATATCACCTATATATCACACAATAGGTAATTAGGTGCCTACACTATACCTAATGTGACAGTCAAGATTTATATGTCTGACTTATAGATAGTTATAATAAGACAAAGAGGATTAGCGTAAGAGGATTAACATGTATTTAATTATATATACTTTACTCTCTACCATTTAAAAGATTTATGTATATTAGTCAGAACAGTTTTAATTGAACTTTTTAAGAGTTTTTTGTAATGTTTTTAAGCTGACAAATTTGTTGTAATAAATTTAATGTGTTCAGTTCATATGTCCTTGATCAAAGACAACTTGATATGCACTATATAGGTATAATAACTAGACACACTTAACCTGTCAATAATTGATCAAAATAACATATAATCTGGATCTTTAGGGTTTATTATATAGCACATCAATTTGAAAGTGGTCTGTTTTGTACATGTATTTTCTTTCATTGTGAAAATAGTCATATTTATAATTATCAACCCTGAGTGAAAATAGTCATATTTATAATTATCAACCCTGAGTGAAAATAGTCATATTTATAATTATCAACCCTGAGTGAAAATAGTCATATTTATAATTATCAACCCTGAGTGAAAATAGTCATATTTATAATTATCAACCCTGAGTGAAAATAGTCATATTTATAATTATCAACCCTGAGTGAAAATAGTCATATTTATAATTATCAACCCTGAGTGAAAATAATCATATTTATAATTATCAACCCTGAGTGAAAATAGTCATATTTATAATTATCAACCCTGAGTGAAAATAGTCATATTTATAATTATCAACCCTGATCATTTACATGCTAGACTTTATTTTTGGATATTAGCCATCTTTAAATGTATTTGAGTAATTAATTTGTGTCACTGGTTCTTTCTGGGTGCGTTTGATTTCTCCAATGGATAACCTAGTTATTATGACCTCTTCTGACAACTCTGTATTGTTTTAGCCTTATTCAGACAGATTGGTTTGGTGAGTGAGTGATTGTTGTTCAATGCCAATTCAAGTTAGTTTTCAATGAGATGATGATGAGGTCCGCTTTGTACTAGACCAATACGCTATGTTGGATTTTTGTAGTGCTAGCTCACTGAAACAACAGTCCGCGGGTAGCCATGTCGCTCCACTCGGACACATTATTCTTATTTAGAGCCAACCAGTCTTTGCTCTTTCTCCTTAATACTGTGTGCTTAGCGGAGAAGCAACAAATACCAATTTTAGTCTGGTTTAACCCGACCAGGGCTCGAACCCATGATCTACCGCACTCGAGCGAGCACACTAACCATTATGCCACTGATACAGTTTTGATTTGGTGAGAATGTTTTAGAATAGCACTGTTGTAAAATAAAGTCCATTGTTGAAATGAAATAGAAATATTTTTTTACACATTAAAAAAAAAGATAAATATTTAAAATGTTTTGTTGTGTATCTTTCAGGAGATATAGGAAATATTACGATGCAGGAGGTGCCACAAAACCATTTTATACCTCTCCCAGAAATACTCTGTCTTATCATCCTGGACCTCAATAACAAACAGATCCTAGCAACAGTTGATATCATACAGGCACAGTTGAAGAAGTGTTACCAAGGAACACAGTTACCTAGCAACCAACTGGTGTATGAAACACTACACAGTCTAATTCAAGAAAGAAAAATATTTCATACTGGTACAAGTAATTTTTTTTCTTTCATGATCTTTTTTTTTCTCTTCAGTGAGAAGCAATTGTTTGTTTGTTGATATTGGTGGAGTTGTTGACCATCACTGTTTAAACTTTCATTTCATAATTGTCAAATTAGCACAATTTTCACTGAATAATAATATACATTTTACAATTCTGCAAACATTTAGTTATATTTATAACTGCTTGTACAAAATGTTCTGTTTAATAGACGACCATTAACCATTACCTTCTGGTTTACTTTTTATTTGCATTTCTGTAAGTTTCTAAGTTCAGTAATTGTTTCAACAGCGGTTCACAGCTTGCATCTTCTTGCAGTAAATGTTAAAAAAAGACATATATAAAGATATGAAGCATTTCAAAACATCTATAGCTATTTTATCTTTCTACTGTTAGTATACTAGAGAATGTAATAAATTGTAGGAAAAGTTTAATTGAAAAATTTAAGTTACCTTAGATTGAGAAATTGACAGGTAGTTTATACCTTAATTGATTATACTGAATTCCTTGATGATCTTATTCTAACATTTCAAATTTAAGGATTTAGAGATTTAGAAAATATCTCTAGAAATATCCTAACAAAAGAAATAAATTAAAAAGCGAATACACCTGAGAATTTTGCAGGTGTAAATAGTAAGAAGTTCTTGTTTGTTTGAACTGATGTTAATTTAGTAGATTTCAATGTGAGATCAGTGAACATATGGTGAGGTTTAATAGAAGGACTAGAGTTCAGGGTTAAACAGGTACCTAATTCACTAAATTCTTAGTTAACAAGAACCACCTCTGACTTTTTAATATATCATTTTGGCATTGATAAATAGATTTAAAATTATTTAATAATCAGGTACCATAATATTTTCACAGATAATTGTTAAAAGATCTTTAACTCAATAAAAGATCTGGTTTTACAGAAATTTAAGTTTACATAAAGGATATTAGGTTAAAGAGTAAATACAATTTTAACGTTAATTACATGTTGAATATGAAAAATACATAGATCAATAACAAAATAAATGAATGATGGTTGAGACTACTTGAGATAAATGTATATCTTGTTTTTAGTGACACAACAATTCTTGATTTTCATAGTAAACTTGATATCCAAGTTTTGTAGATTGTTATGGAGTATCAGAAAGGTGTGTAAACAATCATGTTATGAAGTAAAAATATTTAAAAAAAAAAATGGTTAACAATATTTCAAGTATTGTGTAGTATCAAGTAAGTTAGCATTTCAAAAATTTGATCACTTTTATGCAATGTATGGCAATATTTACCTAAACATATTATATAATCACCACTAAAATTGTGAGTTGGAACCGTGTTCATGACGGAGTGTACTTGATACAACAATATTACGTGATAAAGTTTGTTAGTGACCTGCGACCAGTTGGTGGTTTTCTCCTGGTCCTCCAGTTTCCTCCACCAATAAAACTGACCACCACGATATAGCTGAAATATGGTTGAAAGTGGCGTTAAACACCATAAACCAAACCAAACCTAAGCATATTATGCTATCATACTTAATTCAGTAATGTACATTTATATTTTGAAGATGTACAAGAGAAATATGGAATTAGATCTCACACTCAAGTTACATACATGTAGACTTAATTATAATATTATAGCTTGTTGATGTCCTATAGCATGGTGCCAGGCATTTTTTTTAGGGATAGGGTTAGGGTTAGCGTTATTTTGAAGATGCACAGGGGAAATATGGAATTAGATCTCGCACTCAAGTTACATAGAAATGTACATGTAGACTTAATTATAATATTATAGCTTGTTGATGTCCTATAGCATGGTGCCAGGCATTTTTTTAGGGATAGGGTTAGGGTTAGGGTTATTTTGAAGATGCACAGGGGAAATATGGAATTAGATCCCACACTCAAGTTACATACATGTAGACTTAATTATGATATGATAGCTTGTTGATGTCCTGTTGTATGGTGCCAGGGATTGGAATTAATATTGAGAAAATTTCAAATTTTAGGCTTGTTAAGTTTCATATTTCTGGAAAGGTGCTATATTACTATATTTTACTCATATTATATCTTAAAATTCTTGAAGAAGGAGTTTTATTTCAAAGATCAAATTCATCTTCTGTATAATACTGTTTTATTTTCATCTTTAAAATTACTCCACTGAATTTTATATTTTTTAATTAATGTTTACACAACAGTTTTGTTATTCTCATTTGAAGTGCCCTAAAAAACAGAAAATTTTGTTTAAGGTTTAGAAAATAGACCAAAATATTAATAATAAAATTTCAAATAGAGTGATTCAAGTGATTGATTTTTATGTGAAAAATGAAAAATTTTCAACAATTATTTAAACAGGTAGTTTTTAACCTTTTTACCTCTTTAGTTTCTGCATTTTATGAGAAATTTTGTCCTTGGTTTTCACTGACACGAATAATAAATTTATCACTATGGTTCACATAGTTTTATATTTTATGTCTCTATACAAAAAAAAGTATTTAAAAATATATTACCCTCACAAGTGTTTGTATGAAGATTTTTATTGTAGTCAGAAATATCTAATTATTTTCCCTTCTCTTTACTGTATTGAAAAATATAATATTGTGAGTACTGGATCTGCTGTAACTAATGGTTACTGGACGTTTTTATAAGATTTGTATAGGATGTAATGAGATATTTACATAAAGAAGATCTTTGATACATATGCTGTTTTATTACTGGGTGTATTTATGAACTCTTTGTAACATAAATAATCAAAGCTTTATCACATTATTGGTAAAGTGACAGCCCATTAGAAGTGGGTTAAACAAAATTGTCTTTTGAAAATGCAATTTACAAATAATACAGAATCACAATCATTTCAAGTAGCACAACAATAACAGTTTTAGTGTACCAATGTTTGTGGGGAAAACATAGGTAAAGGCTTTGGTCTAGATGTCTTTTCTTGAAAGTCAATATAAAAGATTCATGTGATCTTAGTAATATGAAGATGTAAAGTTTAAAATTATTTCTTTTTGTGTGATCTTGACAAATATCAAAATAAAAGTGTTTTCACTTTTCAAATCTCTTCACTCATATGTCTTATAAATATTCAAATTTCCTTCTGTCATAATAGATATTTTTAAACTAACCAGTTAAGAAATCAAGGACCTAATTTTCATCTTATGTAAACACCTTCCAATCATAAATAATTTATAGGTATAACATTACTTCTGTATAATGAAATCTTTACAAATCAGAATTAGTAGGCAACAGATAAATATAGAATAATGTCAGTTATCAAGGTCGAGACGGGCATTATCGCTTGTCGCAGTGAGTCTTATAGGGTGAACTATGATACAAGTGATAATGTATGTCGAGACCTTCAAAACTGACGTTATTGTGTTCATCGGTAATATCACGTGTTTGACGTCACACTTGCATATGCTCTAGACTATTTTATTTCTATTTATACTTAGTCTTTTATTTTTATATCTTGCAGGTAGTGGATACTTTGTGGTCACGCCCGACACATTGCATTTTCCAGTTGACCTACCAGCGCCATCTATACAACCACAACACAACCCAATGTATTTACCAGTATCTAGTCACATGACAATGTCTGATCAATTCAGGAGCCTTCCACATTCTCCCATGACAACTGTTGCTACGACACAAACTTTACCACCGGTGCGTTCAATTTCCTGCCAAGTCAGCTTAGCCAATCAAAAAAGAGCAAGTTCGCCAGAATTAAAGTTTGCTGAAAATGAGAAACCAAGATTTAATCGTAGCCACAGTGCTCGTCGTTACAGAGAAAAGAGTCAAAAAGATTCAGAATCATCAAAAAAGAATGTATCTGTTCGAGCACAAGATGATTGCTTAATCAGTAGAGATGTCAACATCATGAAAAGTAATATTAACAAAGTCAAGGAAAAAGGTATCATCTTATGTAAACACCTTCCAATCATAAATAATTTATAGGTATAACATTACTTCTTCTGTATAATGAAATCTTTACAAATCAGAATTAGTAGGCAACAGATGAATATAGAATAATGTCAGTTATCAAGGTCGAGACAGACATTATCGCTTGTCGCAGTGAGTCTTATAGGGTGAACTATGATACAAGTGATAATGTATGTCGAGACCTTCAAAAGGCATATGTAGCAGTCTTTGCCTCAATATATGTTCACCTACTTGTCAGAAAGCCAAATTTAGAAAAAAAAAATATTTATGCAAACAAATTCTTTTATAATTTTCACTTGCCGAATCCAGTTTTACACTACTTGTCCCGGGCTTCGGGCAAGTGAGTTAGCGTGAAGACTGAATTGTAGTGTACTTTAATTTTCTTTAGGGTGAACCTCCTCCATTTTTACATAAAATAGATGTAGTAGTCCCCTTGTCAATAATAAATCCCAGTCAGATCTGGTTCTCACAATGTATATTTACCCATTATTAGGATGTTTAAAACAAAACAGGAAGGTACTATTTTTTTGTAGCTGAAGTACTTTCTGATTTTGAACAGAAATAAATCTACAAGACATATATTGTTATCATACTGTTCTTTGTACATCAATTAAGGAACTATGAATAATTTAAACATTAAAAAAAGAACAATTACCCCTACAATCAATATGTCCTGACTTCAAGTAATAACTGAACACTGAATTAAATAGGAATTAAATTGTCATTCTATTTTATATTGATGTAAAACTAGTTAATACCTCATGTTAAATATTCAATTTTAAATCTTTTTTCTTCTTCTTCTTCTTCAATTTAATAGATTTATAGATAGATGAAATCTTCTAATTAACATAAGAAAGTAAGAGTGTATTATAATACATTGATTTTTCTAAACACCATAGAAACCTATTCAACAAGTACAATAATACATTATTTATACATTCTTTATAAAAAGAAAGAATCTCAGTAAGATTACTTGTTAACAGTGGTTGTTCAATTCTAGTCAACTAATTTACCATAAAATAAACATTTGAATCAAAAATTAATTAGGATGTTAACTCATTGTACTGGTAAACTGGTGTTCATGACGAACCTCGCTTCAATTGTCAAATATATGACACCAGAGTTGTAAATTGAGGGTTTTATATAGGTACTTTATATAGGAGTAATAAAGTGTAACACAATACTTGGCATGGGTGAATCTGGTGGCAGTTTGTAAAGTCTTCGCATTTAAATTTACTATTAATGAATTAAAAATGACTAACTTGTCTATAAAATGTTCAATCAAATTTGTGTATTTCCTTGTTGAAACTAGAACCTGTTTAATATTATAAGTTGTAAATTAGAGCAAGTTTAATGTTAGAAGTTGTAGACACTTTTTAAATTTATTAGTATGAATCACTAATAATAATAGTCTTTATTCCTAAGCAATACAGCTCATAGAATATAATTCAATTACAATAATGATGAAGCATCAGTGAAATACACAAATTAATGATTGATTAATTGATTTTTGGTGTTAAATGCCACTTTCAGCAATATTTCAGCTATATCATGGCGACCAGTTTTAGTGGTGGAAGAAGCCGGAGTACCCAGAGAGAACCACCGACCATGGGCAAGCAACTGGTAAATTGTATCACTTGCGGCTGCGAGTCAAGTGCACTTTTTTTAGTTCACCTGGACCAAAGGTCCAGGTGAACTATTGCCATCACTTGTCGTCTGTAAACTTTTCACATTTCAAGCTTCTTCTCCGAAACCACTTGGCCGATTGGAACCGAACTTAGCAGGAATGTTCCTTGGATGGTCCTCTACAAAGTTGCTGTTTTTCGTTCCAGTCGGATATTCAATATGGCTGCCAGGGCCAATAATATGCCCTGATTGGCTGAAATTTCAAAGATCTTCTTCTCTGAAACTAATGAACTGACTGAACCCAAACTGTAAAGGAAAGATCATTGGAATGTCCTTTACCAAGTTACTGTTTTTTATGCCGATCGGAAATCCAAGATGGCCACCATCGCAGGACATAGATTAACATTGGACCCTATGGGAAAATGTTCAAATGTCTTCTTCTCAGAAACTACAAATATGATTAAAGCCAAACTGTACATGAATGTTCATTGGATGGTCCTCTACAATCTTAAGGTTTTTTTGTTCCGATATGAAATTCAAAATGATGGCTACGGCAGTACTTAGTTTAACATTGGACCCTATGGGGAAAATGTTTCAAAATGCTTCTTCTCTGAAACCACTAGGACAGATGAAACCAAACTGCCCAGGAATGATCATTGGAAGGTCCTCTACAAATTTTATGTTTTTTATGCCGATCGGAAATCCAAGATGGCTGCCACCGCAATACATAGATTAACATTGGACCCTATGGGAAAATATTCAAATGCCTTCTTCTCAGAAACTACAAATATTATTAAAGCCAAACTGTACATGAATGTTCATTGGATGGTCCTCTACAAACTTTATGTTTTTTGTTCCGATAAGAAATTCGAAATGGCGGCTACAGCAGGACTTAGTTTAACATTGGACCCCATGGGAAAAATGTTTCAAAACGCTTCTTCTCTGAAACCACTTGGATAATTGAAACCAAACTGCCCAGGAATGATCATTGGAAGGTCCTCTACAAAGTTTCTGTTTTTTTATGCCGATCGAAAATTCAAGATGGCCACCACCGCAGGACATAGATTAACATTGGACCCTATGGGAATATGTTCAAATGCCTTCTTCTCAGAAACTACAAATATGATTAAAGCCAAACTGTACATGAATGTTCATTGGATGGTCCTCTACAATCTTAAGGTTTTTTGTTTCGATATGAAATTCAAAATGGCGGCTACGACAGGACTTAGTTTAACATTGGACCCTATGGGAAAAATGTTTCAAAATGCTTCTTCTCTGAAACCACTTGGACAGTTGAAACCAAACTGCCCAGGAATGATCATTGGAAGGTCCTCTACAAGGTGTGTGTTTTTTATGCCGATCGGAAATCCAAGATGGCCACCACCGCAGGACATAGATTAACATTGGACCCTATGGGAAAATATTCAAATGCCTTCTTCTCAGAAACTACAAATATGATTAAAGCCAAACTGTACAAGAATGTTCATTAGATGGTCCTCTACAAACTTTACGTTTTTTGTTCCGGTATGAAATTCAAAATGGCGGCTACGGCAGGACTTAGTTTAACATTGGACCCTATGGGAAAAATGTTTCAAAACGCTTCTTCTCTGAAACCACTTGGATAATTGAAACCAAACTGCCCAGGAATGATCATTGGAAGGTCCTCTACAAGGTGTGTGTTTTTTATGCCGATCGGAAATCTAAGATGGCCACCACCACAGGACATAGATTAACATTGGACCCTATGGGAAAATGTTCAAATGCCTTCTTCTCAGAAACTACAAATATGATTAAAGCCAAACTGTACATGAATTTTCATTGGATGGTCCTCTACAAATTGTACATTTTTTGTTCTGATATGAAATTCAAAATGGCGGCTACGACAGGACTTAGTTTAACATTAGACCCCATGGGAAAAATGTTTCAAAACGCTTCTTCTCTGAAACCACTTGGACAGTTGAAACCAAACTGCCCAGGAATGATCATTGGAAGGTCCTCTGTTTTTTATGCTGATCGGAAATCCAAGATGGCTGCCACCACAGGTCATAGTATTAACACAGAACCATATGGGGAAAATACAGAAATATATTCTTCTCTGAAGCTATTGCACTGATTGAACCTAAACTGTGCATCAATCATTGGAAGGTCCTTTACAAACTTTGTGTTTTTTATGTTGATCGTAATTCCAAGATGACTACCACTGCAGGACATAGTTTTTACATAGGACCAATTGTTTTTTTTTATTACCAGGTGAACGATACAGGCTCTTGAGAGCCTCTGGTTTGTAATTTACAAAGCCGGGCACTAACCCACGCCGTATTGGTGATAGGCTTGTATGAGTTGTTAGGTAATCCAACTACCTAACTCATTGAGCCACCCAGGCCCTCACAAATTAATGAAATAAACAACAATACAATATACATTATGAAACATACATAGGAAAACGGCAGAGAAAGTATAATATTACTTATACATTATTTCTGACTTTTTTTTTCTAGTACAAGAAAGGAATGAAGTGTTTTCTGTTTAAGTTGTTAGTGGAATTTCTATTTGAAATATTATCTGAGAACTGATTTTTCATCAGTAAATATTTTTTTGTAATTAAAAGGAAAAATGTATTGGATTTTATTGAAAAAACCACTTAATTATTCATATCATACATTGACATCTTTTATAGATATGTTTACTTGTGAAGATACTAAAACGTTCACTCAACCGTGACTGTCAACACCTGTCACATCTGCTTACATCGCATTATGAAACACATAATTGTATTGGCTGAATTGAAACCTCTTGACCAATGACATCAAGTTTTCAAAATTATAATATTTTTTGTGCAAAATTTGATTTTTGAAATGCACTTGGTTCATCCAATGTTGACATAAAAAAAATGTATAAGAAAGAAATAACATGTGGAAGTTTTGTTATAGCAATAGGCAGTAAGTCACAAGATAATTCAGGTATGATTATTATTGTCTATACAACTGTAGGTAAAAACAGTGAATGGGTCATTTTAAATTTTTTCCAAGATAAAGCTTTCAAGATATGCATGTACTGTTATAACAGGGTAATGAACCTTAAATTAACATGAACAAAAGAGGGTGGATTTACATATAGACAACATGTTTATGTCAATAGTTTTTTTTTGATAATTATACTTTTTGATTGCCTGAAATTTAAAAAATCTTCTCTGAAACCACAAGTGTGATTGAATAGTTACATGGCATCTATATGTCTTATACGACCCTTTAAAACAATTTTTTTTAAATTATTTGTTTATTGATCAGATATCAATAGAACCCTAGGGGAAAAATATTTTAAAATTAATATCCGTAGCCACTCAACCATTTGAAAGAAACATGTTTGAAATGTATTTTTGTGTCAAATAAAAAAATTAAGATGGCCAGCTCCATAGGACAGTTACATGTGTATCAACAAACAATACAACAAAAAGTCTGCACACTTCTTCAAAACGATTACATAAACATGGGTATGACAGTAACAGTTGATGAGTTCACCTAGACTATACTAACTATGAAGGGAGAATGAGATGGTTGTAGACAATTATTCCAAGGATTAAAAAAGTCCAATTGATACTTCATATATAGTTAATACATGTACATTTGTGTCAGTTTGTGGGGCTGTCGTGGTCGTGATCGTACGGTAGGTGGATTTACAACTACCTGTGCAATCAGTGCCTATCACCACCAACATTGTGAGTTTGAACCCCATTCATGGCAAGGTGTACTCGACACAACATTATGTGATAAAGTTTGTCAGTGACTTGTGGCAGGTCGATGGTTTTCTCCGGGTACTCCGGTTTTCTCCACCAATAAAACTGACTGCCACGATATATCTGAAATATTGTTGAAAGTGGCATTAAGCACCATAAACCTAAACCTGTATCAGTTTGTAATAAACATCAGTCCAGACTTGTGGTAACTTTAATTCGTATTATAATACTTAATTTTGATTTACTTTCAGGTGAAAAGAAATCTTTGCTGTCAAAACTATTCGGCAAGAAAAAGAAAGTTGAAGAATGTAAATTTAAATTAAAGGAGGTTAAACCTGCTGTTGAATATGTAACATTTTCTGCTCAGTTTCCTCCCCCTGAATGGAAATGGTACCAGGAACAGTGTAAAAAACAGGAACGAACAAAAGATTGGGTGACACAACAAACTGGCAAAACTGGGCACTTACCTCATAAAGGACATAGACATACACTTGACAATGCTAACAGGAAGGAAGCGGTCCTGTCTAAAGGTAGTTCTCCTAACACGCTACCTCTAACTGCCTCTAGTAGTGGTCATCATAAAGGACATAGACATACACTTGACAATGCTAACAGGAAGGAAGTGGTCCTGTCTAAAGGTAGTTCTCCTAACACACTACCTCTAACTGCCTCTAGTAGTGGTCATCATAAAGGACACAGACATACACTTGACAATGCAAACAGGAAGGAAGCGGTCCTGTCTAAAGGTAGTTCTCCTAACACGCTACCTCTAACTGCCTCTAGTAGTGGTCATCATAAAGGACATAGACATACACTTGACAATGCAAACAGGAAGGAAGCGGTCCTGTCTAAAGGTAGTTCTCCTAACACACTACCTACAACAGTCTCTACTAGTGATCATCATAAATTACATAAACACAGACCCACCGTTCATACTTATCATGAAATTGAATCATTCAATTTGTGCAATAAATCAAAACAAACACATCATCCTCCGTGTGTTCAGGAATGCCCACCGGAAGTAAAGCTTCATCCAATTCAAAATTCACAAGATAAAACCACCGAAAACCGAGTGAGACGATCAAAATCTCATAAGAAATCAAACAGACATTCTGTTGATGTAGGATTACTACGTAGGCAGCATGCTCAGAGAGAGCTTCAACATGATATACAAACTGAACAAGCAAGAGTTACAGGGTTATCTCCCATGTTTAGCTCAACCCCTAGAGATTCTGATAGAATCTGTACAAAACTTGGCGTTGAAGGACAGATAAACGTGTGCGCTAGTCCAACCTTCAACGAATTTGAACGAACAGATCAAGAACGTCGATCTCGGAAAAGGCGATCAAAACATTATTATAAGAGAATTGATAATGATATCAGTTATGAGTATCAAGGGAGATTATCACGTAAGCATAGCAATATGTCGCGTGCTATGTCACGTGATAGTGGTGTGAACTGTGTGGGACTATCAAATCCTACTGACAATAACAATGTCTTCTGTTATAATCAACTGATGGACTGTGAAAATATCAAATCAAATAATCTACATAAGAGTATGGAGATGCACATGAATACCTTACAACAGCAAGGTGAACCAAACGAAAATGAAATTGTTTGTGTGGCAGAAATCAACACATGTACTCTACCACAAGCTGTTAGTACAGATGTTGACAGATCAGTAACTATGGTAACTAAGCCAAGTATGGTTGTCAAGGTAAAACATCATGTCACAGAGAAGTCGTCTGATCTCAGTAAAAATGAGGACACAGGATTAATGGATAGCAGTGAACAAAGTTATGACACAGTTATTTACAATAAACGGTTACAAGACGTTTCTAGGGAAACTGAAAATATGACACTAGGTGACAGTGGATTTTACTCTCCTCGAGTTACAGAATATGAACTTGATAAAAATAAAAACAAAATGAAGATGCCATTGTACAAGAATTTAACTTATGATCATCATGAACTGAACAATTTGAGAGATTTTCAGAAAGAAAAAATAGTGCTGAATAATGAATTTTATAAGGAACCATCACCATCTTCTGACTATCAAGTTGTAGGTGTTGTTTAATTAGACAATTAAAGACAGAATTCTGTAACTTGTTGAAAAGAAATACTGTTTGAATTTTAAAGTTAATGAAAAATTACAATTATGGTATATAATATAAAAAAAACAGGTTAAAGGGTTCTTTTATTTGGGAAAAATTTTAAATTCTAAAAGAAAAAAAAGTTTATTAAATAATGTTACCTCCGTTTGATTATTAATGGGAGGTAACAAAAATAGTAAATACATAGTTAAGAACTATCTTGATATTACTGTGATCAATATTTAAAACTTTAAATAACAAGGGATCTCGTAGTTTTTATTTTTATTACTAAATAAAATGATTGTAATTTGACATTTTCTTTATTTTTTTTTCTTCTATATTATTGACTTATTTTCTCAATAACAAATATGAAAGTAAATTAATACAGTTAAAAAATAAATGATCAGGGAATTACGATAGAAATGTTACTAAATATAGTTATTACTGTGTTAATTGTGTGAAGAAAGTATATAAAAAATGCAATATTATCTTCCTTAATGTAAAAATGGCTTTGTTTTTGTATGTTAATGATGGTAGGGTGTCCTCAATTTTGACCTCAATATAACATGTGTATACTCAACTTCTGATCATGATACAAGATATACAATGTACATGTTTTAATGTAAAATCATTTGATATTCTGGCTCATTTTAGAGCAAGTATGATTTTTTGTTGTCTGCTTTTAGTTCATGCCATATGAATTGCCAGTGTTATATACAAAACTGTTGTCATCTTATTTATTTATGAATTTTAAAAATATTTGAAAACTAAATATTTTGTATTTCTTTAATTTCATGCAATGGCAACCGAGATGAGCATTCCGTTTCCTATCTAACATATAATGCAAATCTCGGCTATTCTTTGTTAGATGCAATCAATGCCTATCACCACTAAAGTTGTGAGTTCGAATCCCGTTCAGATGATGTGTACACGATACAACATTATGTGATAAAGTTTGTCAGCGACTTGTGGCAGGTCGGTGGTTTTCTCCGGGTACACCGATGTCCTTCACCAATATAACAGACCGCCACGATATAACTGAAATATTGTTGAAAGTGGTGTTAAACACCATAACTCGCCATCCCTCTCTGTTAGATGGAGGTATAGAATCAGAGGAGGTTGTAACAAGTGCATTAACATATGCTCGGTGGAACCATAGCAAAGGACAGCTCAAATTGAAAACTACAGGCTTGGTGTCTCAAAATTAGTCCCTTCAAATCTATGCACATTTTTAGCTGCCATGTGAGCTATTGTCATCACTTTTTGTCCGTCGTCCGTCCGTCAACATTTCACATTTTAATCTTCTCCTCAGAAACCACTGGACCAATTGCAACCAAACTTTGGTGGAATGGTCCTTGGATGGCCCCCTTTCAAAATTGTGTCTGGTGATCCCGACTTCCAACCAAGATGGCCGCCAAGCTAAAAATAGAAAAAAGGGGGGATGAAATTTTAATTGTCCATTGCTGCTTTAGTGTAAGTCAAAATGAGCTCAAATTTTAACTGCAGCTACATGGAAAGGAATAGTTTAACATATATTCCGGGTTTTTCTGTGAAATTTTTCTTTCAGCCGATATATACCGATTATGCAAATTAGGCATATTTTGATAAAAGATCACATTTAAATCTTCTCCTCTGAAACCGCTGAACCAAATTAAACCAAACCTGGCAGGGATGGTCCCTGGGTGGGTCCCTTTCAAAATTGTGTCCGACAGCCCCGCCCTGCATTCAAGATGGCCACTGTTACTAAAAATAGAAATTTCTTCAAATGGCCAAAACTGCTCTATTTTAAGCCAGAATGTGCCCAAATTTGAACTGTGTAAGCATAGTGATGAGCTTTTTAGCATATATTACAGGATTTTTTTATGAACTTTGAACTTTTGCCGATTTTGACCGATTATGCAAATTAGAAAAAAGGGGGGATGATATTTAAAAAAAATCTTCTCCTCGGAAACTACTGAGCCAATATCAACCAAACTTTGCTGAAATGATTCTTGGATGGCCCCCTTCCAAAATTGTGTCCGTTGATCCAGACTTCCATCCAAGATGGCTGCCAAGCTCAAAATAGAAAAAAGGGGGGATGAAATTTTAATTGTCCATTGCTGCTTTAGTGTAAGTCAAAATGAGCTGAAATTTTAACTGCAGCTACATGGCAAGAAGTAGTTTAGCATATATTCCGGGTTTCTTTCAGCCGATATATACCGATTATGCAAATTAGGCATATTTTGATAAAAGATCGCATTTAAATCTTCTCCTCTGAAACCGCTGAACCAAATTAAACCAAACCTGGCAGGGATGGTCCCTGGGTAGTTCCCTTTCAAAATTGTGTCTGACAGCCCCGCCCTCCATTCAAGATGGCTGCTGTTACTAAAAATAGAAATTTCTTCAATTGTCCATTGCTGCTTTAGTATAAGTCAAAATGAGCTCAAATTTGAACTGCAGCTACATGGCAAGGAGTAGTTTAGCATATGTTCGGGGGTTTTTTTTGGAAATTTTTCTTTCAGCCGATTTATACCGATTATTCAAATTAGGCATATTTTGATAAAAGATCACATTTAAAACTTCTCCTCTGAAACCGCTGAACCAAATTTGTGTCTGGTGGTCCCGCCCTCTGACCAAGATGGCTGCACAGCTGTACTTAGTTTAACATAGGACCCTATGGGAAATTCACATAAAAACCATCTTGTCTGGAACCAGTAGCTCAATTAAAACCAAACTTTGATGGAATAGTCATTGAATGGTCCTCTTCCAAAATGGTGTCCGGCAGTTGCGCTCTCCCGCCACAGTGCAGTTGCGTTGTTATTGAAAGCAGCTTTGATCCAGGTGAGCGATTACAGGCTCCTGGGAGCCTCTGGTTATATGACCGCAAAAGTTTTACAGTCATATTATGTTTTGGGTCCGTCATAGTTGTCTGTCTATAGACATGTGGTTTTTGTGCAAAAACATTTGTTCCAGATGATTGATTCTTATGAAATTTTAACACAATCATCCTTGGCAGAGCTAGTACTATACAAAACCAACTAAGCGTGTTAGTCTAGTACAAAGTGGACATCTTCATCATCTAATTGAAATGTAACCTGTTCTCACAATGATGTAGCCTAAAAATTGCACATTTGGTGTTAAAATTTGGTTTGTTTTTGTTTTAAGATGATCAAAGGGGAATAACTCTAGAAGAAACATATTAAACTAGGAAGAACTGTTTTAGATACCTAAAACTTATGTCTCCCCTTAATGCGGCCATCTGTACAACAATAAGTTACACATTATGAGTTGACTAATACTATTTAAAAAACAATTATTTGACCTTGAGGTCAAAGGTCATTATGGTACGCGACACCCCACCTTATGGTCATGCACCCACATACCAAATATCATTGAATTATCTCGAAAGACAAAAATGTTATGGCCCGGACAAGAAAATACTATTTAAAAAAACAATTATTTGACCTTGAGGTCAAAGGTCAAGGTCCCACAAAGGTCATTACGGTATGTGACACCGCTTATGGTCATGCACCCACATACCAAATATAATTGACCTATCATGAAAGACAAAAAAGTTATGGTCCGTACAAGCTTCGCTGAGAAGAAGCAGAAGAAGTGGAGGCGGAAGAAAAAATCGTTCAAAGGGGAGACATAATTATTACTGTGGGAAACCACTGAACCATTGAAATCACACTTAGCAGGGACCTCCCTTGGGTGGTCCTTAACAGAATGTTTATTTTTGGTTGATTGGAAATCCAAGATGACAACCACTGCAGGACATGTGAAAATGAATAAACAGTTACATGTATACTCAAAACTGGAGTTGGTAAACAATTCTACCATTATCAACAAAAAGAACAACCATGTGTCACTCAAATAATTGAAAACCAATAAAAAGACCAAAATATATGGCATTAGAAATCTATGTCCTAGCTTGGAACAGACACAACTTCCCCTTCTTGACAACTGAATCTCCAAAGACATTACAGATATAAACAAACAATAAAAAACCTGCACTGAATATGCTTCCATTCAAAAAGGACCATATTTTTTATTGACCCCAAAATGTACATGAATAATTATATGATGGCCCCTTACAATGTCATAGTATTTCATATGGATCATATATCCAAGATGGAAACCACCACAGGGCATAGTATCAGATATGACCTTATGTTTAAAAAACCAAAAATTGAACAAGCTAGTGTGCCAGTAACAAGAGCAAATAACATAATCAATTAAAAGTTCATGTGTTGTCAGGATATACAAAGTGAGCAAATTAAGCCTCATCAGTGTGCCAATAACAAGAACATGATAAACTAGGAAGAACTGTTTTAGATACCTAAAACTTATGTCTCCCCTTAATGGTCATGCACCCACATACCAAATATCACTGACCTATCTCAAAAGACAAAAATGTTATGGCCCAGACAAGAAAATACTATTTAAAAAACAATTATTTGACCTTGAAGTCAAAGTCTCACGAAGGTCATTATGGTACGTGACACACCACCTTATGGTCATGCATCCACATACCAAATATTGACCTATCTCGAAAGACAAAAATGTTATGGCCCGGAAAGAAAATACTATTTAAAAACAATTATTTGACTTTGAGGTCAAAGGTCAGTCTCACAAAGGTCATTGTGGTATGCGACATACCGCCTTATGGTCATGCACCCACATACCAAATATAATTGACTTATCTGGAAAGACAAAAAAGTTATGGTCTGGACAAGCTTCGTTGAGAAGAAGCAGAAGAAGCGGAAGAAAAATCAGACTAAAACAATGTCTCCCTTCGTTTGAAGGGGAGACATAATTAAGGCTCCCTAGTAGTCGGGATATACAAGGATAATAAATTACAGCTTGCCACAATGTCAGTAACAATAGCAATGAAACTGCATGCGTTGTCGTGCTGTGATACCCCCACTCACTCTACATAAGTTGATGTGTAGTAAAGTATTAGATTATAGTGGGACTTAACGTGGTGGAGAGGCATAAAGGAGTGTAAAGAGTGTTGGAATTAAGAGATGTGTATCCTCCCAGGGCAGTTGGCTAGTAAACGCTTGGAATGATAAAAAATGATGTATTACAGATTATTAGATATAATTATTATACATAGCTAATTAAGGAAATAATATATAGCAACAGCTCGTAAGGGAACATGAAAAGGACTATAACTCTCGCAAAAATCAACCATCCGTGAAATCGGTATAATATGTGCATGCTCAGATCATGGCCAACCAAGATACCAAATATGAATAAAATCCAACAAAAGACAAATGACTAGTTACGTACACAAGGTTTAGGGATGGACGGACAAGGGTATTCCAGTATACCCACCACTCTGCAAGTGGGGGTATAAATACCAGTATAAATTAAAATTCATCATGGTCCCTTCTAAGAAGCTATTTCCACCAAAGGTCACCCTTTTCATCATGACAGATTTAAGATACAATGAAATAGTAAAATAGTACTAAATCATCTCCATCAAGACAGGCCACCCCTCTTATAAGGACACTTTTTCATTGTAAAGGGGTTTAAGGCAAAAGGGAGTGACATTATATGAGGGTGACTGGTAACAAGAAGTAGAGAAAATAAGGTTCACAAGTATTTATAATATTTATATATATACATAACACATGTTTATTAACATTAAACAACTGGTATGACACATTCATATTAAGAAAATAACAGAAATCTTCTTATAAATTCATATTTTTAAACATTTTCATAATACATTACACAGAGTAAAAAAATATAAAATAATTTAGTTGGGTACTATCAAAATTTTCAAAATACTATAGTTAATCAGTCTTGACATGTTTTCTACCAGACCTTGCTCTGTGAGACATCAATTTAAAGAATACATTAGGTAAAATATTCCTGATATATATAACTATCTTATGATGAACAGGAGCTAATGTCACTTCATTCTCTTCTGTTTCTACAGCAGACACTACCCATGATGCAACAGATGATGGCTCCATTCCTGAATCTGTTGTTTTATCCATTACTAAAATTATATTAAATAAAATTCAGTGAAAGGCGTCTTTCCATTCAAAAATAATTACAGAAGTGAACTTTAGATCCTGGTCAATAATGTTTGTACATGTCTCTTTAGGAACACTATTATAGTTATAATACCATTAACACTACATATCATTTTGTATGGAAATTACATTTATTTCATATCAGTTCTAAATTCAAGTTTTTCATTGGTGTAGACATGGTCATGTGTCATGCATTAATCTGTGCTAAAGAAATCCACCAGTCATTAACATGATAATGCCCATGTTAATGACCGCTCGAGGTTTTAGAGCTGCATCCCTTTTTTAAAATGCAACAGAAATCGTGCAGTTGTCAATGTAACCAACATTGTACTAAAATTACCAAAATTATTTAGAAAGTCTTATTTCCTTCAATGAAATAAAAAAGATAGTTAGTTATTTATAGGGCATTATCATGATAGATAGACTGCCCTTGGGACAGTAGTATTGACTGAAACATTGATAATGCCTGAGCCTTGGGCAGTCAATAACTATTATATAAGTAGTTTATCTTTGTAAATTTGATATATAATTATGGTTCCATTCTTCTATGTCAATACATGTATATTAGGTCATGAATAGTGTAGCCAGGACCTGGATTTCCAACGTCATATGTTGTAGTCTTTTTTTTTGTGTTCAATTATTTGAAGTGTGAGGTGATGATTGATATTGGTGGATTTGTTGACAATTACTGTTTAAATTATCCTTTCATAACGAGTTGCCAGGGTATTTATATAATACATCTTGATACATGTACTAATATTTGATTATGATTTGGGGAAGTCGTGGTTGTGATTGTATGGTATTTGGATTTACCTATGCCATCAGTGCCTATCACTACTAACGTTGTGAGTTTGAATCCCGCTCAGGCCAGGTGTACTTGATACAACATTATGTGATAAAGTTTGTCAGTGACTTGCGTCCGTTTTATCTGGGCACTGCGGTTTCCTCCACCAATATAACTGACCGTCACAGTATAACTGAAATATTGTTGAAAGTGGCGTTAAACACCATAACCCTAACCCTAACTGTTAAAACTTTCCTTTCATATTGAGCATTTATATAATACATCTAAATACATGTACTGATATTTAAAATTAAACCTTACCTCCATATTTTGAACCATCTCCACACATTGCATTATGGGATAGATTTGTTCTAATATAGCCTGGGTTGACTACACACACATGTATATTATCATCTGCTACTTCAGCTCTCAGTGTGTCACTAAACGATTGTATGGCATGTTTAGAGGCAGTATCTAAAAAAACAATATCACATTTTTAAACAGTAAGGTATCATTGATAGGGCGATAACCCCAAGAATAATGGATGAATCAGATCATTGATATAATATGATACTGGCCATAGCATACAACACCATCTTATTGAACGAGAATATGATCTGGTCAAAACAAAAATGGCTATAGCATACACAAAAACATGAACAGACCAACAGACAGACAAGAGTAATCCAGCATAGTGAAGGTACCACACTCTGTATCCAATGACATTTACCATAGCATATTTTTTTAGCTGTCTTGATGTTTGGCCATAAAGTATGGTGTATTTTTCAGCAGAAACCATGTACATACACCTTTATTACAGTCAGTTTAAATTACTAAATTTATGGGGGTCGTTGTGTCTGTGATCGTATGGTAGTTGGATTTACAACTAACTATGCAATCTTGGCCTATCACCACTAACGTTGTGAGTTCAAATCCCACTCATGGCAAGGTGCACTCGATACAACATTATGTGATAAAGTTTGTCAGAGACTTGCGGCAGGTTGGTGGTTTTCTCAGGGTACTCCAGTTTCCTCCATCTATAAAATTGACTGCCACGATATAACTGAAATGTTGTTGCTGACCCTAACCCCTAACCCAATATCAAAGTTATATGAGGAACAACATCTCTTTATTATCAGTTTTTCTTTCATTAATTATACTTACAAGCAGATCTATAAGGTATAGCAATCTTTCCCTGTACACTACTGATATTAACAATAGATCCACTTCTCTGTGATCTCATGGATGGTAAGATGGCTGCAAAAATATACTAATATTACATTGACACTTGTCATGTTATAACATTAAAGGGAAGACTTGTGTTACAACCAGCTGATCCAACCTGCTTCCAAGAAATCACTGGTTTAGTTTTTTTTTACATTTGAAATATGTGGAATATTGTGAGGTTAATTGACATTGTGGTATATTGTGAGGTTAATTGACACTGTGGTAGTTTGTGAGGTTAATTGACATTGTGGTATTTTGTGAGGTTAATTGACATTGTGGTATATTGTGAGGTTAATTGACATTGTGGTATATTGTGAGGTTAATTGACATTGTGGTATTTTGTGAGGTTAATTGACATTGTGGTATATTGTGAGGTTAATTGACATTGTGGTATATTGTGAGGTTAATTGACATTGTGGTATTTTGTGAGGTTAATTGACATTGTGGTATATTGTGAGGTTAATTGACATTGTGGTATATTGTGAGGTTAATTGACATTGTGGTATATTGTGAAGTTAATTGACATTGTGGTATTTTGTGAGGTTAAATGACATTGTGGTATATTGTGAGGTTAATTGACATTGTGGTATATTGTGAGGTTAATTGACATTGTGGTATATTGTGAGGTTAATTGACATTGTGGTATATTGTGAGGTTAATTGACATTGTGGTATATTGTGAGATTAATTGACATTGTGGTATTTTGTGAGGTTAATTGACATTGTGGTATATTGTGAGGTTAATTGACATTGTGGTATATTGTGAGGTTAATTGACATTGTGGTATATTGTGAAGTTAATTGACATTGTGGTATTTTTGTATTTCATTGATTGAATCTGTGAATGATTTAAAATTGTTTGTTTACATATGTTCAGCTTGATGGAGGGTTATAATCTCCTTGTACCTAGATTCTAATTGTCTTCTGTTCTTTTTTGTGTTTTCAGGTTAAAGGTTTTCCACGGAAGTGATTTGAGTCACGTTGTTATATCATTGACCACTGTTCAACTGTTTAATAAAAAAAATAGATATTTAATTTAGTGTGCATGACACGTAACTAGAATAAACTTAATCAGGTCAAGGTCAAAAGATTGGAAAGTCATTGGGAGAAAGAAACAGAATGGCCAAAATCGGCTAAGGTTATCTATGAATTTGCATGGTTGATTTTGTTTTGTTTTGTAGATTTTTTGTGTTTAACACCACTTTCAGCAATATTTCAGCTATATCATGGCGACCAGTTTTAGTGGTGGAAGAAGCCGGAGTACCCGGAGAGAACCACCAACCATGGGCAAACAACTGGTAAACTTGATCACTTGCGGCTGTGAGTCGAGTGCACCCTTTTTTGTAATTTACAAATCCGGGTGCAAACCCACGCCATATTGGTGATAGGCTTGTATGAGTTGTTAGGTAATCCAACTACCTAACTCATTGAGCCACCATCCTTAAATTTGCATGGCACTGTAAAAACTGAACAAAAGTATAAGTAAAATGTTTGTATATTAAATGACATACAAGAGCAGGATGATAATATTGAGAATGACTGGTTAATAATACAAATGCATATATATGTACATGCTTTTTAATCACCAAAATGTGGACACCAAATTTCTTTTGGCTAAGCTTTTTGGGACCTGGTTTAATGAGGTTCGAGTTATGTACAACTAAGTCATGCTCTTAAATTTCTGGATGTTCAGATGCTCATGATTTCAGGCCACAGAACTCACAAAACAATGCTATTCAATGATTATATTTGATTTCACAAAACATATTTCAAAGAATTTAATTGGAAAGTCATGTTTTCAACATCTTATTTCCTTGTCTTTTATAACATGGTTGGAATGCCCTTTAACGTTGAGCATCGTTTTTTTAACTGCCGTTATCCTCATATGAACCATAAGTATTTACTGTGATTTGTTAAACCCTTAGAATCAAATTGAATGAAATTTTTATTGTTACCTTTATTTTGAGTAAAAAATGTACCGTTCATCATTTTGTATGAGACCCTTATATTAGACAATTGTACAAAATAATTCACTGTCACTACTTTGATTTCAACAAGAATACATTTTTGTGTCTCTTTCCTTACCTGGGGCCGTCGTGGTCGGATTTACAACTACCTGTGCAATCAGTGCCTATCACCACTAAAGTTGTGAGTTTGAACCCCGTTCATGGCTAGGTATATTCGATACAACATTATGTTATAAAGTTTGTCAGTTACTTGTGACAGGTCGGTTGTTATCTCCAGTTTCCTCCACCAATAAAACTGACTGCCACGATATAACTGAAATATTGTTGAAAATGACATTAAACACAATAAAACTAAACCAAACCTTTCCTTACCTTTAATAATGGCCACCTGTGAACACCTTACCTTTAATAATGGCCACCTGTGAACACCTTATCTTTAATAATGGCCACCTGTGAACACCTTATCTTTAATAATGGCCACCTGTGAAAACCTTATCTTTAATAATGGCCACCTGTGAACACCTTATCTTTAATAATGGCCACCTGTGAACACCTTATCTTTAATAATGGCCACCTGTGAAAACCTTATCTTTAATAATGGCCACCTGTGAACACCTTATCTTTAATAATGGCCACCTGTGAAAACCTTACCTTTAACTAGAACTGTGAGTGACCTCACTGAGTGATACCCCCCGCTTGCAATACTATGATGTTCAAAATTTGGAATTTTAGACAGTAACGGTATTCCTTCATGCACATCTGCAGGTTGTGTACTACAACTGTGTAAAGTTTCATAAAAATTCAATAAGCAGTTTAGTAGGAGTTGCACTTACAAGGTACATGACCCCCCCCCCCCCCCCCTTTGTGAAAGTATAAGTTGAATTATCTCCCCATTTAAATTTTGGACAGCAACCATATTCCTTCATGCACATCTGCAGGTAGTGTACTACAACTGTGTTTTAAGTTTCACAAAACTCCAATAAGCCGTTTAGGAGGAGTTGTGTTTACAAGGTACACAACCCCCCTTTTCGTGAAAGTATAAGTTGAATTATCTCCTCTTCTAAAATTTAGACAGCAACGGTATTCCTTCATGCACATCTGCAGGTTGTGTACTACAACTGTGTAAAGTTTCATAAAAATTCAATAAATAGTTTAGTAGGAGTTGCGCTTACAAGGTACATGCCTCCCCCCCCCCCTTTTTCGTGAAAGTATGTTGAATTATCTCCCCTTTTAAATTTTGGACAGCAACCATATTCCTTCATGCACATCTGCAGGTAGTGTACTTCAAATGTGTAAAGTTTCATAAAAATCCAATAAGCGGTTTAGGAGGAGTTGCGCTTACAAGGTACATGGACGGACGAACGGACAGATGGACGGACGGAGAGGGTGATTCCTATATACCCCCCCAAACTTTGTTTTGCGGGGGGTATAATAATGGCCACCTGTGAAAACCTTATCTTTAATAATGGCCACCTGTGAAAACCTTACCTTTAATAATGGCCACCGGTGAAAACCTTATCTTTAATAATGGCCACCTGTGAACACCTTACCTTTAATAATGGCCACCTGTGAAAACCTTACCTTTAATAATGGCCACCTGTGAACACCTTACCTTTAATAATGGCCACCGGTGAAAACCTTATCTTTAATAATGGCCACCTGTGAAAACCTTATCTTTAATAATGGCCACCTGTGAAAACCTAATCTTTAATAATGGCCACCTGTGAAAACCTTATCTTTAATAATGGCCACCGGTGAAAACCTTATCTTTAATAATGGCCACCTGTGAAAACCTTACCTTTAATAATGGCCACCTGTGAAAACCTTACCTTTAATAATGGCCACCTGTGAACACCTTACCTTTAATAATGGCCACCGGTGAAAACCTTACCTTTAATAATGGCCACCGGTGAAAACCTTACCTTTAATAATGGCCACCTGTGAACACCTTACCTTTAATAATGGCCACCTGTGAACACCTTATCTTTAATAATGGCCACCGGTGAACACCTTATCTTTAATAATGGCCACCTGTGAAAACCTTATCTTTAATAATGGCCACCTGTGAAAACCTTATCTTTAATAATGGCCACCTGTGAAAACCTTATCTTTAATAATGGCCACCTGTGAAAACCTTACCTTTAATAATGGCCACCGGTGAAAACCTTACCTTTAATAATGGCCACCGGTGAAAACCTTATCTTTAATAATGGCCACCGGTGAAAACCTTACCTTTAATAATGGCCACCGGTGAAAACCTTACCTTTAATAATGGCCACCTGTGAAAACCTTACCTTTAATAATGGCCACCTGTGAACACCTTATCTTTAATAATGGCCACCGGTGAACACCTTATCTTTAATAATGGCCACCGGTGAACACCTTATCTTTAATAATGGCCACCGGTGAAAACCTTATCTTTAATAATGGCCACCTGTGAAAACCTTATCTTTAATAATGGCCACCGGTGAAAACCTTATCTTTAATAATGGCCACCTGTGAAAACCTTATCTTTAATAATGGCCACCGGTGAAAACCTTACCTTTAATAATGGCCACCGGTGAACACCTTACCTTTAATAATGGCCACCTGTGAAAACCTTATCTTTAATAATGGCCACCGGTGAACACCTTATCTTTAATAATGGCCACCTGTGAAAACCTTACCTTTAATAATGGCCACCTGTGAAAACCTTACCTTTAATAATGGCCACCTGTGCAAAATAATTAACAGTCATTAACTTGATATCTACATCTAGGCTTGTATTTTGTATTTCTCCTCTGTAACTAATGCCAGCGTTGTTTATCAGAATATCGATACCATTGTGGATTTTCACAGCTTCAGAAATGTTCTTAGGAATTTCTGCTAGATTTTCCAGGTCTAGTAGGATAATTTCTGGTTGGTAGGAAGATGGAAGCTAAAATAGATGAATAATTTCTTTACTACATGTATATACATCTTTATAATAGGTTATAAATCATGCGTTATTCAACCGTAACCCAGTTTACAAACAATTTGATGTCCACTAAATTTAGACCAAGGTTGCCTTTGTTTTCAGCTACATGTATATCACAACAATTAACTTTATTTTTGGTTCAAGACTAAGAGATTGATGAGAAACACAGATATTGACAAGTTACTGGATTGGTTTTCTTACACTATTCCAGTAACAAATAAGACTGTCATTACATAAAAGTGCATTATTTTTACTCTGAACTGTATTATTCAGAAATTAGAGGCTCAGTGGGCTGAGCCTGTGTCGCTCACCTTTCATTCTGCTTTGAGGAAACTTAATACAGAACCTTCCATACATGTAGATGCTTCCTACCAAGTTTCGGTTCATATGGCTAAGCAGATTCAAAGGAGAAGATTTTTTAGAAATGGACCAATCAGAAACAACAATTGCATGTGGTGGCCATGTTTGCTAACCGATCGGGACGAAATGAGCAATCTTCATAGAGGACATTCCATAGATGCTTCCTACCAAGCTTCGGTGGTAGCCATGTTTCTTAACCGATCGGGACGAAATGAGCAATCTTCATAGAGGACATTCCATAGATGATTCCTACCAAGTTTCAGTTCATTTGGCCAAGCGGTTTCAGAGAAGATTTTTAAAAATCGGCCAATCAGAAACAAGAATTGCCTGTGGCGGCCATGCTTGGTAATGGATCATAACTTAATGTGCACTCTTTATAGAGGACCTTCCATAGATGCTTCCTACCAAGTTTCAGTTCATTTGGCTGAGGGTTTTCAAAGGAGAAAATTAAAATGTGAAAAGTAAACGGATGACAGACGACGGACATCAAGTGATGGCAAAAGTTCATATTGCCTTTGGCAAGGTTTGCTAAAAAGAATATTAAAATGTGAATACCTACTTGTAATGTATAGAATAAACATGTTACACTATATCAGCATTAGTTAATTTCTAAGGGAGATAATGGCAAGAGTTATCTTTCTTTTAACAGAGGAGAAGATTTTTTAGAAATCAACCAATCAGAAACAAGAATTGCCTGTGGCGGCCATGTTTGTTAACGGATCGGGACGAAATGAGCATTCTTTTATAGAGGACCTTCCATAGATGCTTCCTACCAAGTTTCGGTTCATTTAGCCAAGCGGTTTCAGAGGAGAAGATTTTTAAAAATGGGCCAATCAGAAACAAGAATTGCCTGTGGCAGCCATGTTTGTTAATGGATCGGGATGAAATGAGCAATCTTTATAAAGGACCTTCCATAGATGCTTCCTACCAAATTTCAGATCAATTGGCTTTGCGGTTTCAGAGGAGAAGATTAAAATGTGAAAAGTTAACGGACAACGGATGACAATTGATGGCAAAAGCTCACATTGCCTTTGGCAAGGCGAGCTAAAAACGTGATCTGCATTGTACTAGACTGCCCTGCTGAGTTGGAATTTTAAAATGCTAGCTCACTGTAACAATAGTCTTAGAAACAACAGTCTTAGCTCTTACTCTTTAATGCTTAGAGGAGAAGCAACAAGCAGCAAAAGTCTTTGGTTTTAACTGACAAGAAGATTGAACCCATCATCTTCCACACCACTAGAAGTGAGCATAGCAATATGTAAAAACAATGAACTAAAACTTTTTTTTAAAAATGACAAAAATATAAAGGTGTCTAAACTCTTGATACTAGTTATCAAAATATTTGTTTTGCTTGAACTCCTCACTAGTACATATGAACAGTATGCAATTCACATAGTCACTAAAATGGAAATTTTGAATATCTGCATGAAACAAACTTATCTTGGAAGAAAGTGATGCAAGTATTGTGTCTTCTAATTTTGATGGGACAGATTTCTCTGATAGATTGAAGAATAAAAGATGGCTACTGGTGTTTACTGATGTATATTGCTACATCATGGCAAGAACAAGTTACATTTCGATGAGATGATGATATCTTCTTTGTACTAGATCAACAAGCTTAGTTGGATCTTTATAGTGCTAGCTCACTGAAACAACAGTCCATGTTGCTCCACTCAACATCTGATTCTGAATCAACCAGTCTTTGCTCTTGCTCCGTGATGCTGCATGCTTGACAGAGAAGCAGTAAACACCAATTTGATAAATTTTTAATTTGACCCATCACATGCTCGAACCTATATTCTACCACACTCAAGGCAAGCATGTTAACCATTACAGGGGCGGCGTACTTAAAAAAATTGCAAGAGCGGAGGAAGGCGTGAATTTTTTTGGGGTATTTCGTGTGAAAAATCACGATTTTATGCCAAAAAATCATATTTTTTCCAATTTTAGGGGGGGCATGTGCCGGGTGCTCCCCTCCCCCTGGATCCGCCCCTGCATTACACCACCAATGGAGTAATTTGACTCATTTATATTTTACTATGTATTCTCATAATATTGACTTGTGTAGATGGACATACAAGTATTAAATCTATATCTCCACAACATCTATAACAAACCTTCATCTCTATCAGTTCTTTCTTAACGTCTTCTAAGGATGTCTTATTTCTTCCACATAAAATAACTTTACATTTGGCTTCATAGAATGCTTTGGCACAAGCTACAATATAAAACATCTTCTAGTTTTTGTCTGGATATGTATTGTTACTATACAAGTCTTAATCAGTTAATACCTATTCTAATAACTCTACCTCCACAAATCATTTCCAATACATTTCATTAATTAACACTACCTTGCCTAGTAAAGGGACATAACCCAGTAATATATTTCATTAATTAACACTACCTTGCCTGGTAAAGGGACATAACCCAGTAATGCATTTCATTAATTAACACTACCTTGCCTGGTAAAGGGACATCAACCAGTAATATAGTTCATTAATTAACTCTACCTTGCCTAGTAAAGGGACATAACCCAGTAATGCATTTCATTTATCAACTCTACCTAACCTGAATCATAACTTAGTAATGTACCTCATTATCCAGGTAAAAGAGGGGGTTATGGTATTTAATGCCCCTTTCAACAATATATCAGTTATATCGTGGTAGTCAGTTTTATTGGTGGAGGAATGCGTAGCACCTGGAGAAAGCCATTGACCTGTCGCAAGTCACTGACAAACTTTATGACATAATGTTGTATCGAGTACACCTCGCCTGAGCAGGATTCTAACTCATAACGTTAGTGGTGATAGGCACTGATTGCATAGGTAGTTATAAATCCAACTACCATACAATCACGACTGTCCCGCCTGGACAAGGGACATATGTAATAACTCTTTGATTAACTCTTGGTAAAGGGACATAAATCAGTGATGTACCTCATTAATAATACAAATCTACTTGAAATTATTTTAAATCCAACTACATGTAACATCAAGCAGGTGAAACCTTTAGGCTCCTTCATTAAACAGTCATTGGAACTGAGGATAGGGGGCCTATGATTCCATTTGTTATATAAAATTGTGTTTTGAATTTGTTTATATGTTGTACATTGTATGTTTATGTATTGTTGACTATTCAATGTAGCCATTGACCCTGATTAGGATGGAAATTGTGCTTAATAAAGTTATTTATTATTAATTAAATCTACCGTTCCTGGATGTAAACCAGAAATTGGTTCCATTGTACAGACATAACCCAATGGAAATATAACCATTGTACAGACATAACCCAATAGAAATATAACCATTGTACAGACATAACCCAATAGAAATATAACCAGTGTACAGACATAACCCAATAGAAATATAACCAGTGTACAGACATAACCCAATGGAAATATAACCATTGTACAGACATAACCCAATGGAAATATAACCATTGTACAGACATAACCCAATAGAAATATAACCATTGTACAGACATAACCCAATAGAAATATAACCAGTGTACAGACATAACCCAATGGAAATATAACAATTGTACAGACATAACCCAATGGAAATATAACCAGTGTACAGACATAACCCAATGGAAATATAACAATTGTACAGACATAACCCAATGGAAATATAACCAGTGTACAGACATAACCCAATGGAAATATAACAATTGTACAGACATAACCCAATGGAAATATAACCAGTGTACAGACATAACCCAATGGAAATATAACAATTGTACAGACATAACCCAATGGAAATATAACCATTGTACAGACATAACCCAATGGAAATATAACCATTGTAGAACAACAACACAAACTACTTTTCTGCAATAGCAAAACATTACAAAGACAGAAGCTAATGAATATCCAAGTTTTGACTATGGACAGGAACAAAAATGTGGAGTTAAATCAGTAAATAGGGTGATAATCCTATCGTCTTGATTACTATATAAGTGGCCATACAGCATGACAAGGTTGTATTTTAATTTGGCCATATCTGATTATTGTGGTCATGACACTTACCAATACCATGGAAAAGTTTGAATTGGTTTACATTATATTGTATCAAAGCTGCCCTGTTTACATAACACTTACCTTTCCCAAGTCCAGAATTAGCCCCTGTAATCAACACAACTTTTCCAGTCAGGTTTTTCTTCTTCTTATATGCCAAATATATATACAGGAAAACCAGTAGACCAACTGGTACCCCAATGTAACTTCCAACAGTAGTCAGTGGCATGTCAGCGGAATAAACTAAAAAAAGAAACAATAAATAGTGAGAAGATTCTGACCAATTTAAAATTAAGATTGATACTAAAAAAAAAGTTAGACGATTGGTATAATGAACCTAAAGGAGCATGTAATCACTCACCTGGTTTCAATTTGACTTCATAATCTAACAGAAAAAGTTTTATATGTCAAACAATTTACAATTTAAATTTCAGCTAATTTCAGCTCAAAATTTACTTATTTTTAGCATTTAAAGAAATTTTTATTTTTAGTAATACTGTAACAGACCCATCTTGAATGGAGGGGCTTAGCTGTCACACTTAATCTTGATAATTGACAAACCAAATATCATTCAGCTTAATTTAGTTTAATCTGGATTAGTGGTTTTGATAAGATATTAATGACAATTTTTATCAAAATAAGCATAATTTGCATAATCAGGAGAAATCAGCTAAACAAAATGTTCAACAAATACCAATTTTATAGTATTTGGTATATTCCAACCAGGGCTCAAACCCACACTGAAGACGAGCATACGAACCACTGCAACCCATATATATGGCTCCTATGCATTGGAGACAGATGTGCATTATTTAATACAGCATCACAGCATCATTATGACAATGTACTCAGAGATGAAAAACATTTATTTTGTCCACTTTAATAAAATAAATTTATATTCAATACTGAAACATTGCTCTTTCTAACTGATCAGGATATAGTATATATGTATTTATTTGAAATTAATATAGAAAGTGAATAGACAGCAAATCAGCTTTATCTTATTTGATAGTGAAATATATATTTGAACAATAATCACTATAGAAAAGCTTCATATTTTTAGTTGTTGTGTAGGAGATCAAACAGTACAAGGAGATATTACAGTGAGACAATAAAGCATCAAAGAGAAAAAATTTAGTACTTGTGGACCAGGAAATTAGGTTTTCTTGTGTAATACTAATAGTCAGGTTGTTTGACATAATTTGAAAGGAGACCAGGAATGGAAAAGGGAGTGAGTGAGTGATTTTTTTTATTAATGCCAACATAATCTAAACAGGATTGTTAATTTTTAGGATTTATTTTTAGTTGAAATATATAGGAAAATCAAAGTCAATTTTTATTTGTTATGTTTAAATTATGTACAAATAAAAACCACCCATATAAACATAATGAGCAAATAAACAATCAAAATATAGAAAATTCTGAATGTTTTGGTGTAAAATCTGTTAACATCTATCCAGAAATGACTTCACAATATTTTTTTGAAAAAATATGGTTTTGGTTGATTATATAGGGATTTTTTTTACATGTCGTCATGTGGCAATACTTTTGGCCACATACTGTATGTCAAGCAACAGAAAAACATAGAAATGTGTGTGGATCACTATGCATTGTCATTCGATATATTGTATGTTATTTTGTGATGTTTCTGGTTTGTTTACATTTTGTTATCCTCACACACAGGCACGTGTGTAAAACGGAAGCGGAAATTTCAAATTCAATTGATGTGCGCAAGTGATCACTAAAAACAGAAGACTGCGCATTGGTCTTTGTTGTGCTATTTAAGACTGGAAAAAAGCAAGAATGACAAACAAATGACAGTGAAATAGTCTAAGGGACGACTATGTCTAGCTGTGAACATTTAAATGAACATAAGTCAATCTTTGGTACCACTCCTTACCGTCTAATCCATGCTTATTTTGTTGCCTGTTCATCAGCTGATGCCAGGAAACGAAAGGTGACAAGTCTGAACCATCTTCCACTGTTCCCGACAAAAAATGACAAAGATTATTAATTTATACATAAATTCAAAGATAAATAGATATCGTAGGGCATATCGGATTCCGGACATATCATAAAACTTTTAATCCATAAAGACATACATGACCCATTATGAAATTGGAAACAACTTTAATGTTTTGAAACATCTGTTCGGGTTCAGTTCCCTTTTGATTCTTTTACATTGAACTCTTGATAGGATAAGGTGGTCAGATGAAGTCTATTAAACAGTTAGTAATGAAAACAAACACAACAGTGTTTGATATGCAACTCTGCAGTAAAAATCCTCCGTGTTAATCTACTTGTCATACATTTTGATGTTAAGTTTTCATAAAATAAATGCAGACACAAGAACCAGGTATAGGTCATAGATGTAATGATTTTCACTTTGCATAACATCCTCACTTTTAAAGTGGTAGACCACATCTTGACAAAATTTCTGTATTAAGCTCATTAGAGCTTGTATTTATTGTTTTGATCTTATCTGACTATAAATAAAACATTTTGTATTTGAAAACACTTTCCTAAGCTGAAAAAACTCTTAAATTTAAACATAAAAAGTTTCACGCCACAATATTGCTAAAATTGGCATTAAACATCAATCTGAAAAAAAAAACATGCCAGTGATGCAATTTATGATGGTTAATCATGGCATTAAAATTAAAAATATGTCAGAATTGTTTAAATGAATGCATGTGAGTGAAAAACAGTAGTGTTAAATTTAATTAACAGAAAAAATCTTAGTTGTTCTGTTTGTATTGTTTATGATTATATCTATAAGTAATTTGAAAGAATTTAATACAATTGATATTATGTTCCAATTTCAGTCTACATCAAACAGATGTCATATATGTCAAGAATACACACAGAGGCTTCATGCCTGTTTAAGCTGCATCTTTTTTGGATGTTACAATGACAGACACATACATGAGCATGCTGAACAAAAGAAACATTATCTTGGTAATTACCTGTAGAAGGTTGCAATATACAGTACAGTAAAACCTGTCTAAGCTGAACCCTGAATAAAACAGAATCCTTTATAAACCAAATAAAATCCTTATGTGGGAAATCATTGTTAATATATCGTGTATAAACCAAACACTTGTTTATTCCGAACACAAAAGTTGGTCCCAAGAAGGTTCGATTTAGACAGGTCACAATATAGTTTTATCATTTGAAATACTTCAAAACAATTGCAAGGGTTAAAAAATCCACTAGCCCGATGCCCGGGGCTAGTAATTTCCACATTTGGGCTAGCTGAATTAATCAGCTGTATGCCCTACAGGCTAGTAAAAATATATATCGGATATTGACAAACTTGTCAATATTCGTGTATCTACTTATATTCATATATGTTATATGTTGTTTAATCAGCAGCAATGTTTTATTTATTCAACCGCTAGCTTTTTGTCGAAATTGAGAGCAAAGAAGGTAGAAAAACTGCGTAACTCGCTATAAAACAGCTTCAAATTGTACATGTTGTACAAGGGTTCAAGTCTGCAAGTCGGATTCATGAAATCATGGTATTGACCAGGACTAGTGGTGCATAGATTCAGGCTAATAATATTTGGGAGTATGCTAGCAGTGGGCTAGTGAGGTTGTCCAAGATTTTTTAACCCCTGAATTGCATGGGTAAAAAACAAATCCAAGACATCTTAATTTTCCATTGCAAGAGAGAAAACTTTCAACTCAACAACCTAATAAAGAATAACAATGTCATAAAGTTTCTTGATCCTGGTACATGTGTGAAAAAATAATAAACAGATGTGTCCATAATTTTATGTAGATATCCATTGTTGTCAAACTGAAAGAGGGGCTATAATTTTGTAGAATAGATTTTTTGGACTTATGGTTTATGAAACTCAACATTATTTCATTTATATCGTGGCGATCAGAGTACCAGGAAGGGACCACTAACCCTTTGTAAGTCTTACAATCTTGATCATGTATGATTAGATCAAGTATTAATTACCTCGTTACAAGCCAAAATCAAACTAGCCACATTAGAAGTGATAGGCACTGATTGCATTAATGGTAGATGAAAATTCAACTATTATAAGATCACTGTCATAATGACTCCTGTATAATATGACAAGAAAGCTTAATCAGTGATAGGGAACAATACCACCAAGATAAAAAAAAAAACCAAACAACCACCTCTCGCCTCAAACAATTGAATGCAAAAAAGACAACAAACATATGAAATAATGTATCGAGTACACCTCACCATGAACAGGGTTCGAATTCACAACTTTAGTTGTTGAATTATTGTATCAAAGATCACTTAATATTTTAGTGAATGATTTCCTCCTATATTTTAGCCATGGACTTGAGTTATGGAACAGTTTACTGTTTTGCTTGTAATGACTACATGTATGATTCTGAATTAGAACATATATCTACCTCACTGCACCAGAGAGCTGCCAAATCACAAGGTATATATACTATAGCATATATCTACCTCACTGCACCAGAGAGCTGCCAGATCACAAGGTATATACTATGACATATATCTACCTCACTGCACCAGAGAGCTGCCAAATCACAAGGTATATATACTATAGCATATATCTACCTCACTGCACCAGAGAGCTGCCAGATCACAAGGTATATATACTATAGCATATATCTACCTCACTACACCAGAGAACTGCCAGATCACAAGGTATATACTATGACATATATCTACCTCACTACACCAGAGAGCTGCCAAATCACAAGGTATATATACTATAGCATATATCTACCTCACTACACCAGAGAGCTGCCAGATCACAAGGTATATATACTATGACATATATCTACCTCACTACACCAGAGAGCTGCCAAATCACAAGGTATATATACTATAGCATATATCTACCTCACTACACCAGAGAGCTGCCAAATCACAAGGTATATATACTATAACATATATCTACCTCACTGCACCAGAGAGCTGCCAGATCACAAGGTATATACTATGACATGTATCTACCTCACTGCACCAGAGAGCTGCCAAATCACAAGGTATATATACTATAACATATATCTACCTCACTGCACCAGAGAGCTGCCAGATCACAAGGTATATATACTATGACATGTATCTACCTCACTGCACCAGAGAGCTGCCAAATCACAAGGTATATACTATGACATGTATCTACCTCACTGCTCCAGAGAGCTGCCAAATCACAGGGTATATATACTATGACATATATCTACCTCACTGCGCCAGAGAGCTGCCAGATCACAAGGTATATATACTATGACATATATCTACCTCACTACACCAGAGAGCTGCCGAATCACAAGGTATATATACTATGACATGTATCTACCTCACTGCACCAGAGAGCTGCCAAATCACAAGGTATATACTATGACATGTATCTACCTCACTGCTCCAGAGAGCTGCCAAATCACAAGGTATATATACTATAACATATATCTACCTCACTACACCAGAGAGCTGCCAAATCACAAGGTATATATACTATAACATATATCTACCTCACTGCACCAGAGAGCTGCCAGATCACAAGGTATATATACTATAACATATATCTACCTCACTACACCAGAGAGCTGCCAGATCACAAGGTATATATACTATAACATATATCTACCTCACTGCGCCAGAGAGCTGCCAGATCACAAGGTATATACTATGACATATATCTACCTCACTGCGCCAGAGAGCTGCCAGATCACAAGGTATATACTATGACATATATCTACCTCACTACACCAGAGAGCTGCCAAATCACAAGGTATATATACTATAGCATATATCTACCTCACTACACCAGAGAGCTGCCAAATCACAAGGTATATACTATGACATATATCTACCTCACTACACCAGAGAGCTGCCAAATCACAAGGTATATATACTATAGCATATATCTACCTCACTACACCAGAGAGCTGCCAAATCACAAGGTATATATACTATAACATATATCTACCTCACTATACCAGAGAGCTGCCAAATCACAAGGTATATATACTATAACATATATCTACCTCACTACACCAGAGAACTGCCAGATCACAAGGTATATATACTATAACATATATCTACCTCACTACACCAGAGAGCTGCCAAATCACAAGGTATATATACTATAACATATATCTACCTCACTACACCAGAGAGCTGCCAAATCACAAGGTATATATACTATAACATATATCTACCTCACTGCACCAGAGAGCTGCCAGATCACAAGGTATATATACTATAACATATATCTACCTCACTACACCAGAGAGCTGCCAAATCACAGGGTATATACTATGACATATATCTACCTCACTACACCAGAGAGCTGCCAAATCACAAGGTATATATACTATGACATATATCTACCTCACTACACCAGAGAGCTGCCAAATCACAAGGTATATACTATGACATATATCTACCTCACTACACCAGAGAGCTGCCAGATCACAAGGTATATATACTATAGCATATATCTACCTCACTACACCAGAGAACTGCCAGATCACAAGGTATATACTATGACATATATCTACCTCACTACACCAGAGAGCTGCCGAATCACAAGGTATATATACTATGACATGTATCTACCTCACTGCACCAGAGAGCTGCCAAATCACAAGGTATATACTATGACATGTAGCTACCTCACTGCTCCAGAGAGCTGCCAAATCACAAGGTATATATACTATAACATATATCTACCTCACTGCACCAGAGAGCTGCCAGATCACAAGGTATATATACTATAACATATATCTACCTGACTGCACCAGAGAGCTGCCAGATCACAAGGTATATACTATGACATGTATCTACCTCACTGCACCAGAGAGCTGCCAGATCACAAGGTATATACTATGACATGTATCTATCTCACTGCTCCAGAGAGCTGCCAAATCACAAGGGATATGCTATGACATGTATCTGCCTCACTGCACCAGAGAGCTGCCAGATCACAAGGTATATACTATGATATGTATCTACCTCACTGCACCAGAGAGCTGCCAAATCACAAGGTATATGCTATGACATGTATCTGTCTCACTGCACCAGAGAGTTTTACCCACATCTGTTCCGCATTTGGTTTCTGCTCACTTAATTAGTCTTAACAAGTCATTTCAAATTTATAAACAAGGCCAGGGAAAATAATGGCAGGCCTTGTTTGATTTTGGACTAGAACATTTTTTCTGTTCTGTAGATTACTGATTTGCTGGAAAATACCAATTTCTCAGTTTCCATTCAATAATTTAAGTAAATCATTTGAAATTTATTTAAAAAGAATATTTCGACCACAATACACAAGTCAAATTAAAATTTGGTTGCCATTCAGGACACGAAAAGAATGTTCTCACAAATTTCATTGCAGATATGTTGAAATTTAGTATATAACAGGAAATTGTATGGATTTGTGCAGTCAAGTCACATGATTTAGATGTGATCATTTATTTACAGGATTAAAGCAACTGTGTGTACAATGGGAACCTACAGAATCAGAAAAAGAAATCCTGATACAGAATCCTAAAAGACGCAGAGTAGAAACAACATCTACTATTGGTAGTTATATTATCCAATCATAATTCTAAAATTCTGATGAAATACCTTATATTGTAATCTGAATGCAATTACATGTAACACGTATATATACATCCTCGATAACTCATGACAGATCAGAATAGCAGTATAACAGCACTAAAATTTTCCTGCTAGACAGATGAAACAGATTATGAAAGATACAATCTGTATACTCGATATTGCATTCATTGTAAATAACCCACCCGTTAAGCTCCTCTAAACATTTTAATTTGTAAGGAAATCCCTTTCTTATTAGAAACTGTGTGTGATTTGATCAATGTGATTATAATGAGATCTTTCACTTGCTCCCCATAACTAATATTGCAGCATGGGAAATACCAGGAAACCCATTACTGGTCACATGCGAGTGACCCCATTTCGTGAATATATATTGATAGGATAAATACGGTTATGACCTTTTTCAACCAATTAGATTGCTTGTAGCATGCAAAACAGTTTAGTTAAACTTTTATTGTCTTGTAATCACCATTTGATTGGTTGTAAAGCAATTCGTCGGAACCAATACAAATATTTTAAGATGACTCATAATATTTTGATTACTTCCAAGAAACTGTTTTACAGCTAATCAAATCATAATCTGATTAAATTCAGATCTTTCACTTGTACCCCATTATGGGTCACATGCCTTTTTTGCCCAATCACATTTTACCTTCCTTTGGTATGTGTTGTCATTGACTTTTCATATTTTTTTCAGGTCTACGAGGATTAATAAATCTAGGAAACACATGTTTTATGAACTGTATAGTACAAGCTCTAATTCATACACCTGTGTTAAGAGACTTTTTTTTAGCTGACAAACATATTTGTGAAATGAAAGTAGATGAAGCTAGGCAGTGCCTTGTTTGTGAAATGTCTCGACTTTTTCAAGAGGTAATTTTTATGCTTTGGAATTGTTATTACACCCCTACTTTGCAAACTGTTTAAAGATGGCCATAATCTACTAATTAACACACTGTAATTTGATGCGTGTTTCATACACAAGCCTTCCATGATTCTTTTGATTACTGACTGTAGTACTAGTATGTAATCTATTACTTTTCTTTATTACATGGATGCCTGCGAAATACCGAGATTTCCAAGTGGAAGAAAAACTGGTATTTCATGATGTGAATTAAAAACAGTTATTTCATAATTACCAACTTTGTCACAATTGAAATGTCATTGAGCATCCGAAAATGAAAAACAAGTTTTTGACACAAAAGCTACTCAAACAAGGCGATGTTGCTCCTAGGTTGAAGACATCGCTACAAAAATTCTACGATCGTCATCACGATCTGATTGACTGTTACGTAATATCCATATCTCATATAACAATGGATCTTTTACTTTTTATGTTGATGTTTTCTTTCATCTATGATGTCTCTTCATGTTTGTAGTGACAATTTACAAAATAAAAAAAGTAAATAATCAGAACACCAGGAAAGCATGTCAGACTCTCTCTTAAAATAAAAATAAAAATACTGACCCCTCTAAAGAAAAATTAGTTTTCAAATTGAAATTTAAAAAAAGACTTATTATTAGAAAAAGTTATTTACTTAATAGTTGTACATTCTATATGACAGTTTTTTTTGTTTTTTTCAGTTTTACTCAGGAGCCAGGGCTCCACATATTCCATTTCGTTTGTTACACCTGGTGTGGACCAATGCTCGTCATTTGGCGGGATATGAGCAGCAGGATGCTCATGAGTTTCTCATAGCGGCACTAGATGTGCTGCATCGGCATTGTAAAGGTTACTCTGCTACTAATTTGTTATCACACTACCGACCAAGTATTCAAGGTTTGTACAGAAGTGTATTTCCTGTCACATGACATATTGTAATTCAGCACAAAATTTGTTCTTGTGTTTCATTGGCACTAATCATTGCACAGAATTCTGAGATCATGCATTCTGAATATTGTAATTGTTTTATTTTGGGCAGCATACAAAACAAATTTAAATTGTACATTGGGATTTTGTGAAGGAGGATCGAAGGCAACTTGTAAAACTACAAAACCAGGAAAAAAAGTATTAAAAAAATGCAATATGCAATTGATTGTTTGAATTATGCTCAACTTATTTCTCAAAATCTAGTGACATTTCTGGGAATGTAGAGTTATTAAATAATAATGACAAAGTA
Source organism: Bathymodiolus septemdierum (assembly GCA_963383655.1). Taxonomy (NCBI): domain Eukaryota; kingdom Metazoa; phylum Mollusca; class Bivalvia; order Mytilida; family Modiolidae; genus Bathymodiolus; species Bathymodiolus septemdierum. Next base: position 95,683,047 of record OY726522.1, on the reverse strand, counting down.
TGGTCATGTTTGAATTCTTTAGTTAGGTTAAAAATCTGATTATAATATTTATTAATTTCTGTATTAAATGGGTCTAGATATGACAATGTAGATCTTGATTTATTTTGGGAAAAATAAGCAGACAATTTATTAAGTTTGTTTATTTGTTTGAAGGCTGGAAATCTATTATCAAGTAAAAGGGCCAAGTTAGGACATAGATTTCTACTACTGTTTAAGCTTGTTGTCATTAAACAATTGTTTACATTTGATGTTCAAGTCATTAATTACAATATTTAGAATGTCACTGTTTCTTCATATAAACACTTTTTGATTTCCTTTAAATCTGTTGTTTCTTTTCAAGAAATGAGGACAAAATTTGGAAAATTTACGATATAGAGATTGAATATATATGGGTTAATGTTTAATATGGGAAATACATACATGTATGAGCCATCTGTTTAGTTTTTTAAATTCATTGTGCATGCTTGCATTTATTCACCATTTTACACTGTATTATTTTGTGTTTTTTTTAATTTTAATTTTATTTAACTTTTTGTCATCATATGGTATCTGTCATCAGTAGCTTTTCAAATTTTAAACTTATCCTCAGAATTTAAATCTTATGCCATGATATAGCTTAAATATTGTCAAAAATGGCATTCCATAACAATTAGAAATAATAATTTCACCATTTTTAGCATACTGAAGGCAAAGTTCTGATAACCATATGAGCTATCATGGACTTCTTGAAATCTCTGGTTGAATATATTACATTTTTTTAGCTCACCTTGCCAAAGGCAATGTGAGCTTTTTTCTATTTGTTACAATAATAAGAATTATCCTTTCACCAATGATGTGTAGACCTGCAACCAGCTCACTGTTAGGTGTGCTTGACTTGTACCTTAACTTATACCTTAAGTTAGAAAGCTTACCACAAGACCTTCACCCAGCTCACTGAGGTGTGCTTGACTTGTACCTTAAGTTAGAAAGCTTACCACAAGACCTTCACCCAGCTCACTGTTAGGTGTGCTTGACTTGTACCTTAAGTTAGAAAGCTTACCACAAGACCTTCACCCAGCTCACTGTGAGGTGTGCTTGACTTGTACCTTAAGTTAGAAAGCTTACCATAAGACATTCATCCAGCTCACTGTTAGGTGTGCTTGACTTGTACCTTACGTCAGAAAGCTTACCACAAGACCTTCACTCAGCTCACTGTTAGATGTGCTTGACTTGTACCTTAATTTAGAAAGCTTACCACAAGACCTTCACCCAGCTCATTGTTAGGTGTGCTTGACTTGTACCTTAAGTTAGAAAGCTTACCACAAGACCTTCACCCAGCTCACTGTTAGGTGTGCTTGACTTGTACCTTAAGATAAAAAGCTTACCACAAGACCTTCACCCAGCTCACTGTTAGGTGTGCTTGACTTGTACCTTCACTATTGAACCATGATATAAAAAATTGTTGGTAATGGCATGAAACACATATTTGCTCAGTATTAGAATTTATAATATACAATGCCTTGAACAAATTTTACAATTCATAGAATACTTCTTACAATTGTGAAAATTTGACTAAAAATATATAAACAATGGCTAAATACAGCTGACATGAATCATTCATTAAGAATAATGAGGAAAAAAATACAAGCCAATTTATGATGATCAGTAGATCCTGTATTTTCAACAAATTATTGTATATGGTAAGGTCTATGTGGTAATGAAAAATAAAAAATATCTCTGTCAGAACAGTTCCAAAATCAAATAGAAAATTTTAGAAACAGAGGCCAAATTGTCTCCCCTAACATGGTAATGTATTTAAAAGGATTGTAATTGAACTGACTGGATGATTCTACTTTCTGTTTGTGTAATTTTAGGTACCAATGGGGCCAACAATCCTGCTAGTCCTCTTCACTGTAACTGTATTATAGACCAGATATTTACTGGTGGTCTACAGTCTGATGTCACATGTCAACAGTGCAAGTAAGTATAGGTTACTAATTAGATATAGGTGTGTTTGACTTGTACCATAAAGAACCGCTTCGTTGGTGTAATGGTTAGCGTGCTCGCCTCGAGTGCAGTAGATTGTGGGTTCGAGTCCCGATCGAGTCAAACTAAAGACTATAAAATTGGTATTTGTTGCTTCTCCACTAAGCACGCAGCATTATGGAGAAAGAGCAAAGACTGGTTAGCTCGGAATCAGAATAATGTGTCCAAGGGGAGCGACATGTCTACCCGCGGACTGTTGTTTCAGTGAGCTAGCACTATAAAAATCCAACTAAGCATGTTGGTTTAGAACAAAGCGAACCTCGTCATCATCTCATTGTTAACTTGTTCTTGCCATGATATAGCTGAAAAATTGCTCATTGGCATTAAACAACAATCACTCACTCACTCAAATTTCAATTTTCTTACTAACAACTACAATTATTTTTGTATTTTTACAGAAACGTTTCAACAACAATAGACCCTATATGGGACATATCATTAGATTTAGGTCCAGGCCCTCCATCATCTAATGGAACATCTAATTCCTCCCCTAGCTCAGGTTTGTATATTTGTAATCACATTTTGCCTATTACTAAAGAGGGTGTTGTGGTCGTGATCGTATGGTAGTTGGATCTACAATCAATGCCTATCACCACTGAAGTTGTGATTTGGAATCCTGCTCATGGGAGGTGTACTGGATACAACATTTAGTTTGTTGTTGACTTTCGACAGGCCTAGGTTTTCTCCAATAAAACTGACCCCCACGAAATAAATGAATTATTGTTACACCATAGCTCTAACCCTATTACTAAAGAATCTGATGTCTATAATTCATTAAATTTATATATGATATGGATCTTTTGATTAACAATTAAAAATTCAAGTAATTATATTTGACATAACCTTTATATTACAAACAAATATTTCAAGGATTTAAAGCTAAGCCCAAAATGATTCATCAAAGGGAAGTCAATGGTGATTTTACATCAGGACTCAACATAAATAAATGAAAGAATATTAAAAAATGACTACACTTCAATGACATTAATATTCACCTTAATGGTCAAATTCAAAATGTACAGTTCATTTGGTGATTGTGCATGACCTCAACAGACATACTATGTATACTTTTTGTTTTTTCCATAATTTTTATCACCTGTCATCCAATTACAGTGATGAAATCATTGCACGAAATACTCCGATCATCTATGCATACTATTATACAAAGAGGGTTGTGGGCTTTTAATGCAATATTTGTTACTGGCCCCTTTTGAATGAATTTGTTTCATTTTGTTAGTTCAAATGATGTGCATGTACTTGCCTATTTGTGTTTATGTCGCTACACCCCTATGTAGTTATGTCTTTGGCATGTATTACTGCAGTATTGATAAGATTGAAGTGAAACTTTGTCAAGAACAATACCTACTATTAAATTACTGTTGTAGACATTTAAAATACACAGATTACTATCTCATTACAGGTTATTCTAACAGTCCAGGAACTTATGAACCTACCTCACTTCTAGACTGCTTAAAAAGGTAAGTCCTAGATCTCATTATATCTCAAGTCAAATGTTTCATTAAATAGGTGTACATATGTTATCACATAAGAATCAGGGCTAACATGGTGTTTCATGAAAAGTGTTCTTGGAAGATTATCACATACAATATATACATACAGTCCTCACGATGAGCAACGGTCCTCTGGCCCAAGACCAGTAAATTGTGTTTGGACCAGTTAGTAAATTTTTCAGTTTTTATTTAGATATATATATATATATATAATTTGATTCGGACCAGTAAATTCAAATTTTCTTTTTGAGGACTGCACATTTAAGGTTTAAGTTTTACATGACATCTGTCAGTCAAATGAGCATACCTGATATTTCATTATTTTTTTCATCTTTGAAAGCCTGCTTGATATTGATACATGATCTACAGTTTGATCACCTTTCTACCAAATTAACACACAATATTATTTACATTTAAGGATACCAATTTTCTTGGTTTAACAATTTTTTTTTTCTTTTCTTGATGTAAATTCATTGATTCCATGCTAGGCTTGGTTTATGGTGTTTAATGCCACTTTTCAGTTATGTTGTGATGGTCAGTTTTATTGATGGAGGAAACCGGAATACCCGGAGAAAACCACCGACCTGCCGCAACTCACTGACAAACTTTATCTATAGTTAGTACATGTATGTATGGTGATAAATATTCCTTGAATTCTGAATTTTGTGGTTTGATAATATCCATGAAATCCACGAAAAATTGATATCTAACAAATAATAATGAGTTCTCAGTAGTTCAAAATGGATTCAAATAAATCAGTGTTGATATGACTAATTGTCTACAGCATGTGTCCAAAAAATATGATATTACGGTAAACATCTGAACTTATCATTGTCTAAGCAAACTCTGGAGCTAACTGGTAACTTTGTAACCTAGTAACATAGAGTGGGGGCTATATTGCAATCACCTTGTCCGTCCGTCCGTTCACACTTTCGTAACAAATATCTCGGCTTCTACTGGAAGAAATGATTTTATATTTGATATATGGCTTTGACATGGTGACTTGTACCGTGTCTCCCCTTTCCAGGTTTACCGCACATCTGCTTCCTGTTTACCGTGTTTAATTAAAATGTTTGAATGTTTATGTATGTTGTAGTTTAGTCTAATAATATTTTATTTTACATAAACAATAGGATTGGACAGCAAGTTATTTCAACTTATATGAAGTCTTCTCCTTACAAAATATACACATGAAATAATGACAGCAAAACAATAACAACAGGCATTTAAAATGTTGACAATGATGAGAAGAAAGTAAGAAGTATAGGTGAAAAACTGCTGAAAGAATTAAGAAATAAATCATGGAAGCCAGAATGTGTTGGGAGTTTGAACATGGATTAGCAGATATTAGTATTTTATCCCGCGCCAGAGGCGAGGGATAAAATTTACTAATATCCGCCAACCCATATTAAAACTTAAAACACATTCTGGCTTCCATGATTTATTTAGATTCTGATATGTCTAAGAGTACAAATATGATAGTATACTTTGATTGGAAGAAGGTAATTTATATTTACGTTTGTGGAAAATGTCGCACACAATGTATGCTGCCAATGGAAAAGTCAGTCGCATTCACCGGTGCATGTGCGAATGAGATTATACCTTCGACATCATGTTAGAATGTTGTATATACTTGCCTGTGTAGTATTGACAATGTTAAATAGATCCAATCTGTTTTTTATTCTAGTAGATTAATTGAGATATTCAGTTTTGAATTTATATATATATTACATATACCATATTTAAATTTTTTATTTCAGATTTACAAAACCTGAACATCTAGGAAGTTCAGCCAAAATAAAATGTAGTATTTGTCATAGTTATCAGGAATCTACTAAACAGTTGACAATGAAAAAACAACCAGTTGTAGCATGTTTTCATCTCAAGGTATATTTATTTAGATTAAATTGTTGTTCAATTAATGTTCTGTTCTTTTCAAATCAGCTATGATACTTAGTCACTTGCTTTTTTATACGCCCGTCTCGAGACGGGCTATATTATGTGATTGGGTATGGTGGGCAGCGAGCGGGCGTCCACACAGGTTTCCGCACAATAACTTTAGTTTTGTATATCGAATCTTTACCAAACTTGGCCACATGATTCCCCTGTGGAAGGGGAAGAACCCTATTTATTTTAGGGTCATTAGGTCAAAGGTCAAGGTCACTGTTACTATAAATAGAATGTTTGACAACAGGGTCGTTTCCTCACGATAACATTAGTTCTGTATATTGGATCTTTAACAAATTTGGCCACACGATTCCCCTGTAGTAGGGGAAGAACCCTATTTATTTTGGGGTCATTAGGTCAAAGGTCAAGGTCACCGTTACTATAAATATAATTTTTGACAACATGGTCGTTTCCGCACGATAACTTTAGTTCTGTATATTGGATCTTTAATAAACTTGGCCACATGATTCCCCTGTGGAAAGGGAAGAACCCTATTTATTTTGGGGGTCATTAGGTCAAAGGTCAAGGTCACTGTTACTATAAATAGAATTGTTGACAACAGGGTTGTGTCCGCACGATAACTTTAGTTCTGTATATTGGATCTCTAACAAGCTTGGCCACATGATTCCCCTGTGGAAGGGGAAGAACCCTATTTATTTTGTGGTCATTATGTCAAAGGTCAAGGTCACCATTACTATAGATAGAATTTTTGACAACAGGATCGTTTCCGCACGATAACTTTAGTTATGTATATTGGAACTTTACCAAACTTGGCCACATGATTCCCCTGTGGAAGGGGAATGACCCTATTTATTTTGGGGTCATTACCATTATACCGTTTGATAATTTACATAGACAGGCGTATTTTGTGATGCACACATTTCTTGTTTAAAATTTATTGCAGTTGTAAGGAGTATCATGTGTCTTTTCCTGGTTCATTATTATATTGTCATCCCGATACAACATTATATGATAAAGTTTGTCAGAGACTTGCTGCAGGTCGGCAGTTTTCTCCGGGTACACCAGTTTCCTCCACCAATAAAACTGACTGCCACGATATAACTGAAATATTGTTGAAAATGGCATTAAGCATATTAAACCAACTAAATTGTCATCCTATGTTAATCATGATTGACCACATATACACCTAAAGTCTCACACAATACACTATATATAGACTGACATTACATAAATAAAACACTTCTGTGACCAAATAATTAAAATATTGTCTGCACCTAAATATTTTAAATAGTTAAAAGTGGAATATTTGTTTTTGTATGACCTAAAGTATAATTATTTATAATATGTAAATTTGATAGCAGTGAAGCACCACATTTCAAGAAATTAAAATTGTATAGTAGTAAGTTTATAGTATAGATTGTGTTAAATGTCTGCTTATTTTTTTTTACAGAGGTTTGAACACTCAACAGGGTACCATAAGAAAATTTCTACGTTTGTGTCATTCCCGGATGAACTTGACATGACACCATTCATGTCGTCGTCACGTGACAATAAGAATGGGTATAGTAATCAAATCGTCCAAGAATCTGCCAAAAGTCTTTCATGTGATAATAAGTAAGTACAATAATGCTGAGTTTATATACAGCAAAATTCAATGTATCAATTATATTTTAGACTTTGTGATATTACTATTTTGTTTGTTACCCTATGAATTATATATATCAGAGACCTTTGGAACCTATAAATAATTGGGGCCGTGATGGTCGTGATCGTATGGTAGTTGGATTGACATCTACCTGTGCAATCAGTGCCTATCACCACTAACGTTGTGAGTTCAAATCCCACTCAGGCAAGATATACTTGATACTACATTATGTGATAAAGTTTGTCAGAGGCTTGTGGCAGGTCTGTGGTTTCCTCCACCAATAAAACTGACCTCCACAATATAACTGAAATATTGTTGAAAGTGGCGGTAAATACTGTAACCCTTTAAATATTTGACGGATAGTAATTTTGGTTATTTTACACATGTAATTTTAGTTTACTTTTTCAATTGTACAGATTTATAATTTGTTTGTTGATTGGATGTGTTTTATTTGTTTATAACAAGGGAAGGAGACTGTTTTTTACTATTTATTTATGTTGAATGAAGTCTGGTAATATGGCACACCAAAGATTTAGAAGCAAGAATATAATTATTTTCTTGAAACTATCATTAAATTCTTTTATGAAATTAAAGTAAAAAACATAAGTTAAGGAAGAGTGCCATTAATTTTTACATTTTATTGTGTTATTTACAAATTAATTAGAAATTACTAAAATATTTGTGATTGTAGATATTCCCTTTTTGCTGTGGTTAACCACATGGGTACGATAGAATGTGGTCACTATACATGTTATATCAGACAACACAAGGACCAATGGTTTAAATGTGATGACCATCTCATTAGTCGTGCTTCACCACAGGAGGTGCTCAATAGTGAAGGGTAAATATAATTAATATACCCATTCATGTCTTGAATAGGAGAAACTAAAAAAAAAATGGGATTTGTATAAGTCTATTTTAAAAAAATTGATAGGGAAGAAAAAGTTGTAAAAGGGTATATGATATTTTTGACTATCCATGCACTAACAAGTTTCACATTACAAATTGTTGTATTATAATAGAGGGTAGATTTGAAATTGATGGTTCTAAACCAAAAACGTTTAGAAAGAAGAGACCCGGAAAGTTAGAATTTTAAATATTTTAAGAAATTGTGTTATGCTACCACACCAGAGTACATTGTTGTAAAATTAAATAGATTTAGTACCTAACATATGAAAATGCTGTATTTTGATTGGATAATCAGTGTGTACTATTTTTGAACAGTACACTTGACAACGGGGGACTATACCTAGCGATGGGAACTATACCAGTTTCAAACAATTTCCCGTGGGCACTATGCCTGTGGCATAGATTTTCTGTGTAATTTTTATATATTTTTGTCAAGATTTATCTCCCTTAAAATAGACTCGCACTGTAGTCTGCTGTCAACAGGTTTGGCAATGCAAAAGGATGTTATGCAGACAATAATAGAATAATATTCTTGAAAGTGTATCACATGAAAAAGTCATGGCAATACATCATTACCAGAAATACAACAAGAATATATGATGTAATGGTTAGTATACTTTCCTCGAATGCAGGAGATGGTTCAATCCTCATTTGGGTCAAATCCAAAGAAATTGGTATTTGCTGTTTCTGTGTTAAGCACTCAGAATTTAGGACGAGGAGACGTGTTGACTTGGAGTCAGAATATTGTGTCCTGACTGAGCGTCATGTCTGCATGTGGACTGTTGTTTCAGTGAGTTTACACTGCAAACATCCAACTGAGCATACTGGTTGAGTACAGAGAAGACATTATTATCATCTCATTAAAAAGTAGGTCTTTGTTTACACAATCACTGGAATTTAATCAAACACAAATCCATCTGCATATGTCAACATTTATTTCATTCTAAATTAAATGACCAATTTTACTTCTTTTTATGAGTTATCATTCCGTTATCTCCGTTACATGAACATAACGTGAAGACAAAGAAATATACATATTACAGTTCAATAATAACAATTGAAGGAGCCAACAAAGAATTATAACAAACAACGGAGAATTGTCATATCAATCAATACAATGAACGGATCCTTAAACCGCATAATAAATAAAGCGGAGTAAAAGTATATTGTCAATTCGCGATACGCGACAACATATTTTAATGATGACAGAAGAATTGCTCACTTGATGTTAAACAACAATTACTTGATTATTCTTAATATAAACTAACGATAACATGCAAAATTACCTTCAAAGTTACGCTTGTTGATTAAAGCCTTTTTTTTTAAAAATTTGCAATTCTACTTAAAGGGTGATTGTACAAAAATATTTCCCTCACAGTATTTAAAATTGTGAGTGCTATTGAATTCTGCTCAAGACAGTATGAATCAATAAATCTCAATGATTGTTTTATTAAGACATTTTTATATATTTTGTATTTTATAAAAATTTAAATATTTTCAATATATTTCAGGTATTTATTGTTTTATCATAAACAGATCTTAGAGTACCATTGACGAAGGTCAAGACTTTAGATATTTATGGAGTAATATATATAAATTGTGTGTTGTGTAATTCTTTCCTGGTGCATAATATTGTAGTATGTCAAGTTGTACTTCTCTATGTGTGTGTATAAGTGTGTGTTTGTATCTTGTAAGTTCATACATGTGATATTGACGTGTGCTAAAAACCTTAATTTCTAGACTAGAGGGTCTAAATAGTAAATTCTCCCTAGACATTTAATGGGAGAATTACTTGTTTTATATAAAAACAGTATTGACGTATAGTAAACAATGATAAGGTAAATATTTCTCTTGTCATAATATAGGTGTAGTATTGTTACAAAGGTGTTATAAACACACACATAAATAAATAATCAAATCTGACATAATACACACTAATGTTGATCTGAACTGTACCTCTATAATCAAAAATAGTTCACTTAAACATTCAGTTTCATAATGTATCATGTTTAAACATAATATAAAATCAGTCTGCATTAATTTTTTTAATTTCTTTCATGATTTTCTCTTGTCCGAATCCAGTTTACTTGTCCTGGGCTTCGGCAAGTGGGTTAGCGTGAAGACTGTAAAACAATTTAGTTTCATTATAAGTAATTGTCATAATATGGCAGAATAACCCCAATACTTTGAAAACAAGTCACAGTTTATTTTCTTGAATACTTACAAATATGGGATAATATCAAGACCAGCATATCTACAATTATTCATAGGATAATATATCCATTTTTTAGATTATCAAAATAAAACCACAAAATCAAACAGATGGATTAGTTGTTCTGTTTATTATATAGATACGTACATTCAGTTTTATACAAATTTAAAGCTAAGCCCATATACAGGTGAATCTCGTTATCTCGAAGTTCACGGGGCTGTTGCAAAATTTCGAGTTATCCGAAATTTGACTTAAGGGGAGTAAGGGATTAAGTAAGATAGGCAACTCTGTCAGGTAAGTTTGACAAAAGGGGATGCAAACTATTTACAATATTTTTGATTATCATTTCTACGTATTGTGTAGGTATTTTTAACACGTACGTAAGCATTGATTTTTTTTTAAATAAATAAAACATTCTCTGATGAAGTGTTATTTTCTGAATTTTTACCAAGTATAGATTCAATAATTATCAAGAACCTTTTGAGAGAAAAAAACCCCACACATTTGATTACATCATGTACATGTACACATAATGCGGCAATACACAATCGTGTATTTAAAAATTAAGAAACTGTCAACAAAACGATCTTTCATAAAAATCAATAAATACCATGTAATTGAGCACTAAAAAAAATATATTTCAATATTCTGTTGTAAAAGCTGATCAACAATCTGACAAAATGTTGAAATGTTATTCTTAACAGAGCGTTCAGCATTATTAAATGAATTGTTTCATAAAAAAAATTAGTGATATCGCTGTACACAATGGGCTGTTTAATAACTTCTGTGTTTTCTCTACACTCAAGGTGTCACAACATCAAACGCTTTGAAATTTATCATTAAATAATATTTCATTCATGATTATGACTTCAATTAAAAAATCCAATTGTTTTCTTTGCAAATGATAATTGATAGTTATCAAAATAAATATCACCCGACGCTGTAAGCACCAGAGGCCATGCTGTTGAAACCTGGACAGGTTTGTTAATTGATTTAATTTATAATTTTGACATAGCGAACATAATTTGAATGGATTTGAATATTAGGGACTGAAAAGCTACTTCGAGATACCCGAAATTTCGACACATCGAAATTTGAGATAAGAGGAGTAAATTAAGTTGAAAAGCACTAAGTTTAAAACGGGACTTCAGGAAAATTTTGAGTTAACCGAGATTGACATAACGAGATTCAACTGTACTTCATTTTTTATATGGTGCACAAAAATATTTATTACCAACAATGGTAAAAAACAAGAATGGTGGGTTCACTTATTTTACTATCAAATGGTGTATTTCAGCATGATTGATATAACAAGTCTCATTTTGAAATAGAAATTAACAGTAAAAAATTAATAACTAATGACTGGATTTTCATTTTCATTATTTATATATTTGAGTGTTATTTGAACTATGAATACAACAATTATACAACTAAAGTTAGTACATGTAGTTATTTTTTTTTATCAAATTGTAAGCAATACAATGAAAACCAAAAATACCACACGGCCGAAAAAATACCACACAGCCGAAAAAATACCACACAGCCGAAAAAAATTCACACGGCCGAAAAAATCGTAGAAACAGAGGTAAAATTGATACACGAAACACACATTCATGACTGCTCACTTTCTTAACTTGGTACTTTGAGAATTTCTCTCCTGATTATCATAGTATAAACTGTCTTATTTTTGCTGGTATCATTTTGTTTTAAATTGCATCCATTCAGTAGGAAAATTGTGACTTATTTTCAAAGAGGAGGAATATCGTCATAATTGTGGCATAATTGGCATAACAAAAATCCATATTATTTTTCTGTGCATAAGAAACAATATTTATAAGGTTGATGTTATGTAATGTGTAGACAATTGAGAAAGATCAGATACCTCTAACACTGCCATGTATAAAACATTAAAACATTATAATATTAGGCTACTTCGTACATTGCTATCTGTTAAAGCTGCTCATGTTGTCAGATTGAATCAATGTATGATTGATCTATATATCAAACTTATGTTGTTAACAATTCATCTAGATTCCATTTTATCCTGCAATCGTGTGATTTTTGGTATTAATAAAGGGGTCAAATAAAATTCAGTGTTATTTAGTCATTGACTTAATTGAATTTTTCTGGTACCTGCACATTTGAGTAAAATTTGGCAGTTGTTTTGGACTTTTTGACATTGCAGGATAAACACAATACAAATCTGTAAGAATAAAATTAATTTGAACTCACTGTGAAGCAGACAATAAAAGCTCGTCAGAGACTCACTTTTCTACCAGTTTTAAAGCTCGTACAAATAAATTTCATATTTTTTGACAAGGTATGTAAATTTTATATATAATGTTCCAAAATGTGCGAACAAAAAAAGTTATTTTATTTCAGTAATCATGTCACATGTATGATTATTTTATTTCAGTAATCATGTTGCATGTATGATTGTGGTGTTTCATTTATTGTGTTTCTGTGTTTTTTTTAAGTCAAACAAGATATTGTTTTGATCAAATTTTGCCCTTTCAATAATGAATTTTGTATTTTGTTAATAAGCTGAAATTTGCTCACTTGTTAAAAAATATAATTTTGTACACAATAGGGAGTGCATGATAATCATTCCAAGATTTTTGTAATGGATGTATTTTCTTTTATTGTGTATTTAATATATTCAGTATGTTTAGAAATACTTTTGTGGTATTTTTCCTGTTTAGGCACACACAACTTATACTGGTTAGATAAATTATTGTCATCATGGCATTTGTTATTGTTAAGTCATAGTAAATTAATTCTCTTTTAGCGTGCATGGACTAACAAAATGTTCATGTGAATTAATGTCATCACTTTACATTTGTCATCTTCATCATTGTTATCTGCTGCATTTGTTAGCTTTTCACATTTTTTCTCTGGACCAAATGGATATAGACTTAATAGTAGAAATGTAACTTGGATCCTCAACATTATTTATACATTTCATTTCGTTCAGAAATTAAATAAAGCCAATAATGCTTTCTGATTTGGTGAAATTACAGAAATTTTCTTTGCAGAAATCACACGTGTGATTGAATTGTAACATAGTAGAAATATTCCGTATATGATCCTCTACAAAGTTTGTGCGTCTTTGTTGATCTGAAACTATAAACTTGCATAAGCCCAAACAGCGTATGAATTACTAGGTGAGCAATATGGGCTCATGTGAGCCTCTAGTTTATGCTGGGATAAACCTTTAAAAACCTAAATGTCAGTTTGTTGAATACTCTTGCAGACATAAAAAATATTATATGAATGTACATTAAAATCAGTGTTCTATGTTCAATTAACATAGGTAACTAATGACATAGACAAGATAAGTGGTGAATTGTCAACTAATTTTATATTTTGAATTTTAAAGCAAAAATTGATTCAACTTATTTGTAAAAATCTTATCCCCTTGGTTGAAGAAACAAGAGAATGTCGTTACTATGGCTTGACATGTAACATTTATAAAATTTTGTATATTCTATAACTATTTGGTCAGTGTGATTTTTACAGACATATAGTACACCAATATAGGACAATCCCTTTAATTAGCCAGTCTTAGTGTTTTTAATTTACTTTTCCTTTACAATATACATAGTACGGTGTGTACGTTTCCTCTACAATAAACATTGTACAGTGTGCACTTTTCCTTTACAATAAACATTGTACAGTGTGTTTTTTCAGGCTGTTATTTGTTTTACATTGTAATAAAAAAAAATATCTCTGTTCAAAAAATGCAAAAACAGATTCATCACAAATATTAATGTTGGATGTTCAGTTAACAACAAGAAACTGTCTACAGTATAAGTTAATTTCAGACATACCATTCATATAACTGGTCAAAAATAACAATAAAAACTTACATATCTTCTTCAGTGTACAAGACTTGTTTCTGTCAAATATCTTCTTCAGTGCACAAGACTTGTTTCTGTAAAATATCTTCTTCAGTGTACAAGACTTGTTTCTGTCAAATATCTTCTTCAGTGTACAAGACTTGTTTCTGTCAAATATCTTCTTCAGTGCACAAGACTTGTTTCTGTAAAATATCTTCTTCAGTGAACAAGACTCGTTTCTGTAAAATATCTTCTTTGGTGCACAAGACTCGTTTCTGTAAAATTTTCACAAGGAACTTACATATTTCAGTGAAAAAAAACTCTTCAAAGATTTGACTGTTTTGGTTTTTTCCCTGTTTTGGTTTTCGTAAAACCATGAATTTGTAGATGTTAACCAAAGACATACATTACCATGGTCTAGTTAATGTAGCTTTAAGATAGGATTTACATTAATTAACTGCTGTGTAGATAATATAAAATTAAAGTTGTATAAGAGTTTTCACTTTATAAAAACCCTTTGAGCATTGTTTATTTGAAGACAAAAATTCTCCTTGGGTTGATGATTCCTATTTATTATATCGCTATGTATATTTATTATCACACATTTGACTTCTGTACAATGTACTTCTGTAGAACAGCCCAGCCATTTCTAAACATGAATTAATGGAGAATGATTGACAGTTGTTATCTAATGTGTGCAATTTTTGACAATTAAGACTAGATCAAGTCATGAAATAATTAAATAATTAATATTGTTCAGTTGAAATCTCTAGATCTCAAATGTTTACAAATTTTAGTACATATTTTACATTTTTTTTCTAAATAAAATGTTATCCTTTCTCGAGGTTATTAAAAACCACATCTTCAATTAGAAAATGGGCATTTTAAATGAATTGCTAATATTTATATTGCTGAAATACTGAAAGTAAATAGAAATATTTTGATGTTGATTTTAAGCTACTGCTGTCATTGAATTAAGTTTCCATATATGGATGTAAATATGAAGAACAGCTGTTATATATGGAGAGTTTCCTATTTGCTAAACATTTAGAATGTGAATTCTAACCTTTGACCTTTATCACTAAATTTAAACTATATCTTTTTTTCTGGTATGTCTTTTTATTTTTATTAAGTTTGTTTAAGAATTTGAAATGTATACCTGTAATTTAAACAACTTAAGTTTTGTATCTATAGTTCACACTATGAAATAAATTTTCACTTTAATTTTTTAAGAGGAATATTTATATTTTTTCTGGATTTAATTTAAATACAGATTAAATAACAGATATTTGTCTTTTATAATGAAGAGGAAGTTCTTATTTTATTTAAGAGTGATGAAATATATTTGTGTCAGTCAAAGCTCAGTCCTTTAGATCATAAAACCTTCCAGTATGATTTTTGGTACCTGTACTCCCAAATCGATCAATCAAAACAAACTATTTATTGGATAAAGTGTTCTGATTGGCTGTTTTTTTTAGTATGAGTACATGATTGGCTGTTATTTTTAGTATGAGTACATACTCATGCTCAAAAGTTTTAGGACCATAGTGCTGAAGGTACACTGACCTAATAAAATAAAACTATATTTCCTCAAATGATGTTGTGCCAATGGTTAGTTTAGTTATACCCCCCAAAACAAAGTTGTAGGGGGGTATACTGGTTTCACCATGTCCGTCCGTCTGTCCGTCCGTCCGTCCGTCTGTAGACAAATCCTATGTCGTACGATAACTTGAGTTGTGTTTCTTAGAATCTTTTAAAATTTTATCAGCTGTTTACTGGTGAAGAGAGGAGGATCCCTTTCTTTTTTGATGATTTTCACTTTTGCCGTTCCAGAGTTATTGGACTTGATATGACAGGAAATAGGATTTTTACCCTATGTCGTATGATATCTTGAGTAGCGTTTCTCAGAATGTGTTCAAATTTTATAAGGAGCTTACCGGTGAAGAGAGGAGGATCCCTTTCAATTTTGCCGTTCCAGAGTTATTGGATTTGATATGATGGAAATTAGGATTTTTACCCCATGTCATATGATAACTTGAGTAGTGTTTCTCAGAATGTTTTGAAATTTTATCAGCAGCTTACCGGTGAAGAGAGGAGGGTCCCTTTCATTTTTGGTCGGAACAATCAGTAATGTTTTGGTTATGGAAATAGGTTGGACAGATGTGGGGAGTGGGGGGTATATCTTGGTGAGCCGTGCTCACAGTAATACTAGTTCTATATGTGACTGAGGTCAACATTTTGTGAGATGAACTTTGGTTAGCAGTAATATGTATAGAAGTTGGTGTAAGAAGAGTTCTGATTGGGAGTAACATATTATCAGTTGGAGCTAGATGAGTTGTTATTAGGAGTAATATAATTTTGGAGCTACATGAGTTGTGATTGGGAGTAACATATTATCAGTTGGAGCTAGATGAGTTGTTATTAGGAGTAATATGAGTTTGGAGCTAGATGACATTTGGTTTGGAGTAATATGTTATGAATTTAGAGCTAGATGACTTATGATTGGGAGTAATATAATTTAGAGCTAGATGACTTATGATTGGGAGGAATATAATTTAGAGCTAGATGAGTTGTGATTGGGAGTAATATAATTTAGAGCTAGATGAGTTGTGATTGGGAGTAACATGTTGTGAGTTTTGATTAGGATTGTGACTGAGACATGTAAATATTATTATTGGTAATTTATTGTTGTGTGTGATTGTTATGCATGATTGTATGGTATATTTATTTGTGTTAGAAAATGGAAAATGTTTGCATGATAGAAAAAAACAATGAATTAATGATTTTGTTGCCTTAATTTCGTCAACAAATTTGTATGCTAGTTTTATTTTGTGATATTTTTTATTTTATAAAATAACAAAATTTATTCAGGTAACTCCTATTATATGGTGATATTAAGTCAAATAACTGTCAAGAGTTTTTAAGGTACTTATTTATAAACAAGAAAAAATGAAAAATGTAAATACATATGTATACAAACTTCAGATAATTATTATCTGGGAAAGAATGTTCTTTTTGTGGAGTCTCATTGGTTTTATTTGTAACAATAGTTTTTCCCTTTACCCTCTATTTTTTGGAATGACCATATTTTGGTGTAGGAACTAAAGTTACTAAACAAGTAATTAAAGGTATGAGGTACATGTATTTAACTCATCTGGACCAAAGGTCAGTGTGGAGTATTCTCTTTTCTTCTGTGGTCTATTGTCTATAAACTTTTCATATTTCAATCTTTTTTTTTGTCACAAACCAAATGAAGTAAAACTGATCAAAAATGCTATGGCGGTCCTTGATATATTTTTATGATTTTTCTTCCATTTATAAGTTCAATATGGCTGCTAGAGTCATTGAAGTTGTCTGATTGGCTGAAATTTCAAATCTCTTGTTTTCAGTACCCTCATATGTGATGGACATGTCTGTTTTTGTGTTAATATGAAATAAAACATGGCCACCATTGCAGGACAAATATTTAACATAGGACCCTTGGAAACTACAAACTTGATTAAACCCAATTTGTATTTGAATAATCATTGAATGATCCCTCAGAAAATTTACATTTCACAGGTGGATCAGAAGTCCATATGACTCCCACAGGATAAATTTAACATGACCCTATGGGAAAAAAACATATTTTTTTTTACCAGAAACTACTTCACCATTTGATCCTATGGGGAAAATATTTACATTTTTTTTCTTATCAGAACTATTTGGAATAGGAATAAAAAAAAAAAAAGGTTTTTTTCTCAGAAACTACAAACTTGCTTGAACCCAAACAATGTCTAGTACTTAATACAAACAAGAAAATGTATTTCTAAATGCCAGGTTTAATTATTATGATCTTAGTTGTCAAGATTTTCATATAAACAAAGACATGATAAAAATTTTTGAATTTCAGTATTATTAATGATGGCTTCATGTGTAGTGTTACAGTGCTTCTGTATAAGTGTTCCCCTATGACATGCCTTTAAAGCACAAGTCTGCACCAGTAGTGGATTGTATTTTGGTCAATTTCCTTATTTTGGTATATTTTACATTTATAACACAATGGTAGATACATTTGTATTTCTTCATACTTCTTGTCTTGACCTATATTTTATGGTTGAGTGATATTTGTCTTTTTTTTTGGTGCTTGCATATGTCCTATTTTTGTAGATCAAAGCCTTATAAAAAATAAAACTTAATATATGAATATATGTATAACAGTATTACATCATCCAATCAGAACAAGGGATTTCTGTGGTTGAGGTAATCGACCGTATGTACAATGAAAACTTCACCAGTAAAGATAAGATTAGCACCATGCTTTCCATACAGTGTGAACTTATCAGTTCCAGATTTACCTATAGGCTTGATAAGCTGAAGCCTAGGGCCTCAAAATTTAGGGGGCCTCCGGTCAAGGTGTATAATATTTTTAACACTGTTATTGAACTTTCACACTTATGCTGTCATAACGTACTGTACTTTCTATACAACCCTTCAGGAATTTTTCTTACACAGTTGCACTTCATTTCAGAATATTGCAGAATTTTAACACCCGTCCTCGTCTTCGCATTTATTGAAATTGATTAAGCACACTTGCATCTTCCTCCAGTCGTGAAGGTGGGGAATTGGGAGGGGCCTCACAAGTGGAATAGCCTAGGGCCTCTCTTTATCTAAATCTGGCACTGAAACTTATACTTATACCTATAGTGAGAGAGTTGACCAGTTATTTACTGATATGGTGTTTTTCTATGGGAACTCCTGCTTCCCCCTCCCCACCTCTAAACTTGGTGCCACAATGTACCTAAAGAATTACTTAAAAGTTCTATAAACTTAACATTCCAAATAGAACATGGACAGGATGACATTGTATGCTTGAATGACTTTGCAAAGTCTTTAATAAATAGCATTTCTTGAAAATTGTAATAGCTGCTAAGAATGCTGTATAGAATTATTTAGGATGAAACCAAAAATGTAGACAATTGTTATCTAGTTATTAATGTGTATTTAAGCTAAGCAAGAGGTGTACCATTGTATAAGAACTTTTTTTTTTAATTTTGGGAAAATAAAGGACAGATATGAATTATATTTTAATTCCTGAGTTTATTTGAATTGAATAAAATACTAGTCTGGAACACAAGAATTTGTCTGGTATTTTGACTGGCTGGCTGGCTGGTGTTTAATGCCACTTTTTGTTGAAAATGGCGTTAAACTCCACAAGCCAGCCAGCCAACCAGTCAAAATACCAGACAAATTCTTGTGTTCCAGACTATAATTTTGTTTCTTCTATTTTGAAAGTGAAGTAGACTGTTACATGTTAACTGTAAAACTAGTACTAATTAATACTCGTGTGTTTATAATCCTCAGTGATATATGATGTCAGTAATGAATGGTTATATTTATGGTATGTTTCAATAAAGATTATTTTTATTATATCAGCATGAGACTTGTTTCTATGGTAATGTGTGGCATGATAATAATGATAATAATAATGAATATTTTGCATGGTAGATAAAATTGTAATTTCAGAAATAAGACCAAGTCTTTTATTTTTATCTTTTATGAAAGAATGTGTGTGACAAAAAAATATAGTTACTAATTTTAGTTTTAATAATAATTACTGTAAATTTAATGTGTAAGTCATTTGAATGATTTGATTAAATAAAGAAAACTATTTAGACACTCTTACTTAAAAAACTTCAGCTTGGTTTTGCATTCCAAATTGGTTTGTATTCCAAATTGGTTGTATTCCAAATTGGTTTGTATTCCAAATTGGTTTGTATTCCAAATTGATCATATTTTAATTACATCTGTATAATCATAAAGAAGCTTTGCTTGTGAACTATTCATTCTCAAAGCTCTCTTTCTGATATGTAGTATAATACATTCAAACCAGCCTGTGTGGTCACCTGCTGTAAACAGCTAGTTTAAAACCTTCACTAACACAGTCAGGGGTCACACTTTATCTCATCATATCAGTTTACCACTATATTAACAATCAGTTTTTATTTTAGACTTTTAAGAATTATAGTTAATTAACATTTGATATGTTCTCAATGCATAATTTTTCTAACAAATCATTGAATAATTAACTGTAAATTTGTTACAAAAAATAGCAGAATTACAAAACTACAGCAGCCATGTTTTCAAATAAATGTGTGAATCATTACCAACTGTAACTTGATGGTTCGTGTCTTTCGATCTTGAATAAGTGGTCACATTTCTTATATAATAATTTTTCCTTCTTCCCAACGGTGACCGTTGAATACAAGTTTGAATATAAACATACTGTCATTTGGTAAATTTTCTTTCTTTTTTTTGGTAAGTTGTCTCATTTTAAATGACAATTAATCTTTTCTTTTAAAGAAAGATATAAAATGATCACATTCATATTTTCTCTACTATTGATGATCATGGTTTAGAATATTATCTCAGACATGTTCAAAAACTATTAAAATCTTTTCTTAAAACATTGTATTGAAACAATAAGTCTACTATGAACATTTTTTTGTCAACTCAGTTGGTAACAATTTATTTTTGTACAAGTTTTAGCCATTCTGTGATGTATTTTGAAATAGATTATTTCTGTTATTATTGTGTTCAGAATTCAGTATTGTATCATATCATTTACATTTATTTATCTTCTTGTAAAAACAGTTTTTGTACTTTTCATACATGTCTTAGGACTTGCAGTTTAAGAGAAATAAAAGGTATATAGACATATTATATTTTGTGTTAATACTTAATCTCTAATTGATAGTACATGAGGCAAATTCTGCCACGAGACTTCAAAGTTGTTTTTTTTTTTTTAGCTCACTTAATCCAGAGAGTCTTCGTTGGCGAGAGGATAAATAAAAGCACCCTTTTTGACACTTTGGGCCTCTTGTTCCTTTTGAAGATTGCGGATCGTAAAAATAAAACATCAACTTTTTAGAGGACCATCCAATGAACATTCCCACTAAGTTGGTACCAATTGGCCTGGTAGTTTAGAGGACCATCCAATGAACATTTCTACTAAGTTGGTACCAATTGGCCTAGTAGTTTAGAGGACCATCCAATGAACATTCCTACTAAGTTGGTACCAATTGGCCTAGTAGTTTAGAGGACCATCCAATGAACATTCCCACTAAGTTGGTACCAATTGGCCTAGTAGTTTAGAGGACCATCCAATGAACATTCCTACTAAGTTGGTACCAATTGGCCTAGTAGTTTAGAGGACCATCCAATGAACATTCCCACTAAGTTGGTACCAATTGGCCTAGTAGTTAGAGGACCATCCAATGAACATTCCCACTAAGTTGGTACCAATTGGCCTAGTAGTTTAGAGGACCATCCAATGAACATTCCTACTAAGTTGGTACCAATTGGCCTAGTAGTTTAGAGGACCATCCAATGAACATTCCTACTAAGTTGGTACTAATTGACCTAGTAGTTTAGAGGACCATCCAATGAACATTCCCTCTAAGTTGGTATCCATTGGCCTAGTAGTTTAGAGGACCATCCGATGAACATTTCTACTAAGTTGGTACCAATTGGCCTAGTAGTTTAGAGGACCATCCAATGAATATTCCCTCTAAGTTGGTACCAATTGGCCTAGTAGTTTAGAGGACCATCCAATGAACATTGGTACTAAGTTGGTACCAATTGGCCTAGTAGTTTAGAGGACCATTCAATGAACTTTCATACTAAGTTGGTACTAATTGACCTAGTAGTTTAGAGGACCATCCAATGAACATTCCCTCTTAAGTTGGTACCAATTGGCCTAGTAGTTTAGAGGGCCATCCGATGAACATTTCTACTAAGTTGGTACCAATTGGCCTAGTAGTTTAGAGGACCATCCAATGAACATTCCTACTAAGTTGGTACCAATTGGTCTAGTAGTTTAGAGGACCATCCAATGAACATTCCCTCTTAAGTTGGTACCAATAGGCCTAGTAGTTTAGAGGGCCATCCGATGAACATTTCTACTAAGTTGGTACCAATTGGCCTAGTAGTTTAGAGGACCATCCAATGAACATTCCTACTAAGTTGGTACCAATTGGTCTAGTAGTTTAGAGGACCATCCAATGAACATTCCCACTAAGTTGGTACTAATTGGCCTAGTAGTTTAGAGGACCATCTAATGAACATCCCTACTAAGTTGGTACCAAATGGCCTAGTAGTTAGAGGACCATCCAATGAACATTCCTACTAAGTTGGTACTAATTGTCCTAGCAGTTTAGAGGACCATTCAATGAACATTCCCACTAAGTTGGTACCAATTGACCTAGTAGTTTAGAGGACCATCTAATGAACATCCCTACTAAGTTGGTACCAAATGGCTTAGTAGTTAGAGGACCATCCAATGAACATTCCTACTAAGTTGGTACTAATTGTCCTAGCAGTTTAGAGGACCATTCAATGAACATTCCCACTAAGTTGGTACCAATTGGCCTAGTAGTTTAGAGGACCATTCAATGAACATTCCCACTAAGTTGGTACCAATTGTCCTAGCAGTTTAGAGGACCATTCAATGAACATTCCCACTAAGTTGGTACTAATTAGCCTAGTAGTTTAGAGGACCATCCACTGAACATTCCCACTAAGTTGGTACCAATTGGTCTAGTAGTTTAGAGGACCATCCAATGAACATTCCCACTAAGTTGGTACCAATTGGCCTAGTAGTTTAGAGGACCATTCAATGAACATTCCCACTAAGTTGGTACCAATTGTCCTAGCAGTTTAGAGGACCATTCAATGAACATTCCCACTAAGTTGGTACTAATTGGCCTAGTAGTTTAGAGGACCATTCAATGAACATTCCCACTAAGTTGGTACCAATTGGCCTAGTAGTTTAGAGGACCATTCAATGAACATTCCCACTAAGTTGGTACCAATTGTCCTAGCAGTTTAGAGGACCATTCAATGAACATTCCCACTAAGTTGGTACTAATTGGCCTAGTAGTTTAGAGGACCATCCACTGAACATTCCTACTAAGTTGGTACTAATTGGCCTAGCAGTTTAGAGGACCACCCAATGAACATTCCTACTAAGTTGGTACCAATTGGCCTAGCAGTTTAGAGGACCATTCAATGAACATTCCCACTAAGTTGGTACAAATTGGCCTAGTAGTTTTAGAGGACCATCTAATGAACATTCCCACTAAGTTGGTACCAATTGGCCTAGTAGTTTAGAGGACCATCCAATGAACATTCCCACTAAGTTGGTACTAATTGGCCTAGTAGTTTAGAGGACCATCCACTGAACATTCCTACTAAGTTGGTACCAATTGGCCTAGTAGTTTAGAGGACCATCTAATGAACATCCCTACTAAGTTGGTACCAAATGGCCTAGTAGTTAGAGGACCATCCAATGAACATTCCTACTAAGTTGGTATTAATTGGCCTAGTAGTTTAGAGGACCATCCAATGAACATTCCTACTAAGTTGGTACTAATTGGCCTAGTAGTTTAGAGGACCATCCAATGAACATTCCCACTAAGTTGGTACCAATTGACCTAGTAGTTTAGAGGACCATCCAATGAACATTCCTACTAAGTTGGTACCAATTGGTCTAGTAGTTTAGAGGACCATCCAATGAACATTCCCACTAAGTTGGTACTAATTGGCCTAGTAGTTTAGAGGACCATCTAATGAACATCCCTACTAAGTTGGTACCAAATGGCCTAGTAGTTAGAGGACCATCCAATGAACATTCCTACTAAGTTGGTACTAATTGGCCTAGTAGTTTAGAGGACCATCTAATGAACATCCCTACTAAGTTGGTACCAAATGGCCTAGTAGTTAGAGGACCATCCAATGAACATTCCTACTAAGTTGGTACCAATTGGCCTAGTAGTTTAGAGGACCATCTAATGAACATCCCTACTAAGTTGGTACCAAATGGCCTAGTAGTTAGAGGACCATCCAATGAACATTCCTACTAAGTTGGTACTAATTGTCCTAGCAGTTTAGAGGACCATTCAATGAACATTCCCACTAAGTTGGTACCAATTGGCCTAGTAGTTTAGAGGACCATTCAATGAACATTCCCACTAAGTTGGTACCAATTGTCCTAGCAGTTTAGAGGACCATTCAATGAACATTCCTACTAAGTTGGTACAAATTGGCCTAGTAGTTTTAGAGGACCATCTAATGAACATTCCCACTAAGTTGGTACCAATTGGCCTAGTAGTTTAGAGGACCACCCAATGAACATTCCTACTAAGTTGGTACCAATTGGCCTAGCAGTTTAGAGGACCATTCAATGAACATTCCCACTAAGTTGGTACAAATTGGCCTAGTAGTTTTAGAGGACCATCTAATGAACATTCCCACTAAGTTGGTACCAATTGGCCTAGTAGTTTAGAGAACCATCCAATGAACATTCCCACTAAGTTGGTACTAATTGGCCTAGTAGTTTAGAGGACCATCCACTGAACATTCCTACTAAGTTGGTACCAATTGGCCTAGTAGTTTAGAGGACCATCTAATGAACATCCCTACTAAGTTGGTACCAAATGGCCTAGTAGTTAGAGGACCATCCAATGAACATTCCTACTAAGTTGGTACTAATTGGCCTAGTAGTTTAGAGGACCATCCAATGAACATTCCTACTAAGTTGGTACTAATTGGCCTAGTAGTTTAGAGGACCATCCAATGAACATTCCCACTAAGTTGGTACCAATTGACCTAGTAGTTTAGAGGACCATCCAATGAACATTCCTACTAAGTTGGTACCAATTGGTCTAGTAGTTTAGAGGACCATCCAATGAACATTCCCACTAAGTTGGTACTAATTGGCCTAGTAGTTTAGAGGACCATCTAATGAACATCCCTACTAAGTTGGTACCAAATGGCCTAGTAGTTTAGAGGACCATCCAATGAACATTCCTACTAAGTTGGTACTAATTGGCCTAGTAGTTTAGAGGACCATCTAATGAACATCCCTACTAAGTTGGTACCAAATGGCCTAGTAGTTAGAGGACCATCCAATGAACATTCCTACTAAGTTGGTACCAATTGGCCTAGTAGTTTAGAGGACCATCTAATGAACATCCCTACTAAGTTGGTACCAAATGGCCTAGTAGTTAGAGGACCATCCAATGAACATTCCTACTAAGTTGGTACTAATTGTCCTAGCAGTTTAGAGGACCATTCAATGAACATTCCCACTAAGTTGGTACCAATTGGCCTAGTAGTTTAGAGGACCATTCAATGATTCAATGAACATTCCCACTAAGTTGGTACTAATTGGTCTAGTAGTTTAGAGGACCATCCAATGAACATTCCCACTAAGTTGGTACCAATTGGTCTAGTAGTTAGAGGACCATCCAATGAACATTCCCACTAAGTTGGTACCAATTGGTCTAGTAGTTTAGAGGACCATCCAATGAACATTCCCACTAAGTTGGTACCAAATGGCCTAGTAGTTAGAGGACCATCTAATGAACATTCCCACTAAGTTGGTACCAATTGGTCTAGTAGTTTAGAGGACCATCCAATGAACATTCCCACTAAGTTGGTACCAAATGGCCTAGTAGTTAGAGGACCATCCAATGAACATTCCCACTAAGTTGGTACCAATTGGTCTAGTAGTTTAGAGGACCATCCAATGAACATTCCTACTAAGTTGGTACTAATTAGCCTAGTAGTTTAGAGGACCATCCAATGAACATTCCTACTAAGTTGGTACCAATTGGCCTAGTAGTTTAGAGGACCATCTAATGAACATCCCTACTAAGTTGGTACCAAATGGCCTAGTAGTTAGAGGACCATCCAATGAACATTCCTACTAAGTTGGTACTAATTGTCCTAGCAGTTTAGAGGACCATTCAATGAACATTCCCACTAAGTTGGTACCAATTGGCCTAGTAGTTTAGAGGACCATCTAATGAACATTCCCACTAAGTTGGTACCAATTGGTCTAGTAGTTTAGAGGACCATCCAATGAACATTCCCACTAAGTTGGTACCAAATGGCCTAGTAGTTAGAGGACCATCTAATGAACATTCCCACTAAGTTGGTACCAATTGGTCTAGTAGTTTAGAGGACCATCCAATGAACATTCCCACTAAGTTGGTACCAATTGGTCTAGTAGTTAGAGGACCATCCAATGAACATTCCCACTAAGTTGGTACCAATTGGTCTAGTAGTTTAGAGGACCATCCAATGAACATTCCCACTAAGTTGGTACCAAATGGCCTAGTAGTTAGAGGACCATCTAATGAACATTCCCACTAAGTTGGTACCAATTGGTCTAGTAGTTTAGAGGACCATCCAATGAACATTCCCACTAAGTTGGTACCAAATGGCCTAGTAGTTAGAGGACCATCCAATGAACATTCCCACTAAGTTGGTACCAATTGGTCTAGTAGTTTAGAGGACCATCCAATGAACATTCCTACTAAGTTGGTACTAATTAGCCTAGTAGTTTAGAGGACCATCCAATGAACATTCCTACTAAGTTGGTACCAATTGGCCTAGTAGTTTAGAGGACCATCTAATGAACATCCCTACTAAGTTGGTACCAAATGGCCTAGTAGTTAGAGGACCATCCAATGAACATTCCTACTAAGTTGGTACTAATTGTCCTAGCAGTTTAGAGGACCATTCAATGAACATTCCCACTAAGTTGGTACCAATTGGCCTAGTAGTTTAGAGGACCATCTAATGAACATTCCCACTAAGTTGGTACCAATTGGTCTAGTAGTTTAGAGGACCATCCAATGAACATTCCCACTAAGTTGGTACCAAATGGCCTAGTAGTTAGAGGACCATCTAATGAACATTCCCACTAAGTTGGTACCAATTGGTCTAGTAGTTTAGAGGACCATCCAATGAACATTCCCACTAAGTTGGTACCAAATGGCCTAGTAGTTAGAGGACCATCCAATGAACATTCCCACTAAGTTGGTACCAATTGGTCTAGTAGTTTAGAGGACCATCCAATGAACATTCCTACTAAGTTGGTACTAATTAGCCTAGTAGTTTAGAGGACCATCCAATGAACATTCCTACTAAGTTGGTACCAATTGGCCTAGTAGTTTAGAGGACCATCTAATGAACATCCCTACTAAGTTGGTACCAAATGGCCTAGTAGTTAGAGGACCATCCAATGAACATTCCTACTAAGTTGGTACTAATTGTCCTAGCAGTTTAGAGGACCATTCAATGAACATTCCCACTAAGTTGGTACTAATTAGCCTAGTAGTTTAGAGGACCATTCAATGAACATCCCTACTAAGTTGGTACCAATTGGTCTAGTAGTTTAGAGGACCATCCAATGAACATTCCCACTAAGTTGGTACCAAATGGCCTAGTAGTTAGAGGACCATCCAATGAACATTCCCACTAAGTTGGTACCAATTGGTCTAGTAGTTTAGAGGACCATCCAATGAACATTCCCACTAAGTTGGTACCAAATGGCCTAGTAGTTAGAGGACCATCTAATGAACATTCCCACTAAGTTGGTACCAATTGGTCTAGTAGTTTAGAGGACCATCCAATGAACATTCCCACTAAGTTGGTACCAATTGGTCTAGTAGTTAGAGGACCATCCAATGAACATTCCCACTAAGTTGGTACCAATTGGTCTAGTAGTTTAGAGGACCATCCAATGAACATTCCCACTAAGTTGGTACCAAATGGCCTAGTAGTTAGAGGACCATCTAATGAACATTCCCACTAAGTTGGTACCAATTGGTCTAGTAGTTTAGAGGACCATCCAATGAACATTCCCACTAAGTTGGTACCAATTGGTCTAGTAGTTAGAGGACCATCCAATGAACATTCCCACTAAGTTGGTACCAATTGGTCTAGTAGTTTAGAGGACCATCCAATGAACATTCCCACTAAGTTGGTACCAAATGGCCTAGTAGTTAGAGGACCATCTAATGAACATTCCCACTAAGTTGGTACCAATTGGTCTAGTAGTTTAGAGGACCATCCAATGAACATTCCCACTAAGTTGGTACCAAATGGCCTAGTAGTTAGAGGACCATCCAATGAACATTCCCACTAAGTTGGTACCAATTGGTCTAGTAGTTTAGAGGACCATCCAATGAACATTCCCACTAAGTTGGTACTAATTAGCCTAGTAGTTTAGAGGACCATCCAATGAACATCCCTACTAAGTTGGTACCAAATGGCCTAGTAGTTAGAGGACCATCCAATGAACATTCCTACTAAGTTGGTACTAATTAGCCTAGTAGTTTAGAGGACCATCCAATGAACATTCCTACTAAGTTGGTACTAATTGGTCTAGTAGTTTAGAGGACCATCCAATGAACATTCCTACTAAGTTGGTACCAATTGGTCTAGTAGTTTAGAGGACCATTCAATGAACATTCCCACTAAGTTGGTACTAATTGGCCTAGCAGTTTAGAGGACCATTCAATGAACATTCCCACTAAGTTGGTACTAATTGTCCTAGCAGTTTAGAGGACCATTCAATGAACATTCCCACTAAGTTGGTACCAATTGGCCTAGTAGTTTAGAGGACCATTCAATGAACATTCCCACTAAGTTGGTACCAATTGTCCTAGCAGTTTAGAGGACCATTCAATGAACATTCCTACTAAGTTGGTACTAATTGGCCTAGCAGTTTAGAGGACCATCCAATGAACATTCCCACTAAGTTGGTACCAATTGTCCTAGCAGTTTAGAGGACCATTCAATGAACATTCCTACTAAGTTGGTACTAATTAGCCTAGTAGTTTAGAGGACCATTCAATGAACATCCCTACTAAGTTGGTACCAAATGGCCTAGTAGTTTAGAGGACCACCCAATGAACATTCCCACTAAGTTGGTACCAAATGGCCTAGTAGTTTAGAGGACCACCCAATGAACATTCCCACTAAGTTGGTACCAAATGGCCTAGTAGTTTAGAGGACCACCCAATGAACATCCCTACTAAGTTGGTACCAAATGGCCTAGTAGTTAGAGGACCATCCAATGAACATTCCCACTAAGTTGGTACCAAATGGCCTAGTAGTTTAGAGGACCACCCAATGAACATTCCTACTAAGTTGGTACCAATTGGCCTAGCAGTTTAGAGGACCATTCAATGAACATTCCCACTAAGTTGGTACAAATTGGCCTAGTAGTTTAGAGGACCATTCAATGAACATTCCCACTAAGTTGGTACTAATTAGCCTAGTAGTTTAGAGGACCATTCAATGAACATTCCCACTAAGTTGGTACAAATTGGCCTAGTAGTTTAGAGGACCATTCAATGAACATTCCTACTAAGTTGGTACCAATTGGCCTAGTAGTTTAGAGGACCATCTAATGAACATCCCTACTAAGTTGGTACCAAATGGCCTAGTAGTTAGAGGACCATCCAATGAACATTCCTACTAAGTTGGTACCAATTGGCCTAGCAGTTTAGAGGACCATTCAATGAACATTCCCACTAAGTTGGTACAAATTGGCCTAGTAGTTTTAGAGGACCATCTAATGAACATTCCCACTAAGTTGGTACCAATTGGCCTAGTAGTTTAGAGGACCATCCAATGAACATTCCTACTAAGTTGGTACCAATTGGCCTAGCAGTTTAGAGGACCATTCAATGAACATTCCCACTAAGTTGGTACAAATTGGCCTAGTAGTTTTAGAGGACCATCTAATGAACATTCCCACTAAGTTGGTACCAATTGGCCTAGTAGTTTAGAGGACCATCCAATGAACATTCCCACTAAGTTGGTACTAATTGGCCTAGTAGTTTAGAGGACCATCCACTGAACATTCCTACTAAGTTGGTACCAATTGGCCTAGTAGTTTAGAGGACCATCTAATGAACATCCCTACTAAGTTGGTACCAAATGGCCTAGTAGTTAGAGGACCATCCAATGAACATTCCTACTAAGTTGGTACTAATTGGCCTAGTAGTTTAGAGGACCATCCAATGAACATTCCTACTAAGTTGGTACTAATTGGCCTAGTAGTTTAGAGGACCATCCAATGAACATTCCCACTAAGTTGGTACCAATTGACCTAGTAGTTTAGAGGACCATCCAATGAACATTCCTACTAAGTTGGTATCAATTGGCCTAGTAGTTTTGGAGAAGATTAAAGTGTGAAAAGTTTACAGACAGCAATGGATGCAAAGTGATGACAATAGCTCATCTGACCGTTTGCGTTAGATGAGTTTAAAACTAAATTGGAAATAATCTTTTACATGAAACTGACAAATTGTGATTTTTATTACAGCCCCTTGCTGTTGAACTGCATCCTTGTCAATTCAAGAAATATAAGGAAACAGATATTGCTGTCATGTTTAGATCATTAACTATTTGTGCAAAAAAAAACCCAACAAAATATATTTTTTGTATTACATTTAATGCCTTCTCCTTAAAACAACAATGCTGTATAAATATCTTAAAACAACAATGCTGTATAAATATCTTAAAACAACAAAAACTTTTGGCAATCAAAGTTAAAAGTACATAATTAATATCTAACAAAAATATCACTTTAAATCATAATGCGTAATTTATATCTAAAGTAACCACAAAATGAATACAATTAATAACAATGTTGTCTAGGATACATGACAAAGTCAAAACATTAAATTAACTAGCATTGCAATCACCATAGCAACGATCCTTCATTACTTTAAAAATTGTGTACTGTACTGCATCTAAGTTCAATTACAGTAAAAATATGCAGATATTTATATAGTGTATTGCACAATAAGTTAATTAAAAGATAATGAGGGCTGTCAGAATGTAAATGATGATCAACACCACACAATAGTCCATATGCACATTCCCGATTTCATTTTAAAATTGGGACCGCCGTGCTCGTGATCATATGGTAGATGGATTAACAATCACCACTAAAGTTGTGAGTTCGAATCCTGCCCATGGCGGGGTGTACTAAATACAACATTAATGTGATAAAGTTTGTCAGTGACTTGCGACAGGTCGGTGATTTTCTCCGGGTACTCCTGTAACCTCCACCAATAGAACTGGTATATTGTTGAAAGTAGCATTAAACACCATAACCCTATCCCCCAATACATTCTAAAATTATACCATTTTTTAAGTTTTTTTTTTAACTAATAATATTTTCTCAAAAAAGGGCAACAACTCTTCAGCTTTTCTAAAGGTTGATACTAGCATATACATCTATGTAAATTTTCCTCTGAGTTTCAATTATCTGACTACAGATGTACATATACAAGGAGATGAACATATCCTCCCCTTTTTAAAGTCGGTGAATAAAAACAAATCACTAGAATTAAACCCAAACAAAATGCTTCCACCGATATTTTTCTACATTTGTAAATAAGATAACACTTCTCTCTGTTGTCTCCCACTTCTCCCTGTGAGCTCTCTGAAAGAAAGGTAATTTCTCCCTCTAATTTGAAAGTAGTGAGAGACCAGCAACCACAGTAACATGCCAAGGTAAAGTTAGTGTTCTATTGACAATAATGAGCATACAACATGTTATTATACCTGTGAAAAATGTATCAGAACTGTCTACAATACTAATAAATATACTGACAAAAAAAAAAACAACTAACAAATGGCACCAGTTTTCATCTACATGAAATATCTATACATGTATTAACATTTTCCCTGATGTAAATCATTAGTATAGTTATCTTCCTTCATCATGGTAGACAAGAGAAATAGTTAATCTCATTCTTATGTTGTAAGGAACAAAGGGAAACTATTTGTAATACTTCCTGATCAAGGGAGATAACCTACTCATGTTTCTCATCATTATATATATACAAAATGTAATACAATGTAGAAGATGTGAAATAAATATAATTATATCACAAAAACATATTCACCATCTTTTTTTAAATACTAATACGGATAAGGTGTTTATTTAATTTATCACAACTAAAAAGTTAAAACATTTGATTTAAATAAAGTAAAATATGTGATTAAAATTAGTATACTGGAACATGTCTAAGTGAGTACTTGTCAGGGTGTGAGGAATAACACCAATGAAAGTGGTGTTGCTTAACTTGATTTTTATCTGAGTTTTAGATGTAATTTCTGTCATATTCACTAACATTTACTTCCTTTTGTCTTACATTAAATAAGGGTAATAACAAAATTACCGCACTCCGAACAATCTTCCAAAGGGAAAGTCAAAACTCATAAGTATATAAACAGACAAAATCAGTCAACAACCGGAAAACTGTGAAAACCATAATGACCCTGACTTGGTACAGGCATTTCTAAAGAAATGGTGGGTTGAATCAGATTTTAAAGCGCCAAACCTCCCGCTTTCATTACGGCTCAAAGGTTCCGGCTGTCACTATAACAGTATTTATAACAATACTGGAACAAAATAGGTAACATAATTGTCAAAGCAGTACCAAATTCAGTGAGTCTATTTTCTATTTTCAAATATAAATCAATTTAACATATCTCTTCTTTATTCAAATAAATAAATAAATCATACATGACTATTATTATTAATGACCAGTCACAAAATATATTTAGACCACATTAAGTCACTTTTATTTCAAGTACAATTACAATGATCATTGTTTGAGATCGTTGTAAGTAAAAAAAATATTTTGCAGTTGTATAAAAACTGGTTGTAAATCACATTATAGAGGTATGTGTACTTTTATATTTAAAGTATGTTTAACATCTACTGTAATTAATTCTTTAAAAATACATCGTAAAATTATACAAAAATAAATATTCCATAAAGAGAATTAAAATTCCTGCTTGGCCCGAACATCTTGAATCATGCTAGTACAATGGCTGAAGTATCCTTTACCACTTTCATGTAAACATAAAGACCATATTATAACAGGAGAAACAGCCAACAAACAAGCCATCAATAACATAGAATTCCTTAACATCTTATTATTAACACTGCTACCTGGTCTGAAATAACAATACAAGACATCAATAACATAGAATTCCTTAACATCTTATTATTAACACTGCTACCAGGTCTGAAATAACAATACAAGACATCAATAACATAGAATTCCTTAACATCTTATTATTAACACTGCTACCTGGTCTGAAATAACAATACAAGACATCAATAACAGAGAATTCCTTAACATCTTATTATTAACACTGCTACCAGGTCTGAAATAACAATACAAGACATCAATAACATAGAATTCCTTAACATCTTATTATTAACACTGCTACCTGGTCTGAAATAACAATACAAGCCATCAATAACATAGAATTCCTTAACATCTTATTATTAACACTGCTACCTGGTCTGAAATAACAATACAAGACATCAATAACAGAGAATTCCTTAACATCTTATTATTAACACTGCTACCAGGTCTGAAATAACAATACAAGACATCAATAACATAGAATTCCTTAACATCTTATTATTAACACTGCTACCTGGTCTGAAATAACAATACAAGACATCAATAACATAGAATTCCTTAACATCTTATTATTAACACTGCTACCAGGTCTGAAATAACAATACAAGACATCAATAACAGAGAATTCCTTAACATCTTATTATTAACACTGCTACCTGGTCTGAAATAACAATACAAGACATCAATAACATAGAATTCCTTAACATCTTATTATTAACACTGCTACCAGGTCTGAAATAACAATACAAGACATCAATAACAGAGAATTCCTTAACATCTTATTATTAACACTGCTACCTGGTCTGAAATAACAATACAAGACATCAATAACATAGAATTCCTTAACATCTTATTATTAACACTGCTACCTGGTCTGAAATAACAATACAAGACATCAATAACATAGAATTCCTTAACATCTTATTATTAACACTGCTACCTGGTCTGAAATAACAATACAAGACATCAATAACATAGAATTCCTTAACATCTTATTATTAACACTGCTACCAGGTCTGAAATAACAATACAAGACATCAATAACAGAGAATTCCTTAACATCTTATTATTAACACTGCTACCTGGTCTGAAATAACAATACAAGACATCAATAACATAGAATTCCTTAACATCTTATTATTAACACTGCTACCAGGTCTGAAATAACAATACAAGACATCAATAACATAGAATTCCTTAACATCTTATTATTAACACTGCTACCTGGTCTGAAATAACAATACAAGACATCAATAACATAGAATTCCTTAACATCTTATTATTAACACTGCTACCAGGTCTGAAATAACAATACAAGACATCAATAACATAGAATTCCTTAACATCTTATTATTAACACTGCTACCTGGTCTGAAATAACAATACAATACATCAATAACATAGAATTCCTTAACATCTTATTATTAACACTGCTACCTGGTCTAAAATAACAATACAAGACATCAATAACATAGAATTCCTTAACATCTTATTATTAACACTGCTACCTGGTCTGAAATAACAATACAAGACATCAATAACATAGAATTCCTTAACATCTTATTATTAACACTGCTACCTGGTCTGAAATAACAATACAAGACATCAATAACATAGAATTCCTTAACATCTTATTATTAACACTGCTACCAGGTCTGAAATAACAATACAAGACATCAATAACATAGAATTCCTTAACATCTTATTATTAACACTGCTACCTGGTCTGAAATAACAATACAAGACATCAATAACATAGAATTCCTTAACATCTTATTATTAACACTGCTACCTGGTCTGAAATAACAATACAAGACATCAATAACAGAGAATTCCTTAACATCTTATTATTAACACTGCTACCTGGTCTGAAATAACAATACAAGACATCAATAACATAGAATTCCTTAACATCTTATTATTAACACTGCTACCTGGTCTGAAATAACAATACAAGACATCAATAACAGAGAATTCCTTAACATCTTATTATTAACACTGCTACCTGGTCTGAAATAACAATACAAGACATCAATAACATAGAATTCCTTAACATCTTATTATTAACACTGCTACCAGGTCTGAAATAACAATACAAGACATCAATAACATAGAATTCCTTAACATCTTATTATTAACACTGCTACCTGGTCTGAAATAACAATACAAGACATCAATAACATAGAATTCCTTAACATCTTATTATTAACACTGCTACCAGGTCTGAAATAACAATACAAGACATCAATAACATAGAATTCCTTAACATCTTATTATTAACACTGCTACCAGGTCTGAAATAACAATACAAGACATTAATAACATAGAATTCCTTAACATCTTATTATTAACACTGCTACCTGGTCTGAAATAACAATACAAGACATTAATAACATAGAATTCCTTAACATCTTATTATTAACACTGCTACCTGGTCTGAAATAACAAGACATCAATAACATAGAATTCCTTAACATTTTATTATTAACACTGCTACTTGGTCTGAAATAACAATACAAGACATCAATAACAGAGAATTCCTTAACATCTTATTATTAACACTGCTACCAGGTCTGAAATAACAATACAAGACATCAATAACATTGAATTCCTTAACATTTTATTATTAACACTGCTACCAGGTCTGAAATAACAATACAAGACATCAATAACATAGAATTCCTTAACATCTTATTATTAATACTGCTACCTGGTCTGAAATAACAATACAAGACATCAATAACATAGAATTCCTTAACATCTTATTATTAACACTGCTACCAGGTCTGAAATAACAATACAAGACATCAACAACATAGAATTCCTTAACATCTTATTATTAACACTGCTACCTGGTCTGAAATAACAATACAAGACATCAATAACAGAGAATTCCTTAACATCTTATTATTAACACTGCTACCTGGTCTGAAATAACAATACAAGACATCAATAACAGAGAATTCCTTAACATCTTATTATTAACACTGCTACCTGGTCTGAAATAACAATACAAGACATCAATAACAGAGAATTCCTTAACATCTTATTATTAACACTGCTACCTGGTCTGAAATAACAATACAAGACATCAATAACATAGAATTCCTTAACATCTTATTATTAACACTGCTACCAGGTCTGAAATAACAATACAAGACATCAATAACAGAGAATTCCTTAACATCTTATTATTAACACTGCTACCAGGTCTGAAATAACAATACAAGACATCAATAACATAGAATTCCTTAACATCTTATTATTAACACTGCTACCTGGTCTGAAATAACAATACAAGACATCAATAACATAGAATTCCTTAACATCTTATTATTAACACTGCTACCAGGTCTGAAATAACAATACAAGACATTAATAACATAGAATTCCTTAACATCTTATTATTAACACTGCTACCTGGTCTGAAATAACAATACAAGACATCAATAACATAGAATTCCTTAACATCTTATTATTAACACTGCTACCAGGTCTGAAATAACAATACAAGACATTAATAACATAGAATTCCTTAACATCTTATTATTAACACTGCTACCTGGTCTGAAATAACAATACAAGACATCAATAACATAGAATTCCTTAACATCTTATTATTAACACTGCTACCTGGTCTGAAATAACAATACAAGACATCAATAACATAGAATTCCTTAACATCTTATTATTAACACTGCTACCTGGTCTGAAATAACAAGACATCAATAACATAGAATTCCTTAACATTTTATTATTAACACTGCTACCTGGTCTGAAATAACAATACAAGACATCAATAACAGAGAATTCCTTAACATCTTATTATTAACACTGCTACCAGGTCTGAAATAACAATACAAGACATCAATAACATAGAATTCCTTAACATTTTATTATTAACACTGCTACCAGGTCTGAAATAACAATACAAGACATCAATAACATAGAATTCCTTAACATCTTATTATTAACACTGCTACCTGGTCTGAAATAACAATACAAGACATCAATAACATAGAATTCCTTAACATCTTATTATTAACACTGCTACCAGGTCTGAAATAACAATACAAGACATCAATAACATAGAATTCCTTAACATCTTATTATTAACACTGCTACCTGGTCTGAAATAACAATACAAGACATCAATAACATAGAATTCCTTAACATCTTATTATTAACACTGCTACCTGGTCTGAAATAACAATACAAGACATCAATAACAGAGAATTCCTTAACATCTTATTATTAACACTGCTACCTGGTCTGAAATAACAATACAAGACATCAATAACATAGAATTCCTTAACATCTTATTATTAACACTGCTACCAGGTCTGAAATAACAATACAAGACATCAATAACATAGAATTCCTTAACATCTTATTATTAACACTGCTACCAGGTCTGAAATAACAATACAAGACATCAATAACATAGAATTCCTTAACATCTTATTATTAACACTGCTACCAGGTCTGAAATAACAATACAAGACATCAATAACAGAGAATTCCTTAACATCTTATTATTAACACTGCTACCTGGTCTGAAATAACAATACAAGACATCAATAACATAGAATTCCTTAACATCTTATTATTAAAACTGCTACCTGGTCTGAAATAACAAGACATCAATAACATAGAATTCCTTAACATTTTATTATTAACACTGCTA
This sequence comes from Bathymodiolus septemdierum, assembly GCA_963383655.1. Classification (NCBI taxonomy): domain Eukaryota; kingdom Metazoa; phylum Mollusca; class Bivalvia; order Mytilida; family Modiolidae; genus Bathymodiolus; species Bathymodiolus septemdierum. Next base: position 95,645,511 of record OY726522.1, on the reverse strand, counting down.
CCAGGTCTGAAATAACAATACAAGACATCAATAACAGAGAATTCCTTAACATCTTATTATTAACACTGCTACCTGGTCTGAAATAACAATACAAGACATCAATAACATAGAATTCCTTAACATCTTATTATTAACACTGCTACCTGGTCTGAAATAACAATACAAGACATCAATAACAGAGAATTCCTTAACATCTTATTATTAACACTGCTACCTGGTCTGAAATAACAATACAAGACATCAATAACATAGAATTCCTTAACATCTTATTATTAACACTGCTACCAGGTCTGAAATAACAATACAAGACATCAATAACATAGAATTCCTTAACATCTTATTATTAACACTGCTACCAGGTCTGAAATAACAATACAAGACATCAATAACATAGAATTCCTTAACATCTTATTATTAACACTGCTACCAGGTCTGAAATAACAATACAAGACATCAATAACAGAGAATTCCTTAACATCTTATTATTAACACTGCTACCTGGTCTGAAATAACAATACAAGACATCAATAACATAGAATTCCTTAACATCTTATTATTAACACTGCTACCAGGTCTGAAATAACAATACAAGACATCAATAACATAGAATTCCTTAACATCTTATTATTAACACTGCTACCTGGTCTGAAATAACAATACAAGACATCAATAACATAGAATTCCTTAACATCTTATTATTAACACTGCTACCAGGTCTGAAATAACAATACAAGACATCAATAACATAGAATTCCTTAATATCTTATTATTAACACTGCTACCAGGTCTGAAATAACAATACAAGACATCAATAACATAGAATTCCTTAACATCTTATTATTAACACTGCTACCAGGTCTGAAATAACAATACAAGACATCAATAACATAGAATTCCTTAACATCTTATTATTAACACTGCTACCTGGTCTGAAATAACAATACAAGACATCAATAACATAGAATTCCTTAACATCTTATTATTAACACTGCTACCAGGTCTGAAATAACAATACAAGACATCAATAACATAGAATTCCTTAACATCTTATTATTAACACTGCTACCTGGTCTGAAATAACAATACAAGACATCAATAACAGAGAATTCCTTAACATCTTATTATTAACACTGCTACCAGGTCTGAAATAACAATACAAGACATCAATAACATAGAATTCCTTAACATCTTATTATTAACACTGCTACCTGGTCTGAAATAACAATACAAGACATCAATAACAGAGAATTCCTTAACATCTTATTATTAACACTGCTACCTGGTCTGAAATAACAATACAATACATCAATAACATAGAATTCCTTAACATCTTATTATTAACACTGCTACCTGGTCTGAAATAACAATACAAGACATCAATAACAGAGAATTCCTTAACATCTTATTATTAACACTGCTACCTGGTCTGAAATAACAATACAAGACATCAATAACATAGAATTCCTTAACATCTTATTATTAACACTGCTACCTGGTCTGAAATAACAATACAAGACATCAATAACATAGAATTCCTTAACATCTTATTATTAACACTGCTACCAGGTCTGAAATAACAATACAAGACATCAATAACAGAGAATTCCTTAACATCTTATTATTAACACTGCTACCTGGTCTGAAATAACAATACAAGACATCAATAACATAGAATTCCTTAACATCTTATTATTAACACTGCTACCTGGTCTGAAATAACAATACAAGACATCAATAACATAGAATTCCTTAACATCTTATTATTAACACTGCTACCTGGTCTGAAATAACAATACAAGACATCAATAACATAGAATTCCTTAACATCTTATTATTAACACTGCTACCTGGTCTGAAATAACAAGACATCAGTTACTATTAATATAACAACATATTTCACAGTATATCAGATTTATGTTGTACAAGGCCAAAAAATGGATAGAAATGGGAGATTTACCAAGTCTTTGTCAATCATTTCACTAAGTACTAATTAAACTTGATCCTGCGACAATGAACTTATATTGTCTTTGCCTTACTTTTAATTATTTTGTCCAATGAAATCTGATTCTAAGACATAATATTAACAAGAAATCATCATCATCATTTTCAAATGAAACCAGACAATAAATGAGTGATTGTTATTAAATGCCAAATGAGCCTTTCAAAAGTTGCATTTAAATGAGATGTTGATGTCTGCATTGTACTTGACCAACATGCTTAGTTGGATCTTTATAGTACTAGCTCTCTGAAACAACAGTCCGTGGGTAGACATGTCGCTCCACTCGGACACATTATTCTGATTCCAAGCAAACCAGTCTTTGCTCTTTTTCCTTAATGTTGCATGCTTTGCAGAGAAGTAACAAATACCTATTTCAGTCGGTCGGGTCAAACCAATGACTTCAAAAATTTGCATGTGTTGCTTCTCCGCTAAGCAAGCAGCATTAAGGAGAAAGAACAAAGACTGGTTGGCTTGGAATCAGAATAATGTGTCCGAGTGGAGCAACATGTCTACCCACGGACTGTTGTTTCAGTGAGCTTGCACTATGAAAATTCAACTAAGCATGTTGGTCTAGAACAAAGCAGACCTCATCATCATCTCATTGAAAATTACCTTGTTCTTGCCATGATATAGCTGAAAAATTGCTGAATTGGCATTAAATGACAATCACTCGCTCACTATTATGAGTATCATATAGATAAATCTACAATTTTCAATATTACTTTTAAATACAAACCTTCCTATGTTAGTAAATCTAGATATACCAATCCATGTCATCATTATCAGTACACCTGACATCTCTCTGTAAAAGAAAGGAGAAAATATTTTAGAACTACATGTATTTGAAATACCAATTATAAACATTATTACATTTTTATTAATTAATCATTTTTACAGAATTTGTTTCTTTATTCAGCACATTTTTTAATCATAAGTTTTGTAATTTATGAAAATAAATAAAACCTTGATTTCCGTCTTTGTTTTACTAGCAGACATGTTTCATACTTGTTTGTACTTAACTCACATATATATAGTACATGTTTTACACACAACTAGCACACATATGTGAGGGAGTGTAAGGACAGAAAACTCTATGCAAGAGATTGTAGAATGAATAATATGCTTTGCCTCTCTTATAATTCTTAAAATTTAAGGCAAAGTATATGGCCCAAGTAGAGGACCTTTAGACCATTGTACCCCTAGTAGTTTATCTCCACATAAGTAGAGGACCTTTAGACCATTGTACCCCTAGTAGTTTATCTCCACATAAGTAGAGGACCTTTAGACCATTGTACCCCTAGTAGTTTATCTCCACATAAGTAGAGGACCTTTAGACCATTGTACCCCTAGTAGTTTATCTCCACATAAGTAGAGGACCTTTAGACCATTGTACCCCTAGTAGTTTATCTCCACATAAGTAGAGGACCTTTAGACCATTGTACCCCTAGTAGTTTATCTCCACATAAGTAGAGGACCTTTAGACCATTGTACCCCTAGTAGTTTATCTCCACATAAGTAGAGGACCTTTAGACCATTGTACCCCTAGTAGTTTATCTCCACATAAGTAGAGGACCTTTAGACCATTGTACCCCTAGTAGTTTATCTCCACATAAGTAGAGGACCTTTAGACCATTGTACCCCTAGTAGTTTATCTCCACATAAGTAGAGGACCTTTAGACCATTGTACCCCTAGTAGTTTATCTCCACATAAGTAGAGGACCTTTAGACCATTGTACCCCTAGTAGTTTATCTCCACATAAGTAGAGGACCTTTAGACCATTGTACCCCTAGTAGTTTATCTCCACATAAGTAGAGGACCTTTAGACCATTGTACCCCTAGTAGTTTATCTCCACATAAGTAGAGGACCTTTAGACCATTGTACCCCTAGTAGTTTATCTCCACATAAGTAGAGGACCTTTAGACCATTGTACCCCTAGTAGTTTATCTCCACATAAGTAGAGGACCTTTAGACCATTGTACCCCTAGTAGTTTATCTCCACATAAGTAGAGGACCTTTAGACCATTGTACCCCTAGTAGTTTATCTCCACATAAGTAGAGGACCTTTAGACCATTGTACCCCTAGTAGTTTATCTCCACATAAGTAGAGGACCTTTAGACCATTGTACCCCTAGTAGTTTATCTCCACATAAGTAGAGGACCTTTAGACCATTGTACCCCTAGTAGTTTATCTCCACATAAGTAGAGGACCTTTAGACCATTGTACCCCTAGTAGTTTATCTCCACATAAGTAGAGGACCTTTAGACCATTGTACCCCTAGTAGTTTATCTCCACATAAGTAGAGGACCTTTAGACCATTGTACCCCTAGTAGTTTATCTCCACATAAGTAGAGGACCTTTAGACCATTGTACCCCTAGTAGTTTATCTCCACATAAGTAGAGGACCTTTAGACCATTGTACCCCTAGTAGTTTATCTCCACATAAGTAGAGGACCTTTAGACCATTGTACCCCTAGTAGTTTATCTCCACATAAGTAGAGGACCTTTAGACCATTGTACCCCTAGTAGTTTATCTCCACATAAATAGAGGACCTTTAGACCATTGTACCCCTAGTAGTTTATCTCCACATAAGTAGAGGACCTTTAGACCATTGTACCCCTAGTAGTTTATCTCCACATAAGTAGAGGACCTTTAGACCATTGTACCCCTAGTAGTTTATCTCCACATAAGTAGAGGACCTTTAGACCATTGTACCCCTAGTAGTTTATCTCCACATAAGTAGAGGACCTTTAGACCATTGTACCCCTAGTAGTTTATCTCCACATAAGTAGAGGACCTTTAGACCATTGTACCCCTAGTAGTTTATCTCCACATAAGTAGAGGACCTTTAGACCATTGTACCCCTAGTAGTTTATCTCCACATAAGTAGAGGACCTTTAGACCATTGTACCCCTAGTAGTTTATCTCCACATAAGTAGAGGACCTTTAGACCATTGTACCCCTAGTAGTTTATCTCCACATAAGTAGAGGACCTTTAGACCATTGTACCCCTAGTAGTTTATCTCCACATAAGTAGAGGACCTTTAGACCATTGTACCCCTAGTAGTTTATCTCCACATAAGTAGAGGACCTTTAGACCATTGTACCCCTAGTAGTTTATCTCCACATAAGTAGAGGACCTTTAGACCATTGTACCCCTAGTAGTTTATCTCCACATAAGTAGAGGACCTTTAGACCATTGTACCCCTAGTAGTTTATCTCCACATAAGTAGAGGACCTTTAGACCATTGTACCCCTAGTAGTTTATCTCCACATAAGTAGAGGACCTTTAGACCATTGTACCCCTAGTAGTTTATCTCCACATAAGTAGAGGACCTTTAGACCATTGTACCCCTAGTAGTTTATCTCCACATAAGTAGAGGACCTTTAGACCATTGTACCCCTAGTAGTTTATCTCCACATAAGTAGAGGACCTTTAGACCATTGTACCCCTAGTAGTTTATCTCCACATAAGTAGAGGACCTTTAGACCATTGTACCCCTAGTAGTTTATCTCCACATAAGTAGAGGACCTTTAGACCATTGTACCCCTAGTAGTTTATCTCCACATAAGTAGAGGACCTTTAGACCATTGTACCCCTAGTAGTTTATCTCCACATAAGTAGAGGACCTTTAGACCATTGTACCCCTAGTAGTTTATCTCCACATAAGTAGAGGACCTTTAGACCATTGTACCCCTAGTAGTTTATCTCCACATAAGTAGAGGACCTTTAGACCATTGTACCCCTAGTAGTTTATCTCCACATAAGTAGAGGACCTTTAGACCATTGTACCCCTAGTAGTTTATCTCCACATAAGTAGAGGACCTTTAGACCATTGTACCCCTAGTAGTTTATCTCCACATAAGTAGAGGACCTTTAGACCATTGTACCCCTAGTAGTTTATCTCCACATAAGTAGAGGACCTTTAGACCATTGTACCCCTAGTAGTTTATCTCCACATAAGTAGAGGACCTTTAGACCATTGTACCCCTAGTAGTTTATCTCCACATAAGTAGAGGACCTTTAGACCATTGTACCCCTAGTAGTTTATCTCCACATAAGTAGAGGACCTTTAGACCATTGTACCCCTAGTAGTTTATCTCCACATAAGTAGAGGACCTTTAGACCATTGTACCCCTAGTAGTTTATCTCCACATAAGTAGAGGACCTTTAGACCATTGTACCCCTAGTAGTTTATCTCCACATAAGTAGAGGACCTTTAGACCATTGTACCCCTAGTAGTTTATCTCCACATAAGTAGAGGACCTTTAGACCATTGTACCCCTAGTAGTTTATCTCCACATAAGTAGAGGACCTTTAGACCATTGTACCCCTAGTAGTTTATCTCCACATAAGTAGAGGACCTTTAGACCATTGTACCCCTAGTAGTTTATCTCCACATAAGTAGAGGACCTTTAGACCATTGTACCCCTAGTAGTTTATCTCCACATAAGTAGAGGACCTTTAGACCATTGTACCCCTAGTAGTTTATCTCCACATAAATAGAGGACCTTTAGACCATTGTACCCCTAGTAGTTTATCTCCACATAAGTAGAGGACCTTTAGACCATTGTACCCCTAGTAGTTTATCTCCACATAAGTAGAGGACCTTTAGACCATTGTACCCCTAGTAGTTTATCTCCACATAAGTAGAGGACCTTTAGACCATTGTACCCCTAGTAGTTTATCTCCACATAAGTAGAGGACCTTTAGACCATTGTACCCCTAGTAGTTTATCTCCACATAAGTAGAGGACCTTTAGACCATTGTACCCCTAGTAGTTTATCTCCACATAAGTAGAGGACCTTTAGACCATTGTACCCCTAGTAGTTTATCTCCACATAAGTAGAGGACCTTTAGACCATTGTACCCCTAGTAGTTTATCTCCACATAAGTAGAGGACCTTTAGACCATTGTACCCCTAGTAGTTTATCTCCACATAAGTAGAGGACCTTTAGACCATTGTACCCCTAGTAGTTTATCTCCACATAAGTAGAGGACCTTTAGACCATTGTACCCCTAGTAGTTTATCTCCACATAAGTAGAGGACCTTTAGACCATTGTACCCCTAGTAGTTTATCTCCACATAAGTAGAGGACCTTTAGACCATTGTACCCCTAGTAGTTTATCTCCACATAAGTAGAGGACCTTTAGACCATTGTACCCCTAGTAGTTTATCTCCACATAAGTAGAGGACCTTTAGACCATTGTACCCCTAGTAGTTTATCTCCACATAAGTAGAGGACCTTTAGACCATTGTACCCCTAGTAGTTTATCTCCACATAAGTAGAGGACCTTTAGACCATTGTACCCCTAGTAGTTTATCTCCACATAAGTAGAGGACCTTTAGACCATTGTACCCCTAGTAGTTTATCTCCACATAAGTAGAGGACCTTTAGACCATTGTACCCCTAGTAGTTTATCTCCACATAAGTAGAGGATCTTTAGATCATTGTACCCCTAGTAGTTTATCTCCACATAAGTAGAGGACCTTTAGACCATTGTACCCCTAGTAGTTTATCTCCACATAAGTAGAGGACCTTTAGACCATTGTACCCCTAGTAGTTTATCTCCACATAAGTAGAGGACCTTTAGACCATTGTACCCCTAGTAGTTTATCTCCACATAAGTAGAGGACCTTTAGACCATTGTACCCCTAGTAGTTTATCTCCACATAAGTAGAGGACCTTTAGACCATTGTACCCCTAGTAGTTTATCTCCACATAAGTAGAGGACCTTTAGACCATTGTACCCCTAGTAGTTTATCTCCACATAAGTAGAGGACCTTTAGACCATTGTACCCCTAGTAGTTTATCTCCACATAAGTAGAGGACCTTTAGACCATTGTACCCCTAGTAGTTTATCTCCACATAAGTAGAGGACCTTTAGACCATTGTACCCCTAGTAGTTTATCTCCACATAAGTAGAGGACCTTTAGACCATTGTACCCCTAGTAGTTTATCTCCACATAAGTAGAGGACCTTTAGACCATTGTACCCCTAGTAGTTTATCTCCACATAAGTAGAGGACCTTTAGACCATTGTACCCCTAGTAGTTTATCTCCACATAAGAATTAATGATTTTTCTGCATTTTGTCTTCTGTTGATCCAATCTAATTAAAATCAACATCCTAACGACATCCTGTATGGGGTCACATTAGTGTTGATATTTTCAACTGACCAATCAGCGATGATCCTACCAATTCTTGAGATATTAAAACCGAACACACACTAATTTTAATTAGACAGCAGTTACCTGGGAGCATATAATTTTTGTGTCAGAATTCTGACATAAACTATGTCTCATGAATTACCTTGTCGCTATACTGCATTTGTACTAATGGTATAATGACAGCAAAACCAGTCTCTGCAACATTACGTATGCAATTAATAATTACCTCCCTTCCTCAAACTGCAGAGGGTTGTTAGCTCCCTTTAGTTCTACTGCTGATACAATGATATAAATAACTAATGCAATACATAATCCAAGGAACGACACAGCACAACATGACCACACAGCAGAATCTGAAAAGTGCCAAACAATATGACGTTTAGTTAAGGAGAAAGATACAACAACAGTTTCTCTTGTATTTAAACAAAAAACTGAAAGAATATCTTATTAAAGCAAGGAGTCTTATTTGAGTGAGTGAGTGAGTGTTGCTTAACACCAAATGAGCAATTTTTCAGCCATCTTGGCAATGTCTTATTTGATCCTAATCTTTTAGAAATTATACCTTATAATTCCCATTTACAATGTTAAAAGTTTTACCTTTTGATTAAATATTTTAAGTAAAAATGAATGAGTAATTTCTTACTGTTACAGTGTCTATAATGTTAAAGAATGTTTAATGACCTTTGGGAAAGGGAGATAACCTACTTATATTTTTACCATTTCATTTAAAAATTATTATACAAATATACTACAGTGAAACCTGTTTAAACCAAACGCTGAATAATCCGGAATCATGTATAAACCGAGCTTGAAAAAAATTCCCAAAGTAGGAAATCTTTGTTAATTTAACCTGTATAAACCGATCACCTCTCTATTTTGAATATTTAAGCTGGTCTCAAGGAGGTTCAGTTTAGACAGGTTTGATTGTATCAATTATTGGTAATCTAGATGATGCCTCATTTAATTGCTTTGTACTTACTTGGTGCATCAGGTTTAACACAACTGACCAATGACAGCAGTCCTGGTACTGTATAGATTGGCTATAAATATATATGGTACCAGTATAAACCATGGATTCATTCATCTTCGTTAGTATAAATTTTCATTAAAAGGCAGACAACAACATATGATATTCCTTGACTTTGAAGTAATAATTTGACATATATCTAACTGACTGTCTATATTGTGTGTATTCGACTTTGTGTTGACCTAAAAATCATGCCTTAGAGTTGCCCATCCAAACCATGTAACCATGTATATGGACTATTTGATGAGAGATAATTCTCAGTACATTATATTATGTCATGAAACAATTAGAATAAAAAAATATAAATTTACTTAAAATATTTTTCTGATGTTAAAACTATTTAAGCATCACAAGAAGATCACAGTAATTAATGAAGATATAACTGAAGTATATGTTATTGCTTAAAAAGTGCATTTTACTTGCTGTAATATTAGCTCACTGCTACTGTATAGTGAGTGATTGTTGTCTCACACCAAGCGAGCCATTTTCAGCTAATATCATGATGAGAACATGGTGTCCACTTTGTACTAAACGAACACATTTTGACTTTTTCTAGTGCATTGAAACAACAGTCAGCTGGTAGACATGTCACCCCACATTATCCTGATTCCGAGTCACCCAGTCTTTGCTCTTATTCCTCACTACTACTTCCCTTTTATATTTTGCACGACTGCATTGCAATCTTAATTGGAGTTACCTTCCTTTTATATTTGGCGTGACTGCGTTGCAATCTAATTGGAGTTACCTCCCTTTTTTATTTTGCACGAATGCATTGCAATATAATTCCAGTTACCTCCCTTTTTTAACTGAGAAGCAGCAAATACCACATTAATAGTTTTTGGTTTTTACCCAAACAGGGCTTGAAAACCATGATCTACCATGCTTTAGATGAGCACTCTAACCATTATACCACTGATGTGGTTTACTTCTGTATAGAAATGTCTCCATTTTAAACATGCAGATTTTGGTGATGCATAAAATTATATACCAGTAGCCAGTTTTTATAGGACAAATAACCATGGTCAATTTATTTGGGTATACAAGAGTGATTAATTATAAATCAGAAAATAATAATATATTATTAACTTACCACCCATATATACCAATCACTATCATTCATCTGTAACAAACAAAGTATAAGTGTACTATGGAATTACAATGATTCAAATAATATATTTTATTGAAATAAAAAAAAAAAATTACTGTGTACTGTTAATTGGAAAAGACACTTTATATTGGTGAAGTTTGTTTACCATCACTGTTATAAACCTTCTTTTCAAAATTATCTGAAAAAGTATTATTTTAATTTTTAAGGAAACTACTGGTACATACTTCATCATAATATTCATAAAAGACCCATTTATGCAAATTTGTCTGGGCATCATCATGTGGTCTATAAATTGGGATGCATGCATGACTCTTGAAGATAACTCCTTGGGGAATATCATATTGTCATTATTCAACAGTTGTGGAAGTTAAATTATCTTTTAATTACAATACTTCATCAAAAAGACATCAATTGGCTAACATTAGGAATCATGATCATTCAGGAGAAATCCTAAATATTAAATTCTGACTTATTTTAGTCAGAAACAACTTCTTACTTTTAGATTAGGAAGTCTGTGACAACTACCAACTTAAATACATGTAAGTGAGAATATGTTACAACAGGTAACAACTTTTAACTTCGCAGAGTCACCAATTTCTGACTTGCACATGTCTTATCCCTAACTGATAAAAGTCAGTGAAATAATACACAACATTTCAATCCAGCAATATTCATAAAATAGTGCTCTGTCTTGGTTTTCTTCTATGCTTAATTTTAATCTGTTCCATCAATTTCAGATCAATATTTACGTCTGTCTGGTTTTTTCAAACTACATAATCTTACCTTATCTAGAAATGATGAAATATTGTCCTGGTAGATAAACAATTTGATTTATCTCCCTTTCATAGCACAATCAGATCCATGAAATCTTGTCCAACAATCATATATCTTCACATGGACACTTTTCACAGACATGGACATTATTTCATGGCAAATTTCACTTTACACTTACATTAACATATGCTGCCAGAAGAAAAAAGATGGTCATTATAGCATTGATGACTCTCCATATTATAACTCCTTGTGGTGATTTTACTTGGCTGCTATCATCAGGAGGTACTATCCTGAACTCTCCTTTCATTTTAATGATCCTAAAATAGAAAACAGGCAAAGCTTAGTTATGTTGTTTTAGAAGGTTGACAGACAGAATTCTTCTGCCTCTATAGGGCATATATAAAATAGCAATAAAAAGCAAAAATCAATGAAATACAAATGTATAATGAAAACTAGATGGTATATATGCACCCTATAAAGATAGAAGAATTCGGTCTTCAATGTTGACTGTTATATGCTAATTTTCAGTTGATTATAATTTGAGAGTAACTGTATTTTCTATTGGTCATCTCTCACTTACCACAGGCTAGCACTTTTTCACTCATATTTTAAGATTATGATGGTACACAGATCGATTTGTGGATTTCAAAAGAAATAATAGTGATGTATCGCTACACACCCTTGGTGCCTGGCCTGATGAAATCAGTGTCCTCCCTCATGAAGACATATAAAACATTTCAGGTTAAGGGCATCACCGCTGCCACCATTTCACCATCTGGAGTTAGGATTAAACTGTACCTTCTACACTGAAGGTACCTCCTCTACCAACTGAGCTTAATGACATATCCTGCATTTGAATCATTTTGAATGTACATGTTTACTTGCATGTCATAGAACATGGACTTTTCTGCCATTGTTTATACTGGAACTTGGAAGTGTATTAACATGGGTACATATGAAAACTGGTTCATGTGACACAGAGTATAGTTAATACATACAAACTCAGTTAACTGAAATAAAGATAAACATTTAACAAAAACAAAGCACTGAAACATGATTCATGAAACAAAAATTACCTTTGGCTTTGCCGAGTTTTTTTTAACGGAGTTTTGAAAGTAGAAATCTACCAGATGAATTCGGTCAATGTGGTTTTGTACTGTTGTACATATGCTTGGCTTTCACCGAATGTCGTTTCTTTGTTTCTGAATTTTGTGATTAGATAATCACCTTAATCTCTATCTGTAATGACTGTGAATCTCATCAGCTGGTCTGAATAAAAGTTGTTCATAGTGTTGATTTACTAACATGTTATGATGTTTATTTCTGTGTATAATATGTGAATAATACACAAGTAATATATTGTGTACAGTTAAATTGTACCCTTTAATTACAATTCTAAATTCACACAAACAAATGTCCCTGATAAAATCTGAGACTTTCTTGCATATTCCTGTTATGAACCATATAATATATAAAACATTAGAACTACACTTTAGTATACAAGAATAAATAAACATAGCTACAAAGACGGAAACGTCAATAATCTCCGGAAAAAACGAAGTGTGTATTTTGACAAAAGATTATCAGAGACTTATCAATAAAAAAAATATTTTATGTCTCTGTGTCTATCAAATTGGTTTCGACAGAGAAGCTTCTGATATCAATTTACGCCAGTTCTAACAAGATTAACAAGATTCAATTTGCTGTTGTAAATGAACAGAATGCACTTCTTATCATTATTTGCTGCTGAGCCACTTTTACTTCATACAATATTTAAATGAAATAAGGAAATGTAGGTAAAGACACTTTCTGTGCTTATAAAGTAAAATCAAAGAAAGAAAAAGATCATGTTAAAGGATGAAATATTATCAGAAACTAAGAAAGTAGAAATTTGTTGAGGCGTTTACAGGAACTAGTTGCGGAACCACAGTTCTTATGGTCATAAAAGACCACAAAAGAGATACGATTCCACAGCTACCACAGGAACAAGAAATTAATTAATAGGATCTCATAATAGTTTTTCATATTCCCTGCCAAAGCTTAAAAAATATATTTCACTATCGATATAGTGCAGTAGTAAATCCGTATAAGTTAAACAAAACTGAACAGCTTAGCTATCCCATCACCGGCCAAATTGGATATACCTTGCCTCCTTGTTCACGACTGTGTTCCCAACTTCACGTAGATACAAATATGACTAGAAATCCCCAGGTCAATAATCTACTTCCTAATAAGGTCGTTTGTAAATTTCGCTAAATTTGAAAAAAAAATAAGTGTGTTGACTTATCGCTCGCAGTTTGCCAAGAGGTCTGGCTTATCATATAATAAATTTGAAATTTGCTGAAGTCATTTAAAATAATTCATAGATGAACCACCCACTGATAAAATGGCAATATTCAATACAAAAAGAAGAAGATAAAATTTATAAACTCTTATCATCTATCATCATCATTAAATCAGGGGTCCTAGGTGATCTAGTGATTAATGTCGTCGACTTCTGGTCCCCAGCTCAAGCCTGACACTACTAATGTCAACAAGTTAGATTTCTACTAATCCAGTGTTAAGATGTCCAGACACATGCCCTACCAGACCGGAGACCACGTTTTAGCCGAGTAGTCCAATATTTCTTCCAAGACTTTCCTCCCAAATAAGTCTGGTAGTCATGATATAGCTAAAATTTAAACTGACTGAAAATGACAATAAACACCAACAATTAAATCCAATCAAAACATTCAACAACATTCTGACTGGGAATGACATTAATAACATTCAACAACATTCTGACTGGGAATGATATTAATAATATTTAACAACATTCTGACTGGGAATGATATTAATAATATTTAACATTCTGACTGGGAATGACATTAATAATATTTAACATTCTGACTGGGAATGACATTAATAATATTTAACAACATTCTGACTGGGAATGATATTAATAATATTTAACAACATTCTGACTGGGAATGATATTAATAATATTTAACAACATTCTGACTGGGAATGACATTAATAACATTCAACAACATTCTGACTGGGAATGATATTAATAATATTTAACAACATTCTGACTGGGAATGACATTAATAATATTTAACATTCTGACTGGGAATTACATTAATAATATTTAACAACATTCTGACTGGGAATGACATTAATAATATTTAGCAACATTCTGACTGGGAATGACATTAATAATATTTAGCAACATTCTGATTGGTAATGACATTAATAATATTTCAATATGCCGTGTATTACAAATGAAAAATAGTGATAATCATTGATTGCTTCCACTGAAAATAAAAATTCCTAATTATTCCACCTCTGAATGACTTACAGACGGAAGTCGATCATTTGCGCATGTTGGAAATTGATCAATTTAATGGCTGGTGATACAAACATTACACAATGATTCCATGGACATCTCTGTTTATAATACCATGTATTTATATCACATGGATTACTGCACAAACTTCGGATTTAATGTACTGTTCTTTTTTCGACAATCGAGCACCGAAACCTCAACCCAGTCTGAAAAACTGCACGTGGTTCCGTGAAAATTCCTGCTGCATGCAAGAAGAAATCGATGCAACATTTGGTAGAGTTAAGCCGTTAGTAGGGGCTTCCCCGGCATGCCAGAGATACACAAACTATTTAATGTGTTATATATGCGCACCCTATCAAAATACATTCTATTTTCGGGAAAGATTAACAATGTGTGAAGGATTTTGCAATTCTTGGTACCAAGCGTGTGGTTCTGCCATTTTAAAAGGATCTGTTATTAGTTCTCTGTACACAAATGGTAAAGCATTTTGTAAAAGTCGAAGTTTTGAAGTAAAAAATGACAAAGACTGCTTTTATTTCCATACATCTCAAGACACAACAAGCTCAGGAAATATTCTAACTGATATTACAGTATTGATTAATGTTATTGGTTCTTTAGTATGTGTAACACTATCGACATAAAGGTAATACTCGTCGTCCATAGCAAATCAATATTCCCAAAAGACTTATTACAGTACAATGTTAAATAATAAATACAACGATCGTCTTCGAATCAATTCTGAATATGATTTTCATTCATCAAGAAAATTCATCGAAAAAGTCAGTGTGTTTTGTAGTGTGTTATATGTGTTAAATGACACTTAATTATATATTTTGTTTTGCATTCGTTAAGTTTTATGACTATTTTTTTATTTTTATACATTATTTTCAAATATCTTATTTTGAGATTGAAAATTGAAACTATAATTTATTGATTTTTTGATATACGAACTTCTTAATGACAAAGAACCTCCAGAATTAAGAATATTATTAACATTTTATTGATTATTATGTTTTCTTAGTATGGTATTTTTAGTAAAATATACAAAGATTGTCATTGCTGTAATTAACTCTATCATTTCTCTATTTTATTCCTTATTTGAATTTCCTTCTTGTGTATATTCTGACATTCCTTGTCATATGAACAAGTTGTGACCCAAGCAGTGGGGGTAACTTCCTTTAATCGTGGCACTAGGGATGAACTGCCAAAATAAGTAAAGATTTTGACCTTAGAATACGTAATTAAATAAATAACCCAGTTTTACATCGACAGTCCTTGTTTTTTTTTACATCGACAATCCATGTTTGCTACAAAGCTAGTTATCTGCCCAACTAAGATGATTTTAATGTTTATAGAAAATATGGGAATATGTGAATAACTCTGTGGGAAATATCTATGAATAGACATATTTTTCTGAAATGTTATATGTGGAAAGAAGCCAGGTGCACATTCGTACATATTAGGTATGGAAGTTGCTCCCTAATCCAAGGTTTTGTCATATACAGATCATTAAAAGGTCTCAGTAAGATACACCAAGTTTTAAGGAAAATAACACCAGCTAGTACATGTTAATAAAAACAAATTTGTCAGATGACAATGTATATTATTCAACAAGTTTTACAATGGATACACTAAATTTTGAAAAAAATAGCATCGACAATACAATACAAGTGAAAACAGCAAACATTAAACAGGAACTGCTGACCCTTCCGGAGCACATGAGTTCACCCCCGGTTTTTAGTAGGGTTCGTGTGTTACTCGATCTTTAGTTTTATATATGTATGTTTTGTTAATCGTTGTTTGTCCTTTTGTACTTTTTCTCTTGGCCATTGTGTTGTCTGTTCTTCTTCGATATACGGATTCTGATTGCCCCTTTGGTATCTTCAATCTTTTCTTAAGTTATCATGGGAATCTAGGTTTTGACAACTGAGCCTGTCAAAATTTTATCAGTCTCAGAATATTAAAAAGAACTTGTGAGATATATCACTTCTCTTTCGGGATTCTAAACGAGTTTATAAACAATAATTCATACAAGGCCGATGGCATGTGGATAGATATATGGACAGATGTATTTAATGCCACAAGTACGAGATGAGATAATTAGTGTGATAGGAAAAGTATTTCTTACAATGGGACACCCACAATTACTAGTTAACAAATTGTTGCTGATGATGGGATTGCTGCTGTGTACAAGAGGCGCGATCGTCTCTTGTTTACAGGGAGTTTTGGTTTTGATTGGTCCCACACAACCAGTCGACGTTTCTCTCGGAAGGGTTGTACCTTACGATGGAAAAAACCTGATCCTCTTTCTATACTAGTTCCAACGGGGTGTGAGAAAAGGTTGAAGATACCAAAGGGGTAATCAGAAGGGATAATCAGAAGGGGTAATCAGAAGCCATAAATCGAAGGACAATAGAAAAGGGACAGTAAACAAACATTAATGACACTCGTCGTCTTACACTTGTTAAATACCATGTGATAAGTCAAAATAGAGGAAAGGGAGACAGAATTGTAACTATGACAAACGGAATATATCCATGGTCATCTTTGTCAGTTATTCCGTAACAGTTAAGCAAGTCATGATAGCGACCATAGCACTTTGATGACTTCAACATTAACCAATAGGAACCCTTGGTACAGTATCTTCCTTGCGGAGATACCCTCTATCAAGGAAATAATGATAAGAACCACATGCTCTGTAATATCGTATCAACTGAGAGATATGCACTCCATATGTAGGTGTTACTACATATAAAAGGAAAGTTAACAATGGAAACATTGTAATCATATGTTTTATCGTAAAGCTTCGATCTTCACTGTCAATTACTTGGTGTAGATCAAGGTATAACGCAGACTTAGCTGTATCTCTGGTATCTTTTATTCCACGCGCTATGGGATAGATTCTATCAACATAATCACCAAACTTGGAATTATCTTGTGAAAGGACATCATCTATATAGCGGAGCGTGAAATAAAAGGATCGCGCTAGCTTAGTTTAGTTTCCATGAGAAGCCCCTGCATGAAGCCTGCCTTATACAAATAAAGGAACCAATCGAAGAAGGGGAGAACAATTGGAATACACAAGAATACCACCAAACATAACAAATATATTATCATTCAAAAACTCGAGCATTTTGATCATTTCAGTGGATGAATGTTTCAACAGACGATTGGTATTTTAATGGGTACGGATTGTGCTCCGCTACTTTCCGATTTCTTTCTGCAGTTTTATGAGACAGACTTCCGTCAATCGCTTCACAAAAATAAAGATAGAAAATTAGCCCAGACCTTTACTTCCAGCTTCCGCTATATATATACTGTTCTGTCATTGAACAATTATCGATTCGGTGATTATCTGCATCTCATCTATCCAAATGAGCTTGAAGTAAAGGATACTACTGACACTCAAAAGTTTGCTTCTTACCTTGACCTTCACCTTGAATCGACAACAGAAGACGATTGAAAACAAAACTCTACGACAAACGCGATGACTTCACTTTTCCAATAATCAACTTCACTTTCATCAGTAGCAATATTCCAGAATCACCAGTGTACGGAGTTTACATTTCTCAACTCGTATGTTATTCTAGAGCTTGTTCCCAGTACAGTAATTTTCTGGACAGAGCTAAACTGCTGACGCAAAAGCTACTCAAACAAGGCTACGTTACTCCTAGGTTGAAGTCATCGCTACAAAAATTCTACGGTCGTCATCACGATCCGGTTGACCGTTGCGAAATATCCATATCTCAAATGACAATGGATCTTTTACTTTTGACGTAGGTGTTTTCTTTCCTCTATCACTGTCAAGACTTTTACTAGACTTGACTGTATACATGCGTAACACGGCGGGTGTCTTCGCGAACACCTGGGTCACCCCCGGTTTTTGTGGTGTCAGTGTTGCTTATTTTGTTTTGTTTTGTGTTTTTTGCTTTTTTTCTCTTCGTCCTGTGTCTTGTGTGACGAAAGCTGCCAATGTCTCTGTATTGTTCGATTTTCTCTAACGTGTATCTAAAGAACCTCTTTTTTTTTTTATTAGAGAGTCCGAGTGGTTTTGCACAAATAAGATTTGTCCCTACCAATGTATTTACATCGACCTTGGTCATTCTTTTTTTTAATGAAATAAAGTTGAACTAATTCGTGTAATATGTCTATCTGTTTGAGTGGGGAATATTTGTGTAATGGATCCAGAAGTCAAATGTTTTAATGATATTAAGCAAACGGACCTTGATTGTATGTACTCCAACAGATCTTGAAAATGGTTCAGAATCCAAATCGGATTCACACCACCCCTGGAGTAGCTAGTATAACAATAAGTCTGAAACCCGAGATGTTAATCATTTGGAAAGAGGTTTCGCGGAGTATTTATAAGACTCGGCGGTAAGAGAACACTGTAAGGACACCTATGCAATTAGGCATCCAGTAGAGTATTCCATTCTTCATATTTGGTTTAAATTCCAAAGAAACTCAATACAGAGCCATCATTGTACAGGATTTCCTCTGCCGTAAGTGTCCTCTGAATATATGTAGGGATGACATTTAAATTATCAATACCTAATTTCTTTATCAAACAGTCTATGCAATGTGATTTTCCCGCAGAACGATATTGTTAGGGGCCATGTCTGCAGGAACAACAATATTGTCATGGATGGAAGACAGGTGTTTAGCAACATTTAGGTCTTTGAAGAATGATGTTGTGCGAGCCGTTCATTGAATGTGTTTTACATGTCAATTTATATCAACGCCAACTCAGCAACATTTCAGCTATATCATGACCATTCGGTAAGAGTATCTATGTCTTTCATTTTTGTTAATGATACCCGACCGATGACTGCTCATTCAATTTGTTAAGATAAGGAAAGAAAATAAATAGCATGGATATATGTATTATTTTTTTTATTTTTGTTAGCAAAAATGTATGTTTATATAAAATCTAAAAAAGATAAAGTATATAATGTGTAAAATAATCATGATAAAATGCAGTGAATTAATGTACGGATTTCATTGGCTCACAATCTTGTATCAAAATCTTTCTCATTGGTAACTCCCATCACGTCATTAGGACTTCCGTTATAAACAGATGCAACTGGTTTTTCTTTTTTAATGTCATCTTCGTGCATCTCCATTGCTTTGTTATCGTAACCTCCATGAACTGTCTTTGGGTTATCTGTTGTGAACTTTACAAACTGAAAACAATATATAAAAAATGACAATTAAAAATGATAAATTATAAGGCATACCAATTAAATGGGTTCATTTTAATCCTTTATTATTCACCAGGGAAGAACTCGTGTGTTCCGGAAGGATATGTAGTAGTCATAGATAAAACAACAGATCGTAGTGGTTTCATACTGTTATATGGGGGGTCGAATCCGTTGAACAGGGATTTTGTATTTTCTGTCCATAACCTCCTTGTAGAGAAGGAAAAAAGGAAACTCGATTTCAAGGGTATAACGGAGAGCACTCTTAGATATATCATGTATAATGAGGTTCTATAAATGTAGAAATATTTAGTTATCCTTCCGGTTCACAGCAGGGTTTTTAGTGCAGTTCGCGTTGCTCGATCTTAAACTTGTGGTGTAGTGTGTTGTACATCATTGTTTGACCTTTGTCCTTTTTCTTTCGGCCATAGTATTGTCTGTCTTTCTTATATTTACGGCTTCTGGTTACTTCATAAGCATCTTCAATTCCTATTAGAATATATAACGTAGTCTGTAATCGGCGAATATTATTTATTGACACGTTCATCAGAGAGTTGAAAATGCAGATCTAGTTCTTGTAATACAATTATAGTATATTTGTTTATGTTGACACCAGGCAATGCAAAATATCTGTTGAAATTCAATTCTTTGTTAAAGAGCAAGGTGAAGTTACGGATAATAGTTGCGGATGAACATAAGGAATAAGGGAGACAATTGAGATTATAAATACCACCAGCACGCCCAGTGGTGTAATATCGTTAATTAATATTTCACAACTTACATCTTCGTGTCTAACGCCAAAGTGCAACCTTTTCCTGAGTTTCTTTGGTAGACATGGCAGTAACTCGTCAAACACTGGACATATTAATCCTGGATTTATCTCTTCTGGTTTTGTTGCTCCTGAAAGACAGCAAATATATACCTTGCTAAGTGTTGTAAATGTAACATTATATATTGCGCCAATGTTCAAACAGTGCATACAAAATGAGAGTCATCTAACGTCATCTTATATGGAATAACAGTTTGTTATTTAACAAATGAGAATAATGTATATGAAGAATGCGACTGTAAGATGGATATGTAGACATGTACAATAGAATAGAATATGTTTTATTAAATTAATCAAGAAGCCCGTGAGAGCACAGAATTACAGACATTTACATTTTACACTTACAATGATTTTGATGATTAGTAACATATATGACATATATAAAAAAGAATAAAAACAAGTATAAATGATCGACACTGCAGGGGGGAAACCACCCATAGGCAGAACAATATATGTATGATTAATAAAGACACAGTCAAGACAAACAATGTGTTGATGTATTAGTCCATTAGGACAACCACAGATAAATCACCTAAAGACGAAGTGAGGGTAATAATTGTAAACATGACATGTCCGTCTCTTGTAAACTAACAGTAAACAGTTGTATTAAAGTTTTTATTAACTAACCAAATTAAAA
Source organism: Bathymodiolus septemdierum (assembly GCA_963383655.1). Taxonomy (NCBI): domain Eukaryota; kingdom Metazoa; phylum Mollusca; class Bivalvia; order Mytilida; family Modiolidae; genus Bathymodiolus; species Bathymodiolus septemdierum. Next base: position 95,624,438 of record OY726522.1, on the reverse strand, counting down.
TATTGCTTTATAAGCAGACCATGAAACTATAATTAACTTTGATACAACCCAATCATGACTGTCATTTAAAAACAGTTTACTCGTATGAGGCAGACTTCATACAGAGGCTTCTCAAGAAAAACGAAAAGAAGCTAGCCCGATCCCTTAATTTCATGTTTCGCTATATAAATGATGTCCTTTCACTAAATAATTCTAGGTTTGGTGATTTTGTTGATCGCATCTATCCCATTGAGCTTGAAATAAAGGATACCACAGATATAGATAGGTCTGTTTCATACCTTGACCTACACCTCGAAATCGACAGTGAGGGTTGGTTAAGAACGAAACTTTACGACGAAAGAGATGATTTCAATTTTCCCATTGTGAACTTTCCATTTATATGTAGCAACATTCCAGCAGCACCTGCATATGGAGTATATATCTCTCAAATGATACGATATTACAGAGCTTGTTGTTCCTATCAGGATTTCCTTGATAGAGGGTTGCTGCTAACAAGGAAACCACTGAACCAAGGGTTCCTTTTGATAAAGTTGAAGTCATCACTTCGAAAATTTTACGGTCGCCACCATGACTTGGTTGACCGTTATGGAATATCTTTGTCACAAATGACCACGGATATGTTTCACTTGTCGTAAACACTTCCATGTCCTTTCCTCATTCACGACTTATCACCGGGTTTGTAACTAGATTAACACGACGGGTGCCACTAGTAGAGCAGGAGCTGCCTACCCTTCCGGAGCACCTGAGTTCATCCCGGTTTTTAGTGGGGTTCGTGTTACTCGATCTTTAGTTTTATATTTATGTTTTGTAGATCGTTGTTTGTCCTTTTGTACTTTTTCTTTTGGCCATTGTGTTGTCTGTTCTTCTTCAATATACGGATTCTGATTGCCCCTTTGGTATCTTCAAACTCTTCTTGCAATAGCTGGGAGGTGTTTCCTTGTATCTAGTTTGTCCTTTATGGGCTACAAGTCTTTGAACTTTAGTTTACTTCATCTATTTCATATTTGTTTATATAAGCTGGTACCTACCTGTTATAAAACTAACAATCATAAATAGTTACCTACCTGTAATAAAACTAACAATCAGCCCCACGACAATGGTCACAACCGTACCTAATAGTGTGTACCATATATAAGACATTTTGTACAGTGGAAAGTCATCTCTGAAATAAAAGTAAGTCGGTATTAATAGAGATTTAAATGCAAAGCATAATTATTATAAGTTGACTTTTAGATTGATCGCTGTTTAACGTCAGATGAGTTATATTTTAATTATCTCCATGGAAACAATTTACAAACAATAAATCAGTTGATTTGATTTTTGGTGCTTAACGCCACTTTCAGCAATATTTCAGCTATATCATGGCGACCAGTTTTAGTGATGGAAGAAGCCGGAGTACCCGGTGAGAACCACCAACCATGGGCAAGTAACTGGTAAACTTTATCACTTGCGACTGTGAGTCGAGTGCACCCTTTTTTGTTAAAACGATAACACTGGAATTGGTCTATGGACGGATGTTTTATTGTCACCTGTAAAATTAGGATATGACATGCTTACCTTGACACGGCCTACCAACGGCTACTCTTTTACATGATATTAAAGATTTAGTAATGTGGCGTTACATGAGCACTAGACAATAATTTATGTCCACGTCCTTATGACACCCTTTCGGTTAAACAAGTAGAAAGAGGACTGTTTTAAGCAATAACTAGTATATGAGTCACGGTATTTATAATAGAAGTCAAACTCTAGCGTGCGATATGAAACGGTTCAATCTTCCGTTGAGCAGTGCTCTTTAACTCCAACTGATAAATCATAGATGTAAGTATTATTTCATCTGATGTAGAAGCATCGATTAGATTGTGTACAAAAGTGGAGGTACATATTTTTTTTAATTTATAACACCGACCTTGTGTAATACAATAACGATTACAATAAAAAACGTTCTTAGCCACTTTGTGGAAAATGTAACCAGGTTTGATAGGCTGATCAAATCCAAAGTGAAAGAAACCTATTTTATTGCTGTCTTTTTTGTGTTTTGCTTGTCTTCGTGCTGTGTCGTATGTGCTAAATTTTGTCAGTGTATCTGAATTGTCAATTTTTGATTGCCACTTCGTTGTTCTCTAACGTTGAATTCATTTGCCACACAGGTAGTTTTCTTACTTACTTTTCTATAGGAACAACAGCTTGAGTTGTCATAGACGTTGTTGGTGCCATTGTTGTAGTAAAATTAAGATGTCGACAGCCTTCTATCGTTATCGGTGAAGGAGGTGTTACAACTACTTTATTGATGTAACTTCCCAGTCCTATCCATAGAGTAATGACGAGAGCTGTTAGATGACCAATCAAGGCTCCCTGTATATAAAAGATGACATCTTATAATCTATGGGCCAGATACAAAATCCCTTATTCTCAGCAGAATTTTCGCGTTCTACATTTTTGCAATGAATTATGTTTTTTTGTCTGCTGTCAATGGAAACAAGTTTTGTTTTAACTACGAAGAGACAAACAACCAACATTCAGTTTCTCATATTATATGGTTTAAAATAACAACAAAAGTAGGGGAGGTTGATGTAATTGTTTCGGTATATATCCCATGGCCTATTACATTTTACTTAAATAATATCAAACAGTTAACACGTTGTTAGTATTCAACATTTTTAGTATACAAATTTAATATCAGTTGTTTGTCAGTATGATAACCCTGAGCTTTACTGATTAAAATCATCTTTATTCTAAGAAGGGCTATCTATTTAGTTAAGAGGGGCCGTCGTTGCCGTGATCGTATGGTAGTTGGATTTACAACTACCTATGTAATCAGCTCGAATCTCGATCAGGACGAGGTGTACAACATTATGTGATAAAGTTTGTCAGTGACTTGCGACAAGTTGATGGTTTTCTCCTGCGCCTCCGGTTTCCTCCACCAATAAAACTGACCGCCACAATATAACTGAAATATAGTTGAAAGTGACGTTAAGCACCATCAATCAAACAAACCATTTAGTTAAGTGTGTTGACATTATCTGTTAATATTGTACTATGAAGTAAGACATTTATTCTGATTACCCCTTTGGTATCTTCAAACTCTTCTTCTTAGATCTTATTGTAGATGCAAAATTAAAAAAGCATTTAATATTTCAATCCTATAGGCATCAAAAACATCTTCATAAGTCCAATTACGTTTTTATCTCTATAGCATCAAAACTTACCCATTTATTGGCCCACGGAAATAAAACACCCAACATAAACAATCCAAGCAAAGGTCCACCAAGCACACCGAACAAAATGATTGCTGCCTACAAAAAAGTATTGCTAAGATAAGACCATTACAAAAGTTTGGTTTTAAAACCTGCTACTTTCTTAAAATGAAGAAAATAAATTCTATACAGTCAAACCTGTATTAAGAAAAGGTGACCTTATAAGACAGGTCACCCCTTAAAAGAGGCTCAATTCATATGAAATGTTATATGACCGGACAAGAAAAAGGTGATCTTTTAATACAGGTGACTGCTTAATAGAGGTGACCGAATGGGCAGGTTTGACTGTATATACATTGCAAATTTATTCATTTAATCGAGACTCTCTGAGTAGTCGAATAATATTAGAAATGACATCAATTGTATTATTTCTATCTAATCCAATTGCTATACATATTTATTTCTTGTCATCAGAAAATGTCATCCCGTTTTGCCAGTGTTAAGTCTTCTGAACTTATGTCCATGTTCGTGTTCACAACAAGCCTGGATGATAAAATATTACAGGAGACAAAATTATTGAAAGTAAGTTGATTGTGCAATAAAAAGATACAAACAGCTTTTTTTTTAGAATGATTAAAATATATGTAGTACAAGCTATTGTCTATCATAACTAGATTTATATCTAAACCAATGAGATCCAAACAACCTAATATGATTGATTTGATTGGTTGATTGTTGTTTAACGTCAATAAGCAGAATTACAGAATAACAACGACGAGAACAAATATACAAACAATTATTGGAGAAGACTGTCTGAGTCGTATAACTTGTGTCTGAGTCGTATAACTTGTGTCGGAGTCGTATAACTTGTGTCTTATCTTTTCGTCTTTTTAAACAATACAATATGTTTAAAGTAAACGAAAAAGATCAAAATGACAAACAATAGTCCACACAATACTGAATAGTACACAGGAAGCAAAAACTGATCAACATAAACCTCACTAAAAAGCAGCTCAGGAAGATGTCCGAAACAATATGTAAGAAAAAGACTTTCTACTTTAATTCTTCTTTAACATTTTGTGCAGTTAGCAACTCCCATGGGAATGTTAACATAGTTTTACCTATCTAAATGACAGCTTTGATTCTTTAGTTTATATTCCTGTTAGGTGAGAGTAAAATGAATGATTTAAAAAGTGCATTAAACGTAATAGCACAGCGAGTCACCTAATAGGACGAAGCCTGTAGTTTACACATGATAGGATTAGTTCACTTTCTATAGCCCAAATCTTCGATAGTTCACGACCCGACACCTTCCTCTTGAAGGATAACAACCCAATAAAACCCTATGTGGTATTTATAGCTTAGCTCATATTAATATCATTAAATATGGTTTGTTTTCTCATGATACATGCACACAAAATAGTCTGAAAGTTTAAGGGTATACTATTCAATATTCTGTTTATACGTACCCGGTTTGGTATATTATTACTTCAAGAGTTTACGTCTATTTAAATAAAATAACCGAAGTGTAACAGAAACGTTCTATTATCTCACATAAAATGTCATAATTATTAGAATGATACTGATATGTAACCTTTGGACTAAATGTGGGGCAAAATGATTCTGCTTTTGCTTTCTGATTTTTTTTTAAATAGCTGTTAATAGTTGGATATCGGTAATTATAAGCGCTTGTAGCCTGAAGAAAACTTTAAAGATACCAAAGGGGTAATCAGAAGCTATTAAATAGAAGGATAGAAAAAGCAATGTCCAAAAGAAAGAAAAGGACAAAATGACGAACAATGATATACAAAACACTACATAGAAGCACAAAGATTTAGCAACACAAACCTACAAAACACTACATAGAAACACAAAGATTTAGCAACACAAACCTACAAAACACTACATAGAAACACAAAGATTTAGCAACACAAACCTACAAAACACTACATAGAAACACAAAGATTTAGCAACACAAACCTACAAAACACTACATAGAAACACAAAGATTTAGCAACACAAACCTACAAAACACTACATAGAAACACAAAGATTTAGCAACACAAACCACACTTACAACAACGATATACAAAACACTACATAGAAACACAAAGATTTAGCAACACAAACCTACAAAACACTACATAGAAACACAAAGATTTAGCAACACAAACCTACAAAGCACTACATAGAAACACAAAGATTTAGCAACACAAACCTACAAAACACTACATAGAAGCACAAAGATTTAGCAACACAAACCTACAAAACACTACATAGAAACAAAGATTTAGCAACACAAACCTACAAAACACTACATAGAAACACAAAGATTTAGCAACACAAACCTACAAAACACTACATAAAAACACAAAGATTTAGCAACACAAACCTACAAACACTACATAGAAAAACAAAGATTTAGCAACACAAACCACACTTACAACAACGATATACAAAACACTACATAGAAACACAAAGATTTAGCAACACAAACCACACTTACAACAACACATTTTGAATATCACCGATACACATGTTTTCCCTATCGATGGTGAAAGAAAATATAAAAAAAAACGTACACACATGAACTGTGAACTTGTTAAATATGGTTATGAATCAGAACAAATGAAAGGACAAATTCATGCTATGTTATGATGTTCCGGTTTGTCAACTATAGTTGATTGATCGACAACGTAGATGTGGTCTGATGTTTATATTTATCTAAGTATAAGAGGTTTTATCAAGTGTTTGTATCTTGCCAAAATTACAGTATCACATGAGAAAACTCGTACATCTTTTTTCTTTAAAGAACAAGTTTATGGTATTGGGTCACGAATTAACTTATTTTGTCAAGCACGAAACGAAAGGTAAAAAGTGCTACACATAAAATGAAGTCATCAACATATTGGAGTTCCTTATCGATAACATATATTTGTCGAGTTCGAATGGCACATTTTTCAATAAATCATTGCTAGCCATCCCTATGGGAACAAACTATACCCCTCTCCTCTTCAACTTTTTCTATACTCCTATGAGTGAGTTTATGCAAAAAAAAAAAAAAAGACAAAAACAAAGTAGAAAGGCTTAAGCTTTTAATCTCACTCCCAGGTATATTCGCCAATTAATAATACGAACTTTGCTAACTGGATTCCATTAATAGAGATTTCTCGATAACTGATGAACGAACGTATCTTCCCGTAAAATAACGAAACAATGTTAATTTACGTAAAGATCTTTTGAGGGAGACCTTATTGCAACATTTGTCTTCAATTGTTCATTGAGTGTAAGTGATTAGATATACATTTGTATATTTTTTTCATTTCGGTGTTTAAAACAGTTAAAAATTAATATCACTGGCCAAATAATGGTTTCACAGTGACATTACAGTCTGAATACAAAATACATCTTTTCCTCAAACGCTATTTATAGATATACTTCAAGGAGGGGTGCTTTTCAATTATTATTATTATTTTTTTTTATATATTTCTGATTTAAATTTTCGCACAAATAAATAATTTTGCCAGACTTGGGAGAAAAAAAAATATCTGACTAAGGAAAAGCAAGCAGTATAATAGTTATGTACAACTGGATATTGAATGGAACATTTCTGATTTCATATGTAAAGAAAAATAAATGATTTCATTCTCCCAAAACTTGTCTGTCCCATGGTAAAACAATAGCCCCATTTAGGCTTATTTATACCTTATGCGATTTTTGCTTTCTATTGTTTTTATTAAATAAGAGAAATGTCTTAAAAAATTCTACTGTATACTAGTTTAACCCCGTCACTTTTTATTAAAGTACCTGAACTAAGCCAGGAGGGGTCATTTATATGTGTGTTAGGGATATCGTATTTACATATCTCTACGATTTTCGTTGTGATCGTTTTCCGTAATTAAAATCGTCAAAAATGGTGACTTGTTTCAACCTCATTCCAAATATACCTTGACATTCTTTCATACTTGTACATCATGTTCACGATTTTTTATTACAACACTATTTAACTAAAGTGTACATTTTTTTCCTGTTCTAGTTAAAGGACTTTATCAAACAGAATCATACAGTTTACATGTAATGCAGTTAATACGCATTTAAACCACAGAAGAATATTTCTATTTTCCACACCTTGTGGTGTGGGGTCGCTATTGTGCATGCGAAATATTAATTGCAAACCCCATTGACTGGCTATTTGCTGCCTGTCTAGAATATTCTATTTTTTTCTCGATCGACAGTTCAGAAGCTAGAAAACAATATGATGAATATTGTCTGTCAATCATGCAAACAATAACTTATGCACATGACAGAATGCATTTTCAATGCACTAAATACACAAACTTTTGATCCATCATTTATCCATTGGAGGTTGATTTAAGAGAATGGAACTGATAGAAGTTAAAAGTTTAATTTGGGCGCAAAAGGGGAAACTTTATATGATTTATGAAAATGTGATGTGAATTTTAGGGATCCTCAGATTCTAATCCATTCATCTACTTTTCTACACTTTTATACATATTATACATATGTATACCCGTTATTTCAAATGATAGTAATCTTATTTTATAATATTTCCACTTGGTTTTACTTGTCGTTTTCTTTTAAGAGCCCCACCTTTATACTGCTCATGCTCAGCAACAGACCACCGTCGTCAATTGTTTTAGCTCATCGATGATCATGAGATTCACTAAGATAAATAGCACGGTCCGTGCAATATTTATTTATTTATTTATTTATTTATTTATTTATTTATGCTTTGGTGTCAGTGTTTCAGCTGTTGACAGAGTTTTGAATTCAACATGGGTAGACTTATAGAAAGTGTGTAACCGTAAAATTCAGTGGCCAACCATCCCAGTCTGGTGGCAAAAGAAAAGGTATTGTTCTGATATGCCTAACGTTGTGTCTGCAATTGACGGAACTTCACATGAGATACAAATTCCATCCAATGAACCCCAACAAAAAACATACTTTCAGCAAACCAATTCTTTTCATTGATTGATATGGAAAGAAAGATTATAAACAGTGATAATCATTAATGCCATCAATATCAATAACCTTTCATCTTAGCTGAACTTGAGCCTATATATTTTTTCATTTTATTATAGGTTATGAAGAAACCCAGCTGAGTTGCAATTGTTTAAAAAAAATATGGTTGTGATCGTCTTCCGTAATTAAAATCGTCAAAATGAAATACAACCGTATTAATATCAAATGGTGACTTGTTTCAACCTCATTTAAAATATACCTTGACATTCTTTCACACTTGTACATCACGTTCACGATCTTTTATTACAACACAAGTGTGGACACAGAAATGTGCTGTTCAAAAGGCAAGTGTGGATGTCAATATTTCATATTATTAACTTAAAAAAAACCCAGAATTCATGGTCACAGGGGTCCTGGATTTTTTTTTATTGAAAAACTAATCCTGGGTTATTATTTTTGCTTGACGTCCGGTCCTGTGTTTTTATTTCAAATTTTCATCATAGCCCCCCTCCCCCTCCCAAGGGATATACAATTGTATCATTAAAAATAAATTAATAAATAATAAATTCAGATTTTCTATTTAAAAAAAATCTCATTTACAAAACGACTGATATTTGTTCAATTTTTAACGCCGATTTAAGCTTTAGTCGCAACAAATGTTGCAATACACACGTGTGAGCACTTTATGTTAAAATTCTTACTGAATAAATAATGATATTGTTATATATTTTGAAACTAAATTTTAAAAGATAATAATCCCACTACATTGTATAACAATTATTGATTTTCTTCATTCCGCTAGGTGTGTTCTATAAACTAGTCCAATTATTGTAAAGGTCTGTTCTATTTGTCATTTGGCAAATATCAAATTGTGTTGCACTCGTACATTTCATGTTGTTGTTTTTTGTTGCTTTTTTCTTCTAATTATTAAGAAAGACTGTAGCTTTTGTGTATTTATGTTCAACTGTATTTGTATATTGTTTATATAAAGGAGAAGATGTTCTAAGTTGAAAAACTTGTATCTGATCCTATTGTCATGTTTTTGGACAATATAATATGTTTAAACTAGTAACACATGTTTATTTTTCTCTTTAAACTGTCGAAACATAACATTTATTTAACTGTAAAACTCACAAATAAAATTCCCCCCCCCTTTTTCCCTTTTTTCTTGTTTAAATCAATGATCAACAATATTCCAGAATCAAACAAATGAATAAATATCACATAGATTTCTTTTACATGCATCTTTTTACCATGCGGAGTCAGTGTGTTTCAAATCGTTCATCCAATCAGGACGCTCATTATTCTTGTCCAAGATAAAAATACATCGCTAAAATTACCAGTGGGTGTTTCCCGACTTCAACTCGTAAATTTACATAGAAATCGGAAATATTTCGTCATAAAACTTCACACATGATATTGTCTATCATATTTCTTGAAGATAAACATAAAATGTTATTGCATTTATCAATATTTTATGAGTATCAACAGTTTGTTCAACACCGTATCTTTTTCTCAATATTGCCGCAACTTCAACTCGTAAATTTACATAGAAATCGGAGATATTTCGTCATAAAGCTTCATACTATTAGTTATATAGGCTTTAGACAGGTAATACGGGCTCATATAACCTGTCTGTGTTTTATATTTCCTGAGTCGAAGGCGAGGGAAATATACAACTCAGACAGGTTAAATATGAGCCCGTATTACCTGTCTAAAGCCTATATAACGAATTTGTCATACTGCAATACCATGGGTCCATATTACCTGTATAAAGCCTAAATAAAGAACATGACTACTATACATGTATTGTCTCATGAACATTTAACCCCAGCTATGACTTTGCTTTAAAGAAAAAATTAATTCTTCAGCATATTTAATAAACAACTTAACAATTTTAACAGAAAAATAACAAATGATTTAGAATTGCCTCAATATCGGCGTCAGAGTGACAGACGAACCTGGGGGTCGCCATCTTGATTACGTATGATTTCAAAATGAGTTATCTTTCTTGGCACGTGCTTTCATATTACCGGTTAGAGCCGTATAATATGGATTAGTAAAATCGAGTAAATAACCAATCGGATCACTTAGATTTTCTATTGCAGTATGACAAATGGTTTTGTCTATCATATTTCTTGAAGAGAAACATAAAATTTTATTGCATTTATCAATATTTGATGAGTATCAACAATTTTTTCAACACCGTATCAGTTTCTCGATACAGCCGCCCGATTACAGTGACCCGTGACCCAGATTAGTACGTTTCATCAGTTTTTTTCTTAATAATGTTGTTTAATAAATACCGGTAGTTCATACAGGTATCTATATTAAAGATAAACTATGTTTTATTAAGGACTAATTACTGAACAAATAAAGCCATACTGTACAATAAACTGAGTAAATATTATCTGATTACGTGTCTCTTATATTTAAACCATTTAAAGGCTTTCAGGAAAGAGACCAAGGAAAATGAAAGATTATATCTGCAGAATCTACACTTTCAACGAAAAACGAGATCGAAAATTCAATACCATCACAACTTGGCGATTTGCATAAAAACGTAGATATCACATTTGATGCACACGACACGTTTCTTGACTAACCTTCATCAGGTATGCTCAAAATCAAAAGATCGTAAAGTCTTATTTATTATTTATTTATTATAAGGTCTTTGAGGACAACACAACTAAAGGGCCTAAGCAGGATAACCAAAATCGGTTGAGGTCACTATACCAGAAGGAGGAGAATCTTAGTTATATGTAGTTTGATATTAAACACACAAAATATTGTTATTTAAATAGCACCCTATGGAAAATTGAATATATATATTGTTTACGTATTTTCTGTAGATTTGAAATTCAAATGGCTGGCGCCGCATACCAAAGTTTAATATAGTACTATTCGAAAAAAATATATTTATTTAAAGCTTCTGTTCTGAAACCACATTATCATTTGAAAGGAAACTAAACAGGATTATTGATTGTATAGTCATCTATTACGTCTATGATTTTATGCTGAACAGATATTAAAGATTCCCCAACACTTCAAGTATCGCTTGAAAGATACACAATGGAAAATTAAACTGTTTCTTTCCCACAGACTACAAACCTGTTCAAACTAGAAGTTTGCATTAATGATCCTTGGGTAATAAACTTATACAGGTGAACTTCCTGTTACCTTCTCACTCAGTTCTTGGTTATTGTTTGAAAACTTGTTTTCGTTTTCGCAATAGATGAAACAGTGCCCACTTGACGTCAATCAATCAATCAATCAATCAATCAATCAATCAATCAATCAATCAATCAATCAATCAATCAATCAATCAATCAAGCAATCAAGCAATCAAGCAAGCAAGCAAGAAATCTGATTATATGTATTTGATTATATGTATTTGATTGTAATCATCACTTTATTGTATGACTTTTGAGGAAGAGAATCTTGTTGCATATAAAACTAATATTATATCTTAAATTACATCTTAATATTACCTGCAAGATAGTTGCACCTAGCTGTGAAACAACAAAAGCGATAAGCAGACAAACCACACCAGTCAGTACAACTGAAAAAAAAAAGGTTTTTGTTGTGATAAATAATTTGTATTATCTATGCTTAAGATGGGAGAAAATAGATTAAAACGAAAGCAAAAAAGGCAAATACAAGAATTAAGATAAAATACTTATTAAATAAAAAGCATATGATATAGTTTCAATAATTGCATTCAAACGTAATTTAGGGTACAGTGACGAGATCATCATTATGGGCCGTGTGCACTAAATTTGGTGATTAAGAGACAAGGAACAGCAACACAAGAAACTACCAAGGTTAGTTATTATTAAACGTATGTAGAATACTGTGTTTTACCAAGAGGGGAGGTTTAGGCCATTAAAACGTATGTAGAGTACTGTGTTTTACCAAGAGGGGAGGCTTAGGCCATTAAAACGTATGTAGAGTACTGTGTTTTACCAAGAGTGGAGGCTTAGAACATTAAAACGCATGTAGAGTACTGTGTTTTACCAAGAGGGGAGGCTTAGGCCATTAAAATGTATGTAGAGTACTGTGTTTTACCAAGAGGGGATGCTTAGGCCATTAAAACGTATGTAGAGTACTGTGTTTTAGCAAGAGGGGAGGTTTAGGCCATTAAAACGTATGTAGAATACTGTGTTTTACCAAGAAGGGAGGATTAGGCCATTAAAACGTATGTAGAGTACTGTGTTTTACCAAGAGGGGAGGATCGGGCCATTAAAACGTATGTAGAGTACTGTGTTTTACCAAGAGGGGAGGTTTAGGCCATTAAAACGTATGTAGAGTACTGTGTTTTACCAAGAAGGGAGGTTTAGGCCATTAAAACGTATGTAGAGTACTGTGTTTTACAAAGAAGGGAGGCTTAGGCCATTAAAACGTATGTAGAATACTGTGTTTTACCAAGAGGGGAGGTTTAGGCCATTAAAACGTATGTAGAATACTGTGTTTTACCAAGAGGGGAGGCTTAGGCCATTAAAACGTATGTAGAGTACTGTGTTTTACCAAGAAGGGAGGTTTAGGCCATTAAAACGTATGTAGAGTACTGTATTTTACCAAGAGGGGAGGTTTAGGCCATTAAAACGTATGTAGAGTACTGTATTTTACCAAGAGTGGAGGCTTAGGCCATTACAACGTATGTAGAGTACTGTGTTTTACCAAGAAGGGAGGCTTAGGCCATTAAAACGCATGTAGAGTACTGTGTTTTACCAAGAGGGGAGGTTTAGGCCATTAAAACGTATATAGAGTACTGTGTTTTACCAAGAAGGGAGGCTTAGGCCTTTAAAACGTATGTAGAGTACTGTGTTTTACCCAGAGGGGAGGTTTAGGCCATTAAAGCGTATGTAGAGTACTGTGTTTTACCAAGAGGGGAGGTTTAGGCCATCAAAACGTATGTAGAGTACTGTGTTTTACCAAGAAGGGAGGCTAAGGCCTTTAAAATGTATGTAGAGTACTGTGTTTTACCTAGAGGGGAGGTTTAGACCATTAAAGCGTATGTAGAGTACTTTGTTTTACCAAGAGGGGAGACTCAGGCCATTGAAACGTATGTAGAGTACTGTATTTTATCAAGAGGGGAGGATTAGGCCATTGAAACATATGTAGAGTACTGTGTTTTACCAAGAGTGGAGGATTAGGCCATTAAATTAAAACGTATATAGAGTACTGTGTTTTACCAAGAAGGGAGGATTAGGCCATTAAAACGTTTCTAGAGTACTGTGTTTTACCAAGAGGGGATGATTAGGCAATTAAAACGTATGTAGAGTACTGTGTTTTACCAAGAGGGGAGGTTTAGGCCATTAAAACGAATGTAGAGTATTGTGTTTTACCAAGAGGGGAGGTTTAGGCCATTAAAACGTATGTAGAGTATTGTGTTTTACCAAGAGTAGAGGATTAGGCCATTAAAACGTATGTAGAGTACTGTGTTTTACCAAGCGTAGAGGATTAGGCCATTAAAACGTATGTAGAGTACTGTGTTTTACCAAGAGGGGAGGCTTAGGCCATTGGAACATATGTAGAGTACTGTGTTTTACCAAGTGGGGAGATTTAGGCCATTAAAGCGAATGTAGAGTACTGTGTTTTACCAAGAGGGGAGGCTTAGGCCATTGGAACATATGTAAGGTACTGTGTTTTACCAAGTGGGGAGATTTAGGCCATTAAAACGAATGTAGAGTACTGTGTTTTACCAAGAGGGGAGGCTTAGGCCATTGGAACATATGTAGAATACTGTGTTTTACCAAGTGGGGAGATTTAGGCCATTAAAACGAATGTAGAGTACTGTGTTTTACCAAGAGGGGAGGCTTAGGCCATTGGAACATATGTAAGGTACTGTGTTTTACCAAGTGGGGAGATTTAGGCCATTAAAACGAATGTAGAGTACTGTGTTTTACCAAGAGGGGAGGCTTAGGCCATTGGAACATATGTAGAGTACTGTGTTTTACCAAGTGGGGAGATTTAGGCCATTAAAACGAATGTAGAGTACTGTGTTTTACCAAGAGGGGAGGCTTAGGCCATTGAAACATATGTAAGGTACTGTGTTTTACCAAGTGGGGAGATTTAGGCCATTAAAACGAATGTAGAGTACTGTGTTTTACCAAGGGGGGAGGCTTAGGCCATTGGAACATATGTAAGGTACTGTGTTTTACCAAGTGGGGAGATTTAGGCCATTAAAACGAATGTAGAGTACTGTGTTTTACCAAGAGTAGAGGATTAGGCCATTAAAACGTATGTAGAGTACTGTGTTTTACCAAGAGGGGAGGCTTAGGCCATTGGAACATATGTAGAGTACTGTGTTTTACCAAGTGGGGAGATTTAGGCCATTAAAACGAATGTAGAGTACTGTGTTTTACCAAGACGGGAGGTTTAGGCCATTAAAACGTATGTAGAGTACTGTGCTTTACCAAGAGGGGAGGTTTAGGCCATTACAACGTATTTAGAGTACTGTGTTTTACCAAGAGGGGAGGTTTAGGCCATTAAAACGTATGTAGAGTACTGTGTTTTACCAAGAGGGGAGGTTTAGGCCATTAAAACGTATGTAGAGTACTGTGTTTTACCAAGACGGGAGGTTTAGGCCATTAAAACGTATGTAGAGTACTGTGCTTTACCAAGAGGGGAGGTTTAGGCCATTACAACGTATGTAGAGTACTGTGTTTTACCAAGAGGGGAGGTTTAGGCCATTAAAACGTATGTAGAGTACTGTGTTTTACCAAGAGGGGAGGTTTAGGCCATTACAACGTATGTAGAGTACTGTGTTTTACCAAGAGGGGAGGTTTAGGCCATTAAAACGTATGTAGAGTACTGTGTTTTACCAAGAGGGGAGGTTTAGGCCATTACAACGTATGTAGAGTACTGTGTTTTACCAAGAGGGGAGGTTTAGGCCATTAAAACGTATGTAGAGTACTGTGTTTTCCCAAGAAGGGAGGTTTAGGCCATTGAATCGTATGTAGAATACTGTGTTTTACCAAGAGGGGAGGTTTAGGCCATTACAACGTATGTAGAGTACTGTGTTTTACCAAGAGGGGAGGTTTAGGCCATTACAACGTATGTAGAGTACTGTGTTTTACCAAGAGGGGAGGTTTATGCCATTAAAACGTATGTAGAGTACTGTGTTTTACCAAGAGGGGAGGTTTAGGCCATTACAACGTATGTAGAGTACTGTGTTTTACCAAGAGGGGAGGATTAGGCCATTAAAACGTATGTAGAGTACTGTGTTTTACCAAGAGGGGAGGTTTAGGCCATTACAACGTATGTAGAGTACTGTGTTTTACCAAGAGGGGAGGATTAGGCCATTAAAACGTATGTAGAGTACTGTGTTTTACCAAGAGGGGAGGTTTAGGCCATTAAAACGTATGGAGCGTACTGTGTTTTACCAAGAGGGGAGGTTTAGGCCATTAAAACGTATGTAGAGTACTGTGTTTTCCCAAGAAGGGAGGTTTAGGCCATTGAATCGTATGTAGAATACTGTGTTTTACCAAGAGGCGATGATTAGGCCATTAAAACATGTAGAGTACTGTGTTTTACCAAGAGGGGAGGTTTAGGCCATTAAAACGTATGTAGAGTACTGTGTTTTACCAAGAGGGGAGGCTTAGGCTATTAAAACGTATGTAGAGTACTGTGTTTTACCAAGACGGGGGGTTTAGGCCATTAAAACGTATGTAGAGTACTGTGTTTTACCAAGAGGGGAGGCTTAGGCCATTAAAACGTATGTAGAATACTGTGTTTTACCATGAGGGGAGGTTTAGGCCATTGAATCGTATGTAGAATACTGTGTTTTACCAAGAGGGGATGATTAGGCCATTAAAACATGTAGAGTACTGTGTTTTACCAAGAGGGGAGGTTTAGGCCATTAAAACGTATGTAGAGTACTGTGTTTTACCAAGAGAGGAGGTGTAGGCCATTAAAACGTATGTAGAGTACTGTGATTTACCAAGAGGGGAGGCTTAAACCATTAAAACGTATGTAGAGTACTGTGTTTTACCAAGAGGGGAGGTTTAGGCCATTAAAACGTATGTAGAGTACTGTGTTTTACCAAGAGGGGAGGATTAGGCCATTAAAACGTATGTAGAGTACTGTGTTTTACCAAGAGGGAAGACTTAGGCCATTAAAACGTATGTAGAGTACTGTATTTTACCAAGACGGGAGGGTTAGGCCATTAAAACGTATGCAGAGTACTGTGTTTTACCAAGATTTGATTGAAGTGCCTGTATAGTACGGAAAGTGAGCGCTCATGTATGTGTGTGTTAGGGGTCATGTATGTGCGTGTTAGGGGTCATGTATGTGTGTGTTAGGGGTCATGTATGTGTGTGTTAGGGGTCATGTATGTGTGTTAGGGGTCATGTATGTGTGTGTTAGGGGTCATGTATGTGTGTTAGGGGTCATGTATGTGTGTGCTAGGGGTCATGTATGTGTGTGTTAGGGGTCATGTATGTGTGTTAGGGGTCATGTATGTGTGTGTTAGGGGTCATGTATGTGTGTGTCAGGGTAGCTATTTTTTCTGTTTCTAAGATTTTTCTATTAAATTTTTAAACTGTTCAACAATGTGTCAATTTTTTTTTTCATTCTATCGGCACAAGTTTATATATAGCCTCTGTAGTGAAACAAAATATTTCTTGTAGTCGTGTATCTATATCAATATAAAAACATGTAGCACTCGATACAACATTATGTGATAAGGTTTGTCAGTGTCTTGAGACAGGTTGGTGGTGTTCTCCGGTTCCTCCGGTTTCCTCCACTGATAAAACTGACCGCCACGATATAACTGAAATATTGCTGAAAGTGGCGTTAAACACCATAAACCATAAAGCAAGCAAAACATATATGTATATACTTACTAACGATCTTAGAGAATATAGTCATGGTTGATGATGTCATATTTGGGAAGGAAGGCTTTACGAAATCTTCTAACAATATAGCTGCAACAGCATTGTACCCAGAAGATATCGTACTGTAAAACAAAAAAAGAGAAATTCTTTTGCATAAATTGTAAATTGCAGAAGAGATTTTAGGGCTGGCAATTAAGGTGACTACTACGTTCCCAATTCATATATTTTGTTCAGTAATAACGACTGTAATTGTTGTCTGGGCATAACAATAGTGGTGATTAGTCTAGGAACAACCTCTTGTAATAAATTTTTCTTTGGTGATTGTTGACAAGGAATAACAGTTGTCCATGCTGTTTTGTGGATTCATGCAAGACAAAGTTTAAAAGTTCGAAATATTGATTTCTGAGTTTAAGACATAACTGACAGTGACAAGTACATCTAGTATTGTATATACTAATACTAAGCTTATAATTATACACCCTGCAACGAAGTTGTAGGGGGGTATACTGGTTTCACCATGTCCGTCTGTCCGTCCGTCTGTAGACAAATCATATGTCGTACGATAACCTGAGTTGTGCTTCTTAGAATCTTTTAAAATTTTATCAGCTGTTTACAGGTGAAGAGAGGAGGATCCCTTTCATTTTTGAAGATTTTCACTTTTGCCGTTCCAGAGTTATTGGACTTGATATGACGAAAATAAGATTTTTACCCTATGTCGTATGATAACTTGAGTAGTGTTTCTCAGAATGTTTTGAAATTTTATCAGCAGCTTACCGATGAAGAGAAGAGGATTCCTTTCATTTTTGAAGATTTTCACTTTTGCCGTTCCAGAGTTATTGGACTTGATATGACGGAAAATAGGAAGTTTACTCTGTCGTATGATAACTTAAGTAGTGTTTCTCAGAATGTTTTGAAATTTTATCAGCAGCTTACCGGTGAAGAGAGAAGGCCCCCTTTCGTTTTTGGTCGGAACAATCTGTAATGTTTTGGTTATGGAAATAGGTTGGACAGATGTGGGGAGCGGGGGGTATATCTTAGTGAGCTGTGCTCACAGTAATACTAGTTAATGTGTTGACTTGGATCTCCTCACAGGGAAATTTCCTTTCTAATCAGAATCTCTGCACACCTTGTGGGAGAGCTCGTGTCTTGTTTTTCTGTTTGTTTGCTAGTAGTGGTGTCAAACACATGTTATGTTGTGTTTTTGTCTTGTTTTTTTTCGTCTTGTATGTGTTGCCAGTTTCTCTGGATTGTCCATCTTGATTGCCCTTCGGTGGTCTCTACCGTTTATATGACAAGTTATGTACGGGTACTAGCAATTTGCTTAGCAAGTGAAACATTACTCTAGTGTTTGTTGCACTCATTTTATTATAGGTTATTATATTCCAAGACATGACAACTTTATATAAATAGTAGTAAAAGATATACATTTTGTATATGTCTTTGCCTATTCTTCTATGTACCTTAAACTGCCACTAAACACACAAGACATAACCAGTCCTGGTAGACCATCTAGATGTCCAAGAAGTTCCATAGTAAATAAAGGTATCAACTGAAAACAAATCATTGTATACTATATTATCTTAAAAACATTTAAAACGAATGATGGTGTCCGCCGCGTGTTGTGTTTTTGTTTTGTTTTTCTTGATCTTGTGTGTCCTTTGTTGCCAGTTTCTCTGGATTGTCCATTTTTGATTGCTTCTTCGGTATTCTCTAGCGTTTAATTACATAACTAATAAAATCTGCCAAGTGAAAAATGTGAGTGGTTATGTATATGTGTGTTAATGGTATCCACTGTTTCTACAATGTTTCTATTGATTTTAGAATTGTTCCAACAATGTGGTATTATTTGTTTTTCTAGATGTTGGAACTGTTCCAACAGTGTGGTATTATTTGTTTTTCTAGAATTTGGAACTGTTCCAACAATGTGGTATTATTTGTTTTTCTAGATTTTGGAACTGTTCCAACATTGTATTATTTGTTTTTCTAGATTTTGGAACTGTTCCAACAGTGTGGTATTATTTGTTTTTCTAGAATTTGGAACTGTTCCAACAGTGTGGTATTATTTGTTTTTCTAGAATGAGGAACTGTTCCAAACAATGTGGTATTATTTGTTTTTCTAGATTTTGGAACTGTTCCAACAGTGTGGTATTATTTGTTTTTCTAGATTTGGAACTGTTCCAACAGTGTGGTATTATTTGTTTTTCTAGAATTTGGAACTGTTCCAACAGTGTGGTATTATTTGTTTTTCTAGAATTTGGAACTGTTCCAACAGTGTGGTATTATTTGTTTTTCTAGAATTTGGAACTGTTCCAACAGTGTGGTATTATTTGTTTTTCTAGATTTTGGAGCTGTTCCAACAGTGTGGTATTATTTGTTTTTCTAGATATAGAAACTGTTCCAACAGTGTGGTATTATTTGTTTTTCTAGAATTTGGAACTGTTCCAACAGTGTGGTATTATTTGTTTTTCTAGATTTTGGAGCTGTTCCAACAGTGTGGTATTATTTGTTTTTCTAGAATTTGGAACTGTTCCAACAGTGTGGTATTATCTGTTTTTCTAGATTTTGGAACTGTTCCAACAGTATGGTATTATTTGTTTTTCTAGAATTTGGAACTGTTCCAACAGTGTGGTATTATTTGTTTTTCTAGATTTTGGAGCTGTTTCAACAGTGTGGTATTATTTGTTTTTCTAGATTTTAGAACTGTTCCCAGTGTGGTATTATCTGTTTTTCTAGAATTTGGAACTGTTCCAACATTGTGGTATTATTTGTTTTTCTAGAATTTGGAACTGTTCCAACAGTGTGGTATTATTTGTTTTTCTAGATTTTGGAGCTGTTCCAACAGTGTGGTATTATTTGTTTTTCTAGAATTTGGAACTGTTCCAACAGTGTGGTATTATTTGTTTTCCTAGATTTTGGAACTGTTCCAACAGTATGGTATTATTTGTTTTTCTAGAATTTGGAACTGTTCCAACAGTGTGGTATTATTTGTTTTCCTAGATTTTGGAGCTGTTTCAACAGTGTGGTATTATTTGTTTTTCTAGAATTTGGAACTGTTCCAACAGTGTGGTATTATTTGTTTTTCTAGATTTTGGAGCTGTTCCAACAGTGTGGTATTATTTGTTTTTCTAGATTTTGGAACTGTTCCAACAGTATGGTATTATTTGTTTTTCTAGAATTTGGAACTGTTCCAAAAGTGTGGTATTATTTGTTTTTCTAGATTTTGGAACTGTTCCAACAGTATGGTATTATTTGTTTTTCTAGAATTTGGAACTGTTCCAACAGTGTGGTATTATTTGTTTTCCTAGATTTTGGAGCTGTTCCAACAGTGTGGTATTATTTGTTTTTCTAGAATTTGGAACTGTTCCAACAGTGTGGTATTATTTGTTTTTCTAGATTTTAGAACTGTTCCAACAGTGTGGTATTATTTGTTTTTCTAGAATTTGGAACTGTTCCAACAATGTGGTATTATTTGTTTTTCTAGATTTTGGAACTGTTCCAACAGTGTGGTATTATTTGTTTTTCTAGATTTTGGAACTGTTTCAACAATGTGGTATTTTTTGTTTTTCTAGATTTTGGAACTGTTCCAACAGTGTGGTATTATTTATTTTTTCTAGATTTTGGAACTGTTCCAACAGTGTGGCATTATTTATTTTTCTAGATATTGGAACTGTTCGAACAGTGTGGCATTATTTGTTTTTCTAGATTTTGGAACTGTTCCAACAGTGTGGTATTATTTGTTTTTCTAGATTTTGGAACTGTTCCAACAGTGTTGTATTATTTGTTTTTCTAGATTTTGGAACTGTTCCAACAGTGTTGTATTATTTGTTTTATTAGATTTTGGAACTGTTCCAACAGTGTGGTATTATTTGTTTTTCTAGATTTTGGAACTGTTCCAACAATGTGGTATTATTTGTTTTTCTAGATTTTGGAACTGTTCCAACAGTGTGGTATTATTTGTTTTTTGTAGATTTTGGAACTGTTCCAACAGTGTTGTATTATTTGTTTTTCTAGATTTTGGAGTTGTTCCAACAGTGTGGTATTACTTGTTTTTCTAGATTTTGGAGCTGTTCCAACAATGTGGTATTATTTGTTTTTCTAGATTGTGGAACTGTTCCAACAGTGTGGTATTATTTGTTTTTCTAGATTTTGGAACTGTTCCAACAGTGTGGTATTATTTGTTTTTCTAGATTTTAGAACTGTTCCAACAGTGTGGTATTATTTGTTTTTCTAGAATTTGGAACTGTTCCAACAGTGTGGTATTATTTGTTTTTCTAGATTTTGGAGCTATTCCAACAGTGTGGTATTATTTGTTTTTCTAGATTTTGGAACTGTTCCAACAGTATGGTATTATTTGTTTTTCTAGAATTTGTAACTGTTCCAACAGTGTGGTATTATTTGTTTTCCTAGATTTTGGAGCTGTTCCAACTGTGTGGTATTATTTATTTTTCTAGATTTTAGAACTGTTCCAACAGTGTGGTATTATTTGTTTTTCTAGAATTTGGAACTGTTCCAACAGTGTGGTATTATTTGTTTTTCTAGATTTTGGAGCTGTTCCAACAGTGTGGTATTATTTGTTTTTCTAGATTTTGGAACTGTTCCAACAGTATGGTATTATTTGTTTTTCTAGAATTTGGAACTGTTCCAACAGTGTGGTATTATTTGCTTTTCTAGATTTTGGAGCTGTTCCAACAGTGTGGTATTATTTGTTTTTCTAGAATTTGGAACTGTTCCAACAGTGTGGTATTATTTGTTTTTCTAGATTTTGCAACTGTTCCAACAGTGTGGTATTATTTGTTTTTCTAGAATTTGGAACTGTTCCAACAGTGTGGTATTATTTGTTTTTCTAGATTTTGGAGCTGTTCCAACAGTGTGGTATTATTTGTTTTTCTAGATTTTGGAACTGTTCCAACAGTATGGTATTATTTGTTTTTCTAGATTTTGGAACTGTTCCAACAGTGTTGTATTATTTGTTTTTCTAGATTTTGGAACTGTTCCAACAGTGTTGTATTATTTGTTTTACTAGATTTTGGAACTGTTCCAACAGTGTAGTATTATTTGTTTTTCTAGATTTTGGAACTGTTCCAACAATGTGGTATTATTTTTTTTCTAGATTTTGGAACTGTTCCAACAGTGTGGTATTATTTGTTTTTCTAGATTTTGGAACTGTTCCAACAGTGTGGTATTATTTGTTTTTCTAGATTTTGGAGCTGTTCCAACAGTGTGGTATTACTTGTTTTTCTAGAATTTGGAACTGTTCCAACAGTGTGGTATTATTTGTTTTTCTAGATTTTGGAACTGTTCCAACAGTATGGTATTATTTGTTTTTCTAGAATTTGGAACTGTTCCAACAGTGTGGTATTATTTGTTTTCCTAGATTTTGGAGCTGTTCCAACAGTGTGGTATTATTTGTTTTTCTAGAATTTGGAACTGTTCCAAGAGTGTGGTATTATTTGTTTTTCTAGAATTTGGAACTGTTCCAACAGTGTGGTATTATTTGTTTTTCTAGATTTTGGAGCTGTTCCAACAGTGTGGTATTATTTGTTTTTCTAGATTTTGGAACTGTTCCAACAGTATGGTATTATTTATTTTTCTAGAATTTGGAACTGTTCCAATAGTGTGGTATTATTTGTTTTCCTAGACTTTGGAGCTGTTCCAACAGTGTGGTATTATTTGTTTTTCTAGATTTTGGAACTGTTCCAACAGTGTGGCATTATTTGTTTTTCTAGATTTTGGAACTGTTCCAACAGTGTGGTATTATTTGTTTTTCTAGAATCTGGAACTGTTCCAACAGTGTGGTATTATTTGTTTTTCTAGAATTTGGAACTGTTCCAACAGTGTGGTAATATTTGTTTTTGTAGATTTTAGAACTGTTCCAACAGTGTGGTAATATTTGTTTTTCTAGATTTTAGAACTGTTCCAACAGTGTGGTATTATTTGTTTTTCTAGAATTTGGAACTGTTCCAACAGTGTGGTATTATTTGTTTTTCTAGATTTTGGAGCTATTCCAACAGTGTGGTATTATTTGTTTTTCTAGATTTTGGAACTGTTCCAACAGTATGGTATTATTTGTTTTTCTAGAATTTGGAACTGTTCCAACAGTGTGGTATTATTTGTTTTCCTAGATTTTGGAGCTGTTCCAACTGTGTGGTATTATTTGTTTTTCTAGAATTTGGAACTGTTCCAACAGTGTGGTATTATTTATTTTTCTAGATTTTAGAACTTTTCCAACAGTGTGGTATTATTTGTTTTTCTAGAATTTGGAACTGTTCCAACAGTGTGGTATTATTTGTTTTTCTAGATTTTGGAGCTGTTCCAACAGTGTGGTATTATTTGTTTTTTTAGATTTTGGAACTGTTCCAACAGTATGGTATTATTTGTTTTTCTAGGTTTTGGAACTGGTCCAACAGTGTGGTATTATTCGTTTTTCTAGATTTTGGAACTGTTCCAACAGTGTGGTATTATTTTTATTTCTAGATTTTAGAACTGTTCTAACAGTGTTGTATTATTTGTTTTTCTAGATTTTGGAACTGTTCCAACATTGTGGTATTATTTGTTTTTGTACATTTTGGAACTGCTCCAACAGTGTGGTATTTTGCTTTTTCATCTTTTGGAAGATTCCATAGGGTACTAATTCTATTAATTGAATTAGCATTTGTTTCTCATTTCCCTGAAGTTCTTTCAATCGTGCGTCTTTATGATAAAAATCAAGACTTGTTAGTAATATTAAGTTGACCAACCTGATCTGTTTTTTTAATTACTCCTACGGTCACGGGGTCACACGTGCTAAAGTATGAATACATTGTCACACCCACCAGACAGACTAAGGTTTGTACAGAACACATCCCAGGTACATTGATCCATATGGCTCTGAAATACAAAGACGAAACACTTAGAAATTCACTGACATATACCCTAAGTAAAAATACAACAAGAATCTAAAATATAAGAAGAATTTGAAGGGTTATCAGAATTCGTAAAGCAAAGAAGAACAGGGAACACAATATAATTCAGCTGTATTAATATTGTATTTAATCTGATAAACGAAAAATCAATCTTCACTAAAATAATACCACGGTATGCCAACAAATAATGAATTTTATTGATACTAAATATCAGCAAAGCATCAATTTACATAAGTAGTTTGAGAGCTCTATTCTAAATAAATAACAATGATACACGTACATCTATATATATAAATAAGCATATTTGACTTTCAAATATGTTGGTTTTGGACGTACCTGATGAAGTTTATTTCAGAAACGCGTCGTGTGCACTAAATTTGATATCTACGCTTTTATTAGGGATTTAATCACATTCACACCTTGAAAACGAATGCCCATTTTACTAATTGAAAAACAATACAGCTACAATGTATTAATAAAAAGTAGCAGGAAAGAAATCATTATTTTGAAAATACATTCAGCTTTTCAGATATCGCTACTTACATTCTGGCTTTCTTCAATGAAGGTAATGACAAGGCACGCTGAACTTGAGCTTGGTTTATACCGTATACTGCTGCCCAAAAGAAGCCACCGCCCACGATAAGATTCCAAAATGTATGTCTGACTGTAGGGTCAATGTCCATACTAGAAAAAAAACCACGTGAATCTAGAATTGATACCGAGGATACATTACAATGTTTTGACATTGCTACAAAATCAAAGGGAAACAACACGCAATACAGTACATATCTTGACAAAAACCTTAACTAAGATTTCCACTTAAAACGTTGCTATGGTATTTTCCACGATTTTGTTGGTTATTACGAGGTTGTCATGCCTTAGCTAGTTGTAGCATTGTCTGTTATTAATAAGATCCTGTATATCCTTGTTTTAAATTGTCAATTTATAGTGTAGTGACTTTAGAGATATCGGACATATTGTCTAGTTTCACGAATGAGAGGGGCTCTGAATTATTATATTCTTGAACATCTGTCAGTTCTTACTCTATTATCAAGTGAGTTACTTGATAATAGAGTAAGAACTGACAGATGTTCAAGAATATAATCATGATATTGAAAAATAGATATAGTTGCTGGATGCACCATACAGTTCCCCTTCCACACAAATGCTTTAATTTTGCTAAAGAAACTTACATTAGAATTTTTATTCTGTCATTTTGATATGCCACATCCCATGCTACATCTAAGCCACCCAGCTTGATACTCCCGGCGATCAGTAATGTGAACATTCCAGCGAACATGATTACGATCTGGAAGCAATCTGTCCATACTACAGCCTTCATACCACCCTGTATGTCACAATGATAAACAATAACAAGAAATCATACCACCCTGTATGTCACAATGATAAACAATAACAAGAAATCATTTTAGAGCACTATAATATAATAACTAAAGGGACATCCTTTATATTGAATGTGCGACGAATACCCTGCAGCTGAATAGAATAATTGGCCCGAGTCTTTCAGGAAGCATACCCAGTGGGGATTCAAATATGTTAAAATCCAATTGTTCCATGTAACAGTGATGGCTCTTCTGGTTCGAGAAATGTAACGGTTGCTAGGCACTTTTTTTTTACATAGGTCAGTCATCCACGAATTTTATCAAGGTTGAGAGTGCAATAGTTTTAAATCCAATTGCTCCACGTCTTGGCGTTTATTCTTCCGGTTTTAGAAATGTACGATTGCTAAGTACTTTTCAACAATTAAGTAAATCTGAGAATCTTCCAGGACATATACCAAAATTGGAATAGCCATTCTTCCAATACCAGAACTGATTCAAGGTTTTTTGTAACCTTCATGTAAAATAATTGTGAAATAATATCACATTTACTCCAGTTATCGTACAAATAGTGAATTATCATACCTCGAGGCTATAGGACAAGGTCATATGTAGGTCATAGCAGTCTGCTAGACAATGTCGTTAGGTGATGTACCGACACGCAATATCTTGAGTCTAAGCGAAAAAATAAAACATTCTGGTCCAGAGACCGGTACCATATGGGCTTCTTGTCAAATGTTAGTTGGAATAACATACTGAAAGATTTTCCAATCCTTTGAAGTTGAGCGTATTTGATGTAGGAACTTCCATGAACGCGTTGTGCGCGGTAACTTAGATATCTACATTAAAGTTCACAACTGACTAAGTTGTTTAATGCCATCCATGTAAACCTCGTGTTGATCAATCTGAAATGTACTTTCCAAGGTTATATAAAATGTACATACTGATCCTACTGCCACTACAGACCCCCATAGACTGATTCCTGTTACTGTAAAATGTACTTACCAAGGTTGTATAAAATGTACATACTGATCTTACTGCCACTACAGACCCCCCATAGACTGATTCCAGTTACTGTAAAATGTACTTACCAAGGTTGTATAAAATGTACATACTGATCTTACTGCCACTACAGACCCCCCATAGACTGATTCAAGTTACTGTAAAATGTACTTACCAAGGTTGTATAAAATGTACATACTGATCCTACTGCCACCACAGACCCCCATAGACTTATTCCTGTTACTGTAAAATGTACTTACCAAGGTTGTATAAAATGTACATACTGATCCTACTACCACTACAGACCCCTCATAGACTGATTCCAGTTACTGTAAAATGTACTTACCAAGGTTGTATATAATGTACATACTGATCCTACTGCCACTACAGACCCCCCATAGACTGATTCCAGTTACTGTAAAATGTACTTACCAAGGTTGTATAAAATGTACATACTGATCCTACTGCCACTACAGACCCCCCATAGACTGATTCCAGTTACTGTAAAATGTACTTACCAAGGTTGTATAAAATGTACATACTGATCCTACTGCCACTACAGACCCCCCATAGACTGATTCCTGTTACTGTAAAATGTACTTACCAAGGTTGTATATAATGTACATACTGATCTTACTGCCACTACAGACCCCCCCATAGACTGATTCAAGTTACTGTAAAATGTACTTACCAAGGTTGTATATAATGTACATACTGATCCTACTGCCACTACAGACCCCCCATAGACTGATTCCAGTTACTGTAAAATGTACTTACCAAGGTTGTATATAATGTACATACTGATCCTACTGCCACCACAGACCCCATAGACTGATTCCTGTTACTGTAAAATGTACTTACCAAGGTTGTATATAATGTACATACTGATCCTACTACCACTACAGACCCCCATAGACTGATTCCTGTTACTGTAAAATGTACTTACCAAGGTTGTATATAATGTACATACTGATCCTACTGCCACTACAGACCCCATAGACTGATTCCTGTTACTGTAAAATGTACTTACCAAGGTTGTATAAAATGTACATACTGATCCTACTACCACTACAGACCCCCATAGACTGATTCCTGTTACTGTAAAATGTACTTACCAAGGTTGTATATAATGTACATACTGATCCTACTGCCACTACAGACCCCATAGACTGATTCCTGTTACTGTAAAATGTACTTACCAAGGTTGTATAAAATGTACATACTGATCCTACTGCCACTACAGACCCCCATAGACTGATTCATGTTACTGTAAAATGTACTTACCAAGGTTGTATATAATGTACATACTGATCCTACTGCCACTACAGACCCCCATAGACTGATTCAAGTTACTGTAAAATGTACTTACCAAGGTTGTATAAAATGTACATACTGATCCTACTGCCACTACAAAACCCCCATAGACTGATTCCAGTTACTGTAAAATGTACTTACCAAGGTTTTATATAATGTACATACTGATCCTACTGCCACTACAGACCCCCATAGACTGATTCCTGTTACTGTAAAATGTACTTACCAAGGTTGTATAAAATGTACATACTGATCCTACTGCCACTACAGACCCCCATAGACTGATTCCTGTTACTGTAAAATGTACTTACCAAGGTTGTATAAAATGTACATACTGATCTTACTGCCACTACAGACCCCCATAGACTGATTCCAGTTACTGTAAAATGTACTTACCAAGGTTGTATAAAATGTACATACTGATCCTACTGCCACTACAGACCCCCATAGACTGATTCCAGTTACTGTAAAATGTACTTACCAAGGTTGTATATAATGTACATACTGATCCTACTGCCACTACAGACCCCCATAGACTGATTCAAGTTACTGTAAAATGTACTTACCAAGGTTGTATATAATGTACATATTAATCCTACTGCCACTACAGACCCCCATAGACTGATTCATGTTACTGTAAAATGTACTTACCAAGGTTGTATGAAATGTACATACTGATCTTACTGCCACTACAGAACCCCCATAGACTGATTCCAGTTACTGTAAAATATACTTACCAAGGTTGTATAAAATGTACATACTGATCCTACTGCCACTACAGACCCCCCATAGACTGATTCAAGTTACTGTAAAATGTACTTACCAAGGTTGTATGAAATGTACATACTGATCCTACTGCCACTACAGACCCCCCATAGACTGATTCCAATTACTGTAAAATGTACTTACCAATGTTGTATAAAATGTACATACTGATCCTACTGCCACTACAGACCCCCATAGACTGATTCAAGTTACTGTAAAATGTACTTACCAAGGTTGTATAAAATGTACATACTGATCCTACTGCCACTACAGACCCCCATAGACTGATTCAAGTTACTGTAAAATGTACTTACCAAGGTTGTATGAAATGTACATACTGATCCTACTGCCACTACAGACACCCCATAGACTGATTCCAATTACTGTAAAATGTACTTACCAAGGTTGTATAAAATGTACATACTGATCCTACTGCCACTACAGACCCCCATAGACTGATTCAAGTTACTGTAAAATGTACTTACCAAGGTTGTATAAAATGTACATACTGATCCTACTGCCACTACAGACCCCCATAGACTGATTCATGTTACTGTAAAATGTACTTACCAAGGTTGTATGAAATGTACATACTGATCCTACTACCACTACAGACCCCCATAGACTGATTCAAGTTACTGTAAAATGTACTTACCAAGGTTGTATAAAATGTACATACTGATCCTACTGCCACTACAGACCCCCCATAGACTGATTCCTGTTACTGTAAAATGTACTTACCAAGGTTGTATAAAATGTACATACTGATCCTACTGCCACTACAGACCCCCATAGACTGATTCCTGTTACTGTAAAATGTACTTACCAAGGTTGTATAAAATGTACATACTGATCCTACTGCCACTACAGACCCCCCATAGACTGATTCCAGTTACTGTAAAATGTACTTACCAAGGTTGTATAAAATGTACATACTGATCCTACTGCCACTACAGACCCCCCATAGACTGATTCCTGTTACTGTAAAATGTACTTACCAAGGTTGTATATAATGTACATACTGATCTTACTGCCACTACAGACCCCCCCATAGACTGATTCAAGTTACTGTAAAATGTACTTACCAAGGTTGTATATAATGTACATACTGATCCTACTGCCACTACAGACCCCCCATAGACTGATTCCAGTTACTGTAAAATGTACTTACCAAGGTTGTATATAATGTACATACTGATCCTACTGCCACCACAGACCCCATAGACTGATTCCTGTTACTGTAAAATGTACTTACCAAGGTTGTATATAATGTACATACTGATCCTACTACCACTACAGACCCCCATAGACTGATTCCTGTTACTGTAAAATGTACTTACCAAGGTTGTATATAATGTACATACTGATCCTACTGCCACTACAGACCCCCCATAGACTGATTCCAGTTACTGTAAAATGTACTTACCAAGGTTGTATAAAATGTACATACTGATCCTACTGCCACTACAGACCCCCATAGACTGATTCAAGTTACTGTAAAATGTACTTACCAAGGTTGTATAAAATGTACATACTGATCCTACTGCCACTACAGACCCCCCATAGACTGATTCCAGTTACTGTAAAATGTACTTACCAAGGTTGTATAAAATATACATACTGATCCTACTGCCACTACAGACCCCCCATAGACTGATTCCTGTTACTGTAAAATGTACTTACCAAGGTTGTATATAATGTACATACTGATCCTACTGCCACTACAGACCCCCATAGACTGATTCCAGTTACTGTAAAATGTACTTACCAAGGTTGTATAAAATGTACATACTGATCCTACTGCCACTACAGACCCCCATAGACTGATTCCTGTTACTGTAAAATGTACTTACCAAGGTTGTATAAAATGTACATACTGATCCTACTGCCACTAAAGACCCCCCATAGACTGATTCCTGTTACTGTAAAATGTATTTACCAAGGTTGTATAAAATGTACATACTGATCCTACTGCCACTACAGACCCCCATAGACTGATTCCTGTTACTGTAAAATGTACTTACCAAGGTTGTATAAAATGTACATACTGATCCTACTGCCACTACAGACCCCCATAGACTGATTCAAGTTACTGTAAAATGTACTTACCAAGGTTGTATAAAATATACATACTGATCCTACTGCCACTACAGACCCCCATAGACTGATTCATGTTACTGTAAAATGTACTTATCAAGGTTGTATAAAATGTACATACTGATCCTACTGCCACTACAGACCCCCATAGACTGATTCAAGTTACTGTAAAATGTACTTACCAAGGTTGTATAAAATGTACATACTGATCCTACTGCCACTACAGACCCCCATAGACTGATTCAAGTTACTGTAAAATGTACTTACCAAGGTTGTATAAAATGTACATACTGATCTTACTGCCACTACAGACCCCCCATAGACTGATTCAAGTTACTGTAAAATGTACTTACCAAGGTTGTATAAAATGTACATACTGATCCTACTGCCATTACAGACCCCCAATAGACTGATTCCAGTTACTGTAAAATGTACTTACCAAGGTTGTATAAAATGTACATACTGATCCTACTGCCACTACAGACCCCCATAGACTGATTCAAGTTACTGTAAAATGTACTTACCAAGGTTGTATAAAATGTACATACTGATCTTACTGCCACTACAGACCCCCCATAGACTGATTCAAGTTACTGTAAAATGTACTTACCAAGGTTGTATAAAATGTACATACTGATCCTACTGCCATTACAGACCCCCATAGACTGATTCCAGTTACTGTAAAATGTACTTACCAAGGTTGTATAAAATGTACATACTGATCCTACTGCCACTACAGACCCCCCATAGACTGATTCCAGTTACTGTAAAATGTACTTACCAAGGTTGTATAAAATATACATACTGATCCTACTGCCACTACAGACCCCCATAGACTGATTCATGTTACTGTAAAATGTACTTACCAAGGTTGTATAAAATGTACATACTGATCCTACTGCCACTACAGACCCCCATAGAC
Source organism: Bathymodiolus septemdierum (assembly GCA_963383655.1). Taxonomy (NCBI): domain Eukaryota; kingdom Metazoa; phylum Mollusca; class Bivalvia; order Mytilida; family Modiolidae; genus Bathymodiolus; species Bathymodiolus septemdierum. The sequence continues at coordinate 95,593,076 of OY726522.1, read as the reverse complement.
TGATTCAAGTTACTGTAAAATGTACTTACCAAGGTTGTATAAAATGTACATACTGATCTTACTGCCACTACAGACCCCCCATAGACTGATTCAAGTTACTGTAAAATGTACTTACCAAGGTTGTATAAAATGTACATACTGATCCTACTGCCATTACAGACCCCCAATAGACTGATTCCAGTTACTGTAAAATGTACTTACCAAGGTTGTATAAAATGTACATACTGATCCTACTGCCACTACAGACCCCCCATAGACTGATTCAAGTTACTGTAAAATGTACTTACCAAGGTTGTATAAAATGTACATACTGATCCTACTGCCACTACAGACCCCCCATAGACTGATTCCAGTTACTGTAAAATGTACTTACCAAGGTTGTATAAAATGTACATACTGATCCTACTGCCATTACAGACCCCCCATAGACTGATTCCAGTTACTGTAAAATGTACTTACCAAGGTTGTATAAAATGTACATACTGATCCTACTGCCACTACAGACCCCCATAGACTGATTCAAGTTACTGTAAAATGTACTTACCAAGGTTGTATAAAATGTACATACTGATCCTACTGCCACTACAGACCCCCATAGACTGATTCCAATTACTGTAAAATGTACTTACCAAGGTTGTATATAATGTACATACTGATCCTACTGCCACTACAGACCCCCATAGACTGATTCCTGTTACTGTAAAATGTACTTACCAAGGTTGTATAAAATGTACATACTGATCCTACTACCACTACAGACCCCCCATAGACTGATTCAAGTTACTGTAAAATGTACTTACCAAGGTTGTATAAAATGTACATACTGATCCTACTGTCACTACAGACCCCCAATAGACTGATTCCAGTTACTGTAAAATGTACTTACCAAGGTTGTATAAAATGTACATACTGATCCTACTGTCACTACAGACCCCCATAGACTGATTCAAGTTACTGTAAAATGTACTTACCAAGGTTGTATAAAATGTACATACTGATCCTACTGCCACTACAGACCCCCATAGACTGATTCAAGTTACTGTAAAATGTACTTACCAAGGTTGTATAAAATGTACATACTGATCCTACTGCCACTACAGACCCCCCATAGACTGATTCAAGTTACTGTAAAATGTACATACCAAGGTTGTATAAAATGTACATACTGATCCTACTGTCACTACAGACCCCCAATAGACTGATTCCAGTTACTGTAAAATGTACTTACCAAGGTTGTATAAAATGTACATACTGATCCTACTGCCACTACAGACCCCCCATAGACTGATTCAAGTTACTGTAAAATGTACTTACCAAGGTTGTATAAAATGTACATACTGATCCTACTGTCACTACAGACCCCCCATAGACTGATTCCTGTTACTGTAAAATGTACTTACCAAGGTTGTATAAAATGTACATACTGATCCTACTGCCACTACAGACCCCCAATAGACTGATTCCAGTTACTGTAAAATGTACTTACCAAGGTTGTATAAAATGTACATACTGATCCTACTGCCACTACAGACCCCCATAGACTGATTCATGTTACTGTAAAATGTACTTACCAAGGTTGTATAAAATGTACATACTGATCCTACTGCCACTACAGACCCCCATAGACTGATTCATGTTACTGTAAAATGTACTTACCAAGGTTGTATAAAATGTACATACTGATCCTACTGCCACTACAGACCCCCATAGACTGATTCCAGTTACTGTAAAATGTACTTACCAAGGTTGTATAAAATGTACATACTGATCCTACTGCCATTACAGACCCCCCATAGACTGATTCCAGTTACTGTAAAATGTACTTACCAAGGTTGTATAAAATGTACATACTGATCCTACTGCCACTACAGACCCCCATAGACTGATTCCAGTTACTGTAAAATGTACTTACCAAGGTTGTATAAAATGTACATACTGATCCTACTGCCATTACAGACCCCCCATAGACTGATTCCAGTTACTGTAAAATGTACTTACCAAGGTTGTATAAAATGTACATACTGATCCTACTGCCACTACAGACCCCCCATAGACTGATTCAAGTTACTGTAAAATGTACTTACCAAGGTTGTATAAAATGTACATACTGATCCTACTGCCATTACAGACCCCCATAGACTGATTCAGGTTACTGTAAAATGTACTTACCAAGGTTGTATAAAATGTACATACTGATCCTACTGCCACTACAGACCCCCCATAGACTGATTCCAGTTACTGTAAAATGTACTTACCAAGGTTGTATAAAATGTACATACTGATCCTACTGCCACTACAAACCCCCATAGACTGATTCAAGTTACTGTAAAATGTACTTACCAAGGTTGTATAAAATGTACATACTGATCCTACTGCCACTACAGACCCCCCATAGACTGATTCCTGTTACTGTAAAATGTACTTACCAAGGTTGTATAAAATGTACATACTGATCCTACTGCCACTACAGACCCCCATAGACTGATTCAAGTTACTGTAAAATGTACTTACCAAGGTTGTATAAAATGTACATACTGATCCTACTGCCACTACAGACCCCCATAGACTGATTCCAGTTACTGTAAAATGTACTTACCAAGGTTGTATAAAATGTACATACTGATCCTTCTGCCACTACAGACCCCCCATAGACTGATTCAAGTTACTGTAAAATGTACTTACCAAGGTTGTATAAAATGTACATACTGATCCTACTGCCACTACAGAACCCCCATAGACTGATTCAAGTTACTGTAAAATGTACTTACCAAGGTTGTATAAAATGTACATACTGATCCTACTGCCACTACAGATCCCCATAGACTGATTCCTGTTACTGTAAAATGTGCAAAACCATGAAATTGAGTGGTCATGTATAAGTGTGTTAGGAGTGGTCATGTATAAGTGTGTTATGAGTGGTCATGTATAAGTGTGGTAGGAGTGGTCATGTATAAGTGTGTTAGGAGTGGTCATATATAAGTGTGGTAGGAGTGGTCATGTATAAGTGTGTTAGGAGTGGTCATGTATAAGTGTTGTAAGAGTGGTCATGTATAAGTGTGTTAGGAGTGGTCATGAATAAGTGTGGTAGGAGTGGTCATGTATAAGTGAGTGAGATTGATCGTAGATTTAATAATAATCTCAGTCGACATGGGGTCTTCAATAATATACTCCAAAATAAGGGTGGGACTGTTTCTAGTTGCTTTCTTTGTTTTGTTACGGGATGGGTCAATGGCAACTATTTAGATGTGAAAAAAAATACGCAAAAGAAAGAATTATTCTGTATACAGCGATTTAGATCCAAGTAGATAAATATTTATTATCTCAAAAGATAACACAAATATTTTACTCCCATTAAAAATTTTTACGAACCATAATTTTAAAATTTGATGTCAAATTATCGTTCAAAATAACAATTTTCATCACATTATAAACAAAATTAGCTTTAAAATCGAAATAATAGAAAGTTATTGAAAAGTCAAAAAGTTAATATTTGTGAATTTTTTTGTCTAATACCTATTAGATATGAAACCAAACATTGACCTTAAAAACTACCAGACGATTAACGAAACGGCATACATCATTATTTAAAAAACCAGAATGTTTTGTTATCAAATTAACCCGTTTGACTGAGTCAATTCCCTTCATGGTGCATGAGAGAACTCTTTAACTGGAAAGTACAGGTAAATTATGTCATGTCTAAATTAAAAGAAATATCTCGTGACACGACGAGGTTTATCTGCAATAGCTGCAAGTGTGCGTCTTGTAAAAATGTCATCGAGTTCAATTTTTTATAACGCAACACACAAACGTGTCTCTGTTTTAATTCAATAAATCACACAGTTATATAGACAATATTAGTGCAGTGTCTTAACATATAAAACTTATGTGTAATGAGGCTTAAAACTGGGATAAAGACGAGGTTCACCGAACATTTCCTCAGTTTTGCGCCGAATGCACATTTATATATTTTGTGTTCATTCGTCTCCTACCTCTGTTGATTATCCATGACCTATATGGGTACTGACCCATTAATTCTGAAGACGTATTATATGGACAAAGAGGAAATCACGTGTTATTTAAGAAATAAATCATGGAAGCCAGAATGTGTTTTGAGTTTTTACATGGGTTGGCGGATATAAGTATTTTATTTAAATTTACTAATATCCTGCCAACCCATGTTAAAACTCAAAACACATTCTGGCTTCCATGAATTATTTCGATTCTGATATGTCTAAAAGTACAAATACGGTAGTATATATTTACGTTTGCGGACAATGTCGCACACAATTTATGCTGCCAAAGTCGAGCGGCGTCATCCTGGTTTGCCCACTTTTAAGTACAGGTATAAATAAACATAGGGGGTTATGTTGTTTTAACAATTAAAGTTTGCTTCTGAAATGTAGTTATATTTTAACTGTAGAATCTTGTAAAGAATTATATAATCTACTATTGAATTAAGTGAAATATGCACATTTTAACAATAAATCTTTCACAAACTCTGTAGAAATATGCTTAATTTTAATAACAAAATTTGCAAAGCTTATACAATTTTGAAGAAATATCTTACAAATTTGCCAACATCTGTATGATTTTGGTGAAATATCTTTAACATGTTTAACAAAATATGCAATTGTTTTTTTGAATTGGTAAAATCATGACAGATAATTAAGTTAAATGCACGATACTTGGAGAATAAAACGAAATTAAGGATATCACTTAGAAATTATTTTAATTACTAAATACGTACAGGCTATAGTAAACATTGAAAAAGTAACACCCCAAGATACATAAGTTTTCATTACGTTTCATGTGTTAATAAAACCACATGTTATAAAATATGCAAGCAGAATGCAAACACAAAAAGATTATTTTTATTCTGCCTTTTTTACTTTTATTTTTTTGTGGTTTACAAGATTATGCTTATTCTGCCCTTTGTTTCTTTTTTTAAGTTTACATGTGTTGAATTTCAAGTTCGAATCATGCTCCATTTCGCATATAGTATCTTCTACATAAAACTCGACAATTTCAGTTGTAAAATGCAATGATATTGCTTTGAATTCGTTTTTTGTAATTGATGGAATGGAGGCATCTTACTGAAGCTAAACAAGATCAATATTTTAGCAGAATGGCGACAAACAGATCAACCTTCAACTTTATTCAATATTCGACATCCTGGTACATATTAATTGTATATTAACAAGGTAGTCTGTCCTCCCAGCTAGTTTCATTTAAGAATTGAATGCTACCGCGCTTCATTGAAAATGTACTTCGTCAACGATTTCATACCCCAATGAAACTTCAAAAGAATGCATTCAATTCTTATAATTATATTTAAATCACACCAAAATTTAATATAGTTGAATTTTTCGTTGTTAATTTTATTTGTGTTAGATTATTTGCTTTGGAAATTACTACGCCATTGATTGTTTACATCTGACGTCGTCATGGAGGCACGTGCAAGTTCGGATTTGAGTTTCATTGGGATGTGAAACATCTCTTTTATAATCATGTGACCACTTCATAACCAATCATATTGTAACATTTCAATGAAAAACAGAAGTAATGAAATTATTAGTTAATCTTCCGTATCTGAACATAATAAGTCTTTTTATTTGTTATTGTAATTTCTCTCTATAGATATGTTATAGAATAAAAAGGAAATATAATGGTATGCAATTAGATCCATTAAAAAAAATTGCTGTCTCTGATTCAAGTCAATCTTTAGTAAACGCAAGGACGTATATAGAGTATATACGTCCTTGGTAAAGTGATATTTTTATTTTTTTTAAAGTATTTTATAATATTACATATGGTGTGGTTTTCATACAATTTCATTGGCTAAATCAGTCACGTGATATACATAATATCTAATGTATTTTTTCCACTGTGAAGAAACCAGACGCCTTGTTTCTATTTTAAAAAAGATATTGACGCTGTGTTTCTATTTTTAAATATATTGACCGTCAATATAGCGGCTATGTTACTAAATTTAGATCGGATATTGTCCGTTCCGGACCGCGTTTATACTCCTTCTGTAGTAAACAATGTTCTAGTTGTATTGTGTTCTTAAACAATAAAATAATGATGTGTTAATATTTTAGTTTCAATGACACGAGTAATACATTACATATGTAATTTAAAAATTAAGGACTTTTTAATCTGTCAATATGTTATATATGGACCTGTTAGGATTATATTGACCTCAGACTTCGTCTTCGGTCAATATAATCCTAACAGGTCCATATATAACATATTGACCTCGTAAAAAGTCCATAATTGATAAGTATTATTACGTGATGTTTTTCATATTGGCTATTGGCCTAGTCATAGGTCCGAGGCCTGCTGTAATTAACCTTGATTTATTAGCCTTAATATTGTCAAATCTGTCAATACAATATACGAATATTTCCCGTATTGGCCCGATTCCGGTCCGTCCAATAACAGCTAGATCAGAATCCGCAAGACGTTTCGACAATGGCAAGGAAAAGTCCCGAGAGATGTCAGTCGTCTGCTGAAGTTGAAAATGGAGAGATGCAGACCAAACAGAGAGTTGAAAAACTCTGAAGTTGTGCAGGATGCACTTATTGAAGATTATTTTAGATACAACGATCTGTCAAGAATGGAAGAAGATGATATATTAATGAATATATCTGAAATTGAAAGCCCAAATTACGAGTACGTTGAACTTGATCTGCTGAACTTACCCAGACTGGCAAGAGATTAGTCAACCAACCTGAACAAGGATTCCGACAATCAGAAAGAAAATGTCGTACCAAACAAAAAGTTTCGTATGGTAACAGATGAAGAAACTGGTGTTTTTTTAAGAGGAAAATTTATATAAAAACACTAGGACAAAGACAAAAAGTGACATGAAAGTGTTCACAGATTTTTTCATTTCTATTGGTGAGGAAAGAGCACCGACCGGGACAGATACCCCCCAAAGACCTTGACAGTATTATGGCTAGATTCTTCCTGGGTGTACTAAAAAGGATGATACTGAATATGAACCAGATTCTCTGGGTTCCATGTACAACAGACTTGGCAGACACTTGAGAAACATGAAATCTCCAATCAGCCTCAGGTATGTACTGACATTTTTGTCATTCAAAATAGTAAACATTCATCATAAATTTGCCTGATATTTATAGGATAATTAATTAGGCATTGTGAATATTGAAAATAATATCATGAGTGTCGAACAACACAGTGTGTTTCAGAACTTTATAATTAGGGCCCCGCCAAGTTTTGGCGGATATCCGCCCTATAGTAATCACTCTGTCCGTCCACACTTTCTGTCGTACAATAACTCATGATCCTATGATCTTTCAAAAAAAAATTTACAGATACATTGTAATTCATCAATCAATCATATATCATTTTACTTGTGTTATCTTGAAACAGTTTATACTACATTGATAGTACCAGTTGCAACATGTAAAAATGAAAAAGTAATTAACAAATATGAATATAGATAGTAAATTTATTTTTTATATTTCATTTTCAGACAACCCAGAAGCTTTAATTAATGCAGTTTTCTAAACAATGGTGCATACTTTGGGTTAAGAGGAAGACAAGACCATGTACTTATGACATGGGGTGTAAGCTGAAAAGTACTTCTGGAGGACAAACATGACAATCCATTGGCCCTCTTTTGTGGGGCAACTGTTTCGGGTGGTGTAATTAACATTAATATATACTCTGCAGATAGAAAGAGCACAATTAACTGTAGTCAGTAACTGTAACGTGGACTCTTAAGTCATTTCTGACAATATTTGACTCTTAATATTTCTAATTCAGATATTTTGCAGTTTGTTTGATTCAGTAATGTTGTTTTATTGTTTTTCTTGAATTTGCTTTGAATGAGTCATGCAATGCCTAAAAAACTTGTCATTTGATGGAAATCACATGTTTTCATATTGGCCTGTATAGTTAACATCATATTGGACTGGTTAATTAATAAAGGTATCATTACGTGATGTTTTTCATATTGGCCTAGTTAAAGGTCCTCGGTCTGCTGTATTGGCCTTCGGCTGCGCCTCAGGCCAATACAGCAGGCCTCGGACCTATAACTAGGCTAATATGAGAAACATCACGTAATAATACTATAATATGAACATAACTTATGATTTCCGAGTCACCACTCACTGTAAGAAATTAATCATTATTTAATTCTGATATAGTAATTAAACAGTGATAATGAATAATTAAGTCGTCCTGTTTCAAGTATCTTGTAGCCTCATTTTATCCTTGACTTTTTGGTCATTAATATATTATTCGTGTTTTCTAGATTCTTCGTCACAAAAAATATTTTTCCAATTTGCACTATTTTCATAAGCGTGTAGATTTCCTATGACCTTCACCTTTTCACGGAAGATGAATTGTGGAATAAACGATATTAGTTTTGAATCATTATATATATATCTTTATTCTCATACAGCCAAATACAATGGTACAGAGAAAAATAACAACATAATAATAACATAACAAGACTTTTTACAAAATATACATAGGTTAAGGAACAACAGTGGGTAAGCCAGGAGTACAAAAGACCTTATTGATATGTTTGATAAATATACATACTTTTCGTAACAGCGATTGTTTTTTGGTAGATAGAAGTTCAAATAATTTGACAACATTATGTCTTTTCATAAAATATTTTGGAAGAAGCTGCTTGCGTTTATCGTTTAAAGAGGAACACTCTAAAACATAGTGGTATTCATCGCCTAATTTCTGACAATTACATAAATTACAGTACCTGTTTTCTCTATCAATATTTCTTTATCTACCGGTTTCAATCGGTAGATAGTGATTTGTTGTCCTAAATCTACAGTCTGATTGCATCACCTATATTTAAAATATTGAAATATTCCTCGAATTCGAATTTGGTTTTAAAAATCCTATAATTTAATGCTTTTGAAGAATCTGACAGAGATGTTTGCCAATTCTGTACAAACTGATCTAACAATCGCTGTTTCACAACACCTTTTAACCATTCTTTATTATTAACATTTTCTGTTTCCCATATATATGTAAATCCACACTCATTTAGAATTGTTCTGATAAAATAAACCCAGCTTAAATTAGTATCACCATTTTCATTCAAATTTTTCTATAAAGCCTATTAAATACATTTGAAAATTAGCCTGCTTACCACTTAAAAGTCTTGCCCAGTATGAAATTGTCCTTACTTTTATATCAATATCAATTGGATACCTGCCTAGCTCACCATAAACAATATAGTTTGGAGTAGAGGACTTTAAATTTAAAAGTATTTTGCAGAATTTCAAGTGAACTCGTTCTAGTACTTCATTTTTGCCAAATCCCCAGACCTCGCAACGATATAAGAGAATAGGTTTTATCATTTTATCAAAGAGATCTAGCTGGATTTTCACCGATAATTTATATAATCTTCCCATTTTAAGAACTTCTTACAATGCCTTAAGCGCTTTGTCAGAAAGATGCTTTTTAGTAACATCAACATTACATGTTTTTGTAAAAATTACCCCTAAATAATTAAATTGTTTGACTATTTCGATATCAACGTTTTTATAGGTGAATTTGAGATTTTGTCGTAGTTTTCCAAATCCAAATACCATTATTTTTTTTTTGTTCACATTCACCTTCATTTTCCAATTGTCACAATATTCACCAAAAGCATTTAATTGTACTTGAAGATCTTCAGCTGATTCAGCTAATAAAATTGTGTCATCGGCATATAACATTACAAATATTTTTAGATAAATTTCAAGTTCAGTTTCTAACTCGTCGGTGATACTTTTTAAACCAACTATATCTTTTGTCAGCAAACATTCTTCTAGATCATTAAGAAACATTGAAAAAAGAAAAGTGAGCAAGTTTTCCCCTTGTCTAACTCCAATTTCACAGTTAAAATATCCTGTAGTGTGATTGTTATATGAGATACATGACTTAACACTGGTATACATATTGAATATAATATTATACATTTTACCATTTATGTTGTTAAGTAATAATTTGTGAAAAAGGCCATCTCTCCATACTCTGTCAAAGGCTTTTTCAAGATCAATAAATGTACAATATAATTTCTTCTTTTTTGACTTTAAGATTTGAAATAGTGTAAATATAGAGAAAATATTATCTAGTGTTGAAAAACTTTGTCTGAAACCACTTTTTTCTTTAAGTATCATGAATTCTTCAGTATAATAATTTAATCTTGCATTCAGTATTGCAGTAAACAGTTTCCCCAAACAACTAACTATTGTGATTGGTCTATAATTCATTGGGTCTTTAACATCGCCTTTGTTTTTATTTATAAATTGGCTTAATAATCCCATTTAACCAACTTTGAGGTAATATACCTGTGTCAAAAATTATATTAAAAAGTTTTTCATAAATATGAATGAAACGATTTGATGTGGATTTAATGTACTCATTTATAATTTCATCTTCCCCACAAGCTTTATTATTCTTTAAATTTTTTATACATTTGAAAATTTCATTCTGAGAAATATACCCATTAATATGGTTATATTAATGGGTTAGTGGATGACATTGCATCTGTTGATGATATGAATTCCGTAGTACGGAATATCTCGGACATACTTTATCAATACGCTTTTGAAATCTATGGTCGTTCAGTTCTAATTAGAGACAATGCTTATCCAGAAAGGCCAAATAACGAATGGTTTGATGGAAAATGTGCTACAGCTCGACGAAACTTTCATAGTGCAAGAAACTTTTTTCAACGACATCCCAGCGATGCAAACCGTCATTCATACATTTCTGCCAGAAACCTGTTTAATAAAACCAAGCGCAAGGCACAAGCTATTTTTAAACGTAGAGAGGGTATCGAACTTTGTAAAATTGCGAAAACGGAGCCCAGTAAATTCTGGTCAGCTGTAAGACCAAAACGAAAAACGAAATGTGCAGTTGACAACGAAACAATTTCTAAATACTTTGAAAATGTTCTTGGTGCAGATCCACCAGAGCTTTCTGAAGAGGTGTTGAACTTAATCAATAATGATCATTTTGAAAACGTAGACGTAGACGCTTTAGATTCAGAAATTACAGAGGATGATATAATTAAAGCAATAGCGAAACTAAAACCCGAAAAAAGTGCAGGAAGCGATAACATTATTGGTGAAATATTTACGCTAGTCCGATATTCTTTGCTCCATTATTAAAGAAATTATTCAACTATATATTTAACCATGGAATATACCCTGACTTTTGGACTGAATGCTTAGTCATCCCAGTTCCGAAAAGTGGTGACTTGTCGGATCCGAATAATTATAGACCTATTGTACTTGTAAGTGTTCTGTCAAAACTGTTTACTAGTATACTAACCGAACGTTTATTATCTTGGTCCGAAGATGAAGATAAACTAATAGACAACCAATTTGGATTTCGTCCAGGCCGTTCAACCGTTGATGCTATATTTATTATACAGGGAATTATTTCAAATATTCTTCAGAATAAATTTAAATTATATTCTGCATTCGTGGACTTCCGCAAAGCATTTGATAAGCTCAATAGAAGAATCCTTATATACAAGCTATTACGTAATGGACTTAGTACTAAATTTGTAGCAATGGTAAAGTCTATCTATTCGTCCGTTCGACTTCGTGTCAAAGCTGGTGGAGTACTTTCAGATGCGTTTGATAACTTACTTGGTGATAAACAAGGTGAACCACTATTTCCTTTGTTATTTCGATTTTTTTTATTAATGATATCATTGATGATATATCCACGGACACAGCTGATGGTATTGTAACATTGAATGATTATTTGATATACCTTATTTTATTTGCCGATGATACTGTTTTGTTTGGAAAAACACCTGAAATTCTACAACATCTGCTGGATAAATTATTCATATATTGCAGGAAATGGAATATTGAAGTTAACATTGACAAAACCAAAGTAGTTGTTTTTCGAAATAGCTGGCGGCCGGTAAATGATCATTTCTTTTATGACAATATGGAACTTCAAATTGTTGATTCTTACGTTTATCTTGGCATGTTGTTGCATTATAATGGAAAATTTCTGCAAACTGAGAAACGTCTTTCGCAACAAGGAGCACGTGCGTTATCGTCACTTATGAACTCACTCAAAAGTGTTTATATTTCAACTGAACAACAGTGCATGTTATTTGACAGTATGGTTGGTTCCGTTCTGAGTTATGCGTCAGAAATATGGGGTTTTCATCGTGCTCATGATATTGAAGTAATACATAATCGTTTTTGTAGATTTGTTTTAAAAATAAGTAAAAATGTACCTACTGCTTTTTTGTATGGTGAACTTGGCCATTTGCCAATGTATATTTCTAGACGTTTCAGAATTTTGAAATACTGGTTGCATATTTTACTGTATAAATCTAAGGTTGTTTATGATGTTTATTAACTATTGTATAATGATGTCAATAACGGTAAAACTAACTGGGTTTCCAATGTACGCGACTTGTTATTCAGCCTTGGTCTTAATTATGTTTGGATATCTCAGGATGCATCAAGTGTATCATTTGACTTTGTTAAACAACGTATTATAGATCAATTTGTGCAACAGTGGTCAATATCTGTATACGATTGTGAAAAACTGTGTATTCATAGAAATATTAAGGTAGAATTTTGTCATGAGAAATATCTTAATTTTTGTAGTAATGTGTATCTACTTACAAAATTACACAGTGGTACATTAAAATTGAATATTGAACTTGGTCGTTATAACAATACCCCAAGAGAATCACGTTTATGTTTGTGTTGCAATATGAATGTTGTTGAAAACGAATATCATTTTGTGTTAGCTTGTCCTGCATATAGATCTGTACGTACGCATTTTTTGCCAACATATTACTGTTCTTGGCCGAATATTTATAAACTTGAACATTTATTAAAAGCTGCCAATAAAAATCTCACTATAAAATTATATAATTATCTAAAGGCAGCTTGGAAAATCAGATGTCATATAATTAGTTAATATTGTTGTCGATATATAATGTGTTTAATTGTTCTCTGCTTTTTGTCATTGTGTTACATGTGTATATATCTGTTTGATTGCTATAGCATGTATATGCTTTTTGCAAATAAAGAATTCATTCATTCATTCAATATGTACATTAGAGTCATTTGGAAGTTCATTTTGTAGTGTCGTTGACTGTTGTTCATCGGGTCCTTTCGTATTTAAATCTTTAAAAAATTCATATAAGGTATTGATTTCAATATTTGGTTGTTGTTTTCTCTTATGTCCACCTAATATTTTCCCAGAAATGTTTGGGATTATCTCTTGAGGCATTTTTTAAATCATCTGAAAAAATTTTACAGTAAATTTTATACTTTTCATCCATAACTTTCTTATAACCCTTTTCATCATCGATCATAATTGAACGATTTCTTATAGTGTTATTCAACTTATAACGTCTCATCATTCAAACCAAGTATGGCAAACGCTCAACTTCAAGCACTTCAGTACGTCCAGAACAAGTTTGGCAGAGAAAGTTTGGTCCTAGGAGGTCACCATAAAGTTTAAAGATTACTTTCAATGTTGTTATATTTATTGTTCAAATTATTTGTAATTGACTGCAATGAAGTAATATTAAAGTATATAAAGATATATTATTCATCTTTTTTTTTTTTTACACATTTATATATTAAAAAGAAACTACACAGTAAAAAAAATCTTCTATATACACAGAAACATACATATTTGACACCTATATATTTGGAACAGACTATACAATTTTATGGTCAGTAAATCCTGTCTTTTTTGTTTATTTAACTGATTGATAATTGGTGTAATTAAATGTGGGCAAACCAGAAATCAACATGTACTTCTACGACGGGAAAGTCAGTCGTATTGATGGAGCATTCGTAACAATAATATCGTATTTGCATGTTTTAATTGCACGTCATGATCACATTCATATTGGCCTAGTTATAGGTCCGAGGCCTGCTGTATTGGCCTGAGGCGCGGCCGAACGCCAATACAGCAGACCGAGGACCTATAAATAGGCCAATATGAAAAACATCACGTAATGATACCTTTATTAATTAACCAGTTCATTATCTCTCGGAATTTTTCTTTGAAATTGTCGAAATTTCTAGCGGATTCCGATCTAGTTGTTATTGGACTGACTGGAATTGGGCCAATACGGAAAATATTCGTATTGGACTGGTTTTTGTCGTATTGGCCCAATGAAAGTTTTTATATCGTATTGACAGATTTGATCATATAAAGGCTAATAAATCAAAGTTAATTAATAAAGATGTTTAAAACGTTAACAACCGTGTAAATAATTCTATTTTAAGATTTTATCATCTGGCTTATATGTGTACCGCGCATGGTCTAATGTGATTGTGTCATCTAATTAATCGCTCGTTTGTTTGCAAAGCGAAAGAAAGACGTCATATTAGAAATTGTAATATATATAAACAATTTATGGATATTTACGTATTTTTCTATTGAAATACTCGGTTTATTTCGATGGAATGTGGTTATATGTATGAATACCTGTTTGAAAACGATTCCATTTTACAATCATATCGAAGTTTCGGAAACTTTTCAAACAAACGCCAAAATAAAAAGTTGTACCGAAAGGGGTTTACAATATTTTTTTATATAACTCTTCTTCTAAGCACACGTACTTCATGTCCAACCCCGCCACATGTTCTGCCTGTCTCAAGCTAGGATCTGGATTTTTCCAACGTCATATGTCGTGGATTTTTTTTGTGTTTAATGAACTAAGGTGAAGGGTGATTGTTCATTTTGTTGATATTAGTAGAATTGTTGACCACCACTGTTTACGTACACTTTCTGTTCTGAACATTTCAAATGATATATTTTGACAAATCTGAAAACATTTTTTCTACTAAAAAAATAGTTGTGGTCTGGCATAAATCAAAGTAAAAATAACTACGCATACTTTGTTTCAATGTCCGTGAGTAACCTGTTGATATGTTAACATATATATCGTCGTTCTACTAATATGACTATGTAATACATTATGCATCAGTATAACAAACTGAAACCAGATTATCATTAAAAAAATGGCGGAGTATAGTTTGAATGTATAAATGTGTAACAGAGTGGACAATTATTATAAAATAAGAGTGTAAAATTTCCCATATTGACTTTACGAATTGAAATTATCTAAAATTACATAAAAAGAAATATTACATATGGTGTGGTTTTCGTACAATTTCATTGGCTAATTCAGTCACGTGATATACAGAATATTTAATGTATTTTTTCCACTGTGAAGAAACCAGACCTCCTGTTTCTATTTTTACGTATATTGACGCTATGTTTCTATTTTTACGTATATTGACGCTATGTTACTAAATTTAGAAGCGTCAGTTCCTCAGCAGACGAAAAGAAAATTTGTTAATTTATCAGTATTCAGAAATTTCATAAAATTTGAAAATTTTCAAAAAATTTGAAAATTCTAAAATTAATTTTTTTTTAAAGTTCAAATTTCAAAATTTTCAAAAGATTTCCAAAGGACTGGGAGCAATAAGGGCCAAAATCGGCCCCACCTCAGACGTCGATAAAATTTTCTCCAAAATGTATTCACAATATGTGCTTTTCAGAAATAAATACAGTTAGTTAATATTAGCTGCAATAATGTAGCTCCTGTGACAAACTTGTGTCGGCAGAGCTACAACGCGGTCCCATTCGTCACAATGGAGCAAAAAATAGGTTGCAGTTGAAACATAAAAACTCACTATTTACGCTTCAAACATTTCATTATAACTATTACTGATGATCCCAGTCCTTGTTAAATCGGTTTGGCTGAGAAATATATGCTTTTCAAAGGTAGCAACCACCTTGTTCAAATTTATCGATCGTTTTCCATAACCGGAAACTACGGAAGGCGGAGCTTTTCTTAATATGGTATTTCTGATGTAAACATTCACGCCTAAATCGCCAAATATGGTATCGACATCCAGATAATGAGGCGGAAATGACGAAATTCAAAATTTTCAGAGAGTGAAAGTAAACATGGATTTTTATTTTGTGGGAATTACATTCTAAAATACTGGTAGGTGATAAAAACTTGTTATAATAATGGACAAAAGGAAAGGTTATGTTTTATTATTGATAAATGCAGGCGTCAGAAGCTCTGTAAGCGAGCGCAAAAAATCTCGGCGGCTGCTCCATTACGTGTAATGGCATCCCGTTATAACCCTTGCGAGTAAGAGAGCATTTAGGGTTTTATTATTAGATCTAGTTAATATGTGTATCTAATTCCTCACAGCGGATCGACAAAGTCAGGTAATGAAAAGCACTGAACGTCATTTTTTTTTCAGAATACAGAACGTACGTATCATTGTATTATAATGCATATCTTTAAAAAACAAAAACAAAGCATAATAAAACTCAATAAACAAAGCATAAATTTGACTTAATATGCAATGTGGATTGATTTCAGGAATAAAAACATGTTCCGAAACTGTATTATGAAATTAAAGTGAACGAATAGTAATGTCGCAACGTCACCCATTTTCGACGGTCTCCTGTTTTCGACGGGTTGTTTCATGTGATAAAATCTCTCATTATTTTGATCGCTTCATTTGTCAGAGGTTATATTATGATGCTGAAATTGCATGAATGATCTCAAGAAATCTGATCTAAAAATGTCATGTTTAAATGTAAGAACTACGTACCACATCTATTATTTCACGTTCAAATTGTAGTTTTTCGTAATTCATATTTTTCGTCACCTTAACAAAGCTTTAATCATTTAAAAAATATATCTCATACAGACCAATTTTGGTTTCATCGTCTGCTATGACATTGATAATGTACATATTGAGGTCATATCAATTCAGAAACTTATTAACATTGATCGTCGAAAACTGGTCGAAATTTTGGTATTAATTTTAAAAGAAGTAATAGATAGATTTATTTGGACAATAGAACTTTGTCATATTTGAAATTTGTTTAAGCACTTTTTTAACCGTACTTTATTCTTAACGACAACCAATGCTATAATATATTCCAGTACATTTTTACGGACAATCATCACAAATCTATAAAAAAAAAAAAATGCCAAGGTGCGGGTTGAGAGAAGTCCAATATATAAAGATGGTTTTTTTTTTTATAATATGGAAATATTTTGGGAAATGATGTGAAGCAAAATGCTTAATGTGTAACGATTTTAGCTAGGAACCTGTGAGAATTGGTTTTTTTTCTTAAGCTGATACCAAACCTTGGAATCAGATATCCCATAGAAAGTGGTTGTCGATAGATAATTGTTTTACAATCAAGTATTTCATATATATTTATGATGAGAACAAGTTTACAACCATATGATTAATCGTGTAGGTAAAATGTGTGTCGCTGCCATGAGTCTATGTATGATTGTTTTGATTGTCACTAGAAAAAGAGGAGATGGTAGATATTATTTTTCTTTGTGACAAACCAACAACAACACTCCTAATAAACTGTTGCTATCAGAATCTGCTGTAAGTTGTCTTTTACGTGTAAGGAGTGTGTCCTTTACATCTCGCGCTAAGGGATGTATTAAATTTGTTCCTCATAGCTGTCTGATGTCCCTTTCACATAAAGTCGGCGTTTTCCTAGAGGAAACCTTTTGTTATTTTATTTATGCCAAATTCGCAGTCACGTTAGGATTTTAATAATAATAGGTTATTATACATTATTATACAGTTATAATTTTAATCCAATCAAAAACAACCATTTAAGACATGTGACCGTACATTATTTTTCCCGTATTGTACAACCGGAAGCCGTATTTTTTCCATATTGGACGTCCAATACGTTTTTTTTTTGCATTGTACATTATGTAAGGGAAGTAACTCGTTGGTTGTTGTCGTCTGCTAGTAAATTATTTTTAATTGTAATCTACAATCAAATTAACTTGTTCGATATTTAACAGTTTGAGGGAAAAGAAAGTTGTTTAGAATAATTGTTGATCAGTTATTTTGCTGTTTTTAATTCCTTTTTAGAGTTTACGAGATCTGTTTTGATACAGAACATTTTTTTTTTTTAAATATTTCGGATTTAAATTTTCGCACAAATAAATAATTTTGCCAGACTTGGGAGAAAAAAAATAATCTGACTAAGGAAAATCAAGCAGTATAATAGTTATGTAAAACTGGATATTGAATGGAACATTTCTGATTTCATATGTAAAGAAAAATAAATGATTCCATTCTCCCAAAACTTGTCTGTCCCATGGGCGACGATCGCCCGACCATTGAGAGATTGTCGTGCAAAAATCGTGCGATTTTCGCTTTCTATTATTTTTTTTGGTAGAAAAATCTACTGTATACTAGTTTAGCCCCGTCACTTTTTATTGAAGTACCTGAACTAAGCCACGAGGGGTAATTTATATGTGTTAGGGATATTGAATTTACATATCTCTACGATTTTTCTATTGAATGCTGGAACTGTTCTGATATTTTTCCATTTTATTATAGGTTATGAAAATTGCAATTGTTAAACAAAAACAAAAATATGGTCGTGATCGTCTTCCGTAATTAAAATCGTCAAAATGAAATACAGCCGAATCAAATGGTGACTTGTTTCAACCTCATTTAAAATATACCTTGACATTATTTCATACTTGTACATCACGTTCACGATATTTTATTACAACACTATTTCACTCAAGTGTACATTTTTTCCTGTCCTAGTTAAAGGACTTTATCAAACAGAATCATACAGTTTACATGTAATGCAGTTAATACGCATTTAAACCACAGCAGAATATTTCTATTTTCCACATCTTGTGGTGTGGGGTCGCTATTGTGCATGCGAAATATTAATTGCAAACCCTATTGACTGGTTATTTGCTGCCTGTCTAGAATATTTTATTTTTTTCTCGATCGACAGTTCAGAAGCTAGAAAACAATATGCTGAATATTGTCTGTCAATCATGCAAACAATAACTTATGCACATGACAGAACGCATTTTCAATGCACTACATACACCAACTTATGATCCATCATGTGTCCATTGGAGGTTGATTTAAGACCATGGTACTGATAGAAGTTAAAAAGTTTAATTTGGGCGCAAAAGGGGAAACTTTATATAATTTATGAAAATGTGATGTGAATTTTAGGGATCCTCAGATTCAAATCTATTCATCTACTTTTCTACACTTCTATACATATTATACATATGTATACCCGTTATTTCAAATGATAGTAATGTTATTTTAAAATATTTCCACTTGGTTTTACTTGTCGTTTTCTTTTAAGAGCCCCAGCTTTATACTGCTTATGCTCAGCAACGGACCACCTTCGTCAATTGTTTTAGCTCATCGATGATCACGAGATTCACTAAGATGAATAGCATGGTCCGTGCAATATTTATTTATTTATTTATTTATTTATTTATGCTTTGGTGTCAGTGTTTCAACTGTTGACAGAGTTTTAAATTCAACATGGGTAGACTTATAGAAAGTGTGTAATCGTAAAATTCAGTGGCCAACCATCCCAGTCTGGTAGCAAAAGAAAAGGTATTGTTCTGATATGCCTAACGTTGTGTCTGCAATTGACGGAACTTCACATGAGATACAAATTCCATTCAATGAACCCCAACAAAAGACATACTTTCAGCAAACCAATTCTTTTCATTGATTGATATGAAAAGAAAGTTTATAAACAGTGATAATCATAAATTCCATCAATATCAATAAAACAATTACCTTTCATCTTAACTGAACTTGAGCCGTCGTGGTCGTATGGTAGTTGAATTTACAACTACTTGTGCAATCGTTGCCTATCACTACTTAAGTTGTGAGTTTGAGCCCCATTCATGGCGAGGTGTACTCGATAGAACATTATCTGATAAAGTTTGTCAGTGACTTGCGACAGATCTGTGGATTTCTCTGGGTACTCCAATTTCCGCCACAAAAGTAGTAACTGAAATATTTTTGAAAGTGGTGTTAAACACCTAACCTCCAATGGACAAATGATGGAGCAAAAGTAGTGCATAACATAAAACACCTTTGGGTCATAATGTGGCATATCTTTACAAGTACCAATAATACTACAACAAAATTGTTTCCCACACAACTATGGGAACTGTTATACACATATCATGTCATTAAACAATGTACTGAAAAAGAAGCAACTTCACTTTCAAATTTTTTATTAACAATTAAATTAAATTATCTCCATGATCTCAAAATTATGTTTCAGTGTTTAGTGCATCTTATCACATATATTATTGAAATAACGCCGAATTTGCATGTGTAATAAAAGCATAATTTGCGGTGTGTTATTTACCTCCGGGGCAATAACATTTTACGAGGGCAATAACATGTTATCTGCCCTCTTGTGGTTTTTATGGACTCTATACCATGGACAGGAATAATTACATAAAGATCCACCCAACCCAAGCACAAGTTGCAAAAATTTCATATCACCACCCATCAAAATATCTAAATCAAAATGTTTCCTCTCAACTTCAATACTTGCTTTTTCGTATAATGTGTTTATTTTCTGAAAAATGGGTTTGCAAGCAAGTTTTAAATGATCATAATCTTCTTTGCAGTTTACAATGCAAAAAACATTTTCATCTTTTGATGAAAATGTCAAATCATCGGTAATTACAGAAAAGGACAACACGACAAAGTTTGAAATTCTACTAACTTTTGACCCGTCCTCCGAAATTTTATTTTTTATCTTGTCGGTTTCAGGATTTACATGATACTTAATGTACCGGATAATTTCGCTTTATAGACTAACATATGCGCCAGGGATATTTCCCGGAATTCTTTCATAATGATATAAACTGTTAATATCTTCCTGGCATTGATGAAACCAGATATGTTCGTGGTAGCCCATCACAAAATACTGCCGGTTCCCTATAAGCGCTCTCGCTAACATTAATTTTTTCCTAAATAAATAACAAATCTTTAATTTTTTGTCTTTCTTCTTCAGGCAAATCTTGGTATGAAGATTTGCTGGACGACGGATTGAAATCGACTTTAACAGTCTGTCCATCAGTACTTTCTAATTTTAAGTACTGGGGTACACGGCCATAGGACTCTACAAACCAATAGCAGTTTCAGCCTTCGATTTAAATTCTTTTATTTTCCTTGATTTGTTATTTTCGGTAATTTCCGAAAACTCTTTTCCACTATTCGCGGTTCCAACTTTTTTATTTATTGATTTTACATAATCTATAAGGCGAGTGTTCGTGTCTTTTAGACTGTCAAGTTGATTTGACAGATTCTGGTTTTTTGCTAGCAAAACCCCCTTAAGACATATTTCTTCCTGTAAACTTATGTAAATCAGAACGCTTTTTTCAAATTCTATATTGTCGCTTTCAAACTTTTGTAAGCTAAAATTTAATTGTTTTACATTTTCTAATTCATCTGAGAATATTGCGATCTTATGCACATTATTATCAAAAGCAATTCGCTTCCTCCCTGTCAATTTTCTATTTGATAACAAAACTTTAATAGTCTTACTTGAAAGTCTGCTTTCAAGTCTCTCTGTGAATTTTAACTGAAATGATTGTAATTGGGAATTTAAAATATCTATATATTTAAAATCGGGGTATTTGTCCTTTGGTTTGGAGAGCACCTTGAAAAAGGAGCTTGTAATTGAAAATGTGACAGCTATCTGTTGGATTGTGCCCAAAAAATATCTACTCCTTTTGGATCAAACTATTTTACTTCATTTTAGAAGTAGCATCGATAGACCATTAAACCTACCTCAGTATCCCGGTAGTAATAACTATTTCAGTATCCCGGAAGAAAATATATAATCAATAATTGGGGGCTTATGAAAAAAAACTATTTTGGATGAAGTGGTGTTTATTTTATTTTTATCTTACATTTGTATATAACTGTTACGTTCCGACATACCATCGTTTTTTACGGCAAAGATTGCTTCTCAAATATCAAAACGTCATTTAAACGCTTGGAATATTTGAACATTTTCCCGTCGTTTTTCAAAAAATTTAACACCTCGTGTACCAAAAAAATATTTTAACAGTATTTGTGTTTTATTTATTTTAATAATCTGGTAAAATGGTGCACGACTGCGGAGGTGCTTAATTTCTTCGAAAACCGTCGAAATATCGCGGGCAAAATTCCACGAAATACAGAAAACAAATAACGCTCATGACGTCACAATGACGTCAAATACGTATCGATTTTGTTGGAAACAAGTTTTAACATAAAAATTATGATGTCTATAATATAAAACACATCAAATTTTAATCAAGTATTTTCTAAGATAATGATTCATTAAATATGGGGCCATATATGGCACTTATAGTCCACAGTTCTTTTTATGGCATTGACGCCGGATTGCATGCACTGAGTTTTTCTCCTGGTTTCAATGTACACAAACTGTATTTAAAATAAATACAATTATTTACAGAAACATAAGTTATTTACTGATGAATTTCATTACTTGAAATGAATCATGAAATGTACAGAGATTGTGTATATAATGGTCTCAGATATACAATCAGAAGAGTGAAAATATTGATTTTAAGGGTCTGGCTGAAGTTATGAATAAATTAATATTTAGCAACCTCCACAATCATCCACCAAAAAAATATTTTGATATAATCATTAATCCTCTATATTCAGAACAACTGCTCAATTTGGTGTTGGTGGAAGACTGTGGAGGTATATAAAATAGCTAAAATGTACATTAAATATGTTGTTTATAGTCCATTTTTAGCATTATCCGTATAATTATGTCATTACGAAAAAATATATTTTTTGAAAATTTGTTTATATAACAATTAAATTAGTAAATTGCTTTTATTCTATGTCAAACATTATTTTTTAATATAATGTGGGGCCAATTTTGCAACTTAACGCCTCTCCCTCTTTCTAAAATTTCAAAAAATTAAAAAATTTCACAAATTTAAAAAAAAAATTCATAAGATTTCAAAATTTTCATACGATTTCAAAATTTTCCAAAAAATTTTCAAATTTGAGTTTTCATAAAATTTCAAAATTTTAATATTTAAATAATGATATTGAAAAACATATGCCATATACAAATTAAGGACTTTTTACTCTGTCAATATTGGTTCTATATCAATTGAATACATATCAAAAGTATTGTTGAAAGTGGCGTTAAACACCATAACCAATATCAAATTGATGGTGCATTATATTTCTTGTTCTAGTAGATAGACCAGTGTCCTACCCCCTAGAGTACTACCATTTTATGCGTGATTTGCTTTATTCTATGCATATATATATATACAATGTATTACACTTATCAAACTAAAATGTTTACAAATGAAAGCATAATAACTTTCATATCTTGGGGCGGAAATAGTCCCTGCGTTGATAGTTTATTAAAGAGTATATGATAGCTTTGTCAGGCAAACACCCTCTGATGATTATTATGTATCTGTAAGTTCATCTTACCTGCACTCAGAGCTAGAGATGGCCCGTATAGCACAATTGACATGTAAAATAACTGAAAAATAAAATTAAGAAATCATAAGATATACATGATAATATAAGATACAATAGTAAGAGACACCTAATGGATCGCATTCTCAATTAAACAAGAACCTATCAGTGAAAGATGGTATAATCATAAATGTTTGTCAACTTCAGATAATGTTTCTCTAAGTCAAATACCAAGGTAAATGTTCAGTCACAAACGGATACGACGTTACTTTATATATAAAGCGGAGGTAAATTGCCATGGATATTTACCGGACAAAGAAAAAAATGTCTAACTGGTAGACAAAACAACATCAATAAAAGAAAAATCATATTTAAAATGACAGGAAATAAAAAAAACAAAGATAATTTATATTCATTGCTTTAAACAACTACACACCAAACTTACCATCCATACTAAATAGACTATCCAGCCGATGATTCGTAAAAACTTACCATCTATACTAAATAGATTATACAGGCGATGATTGGTACAAACTTACCATCCATACTAAATAGACTATACAGGCGATGATTGGTACAAACTTACCATCCATACTAAATAGATTATACAGGCGATGATTGGCACAAACTTACCATCCATACTAAATAGATTATACAGGCGATGATTGGTACCAACTTACCATCCATACTAAATAGATTATACAGGCGATGATCCGTACAAATTTACCATCCATGCTAAAAAGATTATGTAGGCGATGATTCGTACAAACTTACCATCCATACTAAATAGACTATACAGGCGATGATCCGTACAAATTTACCATCCATGCTAAAAAGATTATGTAGGCGATGATTCGTACAAACTTACCATCCATACTAAATAGACTATACAGGCGATGATCCGTACAAAATTACCATCCATACTAAATAGATTATACAGGCGATGATTCGTACAAACTTACCATCCATACTAAATAGACAATACAACCGATGACTTGTACAAACTTATCATCCATACTAAATAGACTATACAGCCGATGATTCGTACAAACTTACCATCTATACTAAATAGACAATACAGGCGATGATTGGTAAAAACTTACCATCCATACTAAATAGACTATACAGCCGATGATTGGTACAAACTTACCATCCATACTAAATAGACTATACAGGCGATGATTGGCACAAACTTATCATCCATACTAAATAGACTATACAGGCGATGATTGGCGCAAACTTACCATCCATATTAAATAGACTATACAGGCGATGATTGGCACAAACTTACCATCAATACTAAATAGACTATACAGGCGATCATTGGCAAAAACTTACCATCCATACTAAATAGACTATACAGGCGATGATTGGCACAAACTTACCATCCATACTAAATAGACTATACAGGCGATGACTCATGCAAACTTACCATCCGTACTAAATAGACTATCCAGCCGATGATTCGTAAAAACTTACCATCTATACTAAATAGATTATACAGGCGATGATTGGTACAAACTTACCATCCATACTAAATAGATTATACAGGTGATGATTGGTACCAACTTACCATCCATACTAAATAGATTATACAGGCGATGATCCGTACAAATTTACCATCCATGCTAAAAAGATTATGTAGGCGATGATTCGTACAAACTTACCATCCATACTAAATAGACTATACAGGCGATGATCCGTACAAATTTACCATCCATGCTAAAAAGATTATGTAGGCGATGATTCGTACAAACTTACCATCCATACTAAATAGACTATACAGGCGATGATCCGTACAAAATTACCATCCATACTAAATAGATTATACAGGCGATGATTCGTACAAACTTACCATCCATACTAAATAGATTATACAGGCGATGATTGGTACCAACTTACCATCCATACTAAATAGATTATACAGGCGATGATCCGTACAAATTTACCATCCATGCTAAAAAGAATATGTAGGCGATGATTCGTACAAACTTACCATCCATACTAAATAGACTATACAGGCGATGATCCGTACAAATTTACCATCCATGCTAAAAAGATTATGTAGGCGATGATTCGTACAAACTTACCATCCATACTAAATAGACTATACAGGCGATGATTGGCGCAAACTTACCATCCATATTAAATAGACTATACAGGCGATGATTGGCACAAACTTACCATCAATACTAAATAGACTATACAGGCGATCATTGGCAAAAACTTACCATCCATACTAAATAGACTATACAGGCGATGATTGGCACAAACTTACCATCCATACTAAATAGACTATACAGGCGATGACTCATGCAAACTTACCATCCGTACTAAATAGACTATGCAGGCGATGATTCGTACAAACTTACCATCCATAATAGATAGTCTATACAGGCGCTGACTCGTACAAACTTACTATCCATACTAAATAGACTATACAGACGATGATTGGCACACACTTACCATCCATACTAAATAGACTATACAGGCGCTGACTCGTACAAACTTACCATCCATAATAGATAGTCTATACAGGCGCTGACTCGTACAAACTTACTATCCATACTAAATAGACTATACAGACGATGATTGGCACACACTTACCATCAATACTAAATAGACTATACAGGCGATCATTGGCAAAAACTTACCATCCATACTAAATAGACTATACAGGCGATGATTGGCACAAACTTACCATCCATACTAAATAGACTATACAGGCGATGACTCATGCAAACTTACCATCCGTACTAAATAGACTATGCAGGCGATGATTCGTACAAACTTACCATCCATAATAGATAGTCTATACAGGCGCTGACTCGTACAAACTTACTATCCATACTAAATAGACTATACAGACGATGATTGGCACACACTTACCATCCATACTAAATAGACTATACAGGCGCTGACTCGTATAAACTTACCATCCGTACTAAATAGACTATACAGACGATGATTGGCACACACTTACCATCCATACTAAATAGACTATACAGGCGCTGACTCGTACAAACTTACCATCCATACTAAATAGACTATACAGGCGATGACTCGTACAAACTTACCATCCATACTAAATAGACTATACAGGCGATGACTCGTACAAACTTACCATCCATACTAAATAGACTGTACAGGCGATGATCCGTACAAACTTACCATCCATATTAAATAGACTATGCAGGCGATGATCCGTACAGACTTACCATCCATGCTAAATAGACTGTACAGACGATGATTGGCACACACTTACCATCCATACTAAATAGACTATACAGGCGCTGACTCGTACAAACTTACCATCCATACTAAATAGACTATACAGACGATGATTGGCACACACTTACCATCCATACTAAATAGACTATACAGGCGATGATCCGTACAAACTTACCATCCATACTAAATAGACTGTACAGACGATGATCCGTACAAACTTACCATCCATATTAAATAGACTATGCAGGCGATGATCCGTACAGACTTACCATCCATATTAAATAGACAATACAGGCTATGATCCGTACAAACTTAGGCAATGATCCGTACAAACTTACCATCCATATTAAAGAGACTATACACGCGATGACTCGTACAAACTTACCATCCATACTAAATAGACAATACAGGCGATGATCCGTACAAACTTACCATCCATATTAAATAGACTATACAGGCGATGATTCATGCAAACTTACCATTCATACTAAATAGACTATATAGGCGATGACTCGTACAAACTTAGGCGATGATCCGTACAAACTTACCATCCATATTAAAGAGACTATACATGCGATGACTCGTACAAACTTACCATCCATACTAAATAGACTATACAGGCGATGATCCGTACAAACTTACCATCCATATTAAATAGACTATACAGGCGATGATTCATGCAAACTTACCATTCATACTAAATAGACTATATAGGCGATGACTCGTACAAACTTAGGCGATCATCCGTACAAACTTACCATCCATATTAAAGAGACTATACATGCGATGACTCGTACAAACTTACCATCCATACTAAATAGACAATACAGGCTATGATCCGTACAAACTTACCATCCATATTAAATAGACTATACAGGCGATGATTCATGCAAACTTACCATTCATATTAAATAGACTATATAGGCTATGATTAGTACAAACTTACCATCCATATTAAATAGACTATACAGGCGATGACTCGTACAAACTTACCATCCATACTAAATAGACTATACAGGCGATGATCCGTACAAACTTACCATCCATATTAAATAGACTATACAGGCGATGATTCATGCAAACTTACCATTCATACTAAATAGACTATATAGGCGATGACTCGTACAAACTTACGCGATCATCCGTACAAACTTACCATCCATATTAAAGAGACTATACATGCGATGACTCGTACAAACTTACCATCCATACTAAATAGACAATACAGGCTATGATCCGTACAAACTTACCATCCATATTAAATAGACTATACAGGCGATGATTCATGCAAACTTACCATTCATATTAAATAGACTATATAGGCTATGATTAGTACAAACTTACCATCCATATTAAATAGACTATACAGGCGATGACTCGTACAAACTTACCATCCATATTAAATAGACTATACAGGCGATGATTCATGCAAACTTACCATTCATATTAAATAGACTATATAGGCTATGATTAGTACAAACTTACCATCCATGTTAAATAGACTATACAGGCGATGATCCGTACAACTTTACCAAATCTCATTTGTATATACTGTAAAAAAAAACACAAAAAGTTAACATCATTATATATAACAAGACAGAAATATATCTTTTAAGCAATGGTAAATAATACAAAAATAGCACATTATCCTAAACCTTCTACTTGTACCAAATACTGACCCTACAAAAGTTGAAGATTATGTCAGAGGTTACACATGACAATTGGAAAAAGGTAAAAACTGTTTTCATGAGTTGATAAAAGAAGACAGCATCATTGGATGTTTCAATCGGAGATTCAAGGCCATGACAGACGGTTCCAGTAAGTAACTGTACGAGGGAAAACGATTCTTGTCTTTCTCGAGTCTTACAACTTAATACAAGAAGGGAAAATGAAAGATTAGGAATGCATCCCAAGGATGGCTTAAGTCTGTCTTTTCGTTTGTTATTTTATACATCATAACAAGTCGATGCTTGTCTTCAAGACTGTGACAGTTCAAGCGTTGTAACATGTCGCCAACACTAGATATGATTTACATTCTATTTTTGACAGATATTTATTGATTTGTTTCATCTTCAAATTACAGGTGTGGAAATGTAGAAGATAATTGAAAGTTGATATTTGTTGGATCTTTTTATTAATGATTTAAAAAAATAATTCTCGATACACTGACATCTAACAACATCCCGTTTAGGATTATGTCAACCGACCAATCAGCGACGAGCCTTCCAAACCTTGAGATATAAAAAGCAAGCACATACTAAGAGCTGTTATCTGATTTGTCAATATATTTGTTCTATCACTACCATTGCGTTTTTTGTGCATATTAGAAAAAGTATATGTGAAGTTATACTGAAACTAGAACGTCTTCTAATATTTTGAAGCGATCTATTCTTGACAACAGTATGAAGGGTTGAATGACATGTTAATACAATGTAGTACCAAAAACAACAAAGTTAAGACGTCAATCTATAAAGATGTGTGGTCCATTAAGTACCTTCAAGAACAATAAAACTCGATTATAAGTATATTCGTCACGCCACTAGCGAGTTAGTGAGTGTTGCTGAACTCCAAGTGAACAAATTTCCAGCTATATAATGGCCAGAACAAGTAATTTTTCAATGATAAGATGATGATGAGGTCCACTTTGTACTAGACCAACACGCTTAGTTGGATTTTTATAGTGCTAGCTCACTGAAACAACAGTCCGCGGGTAGACATGTCGCTCCATTCGGACACATTATCCTGATTCCGAGCCAACCAGTCTTTACTCTTTACTGTACTCCTTAATACCACATGCTTAGCGGAGAAGTAACAAGTTGCAATGTTATAATCTTTGGTTTGATCTGAACGGGGCTTGAACACATCATCTACCGCGCAAAGACGCAAACAATTACCTCGCTGATGCGGCAGTCACCCAAAGAGAACCTTAGGTATACTTAAATGATTGTATTGTTGAGTGCCCTAGGTGTACATAAATGATTGTATTGTTGAGTGCCCTAGGTGTACTTAGATGATTGCATTGTTGAGTGCCCTAGGTGTACTTAAATGATTGTATTGTTGAGTGCCCTAGGTGTACATAAATGATTGTATTGTTGAGTGCCCTAGGTGTACATAAATGATTGTATTGTTGAGTGCCCTAGGTGTTCTTAAATGATTGTATTGTTGAGATTTTTTAAAGCAAGTACACATGAATAATTATACTATGAGATTCATTATTATCCTTTAAAAAAATATATATGTTCTGTAATTATTTTCATATTTTCATCTTAATTTTAAAATCACCAAACTGTAACTGTATAATGCTTTGAAATCAGAACCGTATTCATTTAAGAATATATTTTTCCGTCTTTACTGGCTGGGTTACAAGTAGTTACGTAGTGCAAGACATCATTTAGTATGATAATATGGCGGATGGATGGGCGATAAAAAAATATAGCTAATCAACTCCTCTTACAGTTCACGACAGCATTATTTCAAGCAAATACACAATTACTAGGGACATGTTGAAGATATGCATACGACTTTTAATGATGACAAGCAACTTTTTACAGACATTGCTACTATTTGAATACAACTCAGTAGAGTAGTATTAGACGTTACGGGCGATGTTGGTGACACTAGACGTTACACATAATTAACATTGAAAAGAACGTTTCGCGTCTTCTTTTTTCATTTTTTCTTCTTCCTTATTTGTGTTTACATACCGTGGGTTTGGTTAGGATGTAGGTGGTGTGGGTGTGTTTTGATGTATTTTTCTTTATTTCGGAATTTCACTTTTTGCTTTTATAGATTTTTATTTTATTTTGGCTTGCTTGTATATATTTGTGTTGTTGGTGTTTTCCTTTAGGTGTTTATTTCAATGTTTGTTTGTTTGCTTATTTATTTCGTTTGTATTCCCTTTTAGTATTTATTTATTGTTTATGCTATGTGACTGTGCTTTATCATTTTTTCTTTGAAAGTATATCTTGCTCTAAAACGAGATTATCATATTCTGTTTGTTTATTGATTGATGGTATACGTTGTATTCTTGAAAATTTCACGTAATATCTTATGTATAATCTAGTGAAATTATAATTAAAATAATTCAGTTCACATTTTTAATTTTCATATTTAAGTATTTCGCGATTTTTTTTAACTATTACATAATTATATAGTTTCTACAATGCACACATTCTTTTTTTGCAATGCTTGTTCAAAAATGACACACACAAAACTTGAAAAACAACAAACAAAAGAGCGAAAACAAAATACAAAAATATAGCAAACCTGAAAAAATAACGATGTGTTTCCGCTTACTCAAGCGACCCTAATTAAAAATGAATTCATGACCTTAATTTTTGTGTGTGTCATTTTTGAACAAGCATTGCAAAAAAAGAATGTGTGCATTGTAGAAACTATATAATTATATAATAGTTAAAAAAAATCGCGAAATACTTAAATATGAAAATTAAAAATGTGAACTGAATTATTTTAATTATAATTTCACTAGATTATACATAAGATATTACGTGAAATTTTCAAGAATACAACAACGTATACCATCAATCAATAAACAAACATAATATGATAATCTCATTTTAGAGCAAGATATACTTTCAAAGAAAAAATGATAAAGTACAGTCACATAACATAAACAATAAATAAATACTAAAAGAGAATACAAACGAAATAAATAAGCAAACAAACAAACATTGAAATAAACACCTAAAGGAAAACACCAACAACACAAATATATACAAGCAAGCCAAAATAAAATAAAAATCTATAAAAACAAAAAGTGAAATTCCGAAATAAAGAAAAATACATCAAAACACACCCACACCACCTACATCCTAACCAAACCCACGGTATGTAAACACAAATAAGGAAGAAGAAAAAATGAAAAAAGAAGACGCGAAACGTTCTTTTCAATGTTAATTATGTGTAACGTCTAGTGTCACCAACATCGCGCGTAACGTCTAGTACTATTCTACTGAGTTGTATTCAAATAGTAGCAATGTCTGTAAAAAGTTGTTTGTCATCATTAAAAGTCACATGCATATCTTCAACATGTCCCTAGCAATTGTGTATATGCTTGAAATAATGCTGTCGTGAACTGTAAGAGGAGTTGATTAGCTATATTTTTTTATCGCCCATCCATCCGCCATATTATCATACTAAATCATGTCTTGCACTACGTAACTACTTGTAACCCAGCCAATAAAGACGGACAAATATATTCTTAAATGAATACGGTTCTGATTTCAAAGCATTATACAGTTACAGTTTGGTGATTTTAAAATTAAGATGAAAATATGATTGTATAATGTATACATAATCAGTTAGAGCATATACAATACATTATATGATGTATACATAATCAGTAAGTTAACTATAGGTCATAAGTTTAAAATGTCTTTGTTAACATGACCCCCTGTTATAGAAGACATTGTAAGTCTGTGTCCATCGACAATTAAGAAAATGATATGTGAAAAGTGAAGTTTTAAAGTAAAGTATGAAAATCAACGTTATATTAAAGAAATGAATGGAAACATGTAATATCAATCAGTGAGAGGTCAAGTGAAAAAATTAATGATAATGCGATGATTTTTTTTTATCTATTATTTTGTGACGCCATTTTGTATATATAGTTTAGCTCAAAATAGTTTATTTTAATAATTTGATATTTAATGCACATTATATACAATTTATCAAACTTTATATGTATACATCGACTCTGGTGATAATAGAATTCATAACCCAATCATGTAGGTGAAGATTACTGAAAACTCCGGTAGAGGTAAATCTAGATACCAAACGATTGTTGTCACTGCGGTAGTCATCAATTAAGTTAAATGACATAACATGTACATGTAACCAACAAAAACATTGTTAATCATCGATATCTTGTGACCGCAGTACAAACGTGTAGAAGACGAATACAATTTATTTTTCACATGTACGGAAAGGGAGAGATACATGGATAAAATTAACGTTACGTTCTTAAACATATAAAAATATAAGAAAATGCATAAATTATCAGAAACAGAGTCTACCATTAATATAAATAATGTATTAATACTGTTTTGATCGTCAGAGACTTGTTGTTGTTACATATTTGAACGTTTATTTATTTGTTTACCTTAGAAAGGCAGTACTTGTAATAACACACAATAAATATATGATATTGATATTACAAAGCTTATAGTTATTTACTTAGTAGTATCAAGAAAGTATATACGTCCTTGGTAATATATCTGAGTTTATATATCTATTTATATGTGTCAATATATAGTTGTCTGACCTTTGTCAACAATGACATTCATTTCCTTTGTTATGAATGATGTATAAAGTCTAGTATTATTTTCATTTTTGCCATGAAGGACAGTGCACATTAATTATATCAGAGATTCGGACTAAAATATAGTCCTATTTATTTAGGGGCAAAAACAATTAAAGTTTCGCACCATTTATTGGCTCTTTTCAAATTTATTTATGCAAGATATAAGAACCGAAGTCATAATCTTAAGAAAGTAGAACATATACCAATATGCACTCCTTCATTGACATAACGCTGTTCGCCCGGCGGTTGAATCTGAGGGTTGGGACTTTACTCGCATGTGGAAAGCACTTACATGACTGCATCAATTCACAAAGGTTTGGGCCCATAAATCTAGTTTGCTACTACACGGAACAGGGTAGCAAATGATATATGCGTTCCACGGAAAATCCTACGGGATACCCCCGATTTATCTTACGTTCAGCCAGAGGGTGATTATTATTTCAAAACTTCAGATTCGTATCAAATTTTAAAATCTTGTTCTATTAATATTTCGGACTGTCTTAAATCTCAAGGTACTTGTGACTCTTCTCCATGCATTACTACTTGCAAAATAAAAACTGACAAAAATAATACTTGTAAAACATGCGTCATGCTAATAACTTCTCCTGAATTTACAAGTAATTTAACTGGAAAAACGTACTACACCAAATCGTTTGAACCTCTGGACTGGTCTACTAAAAATGTCATTTACGGTATAGAATGTACACTCTGTGGACTTTTGTATGTTGGTGAAACTCGTCAAACATTGCGAAGTAGGATGAGCCAACATCGATATGATGCAAAAGATCCCATATACAGGATTTTGTATAATAATTTCAATCAACCGGGTCATGACCGCTGTTTGACGATGAAAGTTCGAATCATCGAGAAGATTTACCATTATACAAAGAGTCCTATTCTTAGTACACCTTACCGCACCGATAGAGAGTTGTTCTGGATAAAAGAATTAGGCACTGCAATGCCTTACGGTTGCAATGATAACATCAAAGGAGTGGGAAATTTGTCAAGTCTTGGATGCAACGAAATCAACGTGATGAGCCTTTTTAATACTATTCCAAAAACTAAACGTAGCCATGGTCATAAAAGGATTCAACATCCTAATGTTAAAAAGTCCTCTAAACCAAGAACGTTACAAGATACTTTTAATGATTTACTTTCTAATATACAGAAACCTCTTGGAATTCATCATATTTGTACAATCTTATTTTCACTACCTGTAAACTACCTCAAAGATCTTAGGGATTTTGGACTTGACAAAGGAGGCGTAGATCCTTTTTCTCCTAAGTACAGACTGTCTAGTATTATATGTGACGTGGCGTCCTTTCGTCTTTTTAAAACAGCTCGATCTGAACCTCTTCATGATAACAACAGAAAATTCCTCCATATTCCGTTTGCTAACAAAGGAATTGATGCTATTAACATCAGCAACATTCTTAATAGAAAAGAGGTCGTAAAAGAAATTCCACCATATTTCAAAATCAATCTGTTCCCATTGTCTCCTATAGCTACACTAACAGCATTGGCCGTAAAATTTTCAACTACGAAGAAGCATTGCAAGATATTAACATAGAAGAGTACCTTAAGAACCCTCTGACTTGTGACTGCTCCCACTCTCCTTTTCAATACAACCCATCTGGACATGTAATCACTGGTGATCTGAATATCATTCAACATGAGAGTCTCCGAAAGGTGATTTCTCATGGTCCTAAATTCAGAGAACCTCAACACATCAATTGGAAACATAATTTCAAGATAATTATGGATGCTGTTGAAGATTATGCCAGAAGGTGGATAAAGAGAGAAGTAGACCAAGATCCTGAGTTAGAGTGCTTGTCAGACTGGGTTAGAACAATTAGGTCTCTAGTACAAGGTCGGATTCACAAACTCAAAAATTGTGTTAATAGTCGACCTAAGTCTGTATTTAAAGACCAAGAAGCTGTTAAGTGTCTTTCCTCTCTTCATGACAAATATGTTATCGTTCCTGCGGACAAGGCTTCCAACAATATCGTGTTTGCATGTAAATCATATTACTTCGAATGCCTAATCAAGGAATTAGGCATAAATAGCAACACCTCTAGTAATACCACATACAAATCAACTTCGTTCGACAAAGATGAAATCCTAGCTAACCACAGATCATTCATGACCTCTTTAAACATTTCCTCTGGTAAAGAGTCTGATGATTTACCCTATTTATATTGGATGCCTAAACTCCATAAGACACCATACAAAGAAAGGTACATAGCGGGATCATCAACTTGTTCGACGAAAGAATTGTCTATTCACCTGACAAAGATTCTGTCTGCAGTAAAAGAGGGACAACAGAAATATTGTGAATCTGTTTACTCGCGTAGTGGCATAAATCACATGTGGATTTTGAAAAACTCTAAAGATCTTTTGGATAACCTGAAATCAAGATCTTTCTCTCAGGTATCCTCCATCAAAACTTTTGATTTTTCAACTCTATATACCACCCTACCGCATGACAAATTAAAAACCCGCTTAAAAGAAACAATTCATAAAGCTTTTAGTCATAGAAACTATGGCTCAAAATTTGTTGTGTTAGGCTACAATTCCACATATTTTTCAAACAAAATTCATAAAGGTAAACCATGCTACTCCGAGGAACAAGTGATAAGCATGCTGGAGTTCCTCATCGATAACATATTTGTCTCCTTTGGATGGACACTGTTTCAGCAGGTCGTCGGCATACTAATGGGTACGAATTGTGCCCCTCTTCTAGCCGATTTATTTTTATACTCATATGAGTCGGAGTTTCTTCAAAAGCTTGTAAAAGATAAGAAGATTGATGAGGCTAGAGCCTTTAATTTCACATACAGGTATATTGATGACGTTTTATCTATCAATAATTCTAGATTTGCAGAATTTCTTCCATTGATATATCCTCCAGAGCTGGAAGTTAAAGAGACCACCAATACAGCTTCGTCCGCATCATTTTTGGACTTATACCTCGAATTTGACGACAGTGGTCAACTCAGTACTAAAATTTATGATAAGCGGGACGACTTCAATTTTAAAATCATAAATTTTCCAAACATGTGCAGCAATATACCAGCTTCTCCTGCATATGGTGTTTACATCTCGCAATTGATTCGCTATGCAAGGGCCAGTAGCAATTATTCTGATTTCCTGAAACGTCATCTTCATCTAAGAAACAGGCTACTGGACCAGGGCTATAAAAAGATTCGCCTTATTCGATCTCTTAAAAAGTTTATATTCCGATACCAATATCTTGTCGAAATATATTCCGTCTCTGCAGAAAAATTTATAAGCGATGCATTTTCATATAGTGAAAATGTATAAAGATAAAGAAGTAAAAAATGTCAAGAATTTTATTGTCAATGTGTGACGTAAAAATATTTTTGACATTTACGTCACCGAATATGGTACTGCTTTGACAACTATTTTACCTATTTTGTTCCTGTATGTGAATACTGTTACAGTGACAGCCGGAACCTTTGAACCGTAATGAGAGCGGGAGGCTTGGCGCCTTAAAATCTGATTCAACCCACCATTTCTTTAGAAATGCCTGTACCAAGTCAGGGTCATTGCGGTTTTCACAGTTTTCCGGTTGTTGACTGATTTTGTCTGTTTATATAATTATGAGTTTTGACTTTCCCTTTGTAAGATTGTTGGGAGTTCGGTAATTTTGTTATTACCTTTATTAACTCTGCCATTTTTTTTTATTGAAGTGCCTGTACCAAGTGAACGGTCATATATTTGTGTGTTAGAGTTATCGATTTTGTTTCTTTCTACGATTTTTCTATTAAATGTAGGAATATGTGGGCAGTGTGGTATTTTTCTATTGAATGTAGAAATATGTGGACAGTGGTATTTTTCTATTAAATGTAGAAATATGTGGACAGTGTGGTATTTTTCTATTGAATGTAGAAATATGTGGACAGTGTGGTATTTTCCTATTGAATGTAGAAATATGTGGACAGTGTGGTATTTTTCTATTAAATGTAGAAATATGTGGACAGTGTGGTATTTTTGACTTTTTCACTTTATTAGTATAAAGATTAAATACGGTGGAAGTGTAAACAAAGATATTACATTTATTTGTATCATTCTATAAACCAACACTTAAGGAATGATTACAACCGCATTGAATAAACAACTTCAGTTTATATGTCTATTTACATATGGATTTGGACACGAAACAACCCAGGACAAACACTGAATATATTCTACACCTAAACTCTTAAAGATAGCTAAATTAGTATATCGTACACATTGTCATAATTTAAAGATATTTCTATTAATTGGTTCACGGTCATATGCTTTGTTTAAAATATGAAGTGTGTGACTAGATAAAGGAAGAAAGCTTTCCCAGACTTAATGCTGATTGATAGATTGATTGATTGGTGTTTAATCCCAGACTTAATAAATTCATAGGAACTAGTCGTATATATAATATTTAGTTCAAAGAGAGGTATTCGGAAAGAGAATGAAATAAAGACGGCATCTTTAAAATTTTTTTATTATTCATACAGTGTAAAATAGGTTAATAGCACTACGGACTTGAAACTTACCTCGAAGACACTTGTAATGCCTAAATTATAGAAGACTGGAATAAACACATGGGCTGACAAAGTGGCTGAGATGATAAATCCCACAGAAATAAGCCAGTACATGGTATTATTCTTGTATACTTCAGCCGGA
Source organism: Bathymodiolus septemdierum (assembly GCA_963383655.1). Lineage (NCBI taxonomy): Eukaryota > Metazoa > Mollusca > Bivalvia > Mytilida > Modiolidae > Bathymodiolus > Bathymodiolus septemdierum. The sequence goes on along the minus strand of OY726522.1, from coordinate 95,555,492 downwards.
GTTCCTAGTAAGGTGATGGCTGATATAAAGCTGGAGAGCAGAGACATTGCCACAGGAAACACGGATAAATTACGACCAGCAAGAAGAAATTCTTTCTCGCTATTTTGATTTCTGTCTCTTATTGCATAAAAAAGTCCTATGCCTGCTGACACTAACAAAGTTCCAGCAAAAACTACATAGTCCCATGCATGAAAATAAGTCGATTCTCCTTTCTCAAAACTATAAGAATAAGTCCTATTCCACATCTTTGCTGAATGCTACTTATTAACCAACAAATGCCTTTCAAAATAATACACTATCCTTATTTGTGTCACTTTTATAAGGAAAACAATATTATTGTTGATCTGGTCAGGTATTTTCTTTGTATTTTAAATCAACAATATTATTGTGATAACGCTGACGTTGATGCAATCAGACTGATATACCCTAGGTATTGCAGTAAACGAAATGGTATATGAAAATCAGTGACCACTAAACCGTGACTTATATATGACGAGTTTAAGGTAAAGTATACATATATTTGACATGCATCTTTCAAAAGGAAGTAATCCTTATTCACTCTATAAATGTATTTCAAATCATATATTTTTTCACATATTCGAGTATTACCACTTTTAATTAATCCAGTCTGTAATTACCTTTAAAACAAAATGAAATCATGCTTATGTAAATATAAAATTTACATCCAAATTCAAATTTTGACAATATTATTTACATAGGAACACGTTTTTTGTGTGTTTTTTTAGTTAGATTTCGGATGAATTTATATATCATGATAATTTGTGTTATCATGTGGGCCAATGGCAATACTAATTGAATGCAATTTTGAAAATGGAAGCATTTTTAACACATCTGTCATAATTTACATCTCAGCTTCCATTCTAGACACATAAGGAGCATTTACATGTTAAAATTACCATAACTTTAATGTCCTCGTCATCTTGGCTAATATGATTATGACTAAGGGTCCTTAACTATTTCAGAAACCGGAAAAGCATTCTTACATATAGTTGCATATGGAACATCCTTCGTCATTGAAAATAAGACATGCATACAATAGACCTTTTCCAGCTTTCTTGAGTTTCGTTAACAATTCCGTTATAAGTTGCAATCTAATCATTGGCGATCAAAATGAGATATATTTCATAATGATGAATATTACGAACTCTCTATAATATCCCAACATTTAGAGTTTCTTTCGAGAACAAATTACGATTCCAAAATGACTCTCATGATTTTTTATATCTAGTAAATACAGAGAGTCCAGAACTACTGACTCAGCTGTTGCATAAATCAATAACTGAACTAATGGTCTGTTTACCTACCACAATAGCCTCATAAAATGGTACTTTGTGTTCGTTTTAATGGTATGTATATGTAGAAAAACCTTCCAAAGAATGCTGCTAAAATTAGAAGTTTCAAATACGACTGCATATTGACATGGACAATGGTTAGACTACGTACGAGTTGGTTTGCTTTTAAAGGTTTGAGTAATCTGCGATTTGATAAAATAAAGAAACAGAGCAAATAGTAGAGTGAGTGATTATTGTTCAACCCCAAATTGGCAATTTTTCAGCCATATCATGACGAAAACAAGTTACACTTTGTACTAGAAAAACACATTAAGTTGAGTACTAATAGTGCTAGCGCACTGAGACAACAGTTAGACACGTCGCTCCACTCGGACACATTATATTTATTCCGAGACAACCAATTTTTTCTCTTATTCATTAGTGCTGCATACCTAGCTGAGAAGTAACAAATACCATGCATATAATCACTGGTTTGATCTTACAGGGGCTCGAAACCATATCTATTATTCTTGAGGAAAGTCGACAGGGGCTCGAACCCTGATCTATTATTCTTGGGGTTAGTCGACAGGGACTCGAACTCAGATCTATTATTCTTGGGGAAAGAACGAACCCAGATCTATTATTCATTGGGGAAAAGAAAAAAAAGATACTAAAGTGTACAAAAGATGCTGTAATTCAAAGAAAGTCGGATAATACATGGTCAAAAGAAAATGGACAAAAGCACAAATAATGATTTATAAAATACTACACAGAAAACTAAAGAACCCCATAAAACACGGGTATTTGAATGCGGATGCTCCAAATAGGTAGTTCCTCTTCCATTAATATCACCAGTAGTAGCGGATGCTCCAAATAGGTAGTTCCTCTTCCATTAATATCACCAGTAGTAGCGGATGCTACAAATAGGTAGTTCCTCTTCCATTAATATCACCAGTAGTAGCGGATGCTCCAAATAGGTAGTTCCTCTTCCATTAATATCACCAGTAGTAGCGGATGCTCCAAATAGGTAGTTTCTCTTCCATTAATATCACCAGTAGTAGCGGATGCTCCAAATAGGTAGTTCCTCTTCCATTAATATCACCAGTAGTAGCGGATGCTCCAAATAGGTAGTTCCTCTTCCATTAATATCACCAGTAGTAGCGGATGCTCCAAATAGGTAGTTCCTCTTCCATTAATATCACCAGTAGTAGCGGATGCTCCAAATAGGTAGTTTCTCTTTCATTAATATCACCAGTAGTAGCGGATGCTCCAAATAGGTAGTTTCTCTTTCATTAATATCACCAGTAGTAGCGGATGCTCCAAATAGGTAGTTTCTCTTTCATTAATATCACCAGTAGTAGCGGATGCTCCAAATAGGTAATTCTTCTTCCATTAATATCACCAGCAGTGTTACTGTTAAACGATGGTAGTTCCTCTTCCATTAATATCACCAGTAGTGTTACTGTTAAACGATGGTTGTTCCTCTTCCATTAATATCACCAGCAGTGTTACTGTTAAACGATGGTAGTTCCTCTTCCATTAATATCACCAGCAGTGTTACTGTTAAACGATGGTAGTTCCTCTTCCATTAATATCACCAGTAGTGTTACTGTTAAACGATGGTAGTTCCTCTTCCATTAATATCACCAGTAGTGCTACTGTTAAACGATGGTAGTTCCTCTTCCATTAATATCACCAGTAGTGTTACTGTTAAACGATGGTAGTTCCTCTTCCATTAATATCACCAGTAGTGTTACTGTTAAACGATGGTAGTTCCTCTTCCATTAATATCACCAGTATAGTGCTACTGTTAAACGATGGTAATTCCTCTTCCATTAATATCACCAGCAGTGTTACTGTTAAACGATGGTAGTTCCTCTTCCATTAATATCACCAGTAGTGTTACTGTTAAACGATGGTAGTTCCTCTTCCATTAATATCACCAGTAGTGCTACTGTTAAACGATGGTAGTTCCTCTTCCATTAATATCACCAGTAGTGTTACTGTTAAACGATGGTAGTTCCTCTTCCATTAATATCACCAGTAGTGTTACTGTTAAACGATGGTAGTTCCTCTTCCATTAATATCACCAGTATAGTGCTACTGTTAAACGATGGTAATTCCTCTTCCATTAATATCACCAGCAGTGTTACTGTTAAGCGATGGTAGTTCCTCTTCCATTAATATCACCAGTAGTGCTACTGTTAAACGATGGTAGTTCCTCTTCCATTAATATCACCAGTAGTGTTACTGTTAAACGATGGTAGTTCCTCTTCCATTAATATCACCAGTAGTGTTACTGTTAAACGATGGTAGTTCCTCTTCCATTAATATCACCAGTATAGTGCTACTGTTAAACGATGGTAATTCCTCTTCCATTAATATCACCAGTAGTGTTACTGTTAAACGATGGTAGTTCCTCTTCCATTAATATCACCAGCAGTGTTACTGTTAAACGATGGTAGTTCCTCTTCCATTAATATCACCAGTAGTGTTACTGTTAAACGATGGTAGTTCCTCTTCCATTAATATCACTAGTAGTGTTACTGTTAAACGAAGGTAGTTCCTCTTCCATTAATATCACCAGTAGTGCTACTGTTAAACGATGGTAGTTCCTCTTCCATTAATATCACCAGCAGTGTTACTGTTAAACGATGGTAGTTCCTCTTCCATTAATATCACCAGTAGTGTTACTGTTAAACGATGGTAGTTCCTCTTCCATTAATATCACCAGTAGTGTTACTGTTAAACGATGGTAGTTCCTCTTCCATTAATATCACCAGCAGTGTTACTGTTAAACGATGGTAGTTCCTCTTCTATTAATATCACCAGTAGTGTTACTGTTAAACGATGGTAGTTCCTCTTCTATTAATATCACCAGTTGTGTTACTGTTAAACGATGGTAGTTCCTCTTCCATTAATATCACCAGTAGTGTTACTGTTAAACGATGGTAGTTCCTCTTCCATTAATATCACCAGCAGTGTTACTATTAAACGATGGTAGTTCCTCTTCCATTAATATCACCAGCAGTGTTACTGTTAAACGATGGTAGTTTCTCTTCCATTAATATCACCAACAGTGTTACTGTTAAACGATGGTAGTTCCTCTTCCATTAATATCACCAGTATAGTGCTACTGTTAAACGATGGTAATTCCTCTTCCATTAATATCACCAGTAGTGTTACTGTTAAACGATGGTAGTTCCTCTTCCATTAATATCACCAGCAGTGTTACTGTTAAACGATGGTAGTTCCTCTTCCATTAATATCACCAGTAGTGTTACTGTTAAACGATGGTAGTTCCTCTTCCATTAATATCACCAGTAGTGTTACTGTTAAACGAAGGTAGTTCCTCTTCCATTAATATCACCAGTAGTGCTACTGTTAAACGATGGTAGTTCCTCTTCCATTAATATCACCAGCAGTGTTACTGTTAAACGATGGTAGTTCCTCTTCCATTAATATCACCAGTAGTGTTACTGTTAAACGATGGTAGTTCCTCTTCCATTAATATCACCAGTAGTGTTACTGTTAAACGATGGTAGTTCCTCTTCCATTAATATCACCAGCAGTGTTACTGTTAAACGATGGTAGTTCCTCTTCCATTAATATCACCAGTAGTGTTACTGTTAAACGATGGTAGTTCCTCTTCTATTAATATCACCAGTAGTGTTACTGTTAAACGATGGTAGTTCCTCTTCCATTAATATCACCAGTAGTGTTACTGTTAAACGATGGTAGTTCCTCTTCCATTAATATCACCAGCAGTGTTACTATTAAACGATGGTAGTTCCTCTTCCATTAATATCACCAGCAGTGTTACTGTTAAACGATGGTAGTTTCTCTTCCATTAATATCACCAACAGTGTTACTGTTAAACGATGGTAGTTCCTCTTCCATTAATATCACCAGTATAGTGCTACTGTTAAACGATGGTAATTCCTCTTCCATTAATATCACCAGTAGTGTTACTGTTAAACGATGGTAGTTCCTCTTCCATTAATATCACCAGCAGTGTTACTGTTAAACGATGGTAGTTCCTCTTCCATTAATATCACCAGCAGTGTTACTGGTAAACGATGGTAGTTCCTCTTCCATTAATATCACCAGCAGTGTTACTGTTAAGCGATGGTAGTTCCTCTTCCATTAATATCACCAGTAGTGTTACTGTTAAACGATGGTAGTTCCTCTTCCTGATAAAATCTGAGACTTTCTAACATATTCCTGTTATGAACCATAAAATATATAAAACATTAGAACTACACTTTAGTATACAAGAATAAATAAACATAGTTACAAAGACGGAAACGTCAATAATCTCCGGAAAAAACGAAGTGTGTATTTTGACAAAAGGTTATCAGAGACTTATCAATAAAAAAAAATATTTTATGTCTCAAATTGGTTTCGACAGAGAAGCTTCTGATATCAATATACGCCAGTTCTAACAAGATTCAATTTGCTGTTGTAAATGAATAGAATGCACTTCTTATCATTATTTGCTGCTGAGCCACTTTTACTTCATACAATATTTAAATGAAATAAGGAAATGTAGGTAAAGACACTTTCTGTGCTTATAAAGTAAAATCAAAGAAAGAAAAAGATTATGTTAAAGGATGAAATATTATCAGAAACTAAGAAAGTAGAAATTTGTTGAGGCGCTTACAGGAACTAGTTGCGGAACCACAGTTCTTATGGTCATAAAAGACCACAAAAGAGATACGATTCTACAGCTACCACAGGAACAAGAAATTAATTAATAGGATCTCATAATAGTTTTTCATATTCCCTGCCAAAGCTTAAAAAATATATTTCACTATCGATATAGTGCAGTAGTAAATCCGTATAAGTTAAACAAAACTGAACAGCTTAGCTATCCCATCACCGGCCAAATTGGATATACCTTGCCTCCTTGTTCACGACTGTGTTCCCAACTTCACGTAGATACAAATATGACTAGAAATCCCGAGGTCAATAATCTACTTCCCAATAAGGTCGTTTGTAAATTTCGCTAAATTTGAAAATAAAATAAGTGTGTTGACTTATCGCTCGCAGTTTGCCAAGAGATCCGGCTTAGCATATAATAAATTTGAAATTTGCTGAAGTCATTTAAAATAATTCATAGATGAATCATCCACTGATAAAATGGCAATATTCACTAAAAGAAGAAGAAGATTAAATTTATAAAATTTTATCATCTATCATCATTAAATCAGGGGTCCTAGGTGATCTAATTATTAACGTCGTCGACTTCTGGTCCCCAGCTCAAGTCTGACACTACTAACGTCAACAAGTTAGATTTATACTAATCCAGTGTTAAGATTTCCAGACACATGCCCTACCCGACCGGAGGCCACGTTTTAGCCGAGTAGTCCAATATTTCTTCCAAGACTTTCCTCCCAAATAAGTCTGTTTGTCATGATACAGCTACAATTTAAACTGACTGAAAATGACAATAAACACCAACAATCAAATCCAATCAAAACATGCAACAACATTCTGACTGGGAATGGCATTAATAATATTCAACAACATTCTGACTGGGAATGACATTAATAACATTCAACAACATTCTGACTGGGAATGACATTAATAACATTCAACAACATTCTGACTGAGAATGACATTAATAATATTTAACATTCTGACTGGGAATGACATTAATAATATTCAACAACATTCTGACTGGGAATGACATTAATAATATTTAACATTCTGACTGGGAATGACATTAATAATATTCAACAACATCTGACTGGGAATGACATTAATAATATTTAACAACATTCTGACTGGGAATGACATTAATAATATTCAACAACATTCTGACTGGGAATGGCATTAATAATATTCAACAACATTCTGACTGGGAATGACATTAATAATATTTAACAACATTCTGACTGGGAATGACATTAATAATATTCAACAACATTCTGACTGGGAATGACATTAATAATATTTAGCAACATTCTGACTGGGAAAGATATTAATAAAATAGTGATAATCATTGATTGCTTCCATTGAAAATAAAAATTCCTAATTATTCCACTTCTGAATGATTTACAGACGGAAGTCGATCATTTGCGCATGTTGGAAATTGATCAATTTAATGGCTGGTGATACAAACATTACACAATGATTCCATGGACATCTCTGTTTATAATACCATGCATTTATATCACATGGATTACTGCACAAACTTCGGATTTAATGTACTGTTCTTTTTTCGACAATCGAGCACCGAAACCTCAACCTAGTCTGAAAAACTGCACGTGGTTCCGTGAGAATTCCTGCTGCATGCAAGAAGAAATCGATGCAACATTTGGTAGAGTTAAGCCGTTAGTAGGGGCTTCCCCGGCATGCCAGAGATACACAAACTATTTAATGTGTTATATATGCGCACCCTATCAAAATACATTCTATTTTCGGGAAAGATTAACAATGTGTGAAGGATTTTGCAATTCTTGGTACCAAGCGTGTGGTTCTGCCATTTTAAAAGGATCTGTTATTAGTTCTCTGTACACAAATGGGAAAGCATTTTGTAAAAGTCGAAGTTTTGAAGTAAAAAATGACAAAGACTGCTTTTATTTCCATACATCTCAAGACACAACAAGCTCAGGAAATATTCTAACTGATATTACAGTATTGATTAATGTTATTGGTTCTTTAGTATGTGTAACACTATTGACATAAAGGTAATACTCGTCGTCCATAGCAAATCAATATTCCCAAAAGACTTATTACTGTACAATGTTAAACAACAAATACAACGATCGTCTTCGAATCAATTCTGAATATGATTTTCCTTCATCAAGAAAGTTCATCGAAAAAGTCCGTGTGTTTTGTAGTGTTTTATATGTGTTAAATGACACTTAATTAGACATTTTGTTTTGCATTCGTTAAGTTTTATTACTAATTTTTATACATTATTTTCAAAATATTTTATTTTGAGATTGAAAATTGAAACTATAATTTATTGATTTTTTGATTTACGAGCTTCTTAATGACAAAGAACCTCCAGAATTAAGAATATTATTAACATTTTATTGATTATTATGTTTTCTTTGTATGATATTCTTAGTAAAATATACAAAGATTGTCATTGCTGTAATTAACTCTATCATTTCCCTGTTTTATTCCTTATTTGAACTTCCTTCTTGTGTATATTCTGACATTCCTTGTCATATGAACAAGTTGTGACCCAAGCAGTGGGGGTAACTTCCTTTAATCGTGGCACTAGGGATGAACTGCCAAAATAAGTAAAGATTTTGACCTTAGAATACATAATTAAATAAATAACCCAGTTTTACATCGACAGTCCTTGTTTTTTTTTGCATCGACAATCCATGTTTGCTACAAAGCTAGCTATCTGCCCAACTAAGATGATTTTAATGTTTATAGAAAATATGGGAATATGTGAATAACTCTGTAGGAAATATCTATGAATAGACATTTATTTCTGAAATGTTATATGTGGAAAGAAGCCAGGTACACAGTGGTACATATTAGGTATGGAAGTTGCTCCCTAATCCGAGTTTTTGTCATATACAGATCATTAAAAGGTATCGGTAAGATACACCAAGCTTTAAGGAAAATAACACCAGCTGGTACATGTTAATAAAAACAAATTTGTCAGATGACAATGTATATTATTCAACTAGTTTTACAACGGATACACTTAATTTTGAAAAAAAATAGCATCTACAATACAATACAAGTGATAACAGCAAACATTAAACAGGAACTGCTGATCCTTCCGTACCTGAGTTCACCCCCGATTTTTAGTAGGGTTCGTGTGTTACTCGATCTTCAGTTTTATATATGTATGTTATGTTAATCGTTGTTTGTCCTTTTGTACTTTTTCTCTTGGCCATTGTGTTGTCTGTTCTTCTTCGATATACGAATTATAATTGCCACTTTGGTATCTTCAAACTCTTCTTAAGTTATCATGGGAATCTAGGTTTTGACAACTGAGCCTGTCAAAATTTTATCAGTCTCAGAATATTAAAAAGAACTTGCGAGATATATTACTTCTCTTTCGGGATTCTAAGCGAGTTTATGAACAATGACTCATGCAAGGTCGATGGCATTTGGATAGATATATGGACAGATGTATTTAATGCCACAAGTACGAGTGGCATAAATCACATGTGGATTTTGAAAAACTCTAAAGATCTTTTGGATAACCTGAAATCAAGATCTTTCTCTCAGGTATCCTCCATCAAAACTTTTGATTTTTCAACTCTATATACCACCCTACCGCATGACAAATTAAAAACCCGCTTAAAAGAAACAATTCATAAAGCTTTTAGTCATAGAAACTATGGCTCAAAATTTGTTGTGTTAGGCTACAATTCCACATATTTTTCAAACAAAATTCATAAAGGTAAAACATGCTACTCCGAGGAACAAGTGATCAGTATGCTGGAGTTCCTCATCGATAACATATTTGTCTCCTTTGGAGGGACACTGTTTCAGCAGGTCGTCGGCATACCAATGGGTACGAATTGTGCCCCTCTTCTAGCCGATTTATTTTTATACTCATATGAGTCGGAGTTTCTTCAAAAGCTTGTAAAAGATAAGAAGATTCATGAGGCTAGAGCCTTTAATTTCACATACAGGTATATTGATGACGTTTTATCTATCAATAATTCTAGATTTGCAGAATTTCTTCCATTGATATACCCTCCAGAGCTGGAAGTTAAAGAGACCACCGATACAGCTTCGTCCGCATCATTTTTGGACTTATACCTCGAATTTGACGACAGTGGTCAACTCAGTACTAAAATTTATGATAAGCGGGACGACTTCAATTTTAAAATCATAAATTTTCCAAACATGTGCAGCAATATACCAGCTTCTCCTGCATATGGTGTTTACATCTCGCAATTGATTCGCTATGCAAGGGCCAGTAGCAATTATTCTGATTTCCTGAAACGTCATCTTCATCTGAGAAACAGGCTACTGGACCAGGGCTATAAAAAGATTCGCCTTATTCGATCTCTTAAAAAGTTTATATTCCGATACCAATATCTTGTCGAAATATATTCCGTCTCTGCAGAAAAAATTATAAGCGATGCATTTTCATATAGTGAAAATGTATAAAGATAAAGAAGTCAAAAATGTCAAGAATTTTTTTGTCAATGTGTGACGTAAAAATATTTTTGACATTTACGTCACCGAATATGGTACTGCTTTGACTACTATTTTACCTATTTTGTTCCTGTATTTAAATACTGTTACAGTGACAGCCGGAACCTTTGAACCGTAATGAGAGCGGGAGGTTTGGCGCCTTAAAATCTGATTCAACCCACCATTTCTTTAGAAATGCCTGTACCAAGTCAGGGTCATTACGGTTTTCACAGTTTTCCGGTTGTTGACTGATTTTGTCTGTTTATATAATTATGAGTTTTGACTTTCCCTTTGTAAGATTGTTCGGAGTTCGGTAATTTTGTTATTACCTTTATTTATTATAATTAGTGTGATAGGAAAAGTATTTCTTACAATGGGACACCAACAATTACTAACAAATTGTTGTTGATGATGGGATTGCTGCTGTGTACAAGAGGCGGGATCGTCTCTTGTTAATAGAGAGTTTTGTTTTTGATTGGTCCCACACAACCAGTCGACGTTTCTCTCGAAAGGGTTGTACCATACGGTGGAAAAAACCTGATCCTCTTTCTATACCAGTTCTAACGGGGTGTGAGAAAAGGTTGAAGATACCATAGGGGTAATCAGAAGGGATAATCAGAAGGGGTAATCAGAAGCCATCAATCGAAGGACAATAGAAAAGGGACAGTAAACAAACATTAATTCCACTCGTCGTCTTACTCTTGTTAAATACCATGTGATAAGTCAATATAGAGGAAAGGGAGACAGGATTGTAACTATGACAAACGGAATATATCCATGGTCATCTTTGTCAGTTACCGTATTCCGTAACAGTTAATCAAGTCATGATAGCGACCATAGCACTTTGATGACTTCAACATTAACCAATAGGAACCCTTGGTACAGTATCTTCCTTGCGGAGATACCCTCTATCAAGGAAATAATGATAAGAACCACATGCTCTGTAATATCGTATCAACTCCATATGTAAGTGTTGCTACATATAAAAGGAAAGTTAACAATGGAAACATTGTAATCATATGTTTTATCGTAAAGCTTCGATCTTCACTGTCAATTACTTGGTGTAGATCAAAGTATAACGCAGACTTAGCTGTATCTCTGGTATCTTTTATTCCACGCGATATGGGATAGATTCTATCAACATAATCACCAAACTTGGAATTATGTTGTGAAAGGACATCATCTATATAGCGAAGCGTGAAATAAAAGGATCGTGCTAGCTTAGTTTAGTTTCCACGAGAAGCCCCTGCATGAAGCCTGCCTTATACAAATAAAGGAACAAATCGAAGAAGGGGAGAACAATTGGAATACACAAGAATACCACCAAACATAACAAATATATTGTCATTCAAAAACTCGAGCATTTTGATCATTTCAGTGGATGAATGTTTCAACAGACGATTGGTATTTTAATGGATACGGATTGTGCTATGCTACTTTCCGATTTCTTTCTGCAGTTTTATGAGACAGACTTCCGTTAATCGCTTCACAAAAATAAAGATAGAAAATTAGCCCAGACCTTTACTTCCAGCTTCCGCTATATATATACTGTTCTGTCATTGAACAATTATCGATTCGGTGATTATCTGCATCTCATCTATCCAAATGAGCTTGAAATAAAGGATACTACTGACACTCAAAAGTTTGCTTCGTACCTTGACCTTCACCTTGAATCGACAACGAAGGACGATTGAAAACAAAACTCTACGACTTCACTTTTCCAATAATCAACTTCACTTTCATCAGTAGCAATATTCCAGAATCACCAGTGTACGGAGTTTACATTTCTCAACTCGTATGTTATTCTAGAGCTTGTTCCCAGTACAGTAATTTTCTGAACAGAGTGAAACTGCTGACGCAAATGCTACTCAAACAAGGCTACGTTACTCCTAGGTTGAAGTCATCGCTACAACAAATTCTACGGTCGTCATCACGATCCGGTTGACCGTTGCGAAATATCCATGTCTCAAATGACAATGGATCTTTTACTTTTGACGTAGGTGTTTTCTTTCCTCTATCACTGCCAAGACTTTTACCAGACTTGACTGTATGCATGCGTAACACGGCGGGTGTCTTCGCGAACACCTGGGTCACCCCCGGTTTTTGTTGCTTATTTTTTTTTGTTTTCTGTGTTTTTTGCTTTTTTTCTCTTCGTCCTGTGTCTTGTGTGACGAAAGCTGCCAATTTCTCTGTATTGTTCGATTTTCTCTAACGTGTATCTAAAGAACCTTTTTTTTATTAGAGAGTCCGAGTTGTTTTGCACAAATAAGATTTGTCCCTACCAATGTATTTACATCGACGTTGGTCATTCTTTTTTTCATGAAATAAAGTTGAACTAATTCGTGTAATATGCTTATCTGTTTGAGTGGGGAATACTTGTGTAATGGATCCAGAAGTCAAATGTTTTAACGATATTAAGCAAACGGACCTTGATTGTATGTACTTCAACAGATCTTGAAAATGGTTCAGAATCCAAATCGGATTCACATCACCCCTGGAGTAGCTAGTATAACAATAAGTCTGAAACCCGAGTTTGACCGCCAATAAAATAAATATTAATCATTTGGAAAGAAGTTTCGCGGAGCATTTATAAAACTCGGCGGCAATAGAACACTGTAAGGACACTTATGCAATTAGGCATCCAGTAGCGTATTCCATTCTTCATATTTGGTTTAAATTCCAAAGAAACTCAATACAGAGCCATCATTGTACAGGATTTCCTCTGCCGTAAGTGTCCTCTTGATATATGTAGGGATGACATTTAAATTATCAATACCTAAATCCTTTATCAAGCAGTCTATGCAATGTGATTTTCCCGCAGAACGATATTGTTAGGGGCCATGTCTGCAGTAACAACAATATTGTCATGGATGGAAGACAGGTGCTTAGCAACATTTGTGTCTTTGAAGAATGATGTTGTGCGAGCCGTTCATTGAATGTGTTTTACATATCAATTTATATCAACGCTAACTCAATAATATTTCAGCTATATCATGATCATTCGGTAAGAGTATCTATGTCTTTCATTTTTGTTAATGATACCCGACCGATGACTGCTCATTCAATTTGTTAAGATTAGGAAAGAAAATAAATAGCATGGATATATGTATTATCTTTTTTATTTTTGTTAGCAAAAATCTATGTTAATATAAAATCTAAAAAAGATCAAGTATATAATGTGTAAAATAATCATGATAAAATGCAGTGAATTAATGTACGGATTTCATTGGTTCACAATCTTGTATCAAAATCTTTCTCATAGTCAACTCCCATCACGTAATTAGGACTTCCGTTATAAACAGACGCAACTGGTTTTTCTTTTTTAATGTCATCTTCGTGCATCTCCATTGCTTTGTTATCGTAACCTCCATGAACTGTCTTTGGGTTATCTGTTGTGAACTTTACAAACTGAAACCAATATATAAACAATGACAATTAAAAATGATAAATTATAAGGCATACCAATTAAATGGGTTCATTTTAATCCTTTATTATTCACCGGGGAAGAACTCATGTGTTCCGGAAGGATAAGTAGTAGTCATAGATAAAACAACAGATCGTAGTGGTTTCATACTGTTATATGGAGGGTCGAATCCGTTGAACAGTGATTTTGTATTTTCTGTCCATAACCTCCTTGTAGAGAAGGAAAAAAGGAAACTCGATTTCAAGGGTATAACGGAGAGCACTCTTAGATATATCATGTATAATGAGGTTCTATAAATGTAGAAATATTTAGTTATCCTTCCGGTTCACAGCAGGGTTTTTAGTGCAGTTCGCGTTGCTCGATCTTAAACTTGTGGTGTAGTGTGTTGTACATCATTGTTTGACCTTTGTCCTTTTTCTTTCGCCATAGTATTGTCTGTCTTTCTTATATTTACGACTTCTGGTTACTTCATAAGCATCTTCAAAATTTTCCTATTAGAATATTTAACGTAGTCTGTAATCGGCGAATATTATTTATTGACACGTTCATCAGAGAGTTGAAAATGCAGATCTAGTTCTTGTAATACAATTATAGTATATTTGTTTATGTTGACACCAGGCAATGCAACATGTCTGTTGAAATTCAATTCTTTGCTAAAGAGCAAGGTGAAGTTACGGATAATAGTTGCGGATGAACATAAGGAATAAGGGAGACAATTGAGATTATAAATACCACCAGCACGCCCAGTGGTGTAATATCGTTAATTAATATTTCACAACTTACATCTTCGTGTCTAACGCCAAAGTGCAACCTTTTCCTGAGTTTCTTTGGTAGACATGGCAGTAACTCGTCAAACACTGGACATATTAATCCTGGATTTATCTCTTCTGGTTTTGTTGCTCCTGAAAGACAGCAAATTTATACCTTGCTAAGTGTTGTAAATGTAACATTATATATTGCGCCAATGTTCAAACAGTGCATACAAAATGAGAGTCATCTAACATCATCTTATATGGAATAACAGTTTGTTATTTAACAAATGAGAATAATGTATATGAAGAATGCGACTGTAAGATGGATATGTAGACATGTACAATAGAATAGAATATTTTTTATTAAATCAATCAAGAAGCTCGCGAGAGCACAGAATTACAGACATTTACATTTTACACTTACAATGATTTTGATGATTAGTAACATATGACATACTGTGAATTCATTTAATTTCTTTGGTACCAATTTTCGTGGATTGGGAAAAAAAGGCATTTAGTAGGATAGTTAAATTCGTGGATTGCCGATTACAAAAAATAAAAAAAGGTGTTGAAATACTTAAATTCGTGGATTTTCACTTCAAATTCGTAGATTTTGCGTGTCGCGATTCTACGGTAAAGTGTTAAAATTTACAAGTACGCCAAACAAATATGGATCATTGTTGTATATTATCAGCTTGTTACAATTTTGATAATTATTTGATTTCATAATTAATACTTCTTTGAAAAAGTCCACAAATTAAATCAATAACATCCAATCAGAAATAATTTGCAATCATCGAAAGATGATCAAAAGATAAGAAGCCAAGCCGTGAATCTACTCATTGAGCAACTTGTCATAAATATCGAGAAAATATTTTTGACAGTACCATTTACATTTGTTTCTTAATTAATATTTCACAAAAAGGGTATGTTTTTTGCTAAACTTCACACTAGGAGTCAAAAGTTAAATTATAATTCTTTGTACTCTGCGGGAACATGACATGCCATAAATGATGCATACACAAAAAGTTGCATTAAACGGTAAAGAAAAAAGGTGTGAAATTTTATGTCCCAGCAGTTAAACATCACGTGTCAACAAATTAAAATCCTGACCTCCGGGCGTATGTGATACCAGTATACCGACCGTTAATCTGATTATAATCACCAATAAACTTTGATTGTCAATCAAAATGTTTACACAGCAATTATAAAAGGCGACAATAATGTTAGTATGTGTATGTTAATATTGTTTTTATTTATGTGTTAAAGTACTGTTGAATTTTGATACGGAAGTTATTACCGCAAAATGTTTTCGTAAATGTCACAACAATAAACAATTTATTCCAAGACTTTACATGCTTATCAATCACAAAATGACACAGGTACATTTATTCTAGATTCACAAGACATGCATTACAATTACATCATGTAACAATGTTGAATTACCTACATGTACACGGCTACAAACCTTTGTGTTGTCTAAACCTTGCTTACCGCCAAACGGAAATTAAATGGTCATTTTTCGTCGAACATTTAAATTCGTGGTTTGCTGGCACCCACGAAAACCACGAAAATTGGTATACCACGAATAAAAATGAATTCACAGTATATAAAAAAGAATAAAAACAAGTATAGATGATCGACACTGCAGGGGGAAACCACCCATAGGCAGAACAATATAAGTATGATTAATAAAGACACAGTCAAGACAAACGATGTGTTGATGTATTAGTCCATTAGGACAACCACAGATACATCACCTAAAGACGAAGTGAGGGTAATAATTGTAAACATGACATGTTCGTCTCTTGTAAACTAACAGTAAACAGTTGTATTAAAGTTTTTATTAACTAACCAAATTAAAATATTGCTTTATAAGCAGACCATGAAACTATAATTAACTTTGATACAACCCAATCATGACTGTCATTTAAAAACAGTTTACTCGTATGAGGCAGACTTCATACAGGGGTTTCTCAAGAAAAACGAAAAGAAGCTAGCCCGATCCTTTAATTTCATGTTCCGCTATATAAATGATGTCCTTTCACTAAATAATTCTAGGTTTGGTGATTTTGTTGATCACATCTATCCCATTGAGCTTGAAATAAAGGATACCACAGATATAGATAGGTCTGCTTCATACCTTGACCTACACCTCGAAATCGACAGTGAGGGTTTGTTAAGAACGAAACTTTACGACGAAAGAGATGATTTCAATTTTTCCATTCTGAACTTTCCATTTATATGTAGCAACATTCCAGCAGCACCTGCATATGGAGTATATATCTCTCAGATGATATGATATTCCAGAGCTTGTTGTTCCTATCAGGATTTCCTTGATAGAGGGTTGCTGCTAACAAGGAAGCCACTGAACCAAGGGTTCCTTTTGGTAAAGTTGAAGTCATCACTTCGAAAATTCTACGGTCGCCACCATGACTTGGTTGACCGTTATGGAATATCTTTGTCACAAATGACCACGGATATGTTTCACTTGTCGTAAACACTTCCATGTCCTTTCCTCATTCACGACTTATCACCGGGTTTGTAATTAGATTAACACGACGGGTGCCACTGGTAGAGCAGGAACTGCCTACCCTTCCGGAGCACCTGAGTTCACCCCGGTTTTTAGTGGGGTTCGTGTTACTCGATCTTTAGTTTTATATTTATGTTTTGTAGATCGTTGTTTGTCCTTTTGTAATTTTTCTTTTGGCCATTGTGTTGTCTGTTCTTCTTCAATATACGGATTCTGATTGCCCCTTTGGTATCTTCAAACTCGTCTTACAATAGCTGGGAGGTGTTTCCTTGTATCTAGTTTGTCCTTTATGAGCTACAAGTCTTTGAACTTTAGCTTACTTCATCTATTTCATATTTGTTTATATAAGCTGGTACCTACCTGTTATAAAACTAACAATCATAAATTGTTACCTACCTGTAATAAAACTAACAATCAGCCCCACGACAATGTTCAGAATCATACCTAATCCTGTGTACCATATATAAGACATTTTGTACAGTGGAAAGTCATCTCTGAAATAAAAGTAAGTCGGTATTAATAGAGATTTAAATGCAAAGCATAATTATTATAAGTTGATTCTTAGATTGATCGTTGTTTAACGTCAGATGAGTTATATTTTAATTATCTCCATGGGAACGATTTACAAACAATAAATCAGTTGATTTGATTGTTGGTGCTTAACGCCGCTTTCAGCAATATTTCAGCTATATCATGGCGACCAGTTTTAGTGGTGGAAGAAGCCGGAGTACCCGGAGAGAACCACCGACCATGGGCAAGTAACTGGTAAACTTTACCACTTGCGGCTGTGAGTCGAGTGCACCCTTTTTTTTGTTAAAACGATAACACTGGAATTGGTCTATGGACGGATGTTTTATTGTCACCTGTAAAATTAGGATATGACATGCTTACCTTGACACGGCCTACCAACGGCTACTCTTTTACATGATATTAAAGATTTAGTAATGTGGCGTTACATGAGCACTAGACAATAATTTATGTCCATATCCTTATGACGCCCTTTCGGTTAAACAAGTAGAAAGGACTGTTTTAAGCAATACCTAGTCTATGAGTCACGGTATTTATAATAGAAGTCAAACTCTAGCGTGCGATATGAAACGGTTCAATCTTCCGTTGAGCAGTGCTCTTTACTCCAACTGATAAATCATAGATGTAAGTATTATTTCATCTGATGTAGAAGCATCGATTAGATTGTGTACAAAAGTGGAGGTACATATTTTTTTTTAATTTATAACACCGACCTTGTGTAATACAATAACGATTACAATAAAAAACGTTCTTAGTCACTTTGTGGAAAATGTAACCAGGTTTGATAGGCTGATCAAATCAAAAGTGAAAGAAACCTATTTTATTGCTGTCTTTTTTGTGTTTTGCTTGTCTACGTGCTGTGTCGTATGGGCTAAATTTTGTCAGTGTATCTGAATTGTCCATTTTTGATTGCCACTTCGTTGTTCTCTAACGTTGAATTCATTTGCCACACAGGTAGTTTTCTTACTTACTTTTCTATAGGAACAACAGCGTGAGTTGTCATAGACGTTGTTGGTGCCATTGTTGTAGTAAAATTAAGATGTCGACAGCCTTCTATCGTTATCGGTGAAGGAGATGTTACAACTACTTTATTGATGTAACTTCCCAGTCCTATCCACAGAGTAATGACGAGAGCTGTTAGATGACCAATCAAGGCTCCCTGTATAAAAAAGATGACATCTTATAATCTATGGGCCAGATACAAAATCTCTTATTCCCAGCAGAATTTTCGCGTTCTACTTTTTTCCAATGAATTATGTTTTTTTGTCTCCTGTCAATGAAAGCACGTTTTGTTGTAACTACGAAGAGACAAACAACCAACATTCAGTTTCTCATACTATATGGTTTAAAACAACAACAAAAGTAGGGGAGGTTGATGTAATTGTTTCGGTATATATCCCATGGCCTATTACATTTTACTTAAATAATATCAAACAGTTAACACGTTGTTAGTATTTAACATTTTAGTATACAAATTTAATATCAGTTGTTTGTCAGTATGATAACCCTGAGCTTTACTGATTAAAATCATCTTTATTCTAAGAAGGGCTATCTATTTAGTTAAGAGGGGCCGTCGTTGCCGTGATCGTATGGTAGTTGGATTTACAACTACCTATGTAATCAGCTCGAATCTCGATCAGGACGAGGTGTACAACATTATGTGATAAAGTTTGTCAGTGACTTGCGACAAGTTGGTGGTTTTCTCCTGCGCCTCCGGTTTCCTCCACCAATAAAACTGACCGCCACGATATAATTGAAATATGGTTGAAAGTGACGTTAAGCACCATCAATCAAACAAACCATTTAGTTAAGTGTGTTGACATTATCTGTTAATATTGTACTATGAAGTAAGACATTTATTCTGATTACCCCTTTGGTATCTTCAAACTCTTCTTCTTAGATCTTATTGTAGATGCAAAATTAAAAAAACATTTAATATTTCAATCCTATAGGCATCAAAAACATCTTCATAAGTCCAATTACGTTTTTATCTCTATAGCATCAAAACTTACCCATTTATTGGCCCACGGAAATAAAACACCCAACGTAAACAATCCAAGCAAAGGTCCACCAAGCATACCGAACAAAATGTATGCTGCCTACAAAAAAGTATTGCTAAGATAAGACCATTACAAAAATTTGGTTTTAAAACCTGCTACTTTCTTAAAATGATGAAGAAAATAAATTCTATACAGTCAAACCTATATTAAGAAAAGGTGACCTTATAAGACAGGTGACCTCTTAAAAGAGTTTCAATTCATATGAAATGTTATATGACCGGAAAAGAAAAGGGTGACCATTTAATACAGGTGACTGCTTAATAGAGGTGACCGCATGGGCAGTTTTGACTGTATATTCATTGCAAATTTATTCATTTAATCGAGACTCTCTGAGTAGTGGAATAATTCTAGAAATGACATCAATTGTATTATTTCTATCTAATCCAATTGCTATACATATTTATTTCTTGTCATCAGAAAATGTCATCCCCTTTTGCCAGTGTTAAGTCTTCTGAACTTATGTCCATGTTCGTGTTCACAACAAGTCTGGATGATAAAATATTACACGAAACAAAATTATTGAAAGTAGGTTGATTGTGCAATAAAAAGATACAAACAGCTTTTTTTTTCAAATGATTAAAATATCGTCGTACGAGCTATTGTCTATCATAACTAGATTTATATCTAAACCAATGTGATCCAAACAACCTAATATGATTGATTTGATTGGTTGATTGTTGTTTAACGTCACTAAGCAGAATTACAGAATAACAACGACGAGAACAAATGCACAAACAAGTATAGGAGAAGACTGTCTGAGTCGTATAATAGACATTCGCAAAAAAAACTCAACAATTTAGAAAAGAAAGTAAAATCACACGACATGACAAAGAACAAATTGTTTTCAGACGTTACGAGAGAAATTCAAGCGTTGACCCCAGTCCTGTCACAACATCCGTTACAACCGAAATACAATTCTGACCCGCAAAACCGTAAATGTTTGCCGTCTGTTGATTTCACTCTGACTAGATCTGTAAGTGCCGGGTCTCCGATAGAGTCTAGTACTACAATTACATATTCGTCGGATCTTAACCTTGATGAGAACAATAAGGGATTGAAAATTCGATTACCCTTACAAAATGACTATGAATCGGCCGGATCCGAAAATGTCAAAGTGCGTACGATACCGATTATCTTCAATCAAGATGCTAATATGGTCTCAAATAGTTTAAATGGTTTCCATGGATATAAAAAGAACCGAGTTGAGCGCTATTTTGTTAGTGGCATACGCAAATTGTCAACCGAAGCGGGTATGCGTGAATACTTGCAAGTGCGTAATGTGCATCCAACGTTTATTAAATTCTTCTCGAATCCGAATTTTTCTACGATGTCAGCGCAAATGAACGTTCCGTCTAGCGAGTGCAAACATCTCATAATCTGATCGTTTTGGCCTTGGGGTATTAGGATACGGAAGTGGATACCTCGAAACAGTTTTTATCCCCGTAAAGATAACGGTTTCAAAGAATAGACAACAACCAAAATGAAAGACACTCTAAATATTAGGTCTTGGAACTGTAAGGGTGTGATGTCTGCTGTGCCTTATTTAAGTAGTTGCATCGATAAGTTCTCCATACATATCTGTGCCTTATCTGAACACTGGCTTAGAACGTGTAATATCCATTTTCTAGAGCATATTAATCCAAATTATATTACATATTCAAAGAGTGTTGACGAATCTCTTCCTAGTACTTACAAATGGACTAATTACAGGAAAGACGCCGCCCTGCTCGTGCACCGATGATTTGATCAGTTTATTGTAAATGAAATAAGCATTGATTCCGATCGCATTATAGGTGTTGAAACATGCTTACCGAGCAGTGAGCGCATCTTTATATTTTCTGTATATATGCTTGCTGCATCATTACCAATTCAGCAATTTAAGGAACATGTTGATACTTTATTCAGTATACTCTGAAGATGGAACATTGATATTGATGGGGGATTTCAATGCTAAAATTGAAGGATCACGCTATCAATCCAAACCCGATGACCGGAGTATTTATCTACAAACAATCTCAATGAACTGAATGTATTTTCAGTAAACTCTGAAAAAATGTGTGTCGAACCTTTATATACTTTCCAAGGGTATGAAAATGGCCCCGTATCAATGATTGATCATATTGTTATCTCCAAAGAATTAACATCAAATGTGCGTAATGCGTTGGTTCTCACAGAAGGCAGCATGAACGTCTCCGATCACTATCCATAGCTGAGTAAACTATCGCTGAATACAGTTATGTCCAGGACAGTTATTTACTCGGACTTAACAAAACGAATTGCTTGGGATAAAGCCCGTCAAAATGGCTGCATAGATGACTACACATTTGCCGTCTCTCAAAGTCTATGGACTTGGAAAATGGATTACGACGATGTGGAACAATACTACAATGATATAATTAGTGCATTGAAGAAAGCCGCAACTGAAACATTGCCGACAGTTTCATTTAAAAAACATTTAAAGCCATATTGGAATTTTAGACTGACAGAGCTTCACGATGCGATGCTAGAATACCGACAAAAGTGGGTTCTAGATGGACGACCTAGAGGCGGCAAACATCAGTCTTTTGCTAATTACCAATCTGCTAAATATCTGTTTCGAGACGAACTAAGAAAAGCGAACGAAAACTATGAAATAAATGCATCAAATCTAATAGAAGATTCTCTCGAGTTCGATCAAAAAACTGCTTGGTCTTTGATAAATTGTAGACGATCTCGCAAAAGTAATGCAGTCATATTGAAAACTAATGGTAATCTATTAACAGATCCAAATGATGTGTGTAATGAATTTGCAAAACATTTCGAACAAATTGCAAACATACCGAACGATGCTCCGGATGACCCGGACATTGTCAAACGAGTATCTGATTTCAGAACCCAATGTTGTGATGGTGAGATACGCCACATAGAAACTGATGAATTATCTAAACTTTTGAAAGGGCTGTCAAATAATAAAGCGTGTGGAATTGATGGCATTACATATGAACATTTAAAATACGGTGGCAAGCTGTTGGAAAAAACACTTATGTAACTTATTCAATATGATTTTTGACAAATGTGTAGCACCTAATGTATGGAAGACAAGTATGATAATTCCTTTGCACAAAGGAGGCAGTAAACCTAAAACGGATTGCGATGCATACAGAGGGATTTCATTAATATCTTGTGTATGTAAAGTTTTTGAACAAATGGCATATCAAAAGTGTCTGAACAGTATGTTTGCTTCCTTTGATTTACAAGAGGTAATTCATTATTATATAGAAAGACACTCAGCTGTTATTGTAACATTTCTCGACAGTATGAAAGCTTTTGATACTGTGAGTCACAACGGCCTTAAAGTTAAACTCTTTGATCTTGGTATTATCGGTAAAATGTGAAACTTACTGGATAAAATGTATTCCAATTTAAAAAGTTGTGTCCGTTGTAACAATCAAACTTCGAGATATTTCGATTTAAGCAGAGGTATACGACAAGGCAGTGAGTGTCCTGTCGGCCAAGTTGTATCTAATCTACATTGATGAACTTATAAACATTCTTTCGAAATCAGGAAAAGGTGCTATCATGGTAGATCTCAATGTTGGCTGTCCAGTACAGGCTGATGGCATTGCCCTTATTTCGTCCAACGTTCCGTTTATGCAATCGTTGATTGATATATGTGTTCAATACAGCAAAAGATGGAAATTCAAGTTTTCTCCAGTAAAAAGTCAAGTAATGAAATTCACGAAACATAAAATGCATATTAACTTACGTCTGGATAATAATATTATTCCCGAGTGTAAAACTTTAAAGCATATAGGAATTATCCTTGAAAATGGATTTAACTCGACGGAAAGAACTATAACTGCGTGCAGATTGATTCGTTCATTAAACATGTCCATCATTAAACAGGGGATTCACCCGTCGGCTATGAACCCAACAGTTTGTAGCAAGATTATTCTACAGCTGTGTTACACTAAAGCATTGTATGGCTGCGAGCTGTGGAACAATCTAACTAACAATGAAATGTTGTTACTGGAGCGAGCTCATAGATACGTGTGTAAATATGTACAAGGTTTACCAAAGCTCACAAGAACTGATAAGTGTACTACATTACTGGGATGAACCTCTATTGGGTGTTATATCGACTCCAAAAAACTATTATTTCTTGGTAGTCTATGTAATATGCCTTCCAGGTTTCTACCGAAACAAATATTTATCACATGTCTATTATTATACTTGAACAATCATAAAAATAGTAAGGAAATATGATCTGTTCTCGTATGTTAACAATTTTGTAAAGACCAGTTCATTCCCGTCATCCAAAAAGTGGAAATATCTATTAATCAAAAGTAGTGTAATTGCTTACGAAGAACATTATATACATGCACGGTTCAATATTGACACTGACTTTACATATTTTAGACTGATTCAAGAAAGAATACTGCCACATCGTGCTTGAACTGTCTTGAAAAGTCATAAGCAAGCGAGAACACAGTGTCAATATGTTGTGTCGCTTTGTTCGCTCGTAAAGGAAAACGAACATGAACTACTATGTCACAAATGTGGCCTGTTGTACTGGGACCCCATAGTTCATATAATTGCTAGCTGCCCAAGTGTTATCACTATGAGAGATGAACTGTGGTGTGAAATTATTAATATTGGACCGATTGAGTTTAGTGCTGCGTTACATCAGATGGACGATCTTAATCTTGTGATGACTTTGTGAGCATGTGACAGTGAACGTTTCTTCGATCTGTCGAAATCTGATTCTGACCTTTTCAGTGTTCTATGTGTTTCATTCATTTACAAAATGTGCAAACATTTTTAATATATATCCTAATTATTCTAAATTAACAGTTTTGAATTCATGATATTTTATTTCATCTGACGTTAACATGAAAGATATATATATTTTTTTTTTCTGTAATATAATCTTGTAAATGTGTTATACAAATGCTCTCCTAAAGGAGGATAGTAAAGAATATATATATATAATATGATTGATTTGATTGGTTGATTGTTGTTTAACGTCACTAAGCAGAATTACAGAATAACAACGACGAGAACAAATGCACAAACAAATATTGGAGAAGACTGTCTGTATAACTTGTGTCTGAGTTGTATAACTTGTGTCTTATCTTTTCGTCTTTTTTAACAATACAATATGTTTAAAGTAAGCGAAAAAGATCAAAATGACAAACAATAGTCCACACAATACTGAATAGTACACAGGAAACAAAAACTGATCAACATAAACCTCACTAAAAAGCAGCTCAGGAAGATGTCCGAAACAATATGTAAGAAAAAGACTTTCTACTTTAATTCTTCTTTAACATTTTGTGCAGTTAGCAACTCCCATGGGAATGTTAACATAGTTTTACCTATTTAAATGACAGCTCTGATTCTTTAGTTTATATTCCTGTTAGGTGAGAGTAAAACGAATGATTTAAAAAGTGCATTAAACGTAATAGCACAGCGGGTCACATAATAGGACGAAGCCTGTAGTTTACACATGATAGGATTAGTTCACTTTCTATAACCCAAATCTTCGATAGTTCACGACCCGACACCTTCCTCTTGAAGGATAACAACACAATAAAACCCTATGTGGTATTTATAGCTTAGCTCATATTAATATCATTAAATATGGTTTGTTTGCTCATGATACATGCACACAAAATAGTCTGAAAGTTTAAGGGTATACTATTCAGTATTCTGTTTATACGTACCCAGTTTGGTATATTATTACTTCAAGAGTTTACGTCTATTTAAATAAAATTTAACCGAAGTGTAACAGAAACGTCCTATTATCTCACATAAAATGTCATAATTATTAGGATGATACTGATATGTATCCTTTTGACTAAATGTGGGGCAAAATGATTCTACTTTTGCTTTCTGAGTTTTTTTTAAATAGCTGTTAATAGTTGGATATCTGTGATTATAAGCCTTTGTAGCCTGAAGAAAACTTTAAAGATACCAAAGGGGTAATCAGAAGCTATAAATAGAAGGATAGAAAAAGCAATGGCCAAAAGAAAGAAAAGAACAAAATGACAACCAACGATATACAAAACACTACATAGAAACACAAAGATTTAGCAACACAAACCTACAAAGCACTATATAGAAACACAAAGATTTAGCAACACAAACCTACAAAACACTACATAGAAACACAAAGATTTAGCAGCACAAACCTACAAAACACTACATAGAAACACAAAGATTTAGCAACACAAACCTACAAAACACTACATAGAAACACAAAGATTTAGCAACACAAACCTACAAAACACTACATAGAAACACAAAGATTTAGCAACACAAACCTACAAAACACTACATAGAAACACAAAGATTTAGCAACACAAACCTACAAAACACTACATAGAAACACAAAGATTTAGCAACACAAACTTACAATACACTACATAGAAACACAAAGATTTAGCATCACAAACCTACAAAACACTACATAGAAACACAAAGATTTAGCAACACAAACCTACAAAACACTACATAAAAACACAAAGATTTAGCAACACAAACCTACAAAACACTACATAGAAACACAAAGATTTAGTAACACAAACTTACAAAACACTACATAGAAACACAAAGATTTAGTAACACAAACCTACAAAACACTACATAGAAACACAAAGATTTAGCAACACAAACCTACAAAACACTACATAGAAACACAAAGATTTAGCAGCACAAACCTACAAAACACTACATAGAAACACAAAGATTTAGCAGCACAAACCTACAAAACACCACATAGAAACACAAAGATTTAGCAACACAAACCTACAAAACACTACATAGAAACACAAAGATTTAGCAACACAAACCTACAAAACACGACATAGAAACACAAAGATTTAGCAGCACAAACCTACAAAACACCACATAGAAACACAAAGATTTAGCAACACAAACCTACAAAACACTATATAGAAACACAAAGATTTAGCAACACAAACCTACAAAACACTACATAGAAACACAAAGATTTAGCAACGCAAACCTACAAAACACTACATAGAAACACAAAGATTTAGCAGCACAAACCTACAAAACACTACATAGAAACACAAAGATTTAGCAACACAAACCTACAAAACACCACAAAGAAACACACAGATTTAGCAACACAAACCTACAAAACACCACATAGAAACACACAGATTTAGCAACACAAACCTACAAAACACTACATAGAAACACAAAGATTTAGCAGCACAAACCTACAAAACACTACATAGAAACACAAAGATTTAGCAACACAAACCTACAAAACACTACATAGAAACACAATAATTTAGCAACACAAACTTAGAAAACACTACATAGAAACACAAAGATTTAGCAACACAAACCTACAAAACACTACATAGAAACACAAAGATTTAGCAACACAAACCTACAAAACACTACATAGAAACACAAAGATTTAGCAACACAAACCTACAAAACACTACATAGAAACACAAAGATTTAGCAACACAAACTTACAAAACACTACATAGAAACACAAAGATTTAGCAACACAAACCTACAAAGCACTACATAGAAACACAAAGATTTAGCAGCACAAACCTACAAAACACTACATAGAAACACAAAGATTTAGCAACACAAACCTACAAAACACTACATAGAAACACAAAGATTTAGCAACACAAACCTACAAAACACTACATAGAAACACAAAGATTTAGCAACACAAACCTACAAAACACTACATTGAAACACAAAGATTTAGCAACACAAACCTTCAAAACACTACATAGAAACACAAAGATTTAGCAACACAAACCTACAAAACACTACATAGAAACACAAAGATTTAGCAGCACAAACCTACAAAACACTACATAGAAACACAAAGATTTAGCAACACAAACCTACAAAACACTACATAGAAACACAAAGATTTAGCAACACAAACCTACAAAACACTACATAGCAACACAACGATATAACAACACAAACCTACAAAACATTACATAGAAACACAAAGATTTAGCAACACAAACCTACAAAACACTACATAGAAACACAAAGATTTAGCAACACAAACCTACAAAACACTACATAGAAACACAAAGATTTAGTAGCACAAACCTACAAAACACTACATAGAAACAAAAAGATTTAGCAACACAAACCTACAAAACACTACATAGAAACACAAAGATTTAGCAACACAAACCTACAAAACACTACATAGAAACACAAAGATTTAGCAACACAAACCACACTTACAAGAACAATATACAAAATACTACATAGAAACACAAAGATTTAGCAACACAAACCTACAAAACACTACATAGAAACACAAAGATTTAGCAACACAAACCTACAAAGCACTACATAGAAACACAAAGATTTAGCAACACAAACCTACAAAACACTACATAGAAACACAAAGATTTAGCAACAAAAACCTACAAAACACTACATAGAAACACAAAGATTTAGCAACACAAACCTACAAAACACTACATATAAACACAAAGATTTAGCAACAAAAACCTACAAAACATTACATAGAAACACAGATTTAGCAGCATAAACCTACAAAACACTACATAGAAACACAAAGATTTAGCAACACAAACCTACAAAAACTACATAGAAACAAAAAGATTTAGCAACACAAACCTACAAAACACTACATAGAAACAAAAAGATTTAGCAACACAAACCTACAAAACACTACATAGAAACACAAAGATTTAGCAACACAAACCTACAAAAACTACATAGAAACAAAAAGATTTAGCAACACAAACCTACAAAACACTACATAGAAACACAAAGATTTAGCAACACAAACCTACAAAACACTACATAGAAACACAAAGATTTAGCAACACAAACCTACAAAACACTACATAGAAACACAAAGATTTAGCAACACAAACCTACAAAACACTACATAGAAACACAAAGATTTAGCAACACAAACCTACAAAACACTACATAGAAACACAAAGATTTAGCAACACAAACCTACAAAACACTACTTAGAAACACAAAGATTTAGCAGCACAAACCTACAAAACAGCACATAGAAACACAAATATTTAGCAACACAAACCTACAAAACACTACATAGAAACACAAAGACTTAGCAACACAAACCTACAAAACACTACATAGAAACACAAAGATTTAGCAACACAAACCTACAAAACACTACATATAAACACAAAGATTTAGCAACAAAAACCTACAAAACATTACATAGAAACACAGATTTAGCAGCATAAACCTACAAAACACTACATAGAAACACAAAGATTTAGCAACACAAACCTACAAAAACTACATAGAAACAAAAAGATTTAGCAACACAAACCTACAAAACACTACATAGAAACAAAAAGATTTAGCAACACAAACCTACAAAACACTACATAGAAACACAAAGATTTAGCAACACAAACCTACAAAAACTACATAGAAACAAAAAGATTTAGCAACACAAACCTACAAAACACTACATAGAAACAAAAAGATTTAGCAACACAAACCTACAAAACACTACATAGAAACACAAAGATTTAGCAACACAAACCTACAAAACACTACATAGAAGCACAAAGATTTAGCAACACAAACCTACAAAACACTACATAGAAACACAAAGATTTAGCAACACAAACCTACAAAACACTACTTAGAAACACAAAGATTTAGCAGCACAAACCTACAAAACAGCACATAGAAACACAAATATTTAGCAACACAAACCTACAAAACACTACATAGAAACACAAAGATTTAGCAACGCAAACCTACAAAACACTACATAGAAACACAAAGATTTAGCAACACAAACCTACAAAACACTACATAGAAACACAAAGATTTAGCAACACAAACCTACAAAACACTACATAGAAACACAAAGATTTAGCAGCACAAATCTACACAGCACTACATAGAAACACAAAGATATAGCAACACAAACCTACAAAACACTACATAGAAACACAAAGATTTAGCAACACAAACCTACAAAACACTACATAGAAACACAAAGATTTAGCAGCACAAACCTACAAAACACTACATAGAAACACAAAGATTTAGCAACACAAACCTACAAAACACTACATAGAAACACAAAGATTTAGCAACACAAACCACACTTACAAGAACAATATACAAAATACTACATAGAAACACAAAGATTTAGCAACACAAACCTACAAAACACTACATAGAAACACAAAGATTTAGCAACACAAACCTACAAAGCACTACATAGAAACACAAAGATTTAGCAACACAAACCTACAAAACACTACATAGAAACACAAAGATTTAGCAACAAAAACCTACAAAACACTACATAGAAACACAAAGATTTAGCAACACAAACCTACAAAACACTACATATAAACACAAAGATTTAGCAACAAAAACCTACAAAACATTACATAGAAACACAGATTTAGCAGCATAAACCTACAAAACACTACATAGAAACACAAAGATTTAGCAACACAAACCTACAAAAACTACATAGAAACAAAAAGATTTAGCAACACAAACCTACAAAACACTACATAGAAACAAAAAGATTTAGCAACACAAACCTACAAAACACTACATAGAAACACAAAGATTTAGCAACACAAACCTACAAAAACTACATAGAAACAAAAAGATTTAGCAACACAAACCTACAAAACACTACATAGAAACAAAAAGATTTAGCAACACAAACCTACAAAACACTACATAGAAACACAAAGATTTAGCAACACAAACCTACAAAACACTACATAGAAACACAAAGATTTAGCAACACAAACCTACAAAACACTACATAGAAACACAAAGATTTAGCAACACAAACCTACAAAACACTACATAGAAACACAAAGATTTAGCAACACAAACCTACAAAACACTACATAGAAACACAAAGATTTAGCAACACAAACCTACAAAACACTACTTAGAAACACAAAGATTTAGCAGCACAAACCTACAAAACAGCACATAGAAACACAAATATTTAGCAACACAAACCTACAAAACACTACATAGAAACACAAAGACTTAGCAACACAAACCTACAAAACACTACATAGAAACACAAAGATTTAGCAACACAAACCTACAAAACACTACATATAAACACAAAGATTTAGCAACAAAAACCTACAAAACATTACATAGAAACACAGATTTAGCAGCATAAACCTACAAAACACTACATAGAAACACAAAGATTTAGCAACACAAACCTACAAAAACTACATAGAAACAAAAAGATTTAGCAACACAAACCTACAAAACACTACATAGAAACAAAAAGATTTAGCAACACAAACCTACAAAACACTACATAGAAACACAAAGATTTAGCAACACAAACCTACAAAAACTACATAGAAACAAAAAGATTTAGCAACACAAACCTACAAAACACTACATAGAAACAAAAAGATTTAGCAACACAAACCTACAAAACACTACATAGAAACACAAAGATTTAGCAACACAAACCTACAAAACACTACATAGAAGCACAAAGATTTAGCAACACAAACCTACAAAACACTACATAGAAACACAAAGATTTAGCAACACAAACCTACAAAACACTACTTAGAAACACAAAGATTTAGCAGCACAAACCTACAAAACAGCACATAGAAACACAAATATTTAGCAACACAAACCTACAAAACACTACATAGAAACACAAAGATTTAGCAACACAAACCTACAAAACACTACATAGAAACACAAAGATTT
The DNA here is from genome assembly GCA_963383655.1 of Bathymodiolus septemdierum. Lineage (NCBI taxonomy): Eukaryota > Metazoa > Mollusca > Bivalvia > Mytilida > Modiolidae > Bathymodiolus > Bathymodiolus septemdierum. Next base: position 95,524,002 of record OY726522.1, on the reverse strand, counting down.
AGCAGCACAAATCTACACAGCACTACATAGAAACACAAAGATATAGCAACACAAACCTACAAAACACTACATAGAAACACAAAGATTTAGCAACACAAACCTACAAAACACTACATAGAAACACAAAGATTTAGCAGCACAAACCTACAAAACAGCACATAGAAACACAAATATTTAGCAACACAAACCTACAAAACACTACATAGAAACACAAAGATTTAGCAACGCAAACCTACAAAACACTACATAGAAACACAAAGATTTAGCAACACAAACCTACAAAACACTACATAGAAACACAAAGATTTAGCAACACAAACCTACAAAACACTACATAGAAACACAAAGATTTAGCAGCACAAATCTACACAGCACTACATAGAAACACAAAGATATAGCAACACAAACCTACAAAACACTACATAGAAACACAAAGATTTAGCAACACAAACCTACAAAACACTACATAGAAACACAAAGATTTAGCAGCACAAACCTACAAAACACTACATAGAAACACAAAGATTTAGCAACACAAACCTACAAAACACTACATAGAAACACAAAGATTTAGCAACACAAACCTACAAAACACTACATAGAAACACAAAGATTTAGCAGCACAAACCTACAAAACACTACATAGAAACACAAAGATTTAGCAACACAAACCTACAAAACACTACATAGAAACACAAAGATTTAGCAACACAAACCTACAAAACACTACATAGAAACACAAAGATTTAGCAACACAAACCTACAAAACACTACATAGAAACACAAAGATTTAGCAACACAAACCTACAAAACACTACATAGAAACACAAAGACTTAGCAACACAAACCTACAAAACACTACATAGAAACACAAAGATTTAGCAACACAAACCTACAAAGCACTACATAGAAACACAAAGATTTAGCAACACAAACCTACAAAACACTACATAGAAACACAAAGATTTAGCAACACAAACTTACAAAACACTACATAGAAACACAAAGATTTAGCAACACAAACCTACAAAACACTACATAGAAACACAAAGATTTAGCAACACAAACCTACAAAACACTACATAGAAACACAAAGATTTAGCAACACAAACCTACAAAACACTACATAGAAACACAAAGATTTAGAACACAAACCTACAAAACACTACATAGAAACACAAAGATTTAGCAACACAAACCTACAAAACACTACATAGAAACACAAAGATTTAGCAACACAAACCTACAAAACACTACATAGAAACACAAAGATTTAGCAACACAAACCTACAAAACACTACATAGAAACACAAAGATTTAGCAGCACAAACCTACAAAACACTACATAGAAACACAAAGATTTAGCAACACAAACCTACAAAACACTACATAGAAACACACAGATTTAGCAGCACAAACCTACAAAACACTACATAGAAACACAAAGATTTAGCAACACAAACCTACAAAACACTACATAGAAACACAAAGATTTAGCAGCACAAACCTACAAAACACTACATAGAAACACAAAGATATAGCAACACAAACCTACAAAACACTACATAGAAACACAAAGATTTAGCAACACAAACCTACAAAACACTACATAGAAACACAAAGATTTAGTAACACAAGCCTACAAAACACTACATAGAAACACAAAGATTTAGCAACACAAACCTACAAAACACTACATAGAAACACAAAGATTTAGTAACACAAACCTACAAAACACTACATAGAAACACAAAGATTTAGCAACACAAACCTACAAAGCACTACATAGAAACACATAGATTTAGCAACACAAACCACACTTACAAGAACAATATACAAAACACTACATAGAAACACAAAGATTTAGCAACACAAATCTACAAAGCACTACATAGAAACACACAGATTTAGCAACACAAACCACACTTACAACAACACATTTTGAATATCACCGATACACATGTTTTCCCTATCGATGGTGAAAGAAAATATAAAAAAATCGTAAAAACATGAACTGTGAACTTGTTAAATATGGTTATGAATCAGAACAAATGAAAGGACAAATTCATGCTATGTTATGATGTCCCGGTTTGTCAACTATAGTTGATTGATCGACAACGTAGATGTGGTCTGATGTTTACATTTATCTAAGTATAAGAGGTTTTATCAAGTGTTTGTATCTTGTCAAAATTACAGTATCACATGAGAAACTCGTACATCTTTTTTTCTTTAAAGAACAAGTTTATAGTAATGGGTCACGAATTAACTTATTTTGTCAAGCACGAAACGAAAGGTAAAAAGTGCTACACATAAAATGAAGTCATCAAAATATTGGAGTTCCTTATCGATAACATATATTTGTCGAGTTCTAATGGCACATTTTTCAACAAATCATAGCTAGGCATCCCTATGGGAACAAACTATGCCCCTCTCCTCTCCAACTTTTTCTATACTCCTATAAGTCTGAGTTTATACCAAAAAAATTCAAAGAAAAAAAAAAGTAGAAAGTATATTCGCCAATTAATAATACGAACTTTGCTAACTGAATTCCATTAATAGAGACTTTTCGATAACTGACGAACGAACGTATCTTCCCGTAACATAACGAAACAATGTTAATTTACGTAAAGATCTTTTGAGGGAGACCTTATTGCAACATTTGTCTTCAATTGTTCATTGAGTGTAAGTCATTTCGGTGTTTAAAACAGTTAAAAATTAATATCACTGGCCAAATAATGATTTCACAGTGACACTACAGTCTGCATACAAAATGCATCTTTTCCTCAAACGCTATTTATAGTTATACTTCAAGGAGGGGTGCTTTTCAATTATTTTGTTTTTTTGTTTTTTTATATTTCTGATTTAAATTTTCCCACAAATAAATAATTTTGCCAGACTTGGGAGAGAAAAAAAAATAATCTGACTAAGGAAAATCAAGCAGTATAATAGTTATGTAAAACTGGATATTGAATGGAACATTTCTGATTTCATATGTAAAGAAAAATAAATGATTCCATTCTCCCAAAACTTGTCTGTCCCATGGTAAAACAATAGCCCATTTTAGACTTATTTATACCTTATCGGTGACGGTCGCCCGACCATTGGCCGATTGTCGTGCAAAAATCGTGCGATTTTTGCTTTCTATTGTTTTTATTAAATAAGAGAAATGTCTTAGAAAATTCTACTGTATACTAGTTTAACCCCATCACTTTTTATTGAAGTACCTAAACTAAGCTAGGAGGGGTCATTTATATGTGTGTTAGGGATATCGAATTTACATATCTCTACGATTTTCGTTGTGATCGTCTTCCGTAATTAAAATCGTTAAAAAATGAAATACAACCGAATTAATATCAAATGGTGACTTGTTTCAACCTCATTTATAATATACCTTGACTTTCTTTCAGACTTGTACATCATGTTCACGATCTTTTATTACAACACTATTTAACAAAAGTGTACATTTTTTTCTGTTCTAGTTAAAGGACTTTATCAAACAGAATCATACAGTTTACATGTAATGCAGTTAATACACATTTAAACCACAGAAGAATATTTCTATTTACCACACCTTGTGGTGTGGGGTCGCTATTGTGCATGCGAAATAATAATTGCAAACCCCATTGACTGGTTATTTGCTGACTGTCTAGAATATTTTATTTTTTTCTCGATCGACAGTTCAGAAGCTAGAAAACAATATGATGAATATTGTCTGTCAATCATGCAAACAAAAACTTATGCACATGACAGAATGCATTTTCATTGCACTACATACACAAACTGTTGATACATCATTTGTCCATTGGAGGTTGATTTAAGAAAATGGAACTGATAGAAGCTAAAAGTTTCATTTGGGCGCAAAAGGGGAAACTTTATATAATTTATGAAAATGTGATGTGAATTTTAGGGATCCTCAGATTCAAATCCATTCATCTAATTTCTACACTTTTATACATATGTATACCCGTTATCTCAAATGATAGTAATCTTATTTTAAAATATTTCCACTTGGTTTTACTTGTCGTTTTCTTTTAAGAGCCCCACCTTTATACTGCTCATGCTCAGCAACAGACCACCGTCGTCAATTGTTTTAGCTCATCGATGATCATGAGATTCACTAAGATAAATAGCACGGTCCGTGCAATATTTATTTATTTATTTATTTATTTATTTATTTATTTATGCTTTGGGGTCAGTGTTTCAGCTGTTGACAGAGCTTTGAATTCAACATGGGTAGACTTATAGAAAGTGCGTAATCGTACAATTCAGTGGCCAACCATCCCAGTCTGGTGGCAAAAGAAAAGGTATTTTTCTGATATGCCTAACGTTGTGTCTGCAATTGACGGAACTTCACATGAGATACAAATTCCATCCAATGAACCCCAACAAAAAACATACTTTCAGCAAATCAATTCTTTTCATTGATTGATATGGAAAGAAAGTTTATAAACAGTGATAATCATAAATGCCATCAATATTAATAACCTTTCATCTTAGCTGAACTTGAGCCTATATATTTTTTCATTTTTTCATAGTTTATGAAAAAAAACCAGCTGAGTTGCAATTGTTTAAAAAAAAAATGGTTGTGATCGTCTTCCGTAATTAAAATCGTCAAAATGAAATACAACCGAATTAATATCAAATGGTGACTTGTTTCAACCTCATTTAAAATATACCTTGACATTCTTTCATACTTGTACATCACGTTCACGATCTTTTATTACAACACAAGTGTGGACACAGAAATGTGCTGTTCAAGAGGCAAGTGTGGATGTCAATATTTCATATTATTAACTTGAAAAAAAAAAAATCATGGACACAGGGGTCCTGGATTATTTTTTTTATCAAAAAACTAATCCTGGGTTATTATTTTTGCTTAACGTCCGGTCCTGTGTTTTTATTTCAAATTTTCATCATAGCCCCCCTCCCCCTCCCAAGGGATATACAATTGTATCATTAATAATAAATTAATAAATAATAAATTAAGATTTTCTATTTAAAATAAATCTCATTTACAAAACCACTGATATTTGTTTAATTTTTAACGCTGATTTAAGCTTTAGTCGCAACAAATGTTGCAATACACACGTGTGAGCACTTTATGTTAAAATTCTTACTGAATAAATAATGATATTGTTATATATTTTGAAACTAAATTTTAAAAGATCTTTCCTTTACCGAATTAATAATCCCACTACATTGTATACCAATTATTGATTTTCTTCAATCCGCTAGGCGTGTTCTATAAATTAGTCCAATTATTGTAAAGGTCTGTTCTATTTGTCATTTGGCAAATATCAAATTATGTTGCACTCGTACATTTCATGTTGTTGTTTTTTGTTGTTGTTTTTTCTAATTATTAAGAAAGACTGTAGCTTTTGTGTATTTATGTTCAACTGTATTTTTATATTGCTTATATAAAGGAGAAGATGTTCTAAGTTGAAAAACTTGTATCTGATCCTATTGTCATGTTTTTGGACAATAAATATGTTTAAACTAGTAACAAATGTTTATTTTTCTCTTTAAATTGTCGAAACATAACATTTATTTAACTGTAAAATTCACAAATAAAATCCCCCACCCCCTTTTCCCTTTTTTCTTGTTTAAATCAATGATCAACAATATTCCAGAATCAAACAAATGAATAAATATAACATAAATTTCCTTTACATGCATCTTTTTACCATGCGGAGTCAGTGTGTTTTAAATCGGTCATCCAATCAGGACGCTTCTTATTCTTGTCCAAGCTAAAAATACATCGCTAAAATTACCTGTGGGTGTTTCCCCACTTCAACTCGTAAATTTACATAGAAATCGGAGATATTTCGTCATAAAACGTCACATATGGTTTTTTGTCTATCATATTTCTTGAAGAGAAACATAAAATTTTATTGCATTTATCAATATTTTATGAGTATCAACAGTTTTTTCAACACTGTGTCTGTTTCTCGATACAGGCGCAACTTCAACTCGTCAATTTACATAGAAATCGGAGATATTTCGTCATAAAACGTCACATATGGTTTTATCTATCATATTTCTTGAAGACAAACATAAAATTTTATTGCATTTATCAATATTTTATGATTATCAACAGTTTTTTTAAAACACCGTATCTGTTTCTCGATACAGCCGCCCGATTACAGTGACCCGTGACCCAGATTAGCACGTTTCACCAGTTTTTTCTTAATAATGTTGCTTAAATATCGGTAGTTCATACAGGTATCTATATTAAAGAAAAACTATATTTTATTAAGGACTAACTACTTAACAAATAAAGCCATACTGTACAATAAACTGAGTAAATATTATCCGATTACGTGTCTCTTATATTTAAACCGCTTAAAGGCTTTCAGGAAAAAGACCAAGGAAAATGAAAGAGTATATCTGCAAAATCTACACTTTCAACGAAAAACGAGATCGAAAATTCAATACCATCACAACTTGGCGATTTGCATAAAAACGTAGATATCACATTTGATGCACACGACACGTTTCTTGACTAACCTTTTGATGCACACGACACGTTTCTTGACTAACCTTCATCAGGTATGCTCAAAATCAAAAGATTGTAAAGCCTTATTTATTATTTATTTATTATAAGGTCTTTGAGGACAACACAACTAAAGGGCCTAACCAGGATAACCAAAATCGGTTGAGGTCACTATACCAGAAGGAGGAGAATCTTAGTTATATGTAGTTTGATATTAAACACACAAAATATTGTTATTTAAATAGCACCCTATGGAAAATTGAATATATATATTGTTTACGTATTTTCTGTAGATTTGAAATTCAAATGGCTGGCGCCGCATAGCAAAGTTTAATATAGTACTATTTGAAAAAAATATGTTTATTTAAAGCTTCTGTTCTGAAACCACAATATCATTTGAAAGGAAACTAAACAGGAATATTGATTGTATAGTCATCTATTACGTTTATGATTTTATGCTGAACAGATATTAAAGATTCCCTAACACTTCAAGTATCGCTTGAAAGATACACAATGGAAAATTAAACTGTTTCTTTCCCACAGACTACAAACCTGTTCAAACTAGAAGTTTGCATTAATGATCATTGGGTAATAAACTTATACAGGTGAACTTCCTGTTACCTTCTCACTCAGTTCTTGGTTATTGTTTGAAAACTTGCTTTCGTTTTCATCATAGATGAAACAGTGCTCACTTGACGTCAATCAATCAATCAATCAATCAATCAATCAATCAATCAATCAATCAATCAATCAATCAATCAATCAATCAATCAATAAACCAATCAATCAATCAATCAATCAATCAATCAATCGATCGATCGATCGATCGATCAATCAATCAATCAATCAATCAATCAATCAATCAATCAATCAATCAATCAATCAATCAATCAATCAATCAATCAATCAATCAATCAATCAATCAATCAATCAATCAATCAATATGATTATATGTATTTGATTATATGTATTTGATTGTAATCATCACTTTATTGTATGACTTTTGAGGAAGAGAATCTTGTTGCATATAAAACTAATATTATATTTTAAATTACATCTTAATATTACCTGCAAGATAGTTGCACCTAGCTGTGAAACAACAAAAGCGATAAGCAGACAAGCCCCACCAGTCAGTACAACTGAAAAAAAAAGGTATTTGTTGTGATAAATAATGTGTATTATCTATGCTTAAGATGGGAGAAAATAGATTAAAACGAAAGCAAGAAAGGCAAATACAAGAATTAAGATAAAATACTTATTAAATAAAAAGAATATGATATAGTTTCAATAATTGCATTCAAACGTAATTTAGGGTACAGTGACGAGATCATCACAAGAAACTACCAAGGTTAATTATTATTAAACGTATGTAGAGTACTGTGTTTGACCAAGAGGGGAGGCTTAGGCCATTAAAACGTATGTAGAGTACTGTGTTTTATCAAGAGGGGAGGCTTAGGCCATTAAAGCGTATGTAGAGTGCTGTGTTTTACCAAGAGGGGGGATTAGGCCATTAAAACGTATGTAGAATACTGTGTTTTACCAAGAGGGGAGGCTTAGGCCATTAAAGCGAATGTAGAGTGCTGTGTTTTACCAAGAGGGGAGGATTAGGCCATTAAAACGTATGTAGAGTACTGTGTTTTACCAAGAGGGGAGGCTTAGACCATTAAAACGTATGTAGAGTACTGTGTTTTACCAAGAGGGGAGGCTTAGGCCATTAAAGCGTATGTAGAGTACTGTGTTTTACCAAGAGGTGAGGCTTAGGCCATTAAAACGTATGTAGAATACTGTGTTTTACCAAGAGAGGAGGTTTAGACCATTAAAACGTATGTAGAGTACTGTGTTTTACCAAGAGGGGAGGTTTAGGCCATTAAAACGTATATAGATTACTGTGTTTTACCAAGAGGGGAGGCTTAGGCCATTAAAACGTATGTAGAGTACTGTGTTTTACCAAGAGAGGAGGTTTAGGCCATTAAAACGTATGTAGAGTACTGTGTTTTACCAAGAAGGGAGGCTTAGGCCATTAAAACGTATGTAGAGTACTGTGTTTTACCAAGAGGGGAGGCTTAGGCCATTAAAACGTATGTAGAGTTCTGTGTTTTACCAAGAGGGGAGGTTTAGGCCATTAAAACGTATGTAGAGTACTGTGTTTTACCAAGCGGGGAGGCTTAGGCAATTAAAACGTATGTAGAGTACTGTGTTTTACCAAGAGGGGAGGTTTAGGCCATTAAAACGTATGTAGAGTACTGTGTTTTACCAAGAGGGGAGGTTTAGGCCATTAAAACGTATGTAGAGTACTGTGTTTTACCAAGAGGGGAGGATTAGGCCATTAAAACGTATGTAGAATACTGTGTTTTACCAAGAGAGGAGGTTTAGACCATTAAAACGTATATAGAGTACTGTGTTTTACCAAGAGGGGAGGTTTAGGCCATTAAAACGTATATAGAGTACTGTGTTTTACCAAGAGGGGAGGCTTAGGCCATTAAAACGTATGTAGAGTACTGTGTTTTACCAAGAGAGGAGGTTTAGGCCATTAAAACGTATGTAGAGTACTGTGTTTTACCAAGAGGGGAGGCTTAGGCCATTAAAACGTATGTAGAGTACTGTGATTTACCAAGAGGGGAGGATTAGGCCATTAAAACGTATTTAGAGTACTGTGTTTTACCAAGAGGGGAGGTTTAGGCCATTAAAACGTATGTAGAGTACTGTGTTTTACCAAGAGGAGAGGCTTAGGCCATTAAAACGTATGTAGAGTACTGTGTTTTACCAAGAGGGGAGGCTTAGGCCATTAAAACGTATGTAGAGTACTGTGTTTTACCAAGAGGGGAGGTTTAGGCCATTAAAACGTATGTAGAGTACTGTGTTTTACCAAGAGGGGAGGATAAGGCCATTAAAACGTATGTAGAGTACTTTGTTTTACCAAGAGGGGAGGTTTAGGCCATTAAAACGTATATAGAGTACTGTGTTTTACCAAGAGGGGAGGTTTAGGCCATTAAAACGTATGTAGAGTACTGTGTTTTACCAAGAGGGGAGGATAAGGCCATTAAAACGTATGTAGAGTACTTTGTTTTACCAAGAGGGTAGGCTTAGGCCATTAAAACGTATGTAGAGTACTTTGTTTTACCAAGAGGGCAGGTTTAGGCCATTAAAACGTATATAGAGTACTGTGTTTTACCAAGAGGGGAGGTTTAGGCCATTAAAACGTATGTAGAGTACTGTGTTTTACCAAGAGGGGAGGTTTAAGCCATTAAAACGTATGTAGAGTACGGTGTTTTACCAAGAGGGGAGGCTTAGGCCATTAAAACGTATGTAGAGTACTGTGTTTTACCAAGAAGGGATGATTAGATCATTAAAACGTATGTAGAGTACTGTGTTTTACCAAGAGGGGAGGTGTAGGCCATTAAAACGTATGTAGAGTACTGTGTTTTACCAAGAGGGGAGGCTTAGGCCATTAAAATGTATGTAGAGTACTGTGTTTTACCAAGAGGGGAGGTTTAGGCCATTAAAACGTATGTAGAGTACTGAGTTTTACCAAGAGGGGAGGATTAGGCCATTAAAACGTATGTAGAGTACTGTGTTTTACCAAGAGGGGAGGTTTAGGCCATTAAAACGTATGTAGAGTACTGTGTTTTACCAAGAGGGTAGGCTTAGGCCATTAAAACGTATGTAGAGTACTGTGTTTTACCAAGAGGGGAGGCTTAGGCCATTAAAACGTATGTAGAGTGCTGTGTTTTACCAAGAGGGGAGGCTTAGGCCATTAAAACGTATGTAGAGTACTGTGTTTTATCAAGAGGGGAGGATTAGGCCATTAAAACGTATGTAGAGTACTGTGTTTTACCAAGAGGGGGGATTAGGCCATTAACACCTATGTAGAGTACTGTGTTTTACCAAGAGGGGAAGATTAGGCCATTAAAACGTATGTAGAGTACTGTGTTTTACCAAGAGGGAAGGATTAGGCCATTAAAACGTATGTAGAGTACTGTGTTTTACCAAGAGGGGAGGATTAGGCCATTAAAACGTATGTAGAGTACTGTGTTTTACCAAGAGGGTAGGCTTATGCCATTAAAACGTATGTAGAGTACTGTGTTTTACCAAGAGGGGAGGCTTAGGCCATTAAAACGTATGTAGAGTGCTGTGTTTTACCAAGAGGGGAGGCTTAGGCCATTAAAACGTATGTAGAGTACTGTGTTTTACCAAGAGGGGAGGTTTAGGCCATTAAAACATATGTAGAGTACTGTGTTTTACCAAGAAGGGAGGCTTAGGCCATTAAAACGTATGTAGAGTACTGTGTTTTACCAAGAGGGGAGGATTAGGCCATTAAAACGTATGTAGAGTACTGTGTTTTACCAAGAGGGGAGGTTTAGGCCATTAAAACGTATGTAGAGTACTGTGTTTTACCAAGAGGGGGGGGGGGGGGGGTTTAGGCCATTAAAACGTATGTAGAGTACTGTTTTTTACCAATAGGGTAGGCTTAGGCCATTAAAACGTATGTAGAGTACTATGTTTTACCAAGAGGGGAGGATTAGACCATTAAAACGTATGTAGAGTACTGTGTTTTACCAAGAGGGGAGGTTTAGGCCATTAAAACGTATTTAGAGTACTGTGTTTTACCAAGAGGGGGGGTTTAGGCCATTAAAACGTATGTAGAGGACTGTTTTTTACCAAGAGAGTAGGCTTAGGCCATTAAAACGTATGTAGAGTACTGTGTTTTACCAAGAGGGGAGGCTTAGGCCATTAAAACGTATGTAGAGTACTGTGTTTTACCAAGAGGGGAGACTTAGGCCATTAAAACGTATGTAGTATACTCTGTTTTACCAAGAGGGGAGGCTTAGGACATTAAAACGTATGTAGAGTACTGTGTTTTACCAAGAAGGGAGGCTTAGGCCATTAAAACGTATGTAGTATACTCTGTGTTACCAAGAGGGGGGGGGGGGGGGGGGGGTTAGGCCATTAAAACGTATGTAGAGTACTGTTTTTTACCAAGAGAGTAGGCTTAGGCCATTAAAACGTATGTAGAGTACTGTGTTTTACCAAGAGGGGAGGCTTAGGCCATTAAAACGTATGTAGAGTACTGTGTTTTACCAAGAGGGGAGACTTAGGCCATGAAAACGTATGTAGTATACTCTGTTTTACCAAGAGGGGAGGCTTAGGACATTAAAACGTATGTAGAGTACTGTGTTTTACCAAGAAGGGAGGCTTAGGCCATTAAAACGTATGTAGAGTACTGTGTTTTACCAAGAGGGGAGGATTAGGCCATTAACGCGTATGTAGAGTACAGTGTTTTACCAAGAGGGGAGGTTTAGGCCATTAAACGTATGTAGAGTACTGTGTTTTACCAAGATAGGAAGGTTTAGGTCATTAAAACGTATGTAGAGTACTGTATTTTACCAAGAGGGGAGGATTAGGCCATTAAAGCGTATGTAGAGTACAGTGTTTTACCAAGAGGGGAGGTTTAGGCCATTAAAACGTGTGTAGAGTACTGTGTTTTACCAAGAGGGGAGGATTAGGCTATTAAAACGTATGTAGAGTACTGTGTTTTACCAAGAGGGGAAGTTTAGACCATTAAAACGTATGTAGAGTACTGTGTTTTACCAAGAGGGTAGGCTTAGGCCATTAAAACGTATGTAGAGTACTGTGTTTTACCAAGAGGGGAGGCTTAGGCCATTAAAACGTATGTAGAGTGCTGTGTTTTACCAAGAGGGGAGGCTTAGGCCATTAAAACGTATGTAGAGTACTGTGTTTTACCAAGAGGGGAGGATTAGGCCATTAAAACGTATGTAGAGTACTGTGTTTTACCAAGAGGGGGGATTAGGCCATTAACACCTATGTAGAGTACTGTGTTTTACCAAGAGGGGAAGATTAGGCCATTAAAACGTATGTAGAGTACTGTGTTTTACCAAGAGGGAAGGATTAGGCCATTAAAACGTATGTAGAGTACTGTGTTTTACCAAGAGGGGAGGATTAGGCCATTAAAACGTATGTAGAGTACTGTGTTTTACCAAGAGGGGAGGCTTATGCCATTAAAACGTATGTAGAGTACTGTGTTTTACAAAGAGGGGAGGCTTAGGCCATTAAAACGTATGTAGAGTGCTGTGTTTTACCAAGAGGGGAGGCTTAGGCCATTAAAACGTATGTAGAGTACTGTGTTTTACCAAGAGGGGAGGTTTAGGCCATTAAAACGTATGTAGAGTACTGTGTTTTACCAAGAGGGGAGGCTTAGGCCATTAAAACGTATGTAGAGTACTGTGTTTTACCAAGAGGGGAGACTTAGGCCATTAAAACGTATGTAGTATACTCTGTTTTACCAAGAGGGGAGGCTTAGGACATTAAAACGTATGTAGAGTACTGTGTTTTACCAAGAAGGGAGGCTTAGGCCATTAAAACGTATGTAGAGTACTGTGTTTTACCAAGAGGGGAGGATTAGGCCATTAACGCGTATGTAGAGTACAGTGTTTTACCAAGAGGGGAGGTTTAGGCCATTAAACGTATGTAGAGTACTGTGTTTTACCAAGATAGGAAGGTTTAGGTCATTAAAACGTATGTAGAGTACTGTATTTTACCAAGAGGGGAGGATTAGGCCATTAAAGCGTATGTAGAGTACAGTGTTTTACCAAGAGGGGAGGTTTAGGCCATTAAAACGTGTGTAGAGTACTGTGTTTTACCAAGAGGGGAGGATTAGGCTATTAAAACGTATGTAGAGTACTGTGTTTTACCAAGAGGGGAAGTTTAGACCATTAAAACGTATGTAGAGTACTGTGTTTTACCAAGAGGGTAGGCTTAGGCCATTAAAACGTATGTAGAGTACTGTGTTTTACCAAGAGGGGAGGCTTAGGCCATTAAAACGTATGTAGAGTGCTGTGTTTTACCAAGAGGGGAGGCTTAGGCCATTAAAACGTATGTAGAGTACTGTGTTTTACCAAGAGGGGAGGATTAGGCCATTAAAACGTATGTAGAGTACTGTGTTTTACCAAGAGGGGGATTAGGCCATTAACACCTATGTAGAGTACTGTGTTTTACCAAGAGGGGAAGATTAGGCCATTAAAACGTATGTAGAGTACTGTGTTTTACCAAGAGGGAAGGATTAGGCCATTAAAACGTATGTAGAGTACTGTGTTTTACCAAGAGGGGAGGATTAGGCCATTAAAACGTATGTAGAGTACTGTGTTTTACCAAGAGGGTAGGCTTATGCCATTAAAACGTATGTAGAGTACTGTGTTTTACAAAGAGGGGAGGCTTAGGCCATTAAAACGTATGTAGAGTGCTGTGTTTTACCAAGAGGGGAGGCTTAGGCCATTAAAACGTATGTAGAGTACTGTGTTTTACCAAGAGGGGAGGTTTAGGCCATTAAAACGTATGTAGAGTACTGTGTTTTACCAAGAGGGGAGGCTTAGGCCATTAAAACGTATGTAGAGTACTGTGTTTTACCAAGAGGGGAGGATTAGGCCATTAAAACGTATGTAGAGTACTGTGTTTTACCAAGAGGGGAGGTTTAGGCCATTAAAACGTATGTAGAGTACTGTGTTTTACCAAGAGGGGGGGGGGGGGGGGGGGGGGCTTAGGCCATTAAAACGTATGTAGAGTACTGTTTTTTACCAATAGGGTAGGCTTAGGCCATTAAAACGTATGTAGAGTACTATGTTTTACCAAGAGGGGAGGATTAGACCATTAAAACGTATGTAGAGTACTGTGTTTTACCAAGAGGGGAGGTTTAGGCCATTAAAACGTATTTAGAGTACTGTGTTTTACCAAGAGGGGGGGTTTAGGCCATTAAAACGTATGTAGAGTACTGTTTTTTACCAAGAGAGTAGGCTTAGGCCATTAAAACGTATGTAGAGTACTGTGTTTTACCAAGAGGGGAGGCTTAGGCCATTAAAACGTATGTAGAGTAGTGTGTTTTACCAAGAGGGGAGACTTAGGCCATTAAAACGTATGTAGTATACTCTGTTTTACCAAGAGGGGAGGCTTAGGACATTAAAACGTATGTAGAGTACTGTGTTTTACCCAAGAAGGGAGGCTTAGGCCATTAAAACGTATGTAGTATACTCTGTGTTACCAAGAGGGGGGGGGGGGGGTTTAGGCCATTAAAACGTATGTAGAGTACTGTTTTTTACCAAGAGAGTAGGCTTAGGCCATTAAAACGTATGTAGAGTACTGTGTTTTATCAAGAAGGGAGGCTTAGGCCATTAAAGCGTATGTAGTATACTCTGTTTTACCAAGAGGGGAGGCTTAGGACATTAAAACGTATGTAGAGTACTGTGTTTTACCAAGAAGGGAGGCTTAGGCCATTAAAACGTATGTAGAGTACTGTGTTTTACCAAGAGGGGAGGATTAGGCCATTAAAGCGTATGTAGAGTACAGTGTTTTACCAAGAGGGGAGGTTTAGGCCATTAAACGTATGTAGAGTACTGTGTTTTACCAAGATAGGAAGGTTTAGGTCATTAAAACGTATGTAGAGTACTGTATTTTACCAAGAGGGGAGGATTAGGCCATTAAAGCGTATGTAGAGTACAGTGTTTTACCAAGAGGGGAGGTTTAGGCCATTAAAACGTGTGTAGAGTACTGTGTTTTACCAAGAGGGGAGGATTAGGCCATTAAAGCGTATGTAGAGTACAGTGTTTTACCAAGAGGGGAGGTTTAGGCCATTAAAACGTGTGTAGAGTACTGTGTTTTACCAAGAGGGGAGGATTAGGCTATTAAAACGTATGTAGAGTACTGTGTTTTACCAAGAGGGGAAGTTTAGACCATTAAAACGTATGTAGAGTACTGTGTTTTACCAAGAAGGGAGGTTTAGGCCATTAAAACGTGTGTAGAGTACTGTGTTTTACCAAGAGGGGAGGCTTAGGCCATTAAAACGTATTTAGAGTACTGTGTTTTACCAAGAGGGGAGGATTAGGCCATTAAAACGTATGTAGAGTACTGTGTTTTACCAAGAGGGGAGGTTTAGGCCATTAAAACGTATGTAGAGTACTGTGTTTTACCAAGAGGGGGGGGGGGGGTTTAGGCCATTAAAACGTATGTAGAGTACTGTTTTTTACCAATAGGGTAGGCTTAGGCCATTAAAACGTATGTAGAGTACTATGTTTTACCAAGAGGGGAGGATTAGACCATTAAAACGTATGTAGAGTACTGTGTTTTACCAAGAGGGGAGGTTTAGGCCATTAAAACGTATTTAGAGTACTGTGTTTTACCAAGAGGGGGGGTTTAGGCCATTAAAACGTATGTAGAGTACTGTTTTTTACCAAGAGAGTAGGCTTAGGCCATTAAAACGTATGTAGAGTACTGTGTTTTACCAAGAGGGGAGGCTTAGGCCATTAAAACGTATGTAGAGTAGTGTGTTTTACCAAGAGGGGAGACTTAGGCCATTAAAACGTATGTAGTATACTCTGTTTTACCAAGAGGGGAGGCTTAGGACATTAAAACGTATGTAGAGTACTGTGTTTTACCAAGAAGGGAGGCTTAGGCCATTAAAACGTATGTAGTATACTCTGTGTTACCAAGAGGGGGGGGGGGGGGTTTAGGCCATTAAAACGTATGTAGAGTACTGTTTTTTACCAAGAGAGTAGGCTTAGGCCATTAAAACGTATGTAGAGTACTGTGTTTTACCAAGAAGGGAGGCTTAGGCCATTAAAGCGTATGTAGTATACTCTGTTTTACCAAGAGGGGAGGCTTAGGACATTAAAACGTATGTAGAGTACTGTGTTTTACCAAGAAGGGAGGCTTAGGCCATTAAAACGTATGTAGAGTACTGTGTTTTACCAAGAGGGGAGGATTAGGCCATTAAAGCGTATGTAGAGTACAGTGTTTTACCAAGAGGGGAGGTTTAGGCCATTAAATGTATGTAGAGTACTGTGTTTTATCAAGATAGGAAGGTTTAGGTCATTAAAACGTATGTAGAGTACTGTATTTTACCAAGAGGGGAGGATTAGGCCATTAAAGCGTATGTAGAGTACAGTGTTTTACCAAGAGGGGAGGTTTAGGCCATTAAAACGTGTGTAGAGTACTGTGTTTTACCAAGAGGGGAGGATTAGGCTATTAAAACGTATGTAGAGTACTGTGTTTTACCAAGAGGGGAAGTTTAGACCATTAAAACGTATGTAGAGTACTGTGTTTTACCAAGAAGGGAGGTTTAGGCCATTAAAACATATGTAGAGTACTGTGTTTTACCAAGAAGGGAGGTTTAGGCCATTAAAACGTATGTAGAGTACTGTGTTTTACCAAGAGGGGAGGATTAGGCCATTAAAACGTATGTAGAGTACTGTGTTTTACCAAGAGGGGAGGCTTAGGCCATTAAAACGTATGGACAGTACTGTGTTTTACCAAGATGGGAAGGTTTAGGCCATTAACACGTATGTAGAGTACTGTATTTTACCAAGAGGGGAGGATTAGGCCATTAAAACGTATGTAGAGTACTGTGTTTTACCAAGAAGCGAGGCTTAGGCCATTAAAACGTATGTAGAGTACTGTGTTTTACCAAGAAGGGAGGTTTAGGCCATTAAAACGTGTGTAGAATACTGTGTTTTACCAAGAAGGGAGGCTTAGGCCATTAAAACGTATGCAGAGTACTGTGTTTTACCAAGAGGGGAGGTTTAGGCCATTAAACGTATGTAGAGTACTGTGTTTTACCAAGAGGGGAGGCTTAGGCCATTAAAACGTATGTAGAGTACTGTGTTTTACCAAGAGGGGAGGTTTAGGCCATTCAAACGTATGTAGAGTACTGTGTTTTACCAAGAGGGGAGGCTTAGACCATTAAAACGTATGTAGAGTACTATGTTTTACCAAGAGGGGGGGGGGGGGGGGGCTTAGGCCATTAAAACGTATGGACAGTACTGTGTTTTACCAAGAGGGGAGGTTTAGGCCATTAAAACGTATGTAGAGTACTGTTTTACCAAGAGGGGAGGATTAGGCCATTAAAACGTATGGACAGTACTGTGTTTTACCAAGAGGGGAGGTTTAGGCCATTAAAACGTATGTAGAGTACTGTGTTTTACCAAGAGGGGAGGCTTAGGCCATTAAAACTTATGGACAGTACTGTGTTTTACCAAGAGGGGAGGTTTAGGCCATTAAAACGTATGTAGAGTACTATGTTTTACCAAGAGGGAAGGCTTAGGCCATTAAAACGTATGGACAGTACTGTGTTTTACCAAGAGGGGAGGTTTAGGCCATTAAAACGTATGTAGAGTACTGTGTTTTACCAAGAGGAGAGGTTTAGGCCATTAAAACGTATGTAGAGTACTGTGTTTTACCAAGAGGGGAGGCTTAGGCCATTAAAACGTATGTAGAGTACTGTGTTTTACCAAGAGGGGAGGATTAGGCCATTAAAACGTATGTAGAATACTGTGTTTTACCAAGAGGGGAAGTTTAGACCATTAAAGCGTATGTAGAGTACTGTGTTTTACCAAGAAGGGAGGTTTAGGCCATTAAAACATATGTAGAGTACTGTGTTTTACCAAGAAGGGAGGTTTAGGCCATTAAAACGTATGTAGAGTACAGTGTTTTACCAAGAGGGGAGGATTAGGCCATTAAAACGTATGTAGAGTACTGTGTTTTACCAAGAGGGGAGGCTTAGGCCATTAAAACGTATGTAGAGTACTGTGTTTTACCAAGATGGGAAGGTTTAGGCCATTAACACGTATGTAGAGTACTGTATTTTACCAAGAGGGGAGGATTAGGCCATTAAAACGTATGTAGAGTACTGTGTTTTACCAAGAAGCGAGGCTTAGGCCATTAAAACGTATGTAGAGTACAGTGTTTTACCAAGAAGGGAGGTTTAGTCCATTAAAACGTGTGTAGAGTACTGTGTTTTACCAAGAAGGGAGGCTTAGGCCATTAACACGTATGCAGAGTACTGTGTTTTACCAAGAGGGGAGGTTTAGGCCATTAAACGTATGTAGAGTACTGTGTTTTACCAAGAGGGGAGGCTTAGGCCATTAAAACGTATGTAGAGTACTGTGTTTTACCAAGAGGGGAGGTTTAGGCCATTAAAACGTATGTAGAGTACTGTGTTTTACCAAGAGGGGAGGCTTAGACCATTAAAGCGTATGTAGAGTACTATGTTTTACCAAGAGGGGGGGCTTAGGCCATTAAAACATATGGACAGTACTGTGTTTTACCAAGAGGGGAGGTTTAGGCCATTAAAACGTATGTAGAGTACTATGTTTTACCAAGAGGGGAGGCTT
Organism: Bathymodiolus septemdierum; assembly: GCA_963383655.1. Taxonomy (NCBI): domain Eukaryota; kingdom Metazoa; phylum Mollusca; class Bivalvia; order Mytilida; family Modiolidae; genus Bathymodiolus; species Bathymodiolus septemdierum. The sequence continues at coordinate 95,505,336 of OY726522.1, read as the reverse complement.
AGGCCATTAAAACGTATGGACAGTACTGTGTTTTACCAAGAGGGGAGGTTTAGGCCATTAAAACGTATGTAGAGTACTGTGTTTTACCAAGAGGGGGGGCTTAGGCCATTAAAACGTATGGACAGTACTGTGTTTTACCAAGAGTGGAGGTTTAGGCCATTAAAACGTATGTAGAGTACTATGTTTTACCAAGAGGGGAGGCTTAGGCCATTAAAACGTATGGACAGTACTGTGTTTTACCAAGAGGGGAGGCTTAGGCCATTAAAACGTATGTAGAGTACTATGTTTTACCAAGAGGGAAGGCTTAGGCCATTAAAACGTATGGACAGTACTGTGTTTTACCAAGAGGGGAGGTTTAGGCCATTAAAACGTATGTAGAGTACTGTGTTTTACCAAGAGGAGAGGCTTAGGCCATTAAAACGTATGTAGAGTACTGTGTTTTACCAAGAGGGGAGGCTTAGGCCATTAAAACGTATGTAGAGTACTGTGTTTTACCAAGAGGGGAGGATTAGGCCATTAAAACGTATGTAGAGTACTGTGTTTTACCAAGAGGGGAAGTTTAGACCATTAAAGCGTATGTAGAGTACTGTGTTTTACCAAGAAGGGAGGTTTAGGCCATTAAAACATATGTAGAGTACTGTGTTTTACCAAGAAGGGAGGTTTAGGCCATTAAAACGTATGTAGAGTACTGTGTTTTACCAAGAGGGGAGGATTAGGCCATTAAAACGTATGTAGAGTACAGTGTTTTACCAAGAGGGGAGGATTAGGCCATTAAGACGTATGTAGAGTACTGTGTTTTACCAAGAGGGGAGGCTTAGGCCATTAAAACGTATGTAGAGTACTGTGTTTTACCAAGATGGGAAGGTTTAGGCCATTAACACGTATGTAGAGTACTGTATTTTACCAAGAGGGGAGGATTAGGCCATTAAAACGTATGTAGAGTACTGTGTTTTACCAAGAAGCGAGGCTTAGGCCATTAAAACGTATGTAGAGTACTGTGTTTTACCAAGAAGGGAGGCTTAGGCCATTAAAACGTGTGTAGAGTACTGTGTTTTACCAAGAAGGGAGGCTTATGCCATTAAAACGTATGCAGAGTACTGTGTTTTACCAAGAGTGGAGGTTTAGGCCATTAAACGTATGTAGAGTACTGTGTTTTACCAAGAGGGGAGGCTTAGGCCATTAAAACGTATGTAGAGTACTGTGTTTTACCAAGAGGGGAGGTTTAGGCCATTAAAACGTATGTAGAGTACTGTGTTTTACCAAGAGGGGAGGCTTAGACCATTAAAACGTATGTAGAGTACTATGTTTTACCAAGAGGGGGGGCTTAGGCCATTAAAACGTATGGACAGTACTGTGTTTTACCAAGAGGGGAGGTTTAGGCCATTAAAACGTATGTAGAGTACTATGTTTTACCAAGAGGGGAGGCTTAGGCCATTAAAACGTATGGACAGTACTGTGTTTTACCAAGAGGGGAGGTTTAGGTCATTAAAACGTATGTAGAGTACTGTGTTTTACCAAGAGGGGAGGCTTAGGCCATTAAAACGTATGGACAGTACTGTGTTTTACCAAGAGGGGAGGTTTAGGCCATTAAAACGTATGTAGAGTACTATGTTTTACCAAGAGGGGAGGCTTAGGCCATTAAAACGTATGGACAGTACTGTGTTTTACCAAGAGGGGAGGTTTAGGCCATTAAAACGTATGTAGAGTACTATGTTTTACCAAGAAGGGAGGCTTAGGCCATTAAAACGTATGGACAGTACTGTGTTTTACCAAGAGGGGAGGTTTAGGCCATTAAAACGTATGTAGAGTACTGTGTTTTACCAAGAGGAGAGGTTTAGGCCATTAAAACGTATGTAGAGTACTGTGTTTTACCAAGAGGGGAGGCTTAGGCCATTAAAACGTATGTAGAGTACTGTGTTTTACCAAGAGGGGAGGATTAGGCCATTAAAACGTATGTAGAGTACTGTGTTTTACCAAGAGGGGAGGCTTAGGCCATTAAAACGTATGTAGAGTACTGTGTTTTACAAAGAAGGGAGACTTAGGCCATTAAAACGTATGTAGAGTACTTTGTTTTACCAAGAGGGGAAGATTAGAGCATTAAAACGTATGTAGAGTACTGTGTTTTACCAAGATTATGATTGAAGTGCCTGTATAATACGGAAAGTGAGCGGTCATGCATGTGTGTGTTAGGGGTCATGCATGTGGGTGTTACGGGTCATGTATGTGTGTGTTAGGGGTCATGTATGTGTGTGTTAGGGGTCATGTATGTGTGCGTTAGGGGTTATGTATGTGTGTGTTAGGGGTCATGTATGTGTGTGCTAGGGGTTATGTATGTGTGCTAGGGGTCATGTATGTGTGTGCTAGGGGTCATGTATATGTGTTAGGGGTCATGTATGTGTGTGTTATGGGTCATGTATGTGTGTTAGGGGTCATGCATGTGTGTGTTAGGAGTCATGTATGTGTGTGTTAGGGTAGCTATTTTTTCTCTATTTCTACGATTTTTCTATTAAATCTTTAAACTGTTCAACAATGTGTCAATTTTTGTTTTTCATTTTATCCGCACAAGTTTATATATAGCCTCTGTAGTGAACCAAAATATTTCTTGTAGTCGTGTATCTATATCAATATAAAAACATGTAGCACTCGATACAACATTATGTGATAAGATTTGTCAGTGTCTTGAAACAGGTTGGTGGTGTTCTCCGGTTCCTCCGGTTTCCTCCATCGATAAAACTGACCGCCACGATATAACTGAAATATTGCCGAAAGTGGCGTTAAACACCATAAACCATAAAGCAACCAAAACATATATATATATACTTACTAACGATCTTAGAGAATATAGTCATGGTTGATGATTTCATATTTGGGAAGGAAGGCTTTACGAAATCTTCTAACAATATAGCGGCAACAGCATTGTACCCAGAAGATATCGTACTGTAAAACAAAAAAAGAGAAATTCTTTTGCATAAATTGTAAATTGCAGAAGAGATCTTAGGGCTGGCAATTAAGGTGACTACTAGGTTCCCAATTCATATATTTTGTTCGGTAATAACGACTGTAATTGTTGTCTGGGCATACAAATAGTGGTGATTAGTCTAGGAACAATAACCGCCAGTCTTGTAATAGATTTTTGTTTGGTCATTGGTGCCAAGGAATAACAGTTGTCCATGCTGTCTTGTGGATTCATGCAAGACAAAGTTTAAAAGTTCGAAATGTTGATTTCTGAGTTTAAGAAATAGCTGACAGTGACAAGTAGATCTAGTATTGTATATACTAATACTAAGCTTATAATTAATGTGTTGACTTGGATCTGCTCACAGGAAAATTTCCTTTCTAATCAGAATATCTGCACACCTTGTGGGAGAGCTAGTGTCTTGTTTTTCTGTTTGTTTGCTAGTAGTGGTGTCAAACACATGTTGTGTTGTGTTTTTGTCTTGTTTTTCTTCGTCTTGTATGTGTTGCCAGTTTCTCTGGATTGTCCATCTTGATTGCCCTTCGGTGATCTCTACCGTTTATATGACAAGTTATGTACGGGTACTAGCAATTTGCTTAGCAAGTGAAACATTACTCTAGTGTTTGTTGCACCCATTTTATTATAAGTTATTATATTCCAAGACATGACAACTTTATATAAATAGTAGTAAAAGATATACATTTTGTATATGTCTGCCTATTCTTCTATATACCTTAAACTGCCACTAAACACACAAGATATAACCAGTCCTGGTAGACCCTCTAGATGTCCAACAAGTTCCATAGTAAATAAAGGTATCAACTGAAAACAAATCATTGTATATTATATTATCTTAAAAACATTTAAAAGAGATGATGGTGCCCGACGCGTGTTGTGTTTTTGTTTTGTTTTTCTTGATCTTGTGTGTCCTTTGTTGCCAGTTTCTCTGGATTGTCCATTTTTGATTGCTTCTTCAGTATTCTCTAGCGTTTAATTACATAACTAATATCATCTGCCAAGTGAAGAAAGTGAGTGGTATATGTGTGTTAATGGTATCCACTGTTTCTACAATGTTTCTATTGATTTTAGAACTGTTCCAACAGTCTGGTATTATTTGTTTTCCTAGATTTTGGAAATGTTCCAACAATGTGGTATTATTTGCTTTCCTAGATTTTGGAACTGTTCCAACAGTGTGGTATTATTTGTTTTTCTAGATTTTGAAACTGTTCCAACAGTATGGTATTATTTGTTTTTCTAGGTTTTGGAACTGTTCCAACAATGTGTTTTTTTTTGTTTTTCTAGATTTTGGAACTGTTCCAAAAATGTGGTATTATTTGTTTTTCTAGATTTTGGAACTGTTCCAACAGTGTGGTATTATTTGTGTTAGAACTGTTCCAACAATGTGGTATTATTTGTTTTTCCAGATTTTAGAACTGTTCCAACAGTGTGGTATTATTTGTTTTTCTAGATTTTAGAACTGTTCCAACAGTGTGGTATTATTTGCTTTTCAAGATTTTGGAACTATTGCAACAGTGTGGTATTATTTGTTTTTCTAGATTTAGAAACTGCTCTAACAGTGTGGTATTATTTGTTTTTCTAAATTTTGGAACTGTTCCAACAGTGTGGTATTGTTTATTTTTCTAGATTTTGGAAATGTTCCAAAAATGTGGTATTATCTGTTTTTCTAGATTTTAGAACTGTTCCAACAACGTGGTATTATTTGTTTTTCTAGATTTTGGAACTATTGCAACAATGTGGTATTATTTGTTTTTTCTAGATTTTGGAACTGTTCCAACAGTGTGGTATTATTTGTTTTTCTAGATTTTAGAACTGTTCCAACAGTGTGGTATTATTTGTTTTTCTAGATTTTGGAACTGTTCCAACAGTGTGGTATTATTTGTTTTTCTAGATTTTGGAACTGTTCCAACAGTGTGGTATTATTTGTTTTTCTAGATTTTGGAACTGTTCCAACAATGTGGTATTATTTGTTTTTCTAAATTTGTGAACTGTTCCAACAGTGTGGTATTATTTGTTTTTGTAGATTTTGGAGCTGTTCCAACAATGTGGTATAATTTGTTTTTCTAGATTTTGGAACTGTTCCAACAATGTGGTATAGTTTGTTTTTCTAGATGTTGGAACTGTTCCAACAGTGTGGTATTATTTGTTTTTCTAGATTGAAGAACTGTTCCAACAGTGTGGTATTATTTGCTTTTCTAGATTTAGAAACTGCTCTAACAGTGTGGTATTATTTGTTTTTCTAAATTTTGGAACTGTTCCAACAGTGTGGTGTTGTTTATTTTTCTAGATTTTGGAACTGTACCAACAGTGTGGTATTTTTCGTTTTTCTAGATTTTGGAACTGTTCTAACAGTGTGGTATTATTTGTTTTTCTAGGTTGAGGAACTCTTCCAACAGTGTGGTATTATTTGTTTTTCTAGATTTAGGAACTGCTCTAACTGTGTGGTATTATTTGTTTTTCTAGATTTTGGAACTTTTCCAACAGTGTGGTATTATTTGTTTTTCTAGATTTTGGAACTGTTCCAACATTGTGGTATTATTTGTTCTCCTAGATTTTGGAACTGTTCCAACAGTGTGGTATTATTTGTTTTTCTAGATTTTGGAACTGTTCCAACAGTGTGGTATTATTTGTTTTTCTAGATTTTGGAACTGTTCCAACAGTGTGGTATTATTTGTTTTTCTAGATTTTGGAAATGTTCCAACAATGTGGTATTATTTGTTTTTCTAGATTTTGGAACTGTTCCAACAATGTGGTATTATTAGTTTTTCTAGATTTTGGGACGTTCCAACAGTGTGGAATTATTTGTTTTTCTAAATTTTGGAACTGTTCCAACAGTGTGGTATTATTTGTTTTTCTAGATTTTAGAACTGTTCCAACAGTGTGGTATTATTTGTTTTCCTAGATTTTAGAACTGTTCCAACAGTGTTGTATTATTTGTTTTTCTAGATTTTAGAACTGTTCCAACAGTGTGGTATTATTTGTTTTTCTAGATTTTGGAACTGTTCCAACAGTGTGGTATTATTTGTTTTTCTAGATTTTGGAGCTGTTCCAACAATGTGGTATTATCTGTTTTTCTATATTTTGGAACTGTTCCAACAATGTGGTATTATTTGTTTTTCTAGATTTTTGAACTGTTCCAACAGTGTGGTATTATTTGTTTTTCTAGATTTTGGAGCTGTTCGAACAGTGTGGTATTATGTGTTTTTCTAAATTTTGGAACTGTTCCAACAATGTGGTATTATTTGTTTTTCTAGTTTTTGGAACTGTTCCATCACTGTGGTATTATTTTTTTTTCTAGATTTTGGAACTGTTCCAACAATGTGGTATTATTTTTTTTTCTAAATTTGTGAACTGTTCCAACAGTGTGGTACTATTTGTTTTTGTAGATTTTGGAGCTGTTCCAACAATGTGGTATAATTTGTTTTTCTAGATTTTGGAACTGTTCCAACAGTGTGGTATAGTTTGTTTTTCTAGATGTTGGAACTGTTCCAACAGTGTGGTATTATTTGTTTTTCTAGATTGAGGAACTGTTCCAACAGTGTGGTATTATTTGCTTTTCTAGATTTAGAAACTGCTCTAACAGTGTGGTATTATTTGTTTTTCTAAATTTTGGAACTGTTCCAACAGTGTGGTGTTGTTTATTTTTCTAGATTTTGGAACTGTTCCAACAGTGTGGTATTTTTCGTTTTTCTAGATTTTGGAACTGTTCTAACAGTGTGGTATTATTTGTTTTTCTAGGTTGAGGAACTCTTCCAACAGTGTGGTATTATTTGTTTTTTCTAGATTAGGAACTGCTCTAACTGTGTGGTATTATTTGTTTTTCTAGATTTTGGAACTTTTCCAACAGTGTGGTATTATTTGTTTTTCTAAATTTTGGAACTGTTCCAACAGTGTGGTGTTGTTTATTTTTCTAGATTTTGGAACTGTTCCAACAGTGTGGTATTTTTCGTTTTTCTAGATTTTGGAACTGTTCTAACAGTGTGGTATTATTTGTTTTTCTAGGTTGAGGAACTCTTCCAACAGTGTGGTATTATTTATTTTTTCTAGATTAGGAACTGCTCTAACTGTGTGGTATTATTTGTTTTTCTAGATTTTGGAACTTTTCCAACAGTGTGGTATTATTTGTTTTTCTAGATTTTGGAACTGTTCCAACATTGTGGTATTATTTGTTCTCCTAGATTTTGGAACTGTTCCAACAGTGTGGTATTATTTGTTTTTCTAGATTTTGGAACTGTTCCAACAGTGTGGTATTATTTGTTTTTCTAGATTTTGGAACTGTTCCAACAGTGTGGTATTATTTGTTTTTCTAAATTTTGGAAATGTTCCAACAATGTGGTATTATTTGTTTTTCTAGATTTTGGAACTGTTCCAACAATGTGGTATTATTAGTTTTTCTAGATTTTGGGACGTTCCAACAGTGTGGAATTATTTGTTTTTCTAAATTTTGGAACTGTTCCAACAGTGTGGTATTATTTGTTTTTCTAGATTTTAGAACTGTTCCAACAGTGTGGTATTATTTGTTTTCCTAGATTTTAGAACTGTTCCAACAGTGCTGTATTATTTGTTTTTCTAGATTTTAGAACTGTTCCAACAGTGTGGTATTATTTGTTTTTCTAGATTTTGGAACTGTTCCAACAGTGTGGTATTATTTGTTTTTCTAGATTTTGGAGCTGTTTCAACAATGTGGTATTATCTGTTTTTCTAGATTTTGGAACTGTTCCAACAATGTGGGATTATTTGTTTTTCTAGATTTTTGAACTGTTCCAACAGTGTGGTATTATTTGTTTTTCTAGATTTTGGAGCTGTTCGAACAGTGTGGTATTATGTGTTTTTCTAAATTTTGGAACTGTTCCAACAATGTGGTATTATTTGTTTTTCTAGATTTTGGAACTGTTCCATCACTGTGGTATTATTTTTTTTTCTAGATTTTGGAACTGTTCCAACAAAGTGGTATTATTTGTTTTTCTAGATTTTAGAACTGTTCCAACAGTGTGGTATTATTTGTTTTCCTAGATTTTAGAACTGTTCCAACAGTGTGGTATTATTTGTTTTTCTAGATTTTAGAACTGTTTCAACAGTGTGGTATTATTTGTTTTTCTAGATTTTGGAACTGTTTCAGCAGTGTGGTATTATTTGTTTTTCTAGATTTTGGAACTGTTCCAACAATGTGGTATTATCTGTTTTTCTAGGTTGAGGAACTGTTCCAACAGTGTGGTATTATTTGTTTTTCTAGATTTAGGAACTGCTCTAACAGTGTGGTATTATTTGTTTTTCTAGATTTTGGAACTTTTCCAACAGTGTGGTATTATTTGTTTTTCTAGATTTTGGAAATGTTCCAACAATGTGGTATTATTTGCTTTTCTAGATTTTGGAACTGTTTCAACAATGTGGTATTATTTGTTTTTCTAGATTTAGGAACTGCACGAACAGTGTGGTATTATTAGTTTTTCTAGATTTTGGGACGTTCCAACAGTGTGGAATTATTTGTTTTTCTAAATTTTGGAACTGTTCCAACAGTGTGGTATTATTTGTTTTTCTAGATTTTAGAACTGTTCCAACAGTGTGGTATTATTTGTTTTCCTAGATTTTAGAACTGTTCCAACAGTGTTGTATTATTTGTTTTTCTAGATTTTAGAACTGTTCCAACAGTGTGGTATTATTTGTTTTTCTAGATTTTGGAACTGTTCCAACAGTGTGGTATTATTTGTTTTTCTAGATTTTGGAGCTGTTCCAACAATGTGGTATTATCTGTTTTTCTATATTTTGGAACTGTTCCAACAATGTGGTATTATTTGTTTTTCTAGAATTTTGAACTGTTCCAACAGTGTGGTATTATTTGTTTTTCTAGATTTTGGAGCTGTTCGAACAGTGTGGTATTATGTGTTTTTCTAAATTTTGGAACTGTTCCAACAATGTGGTATTATTTGTTTTTCTAGTTTTTGGAACTGTTCCATCACTGTGGTATTATTTTTTTTTCTAGATTTTGGAACTGTTCCAACAATGTGGTATTATTTTTTTTTCTAAATTTGTGAACTGTTCCAACAGTGTGGTACTATTTGTTTTTGTAGATTTTGGAGCTGTTCCAACAATGTGGTATAATTTGTTTTTCTAGATTTTGGAACTGTTCCAACAGTGTGGTATAGTTTGTTTTTCTAGATGTTGGAACTGTTCCAACAGTGTGGTATTATTTGTTTTTCTAGATTGAGGAACTGTTCCAACAGTGTGGTATTATTTGCTTTTCTAGATTTAGAAACTGCTCTAACAGTGTGGTATTATTTGTTTTTCTAAATTTTGGAACTGTTCCAACAGTGTGGTGTTGTTTATTTTTCTAGATTTTGGAACTGTTCCAACAGTGTGGTATTATTTGTTTTTCTAGATTTTGGAACTGTTCCAACAGTGTGGTATTATTTGTTTTTCTAAATTTTGGAAATGTTCCAACAATGTGGTATTATTTGTTTTTCTAGATTTTGGAACTGTTCCAACAATGTGGTATTATTAGTTTTTCTAGATTTTGGGACGTTCCAACAGTGTGGAATTATTTGTTTTTCTAAATTTTGGAACTGTTCCAACAGTGTGGTATTATTTGTTTTTCTAGATTTTAGAACTGTTCCAACAGTGTGGTATTATTTGTTTTCCTAGATTTTAGAACTGTTCCAACAGTGCTGTATTATTTGTTTTTTGTAGATTTTAGAACTGTTCCAACAGTGTGGTATTATTTGTTTTTCTAGATTTTGGAACTGTTCCAACAGTGTGGTATTATTTGTTTTTCTAGATTTTGGAGCTGTTTCAACAATGTGGTATTATCTGTTTTTCTAGATTTTGGAACTGTTCCAACAATGTGGGATTATTTGTTTTTCTAGATTTTTGAACTGTTCCAACAGTGTGGTATTATTTGTTTTTCTAGATTTTGGAGCTGTTCGAACAGTGTGGTATTATGTGTTTTTCTAAATTTTGGAACTGTTCCAACAATGTGGTATTATTTGTTTTTCTAGATTTTGGAACTGTTCCATCACTGTGGTATTATTTTTTTTTCTAGATTTTGGAACTGTTCCAACAAAGTGGTATTATTTATTTTTCTAGATTTTAGAACTGTTCCAACAGTGTGGTATTATTTGTTTTCCTAGATTTTAGAACTGTTCCAACAGTGTGGTATTATTTGTTTTTCTAGATTTTAGAACTGTTTCAACAGTGTGGTATTATTTGTTTTTCTAGATTTTGGAACTGTTTCAGCAGTGTGGTATTATTTGTTTTTCTAGATTTTGGAACTGTTCCAACAATGTGGTATTATCTGTTTTTCTAGGTTGAGGAACTGTTCCAACAGTGTGGTATTATTTGTTTTTCTAGATTTAGGAACTGCTCTAACAGTGTGGTATTATTTGTTTTTCTAGATTTTGGAACTTTTCCAACAGTGTGGTATTATTTGTTTTTCTAGATTTTGGAAATGTTCCAACAATGTGGTATTATTTGCTTTTCTAGATTTTGGAACTGTTTCAACAATGTGGTATTATTTGTTTTTCTAGATTTAGGAACTGCACGAACAGTGTGGTATTATTAGTTTTTCTAGATTTTGGGACTGTTCCAACAGTGTGGAATTGTTTATTTTTCTAGATTTTGGAACTGTTCCAACAGTGTGGTATTATTTGTTTTTCTAAATTTGGAACTGTTCCAACAGTGTGGTATTATTTGTTTTTCTAGATTTTAGAACTGTTCCAACAGTGTGGTATTATTTGTTTTCCTAGATTTTAGAACTGTTCCAACAGTGTGGTATTATTTGTTTTTCTAGATTTTGGAACTGTTCCAACAGTGTGGTATTATTTGTTTTTCTAGATTTTGGAACTGTTCCAACAGTGTGGTATTATTTGCTTTTCTAGATTTTAGAACTGTTCCAACAGTGTGGTATTATTTGTTTTTCTAGATTTTGGAACTGTTCCTAGAGTGTGGTATTATTTGTTTTTCTAGATTTGTGAACTGTTCCAACAATGTGGTATTATTTGTTTTTGTAGATTTTGGAGCTGTTCCAACAATGTGGTATAATTTGTTTTTCTAGATTTTGGAACTGTTCCAACAGTGTGGTATAATTTGTTTTTCTAGATTTTGGAACTGTTCCAACAGTGTGGTATTATTTGTTTTTCTAGATTGAGGAACTGTTCCAACAGTGTGGTATTATTTGTTTTTCTAGATTTAGAAACTGCTCTAACAGTGTGGTATTATTTGTTTTTCTAGATTTTAGAACTGTTTCAACAGTGTGGTATTATTTGTTTTTCTAGATTTTGGAACTGTTTCAGCAGTGTGGTATTATTTGTTTTTCTAGATTTTGGAACTGTTCCAACAATGTGGTGTTATCTGTTTTTCTAGATTTTGGAACTGTTCCAACAATGTGGTATTATTTGTTTTTCCAGATTTTGGAACTGTTCCAACAGTGTGGTATTATTTGTTTTTCTAGATTTTAGAACTGTTCCAACAGTGTGGTATTATTTGTTTTTCTAGATTTTGGAACTGTTCCTAGAGTGTGGTATTATTTGTTTTTCTAGATTTGTGAACTGTTCCAACAGTGTGGTATTATTTGTTTTTCTAGATTTTGGAGCTGTTCCAACAATGTGGTATAATTTGTTTTTCTAGATTTTGGAACTGTTCCAACAGTGTAGTATTATTTGTTTTTCTAGGTTGAGGAACTGTTCCAACAGTGTGGTATTATTTGTTTTTCTAGATTTAGGAACTGCTCTAACAGTGTGGTATTATTTGTTTTTCTAGATTTTGGAACTTTTCCAACAGTGTGGTATTATTTGTTTTTCTAGATTTTGGAACTGTTCCAACAGTGTGGTATTATTTGTTTTTCTAGATTTTGGAAATGTTCCAACAATGTGGTATTATTTGCTTTTCTAGATTTTGGAACTGTTTCAACAATGTGGTATTATTTGTTTTTCTAGATTTAGGAACTGCACGAACAGTGTGGTATTATTAGTTTTTCTAGATTTTGGGACTGTTCCAACAGTGTGGAATTGTTTATTTTTCTAGATTTTGGAACTGTTCCATCAGTGTGGTATTATTTGTTTTCCTAGATTTTAGAACTGTTCCAACAGTGTGGTATTATTTGTTTTTCTAAATTTGGAACTGTTCCAACAGTGTGGTATCATTTGTTTTTCTAGATTTTAGAACTGTTCCATCAGTGTGGTATTATTTGTTTTCCTAGATTTTAGAACTGTTCCAACAGTGTTGTATTATTTGTTTTTCTAGATTTTGGAACTGTTCCAACAGTGTGGTATTATTTGTTTTTCTAGATTTTGGAACTGTTCCAACAGTGTGGTATTATTTGTTTTCCTAGATTTTAGAACTGTTCCAACAGTGTTGTATTATTTGTTTTTCTAGATATTAGAACTGTTCCAACAATGTGGTATTATTTGTTTTTCTAGATTTTAGAACTTTTCCAACAGTGTGGTATTATTTGTTTTCCTAGATTTTAGAACTGTTCCAACAGTGTGGCATTATTTGTTTTTCTAGATGTTGGAACTGTTTCAGCAGTGTGGTATTATTTGTTTTTCTAGATTTTGGAACTGTTCCAACAATGTGGTATTATCTGTTTTTCTAGATTTTGGAACTGTTCCAACAATGTGGTATTATTTGTTTTTGTAGATTTTGGAACTGTTCCAACAGTGTGGTATTATTTGTTTTTCTAGATTTTAGAACTGTTCCAACAGTGTGGTATTATTTGTTTTTCTAGATTTTGGAACTGTTCCAACAATGTGGTATTATTAGTTTTTCTAGATTTTGGAACTGTTCCAACAGTGTTGTATTATTTGTTTTTCTAGATTTTAGAACTGTTCCAACAGTGTGGTATTATTTGTTTTTCTAGATTTTGGAACTGTTTCAACAGTGTGGTATTATTTGTTTTTCTAAATTTTGGAACTGTTCCAACAGTGTGGTATTGTTTATTTTTCTAGATTTTGGAACTGTTCCAACAGTGTGGTATTTTTCGTTTTTCTAGATTTTGGAACTGTCCTAACAGTGTTTTATTATTTGTTTTTCTAGATTTTGGAACGGTTCCAACAGTGTGGTATTATTTGTTTTTCTAGATTTTAGCACTGTTCCAACAGTGTTGTATTATTTGTTTTTCTAGATTTTAGAACTGTTCAACAGTGTGGTATTATTTGTTTTTCTAGATTTTGGAACTGTTCCAACAATGTGGTATTATTTGTTTTTCTAGATTTTGGAACTGTTCCGACAGTGTTGTATTATTTGTTTTTCTAGGTTGAGGAACTGTTCCAACAGTGTGGTATTATTTGTTTTTCTAGATTTAGGAACTGCTCTAACAGTGTCGTATTATTTGTTTTTCTAGATTTTGGAACTTTTCCAACAGTGTGGTATTATTTGTTTTTCGAGATTTTGGAACTGTTCCAACATTGTGGTATTATTTGTTCTCCTAGATTTTGGAATTGTTCCAACAGTGTGGTATTATTTGTTTTTCTAGATTTTGGAACTTTTCCAACAGTGTGGTATTATTTGTTTTTCTAGATTTTGGAACTGTTCCAACAGTGTGGTATTATTTGTTTTTCTAGATTTTGGAAATGTTCCAACAATGTGGTATTATTAGTTTTTCTAGATTTTGGAACTGTTCCAACAATGTGGTATTATTTGTTTTTCTAGATTTTGGAACTGTTCCATCACTGTGGTATTATTTTTTTTTCTAGATTTTGGAACTGTTCCAACAAAGTGGTATTATTTTTTTTTCTAGATTTTAGAACTGTTCCAACAGTGTGGTATTATTTGTTTTCCTAGATTTTAGAACTGTTCCAACAGTGTGGTATTATTTGTTTTTCTAGATTTTAGAACTGTTTCAATAGTGTGGTATTATTTGTTTTTCTAGATTTTGGAACTGTTTCAGCAGTGTGGTATTATTTGTTTTTCTAGATTTTGGAACTGTTCCAACAATGTGGTATTATCTGTTTTTCTAGATTTTGTAACTGTTCCAACAATGTGGTATTATTTGTTTTTCCAGATTTTGGAACTGTTCCAACAGTGTGGTATTATTTGTTTTTCTAGATTTTAGAACTGTTCCAACAGTGTGGTATTATTTGTTTTTCTAGATTTTGGAACTGTTCCTAGAGTGTGGTATTATTTGTTTTTCTAGATTTTAGAACTGTTCCAACAGTGTGGTATTATTTGTTTTCCTAGATTTTAGAACTGTTCCAACAGTGTTGTATTTTTTGTTTTTCTAGATTTTGGAACTGTTCCAACAGTGTGGTATTATTTGTTTTTCTAGATTTTGGAGCTGTTCCAACAATGTGGTATTATCTGTTTTTCTAGATTTTGGAACTGTTCCAACAATGTGGTATTATTTGTTTTTCTAGATTTTTGAACTGTTCCAACAGTGTGGTATTATTTGTTTTTCTAGATTTTGGAGCTGTTCGAACAGTGTGGTATTATTTGTTTTTCTAGATTTTGGAACTGTTCCAACAATGTGGTATTATTTGTTTTTCTAGATTTTGGAACTGTTCCATCACTGTGGTATTATTTTTTTTTCTAGATTTTGGAACTGTTCCAACAAAGTGGTATTATTTGTTTTTCTAGATTTTAGAACTGTTCCAACAGTGTGGTATTATTTGTTTTCCTAGATTTTAGAACTGTTCCAACAGTGTGGTATTATTTGTTTTTCTAGATTTTAGAACTGTTTCAACAGTGTGGTATTATTTGTTTTTCTAGATTTTGGAACTGTTTCAGCAGTGTGGTATTATTTGTTTTTCTAGATTTTGGAACTGTTCCAACAATGTGGTATTATCTGTTTTTCTAGATTTTGTAACTGTTCCAACAATGTGGTATTATTTGTTTTTCCAGATTTTGGAACTGTTCCAACAGTGTGGTATTATTTGTTTTTCTAGATTTTAGAACTGTTCCAACAGTGTGGTATTATTTGTTTTTCTAGATTTGTGAACTGTTCCAACAGTGTGGTATTATTTGTTTTTGTAGATTTTGGAGCTGTTCCAACAATGTGGTATAATTTGTTTTTCTAGATTTTGGAACTGTTCCAACAGTGTGGTATAATTTGTTTTTCTAGATTTTGGAACTGTTCCAACAGTGTGGTATTATTCATTTTTCTAGATTGAGGAACTGTTCCAACAGTGTGGTATTATTTGTTTTTCTAGATTTAGAAACTGCTCTAACAGTGTGGTATTATTTGTTTTTCTAAATTTTGGAACTGTTCCAACAGTGTGGTATTGTTTATTTTTCTCGATTTTGGAACTGTTCCAACAGTGTGGTATTTTTCGTTTTTCTAGATTTTGGAACTGTTTTAACAGTGTTTTATTATTTGTTTTTCTAGATTTTGGAACTGTTTCAGCAGTGTGGTATTATTTGTTTTTCTAGATTTTGGAACTGTTCCAACAATGTGGTATTATCTGTTTTTCTAGATTTTGTAACTGTTCCAACAATGTGGTATTATTTGTTTTTCCAGATTTTGGAACTGTTCCAACAATGTGGTATTATTTGTTTTTCTAGATTTTGGAACTGTTCCATCACTGTGGTATTATTTTTTTTTCTAGATTTTGGAACTGTTCCAACAAAGTGGTATTATTTATTTTTCTAGATTTTAGAACTGTTCCAACAGTGTGGTATTATTTGTTTTTCTAGATTTTAGAACTGTTTCAACAGTGTGGTATTATTTGTTTTTCTAGATTTTGGAACTGTTTCAGCAGTGTGGTATTATTTGTTTTTCTAGATTTTGGAACTGTTCCAACAATGTGGTATTATCTGTTTTTCTAGGTTGAGGAACTGTTCCAACAGTGTGGTATTATTTGTTTTTCTAGATTTAGGAACTGCTCTAACAGTGTGGTATTATTTGTTTTTCTAGATTTTGGAACTTTTCCAACAGTGTGGTATTATTTGTTTTTCTAGATTTTGGAAATGTTCCAACAATGTGGTATTATTTGCTTTTCTAGATTTTGGAACTGTTTCAACAATGTGGTATTATTTGTTTTTCTAGATTTAGGAACTGCACGAACAGTGTGGTATTATTAGTTTTTCTAGATTTTGGGACTGTTCCAACAGTGTGGAATTGTTTATTTTTCTAGATTTTGGAACTGTTCCAACAGTGTGGTATTATTTGTTTTTCTAAATTTGGAACTGTTCCAACAGTGTGGTATTATTTGTTTTTCTAGATTTTAGAACTGTTCCAACAGTGTGGTATTATTTGTTTTCCTAGATTTTAGAACTGTTCCAACAGTGTGGTATTATTTGTTTTTCTAGATTTTGGAACTGTTCCAACAGTGTGGTATTATTTGTTTTTCTAGATTTTGGAACTGTTCCAACAGTGTGGTATTATTTGCTTTTCTAGATTTTAGAACTGTTCCAACAGTGTGGTATTATTTGTTTTTCTAGATTTTGGAACTGTTCCTAGAGTGTGGTATTATTTGTTTTTCTAGATTTGTGAACTGTTCCAACAATGTGGTATTATTTGTTTTTGTAGATTTTGGAGCTGTTCCAACAATGTGGTATAATTTGTTTTTCTAGATTTTGGAACTGTTCCAACAGTGTGGTATAATTTGTTTTTCTAGATTTTGGAACTGTTCCAACAGTGTGGTATTATTTGTTTTTCTAGATTGAGGAACTGTTCCAACAGTGTGGTATTATTTGTTTTTCTAGATTTAGAAACTGCTCTAACAGTGTGGTATTATTTGTTTTTCTAGATTTTAGAACTGTTTCAACAGTGTGGTATTATTTGTTTTTCTAGATTTTGGAACTGTTTCAGCAGTGTGGTATTATTTGTTTTTCTAGATTTTGGAACTGTTCCAACAATGTGGTGTTATCTGTTTTTCTAGATTTTGGAACTGTTCCAACAATGTGGTATTATTTGTTTTTCCAGATTTTGGAACTGTTCCAACAGTGTGGTATTATTTGTTTTTCTAGATTTTAGAACTGTTCCAACAGTGTGGTATTATTTGTTTTTCTAGATTTTGGAACTGTTCCTAGAGTGTGGTATTATTTGTTTTTCTAGATTTGTGAACTGTTCCAACAGTGTGGTATTATTTGTTTTTCTAGATTTTGGAGCTGTTCCAACAATGTGGTATAATTTGTTTTTCTAGATTTTGGAACTGTTCCAACAGTGTAGTATTATTTGTTTTTCTAGGTTGAGGAACTGTTCCAACAGTGTGGTATTATTTGTTTTTCTAGATTTAGGAACTGCTCTAACAGTGTGGTATTATTTGTTTTTCTAGATTTTGGAACTTTTCCAACAGTGTGGTATTATTTGTTTTTCTAGATTTTGGAACTGTTCCAACAGTGTGGTATTATTTGTTTTTCTAGATTTTGGAAATGTTCCAACAATGTGGTATTATTTGCTTTTCTAGATTTTGGAACTGTTTCAACAATGTGGTATTATTTGTTTTTCTAGATTTAGGAACTGCACGAACAGTGTGGTATTATTAGTTTTTCTAGATTTTGGGACTGTTCCAACAGTGTGGAATTGTTTATTTTTCTAGATTTTGGAACTGTTCCATCAGTGTGGTATTATTTGTTTTCCTAGATTTTAGAACTGTTCCAACAGTGTGGTATTATTTGTTTTTCTAAATTTGGAACTGTTCCAACAGTGTGGTATCATTTGTTTTTCTAGATTTTAGAACTGTTCCATCAGTGTGGTATTATTTGTTTTCCTAGATTTTAGAACTGTTCCAACAGTGTTGTATTATTTGTTTTTCTAGATTTTGGAACTGTTCCAACAGTGTGGTATTATTTGTTTTTCTAGATTTTGGAACTGTTCCAACAGTGTGGTATTATTTGTTTTCCTAGATTTTAGAACTGTTCCAACAGTGTTGTATTATTTGTTTTTCTAGATATTAGAACTGTTCCAACAATGTGGTATTATTTGTTTTTCTAGATTTTAGAACTTTTCCAACAGTGTGGTATTATTTGTTTTCCTAGATTTTAGAACTGTTCCAACAGTGTGGTATTATTTGTTTTTCTAGATGTTGGAACTGTTTCAGCAGTGTGGTATTATTTGTTTTTCTAGATTTTGGAACTGTTCCAACAATGTGGTATTATCTGTTTTTCTAGATTTTGGAACTGTTCCAACAATGTGGTATTATTTGTTTTTGTAGATTTTGGAACTGTTCCAACAGTGTGGTATTATTTGTTTTTCTAGATTTTAGAACTGTTCCAACAGTGTGGTATTATTTGTTTTTCTAGATTTTGGAACTGTTCCAACAATGTGGTATTATTAGTTTTTCTAGATTTTGGAACTGTTCCAACAGTGTTGTATTATTTGTTTTTCTAGATTTTAGAACTGTTCCAACAGTGTGGTATTATTTGTTTTTCTAGATTTTGGAACTGTTTCATCAGTGTGGTATTATTTGTTTTTCTAAATTTTGGAACTGTTCCAACAGTGTGGTATTGTTTATTTTTCTAGATTTTGGAACTGTTCCAACAGTGTGGTATTTTTCGTTTTTCTAGATTTTGGAACTGTCCTAACAGTGTTTTATTATTTGTTTTTCTAGATTTTGGAACGGTTCCAACAGTGTGGTATTATTTGTTTTTCTAGATTTTAGCACTGTTCCAACAGTGTTGTATTATTTGTTTTTCTAGATTTTAGAACTGTTCAACAGTGTGGTATTATTTGTTTTTCTAGATTTTGGAACTGTTCCAACAATGTGGTATTATTTGTTTTTCTAGATTTTGGAACTATTCCGACAGTGTTGTATTATTTGTTTTTCTAGGTTGAGGAACTGTTCCAACAGTGTGGTATTATTTGTTTTTCTAGATTTAGGAACTGCTCTAACAGTGTGGTATTATTTGTTTTTCTAGATTTTGGAACTTTTCCAACAGTGTGGTATTATTTGTTTTTCGAGATTTTGGAACTGTTCCAACATTGTGGTATTATTTGTTCTCCTAGATTTTGGAATTGTTCCAACAGTGTGGTATTATTTGTTTTTCTAGATTTTGGAACTGTTCCAACAGTGTGGTATTATTTGTTTTTCTAGATTTTGGAACTGTTCCAACAGTGTGGTATTATTTGTTTTTCTAGATTTTGGAAATGTTCCAACAATGTGGTATTATTAGTTTTTCTAGATTTTGGAACTGTTCCAACAATGTGGTATTATTTGTTTTTCTAGATTTTGGAACTGTTCCATCACTGTGGTATTATTTTTTTTTCTAGATTTTGGAACTGTTCCAACAAAGTGGTATTATTTTTTTTTCTAGATTTTAGAACTGTTCCAACAGTGTGGTATTATTTGTTTTCCTAGATTTTAGAACTGTTCCAACAGTGTGGTATTATTTGTTTTTCTAGATTTTAGAACTGTTTCAATAGTGTGGTATTATTTGTTTTTCTAGATTTTGGAACTGTTTCAGCAGTGTGGTATTATTTGTTTTTCTAGATTTTGGAACTGTTCCAACAATGTGGTATTATCTGTTTTTCTAGATTTTGTAACTGTTCCAACAATGTGGTATTATTTGTTTTTCCAGATTTTGGAACTGTTCCAACAGTGTGGTATTATTTGTTTTTCTAGATTTTAGAACTGTTCCAACAGTGTGGTATTATTTGTTTTTCTAGATTTTGGAACTGTTCCTAGAGTGTGGTATTATTTGTTTTTCTAGATTTTAGAACTGTTCCAACAGTGTGGTATTATTTGTTTTCCTAGATTTTAGAACTGTTCCAACAGTGTTGTATTTTTTGTTTTTCTAGATTTTGGAACTGTTCCAACAGTGTGGTATTATTTGTTTTTCTAGATTTTGGAGCTGTTCCAACAATGTGGTATTATCTGTTTTTCTAGATTTTGGAACTGTTCCAACAATGTGGTATTATTTGTTTTTCTAGATTTTTGAACTGTTCCAACAGTGTGGTATTATTTGTTTTTCTAGATTTTGGAGCTGTTCGAACAGTGTGGTATTATTTGTTTTTCTAGATTTTGGAACTGTTCCAACAATGTGGTATTATTTGTTTTTCTAGATTTTGGAACTGTTCCATCACTGTGGTATTATTTTTTTTTCTAGATTTTGGAACTGTTCCAACAAAGTGGTATTATTTGTTTTTCTAGATTTTAGAACTGTTCCAACAGTGTGGTATTATTTGTTTTCCTAGATTTTAGAACTGTTCCAACAGTGTGGTATTATTTGTTTTTCTAGATTTTAGAACTGTTTCAACAGTGTGGTATTATTTGTTTTTCTAGATTTTGGAACTGTTTCAGCAGTGTGGTATTATTTGTTTTTCTAGATTTTGGAACTGTTCCAACAATGTGGTATTATCTGTTTTTCTAGATTTTGTAACTGTTCCAACAATGTGGTATTATTTGTTTTTCCAGATTTTGGAACTGTTCCAACAGTGTGGTATTATTTGTTTTTCTAGATTTTAGAACTGTTCCAACAGTGTGGTATTATTTGTTTTTCTAGATTTTGGAACTGTTCCTAGAGTGTGGTATTATTTGTTTTTCTAGATTTGTGAACTGTTCCAACAGTGTGGTATTATTTGTTTTTGTAGATTTTGGAGCTGTTCCAACAATGTGGTATAATTTGTTTTTCTAGATTTTGGAACTGTTCCAACAGTGTGGTATAATTTGTTTTTCTAGATTTTGGAACTGTTCCAACAGTGTGGTATTATTCATTTTTCTAGATTGAGGAACTGTTCCAACAGTGTGGTATTATTTGTTTTTCTAGATTTAGAAACTGCTCTAACAGTGTGGTATTATTTGTTTTTCTAAATTTTGGAACTGTTCCAACAGTGTGGTATTGTTTATTTTTCTCGATTTTGGAACTGTTCCAACAGTGTGGTATTTTTCGTTTTTCTAGATTTTGGAACTGTTTTAACAGTGTTTTATTATTTGTTTTTCTAGATTTTGGAACTGTTTCAGCAGTGTGGTATTATTTGTTTTTCTAGATTTTGGAACTGTTCCAACAATGTGGTATTATCTGTTTTTCTAGATTTTGTAACTGTTCCAACAATGTGGTATTATTTGTTTTTCCAGATTTTGGAACTGTTCCAACAGTGTGGTATTATTTGTTTTTCTAGATTTTAGAACTGTTCCAACAGTGTGGTATTATTTGTTTTTCTAGATTTTGGAACTGTTCCTAGAGTGTGGTATTATTTGTTTTTCTAGATTTTAGAACTGTTCCAACAGTGTGGTATTATTTGTTTTCCTAGATTTTAGAACTGTTCCAACAGTGTTGTATTTTTTGTTTTTCTAGATTTTGGAACTGTTCCAACAGTGTGGTATTATTTGTTTTTCTAGATTTTGGAGCTGTTCCAACAATGTGGTATTATCTGTTTTTCTAGATTTTGGAACTGTTCCAACAATGTGGTATTATTTGTTTTTCTAGATTTTTGAACTGTTCCAACAGTGTGGTATTATTTGTTTTTCTAGATTTTGGAGCTGTTCGAACAGTGTGGTATTATTTGTTTTTCTAGATTTTGGAACTGTTCCAACAATGTGGTATTATTTGTTTTTCTAGATTTTGGAACTGTTCCATCACTGTGGTATTATTTTTTTTTCTAGATTTTGGAACTGTTCCAACAAAGTGGTATTATTTGTTTTTCTAGATTTTAGAACTGTTCCAACAGTGTGGTATTATTTGTTTTCCTAGATTTTAGAACTGTTCCAACAGTGTGGTATTATTTGTTTTTCTAGATTTTAGAACTGTTTCAACAGTGTGGTATTATTTGTTTTTCTAGATTTTGGAACTGTTTCAGCAGTGTGGTATTATTTGTTTTTCTAGATTTTGGAACTGTTCCAACAATGTGGTATTATTTGTTTTTCTAGATTTTGTAACTGTTCCAACAATGTGGTATTATTTGTTTTTCCAGATTTTGGAACTGTTCCAACAGTGTGGTATTATTTGTTTTTTCTAGATTTTAGAACTGTTCCAACAGTGTGGTATTATTTGTTTTTCTAGATTTTGGAACTGTTCCTAGAGTGTGGTATTATTTGTTTTTCTAGATTTGTGAACTGTTCCAACAGTGTGGTATTATTTGTTTTTGTAGATTTTGGAGCTGTTCCAACAATGTGGTATAATTTGTTTTTCTAGATTTTGGAACTGTTCCAACAGTGTGGTATAATTTGTTTTTCTAGATTTTGGAACTGTTCCAACAGTGTGGTATTATTCATTTTTCTAGATTGAGGAACTGTTCCAACAGTGTGGTATTATTTGTTTTTCTAGATTTAGAAACTGCTCTAACAGTGTGGTATTATTTGTTTTTCTAAATTTTGGAACTGTTCCAACAGTGTGGTATTGTTTATTTTTCTCGATTTTGGAACTGTTCCAACAGTGTGGTATTTTTCGTTTTTCTAGATTTTGGAACTGTTTTAACAGTGTTTTATTATTTGTTTTTCTAGATTTTGGAACGGTTCCAACAGTGTGGTATTATTTGTTTTTCTAGATTTTAGCACTGTTCCAACAGTGTTGTATTATTTGTTTTTCTAGATTTTAGAACTGTTCAACAGTGTGGTATTATTTGTTTTTCTAGATTTTGGAACTGTTCCTACAATGTGGTATTATTTGTTTTTCTAGATTTTGGAGCTGTTCCAACATTGTAGTATTATTTGTTTTTCTAGGTTGAGGAACTGTTCCAACAGTGTGGTATTATTTGTTTTTCTAGATTTAGGAACTGCTCTAACAGTGTGGTATTATTTGTTTTTCTAGATTTTGGAACTTTTCCAACAGTGTGGTATTATTTGTTTTTCGAGATTTTGGAACTGTTCCAACAATGTGGTATTATTTGTTCTCCTAGATTTTGGAACGGTTCCAACAGTGTGGTATTATTTGTTTTTCTAGATTTTGGAACTGTTCCAACAGTGTTGTATTATTTGTTTTTCTAGACTTTGGAACTGTTCCAACAGTATGGTATTATTTGTTTTTCTAGATTTTGGAACTGTTCCAACAGTGTGGTATTATTTGTTTTTCTAGATTTTGGAAATGTTTCAACAATGTGGTATTATTTGCTTTTCTAGGTTTTGGAACTGTTCCAACAATGTGGTATTATTTGTTTTTCTAGATTTAGGAACTGCTCGAACAGTGTGGTATTATTAGTTTTTCTAGATTTTGGGACTGTTCCAACATTGTGGAATTGTTTATTTTTCTAGATTTTGGAACTGTTCCAACAGTGGTATTATTTGTTTTTCTAAATTTGGAACTGTTCCAACAGTGTGGTATTATTTATTTTTCTAGATTTTAGAACTGTTCCAACAGTGTGGTATTATTTGTTTTCCTAGATTTTAGAACTGTTCCATCAGTGTTGTATTATTAATTTTTCTAGATTTTAGAGCTGTTCCAACAGTGTGGTATTATTTGTTTTTCTAGATTTTGGAACTGATCCAACAGTGTGGTATTATTTGTTTTTCTAGATTTTGGAGCTGTTCCAAAAATGTGGTATTATCTGTTTTTCTAGATTTTGGAACTGTTCCAACAGTGTAATATTATTTGTTTTTCTAGATTTTGGAACTGTTCCAACAGTGTGGTATTATTTGTTTTTCTAGATTTTAGAACTGTTCCAACAGTGTTGTATTATTTGTTTTTCTAGATATTAGAACTGTTCCATCAGTGTGGTATTATTTGTTTTTCTAGATTTTGGAGCTGTTCGAACAGTGTGGTATTATTTGTTTTTCTAGATTTTGGAACTGTTCCAACAATGTGGTATTATTTGTTTTTCTAGATTTTGGAACTGTTCCATCACTGTGGTATTATTTGTTTTTCTAGATTTTGGAACTGTTCCAACAATGTGGTATTATTTGTTTTTCTAGATTTTAGAAATGTTCCAACAGTGTGGTATTATTTGTTTTCCTAGATTTTAGAACTGTTCCAACAGTGTGGTATTATTTGTTTTTCTAGATGTTGGAACTGTTTCAGCAGTGTGGTATTATTTGTTTTTCTAGATTTTGGAACTGTTTCAACAATGTGGTATTATCAGTTTTTCTAGATTTTGGAACTGTTCCAACAATGTGGTATTATTTGTTTTTCCATATTTTGGAACTGTTCCAACAATGTGGTATTATTAGTTTTTCTAGATTTTGAAACTGTTCCAACAGTGTTGTATTATTTGTTTTTCTAGATTTTAGAACTGTTCCAACAGTTTGGTATTATTTGTTTTTCTAGATTTTGGAACTGTTTCAACAGTGTGGTATTATTTGTTTTTCTAGATTTTGGAACTGTTCCAACAAAGTGGTATTATTTGTTTTTCTAGATTTTGGAACTGTTCCAACAGTGTGGTATTATTTGTTTTTCTAGATTTTGAAACTGTTCCAACAGTGTGGTATTATTTGTTTTTCTAGATTTTGGAACTGTTCCTACAGTATGGTATTATTTGTTTTTCTAGATTTTGGAACTGTTGGAACAGTGTGGTATTATTTGTTTTTCTAGATTTTGGAACTGTTCCAACAGTGTGGTATTATTTGTTTTCCTAGATTTTAGAACTCTTCCAACAGTGTGGTATTATTTGTTTTTCTAGATTTTAGAACTGTTTCAACAGTGTGGTATTATTTGTTTTTCTAGATTTTGGAACTGTTTCAGCAGTGTGGTATTATTTGTTTTTCTAGATTTTGGAACTGTTCCAACAATGTGGTATTATCTGTTTTTCTAGATTTTGGAACTGTTCCAACAGTGTGGTATTATTTGTTTTTCTAGATTTTAGAACTGTTCGAACAGTGGGGTATTATTTGTTTTTCTAGATTTTAGAACTGTTCCAACAGTGTGGTATTATTTGTTTTTCTAGATTTTGGAACTGTTCCTAGAGTGTGGTATTATTTGTTTTTCTAGATTTGTGAACTGTTCCAACAGTGTGGTATTATTTGTTTTTGTAGATTTTGGAGCTGTTCCAACAATGTGGTATAATTTGTTTTTCTAGATTTTGGAACTGTTCCAACAATGTGGTATTATTTGTTTTTCCAGATTTTGGAACTGTTCCAACAGTGTGGTATTATTTGTTTTTCTAGATTTTAGAACTGTTCCAACAGTGTGGTATTATTTGTTTTTCTAGATTTTGGAACTGTTCCAACAGTATGGTATTATTTGTTTTTCTAGATTTTGGAACTGTTCCAACAATGTGGTATTATTAGTTTTTCTAGATTTTGAAACTGTTCCAACAGTGTTGTATTATTTGTTTTTCTAGATTTTAGAACTGTTCCAACAGTGTGGTATTATTTGTTTTTCTAGATTTTGGAACTGTTTCAACAGTGTGGTATTATTTGTTTTTCTAGATTTTGGAACTGTTCCAACAAAGTGGTATTATTTGTTTTTCTAGATTTTGGAACTGTTCCAACAGTGTGGTATTATTTGTTTTTCTAGATTTTGGAACTGTTCCAACAGTGTGGTATTATTTGTTTTTCTAGATTTTGGAACTGTTCCTACAGTATGGTATTATTTGTTTTTCTACATTTTGGAACTGTTGGAACAGTGTGGTATTATTTGTTTTTCTAGATTTTGGAACTGTTCCAACAGTGTGGTATTATTTGTTTTCCTAGATTTTATAACTGTTCCAACAGTGTGGTATTATTTGTTTTTCTAGATTTTAGAACTGTTTCAACAGTGTGGTATTATTTGTTTTTCTAGATCTTGGAACTGTTTCAGCAGTGTGGTATTATTTGTTTTTCTAGATTTTGGAACTGTTCCAACAATGTGGTATTATCTGTTTTTCTAGATTTTGGAACTGTTCCAACAATGTGGTATTATTTGTTTTTCTAGATTTTAGAACTGTTCCAACAGTGTGGTATTATTTGTTTTTCTAGATTTTAGAACTGTTCCAACAGTGTGGTATTATTTGTTTTTCTAGATTTTGGAACTGTTCCTAGAGTGTGGTATTATTTGTTTTTCTAGATTTGTGAACTGTTCCAACAGTGTGGTATTATTTGTTTTTGTAGATTTTGGAGCTGTTCCAACAATGTGGTATAATTTGTTTTTCTAGATTTTGGAACTGTTCCAACAGTGTGGTATAATTTGTTTTTCTAGATTTTGGAACTGTTCCAACAGTGTGGTATTATTTGTTTTTCTAGATTGAGGAACTGTTTCAACAGTGTGGTATTATTTGTTTTTCTAGATTTTGGAACTGTTCCAACAATGTGGTATTATCTGTTTTTCTAGATTTTGGAACTGTTCCAACAATGTGGTATTATTTGTTTTTGCAGATTTTGGAACTGTTCCAACAGTGTGGTATTATTTGTTTTTCTAGATTTTAGAACTGTTCCAACAGTGTGGTATTATTTGTTTTTCTAGATTTTGGAACTGTTCCTAGAGTGTGGTATTATTTGTTTTTCTAGATTTTGGAACTGTTCCAACAAAGTGGTATTATTTTTTTTTCTAGATTTTAGAACTGTTCCAACAGTGTGGTATTATTTGTTTTTCTAGATTTTGGAACTGTTCCAACAATGTGGTATTATTTGTTTTTCTAGATTTTAGAACTGTTCGAACAGTGGGGTATTATTTGTTTTTCTAGATTTTAGAACTGTTCCAACAGTGTGGTATTATTTGTTTTTCTAGATTTTGGAACTGTTCCTAGAGTGTGGTATTATTTGTTTTTCTAGATTTGTGAACTGTTCCAACAGTGTGGTATTATTTGTTTTTGTAGATTTTGGAGCTGTTCCAACAATGTGGTATAATTTGTTTTTCTAGATTTTGGAACTGTTCCAACAATGTGGTATTATTTGTTTTTCCAGATTTTGGAACTGTTCCAACAGTGTGGTATTATTTGTTTTTCTAGATTTTAGAACTGTTCCAACAGTGTGGTATTATTTGTTTTTCTAGATTTTGGAACTGTTCCAACAGTATGGTATTATTTGTTTTTCTAGATTTTGGAACTGTTCCAACAATGTGGTATTATTAGTTTTTCTAGATTTTGAAACTGTTCCAACAGTGTTGTATTATTTGTTTTTCTAGATTTTAGAACTGTTCCAACAGTGTGGTATTATTTGTTTTTCTAGATTTTGGAACTGTTTCAACAGTGTGGTATTATTTGTTTTTCTAGATTTTGGAACTGTTCCAACAAAGTGGTATTATTTGTTTTTCTAGATTTTGGAACTGTTCCAACAGTGTGGTATTATTTGTTTTTCTAGATTTTGGAACTGTTCCAACAGTGTGGTATTATTTGTTTTTCTAGATTTTGGAACTGTTCCTACAGTATGGTATTATTTGTTTTTCTACATTTTGGAACTGTTGGAACAGTGTGGTATTATTTGTTTTTCTAGATTTTGGAACTGTTCCAACAGTGTGGTATTATTTGTTTTCCTAGATTTTATAACTGTTCCAACAGTGTGGTATTATTTGTTTTTCTAGATTTTAGAACTGTTTCAACAGTGTGGTATTATTTGTTTTTCTAGATCTTGGAACTGTTTCAGCAGTGTGGTATTATTTGTTTTTCTAGATTTTGGAACTGTTCCAACAATGTGGTATTATCTGTTTTTCTAGATTTTGGAACTGTTCCAACAATGTGGTATTATTTGTTTTTCTAGATTTTAGAACTGTTCCAACAGTGTGGTATTATTTGTTTTTCTAGATTTTAGAACTGTTCCAACAGTGTGGTATTATTTGTTTTTCTAGATTTTGGAACTGTTCCTAGAGTGTGGTATTATTTGTTTTTCTAGATTTGTGAACTGTTCCAACAGTGTGGTATTATTTGTTTTTGTAGATTTTGGAGCTGTTCCAACAATGTGGTATAATTTGTTTTTCTAGATTTTGGAACCGTTCCAACAGTGTGGTATAATTTGTTTTTCTAGATTTTGGAACTGTTCCAACAGTGTGGTATTATTTGTTTTTCTAGATTGAGGAACTGTTTCAACAGTGTGGTATTATTTGTTTTTCTAGATTTTGGAACTGTTCCAACAATGTGGTATTATCTGTTTTTCTAGATTTTGGAACTGTTCCAACAATGTGGTATTATTTGTTTTTGCAGATTTTGGAACTGTTCCAACAGTGTGGTATTATTTGTTTTTCTAGATTTTAGAACTGTTCCAACAGTGTGGTATTATTTGTTTTTCTAGATTTTGGAACTGTTCCTAGAGTGTGGTATTATTTGTTTTTCTAGATTTTGGAACTGTTCCAACAAAGTGGTATTATTTTTTTTTCTAGATTTTAGAACTGTTCCAACAGTGTGGTATTATTTGTTTTCCTAGATTTTAGAACTGTTCCAACAGTGTGGTATTATTTGTTTTTCTAGATTTTAGAACTGTTTCAACAGTGTGGTATTATTTGTTTTTCTAGATTTTGGAACTGTTTCAGCAGTGTGGTATTATTCGTTTTTCTAGATTTTGGAACTGTTCCAACAATGTGGTATTATCTGTTTTTCTAGATTTTGGAACTGTTCCAACAATGTGGTATTATTTGCTTTTCCAGATTTTGGAACTGTTCCAACAGTGTGGTATTATTTGTTTTTCTAGATTTTAGAACTGTTCCAACAGTGTGGTATAATTTGTTTTTCTAGATTTTGGAACTGTTCCAACAGTGTGGTATTATTTGTTTTTCTAGATTGAGGAACTGTTCCAACAGTGTGGTATTATTTGTTTTTCTAGATTTAGAAACTGCTCTAAGAGTGTGGTATTATTTGTTTTTCTAAATTTTGGAACTGTTCCAACAGTGTGGTATTGTTTATTTTTCTAGATTTTGGAACTGTTCCAACAGTGTGGTATTTTTCGCTTTTCTAGATTTTGGAACTGTTTTAACAGTGTTTTATTATTTGTTTTTCTAGATTTTGGAACGGTTCCAACAGTGTGGTATTATTTGTTTTTCTAGATTTTAGCACTGTTCCAACAGTGTTGTATTATTTGTTTTTCTAGATTTTAGAAATGTTCAACAGTGTGGTATTATTTGTTTTTCTAGATTTTGGAACTGTTCCTACAATGTGGTATTATTTGTTTTTCTAGATTTTGGAACTGTTCCAACAGTGTAGTATTATTTGTTTTTCTAGGTTGAGGAACTTTTCCAACGGTGTGGTATTATTTGTTTTTCTAGATTTAGGAACTGCTCTAACAGTGTGGTATTATTTGTTTTTCTAGATTTTGGAACTTTTCCAACAGTGTGGTATTATTTGTTTTTCGAGATTTTGGAACTGTTCCAACATTGTGGTATAATTTGTTCTCCTAGATTTTGGAACTGTTCCAGCAGTGTGGTATTATTTGTTTTTCTAGATTTTGGAACTGTTCCAACAGTGTGGTATTATTTGTTTTTCTAGACTTTGGAACTGTTCCAACAGTGTGGTATTATTTGTTTTTCTAGATTTTGGAACTGTTCCAACAGTGTGGTATTATTTGTTTTTCTAGATTTTGGAAATGTTCCAACAATGTGGTATTATTTGCTTTTCTAGATTTTGGAACTGTTCCAACAATGTGGTATTATTTGTTTTTCTAGATTTAGGAACTGCTCGAACAGTGTGGTATTATTAGTTTTTCTAGATTTTGGGACTGTTCCAACAGTGTGGAATTGTTTATTTTTCTAGATTTTGGAACTGTTCCAACAGTGTGGTATTATTTGTTTTTCTAAATTTGGAACTGTTCCAACAGTGTGGTATTATTTGTTTTTCTAGATTTTAGAACTGTTCCAACAGTGTGGTATTATTTGTTTTCCTAGATTTTAGAACTGTTCCAACAGTGTTGTATTATTTGTTTTTCTAGATTTTAGAACTGTTCCAACAGTGTGGTATTATTTGTTTTTCTAGATTTTGGAACTGTTCCAACAGTGTGGTATTATTTGTTTTTCTAGATTTTGGAGCTGTTCCAACAATGTGGTATTATCTCTTTTTCTAAATTTTGGAACTGTTCCAACAATGTGGTATAATTTGTTTTTCTAGATTTTGGAACTGTTCCAACAGTGTGGTATAATTTGTTTTTCTAGATTTTGGAACTGTTCCAACAGTGTGGTATTATTTGTTTTTCTAGATTGAGGAACTGTTCCAACAGTGTGGTATTATTTGTTTTTCTAGATTTAGAAACTGCTCTAACAGTGTGGTATTATTTGTTTTTCTAAATTTTGGAACTGTTCCAACAGTGTGGTATTGTTTATTTTTCTAGATTTTGGAACTGTTCCAACAGTGTGGTATTTTTCGCTTTTCTAGATTTTGGAACTGTTTTAACAGTGTTTTATTATTTGTTTTTCTAGATTTTGGAACGGTTCCAACAGTGTGGTATTATTTGTTTTTCTAGATTTTAGCACTGTTCCAACAGTGTTGTATTATTTGTTTTTCTAGATTTTAGAACTGTTCAACAGTGTGGTATTATTTGTTTTTCTAGATTTTGGAACTGTTCCTACAATGTGGTATTATTTGTTTTTCTAGATTTTGGAACTGTTCCAACAGTGTAGTATTATTTGTTTTTCTAGGTTGAGGAACTTTTCCAACGGTGTGGTATTATTTGTTTTTCTAGATTTAGGAACTGCTCTAACAGTGTGGTATTATTTGTTTTTCTAGATTTTGGAACTTTTCCAACAGTGTGGTATTATTTGTTTTTCGAGATTTTGGAACTGTTCCAACATTGTGGTATTATTTGTTCTCCTAGATTTTGGAACTGTTCCAGCAGTGTGGTATTATTTGTTTTTCTAGATTTTGGAACTGTTCCAACAGTGTGGTATTATTTGTTTTTCTAGACTTTGGAACTGTTCCAACAGTGTGGTATTATTTGTTTTTCTAGATTTTGGAACTGTTCCAACAGTGTGGTATTATTTGTTTTTCTAGATTTTGGAAATGTTCCAACAATGTGGTATTATTTGCTTTTCTAGATTTTGGAACTGTTCCAACAATGTGGTATTATTTGTTTTTCTAGATTTAGGAACTGCTCGAACAGTGTGGTATTATTAGTTTTTCTAGATTTTGGGACTGTTCCAACAGTGTGGAATTGTTTATTTTTCTAGATTTTGGAACTGTTCCAACAGTGTGGTATTATTTGTTTTTCTAAATTTGGAACTGTTCCAACAGTGTGGTATTATTTGTTTTTCTAGATTTTAGAACTGTTCCAACAGTGTGGTATTATTTGTTTTCCTAGATTTTAGAACTGTTCCAACAGTGTTGTATTATTTGTTTTTCTAGATTTTAGAACTGTTCCAACAGTGTGGTATTATTTGTTTTTCTAGATTTTGGAACTGTTCCAACAGTGTGGTATTATTTGTTTTTCTAGATTGAGGAACTGTTCCAACAGTGTGGTATTATTTGTTTTTCTAGATTTAGAAACTGCTCTAACAGTGTGGTATTATTTGTTTTTCTAAATTTTGGAACTGTTCCAACAGTGTGGTATTGTTTATTTTTCTAGATTTTGGAACTGTTCCAACAGTGTGGTATTTTTCGCTTTTCTAGATTTTGGAACTGTTTTAACAGTGTTTTATTATTTGTTTTTCTAGATTTTGGAACGGTTCCAACAGTGTGGTATTATTTGTTTTTCTAGATTTTAGCACTGTTCCAACAGTGTTGTATTATTTGTTTTTCTAGATTTTAGAACTGTTCAACAGTGTGGTATTATTTGTTTTTCTAGATTTTGGAACTGTTCCTACAATGTGGTATTATTTGTTTTTCTAGATTTTGGAACTGTTCCAACAGTGTGGTATTATTTGTTTTTCTAAATTTGGAACTGTTCCAACAGTGTGGTATTATTTGTTTTTCTAGATTTTAGAACTGTTCCAACAGTGTGGTATTATTTGTTTTCCTAGATTTTAGAACTGTTCCAACAGTGTTGTATTATTTGTTTTTCTAGATTTTAGAACTGTTCCAACAGTGTGGTATTATTTGTTTTTCTAGATTTTGGAACTGTTCCAACAGTGTGGTATTATTTGTTTTTCTAGATTTTGGAGCTGTTCCAACAATGTGGTATTATCTCTTTTTCTAAATTTTGGAACTGTTCCAACAATGTGGTATAATTTGTTTTTCTAGATTTTGGAACTGTTCCAACAGTGTGGTATAATTTGTTTTTCTAGATTTTGGAACTGTTCCAACAGTGTGGTATTATTTGTTTTTCTAGATTGAGGAACTGTTCCAACAGTGTGGTATTATTTGTTTTTCTAGATTTAGAAACTGCTCTAACAGTGTGGTATTATTTGTTTTTCTAAATTTTGGAACTGTTCCAACAGTGTGGTATTTTTCGCTTTTCTAGATTTTGGAACTGTTTTAACAGTGTTTTATTATTTGTTTTTCTAGATTTTGGAACGGTTCCAACAGTGTGGTATTATTTGTTTTTCTAGATTTTAGCACTGTTCCAACAGTGTTGTATTATTTGTTTTTCTAGATTTTAGAACTGTTCAACAGTGTGGTATTATTTGTTTTTCTAGATTTTGGAACTGTTCCTACAATGTGGTATTATTTGTTTTTCTAGATTTTGGAACTGTTCCAACAGTGTAGTATTATTTGTTTTTCTAGGTTGAGGAACTTTTCCAACGGTGTGGTATTATTTGTTTTTCTAGATTTAGGAACTGCTCTAACAGTGTGGTATTATTTGTTTTTCTAGATTTTGGAACTTTTCCAACAGTGTGGTATTATTTGTTTTTCGAGATTTTGGAACTGTTCCAACATTGTGGTATTATTTGTTCTCCTAGATTTTGGAACTGTTCCAGCAGTGTGGTATTATTTGTTTTTCTAGATTTTGGAACTGTTCCAACAGTGTGGTATTATTTGTTTTTCTAGACTTTGGAACTGTTCCAACAGTGTGGTATTATTTGTTTTTCTAGATTTTGGAACTGTTCCAACAGTGTGGTATTATTTGTTTTTCTAGATTTTGGAAATGTTCCAACAATGTGGTATTATTTGCTTTTCTAGATTTTGGAACTGTTCCAACAATGTGGTATTATTTGTTTTTCTAGATTTAGGAACTGCTCGAACAGTGTGGTATTATTAGTTTTTCTAGATTTTGGGACTGTTCCAACAGTGTGGAATTGTTTATTTTTCTAGATTTTGGAACTGTTCCAACAGTGTGGTATTATTTGTTTTTCTAAATTTGGAACTGTTCCAACAGTGTGGTATTATTTGTTTTTCTAGATTTTAGAACTGTTCCAACAGTGTGGTATTATTTGTTTTCCTAGATTTTAGAACTGTTCCAACAGTGTTGTATTATTTGTTTTTCTAGATTTTAGAACTGTTCCAACAGTGTGGTATTATTTGTTTTTCTAGATTTTGGAACTGTTCCAACAGTGTGGTATTATTTGTTTTTCTAGATTTTGGAGCTGTTCCAACAATGTGGTATTATCTGTTTTTCTAAATTTTGGAACTGTTCCAACAGTGTTGTATCATTTGTTTTTCTAGATTTTGGAACTGTTCCAACAGTGTGGTATTATTTGTTTTCCTAGATTTTAGAACTGTTCCAACAGTGATGTATTATTTGTTTTTCTATTTATTAGAACTGTTCCAACAATGTGGTATTATTTGTTTTTCTAGATTTTGGAACTGTTCCATCACTGTGGTATTATTTTTTTTTTCTAGATTCTGGAACTGTTCCAACAATGTGGTATTATTTGTTTTTCTAGATTTTGGAACTGTTCCAACAATGTGGTATTATCTGTTTTTCTAGATTTTGGAACTGTTCCAACAATGTGGTATTATTTGTTTTTCCAGATTTTGGAACTGTTCCAACAGTGTGGTATTATTTGTTTTTCTAGATTTTAGAACTGTTCCAACAGTGTGGTATTATTTGTTTTTATAGATTTTGGAACTGTTCCAACAGTATGGTATTATTTGTTTTTCTAGATTTTGGAACTGTTCCAACAATGTGGTATTATTAGTTTTTCTAGATTTTGGAACTGTTCCAACAGTGTTGTATTATTTGTTTTTCTAGATTTTAGAACTGTTCCAACAGTGTGGTATTATTTGTTTTTCTAGATTTTGGAACTGTTTCAACAGTGTGGTATTATTTGTTTTTCTAGATTTTGGAACTGTTCCAACAAAGTGGTATTATTTGTTTTTCTAGATTTTGGAACTGTTCCAACAGTGTGGTATTATTTGTTTTTCTAGATTTTGGAACTGTTCCAACAGTGTGGTATTATTTGTTTTTCTAGATTTTGGAACTGTTCCTACAGTGTGGTATTATTTGTTTTTCTAGATTATGGAACTGTTGGAACAGTGTGGTATTATTTGTTTTTCTAGATTTTGGAACTGTTCCAACAGTGTGGTATTATTTGTTTTCCTAGATTTTAGAACTGTTCCAACAGTGTGGTATTATTTGTTTTTCTAGATTTTAGAACTGTTTCAACAGTGTGGTATTATTTGTTTTTCTAGATTTTGGAACTGTTTCAGCAGTGTGGTATTATTTGTTTTTCTAGATTTTGGAACTGTTCCAACAATGTGGTATTATCTGTTTTTCTAGATTTTGGAACTGTTCCAACAATGTGGTATTATTTGTTTTTCTAGATTTTAGAACTGTTCCAACAGTGTGGTATTATTTTTTTCCTAGATTTTAGAACTGTTCCAACAGTGTGGTATTATTTTTTTTTCTAGATTTTAGAACTGTTTCAACAGTGTGGTATTATTTGTTTTTCTAGATTTTGGAACTGTTTCAGCAGTGTGGTATTATTTGTTTTTCTAGATTTTGGAACTGTTCCAACAATGTGGTATTATCTGTTTTTCTAGATTTTGGAACTGTTCCAACAGTGTGGTATTATTTGTTTTTCCAGATTTTGGAACTGTTCCAACAGTGTGGTATTATTTGTTTTTCTAGATTTTAGAACTGTTCCAACAGTGTGGTATTATTCATTTTTCTAGATTTTGGAACTGTTCCTAGAGTGTGGTATTATTTGTTTTTCTAGATTTTGGAACTGTTCCAACAGTATGGTATTATTTGTTTTTCTAGATTTTGGAACTGTTCCAACAATGTGGTATTATTAGTTTTTCTAGATTTTTGAACTGTTCCAACAGTGTTGTATTATTTGTTTTCCTAGATTTTAGAACTGTTCCAACAATGTGGTATTATTTGTTTTTCTAGATTTTGGAACTGTTTCAACAGTGTGGTATTATTTGTTTTTCTAGATTTTGGAACTGTTCCAACAAAGTGGTATTATTTGTTTTTCTAGATTTTGGAACTGTTCCAACAATGTGGTATTATTTGTTTTTTCTAGATTTTGGAACTGTTCCAACAGTGTGGTATTATTTGTTTTTCTAGATTTTGGAACTGTTCCTACAGTGTGGTATTATTTGTTTTTCTAGATTTTGGAACTGTTGGAACAGTGTGGTATTATTTGTTTTTCTAGATTTTGGAACTGTTCCAACAATGTGGTATTTTTTGTTTTTCTAGATTTTGGAACTGTTCCAACAGTGTGGTATTATTTATTTTTCTAGATTTTGGAACTGTTCCAACAGTTTGGTATTATTTGTTTTTCTAGATTTTGGAACTGTTCCAACAATGTGGTATTATTTGTTTTTCTAGATTTTGGAACTGTTCCAACAATGTGGTATTATCTGTTTTTCTAGATTTTGGAACTGTTCCAGCAATGTGGTATTATTTGTTTTTCTAGATTTTGGAACTGTTCCAACAATGTGGTATTATCTGTTTTTCTAGATTTTGGAACTGTTCCAACAATGTGGTATTATTTGTTTTTCCAGATTTTGGAACTGTTCCAACAGTGTGGTATTATTTGTTTTTCTAGATTTTAGAACTGTTCCAACAGTGTGGTATTATTTGTTTTTCTAGATTTTGGAACTGTTCCTAGAGTGTGGTATTATTTGTTTTTCTAGATTTGTGAACTGTTCCAACAGTGTGGTATTGTTTATTTTTCTAGATTTTGGAACTGTTCCAACAGTGTGGTATTTTTCGTTTTTCTAGATTTTGGAACTGTTTTAACAGTGTTTTATTATTTGTTTTTCTAGATTTTGGAACGGTTCCAACAGTGTGGTATTATTTGTTTTTCTAGATTTTAGCACTGTTCCAACAGTGTTGTATTATTTGTTTTTCTAGATTTTAGAACTATTCAACAGTGTGGTATTATTTGTTTTTCTAGATTTTGGAACTGTTCCTACAATGTGGTATTATTTGTTTTTCTAGATTTTGGAACTGTTCCAACAGTGTAGTATTATTTGTTTTTCTAGGTTGAGGAACTTTTCCCACAGTGTGGTATTATTTGTTTTTCTAGATTTTGGAACTTTTCCAACAGTGTGGTATTATTTGTTTTTCGAGATTTTGGAACTGTTCCAACATTGTGGTATTATTTGTTCTCCTAGATTTTGGAACTGTTCCAACAGTGTGGTATTATTTGTTTTTGTAGATTTTGGAACTGTTCCAACAATGTGGTATTATTTGTTTTTCTAGACTTTGGAACTGTTCCAACAGTATGGTATTATTTGTTTTTCTAGATTTTGGAACTGTTCCAACAGTGTGGTATTATTTGTTTTTCTAGATTGAGGAACTGTTCCAACAGTGTGGTATTATTTGTTTTTCTAGATTTTGGAGCTGTTCGAACAGTGTGGTATTATTTATTTTTCTAGATTTTGGAACTGTTCCAACAGTTTGGTATTATTTGTTTTTCTAGATTTTGGAACTGTTCCAACAATGTGGTATTATTTGTTTTTCTAGATTTTGGAACTGTTCCAAAAATGTGGTATTATCTGTTTTTCTAGATTTTGGAACTGTTCCAACAATGTGGTATTATTTGTTTTTCTTGATTTTGGAACTGTTCCAACAATGTGGTATTATTTGTTTTTCTAGATTTTGGAACTGTTCCAACAGTGTGGTATTATTTGTTTTTCTAGATTTTAGAACTGTTCCAACAGTGTGGTATTATTAGTTTTTCTAGATTTTAGAACTGTTCCAACAGTGTGGTATTATTTGTTTTTCTAGATTTTGGAACTGTTCCAACAGTGTGGTATTATTTGTTTTTCTAGATTTTGGAACTGTTCCAACAATGTGGTATTATTTGTTTTTCTAGAATTTTGAACTGTTCCAACAGTGTGGTATTATTTGTTTTCCTAGATTCTAGAACTGTTCCAACAATGTGGTATTATTTGTTTTTCTAGATTTTAGAACTGTTCCAACAGTGTGGTATTATTAGTTTTTCTAGATTTTAGAACTGTTCCAACAATGTGGTATTATTTGTTTTTCTAGATTTTGGAACTGTTCCAACAGTGTGGTATTATTTGTTTTTCTATATTTTAGAACTGTTCCAACAGTGTGGTATTATTTGTTTTTCTAGATTTTAGAACTGTTCCAACAGTGTGGTATTATTTGTTTTTCTAGATTTTGGAACTGTTCCAACAGTGTGGTATTATTTGTTTTTCTAGATTTTGGAACTGTTCCAACAGTGTTGTATTATTTGTTTTTCTAGATTTTGGAACTGTTCCAACAATGTGGTATTATTTGTTTTTCTAGATTTTGGAACTGTTCCAACAGTGTGGTATTATTTGTTTTTTCTAGATTTTGGAACTGTTCCAACAGTGTGGTAATATTTTGTTTTTCTAGATTTTGGAACTGTTCCTACAGTGTGGTATTATTTGTTTTTCTAGATTTTGGAACTGTTCGAACAGTGTGGTATTATTTGTTTTTCTAGATTTTGGAACTGTTCCAACAATGTGGAATTTTTTATTTTTCTAGATTTTGGAACTGTTCCAACAGTGTGGTATTATTTGTTTTTCTAGATTTTGGAGATGTTCGAACAGTGTGGTATTATTAGTTTTTCTAGATTTTAGAACTGTTTCAACAGTGTGGTATTATTTGTTTTTCTTGATTTTAGAACTGTTCCAACAGTGTGGTATTATTTATTTTTCTAGATTTTGGAACTGTTCCAACAATGTGGTATTATTTGTTTTTCTAGAATTTTGAACTGTTCCAACAGTGTGGTATTATTTGTTTTCCTAGATTCTAGAACTGTTCCAACAACGTGGTATTATTTGTTTTTCTAGATTTTAGAACTGTTCCAACAATGTGGTATTATTTGTTTTTCTAGATTTTGGAACTGTTCCAACAGTGTGGTATTATTTGTTTTTCTAGATTTTCGAACTGTTCCAACAGTGTGGTATTATTAGTTTTTCTAGATTTTAGAACTGTTCCAACAGTGTGGTATTATTTGTTTTTCTAGATTTTGGAACTGTTCCAACAGTGTGGTATTATTTGTTTTTCTAGATTTTGGAACTGTTCCAACAATGTGGTATTATTTGTTTTTCTAGAATTTTGAACTGTTCCAACAGTGTGGTATTATTTGTTTTCCTAGATTCTAGAACTGTTCCAACAATGTGATATTATTTGTTTTTCTAGATTTTAGAACTGTTCCAACAGTGTGGTATTATTTGTTTTTCTAGATTTTGGAACTGTTCCAACAATGTGGTATTATTTGTTTTTCTAGATTTTGGAACTGTTCCAACAGTGTGGTATTTTTTGTTTTTCTAGATTTTGGAACTGTTCCAACAGTGTGGTATTATTTGTTTTTCTAGATTTTGGAGCTGTTCGAACAGTGTGGTATTATTTATTTTTCTAGATTTTGGAACTGTTCCAACAGTGTTGTATTATTTGTTTTTCTAGATTTTGGAACTGTTCCAACAATGTGGTATTATTTGTTTTTCTAGATTTTGGAACTGTTCCAACAATATGGTATTATCTGTTTTTCTAGATTTTGGAACTGTTCCAACAATGTGGTATTATTTGTTTTTCTTGATTTTGGAACTGTTCCAACAATGTGGTATTATTTGTTTTTCTAGATTTTGGAACTGTTCCAACAGTGTGGTATTATTTGTTTTTCTAGATTTTAGAACTGTTCCAACAGTGTGGTATTATTAGTTTTTCTAGATTTTGGAACTGTTCCAACAGTGTGGTATTATTTGTTTTTCTAGATTTTGGAACTGTTCCAACAGTGTGGTATTATTTGTTTTTCTAGATTTTGGAACTGTTCCAACAATGTGGTATTATTTGTTTTTCTAGAATTTTGAACTGTTCCAACAGTGTGGTATTATTTGTTTTCCTAGATTCTAGAACTGTTCCAACAATGTGGTATTATTTGTTTTTCTAGATTTTAGAACTGTTCCAACAGTGTGGTATTATTAGTTTTTCTAGATTTTAGAACTGTTCCAACAATGTGGTATTATTTGTTTTTCTAGATTTTGGAACTGTTCCAACAGTGTGGTATTATTTGTTTTTCTAGATTTTAGAACTGTTCCAACAGTGTGGTATTATTAGTTTTTCTAGATTTTAGAACTGTTCCAACAGTGTGGTATTATTTGTTTTTCTAGATTTTGGAACTGTTCCAACAGTGTGGTATTATTTGTTTTTCTAGATTTTGGAACCGTTCCAACAATGTGGTATTATTTGTTTTTCTAGAATTTTGAACTGTTCCAACAGTGTGGTATTATTTGTTTTCCTAGATTCTAGAACTGTTCCAACAATGTGGTATTATTTGTTTTTCTAGATTTTAGAACTGTTCCAACAGTGTGGTATTATTAGTTTTTCTAGATTTTAGAACTGTTCCAACAATGTGGTATTATTTGTTTTTCTAGATTTTGGAACTGTTCCAACAGTGTGGTATTATTTGTTTTTCTATATTTTAGAACTGTTCCAACAGTGTGGTATTATTTGTTTTTCTAGATTTTAGAACTGTTCCAACAGTGTGGTATTATTTGTTTTTCTAGATTTTGGAACTGTTCCAACAGTGTGGTATTATTTGTTTTTCTAGATTTTGGAACGGTTCCAACAATGTGGTATTATTTGTTTTTCTAGAATTTTGAACTGTTCCAACAGTGTGGTATTATTTGTTTTCCTAGATTCTAGAACTGTTCCAACAATGTGGTATTATTTGTTTTTCTAAATTTTAGAACTGTTCCAACAGTGTGGTATTATTTGTTTTTCTAGATTTTGGAACTGTTCCAACAATGTGGTATTATTTGTTTTTCTAGATTTTGGAACTGTTCCAACAGTGTTGTATTATTTGTTTTTCTAGATTTTGGAACTGTTCCAACAATGTGGTATTATTTGTTTTTCTAGATTTTGGAACTGTTCCAACAGTGTGGTATTATTTGTTTTTTCTAGATTTTGGAACTGTTCCAACAGTGTGGTAATATTTTGTTTTTCTAGATTTTGGAACTGTTCCTACAGTGTGGTATTATTTGTTTTTCTAGATTTTGGAACTGTTCGAACAGTGTGGTATTATTTGTTTTTCTAGATTTTGGAACTGTTCCAACAATGTGGAATTTTTTATTTTTCTAGATTTTGGAACTGTTCCAACAGTGTGGTATTATTTGTTTTTCTAGATTTTGGAGATGTTCGAACAGTGTGGTATTATTAGTTTTTCTAGATTTTAGAACTGTTTCAACAGTGTGGTATTATTTGTTTTTCTTGATTTTGGAACTGTTCCAACAGTGTGGTATGATTTATTTTTCTAGATTTTGGAACTGTTCCAACAATGTGGTATTATTTGTTTTTCTAGAATTTTGAACTGTTCCAACAGTGTGGTATTATTTGTTTTCCTAGATTCTAGAACTGTTCCAACAACGTGGTATTATTTGTTTTTCTAGATTTTAGAACTGTTCCAACAATGTGGTATTATTTGTTTTTCTAGATTTTGGAACTGTTCCAACAGTGTGGTATTATTTGTTTTTCTAGATTTTCGAACTGTTCCAACAGTGTGGTATTATTAGTTTTTCTAGATTTTAGAACTGTTCCAACAGTGTGGTATTATTTGTTTTTCTAGATTTTGGAACTGTTCCAACAGTGTGGTATTATTTGTTTTTCTAGATTTTGGAACTGTTCCAACAATGTGGTATTATTTGTTTTTCTAGAATTTTGAACTGTTCCAACAGTGTGGTATTATTTGTTTTCCTAGATTCTAGAACTGTTCCAACAATGTGGTATTATTTGTTTTTCTAGATTTTAGAACTGTTCCAACAGTGTGGTATTATTTGTTTTTCTAGATTTTGGAACTGTTCCAACAATGTGGTATTATTTGTTTTTCTAGATTTTGGAACTGTTCCAACAGTGTGGTATTTTTTGTTTTTCTAGATTTTGGAACTGTTCCAACAGTGTGGTATTATTTGTTTTTCTAGATTTTGGAGCTGTTCGAACAGTGTGGTATTATTTATTTTTCTAGATTTTGGAACTGTTCCAACAGTTTGGTATTATTTGTTTTTCTAGATTTTGGAACTGTTCCAACAATGTGGTATTATTTGTTTTTCTAGATTTTGGAACTGTTCCAACAATATGGTATTATCTGTTTTTCTAGATTTTGGAACTGTTCCAACAATGTGGTATTATTTGTTTTTCTTGATTTTGGAACTGTTCCAACAATGTGGTATTATTTGTTTTTCTAGATTTTGGAACTGTTCCAACAGTGTGGTATTATTTGTTTTTCTAGATTTTAGAACTGTTCCAACAGTGTGGTATTATTAGTTTTTCTAGATTTTGGAACTGTTCCAACAGTGTGGTATTATTTGTTTTTCTAGATTTTGGAACTGTTCCAACAGTGTGGTATTATTTGTTTTTCTAGATTTTGGAACTGTTCCAACAATGTGGTATTATTTGTTTTTCTAGAATTTTGAACTGTTCCAACAGTGTGGTATTATTTGTTTTCCTAGATTCTAGAACTGTTCCAACAATGTGGTATTATTTGTTTTTCTAGATTTTAGAACTGTTCCAACAGTGTGGTATTATTAGTTTTTCTAGATTTTAGAACTGTTGCAACAATGTGGTATTATTTGTTTTTCTAGATTTTGGAACTGTTCCAACAGTGTGGTATTATTTGTTTTTCTAGATTTTAGAACTGTTCCAACAGTGTGGTATTATTAGTTTTTCTAGATTTTAGAACTGTTCCAACAGTGTGGTATTATTTGTTTTTCTAGATTTTGGAACTGTTCCAACAGTGTGGTATTATTTGTTTTTCTAGATTTTGGAACCGTTCCAACAATGTGGTATTATTTGTTTTTCTAGAATTTTGAACTGT
The DNA here is from genome assembly GCA_963383655.1 of Bathymodiolus septemdierum. Taxonomy (NCBI): domain Eukaryota; kingdom Metazoa; phylum Mollusca; class Bivalvia; order Mytilida; family Modiolidae; genus Bathymodiolus; species Bathymodiolus septemdierum. The sequence goes on along the minus strand of OY726522.1, from coordinate 95,463,602 downwards.
TCCAACAGTGTGGTATTATTTGTTTTCCTAGATTCTAGAACTGTTCCAACAATGTGGTATTATTTGTTTTTCTAGATTTTAGAACTGTTCCAACAGTGTGGTATTATTTGTTTTTCTAGATTTTGGAACTGTTCCAACAATGTGGTATTATTTGTTTTTCTAGATTTTGGAACTGTTCCAACAGTGTTGTATTATTTGTTTTTCTAGATTTTGGAACTGTTCCAACAATGTGGTATTATTTGTTTTTCTAGATTTTGGAACTGTTCCAACAGTGTGGTATTATTTGTTTTTTCTAGATTTTGGAACTGTTCCAACAGTGTGGTAATATTTTGTTTTTCTAGATTTTGGAACTGTTCCTACAGTGTGGTATTATTTGTTTTTCGAGATTTTGGAACTGTTCGAACAGTGTGGTATTATTTGTTTTTCTAGATTTTGGAACTGTTCCAACAATGTGGAATTTTTTATTTTTCTAGATTTTGGAACTGTTCCAACAGTGTGGTATTATTTGTTTTTCTAGATTTTGGAGATGTTCGAACAGTGTTGTATTATTTGTTTTTCTAGATTTTGGAACTGTTCCAACAATGTGGTATTATTTGTTTTTCTAGATTTTGGAACTGTTCCAACAGTGTGGTATTATTTGTTTTTTCTAGATTTTGGAACTGTTCCAACAGTGTGGTAATATTTTGTTTTTCTAGATTTTGGAACTGTTCCAACAGTGTGGTATTATTTGTTTTTCTAGATTTTGGAATTGTTCCAACAGTGTGGTATTATCTGTTTTTCTAGATTTTGGAACTGTTCCAACAATATGGTATTATTTGTTTTTCTAGATTTTGGAACTGTTCCAACAATGTGGTATTATTTGTTTTTCTAAATTTTGGAACTATTCCAACAGTGTGGTATTATTTGTTTTTCTAGATTTTGGAATTGTTCCAACAGTGTGGTATTATTTGTTTTTCTAGATTTTGGAACTGTTCCAACAGTGTGGTATTATTTGTTTTTCTAGATTTTGGAACTGTTCCTACAGTGTGGTATTATTTGTTTTTCTAGATTTTGGAACTGTTGGAACAGTGTGGTATTATTTGTTTTTCTAGATTTTGGAACTGTTCCAACAGTGTGGTATTATTTGTTTTTCTAGATTTTGGAGCTGTTCGAACAGTGTTGTATTATTTATTTTTCTAGATTTTGGAACTGTTCCAACAGTTTGGTATTATCTGTTTTTCTAGATTTTGGAACTGTTCCAACAATGTGGTATTATTTGTTTTTCTAGATTTTGGAACTGTTCCAACAATGTGGTATTATCTGTTTTTCTAGATTTTGGAACTGTTCCAACAATGTGGTATTATTTGTTTTTCTTGATCTTGGAACTGTTCCAACAATGTGGTATTATTTGTTTTTCTTGATCTTGGAACTGTTCCAACAATGTGGTATTATTTGTTTTTCTAGATTTTGGAACTGTTCCAACAGTGTGGTATTATTTGTTTTTCTAGATTTTAGAACTGTTCCAACAGAGTGGTATTATTAGTTTTTCTAGATTTTAGAACTGTTCCAACAGTGTGGTATTATTTGTTTTTCTAGATTTTGGAACTGTTCCTACAGTGTGGTATTATTTGTTTTTCTAGATTTTGGAACTGTTCCAACAGTGTGGTATTGTTTGTTTTTCTAGATTTTGGAACTGTTCCAACAGTGTGGTATTATTTGTTTTTCTAGATTGAGGAACTGTTCCAACAGTGTGGTATTATTTGTTTTTCTAGATTTTGGAGCTGTTCGAACAGTGTGGTATTATTTATTTTTCTAGATTTTGGAACTGTTCCAACAGTGTGGTATTATTTGTTTTTCTAGATTTTGGAACTGTTCCAACTGTGTGGTATTATTTGTTTTTCTAGATTTTGGAACTGTTCCAACAATGTGGTATTATTTGTTTTTCTAGAATTTTGAACTGTTCCAACAGTGTGGTATTATTTGTTTTCCTAGATTCTAGAACTGTTCCAACAATGTGGTATTATTTGTTTTTCTAGATTTTAGAACTGTTCCAACAGTGTGGTATTATTAGTTTTTCTAGATTTTAGAACTGTTCTAACAATGTGGTATTATTTGTTTTTCTAGATTTTGGAACTGTTCCAACAGTGTGGTATTATTTGTTTTTCTAGATTTTGGAGATGTTCGAACAGTGTGGTATTATTCATTTTTCTAGATTTTGGAACTGTTCCAACAGTGTTGTATTATTTGTTTTTCTAGATTTTGGAACTGTTCCAACAATGTGGTATTATTTGTTTTTCTAGATTTTGGAACTGTTCCAACAGTGTGGTATTATTTGTTTTTCTAGATTTTGGAACTGTTCCAACAGTGTGGTAATATTTGCTTTTCTAGATTTTGTAGCTGTTCCAACAGTGTGGTATTATTTGTTTTCCTAGATTTTGGAACTGTTCCAACAGTGTGGTATTATTTGTTTTTCTAGATTTTGGAATTGTTCCAACAGTGTGGTATTATCTGTTTTTCTAGATTTTGGAACTGTTCCAACAATATGGTATTATTTGTTTTTCTAGATTTTGGAACTGTTCCAACAATGTGGTATTATTTGTTTTTCTAAATTTTGGAACTATTCCAACAGTGTGGTATTATTTGTTTTTCTAGATTTTGGAATTGTTCCAACAGTGTGGTATTATTTGTTTTTCTAGATTTTGGAACTGTTCCAACAGTGTGGTATTATTTGTTTTTCTAGATTTTGGAACTGTTCCTACAGTGTGGTATTATTTGTTTTTCTAGATTTTGGAACTGTTGGAACAGTGTGGTATTATTTGTTTTTCTAGATTTTGGAACTGTTCCAACAGTGTGGTATTATTTGTTTTTCTAGATTTTGGAGCTGTTCGAACAGTGTTGTATTATTTATTTTTCTAGATTTTGGAACTGTTCCAACAGTTTGGTATTATCTGTTTTTCTAGATTTTGGAACTGTTCCAACAATGTGGTATTATTTGTTTTTCTAGATTTTGGAACTGTTCCAACAATGTGGTATTATCTGTTTTTCTAGATTTTGGAACTGTTCCAACAATGTGGTATTATTTGTTTTTCTTGATCTTGGAACTGTTCCAACAATGTGGTATTATTTGTTTTTCTTGATCTTGGAACTGTTCCAACAATGTGGTATTATTTGTTTTTCTAGATTTTGGAACTGTTCCAACAGTGTGGTATTATTTGTTTTTCTAGATTTTAGAACTGTTCCAACAGAGTGGTATTATTAGTTTTTCTAGATTTTAGAACTGTTCCAACAGTGTGGTATTATTTGTTTTTCTAGATTTTGGAACTGTTCCTACAGTGTGGTATTATTTGTTTTTCTAGATTTTGGAACTGTTCCAACAGTGTGGTATTGTTTGTTTTTCTAGATTTTGGAACTGTTCCAACAGTGTGGTATTATTTGTTTTTCTAGATTGAGGAACTGTTCCAACAGTGTGGTATTATTTGTTTTTCTAGATTTTGGAGCTGTTCGAACAGTGTGGTATTATTTATTTTTCTAGATTTTGGAACTGTTCCAACAGTGTGGTATTATTTGTTTTTCTAGATTTTGGAACTGTTCCAACTGTGTGGTATTATTTGTTTTTCTAGATTTTGGAACTGTTCCAACAATGTGGTATTATTTGTTTTTCTAGAATTTTGAACTGTTCCAACAGTGTGGTATTATTTGTTTTCCTAGATTCTAGAACTGTTCCAACAATGTGGTATTATTTGTTTTTCTAGATTTTAGAACTGTTCCAACAGTGTGGTATTATTAGTTTTTCTAGATTTTAGAACTGTTCTAACAATGTGGTATTATTTGTTTTTCTAGATTTTGGAACTGTTCCAACAGTGTGGTATTATTTGTTTTTCTAGATTTTAGAACTGTTCCAACAGTGTGGTATTATTAGTGTTTCTAGATTTTAGAACTGTTCCAACAGTGTGGTATTATTTGTTTTTTCTAGATTTTGGAACTGTTCCAACAGTGTGGTATTATTTGTTTTTCTAGATTTTGGAACGGTTCCAACAATGTGGTATTATTTGTTTTTCTAGAATTTTGAACTGTTCCAACAGTGTGGTATTATTTGTTTTCCTAGATTCTAGAACTGTTCCAACAATGTGGTATTATTTGTTTTTCTAAATTTTAGAACTGTTCCAACAGTGTGGTATTATTTGTTTTTCTAGATTTTGGAACTGTTCCAACAGTGTGGTATTATTTGTTTTTCTAGATTTTGGAACTGTTCCAACAATGTGGTATTATTTGTTTTTCTAGAATTTTGAACTGTTCCAACAGTGTGGTATTATTTGTTTTCCTAGATTCTAGAACTGTTCCAACAATGTGGTATTATTTGTTTTTCTAGATTTTAGAACTGTTCCAACAGTGTGGTATTATTTGTTTTTCTAGATTTTGGAACTGTTCCAACAATGTGGTATTATTTGTTTTTCTAGATTTTGGAACTGTTCCAACAGTGTGGTATTTTTTGTTTTTCTAGATTTTGGAACTGTTCCAACAGTGTGGTATTATTTGTTTTTCTAGATTTTGGAACTGTTCCAACAATGTGGTATTATTTGTTTTTCTAGATTTTGGAACTGTTCCAACAGTGTGGTATTTTTTGTTTTTCTAGATTTTGGAACTGTTCCAACAGTGTGGTATTATTTGTTTTTCTAGATTTTGGAGCTGTTCGAACAGTGTGGTATTATTTATTTTTCTAGATTTTGGAACTGTTCCAACAGTTTGGTATTATTTGTTTTTCTAGATTTTGGAACTGTTCCAACAATGTGGTATTATTTGTTTTTCTAGATTTTGGAACTGTTCCAACAATATGGTATTATCTGTTTTTCTAGATTTTGGAACTGTTCCAACAATGTGGTATTATTTGTTTTTCTTGATTTTGGAACTGTTCCAACAATGTGGTATTATTTGTTTTTCTAGATTTTGGAACTGTTCCAACAGTGTGGTATTATTTGTTTTTCTAGATTTTAGAACTGTTCCAACAGTGTGGTATTATTAGTTTTTCTAGATTTTGGAACTGTTCCAACAGTGTGGTATTATTTGTTTTTCTAGATTTTGGAACTGTTCCAACAGTGTGGTATTATTTGTTTTTCTAGATTTTGGAACTGTTCCAACAATGTGGTATTATTTGTTTTTCTAGAATTTTGAACTGTTCCAACAGTGTGGTATTATTTGTTTTCCTAGATTCTAGAACTGTTCCAACAATGTGGTATTATTTGTTTTTCTAGATTTTAGAACTGTTCCAACAGTGTGGTATTATTAGTTTTTCTAGATTTTAGAACTGTTGCAACAATGTGGTATTATTTGTTTTTCTAGATTTTGGAACTGTTCCAACAGTGTGGTATTATTTGTTTTTCTAGATTTTAGAACTGTTCCAACAGTGTGGTATTATTAGTTTTTCTAGATTTTAGAACTGTTCCAACAGTGTGGTATTATTTGTTTTTCTAGATTTTGGAACTGTTCCAACAGTGTGGTATTATTTGTTTTTCTAGATTTTGGAACCGTTCCAACAATGTGGTATTATTTGTTTTTCTAGAATTTTGAACTGTTCCAACAGTGTGGTATTATTTGTTTTCCTAGATTCTAGAACTGTTCCAACAATGTGGTATTATTTGTTTTTCTAGATTTTAGAACTGTTCCAACAGTGTGGTATTATTTGTTTTTCTAGATTTTGGAACTGTTCCAACAATGTGGTATTATTTGTTTTTCTAGATTTTGGAACTGTTCCAACAGTGTTGTATTATTTGTTTTTCTAGATTTTGGAACTGTTCCAACAATGTGGTATTATTTGTTTTTCTAGATTTTGGAACTGTTCCAACAGTGTGGTATTATTTGTTTTTTCTAGATTTTGGAACTGTTCCAACAGTGTGGTAATATTTTGTTTTTCTAGATTTTGGAACTGTTCCTACAGTGTGGTATTATTTGTTTTTCGAGATTTTGGAACTGTTCGAACAGTGTGGTATTATTTGTTTTTCTAGATTTTGGAACTGTTCCAACAATGTGGAATTTTTTATTTTTCTAGATTTTGGAACTGTTCCAACAGTGTGGTATTATTTGTTTTTCTAGATTTTGGAGATGTTCGAACAGTGTTGTATTATTTGTTTTTCTAGATTTTGGAACTGTTCCAACAATGTGGTATTATTTGTTTTTCTAGATTTTGGAACTGTTCCAACAGTGTGGTATTATTTGTTTTTTCTAGATTTTGGAACTGTTCCAACAGTGTGGTAATATTTTGTTTTTCTAGATTTTGGAACTGTTCCAACAGTGTGGTATTATTTGTTTTTCTAGATTTTGGAATTGTTCCAACAGTGTGGTATTATCTGTTTTTCTAGATTTTGGAACTGTTCCAACAATATGGTATTATTTGTTTTTCTAGATTTTGGAACTGTTCCAACAATGTGGTATTATTTGTTTTTCTAAATTTTGGAACTATTCCAACAGTGTGGTATTATTTGTTTTTCTAGATTTTGGAATTGTTCCAACAGTGTGGTATTATTTGTTTTTCTAGATTTTGGAACTGTTCCAACAGTGTGGTATTATTTGTTTTTCTAGATTTTGGAACTGTTCCTACAGTGTGGTATTATTTGTTTTTCTAGATTTTGGAACTGTTGGAACAGTGTGGTATTATTTGTTTTTCTAGATTTTGGAACTGTTCCAACAGTGTTGTATTATTTATTTTTCTAGATTTTGGAACTGTTCCAACAGTTTGGTATTATCTGTTTTTCTAGATTTTGGAACTGTTCCAACAATGTGGTATTATTTGTTTTTCTAGATTTTGGAACTGTTCCAACAATGTGGTATTATCTGTTTTTCTAGATTTTGGAACTGTTCCAACAATGTGGTATTATTTGTTTTTCTTGATCTTGGAACTGTTCCAACAATGTGGTATTATTTGTTTTTCTTGATCTTGGAACTGTTCCAACAATGTGGTATTATTTGTTTTTCTAGATTTTGGAACTGTTCCAACAGTGTGGTATTATTTGTTTTTCTAGATTTTAGAACTGTTCCAACAGAGTGGTATTATTAGTTTTTCTAGATTTTAGAACTGTTCCAACAGTGTGGTATTATTTGTTTTTCTAGATTTTGGAACTGTTCCTACAGTGTGGTATTATTTGTTTTTCTAGATTTTGGAACTGTTCCAACAGTGTGGTATTGTTTGTTTTTCTAGATTTTGGAACTGTTCCAACAGTGTGGTATTATTTGTTTTTCTAGATTGAGGAACTGTTCCAACAGTGTGGTATTATTTGTTTTTCTAGATTTTGGAGCTGTTCGAACAGTGTGGTATTATTTATTTTTCTAGATTTTGGAACTGTTCCAACAGTGTGGTATTATTTGTTTTTCTAGATTTTGGAACTGTTCCAACTGTGTGGTATTATTTGTTTTTCTAGATTTTGGAACTGTTCCAACAATGTGGTATTATTTGTTTTTCTAGAATTTTGAACTGTTCCAACAGTGTGGTATTATTTGTTTTCCTAGATTCTAGAACTGTTCCAACAATGTGGTATTATTTGTTTTTCTAGATTTTAGAACTGTTCCAACAGTGTGGTATTATTAGTTTTTCTAGATTTTAGAACTGTTCTAACAATGTGGTATTATTTGTTTTTCTAGATTTTGGAACTGTTCCAACAGTGTGGTATTATTTGTTTTTCTAGATTTTGGAGATGTTCGAACAGTGTGGTATTATTCATTTTTCTAGATTTTGGAACTGTTCCAACAGTGTTGTATTATTTGTTTTTCTAGATTTTGGAACTGTTCCAACAATGTGGTATTATTTGTTTTTCTAGATTTTGGAACTGTTCCAACAGTGTGGTATTATTTGTTTTTCTAGATTTTGGAACTGTTCCAACAGTGTGGTAATATTTGCTTTTCTAGATTTTGTAGCTGTTCCAACAGTGTGGTATTATTTGTTTTCCTAGATTTTGGAACTGTTCCAACAGTGTGGTATTATTTGTTTTTCTAGATTTTGGAATTGTTCCAACAGTGTGGTATTATCTGTTTTTCTAGATTTTGGAACTGTTCCAACAATATGGTATTATTTGTTTTTCTAGATTTTGGAACTGTTCCAACAATGTGGTATTATTTGTTTTTCTAAATTTTGGAACTATTCCAACAGTGTGGTATTATTTGTTTTTCTAGATTTTGGAATTGTTCCAACAGTGTGGTATTATTTGTTTTTCTAGATTTTGGAACTGTTCCAACAGTGTGGTATTATTTGTTTTTCTAGATTTTGGAACTGTTCCTACAGTGTGGTATTATTTGTTTTTCTAGATTTTGGAACTGTTGGAACAGTGTGGTATTATTTGTTTTTCTAGATTTTGGAACTGTTCCAACAGTGTGGTATTATTTGTTTTTCTAGATTTTGGAGCTGTTCGAACAGTGTTGTATTATTTATTTTTCTAGATTTTGGAACTGTTCCAACAGTTTGGTATTATCTGTTTTTCTAGATTTTGGAACTGTTCCAACAATGTGGTATTATTTGTTTTTCTAGATTTTGGAACTGTTCCAACAATGTGGTATTATCTGTTTTTCTAGATTTTGGAACTGTTCCAACAATGTGGTATTATTTGTTTTTCTTGATCTTGGAACTGTTCCAACAATGTGGTATTATTTGTTTTTCTTGATCTTGGAACTGTTCCAACAATGTGGTATTATTTGTTTTTCTAGATTTTGGAACTGTTCCAACAGTGTGGTATTATTTGTTTTTCTAGATTTTAGAACTGTTCCAACAGAGTGGTATTATTAGTTTTTCTAGATTTTAGAACTGTTCCAACAGTGTGGTATTATTTGTTTTTCTAGATTTTGGAACTGTTCCTACAGTGTGGTATTATTTGTTTTTCTAGATTTTGGAACTGTTCCAACAGTGTGGTATTGTTTGTTTTTCTAGATTTTGGAACTGTTCCAACAGTGTGGTATTATTTGTTTTTCTAGATTGAGGAACTGTTCCAACAGTGTGGTATTATTTGTTTTTCTAGATTTTGGAGCTGTTCGAACAGTGTGGTATTATTTATTTTTCTAGATTTTGGAACTGTTCCAACAGTGTGGTATTATTTGTTTTTCTAGATTTTGGAACTGTTCCAACTGTGTGGTATTATTTGTTTTTCTAGATTTTGGAACTGTTCCAACAATGTGGTATTATTTGTTTTTCTAGAATTTTGAACTGTTCCAACAGTGTGGTATTATTTGTTTTCCTAGATTCTAGAACTGTTCCAACAATGTGGTATTATTTGTTTTTCTAGATTTTAGAACTGTTCCAACAGTGTGGTATTATTAGTTTTTCTAGATTTTAGAACTGTTCTAACAATGTGGTATTATTTGTTTTTCTAGATTTTGGAACTGTTCCAACAGTGTGGTATTATTTGTTTTTCTAGATTTTAGAACTGTTCCAACAGTGTGGTATTATTAGTTTTTCTAGATTTTAGAACTGTTCCAACAGTGTGGTATTATTTGTTTTTTCTAGATTTTGGAACTGTTCCAACAGTGTGGTATTATTTGTTTTTCTAGATTTTGGAACGGTTCCAACAATGTGGTATTATTTGTTTTTCTAGAATTTTGAACTGTTCCAACAGTGTGGTATTATTTGTTTTCCTAGATTCTAGAACTGTTCCAACAATGTGGTATTATTTGTTTTTCTAAATTTTAGAACTGTTCCAACAGTGTGGTATTATTTGTTTTTCTAGATTTTGGAACTGTTCCAACAGTGTGGTATTATTTGTTTTTCTAGATTTTGGAACTGTTCCAACAATGTGGTATTATTTGTTTTTCTAGAATTTTGAACTGTTCCAACAGTGTGGTATTATTTGTTTTCCTAGATTCTAGAACTGTTCCAACAATGTGGTATTATTTGTTTTTCTAGATTTTAGAACTGTTCCAACAGTGTGGTATTATTTGTTTTTCTAGATTTTGGAACTGTTCCAACAATGTGGTATTATTTGTTTTTCTAGATTTTGGAACTGTTCCAACAGTGTGGTATTTTTTGTTTTTCTAGATTTTGGAACTGTTCCAACAGTGTGGTATTATTTGTTTTTCTAGATTTTGGAGCTGTTCGAACAGTGTGGTATTATTTATTTTTCTAGATTTTGGAACTGTTCCAACAGTTTGGTATTATTTGTTTTTCTAGATTTTGGAACTGTTCCAACAATGTGGTATTATTTGTTTTTCTAGATTTTGGAACTGTTCCAACAATATGGTATTATCTGTTTTTCTAGATTTTGGAACTGTTCCAACAGTGTGGTATTATTTGTTTTTCTTGATTTTGGAACTGTTCCAACAATGTGGTATTATTTGTTTTTCTAGATTTTGGAACTGTTCCAACAGTGTGGTATTATTTGTTTTTCTAGATTTTAGAACTGTTCCAACAGTGTGGTATTATTAGTTTTTCTAGATTTTGGAACTGTTCCAACAGTGTGGTATTATTTGTTTTTCTAGATTTTGGAACTGTTCCAACAGTGTGGTATTATTTGTTTTTCTAGATTTTGGAACTGTTCCAACAATGTGGTATTATTTGTTTTTCTAGAATTTTGAACTGTTCCAACAGTGTGGTATTATTTGTTTTCCTAGATTCTAGAACTGTTCCAACAATGTGGTATTATTTGTTTTTCTAGATTTTAGAACTGTTCCAACAGTGTGGTATTATTAGTTTTTCTAGATTTTAGAACTGTTGCAACAATGTGGTATTATTTGTTTTTCTAGATTTTGGAACTGTTCCAACAGTGTGGTATTATTTGTTTTTCTAGATTTTAGAACTGTTCCAACAGTGTGGTATTATTAGTTTTTCTAGATTTTAGAACTGTTCCAACAGTGTGGTATTATTTGTTTTTCTAGATTTTGGAACTGTTCCAACAGTGTGGTATTATTTGTTTTTCTAGATTTTGGAACCGTTCCAACAATGTGGTATTATTTGTTTTTCTAGAATTTTGAACTGTTCCAACAGTGTGGTATTATTTGTTTTCCTAGATTCTAGAACTGTTCCAACAATGTGGTATTATTTGTTTTTCTAGATTTTAGAACTGTTCCAACAGTGTGGTATTATTTGTTTTTCTAGATTTTGGAACTGTTCCAACAATGTGGTATTATTTGTTTTTCTAGATTTTGGAACTGTTCCAACAGTGTTGTATTATTTGTTTTTCTAGATTTTGGAACTGTTCCAACAATGTGGTATTATTTGTTTTTCTAGATTTTGGAACTGTTCCAACAGTGTGGTATTATTTGTTTTTTCTAGATTTTGGAACTGTTCCAACAGTGTGGTAATATTTTGTTTTTCTAGATTTTGGAACTGTTCCTACAGTGTGGTATTATTTGTTTTTCTAGATTTTGGAACTGTTCGAACAGTGTGGTATTATTTGTTTTTCTAGATTTTGGAACTGTTCCAACAATGTGGAATTTTTTATTTTTCTAGATTTTGGAACTGTTCCAACAGTGTGGTATTATTTGTTTTTCTAGATTTTGGAGATGTTCGAACAGTGTGGTATTATTCATTTTTCTAGATTTTGGAACTGTTCCAACAGTGTTGTATTATTTGTTTTTCTAGATTTTGGAACTGTTCCAACAATGTGGTATTATTTGTTTTTCTAGATTTTGGAACTGTTCCAACAGTGTGGTATTATTTTTTTTTCTAGATTTTGGAACTGTTCCAACAGTGTGGTATTATTTGCTTTTCTAGATTTTGTAGCTGTTCCAACAGTGTGGTATTATTTGTTTTCCTAGATTTTGGAACTGTTCCAACAGTGTGGTATTATTTGTTTTTCTAGATTTTGGAATTGTTCCAACAGTGTGGTATTATCTGTTTTTCTAGATTTTGGAACTGTTCCAACAATATGGTATTATTTGTTTTTCTAGATTTTGGAACTGTTCCAACAATATGGTATTATTTGTTTTTCTAAATTTTGGAACTATTCCAACAGTGTGGTATTATTTGTTTTTCTAGATTTTGGAATTGTTCCAACAGTGTGGTATTATTTGTTTTTCTAGATTTTGGAACTGTTCCAACAGTGTGGTATTATTTGTTTTTCTAGATTTTGGAACTGTTCCTACAGTGTGGTATTATTTGTTTTTCTAGATTTTGGAACTGTTGGAACAGTGTGGTATTATTTGTTTTTCTAGATTTTGGAACTGTTCCAACAGTGTGGTATTATTTGTTTTTCTAGATTTTGGAGCTGTTCGAACAGTGTTGTATTATTTATTTTTCTAGATTTTGGAACTGTTCCAACAGTTTGGTATTATTTGTTTTTCTAGATTTTGGAACTGTTCCAACAATGTGGTATTATCTGTTTTTCTAGATTTTGGAACTGTTCCAACAATGTGGTATTATTTGTTTTTCTTGATCTTGGAACTGTTCCAACAATGTGGTATTATTTGTTTTTCTTGATCTTGGAACTGTTCCAACAATGTGGTATTATTTGTTTTTCTAGATTTTGGAACTGTTCCAACAGTGTGGTATTATTTGTTTTTCTAGATTTTAGAACTGTTCCAACAGAGTGGTATTATTAGTTTTTCTAGATTTTAGAACTGTTCCAACAGTGTGGTATTATTTGTTTTTCTAGATTTTGGAACTGTTCCAACAGTGTTGTATTATTTATTTTTCTAGATTTTGGAACTGTTCCAACAGTTTGGTATTATTTGTTTTTCTAGATTTTGGAACTGTTCCAACAATGTGGTATTATCTGTTTTTCTAGATTTTGGAACTGTTCCAACAATGTTGTATTATTTGTTTTTCTTGATCTTGGAACTGTTCCAACAATGTGGTATTATTTGTTTTTCTTGATCTTGGAACTGTTCCAACAATGTGGTATTATTTGTTTTTCTAGATTTTGGAACTGTTCCAACAGTGTGGTATTATTTGTTTTTCTAGATTTTAGAACTGTTCCAACAGAGTGGTATTATTAGTTTTTCTAGATTTTAGAACTGTTCCAACAGTGTGGTATTATTTGTTTTTCTAGATTTTGGAACTGTTCCAACAGTGTGGTATTATTTGTTTTTCTAGATTTTGGAACTGTTCCAACAGTGTGGTATTGTTTGTTTTTCTAGATTTTGGAACTGTTCCAACAGTGTGGTATTATTTGTTTTTCTAGATTGAGGAACTGTTCCAACAGTGTGGTATTATTTGTTTTTCTAGATTTCGGAACTGTTCCAACTGTGTGGTATTATTTGTTTTTCTAGATTTTGGAACTGTTCCAACAATGTGGTATTATTTGTTTTTCTAGAATTTTGAACTGTTCCAACAGTGTGGTATTATTTGTTTTCCTAGATTCTAGAACTGTTCCAACAATGTGGTATTATTTGTTTTTCTAGATTTTAGAACTGTTCCAACAGTGTGGTATTATTAGTTTTTCTAGATTTTAGAACTGTTCTAACAATGTGGTATTATTTGTTTTTCTAGATTTTGGAACTGTTCCAACAGTGTGGTATTATTTGTTTTTCTAGATTTTAGAACTGTTCCAACAGTGTGGTATTATTTGTTTTTCTAGATTTTAGAACTGTTCCAACAGTGTGGTATTATTTGTTTTTTCTAGATTTTGGAACTGTTCCAACAGTGTGGTATTATTTGTTTTTCTAGATTTTGGAACGGTTCCAACAATGTGGTATTATTTGTTTTTCTAGAATTTTGAACTGTTCCAACAGTGTGGTATTATTTGTTTTCCTAGATTCTAGAACTGTTCCAACAATGTGGTATTATTTGTTTTTCTAAATTTTAGAACTGTTCCAACAGTGTGGTATTATTTGTTTTTCTAGATTTTGGAACTGTTCCAACAATGTGGTATTATTTGTTTTTCTAGATTTTGGAACTGTTCCAACAGTGTTGTATTATTTGTTTTTCTAGATTTTGGAACTGTTCCAACAATGTGGTATTATTAGTTTTTCTAGATTTTGGAACTGTTCCAACAGTGTGGTATTATTTGTTTTTTCTAGATTTTGGAACTGTTCCAACAGTGTGGTAATATTTTGTTTTTCTAGATTTTGGAACTGTTCCTACAGTGTGGTATTATTTGTTTTTCTAGATTTTGGAACTGTTCGAACAGTGTGGTATTATTTGTTTTTCTAGATTTTGGAACTGTTCCAACAATGTGGAATTTTTTATTTTTCTAGATTTTGGAACTGTTCCAACAGTGTGGTATTATTTGTTTTTCTAGATTTTGGAGATGTTCGAACAGTGTGGTATTATTAGTTTTTCTAGATTTTGGAACTGTTTCAACAGTGTGGTATTATTTGTTTTTCTTGATTTTGGAACTGTTCCAACAGTGTGGTATTATTTGTTTTTCTAGATTTTGGAACTGTTCCAACAATGTGGTATTATTTGTTTTTCTAGAATTTTGAACTGTTCCAACAGTGTGGTATTATTTGTTTTCCTAGATTCTAGAACTGTTCCAACAACGTGGTATTATTTGTTTTTCTAGATTTTAGAACTGTTCCAACAATGTGGTATTATTTGTTTTTCTAGATTTTGGAACTGTTCCAACAGTGTGGTATTATTTGTTTTTCTAGATTTTCGAACTGTTCCAACAGTGTGGTATTATGAGTTTTTCTAGATTTTAGAACTGTTCCAACAGTGTGGTATTATTTGTTTTTCTAGATTTTGGAACTGTTCCAACAATGTGGTATTATTTGTTTTTCTAGAATTTTGAACTGTTCCAACAGTGTGGTATTATTTGTTTTCCTAGATTCTAGAACTGTTCCAACAATGTGGTATTATTTGTTTTTCTATATTTTAGAACTGTTCCAACAGTGTGGTATTATTTGTTTTTCTAGATTTTGGAACTGTTCCAACAATGTGGTATTATTTGTTTTTCTAGATTTTGGAACTGTTCCAACAGTGTTGTATTATTTGTTTTTCTAGATTTTGGAACTGTTCCAACAATGTGGTATTATTTGTTTTTCTAGATTTTGGAACTGTTCCAACAGTGTGGTATTATTTGCTTTTCTAGATTTTGGAACTGTTCCAACAGTTTGGTATTATTTGTTTTTCTAGATTTTGGAACTGTTCCAACAATGTGGTATTATTTGTTTTTCTAGATTTTGGAACTGTTCCAACAATGTGGTATTATCTGTTTTTCTAGATTTTGGAACTGTTCCAACAATGTGGTATTATTTGTTTTTCTTGATTTTGGAACTGTTCCAACAATGTGGTATTATTTGTTTTTCTAGATTTTGGAACTGTTCCAACAGTGTGGTATTATTTGTTTTTCTAGATTTTAGAACTGTTCCAACAGTGTGGTATTATTAGTTTTTCTAGATTTTAGAACTGTTCCAACAGTGTGGTATTATTTGTTTTTCTAGATTTTGGAACTGTTCCAACAGTGTGGTATTATATGTTTTTCTAGATTTTGGAACTGTTCCAACAATGTGGTATTATTTGTTTTTCTAGAATTTTGAACTGTTCCAACAGTGTGGTATTATTTGTTTTCCTAGATTCTAGAACTGTTCCAACAATGTGGTATTATTTGTTTTTCTAGATTTTAGAACTGTTCCAACAGTGTGGTATTATTAGTTTTTCTAGATTTTAGAACTGTTCCAACAATGTGGTATTATTTGTTTTTCTAGATTTTGGAACTGTTCCAACAGTGTGGTATTATTTGTTTTTCTAGATTTTAGAACTGTTCCAACAGTGTGGTATTATTAGTTTTTCTAGATTTTAGAACTGTTCCAACAGTGTGGTATTATTTGTTTTTCTAGATTTTGGAACTGTTCCAACAGTGTGGTATTATTTGTTTTTCTAGATTTTGGAACGGTTCCAACAATGTGGTATTATTTGTTTTTCTAGAATTTTAAACTGTTCCAACAGTGTGGTATTATTTGTTTTCCTAGATTCTAGAACTGTTCCAACAATGTGGTATTATTTGTTTTTCTAAATTTTAGAACTGTTCCAACAGTGTGGTATTATTTGTTTTTCTAGATTTTGGACCTGTTCCAACAATGTGGTATTATTTGTTTTTCTAGATTTTGGAACTGTTCCAACAGTGTTGTATTATTTGTTTTTCTAGATTTTGGAACTGTTCCAACAATGTGGTATTATTTGTTTTTCTAGATTTTGGAACTGTTCCAACAGTGTGGTATTATTTTTTTTTTCTAGATTTTGGAACTGTTCCAACAGTGTGGTAATATTTTGTTTTTCTAGATTTTGGAACTGTTCCAACAGTGTGGTATTATTTGTTTTTCTAGATTTTAGAACTGTTCCAACAGTGTGGTATTATTAGTTTTTCTAGATTTTAGAACTGTTCCAACAGTGTGGTATTATTTGTTTTTTCTAGATTTTGGAACTGTTCCAACAGTGTGGTATTATTTGTTTTTCTAGATTTTGGAACGGTTCCAACAATGTGGTATTATTTGTTTTTCTAGAATTTTGAACTGTTCCAACAGTGTGGTATTATTTGTTTTCCTAGATTCTAGAACTGTTCCAACAATGTGGTATTATTTGTTTTTCTAAATTTTAGAACTGTTCCAACAGTGTGGTATTATTTGTTTTTCTAGATTTTGGAACTGTTCCAACAATGTGGTATTATTTGTTTTTCTAGATTTTGGAACTGTTCCAACAGTGTTGTATTATTTGTTTTTCTAGATTTTGGAACTGTTCCAACAATGTGGTATTATTTGTTTTTCTAGATTTTGGAACTGTTCCAACAGTGTGGTATTATTTGTTTTTTCTAGATTTTGGAACTGTTCCAACAGTGTGGTAATATTTTGTTTTTCTAGATTTTGGAACTGTTCCTACAGTGTGGTATTATTTGTTTTTCTAGATTTTGGAACTGTTCGAACAGTGTGGTATTATTTGTTTTTCTAGATTTTGGAACTGTTCCAACAATGTGGAATTTTTTATTTTTCTAGATTTTGGAACTGTTCCAACAGTGTGGTATTATTTGTTTTTCTAGATTTTGGAGATGTTCGAACAGTGTGGTATTATTAGTTTTTCTAGATTTTGGAACTGTTTCAACAGTGTGGTATTATTTGTTTTTCTTGATTTTGGAACTGTTCCAACAGTGTGGTATTATTTGTTTTTCTAGATTTTGGAACTGTTCCAACAATGTGGTATTATTTGTTTTTCTAGAATTTTGAACTGTTCCAACAGTGTGGTATTATTTGTTTTCCTAGATTCTAGAACTGTTCCAACAACGTGGTATTATTTGTTTTTCTAGATTTTAGAACTGTTCCAACAATGTGGTATTATTTGTTTTTCTAGATTTTGGAACTGTTCCAACAGTGTGGTATTATTTGTTTTTCTAGATTTTGGAACGGTTCCAACAATGTGGTATTATTTGTTTTTCTAGAATTTTAAACTGTTCCAACAGTGTGGTATTATTTGTTTTCCTAGATTCTAGAACTGTTCCAACAATGTGGTATTATTTGTTTTTCTAAATTTTAGAACTGTTCCAACAGTGTGGTATTATTTGTTTTTCTAGATTTTGGACCTGTTCCAACAATGTGGTATTATTTGTTTTTCTAGATTTTGGAACTGTTCCAACAGTGTTGTATTATTTGTTTTTCTAGATTTTGGAACTGTTCCAACAATGTGGTATTATTTGTTTTTCTAGATTTTGGAACTGTTCCAACAGTGTGGTATTATTTTTTTTTTCTAGATTTTGGAACTGTTCCAACAGTGTGGTAATATTTTGTTTTTCTAGATTTTGGAACTGTTCCTACAGTGTGGTATTATTTGTTTTTCTAGATTTTGGAACTGTTCGAACAGTGTGGTATTATTTGTTTTTCTAGATTTTGGAACTGTTCCAACAATGTGGAATTTTTTATTTTTCTAGATTTTGGAACTGTTCCAACAGTGTGGTATTATTTGTTTTTCTAGATTTTGGAGATGTTCGAACAGTGTGGTATTATTAGTTTTTCTAGATTTTAGAACTGTTTCAACAGTGTGGTATTATTTGTTTTCCTAGATTTTGGAACTGTTCCAACAGTGTGGTATTATTTGTTTTTCTAGATTTTGGAACTGTTCCAACAATGTGGTATTATTTGTTTTTCTAGAATTTTGAACTGTTCCAACAGTGTGGTATTATTTGTTTTCCTAGATTCTAGAACTGTTCCAACAACGTGGTATTATTTGTTTTTCTAGATTTTAGAACTGTTCCAACAATGTGGTATTATTTGTTTTTCTAGATTTTAGAACTGTTCCAACAGTGTGGTATTATTTGTTTTTCTAGATTTTCGAACTGTTCCAACAGTGTGGTATTATTAGTTTTTCTAGATTTTAGAACTGTTCCAACAGTGTGGTATTATTTGTTTTTCTAGATTTTGGAACTGTTCCAACAGTGTGGTATTATTTGTTTTTTCTAGATTTTGGAACTGTTCCAACAATGTGGTATTATTTGTTTTTCTAGAATTTTGAACTGTTCCAACAGTGTGGTATTATTTGTTTTCCTAGATTCTAGAACTGTTCCAACAATGTGGTATTATTTGTTTTTCTATATTTTAGAACTGTTCCAACAGTGTGGTATTATTTGTTTTTCTAGATTTTGGAACTGTTCCAACAGTGTGGTATTATTTGTTTTTCTAGATTTTGGAACGGTTCCAACAATGTGGTATTATTTGTTTTTCTAGAATTTTAAACTGTTCCAACAGTGTGGTATTATTTGTTTTCCTAGATTCTAGAACTGTTCCAACAATGTGGTATTATTTGTTTTTCTAAATTTTAGAACTGTTCCAACAGTGTGGTATTATTTGTTTTTCTAGATTTTGGACCTGTTCCAACAATGTGGTATTATTTGTTTTTCTAGATTTTGGAACTGTTCCAACAGTGTTGTATTATTTGTTTTTCTAGATTTTGGAACTGTTCCAACAATGTGGTATTATTTGTTTTTCTAGATTTTGGAACTGTTCCAACAGTGTGGTATTATTTTTTTTTTCTAGATTTTGGAACTGTTCCAACAGTGTGGTAATATTTTGTTTTTCTAGATTTTGGAACTGTTCCTACAGTGTGGTATTATTTGTTTTTCTAGATTTTGGAACTGTTCGAACAGTGTGGTATTATTTGTTTTTCTAGATTTTGGAACTGTTCCAACAATGTGGAATTTTTTATTTTTCTAGATTTTGGAACTGTTCCAACAGTGTGGTATTATTTGTTTTTCTAGATTTTGGAGATGTTCGAACAGTGTGGTATTATTAGTTTTTCTAGATTTTAGAACTGTTTCAACAGTGTGGTATTATTTGTTTTCCTAGATTTTGGAACTGTTCCAACAGTGTGGTATTATTTGTTTTTCTAGATTTTGGAACTGTTCCAACAATGTGGTATTATTTGTTTTTCTAGAATTTTGAACTGTTCCAACAGTGTGGTATTATTTGTTTTCCTAGATTCTAGAACTGTTCCAACAACGTGGTATTATTTGTTTTTCTAGATTTTAGAACTGTTCCAACAATGTGGTATTATTTGTTTTTCTAGATTTTAGAACTGTTCCAACAGTGTGGTATTATTTGTTTTTCTAGATTTTCGAACTGTTCCAACAGTGTGGTATTATTAGTTTTTCTAGATTTTAGAACTGTTCCAACAGTGTGGTATTATTTGTTTTTCTAGATTTTGGAACTGTTCCAACAGTGTGGTATTATTTGTTTTTTCTAGATTTTGGAACTGTTCCAACAATGTGGTATTATTTGTTTTTCTAGAATTTTGAACTGTTCCAACAGTGTGGTATTATTTGTTTTCCTAGATTCTAGAACTGTTCCAACAATGTGGTATTATTTGTTTTTCTATATTTTAGAACTGTTCCAACAGTGTGGTATTATTTGTTTTTCTAGATTTTGGAACTGTTCCAACAATGTGGTATTATTTGTTTTTCTAGATTTTGGAACTGTTCCAACAGTGTTGTATTATTTGTTTTTCTAGATTTTAGAACTGTTCCAACAATGTGGTATTATTTGTTTTTCTAGATTTTGGAACTGTTCCAACAGTGTGGTATTATTTGCTTTTCTAGATTTTGTAGCTGTTCCAACAGTGTGGTATTATTTGTTTTTCTAGGTTTTGGAGCTGTTCCAACAATGTGGTATTATTTGTTTTTCTAGATTTTGGAACTGTTCCAACAGTGTGGTATTATTTGTTTTCCTAGATTTTGGAACTGTTCCAACAGTGTGGTATTATTTGTTTTTCTAGATTTTGGAACTGTTCCAACAGTGTGGTATTATCTGTTTTTCTAGATTTTGGAACTGTTCCAACAATATGGTATTATTAGTTTTTCTAGATTTTGGAACTGTTCCAACAATGTGGTATTATTTGTTTTTCTAAATTTTGGAACTGTTCCAACAGTGTGGTATTATTTGTTTTTCTAGATTTTGGAATTGTTCCAACAGTGTGGTATTATTTGTTTTTCTAGATTTTGGAACTGTTCCAACAGTGTGGTATTATTTTTTTGCTAGATTTTGGAACTGTTCCAACAGTGTGGTATTATTTGTTTTTCTAGATTGAGGAACTGCTCTACCAGTGTGGTATTATTTGTTTTTTTTAATTTTGGAACTGTTCCAACAGTGTGGTATTGTTTGTTTTTCGAGATTTTGGAACTGTTCCAACAGTGTGGTATTATTTGTTTTTCTAGATTGAGGAACTGTTCCAACAGTGTGGTATTTTTTGTTTTTCTAGATTTTGAAACTGTTCCAACAGTGTGGTATTATTTGTTTTTCTAGATTTTGGAACTGTTCTAACAGTGTGGTATTATTTGTTTTCCTAGATTCTAGAACTGTTCCAACAATGTGGTATTATTTGTTTTTCTAGATTTTGGAACTGTTCCAACAATGTGGTATTATTTGTTTTTCTAGATTTTGGAACTGTTCTAACAGTGTGGTATTATTAGTTTTTTCTAGATTTTGGAACTGTTCCAACAGTGTGGTAATATTTTGTTTTTCTAGATTTTGGAACTGTTCCTACAGTGTGGTATTATTTGTTTTTCTAGATTTTGGAACTGTTCCAACAGTGTGGTATTATTTGTTTTTCTAGATTTTGGAACTGTTCCAACAGTGTGGTATTATTTGTTTTTCTAGATTGAGGAACTGTTCCAACAATGTGGTATTATTTGTTTTTCTAGATTTTGGAACTGTTCCAACAGTGTGGTATTATTTGCTTTTCTAGATTTTGTAGCTGTTCCAACAGTGTGGTATTATTTGTTTTTCTAGGTTTTGGAGCTGTTCCAACAATGTGGTATTATTTGTTTTTCTAGATTTTGGAACTGTTCCAACAGTGTGGTATTATTTGTTTTCCTAGATTTTGGAACTGTTCCAACAGTGTGGTATTATTTGTTTTTCTAGATTTTGGAACTGTTCCAACAGTGTGGTATTATCTGTTTTTCTAGATTTTGGAACTGTTCCAACAATATGGTATTATTAGTTTTTCTAGATTTTGGAACTGTTCCAACAATGTGGTATTATTTGTTTTTCTAAATTTTGGAACTGTTCCAACAGTGTGGTATTATTTGTTTTTCTAGATTTTGGAATTGTTCCAACAGTGTGGTATTATTTGTTTTTCTAGATTTTGGAACTGTTCCAACAGTGTGGTATTATTTTTTTTCTAGATTTTGGAACTGTTCCAACAGTGTGGTATTATTTGTTTTTCTAGATTTAGGAACTGCTCTACCAGTGTGGTATTATTTGTTTTTTTTAATTTTGGAACTGTTCCAACAGTGTGGTATTGTTTGTTTTTCGAGATTTTGGAACTGTTCCAACAGTGTGGTATTATTTGTTTTTCTAGATTGAGGAACTGTTCCAACAGTGTGGTATTTTTTGTTTTTCTAGATTTTGAAACTGTTCCAACAGTGTGGTATTATTTGTTTTTCTAGATTTTGGAACTGTTCTAACAGTGTGGTATTATTTGTTTTTCTAGATTTTGGAACTGTTCCAACAGTGTGGTATTATTTGTTTTCCTAGATTCTAGAACTGTTCCAACAATGTGGTATTATTTGTTTTTCTAGATTTTGGAACTGTTCCAACAATGTGGTATTATTTGTTTTTCTAGATTTTGGAACTGTTCTAACAGTGTGGTATTATTTGTTTTTTCTAGATTTTGGAACTGTTCCAACAGTGTGGTAATATTTTGTTTTTCTAGATTTTGGAACTGTTCCTACAGTGTGGTATTATTTGTTTTTCTAGATTTTGGAACTGTTCCAACAGTGTGGTATTATTTGTTTTTCTAGATTGAGGAACTGTTCCAACAGTGTGGTATTTTTTGTTTTTCTAGATTTTGAAACTGTTCCAACAGTGTGGTATTATTTGTTTTTCTAGATTTTGGAACTGTTCTAACAGTGTGGTATTATTTGTTTTTCTAGATTTTGGAACTGTTTCAATAGTGTGGCCTTATTTGTTCTCCTAGATTTTGGAACTGTTCCAACAGTGTGGTATTATTTGTTTTCCTAGATTCTAGAACTGTTCCAGCAATGTGGTATTATTTGTTTTTCTAGATTTTGGAACTGTTGGAACAGTGTGGTATTATTTGTTTTTCTAGATTTTGGAACTGTTCCAACAGTGTGGTATTTTTTGTTTTTCTAGATTTTGGAACTGTTCCAACAATGTGGTATTATTTGTTTTTCTAGATTTTGGAACTGTTCCAACAGTGTTGTATTATTTGTTTTTCTAGATTTTGGAACTGTTCCAACAGTGTGGTATTATTTGTTTTCCTAGATTCTAGAACTGTTCCAACAATGTGGTATTATTTGTTTTTCTAGATTTTGGAACTGTTCCAACAATGTGGTATTATTTGTTTTTCTAGATTTTGGAACTGTTCTAACAGTGTGGTATTATTTGTTTTTTCTAGATTTTGGAACTGTTCCAACAGTGTGGTAATATTTTGTTTTTCTAGATTTTGGAACTGTTCCTACAGTGTGGTATTATTTGTTTTTCTAGATTTTGGAACTGTTCCAACAGTGTGGTATTATTTGTTTTTCTAGATTTTGGAACTGTTCCAACAGTGTGGTATTATTTGTTTTTCTAGATTGAGAAACTGTTCCAACAGTGTGGTATTTTTTGTTTTTCTAGATTTTGAAACTGTTCCAACAGTGTGGTATTATTTGTTTTTCTAGATTTTGGAACTGTTCTAACAGTGTGGTATTATTTGTTTTTCTAGATTTTGGAACTGTTTCAATAGTGTGGCCTTATTTGTTCTCCTAGATTTTGGAACTGTTCCAACAGTGTGGTATTATTTGTTTTCCTAGATTCTAGAACTGTTCCAACAATGTGGTATTATTTGTTTTTCTAGATTTTGGAACTGTTCCAACAATGTGGTATTATTTGTTTTTCTAGATTTTGGAACTGTTCTAACAGTGTGGTATTATTTGTTTTTTCTAGATTTTGGAACTGTTCCAACAGTGTGGTAATATTTTGTTTTTCTAGATTTTGGAACTGTTCCTACAGTGTGGTATTATTTGTTTTTCTAGATTTTGGAACTGTTCCAACAGTGTGGTATTATTTGTTTTTCTAGATTTTGGAACTGTTCCAACAGTGTGGTATTATTTGTTTTTCTAGATTGAGGAACTGTTCCAACAGTGTGGTATTTTTTGTTTTTCTAGATTTTGAAACTGTTCCAACAGTGTGGTATTATTTGTTTTTCTAGATTTTGGAACTGTTCTAACAGTGTGGTATTATTTGTTTTTCTAGATTTTGGAACTGTTTCAATAGTGTGGCCTTATTTGTTCTCCTAGATTTTGGAACTGTTCCAACAGTGTGGTATTATTTGTTTTCCTAGATTTTAGAACTGTTCCAACAGTGTGGTATTATTAGTTTTTCTAGATTTTAGAACTGTTTCAACAGTGTGGTATTATTTGTTTTTCTAGATTTTGGAACTGTTCCAACAGTGTGGTATTATTTGTTTTTCTAGATTTTGGAACTGTTCCAACAATGTGGTATTATTTGTTTTTCTAGAATTTTGAACTGTTCCAACAGTGTGGTATTATTTGTTTTCCTAGATTCTAGAACTGTTCCAACAATGTGGTATTATTTGTTTTTCTAGATTTTAGAACTGTTCCAACAATGTGGTATTATTTGTTTTTCTAGATTTTGGAACTGTTCCACCAGTGTGGTATTATTTGTTTTTCTAGATTTTCGAACTGTTCCAACAGTGTGGTATTATTAGTTTTTCTAGATTTTAGAACTGTTCCAACAGTGTGGTATTATTTGTTTTTCTAGATTTTGGAACTGTTCCAACAGTGTGGTATTATTTGTTTTTCTAGATTTTGGAACTGTTCCAACAATGTGGTATTATTTGTTTTTCTAGAATTTTGAACTGTTCCAACAGTGTGGTATTATTAGTTTTTCTAGATTTTAGAACTGTTCCAACAGTGTGGTATTATTTGTTTTTCTAGATTTTGGAACTGTTCCAACAGTGTGGTATTATTTGTTTTTCTAGATTTTGGAACTGTTCCAACAATGTGGTATTATTTGTTTTTCTAGATTTTGGAACTGTTCTAACAGTGTGGTATTATTAGTTTTTTCTAGATTTTGGAACTGTTCCAACAGTGTGGTAATATTTTGTTTTTCTAGATTTTGGAACTGTTCCTACAGTGTGGTATTATTTGTTTTTCTAGATTTTGGAACTGTTCCAACAGTGTGGTATTATTTGTTTTTCTAGATTTTGGAACTGTTCCAACAGTGTGGTATTATTTGTTTTTCTAGATTGAGGAACTGTTCCAACAATGTGGTATTATTTGTTTTTCTAGATTTTGGAACTGTTCCAACAGTGTGGTATTATTTGCTTTTCTAGATTTTGTAGCTGTTCCAACAGTGTGGTATTATTTGTTTTTCTAGGTTTTGGAGCTGTTCCAACAATGTGGTATTATTTGTTTTTCTAGATTTTGGAACTGTTCCAACAGTGTGGTATTATTTGTTTTCCTAGATTTTGGAACTGTTCCAACAGTGTGGTATTATTTGTTTTTCTAGATTTTGGAACTGTTCCAACAGTGTGGTATTATCTGTTTTTCTAGATTTTGGAACTGTTCCAACAATATGGTATTATTAGTTTTTCTAGATTTTGGAACTGTTCCAACAATGTGGTATTATTTGTTTTTCTAAATTTTGGAACTGTTCCAACAGTGTGGTATTATTTGTTTTTCTAGATTTTGGAATTGTTCCAACAGTGTGGTATTATTTGTTTTTCTAGATTTTGGAACTGTTCCAACAGTGTGGTATTATTTTTTTTCTAGATTTTGGAACTGTTCCAACAGTGTGGTATTATTTGTTTTTCTAGATTTAGGAACTGCTCTACCAGTGTGGTATTATTTGTTTTTTTTTATTTTGGAACTGTTCCAACAGTGTGGTATTGTTTGTTTTTCGAGATTTTGGAACTGTTCCAACAGTGTGGTATTATTTGTTTTTCTAGATTGAGGAACTGTTCCAACAGTGTGGTATTTTTTGTTTTTCTAGATTTTGAAACTGTTCCAACAGTGTGGTATTATTTGTTTTTCTAGATTTTGGAACTGTTCTAACAGTGTGGTATTATTTGTTTTTCTAGATTTTGGAACTGTTCCAACAGTGTGGTATTATTTGTTTTCCTAGATTCTAGAACTGTTCCAACAATGTGGTATTATTTGTTTTTCTAGATTTTGGAACTGTTCCAACAATGTGGTATTATTTGTTTTTCTAGATTTTGGAACTGTTCTAACAGTGTGGTATTATTTGTTTTTTCTAGATTTTGGAACTGTTCCAACAGTGTGGTAATATTTTGTTTTTCTAGATTTTGGAACTGTTCCTACAGTGTGGTATTATTTGTTTTTCTAGATTTTGGAACTGTTCCAACAGTGTGGTATTATTTGTTTTTCTAGATTGAGGAACTGTTCCAACAGTGTGGTATTTTTTGTTTTTCTAGATTTTGAAACTGTTCCAACAGTGTGGTATTATTTGTTTTTCTAGATTTTGGAACTGTTCTAACAGTGTGGTATTATTTGTTTTTCTAGATTTTGGAACTGTTTCAATAGTGTGGCCTTATTTGTTCTCCTAGATTTTGGAACTGTTCCAACAGTGTGGTATTATTTGTTTTCCTAGATTCTAGAACTGTTCCAGCAATGTGGTATTATTTGTTTTTCTAGATTTTGGAACTGTTGGAACAGTGTGGTATTATTTGTTTTTCTAGATTTTGGAACTGTTCCAACAGTGTGGTATTTTTTGTTTTTCTAGATTTTGGAACTGTTCCAACAATGTGGTATTATTTGTTTTTCTAGATTTTGGAACTGTTCCAACAGTGTTGTATTATTTGTTTTTCTAGATTTTGGAACTGTTCCAACAGTGTGGTATTATTTGTTTTCCTAGATTCTAGAACTGTTCCAACAATGTGGTATTATTTGTTTTTCTAGATTTTGGAACTGTTCCAACAATGTGGTATTATTTGTTTTTCTAGATTTTGGAACTGTTCTAACAGTGTGGTATTATTTGTTTTTTCTAGATTTTGGAACTGTTCCAACAGTGTGGTAATATTTTGTTTTTCTAGATTTTGGAACTGTTCCTACAGTGTGGTATTATTTGTTTTTCTAGATTTTGGAACTGTTCCAACAGTGTGGTATTATTTGTTTTTCTAGATTTTGGAACTGTTCCAACAGTGTGGTATTATTTGTTTTTCTAGATTGAGGAACTGTTCCAACAGTGTGGTATTTTTTGTTTTTCTAGATTTTGGAACTGTTCCAACAATGTGGTATTATTTGTTTTTCTAGAATTTTGAACTGTTCCAACAGTGTGGTATTATTTGTTTTCCTAGATTCTAGAACTGTTCCAACAATGTGGTATTATTTGTTTTTTTAGATTTTAGAACTGTTCCAACAATGTGGTATTATTTGTTTTTCTAGATTTTGGAACTGTTCCACCAGTGTGGTATTATTTGTTTTTCTAGATTTTCGAACTGTTCCAACAGTGTGGTATTATTAGTTTTTCTAGATTTTAGAACTGTTCCAACAGTGTGGTATTATTTGTTTTTCTAGATTTTGGAACTGTTCCAACAGTGTGGTATTATTTGTTTTTCTAGATTTTGGAACTGTTCCAACAATGTGGTATTATTTGTTTTTCTAGAATTTTGAACTGTTCCAACAGTGTGGTATTATTAGTTTTTCTAGATTTTAGAACTGTTCCAACAGTGTGGTATTATTTGTTTTTCTAGATTTTGGAACTGTTCCAACAGTGTGGTATTATTTGTTTTTCTAGATTTTGGAACTGTTCCAACAATGTGGTATTATTTGTTTTTCTAGATTTTGGAACTGTTCTAACAGTGTGGTATTATTAGTTTTTTCTAGATTTTGGAACTGTTCCAACAGTGTGGTAATATTTTGTTTTTCTAGATTTTGGAACTGTTCCTACAGTGTGGTATTATTTGTTTTTCTAGATTTTGGAACTGTTCCAACAGTGTGGTATTATTTGTTTTTCTAGATTTTGGAACTGTTCCAACAGTGTGGTATTATTTGTTTTTCTAGATTGAGGAACTGTTCCAACAATGTGGTATTATTTGTTTTTCTAGATTTTGGAACTGTTCCAACAGTGTGGTATTATTTGCTTTTCTAGATTTTGTAGCTGTTCCAACAGTGTGGTATTATTTGTTTTTCTAGGTTTTGGAGCTGTTCCAACAATGTGGTATTATTTGTTTTTCTAGATTTTGGAACTGTTCCAACAGTGTGGTATTATTTGTTTTCCTAGATTTTGGAACTGTTCCAACAGTGTGGTATTATTTGTTTTTCTAGATTTTGGAACTGTTCCAACAGTGTGGTATTATCTGTTTTTCTAGATTTTGGAACTGTTCCAACAATATGGTATTATTAGTTTTTCTAGATTTTGGAACTGTTCCAACAATGTGGTATTATTTGTTTTTCTAAATTTTGGAACTGTTCCAACAGTGTGGTATTATTTGTTTTTCTAGATTTTGGAATTGTTCCAACAGTGTGGTATTATTTGTTTTTCTAGATTTTGGAACTGTTCCAACAGTGTGGTATTATTTTTTTTCTAGATTTTGGAACTGTTCCAACAGTGTGGTATTATTTGTTTTTCTAGATTTAGGAACTGCTCTACCAGTGTGGTATTATTTGTTTTTTTTAATTTTGGAACTGTTCCAACAGTGTGGTATTGTTTGTTTTTCGAGATTTTGGAACTGTTCCAACAGTGTGGTATTATTTGTTTTTCTAGATTGAGGAACTGTTCCAACAGTGTGGTATTTTTTGTTTTTCTAGATTTTGAAACTGTTCCAACAGTGTGGTATTATTTGTTTTTCTAGATTTTGGAACTGTTCTAACAGTGTGGTATTATTTGTTTTTCTAGATTTTGGAACTGTTCCAACAGTGTGGTATTATTTGTTTTCCTAGATTCTAGAACTGTTCCAACAATGTGGTATTATTTGTTTTTCTAGATTTTGGAACTGTTCCAACAATGTGGTATTATTTGTTTTTCTAGATTTTGGAACTGTTCTAACAGTGTGGTATTATTTGTTTTTTCTAGATTTTGGAACTGTTCCAACAGTGTGGTAATATTTTGTTTTTCTAGATTTTGGAACTGTTCCTACAGTGTGGTATTATTTGTTTTTCTAGATTTTGGAACTGTTCCAACAGTGTGGTATTATTTGTTTTTCTAGATTGAGGAACTGTTCCAACAGTGTGGTATTTTTTGTTTTTCTAGATTTTGAAACTGTTCCAACAGTGTGGTATTATTTGTTTTTCTAGATTTTGGAACTGTTCTAACAGTGTGGTATTATTTGTTTTTCTAGATTTTGGAACTGTTTCAATAGTGTGGCCTTATTTGTTCTCCTAGATTTTGGAACTGTTCCAACAGTGTGGTATTATTTGTTTTCCTAGATTCTAGAACTGTTCCAGCAATGTGGTATTATTTGTTTTTCTAGATTTTGGAACTGTTGGAACAGTGTGGTATTATTTGTTTTTCTAGATTTTGGAACTGTTCCAACAGTGTGGTATTTTTTGTTTTTCTAGATTTTGGAACTGTTCCAACAATGTGGTATTATTTGTTTTTCTAGATTTTGGAACTGTTCCAACAGTGTTGTATTATTTGTTTTTCTAGATTTTGGAACTGTTCCAACAGTGTGGTATTATTTGTTTTCCTAGATTCTAGAACTGTTCCAACAATGTGGTATTATTTGTTTTTCTAGATTTTGGAACTGTTCCAACAATGTGGTATTATTTGTTTTTCTAGATTTTGGAACTGTTCTAACAGTGTGGTATTATTTGTTTTTTCTAGATTTTGGAACTGTTCCAACAGTGTGGTAATATTTTGTTTTTCTAGATTTTGGAACTGTTCCTACAGTGTGGTATTATTTGTTTTTCTAGATTTTGGAACTGTTCCAACAGTGTGGTATTATTTGTTTTTCTAGATTTTGGAACTGTTCCAACAGTGTGGTATTATTTGTTTTTCTAGATTGAGGAACTGTTCCAACAGTGTGGTATTTTTTGTTTTTCTAGATTTTGAAACTGTTCCAACAGTGTGGTATTATTTGTTTTTCTAGATTTTGGAACTGTTCTAACAGTGTGGTATTATTTGTTTTTCTAGATTTTGGAACTGTTTCAATAGTGTGGCCTTATTTGTTCTCCTAGATTTTGGAACTGTTCCAACAGTGTGGTATTATTTGTTTTCCTAGATTCTAGAACTGTTCCAACAATGTGGTATTATTTGTTTTTCTAGATTTTGGAACTGTTCCAACAATGTGGTATTATTTGTTTTTCTAGATTTTGGAACTGTTCTAACAGTGTGGTATTATTTGTTTTTTCTAGATTTTGGAACTGTTCCAACAGTGTGGTAATATTTTGTTTTTCTAGATTTTGGAACTGTTCCTACAGTGTGGTATTATTTGTTTTTCTAGATTTTGGAACTGTTCCAACAGTGTGGTATTATTTGTTTTTCTAGATTTTGGAACTGTTCCAACAGTGTGGTATTATTTGTTTTTCTAGATTGAGGAACTGTTCCAACAGTGTGGTATTTTTTGTTTTTCTAGATTTTGAAACTGTTCCAACAGTGTGGTATTATTTGTTTTTCTAGATTTTGGAACTGTTCTAACAGTGTGGTATTATTTGTTTTTCTAGATTTTGGAACTGTTTCAATAGTGTGGCCTTATTTGTTCTCCTAGATTTTGGAACTGTTCCAACAGTGTGGTATTATTTGTTTTCCTAGATTTTAGAACTGTTCCAACAGTGTGGTATTATTAGTTTTTCTAGATTTTAGAACTGTTTCAACAGTGTGGTATTATTTGTTTTTCTAGATTTTGGAACTGTTCCAACAGTGTGGTATTATTTGTTTTTCTAGATTTTGGAACTGTTCCAACAATGTGGTATTATTTGTTTTTCTAGAATTTTGAACTGTTCCAACAGTGTGGTATTATTTGTTTTCCTAGATTCTAGAACTGTTCCAACAATGTGGTATTATTTGTTTTTCTAGATTTTAGAACTGTTCCAACAATGTGGTATTATTTGTTTTTCTAGATTTTGGAACTGTTCCACCAGTGTGGTATTATTTGTTTTTCTAGATTTTCGAACTGTTCCAACAGTGTGGTATTATTAGTTTTTCTAGATTTTAGAACTGTTCCAACAGTGTGGTATTATTTGTTTTTCTAGATTTTGGAACTGTTCCAACAGTGTGGTATTATTTGTTTTTCTAGATTTTGGAACTGTTCCAACAATGTGGTATTATTTGTTTTTCTAGAATTTTGAACTGTTCCAACAGTGTGGTATTATTTGTTTTCCTAGATTCTAGAACTGTTCCAAGAATGTGGTATTATTTGTTTTTCCAGATTTTAGAACTGTTCCAACAGTGTGGTATTATTTGTTTTTCTAGATTTTGGAACTGTTCGAACAATGTGGTATTATTTGTTTTTCTAGATTTTGGAACTGTTCCAACAGTGTTGTATTATTTGTTTTTCTAGATTTTGGAACTGTTCCAACAATGTGGTATTATTTGTTTTTCTAGATTTTGGAACTGTTCCAACAGTGTGGTATTATTAGCTTTTCAAGATTTTGTAGCTGTTCCAACAGTGTGGTATTATTTGTTTTTCTAGGTTTTGGAGCTGTTCCAACAATGTGGTATTATTTGTTTTTCTAGATTTTGGAACTGTTCCAACAGTGTGGTATTATTTGTTTTCCTAGATTTTGGAACTGTTCCAACAGTGTGGTATTATTTGTTTTTCTAGATTTTGGAACTGTTCCAACAGTGTGGTATTATCTGTTTTTCTAGATTTTGGAACTGTTCCAACAATATGGTATTATTTGTTTTTCTAGATTTTGGAAATGTTCCAACAATGTGGTATTATTTGTTTTTCTAAATTTTGGAACTGTTCCAACAGTGTGGTATTATTTGTTTTTCTAGATTTTGGAATTGTTCCAACAGTGTGGTATTATTTGTTTTTCTAGATTTTGGAACTGTTCCAACAGTGTGGTATTATTTTTTTTCTAGATTTTGGAACTGTTCCAACAGTGTGGTATTATTTGTTTTCCTAGATTTAGGAACTGCTCTACCAGTGTGGTATCATTTGTTTTTTTTAATTTTGGAACTGTTCCAACAGTGTGGTATTGTTTGTTTTTCTAGATTTTGGAACTGTTCCAACAGTGTGGTATTATTTGTTTTTCTAGATTGAGGAACTGTTCCAACAGTGTGGTATTTTTTGTTTTTCTAGATTTTGAAACTGTTCCAACAGTGTGGTATTATTTGTTTTTCTAGATTTTGGAACTGTTCCAACAATGTGGTATTATTTGTTTTTCTAGATTTTAGAACTGTTCCAACAGTGTGGTAGTATTTGTTTTTCTAGATTGAGGAACTGTTCCAACAGTGTGGTATTATTTGTTTTTCTACATTTTGGAACTGTTCCAACAGTGTGGTATTTTGCTTTTTCATCTTTTGGAAGATTCCATAGGGTACTAATTCTATTAATTGAATAAGCATTTTTTCCTTATTTCCCTGAAGTTCTTTCAATCGTACGTCTTTATGATAAAAATCAAGACTTGTTAGTAATATAAAGTTGACCAACCTGATCTGTTTTTTTAATTACTCCTAAGGTCACGGGGTCACACGTGCTAAAGTATGAATACATTGTCACACCCACCAGACAGACTAAGGTAAGTACACAACACATCCCAGGTAAATTGATCCATATGGCTCTGAAATACAAAGACGAAACACTTAAAAATTCATTGACATATAGTAAAAATACAACAAGAATCTAAAATATAAGAAGAATTTGAAGATACCAAAGGGGTTATCAGAATCCGTAAAACAAAGAAGAACAGAGAATACAATATAATTCAGTTGTATCAATATTGTATTTAATCTGATAAACGAGAAATCAATCTTCACAAAAATAATACCACGCTATCCCAACAAATAATGAATTTTATTGATACTAAATATCAGCAAAGCATCAATTTACATAAGTAGTTTGAGAGCTCTATTCTAAATAAATAACAATGATACACGTACATCTATATATATAAATAAGCATATTTGGCTTTCAAATATGTTGGTTGTGGACGTACCTGATGAAGGTTATTCCAGAAACGCGTCGTTTGCACTAATTTTGATATCTACGTTTTTATTAGGGATTTAATCACATTCACACCTTGAAAACGAATGCCCATTTTACTAATTGAAAAACAATACAGCTACAATGTATTAATATAAAGTAGCAGGAAAGAAATCATTATTTTGAAAATACATTCAGCTTTTAGATATCGCTACTTACATTCTGGCTTTCTTCAATGAAGGTAATGACAAGGCACGCTGAACTTGAGCTTGGTTTATACCGTATACTGCTGTCCAAAAGAGGCCACCGCCCACGATAATATTCCAAAATGTATGTCTGACTGTAGGGTCAAAGTCCATACTAGAAAAAAAAAACATGTGAATCTAGAATTGATACCGAGGATACATTACAATGTTTTGACATTGCTACAAAATCAAAGGGAAACAACACACAATACAGTACATATCTTGATAAAAACCTTAACTATGATTTCCACTTAAAACGTTGCAATGGTATTTTCCACGATTTTGTTGGTTATTACGAGGCTGTCATGCCTTAGCTAGTTGTAGATGCATTGTCTGTTATTAATAAGATCCTGTATATCCTTGTTTTGAATTGTCAATTTATAGTGTAGTGACTTTAGAGATATCGGACATCTTGTCTAGTTTCACGAATGAGAGAGGCTCTGAATTATTATATTCTTGAACATCTGTCAGTTCTTACTCTATTATCATGTAACTCTTCCTTTATCACGATATTGAAAAATAGATATAGTTGCTGGATGCACCATACAGTTCCCCTTCCACACAAATGATTTAATTTTGCTAAAGAAACTTACATTAGAAATTTTATTCTGTCATTTTGATATGCCACATCCCATGCTACATCTATGCCACCCAGTTTCATACTCCCGGAGATCAGTAATGTTAACATTCCAGCGAACATGACTACCATCTGGAAGGAATCTGTCCATACTACAGCCTTCATACCACCCTGTATGTCACAATGATAAACAATAACAAGAAATCATACCACCCTATATGTCACAATGATAAACAATAACAAGAAATCATACCACCCTGTATGTCACAATGATAAACAATAACAAGAAATCATACCATGTACCGACACACAATATCTTGAGTTTAAGCGATAAAATAAAACATTCTGGTCCAGAGACCGGTACCCTATGGGCTTCTTGTCAAATGTCAGTTGGAATAAAATACTAAAACATTTTCCAATCCTTTGAAGTTGAGCGTATGTGATGTAGGAACTTCCAGGAACGCGTTGTACGCGGTAAATTAGATATCTACATTAAAGTTCATAACTGACGAATTTGCTTAATGCCATCCATGTAAACCTCGTGTTGACCAATCTGAAATTGCATAAAATGTACATACTGATCATACTGCCACTACAGACCCCCCATAGACTGATTCCTGTTACTGTAAAATGTACTTACCAAGGTTGTATAAAATGTACATACTGATCCTACTGCCACTACAGACCCCCATAGACTGATTCCAGTTACTGTAAAATGTACTTACCAAGGTTGTATAAAATGTACATACTGATCCTACTGCCACTACAGAACCCCCATAGACTGATTCCAGTTACTGTAAAATGTACTTACCAAGGTTGTATAAAATGTACATACTGATCCTACTGCCATTACAGACCCCCAATAGACTGATTCCTGTTACTGTAAAATGTACTTACCAAGGTTGTATAAAATGTACATACTGATCCTACTGCCACTACAGACCCCCCATAGACTGATTCCAATTACTGTAAAATGTACTTACCAAGTTTGTATAAAATGTACATACTGATCCTACTGCCACTACAGACCACCCATAGACTGATTCAAGTTACTGTAAAATGTACTTTCCAAGGTTGTATAAAATGTACATACTGATCCTACTGCCACTACAGACCCCCATAGACTGATTCCAATTACTGTAAAATGTACTTACCAAGGTTGTACAAAATGTACATACTGATCCTACTGCCACTACAGACCCCATAGACTGATTCCTGTTACTGTAAAATGTACTTATCAAGGTTGTATAAAATGTACATACTGATCCTACTGCCACTACAGACCCCCCATAGACTGATTCCTGTTACTGTAAAATGTACTTACCAAGGTTGTATAAAATGTACATACTGATCCTACTGCCACAACAGACCCCCCATAGACTGATTCCTGTTACTGTAAAATGTACTTACCAAGGTTGTATAAAATGTACATACTGATCCTACTGCCACTACAGAACCCCCATAGACTGATTCCTGTTACTGTAAAATGTACTTACCAAGGTTGTATACAATGTACATACTGATCCTACTGCCACAACACACCGCCCATAGACTGATTCAAGTTACTGTAAAATGTACCTACCAAGGTTGTATAAAATGTACATACTGATCCTACTGCCACTACAGAACCCCCATAGACTGATTCCTGTTACTGTAAAATGTACTTACCAAGGTTGTATAAAATGTACATACTGATCCTACTGCCATTACAGACCCCCCATAGACTTATTCCTGTTACTGTAAAATGTACTTACCAAGGTTGTATAAAATGTACATACTGATCCTACTGCCACCACAGACCCCCATAGACTTATTCCTGTTACTGTAAAATGTACTTACCAAGGTTGTATAAAATGTACATACTGATCCTACTGCCATTACAGACCCCCCATAGACTGATTCAAGTTACTGTAAAATGTACTTACCAAGGTTGTATAAAATGTACATACTGATCCTACTGCCACTACAGACCCCCCATAGACTGATTCCTGTTACTGTAAAATGTACTTACCAAGGTTGTATAAAATGTACATACTGATCCTACTGTCACTACAGACCCCCAATAGACTGATTCAAGTTACTGTAAAATGTACTTACCAAGGTTGTATAAAATGTACATACTGATCCTACTGCCACTACAGACCCCCCATAGACTGATTCCTGTTACTGTAAAATGTACTTACCAAGGTTGTATAAAATGTACATACTGATCCTACTGCCATTACAGAACCCCCATAGACTGATTCCAGTTACTGTAAAATGTACTTACCAAGGTTGTATAAAATGTACATACTGATCCTACTGCCACTACAGACCCCCCATAGACTGATTCAAGTTACTGTAAAATGTACTTACCAAGGTTGCATAAAATGTACATACTGATCCTACTGTCACTACAGACCCCCAATAGACTGATTCCTGTTACTGTAAAATGTACTTACCAAGGTTGTATAAAATGTACATACTGATCCTACTGCCACTACAGACCCCCATAGACTGATTCAAGTTACTGTAAAATGTACTTACCAAGGTTGTATAAAATGTACATACTGATCCTACTGCCATTACAGACCCCCCATAGACTGATTCAAGTTACTGTAAAATGTACTTACCAAGGTTGTATAAAATGTACATACTGATCCTACTGCCACTACAGACCCCCCATAGACTGATTCCAGTTACTGTAAAATGTACTTACCAAGGTTGTATAAAATGTACATACTGATCCTACTGCCACTACAGACCCCCATAGACTGATTCCTGTTACTGTAAAATGTACTTACCAAGGTTGTATAAAATGTACATACTGATCCTACTGCCACTACAGATCCCCCATAGACTGATTCCAGTTACTGTAAAATGTACTTACCAAGGTTGCATAAAATGTACATACTGATCCTACTGCCACTACAGACCCCCATAGACTGATTCCTGTTACTGTAAAATGTACTTACCAAGGTTGTATAAAATGTACATACTGATCCTACTGCCACTACAGACCCCCCATAGACTGATTCCAGTTACTGTAAAATGTACTTACCAAGGTTGCATAAAATGTACATACTGATCCTACTGCCACTACAGAACCCCCATAGACTGATTCAAGTTACTGTAAAATGTACTTTCCAAGGTTATATAAAATGTACATACTGATCCTACTGCCACTACAGACCCCCCATAGACTGATTCATGTTACTATAAAATGTACTTACCAAGGTTATATAAAATGTACATACTGATCCTACTGCCACTACAGACCCCCATAGACTGATTCCAGTTACTGTAAAATGTACTTACCAAGGTTGTATAAAATGTACATACTGATCCTACTGCCACTACAGACCCCCATAGCCTGATTCCAGTTACTGTAAAATGTACTTACCAAGGTTATATAAAATGTACATACTAATCCTACTGCCACTACAGACCCCCCATAGACTGATTCCTGTTACTGTAAAATGTACTTACCAAGGTTGTATAAAATGTACATACTGATCCTACTGCCACTACAGACCCCCCATAGACTGATTCCTGTTACTGTAAAATGTACTTTCCAAGGTTATATAAAATGTACATACTGATCCTACTGCCACTACAGACCCCCATAGACTGATTCCTGTTACTGTAAAATGTACTTACCAAGGTTGTATAAAATGTACATACTGATCTTACTGCCACTACAGACCCCCCATAGACTGATTCCAGTTACTGTAAAATGTACTTACCAAGGTTGTATAAAATGTACATACTGATCCTACTGCCACTACAGACCCCCATAGACTGATTCAAGTTACTGTAAAATGTACTTACCAAGGTTGTATAAAATGTACATACTGATCCTACTGCCACTACAGACCCCCATAGACTGATTCAAGTTACTGTAAAATGTACTTACCAAGGTTGTATAAAATGTACATACTGATCCTACTGCCACTACAGACCCCCCATAGACTGATTCCTGTTACTGTCAAATGTACTTACCAAGGTTGTATAAAATGTACATACTGATCCTACTGCCATTACAGACCCCCAATAGACTGATTCAAGTTACTGTAAAATGTACTTACCAAGGTTGTATAAAATGTACATACTGATCCTACTGGCACTACAGACCCCCCATAGACTGATTCCAGTTACTGTAAAATGTACTTTCCAAGGTTGTATAAAATGTACATACTGATCCTACTGCCACTACAGACCCCCCATAGACTGATTCCAGTTACTGTAAAATGTACTTACCAAGGTTGTATAAAATGTACATACTGATCCTACTGCCACTACAGACCCCCATAGACTGATTCCTGTTACTGTAAAATGTACTTACCAAGGTTGTATAAAATGTATATACTGATCCTACTGCCACTACAGACCCCCCATAGACTGATTCCTGTTACTGTAAAATGTACTTACTAAGGTTGAATAAAATGTACATACTGATCCTACTGCCAATACAGACCCCCCATAGACTGATTCAAGTTACTGTAAAATGTACTTACCAAGGTTGTATAAAATATACATACTGATCCTACTGCCACTACAGACCCCCATAGACTGATTCCAGTTACTGTAAAATGTACTTACCAAGGTTGTATAAAATGTACATACTGATCCTACTGCCACTACAGACCCCCATAGACTGATTCCAGTTACTGTAAAATGTACTTACCAAGGTTGTATAAAATGTACATACTGATCCTACTGCCACTACAGACCCCCAATAGACTGATTCCTGTTACTGTAAAATGTACTTACCAAGGTTGTATAAAATGTACATACTGATCTTACTGCAACTACAGACCCCCCATAGACTGATTCCTGTTACTGTAAAATGTACTTACCAAGGTTGTATAAAATGTACATACTGATCCTACTGCCACTACAGACCCCCCATAGACTGATTCCAGTTACTGTAAAATGTACTTACCAAGGTTGTATAAAATGTACATACTGATCCTACTGCCACTACAGACCCCCCATAGACTGATTCCAGTTACTGTAAAATGTACTTACCAAGGTTGTATAAAATGTACATACTGATCCTACTGCCACTACAGACCCCCATAGACTGATTCCAGTTACTGTAAAATGTACTTACCAAGGTTGTATAAAATGTACATACTGATCCTACTGCCACTACAGACCCCCCATAGACTGATTCCAGTTACTGTAAAATGTACTTACCAAGGTTGTATAAAATGTACATACTGATCATACTGCCACTACAGACCCCCATAGACTGATTCCTGTTACTGTAAAATGTACTTACCAAGGTTGTATAAAATGTACATACTGATCCTACTGCCACTACAGACCCCCCATAGACTGATTCAAGTTACTGTAAAATGTACTTACCAAGGTTGTATAAAATGTACATACTGATCCTACTGCCACTACAGACCCCCCATAGACTGATTCCTGTTACTGTAAAATGTACTTACCAAGGTTGTATAAAATGTACATACTGATCCTACTACCACTACAGACCCCCATAGACTGATTCCAGTTACTGTAAAATATACTTACCAAGGTTGTATAAAATGTACATACTGATCCTACTGCCACTACAGACCCCCATAGACTGATTCCAGTTACTGTAAAATGTACTTACCAAGGTTGTATAAAATGTACATACTGATCCTACTACCACTACAGACCCCCATAGACTGATTCCAGTTACTGTAAAATATACTTACCAAGGTTGTATAAAATGTACATACTGATCCTACTGCCACTACAGACCCCCATAGACTGATTCCAGTTACTGTAAAATGTACTTACCAAGGTTGTATAAAATGTACATACTGATCCTACTGCCACTACAGACCCCCATAGACTGATTCCAGTTACTGTAAAATGTACTTACCAAGGTTGTATAAAATGTACATACTGATCCTACTGCCACTACAGACCCCCCATAGACTGATTCAAGTTACTGTAAAATGTACTTACCAAGGTTGTATAAAATGTACATACTGATCCTACTGCCACTACAGACCCCCCATAGACTGATTCCTGTTACTGTAAAATGTACTTTCCAAGGTTATATAAAATGTACATACTGATCCTACTGCCACTACAGACCCCCATAGACTGATTCCTGTTACTGTAAAATGTACTTACCAAGGTTGTATAAAATGTACATACTGATCTTACTGCCACTACAGACCCCCCATAGACTGATTCCAGTTACTGTAAAATGTACTTACCAAGGTTGTATAAAATGTACATACTGATCCTACTGCCACTACAGACCCCCATAGACTGATTCAAGTTACTGTAAAATGTACTTACCAAGGTTGTATAAAATGTACATACTGATCCTACTGCCACTACAGACCCCCATAGACTGATTCAAGTTACTGTAAAATGTACTTACCAAGGTTGTATAAAATGTACATACTGATCCTACTGCCACTACAGACCCCCCATAGACTGATTCCTGTTACTGTCAAATGTACTTACCAAGGTTGTATAAAATGTACATACTGATCCTACTGCCATTACAGACCCCCAATAGACTGATTCAAGTTACTGTAAAATGTACTTACCAAGGTTGTATAAAATGTACATACTGATCCTACTGGCACTACAGACCCCCCATAGACTGATTCCAGTTACTGTAAAATGTACTTTCCAAGGTTGTATAAAATGTACATACTGATCCTACTGCCACTACAGACCCCCCATAGACTGATTCCAGTTACTGTAAAATGTACTTACCAAGGTTGTATAAAATGTACATACTGATCCTACTGCCACTACAGACCCCCATAGACTGATTCCTGTTACTGTAAAATGTACTTACCAAGGTTGTATAAAATGTATATACTGATCCTACTGCCACTACAGACCCCCCATAGACTGATTCCTGTTACTGTAAAATGTACTTACTAAGGTTGAATAAAATGTACATACTGATCCTACTGCCAATACAGACCCCCCATAGACTGATTCAAGTTACTGTAAAATGTACTTACCAAGGTTGTATAAAATATACATACTGATCCTACTGCCACTACAGACCCCCATAGACTGATTCCAGTTACTGTAAAATGTACTTACCAAGGTTGTATAAAATGTACATACTGATCCTACTGCCACTACAGACCCCCATAGACTGATTCCAGTTACTGTAAAATGTACTTACCAAGGTTGTATAAAATGTACATACTGATCCTACTGCCACTACAGACCCCCAATAGACTGATTCCTGTTACTGTAAAATGTACTTACCAAGGTTGTATAAAATGTACATACTGATCTTACTGCAACTACAGACCCCCCATAGACTGATTCCTGTTACTGTAAAATGTACTTACCAAGGTTGTATAAAATGTACATACTGATCCTACTGCCACTACAGACCCCCCATAGACTGATTCCAGTTACTGTAAAATGTACTTACCAAGGTTGTATAAAATGTACATACTGATCCTACTGCCACTACAGACCCCCCATAGACTGATTCCAGTTACTGTAAAATGTACTTACCAAGGTTGTATAAAATGTACATACTGATCCTACTGCCACTACAGACCCCCATAGACTGATTCCAGTTACTGTAAAATGTACTTACCAAGGTTGTATAAAATGTACATACTGATCCTACTGCCACTACAGACCCCCCATAGACTGATTCCAGTTACTGTAAAATGTACTTACCAAGGTTGTATAAAATGTACATACTGATCATACTGCCACTACAGACCCCCATAGACTGATTCCTGTTACTGTAAAATGTACTTACCAAGGTTGTATAAAATGTACATACTGATCCTACTGCCACTACAGACCCCCCATAGACTGATTCAAGTTACTGTAAAATGTACTTACCAAGGTTGTATAAAATGTACATACTGATCCTACTGCCACTACAGACCCCCCATAGACTGATTCCTGTTACTGTAAAATGTACTTACCAAGGTTGTATAAAATGTACATACTGATCCTACTACCACTACAGACCCCCATAGACTGATTCCAGTTACTGTAAAATATACTTACCAAGGTTGTATAAAATGTACATACTGATCCTACTGCCACTACAGACCCCCATAGACTGATTCCAGTTACTGTAAAATGTACTTACCAAGGTTGTATAAAATGTACATACTGATCCTACTACCACTACAGACCCCCATAGACTGATTCCAGTTACTGTAAAATATACTTACCAAGGTTGTATAAAATGTACATACTGATCCTACTGCCACTACAGACCCCCATAGACTGATTCCAGTTACTGTAAAATGTACTTACCAAGGTTGTATAAAATGTACATACTGATCCTACTGCCACTACAGACCCCCATAGACTGATTCCAGTTACTGTAAAATGTACTTACCAAGGTTGTATAAAATGTACATACTGATCCTACTGCCACTACAGACCCCCCATAGACTGATTCAAGTTACTGTAAAATGTACTTACCAAGGTTGTATAAAATGTACATACTGATCCTACTGCCACTACAGACCCCCCATAGACTGATTCCAGTTACTGTAAAATGTACTTACCAAGGTTGTATAAAATGTACATACTGATCCTACTGCCACTACAGACCCCCCATAGACTGATTCCAGTTACTGTAAAATGTACTTACCAAGGTTGTATAAAATGTACATACTGATCCTACTGCCACTACAGACCCCCATAGACTGATTCCTGTTACTGTAAAATGTACTTACCAAGGTTGTATAAAATGTACATACTGATACTACTGCCACTATAGACCCCCCATAGACTGATTCCAGTTACTGTAAAATGTACTTACC
The DNA here is from genome assembly GCA_963383655.1 of Bathymodiolus septemdierum. Lineage (NCBI taxonomy): Eukaryota > Metazoa > Mollusca > Bivalvia > Mytilida > Modiolidae > Bathymodiolus > Bathymodiolus septemdierum. The sequence continues at coordinate 95,421,629 of OY726522.1, read as the reverse complement.
AAGGTTGTATAAAATGTACATACTGATCCTACTGCCACTACAGACCCCCCATAGACTAATTCAAGTTACTGTAAAATGTACTTACCAAGGATGTATAAAATGTACATGCTGATCCTACTGCCACTACAGACCCCCCATAGACTGATTCCAGTTACTGTAAAATGTACTTACCAAGGTTGTATAAAATGTACATACTGATCATACTGCCACTACAGACCCCCATAGACTGATTCAAGTTACTGTAAAATGTACTTACCAAGGTTGTATAAAATGTACATACTGATCCTACTGCCACTACAGACCCCCCCCATAGACTGATTCAAGTTACTGTAAAATGTACTTACCAAGGTTGTATAAAATGTACATACTGATCCTACTGCCACTACAGACCCCCATAGACTGATTCCTGTTACTGTAAAATGTACTTACCAAGGTTGTATAAAATGTACATACTGATCCTACTGCCACTACAGACCCCCCATAGACTGATTCCAGTTACTGTAAAATGTACTTACCAAGGTTGCATAAAATGTACATACTGATCCTACTGCCACTACAGACCCCCATAGACTGATTCCTGTTACTGTAAAATGTACTTACCAAGGTTGTATAAAATGTACATACTGATCCTACTGCCACTACAGACCCCCCATAGACTGATTCCAGTTACTGTAAAATGTACTTACCAAGGTTGCATAAAATGTACATACTGATCCTACTGCCACTACAGAACCCCCATAGACTGATTCAAGTTACTGTAAAATGTACTTTCCAAGGTTATATAAAATGTACATACTGATCCTACTGCCACTACAGACCCCCCATAGACTGATTCCTGTTACTGTAAAATGTACTTACCAAGGTTGTATAAAATGTACATACTGATCCTACTGCCACTACAGACCCCCCATAGACTGATTCATGTTACTGTAAAATGTACTTACCAAGGTTATATAAAATGTACATACTGATCCTACTGCCACTACAGACCCCCATAGACTGATTCCAGTTACTGTAAAATGTACTTACCAAGGTTGTATAAAATGTACATACTGATCCTACTGCCACTACAGACCCCCATAGCCTGATTCCAGTTACTGTAAAATGTACTTACCAAGGTTATATAAAATGTACATACTGATCCTACTGCCACTACAGACCCCCCATAGACTGATTCCTGTTACTGTAAAATGTACTTACCAAGGTTGTATAAAATGTACATACTGATCCTACTGCCACTACAGACCCCCCATAGACTGATTCCTGTTACTGTAAAATGTACTTTCCAAGGTTATATAAAATGTACATACTGATCCTACTGCCACTACAGACCCCCATAGACTGATTCCTGTTACTGTAAAATGTACTTACCAAGGTTGTATAAAATGTACATACTGATCTTACTGCCACTACAGACCCCCCATAGACTGATTCCAGTTACTGTAAAATGTACTTACCAAGGTTGTATAAAATGTACATACTGATCCTACTGCCACTACAGACCCCCATAGACTGATTCAAGTTACTGTAAAATGTACTTACCAAGGTTGTATAAAATGTACATACTGATCCTACTGCCACTACAGACCCCCATAGACTGATTCAAGTTACTGTAAAATGTACTTACCAAGGTTGTATAAAATGTACATACTGATCCTACTGCCACTACAGACCCCCCATAGACTGATTCCTGTTACTGTCAAATGTACTTACCAAGGTTGTATAAAATGTACATACTGATCCTACTGCCATTACAGACCCCCAATAGACTGATTCAAGTTACTGTAAAATGTACTTACCAAGGTTGTATAAAATGTACATACTGATCCTACTGGCACTACAGACCCCCCATAGACTGATTCCAGTTACTGTAAAATGTACTTTCCAAGGTTGTATAAAATGTACATACTGATCCTACTGCCACTACAGACCCCCCATAGACTGATTCCAGTTACTGTAAAATGTACTTACCAAGGTTGTATAAAATGTACATACTGATCCTACTGCCACTACAGACCCCCATAGACTGATTCCTGTTACTGTAAAATGTACTTACCAAGGTTGTATAAAATGTATATACTGATCCTACTGCCACTACAGACCCCCCATAGACTGATTCCTGTTACTGTAAAATGTACTTACTAAGGTTGAATAAAATGTACATACTGATCCTACTGCCAATACAGACCCCCCATAGACTGATTCAAGTTACTGTAAAATGTACTTACCAAGGTTGTATAAAATATACATACTGATCCTACTGCCACTACAGACCCCCATAGACTGATTCCAGTTACTGTAAAATGTACTTACCAAGGTTGTATAAAATGTACATACTGATCCTACTGCCACTACAGACCCCCATAGACTGATTCCAGTTACTGTAAAATGTACTTACCAAAGTTGTATAAAATGTACATACTGATCCTACTGCCACTACAGACCCCCAATAGACTGATTCCTGTTACTGTAAAATGTACTTACCAAGGTTGTATAAAATGTACATACTGATCTTACTGCAACTACAGACCCCCCATAGACTGATTCCTGTTACTGTAAAATGTACTTACCAAGGTTGTATAAAATGTACATACTGATCCTACTGCCACTACAGACCCCCCATAGACTGATTCCAGTTACTGTAAAATGTACTTACCAAGGTTGTATAAAATGTACATACTGATCCTACTGCCACTACAGACCCCCCATAGACTGATTCCAGTTACTGTAAAATGTACTTACCAAGGTTGTATAAAATGTACATACTGATCCTACTGCCACTACAGACCCCCATAGACTGATTCCAGTTACTGTAAAATGTACTTACCAAGGTTGTATAAAATGTACATACTGATCCTACTGCCACTACAGACCCCCCATAGACTGATTCCAGTTACTGTAAAATGTACTTACCAAGGTTGTATAAAATGTACATACTGATCATACTGCCACTACAGACCCCCATAGACTGATTCCTGTTACTGTAAAATGTACTTACCAAGGTTGTATAAAATGTACATACTGATCCTACTGCCACTACAGACCCCCCATAGACTGATTCAAGTTACTGTAAAATGTACTTACCAAGGTTGTATAAAATGTACATACTGATCCTACTGCCACTACAGACCCCCCATAGACTGATTCCTGTTACTGTAAAATGTACTTACCAAGGTTGTATAAAATGTACATACTGATCCTACTACCACTACAGACCCCCATAGACTGATTCCAGTTACTGTAAAATATACTTACCAAGGTTGTATAAAATGTACATACTGATCCTACTGCCACTACAGACCCCCATAGACTGATTCCAGTTACTGTAAAATGTACTTACCAAGGTTGTATAAAATGTACATACTGATCCTACTGCCACTACAGACCCCCATAGCCTGATTCCAGTTACTGTAAAATGTACTTACCAAGGTTATATAAAATGTACATACTGATCCTACTGCCACTACAGACCCCCCATAGACTGATTCCTGTTACTGTAAAATGTACTTACCAAGGTTGTATAAAATGTACATACTGATCCTACTGCCACTACAGACCCCCCATAGACTGATTCCTGTTACTGTAAAATGTACTTTCCAAGGTTATATAAAATGTACATACTGATCCTACTGCCACTACAGACCCCCATAGACTGATTCCTGTTACTGTAAAATGTACTTACCAAGGTTGTATAAAATGTACATACTGATCTTACTGCCACTACAGACCCCCCATAGACTGATTCCAGTTACTGTAAAATGTACTTACCAAGGTTGTATAAAATGTACATACTGATCCTACTGCCACTACAGACCCCCATAGACTGATTCAAGTTACTGTAAAATGTACTTACCAAGGTTGTATAAAATGTACATACTGATCCTACTGCCACTACAGACCCCCATAGACTGATTCAAGTTACTGTAAAATGTACTTACCAAGGTTGTATAAAATGTACATACTGATCCTACTGCCACTACAGACCCCCCATAGACTGATTCCTGTTACTGTCAAATGTACTTACCAAGGTTGTATAAAATGTACATACTGATCCTACTGCCATTACAGACCCCCAATAGACTGATTCAAGTTACTGTAAAATGTACTTACCAAGGTTGTATAAAATGTACATACTGATCCTACTGGCACTACAGACCCCCCATAGACTGATTCCAGTTACTGTAAAATGTACTTTCCAAGGTTGTATAAAATGTACATACTGATCCTACTGCCACTACAGACCCCCCATAGACTGATTCCAGTTACTGTAAAATGTACTTACCAAGGTTGTATAAAATGTACATACTGATCCTACTGCCACTACAGACCCCCATAGACTGATTCCTGTTACTGTAAAATGTACTTACCAAGGTTGTATAAAATGTATATACTGATCCTACTGCCACTACAGACCCCCCATAGACTGATTCCTGTTACTGTAAAATGTACTTACTAAGGTTGAATAAAATGTACATACTGATCCTACTGCCAATACAGACCCCCCATAGACTGATTCAAGTTACTGTAAAATGTACTTACCAAGGTTGTATAAAATATACATACTGATCCTACTGCCACTACAGACCCCCATAGACTGATTCCAGTTACTGTAAAATGTACTTACCAAGGTTGTATAAAATGTACATACTGATCCTACTGCCACTACAGACCCCCATAGACTGATTCCAGTTACTGTAAAATGTACTTACCAAAGTTGTATAAAATGTACATACTGATCCTACTGCCACTACAGACCCCCAATAGACTGATTCCTGTTACTGTAAAATGTACTTACCAAGGTTGTATAAAATGTACATACTGATCTTACTGCAACTACAGACCCCCCATAGACTGATTCCTGTTACTGTAAAATGTACTTACCAAGGTTGTATAAAATGTACATACTGATCCTACTGCCACTACAGACCCCCCATAGACTGATTCCAGTTACTGTAAAATGTACTTACCAAGGTTGTATAAAATGTACATACTGATCCTACTGCCACTACAGACCCCCCATAGACTGATTCCAGTTACTGTAAAATGTACTTACCAAGGTTGTATAAAATGTACATACTGATCCTACTGCCACTACAGACCCCCATAGACTGATTCCAGTTACTGTAAAATGTACTTACCAAGGTTGTATAAAATGTACATACTGATCCTACTGCCACTACAGACCCCCCATAGACTGATTCCAGTTACTGTAAAATGTACTTACCAAGGTTGTATAAAATGTACATACTGATCATACTGCCACTACAGACCCCCATAGACTGATTCCTGTTACTGTAAAATGTACTTACCAAGGTTGTATAAAATGTACATACTGATCCTACTGCCACTACAGACCCCCCATAGACTGATTCAAGTTACTGTAAAATGTACTTACCAAGGTTGTATAAAATGTACATACTGATCCTACTGCCACTACAGACCCCCCATAGACTGATTCCTGTTACTGTAAAATGTACTTACCAAGGTTGTATAAAATGTACATACTGATCCTACTACCACTACAGACCCCCATAGACTGATTCCAGTTACTGTAAAATATACTTACCAAGGTTGTATAAAATGTACATACTGATCCTACTGCCACTACAGACCCCCATAGACTGATTCCAGTTACTGTAAAATGTACTTACCAAGGTTGTATAAAATGTACATACTGATCCTACTACCACTACAGACCCCCATAGACTGATTCCAGTTACTGTAAAATATACTTACCAAGGTTGTATAAAATGTACATACTGATCCTACTGCCACTACAGACCCCCATAGACTGATTCCAGTTACTGTAAAATGTACTTACCAAGGTTGTATAAAATGTACATACTGATCCTACTGCCACTACAGACCCCCATAGACTGATTCCAGTTACTGTAAAATGTACTTACCAAGGTTGTATAAAATGTACATACTGATCCTACTGCCACTACAGACCCCCCATAGACTGATTCAAGTTACTGTAAAATGTACTTACCAAGGTTGTATAAAATGTACATACTGATCCTACTGCCACTACAGACCCCCCATAGACTGATTCCAGTTACTGTAAAATGTACTTACCAAGGTTGTATAAAATGTACATACTGATCCTACTGCCACTACAGACCCCCCATAGACTGATTCCAGTTACTGTAAAATGTACTTACCAAGGTTGTATAAAATGTACATACTGATCCTACTGCCACTACAGACCCCCATAGACTGATTCCTGTTACTGTAAAATGTACTTACCAAGGTTGTATAAAATGTACATACTGATCCTACTGCCACTATAGACCCCCCATAGACTGATTCCAGTTACTGTAAAATGTACTTACCAAGGTTGTATAAAATGTACATACTGATCCTACTGCCACTACAGACCCCCCATAGACTAATTCAAGTTACTGTAAAATGTACTTACCAAGGATGTATAAAATGTACATGCTGATCCTACTGCCACTACAGACCCCCCATAGACTGATTCCAGTTACTGTAAAATGTACTTACCAAGGTTGTATAAAATGTACATACTGATCATACTGCCACTACAGACCCCCATAGACTGATTCAAGTTACTGTAAAATGTACTTACCAAGGTTGTATAAAATGTACATACTGATCCTACTGCCACTACAGACCCCCCCATAGACTGATTCAAGTTACTGTAAAATGTACTTACCAAGGTTGTATAAAATGTACATACTTATCCTACTGCCACTACAGACCCCCATAGACTGATTCAAGTTACTGTAAAATGTACTTACCAAGGTTGTATAAAATGTATATACTGATCCTACTGCCACTACAGAACCCCCATAGACTGATTCCAGTTACTGTAAAATATACTTACCAAGGTTGTATAAAATGTACATACTGATCCTACTGCCACTACAGACCCCCATAGACTGATTCCTGTTACTGTAAAATGTACTTACCAAGGTTGTATAAAATGTACATACTGATCCTACGGCCACTACAGACCCCCCATAGACTGATTCCAGTTACTGTAAAATGTACTTACCAAGGTTGTATAAAATGTACATAGTGATCCTACTGCCACTACAGACCTCCATAGACTGATTCCAGTTACTGTAAAATGTACTTACCAAGGTTGTATAAAATGTACATACTGATCATACTGCCACTACAGACCCCCATAGACTGATTCCTGTTACTGTAAAATGTACTTACCAAGGTTGTATAAAATGTACATACTGATCATACTGCCACTACAGACCCCCATAGACTGATTCCTGTTACTGTAAAATGTACTTACCAAGGTTGTATAAAATGTACATACTGATCCTACTGCCACTACAGACCCCCCATAGACTGATTCCAGTTACTGTAAAATGTACTTACCAAGGTTGTATAAAATGTACATACTGATCATACTGCCACTACAGACCCCCATAGACTGATTCCTGTTACTGTAAAATGTACTTACCAAGGTTGTATAAAATGCACATACTGATCCTACTGCCACTATAGACCCCCCATAGACTGATTCCAGTTACTGTAAAATGTACTTACCAAGGTTGTATAAAATGTACATACTGATCCTACTACCACTACAGATCCCCATAGACTGATTCAAGTTACTGTAAAATGTACTTACCAAGGTTGTATAAAATGTACATAGTGATCCTACTGCCACTACAGACCTCCCATAGACTGATTCCAGTTACTGTAAAATGTACTTACCAAGGTTGTATAAAATGTACATACTGATCCTACTGCCACTACAGACCCCCCATAGACTGATTCCAGTTACTGTAAAATGTACTTACCAAGGTTGTATAAAATGTACATACTGATCCTACTGCCACTACAGACCTCCCATAGACTGATTCATGTTACTGTAAAATGTACTTACCAAGGTTGTATAAAATGTACATACTGATCATACTGCCACTACAGACCCCCATAGACTGATTCCTGTTACTGTAAAATGTACTTACCAAGGTTGTATAAAATGTACATACTGATCCTACTGCCACTACAGACCCCCCATAGACTGATTCAAGTTACTGTAAAATGTACTTACCAAGGTTGTATAAAATGTACATACTGATCCTACTGCCACTACAGACCCCCATAGACTGATTCCAGTTACTGTAAAATGTACTTACCAAGGTTGTATAAAATATACATACTGATCCTACTGCCACTACAGACCCCCCATAGACTGATTCAAGTTACTGTAAAATGTACTTACCAAGGTTGTATAAAATGTACATACTGATCCTACTGCCACTACAGACCCCCATAGACTGATTCCAGTTACTGTAAAATGTACTTTCCAAGGTTATATAAAATGTACATACTGATCCTACTGCCACTACAGACCCCCCATAGACTGATTCAAGTTACTGTAAAATATACTTACCAAGGTTGTATAAAATGTACATACTGATCCTACTGCCACTACAGACCCCCCATAGACTGATTCAAGTTACTGTAAAATATACTTACCAAGGTTGTATAAAATGTACATACTGATCCTACTGCCACTACAGACCCCCATAGACTAATTCAAGTTACTGTAAAATGTACTTACCAAGGTTGTATAAAATGTACATGCTGATCCTACTGCCACTACAGACCCCCCATAGACTGATTCCAGTTACTGTAAAATGTACTTACCAAGGTTGTATAAAATGTACATGCTGATCCTACTGCCACTACAGACCCCCCATAGACTGATTCCAGTTACTGTAAAATGTACTTACCAAGGTTGTAAAAAATGTACATACTGATCCTACTGCCACTACAGACCCCCATAGACTGATTCCAGTTACTGTAAAATGTACTTACCAAGGTTGTATAAAATGTACATACTGATCCTACTGCCACTACAGACCCCCCATAGACTGATTCATGTTACTGTAAAATGTACTTACCAAGGTTGTATATAATGTACATACTGATCCTACTGCCACTACAGACCCCCATAGACTGATTCCAGTTACTGTAAAATGTACTTACCAAGGTTGTATAAAATGTACATACTGATCCTATTGCCACTACAGAACCCCCATAGACTGATTCCTGTTACTGTAAAATGTACTTACCAAGGTTGTATAAAATGTACATACTGATCCTACTGCCACTACAGACCCCCATAGACTGATTCCTGTTACTGTAAAATGTACTTACCAAGGTTGTATAAAATGTACATACTGATCCTACTGCCACTACAGACCCCCCATAGACTGATTCCAGTTACTGTAAAATATACTTACCAAGGTTGTATAAAATGTACATACTGATCCTACTGCCACTACAGACCCCCCATAGACTGATTCCAGTTACTGTAAAATGTACTTACCAAGGTTGTATAAAATGTACATACTGATCCTACTGCCACTACAGATCCCCCATAGACTGATTCCTGTTACTGTAAAATGTACTTACCAAGGTTGTATAAAATGTATATACTGATCCTACTGCCACTACAGACCCCCCATAGACTGATTCAAGTTACTGTAAAATGTACTTACCAAGGTTGTATAAAATGTACATACTGATCCTACTGCCACTACAGACCCCCATAGACTAATTCAAGTTACTGTAAAATGTACTTACCAAGGTTGTATAAAATGTACATGCTGATCCTACTGCCACTACAGACCCCCCATAGACTGATTCCAGTTACTGTAAAATGTACTTACCAAGGTTGTATAAAATGTACATACTGATCCTACTGCCACTACAGACCCCCATAGACTGATTCCAGTTACTGTAAAATGTACTTACTAAGGTTGTATAAAATGTACATACTGATCCTACTGCCACTACAGACCCCCATAGACTAATTCAAGTTACTGTAAAATGTACTTACCAAGGTTGTATAAAATGTACATGCTGATCCTACTGCCACTACAGACCCCCCATAGACTGATTCCAGTTACTGTAAAATGTACTTACCAAGGTTGTATAAAATGTACATACTGATCCTACTGCCACTACAGACCTCCCATAGACTGATTCCAGTTACTGTAAAATGTACTTACCAAGGTTGTATAAAATGTACATACTGATCCTACTGCCACTACAGACCCCCCATAGACTGATTCCTGTTACTGTAAAATGTACTTACCAAGGTTGTATAAAATGTACATACTGATCCAACTGCCACTACAGACCCCCCATAGACTGATTCCAGTTACTGTAAAATGTACTTACCAAGGTTGTATAAAATGTATATACTGATCCTACTGCCACTACAGACCCCCCATAGACTGATTCAAGTTACTGTAAAATGTACTTTCCAAGGTTATATAAAATGTACATACTGATCATACTGCCACTACAGACCCCCCATAGACTGATTCCTGTTACTGTAAAATGTACTTACCAAGGTTGTATAAAATGTACATACTGATCCTACTGCCACTACAGACCCCCATAGACTAATTCAAGTTACTGTAAAATGTACTTACCAAGGTTGTATAAAATGTACATGCTGATCCTACTGCCACTACAGACCCCCCATAGACTGATTCCAGTTACTGTAAAATGTACTTACCAAGGTTGTATAAAATGTACATACTGATCCTACTGCCACTACAGACCCCCATAGACTGATTCCTGTTACTGTAAAATGTACTTACCAAGGTTGCATAAAATATACATACTGATCCTACTGCCACTACAGACCCCCATAGACTGATTCCAGTTACTGTAAAATGTACTTACCAAGGTTGTATAAAATGTACATACTGATCCTACTGCCACTACAGACCCCCATAGACTGATTCCTGTTACTGTAAAATGTACTTACCAAGGTTGTATAAAATGTACATACTGATCCTACTGCCACTACAGACCCCCATAGACTGATTCCAGTTACTGTAAAATGTACTTACCAAGGTTGTATAAAATGTACATGCTGATCCTACTGCCACTACAGACCTCCCATAGACTGATTCAAGTTACTGTAAAATGTACTTACCAAGGTTGTATAAAATGTACATACTGATCCTACTGCCACTACAGACCCCCCATAGACTGATTCCTGTTACTGTAAAATATACTTACCAAGGTTGTATAAAATGTACATACTGATCCTACTGCCACTACAGACCCCCCATTGACTGATTCCAGTTTCTGTAAAATGTACTTACCAAGGTTGTATAAAATGTACATACTGATCCTACTGCCACTACAGACCCCCATAGACTGATTCCTGTTACTGTAAAATGTACTTACCAAGGTTGTATAAAATGTACATACTGATCCTACTACCACTACAGACCCCCATAGACTGATTCCTGTTACTGTAAAATGTACTTACCAAGGTTGTATAAAATGTACATACTGATCCTACTGCCACTACAGACCCCCATAGACTGATTCCTGTTACTGTAAAATGTACTTACCAAGGTTGTATAAAATGTACATACTGATCCTACTGCCACTACAGAACCCCCATAGACTGATTCCTGTTACTGTAAAATGTACTTACCAAGGTTGTATAAAATGTACATACTGATCCTACTGCCACTACAGACCCCCATAGACTGATTCCAGTTACTGTAAAATGAGGAAGCAAAAATATATAATTATTTTATTATTGCTTCATGACAACGTAATAATCTTTTATCGAGGAGCAGAGAAAATCGAGAAAATGAAACAAATGAACTAAAAATGTGTCTACGCCGATTCCGAGTGAGAACTGTGGTTCGATATGGTAATTAGTTTATGCCTTAATTTTTCCTGTATTTCGCATTGAAGTGGCTGTACAAAGCCATGGAATTGAGTGGTCATGTATAAGTGTGTTAGGAATGGTCATGTATAAGTGTGTTAGGAGTGGTCATGTATAGGTGTGTTAGGAATGGTCATGAATAAGTGTGTTAGGAGTAGTCATATATAAGTGTGGTAGGAGTGGTGATATATAAGTGTGTTATGAGTGGTCATGCATAAGTGTGGTAGGAGTGGTCATGCATAAGTGTGGTAGGAGTGGTCATGCATATGCGTGGTAGGAGTGGTCATGTATAAGTGTGGTAGGAATGGTCATGTATAAGTGTGTTAGAAGTGGTCATGTATAACTGCGGTAGGGGTGGACATGTATTAGTGTGGTAGGAGAGTTCATGTATAAGTGTGGTACGAGTGGTCATGTATAAGTGTGGTAGGAGTGGTCATGTATAAGTGTGCTAGGAGTGGACATGTATAAGTGTGGTAGGAGTGGTCATGTATAAGTGTGCTAGGAGTGGACATGTATAAGTGTGGTAGGAGTGGTCATGTATAAGTGCGGTAGGGGTGGACATGTATAAGTGTGCTAGGAGTGGACATGTATATGTGTGGTAGGAGTGGTCAAGTATAAGTGAGGTAGGTGTGGACATGTATAAGTGTGGTAGGAGTGGTTATGTATAAGTGTGTTAGGAGTGGTCAAGCATAAGTGTGGTAGGAGTGGACATGTATAAGTGTGGTAGGAGTGGTCATGTATATGTATGTTAGGAGTGGTCAAGTATAAGTGTGGTAGGAGTGGTCATGCATAAGTGTGGTAGGAGTGGTCATGTATAAGTGTGATAGGAGTGGACATGTATAAGTGTGGTAGTAGTGGTCATGTATAAGTGTGGTAGGAGTTGTCATGCATAGGTGTGGTAGGAGAGTTGATGTATAAGTGCGGTAGGAGTGGACATGTATAAGTGTGGTAGGAGTGGTCATGTATAAGTGTGTTAGGAGTGGTCATGTCTAAGTGTTGTAGGAGAGTTCATGTATAAGTGTGGTACAAGTGGTCATGTATAAGTGTGCTAGAAGTGGTCATGCATAAGTGTGGTAGGAGAGTTCATGTATAAGTGTGGTACGAGTGGTCATGCATAAGTGTGGTAGGAGTGGTCAAGTATAAGTGTGGTAGGAGTGGTCATGCATAAGTGCGGTAAGGGTGGAAATGTATAAGTGTGGTAGGAGTGGACATGTATAAGTGTGGTAGTAGTGGTCATGTATAAGTGTGGTACGAGTGGTCATGTATATGTGTGCTAGGAGTGGTCATGTATAAGTGAGGTAGGTGTGGACATGTATAAGTGTGGTAGGAGTGGTCATGTATAAGTGTGTTAGGAGTGGTCATGCATAAGTGTGGTAGGAGTGGTCATGTATAAGTGTGTTAGGAGTGGTCATGTATAAGTGCGATAGGAGTGGACATGTATAAGTGTGGTAGTAATGGTCATGTATAAGTGTGGTAGGAGTTGTCATGTATAGGTGTGGTAGGAGAGTTGATGTATACGTGCGGTAGGAGTGGAAATGTATAAGTGTGGTAGGAATGGTCATGTATAAGTGTGTTAGCAGTGGTCATGTATAAGTGTGGTAGGAGAGTTCATGTATAAGTGTGGTACGAGTGGTCATGTATATGTGTGCTAGGAGTGGTCATGTATCAGTGTGGTAGGAGTGGACATGTATAAGTGTGGTACGAGTGGTCATGTATAAGTGTGCTAGGAGTGGTCATGTATAAGTGCGGTACGAGTGGTCATGTATAAGTGTGGTAGGAGTGGTCATGTATCAGTGTGGTAGGAGTGGACATGTATAAGTGTGGTACGAGTGGTCATGTATAAGTGTGCTAGGAGTGGTCATGTATAGGTGCGGTACGAGTGGTCATGTATAAGTGTGGTAGGAGTGGTCATGTATAAGTGTGCTAGGAGTGGACATGTGTAAGTGTGGTAGGAGTGGTCATGTATAAGTGCGGTAGGAGTGGACATGTATAAGTGTGGTAGGAGTGGTTATGTATAAGTGTGGTAGGAGTGGTCATGCATAAGTGTGGTAGGAGTGGACATGCATAAGTGTGGTAGGAGTGGTCATGTATAAGTGTGGTAGGAGTGGTCATGTATAAGTGTGCTAGGAGTTGTCATGTATAGGTGTGGTAGGAGAGTTGATGTATAAGTGCGGTAGGAGTGGACATGTATAAGTGTGGTAGGAGAGTTCATGTATAAGTGTGGTACGAGTGGTCATGTATACGTGTGCTAGGAGTGGTCATGTATAAGTGTGGTAGGAGAGTTCATGTATAAGTGTGGTACGAGTGGTCATGTATAAGTGTGGTAGGAGTGGTCATGTATAAGTGTGGCAGGAGTGGTCATGTATAAGTGCGGTAAGGGTGGACATGTATAAGTGTGGTAGGAGTGGACATGTATAAGTGTGGTACGAGTGGTCATGTATATGTGTGCTAGGAGTGGTCATGTATAAGTGAGGTAGGTGTGGACATGTATAAGTGTGGTAGGAGTGGTCATGTATAAGTGTGTTAGGTGTGGTCATGCATAGGTGTGGTAGGAGTGGTCATGTATAAGTGTGTTAGGAGTGGTCATGTATAAGTGCGATAGGAGTGGACATGTATAAGTGTGGTAGTAATGGTCATGTATAAGTGTGTTAGGAGTTGTCATGTATAGGTGTTGTAGGAGAGTTGATGTATACGTGCGGTAGGAGTGGACATGTATAAGTGTGGTAGGAATGGTCATGTATAAGTGTGTTAGCAGTGGTCATGTATAAGTGTGGTAGGAGAGTTCATGTATAAGTGTGTTACGAGTGGTCATGTATATGTGTGCTAGGAGTGGTCATGTATCAGTGTGGTAGGAGTGGACATGCATAAGTGTGGTACGAGTGGTCATGTATAAGTGTGCTAGGAGTGGTCATGTATAAGTGCGGTACGATTGGTCATGCATAAGTGTGGTAGGAGTGGTCATGTATAAGTGTGCTAGGAGTGGACATGTATAAGTGTGGTAGGAGTGGTCATGTATAAGTGCGGTAGGTGTGGACATGTATAAGTGTGGTAGGAGTGGTCATGTATAAGTGTGGTAGGAGTGGTCATGTATAAGTGTGCTAGGAGTGGTCATGTATAAGTGCGGTAGGAGTGGACATGCATAAGTGTGGTAGGAGTGGTCATGTATAAGTGTGGTAGGAGTGGTCATGTATAAGTGTAGTAGGAGTGGACATGTATACGTGTGGTAGAAGTGGTCATGTATAAGTGTGGTAGGAGTGGTCATGCATACGTGTGCTAGGAGTGGTCATGTATAATTACGGTAGGAGTGGACATGTATAAGTGTTGTAGGAGTGGTCATGTATAAGTATGGTAGGAGTGGTCATGTATATGTGTGGTAGGAGTGGACATGTATAAGTGTTTCAGGAGTGGTCATGTATAAGTGTGTTAGGAGTGGTCAAGTATAAGTGTGGTAGGAGTGGTCATGTATAAGTGTGTTAGGAGTGGTGATGTATAAGTGTGCTAGGAGTGGTCATGTATAAGTGCGGTAGGAGTGGACATGTATAAGTGTGGTAGGAGTGGTCATGTATAAGTGTGTTAGGAGTGGTCATGTATTATTGTGGTAGAAGTGGTCATGTATAAGTGTGGTAGGAGTGGTCATGCATACGTGTGCTAGGAGTGGTCATGTATAATTACGGTAGGAGTGGACATGTATAAGTGTTGTAGGAGTGGTCATGTATAAGTATGGTAGGAGTGGTCATGTATATGTGTGGTAGGAGTGGACATGTATAAGTGTTTCAGGAGTGGTCATGTATAAGTGTGTTAGGAGTGGTCAAGTATAAGTGTGGTAGGAGTGGTCATGTATAAGTGTGTTAGGAGTGGTGATGTATAAGTGTGCTAGGAGTGGTCATGTATAAGTGCGGTAGGAGTGGACATGTATAAGTGTGGTAGGAGTGGTCATGTATAAGTGTGTTAGGAGTGGTCATGTATTATTGTGGTAGGAGTGGTCATGTATAAGTGTGTTAGGAGTGGTCATCAATAAGTGTCTTAGGAGTTGTCATGTATAAGTGCGGTAGGAGTGGACATGTATAAGTGTGGTAGGAGTGGTCATATATTAGTGTGTTAGGAGTGGTCATGTATTAGTGTGTTAGGAGTGGTCATGTATAAGTGCGGTAGAAGTGGACATGTATAAGTGTGGTAGGAGTGGTCATATATTAGTGTGTTAGCAGTGGTCATGTATTAGTGTGTTAGGAGTGGTCATGTATAAGTGTGATAGGAGTGGTCATCTCGTACACCTGATATGAAACTATTAAACCTGATATATACAGTGTACACCTGATATCAAACGGACTGAAATTTAGTTAAACAGGTACATTCCCCACAATAGAGTGAGTGTAAAAAAGCAACTCAATGCATAAATATCAATATAAATGTTGTATTTAAATCCATCCGAATAAATAAACGTTAGAGAAACCTGAAAGGGCATGCAAACATGGACAATCCAGAGACGCTGACAACATTGGGCTCACAAGACATAAACAAAACCAAATGTATAACACAACACATAAAGCTAAGAAGATGATCCCACCATAAAACCTGGGAGGAACCCCGCGGCTTGGGAATGATAACTACATCTTATACGAACGCGTAGCATATTATAACGCTGACAATGGTGGCTATTCTGTCGGTGTTGTTTTATTTTAATTTACAAATCGATTTGCTGAGACATCATTCATTTATTTCAAGAAAATGTATGTTCTAGATCCTTGTACTGAATAGATATATTAGACCACCAAATATACTCATTTATTAATTAACTTTGATTTATTAGCCTTTATATGATCAAATCTGTCAATACGATATAAAAACTTTCATAGGGCCAATACGGCAAAAACCAGTCCAATACGGATATTTTCCGTATTGGCCCAATTCCAGTCAGTCCAATAACAACTAGATCGGAATCCGCTAGACATTTCGACAATTTCAAGGTAAAATCCCGAGAGATATTGGACTGGTTAATTAATAAAGGTATCATTACGTGATGTTTTTCATATTGGCCTAGTTATAGGTTCTCGGTCTGCTGTATTGGCGTTCGGCTGCGCCTCATGCCAATACAGCAGGCCTCGGACCTATAACTAGGCCAATATGAAAAACATCACGTAATAATACTATAATATTGTTTAAACGTCAAAAACCAATATTTAGATAGTTGATTGTAGAGAAAGGACCCACAAAAACGACTGACCCCGCATTGTCTGCTGTTTCTCTCCAGAGATGTTCTCGTTGAAGAGATTAATTGTAACCGAGTGTTCTGTGTTATCGTTGGAATTTTTAAAAACATATTTTGATTTTTTAATTTGGATGTGGCATTAAGAACAACATTTGGGCTTATGAAGCTGGTTGTAACAAGCCTTTGAATAAAATAATAGTGTTGTTAAAAAAAAAAGAACATCATTTGACGTAGGAATAAATTTGAATGTTCGCCCTACTTACAACAAAAGAACCAATGATCCAAGTCGGTCGCAATGACATATTTTATAATTTGAACCAATTTAAATATTCGCCCTACTTACAACAAAAGAACCAATAATCCAAGTCGGTCGCAATGACATATTTTATAATTTGAACCAATTTAAATATTCGCCCTACTTACAACAAAAGAACCAATGATCCAAATCGGTCGCAATGACATATTTTATAATTTGAACCAATTTAAATATTCGCCCTACTTACAACAAAAGAACCAATGATCCAAGTCGGTCGCAATGACATATTTTATAATTTGAACCAATTTAAATATTCGCCCTACTTACAACAAAAGAACCAATGATCCAAGTCGGTCGCAATGACATATTTTATAATTTGTACCAATTTAAATATTCGCCCTAATTACAACAAAAGAACCAATGATCCAAGTCGGTCGCAATGACATATTTTATAATGAACCAGGCTGATAAAATAAATCTAAAAGGGGGTACGCTGTAATACATTAAGATTACATAAATTGTAATGATAATGCAAATCATCTTGGACTGCACCTCATGTAAAATAAATCAACTGATTCCATATACAAACCAGGAATTAGTGCAAATTGAAAGAGCCACGCAACACTACTGCTTTGTGTTACACCAAAAGAGAACTGAAATATTGAAGAACATTATGTAGAAAGGCAGATAGTCAATAGCTAATAGTACATTTCTAGAACTGTTTTTTTTTTGGAATTTATCAAACATATATAAGTCAGCTAATAGCATATTTTTGTCTTACTGTGTCCAGCACCCGATCCGTTCAATAAAGAGATCGTTTTACATTTTAAATTGTTTATACGCATACTTAAATGATGATTTTACTTTTTATGAGTCAATCTGTTTTAACAACGGAAGAATTGCTGTATTCGGAGAGTGCATGAAGGAAAGAACATTGTATAAATTACGACTGCGCTTTTATCTTTTAGTGCTGTGTGTATATACGTTTTTACTAATATGAATAACTAAACAGTGGAATGGACTTTTAACAACGCTATTAATTGTAATACTTCTGAAACGACTATTTTACAATACACGTTTTATACTTTTTAGTAATGAAGGTAAATACGTTTTTATGCCACTAACCAATCTTACACAACATGGAAATGATGAACTTTTAACTACTACGTATATTTTATCATAACTGTAAATACGTATCTTTTTAAGTATGTGCCCGTTAAGTTAGGTTTTATAATTTTATCCATAATTGGAGTGCTCCGAATCCCGGGGGAATTTTACCTGTACAAAGACAAAGACAATGATATCAAATTGTATGTTTTAAAAGTATTTTTCATCTCATGATTTCAATATTTAATTTGACTTTGGTCTGGTGATAACTCTGTCAAATCGGTTACTGTCAAATGTGGCACATTATCAATTATGAAAAGTAAGGATCTAATTTAGTGTGTACGGCGAGTTTCTGGAATAACTTTATTTATTATACTTCAATATATTTTTTCAATAGAAAATCTAGTGTAATATTTTAACTAATAAATCCTAATTTCCTTGTTTTCTCTATTTCACCGGTCATCAGTTTTTATTGATGGACCGGGGAAACAGTGATCTAGATCGCCAAAGCGCTTACGATATCAGTAAAATGACCATGATCTAAAACGTGTACGTGACGTAAGTATGTATAAAATGGCCTCCGCAGGTGTGCCCAGTGGAACCATTCTGGCTGTTCATTTACAGAAATGTTCGCATTTATCAAAACGGCAAAAAATACGGGAAAATGAAATGTTTTATAACCTCATGTACTAGAAAAACGCTGCATTTCAAACGTTGTGGTTTGAAAAAGTACGGGAAAAATTACATGTCCGAAAACAACAAGCTTTTGTAAGAAATGTGATTATTGAAAGCACTCCCCATGAAAATAAAATGGCGGGAAAGGGGCGGATAACCAGTGAAAGGGGTAGAAAACGATAATAGGACGCGGACATCATAGAGAGCACCCCAAGGGCACTTCCAATCACGCATGTGCGCTAACATATTTTCCAGGGGAAGCCCTACTTGTGACGTTTGATCGGATATTGCGCAACTTCCGGTTGCGCATGCGCGCACCCTTCCAATGGAATCCCTTTGGGTGACGTTTGATGACGTCACTTTCAGTGAAAAGTCCTCACTAGGGCGGATATTGTGCAACTTCCGGTTACTCATGCGCGCACCTCACCCAAGGGAACACCCTTCGGGGGTCACGTGACCTTCAGTGACTACGAGTGACGTCTCATAACATCACTTCCGGTCAAAAGGCCCCACTAGGGAACTCTCCCTTCGGCGTCACGTCACATCCGGTAGCCATGGTACTTGTACTACATTTTGTACTACTACTATTGTAAGAAAAAAACGCGGGAAAAAGCCGGGCATGCGCAGACCATACTTCCGGTCACGTCACTTCCGGTGACTTCCGGTCATGTGACTAACGTCACTTCTTGTCACGTCACTTCCGTTCACGTTACTTCCGGTAGCTACACCACCTCAAATACTACTTTGTCCGTACTGATATACTACTAGCAAGAAAATCAAAGGGCGTAAATAGGATAGCCACAGTCTGCTACCACTCCCTATTCCTGAGTGAGATTGATCGTAGATTTAATCATGACCTCAGTCGACATGGGGTCTTCAATAATATACTCCAAAATAAGGGTGAGACTGTTTCTAGTTGCTTTCTTTGTTTTGTTACGGGATGGATCAATGGCAACTATTTAGATGTAAAAAAAAATACGCAAAAGAAAGAATTATTCTGTATACAGCGATTTAGATCCAAGTAGATAAATATTTATTATCTCAAAAGATAACACAAATATTTTACTCCTACTAAAAAATTTTAAGAACCATAATTTTTAAATTTGATGTCAAGTTATCGTTCAAAATAACAATTTTCATCACATTATAAACAAAATTAGCATTAAAATCGAAATAACAGAAAGTTATTGAAATGTGAAAAACTTAATATTTGTGAAATTTTTTGTCTAATACCTATTAAATATGAAACCAAACCTTGACCTTAAAAACTACCAAGCGATTAAAGAAACGGCATACACTATTATTTAAAAAAACAGAATGTTTTGTTATCAAATTAAACCGTTTGACTGAGTCAATTCCCTTCATGGTGCATGAGTTAGCTCTTTAACTGGAGAGTACAGGTAAATTATGTCATATCTAAATTAAAAGAAATATCTCGTGACACGACGAGGTTTATCTGCAATAACTGCAAGTGTGCGTCTTGTGAAAATGTCATCGAGTTCAATATTAGTGCAGTGTCTTAACATATAAACCTTATGTGTAATGAGGCTTAAAACTGGGATAAAGACCAGGTTCACCGAACATTTTCTCAGTTTTGCGCCGAATGCACATTTATATATTTTGTGTTCATTCGTCTCCCACCTCTGTTGATTATCCATGACCTACATGGGTATTGACCCATTAATTCTGAAGACGTATTATATGGATAAAGAGGAAATCACGTGTTATTTAAGAAATAAATCATGGAAGCGCTTCATGTTGAAAATGTAGTTCGATCAACGCTTTCATACCCCAATGAAACTTCAAAAGAATGCATTCAATTCTTATAATTATATTTAAATCACACCAAAATTTAATATAGTTGAATTTTTCGTTGTGAATTTTATTTGTGTTAGATTATTTGCTTTGGTAATTACATCTGTCGACGTCGTCATGGAGGAACGTGCAAGTTCGGATTTGAGTTTCATTGGGATGTGAAACATCTCTTTTATAATCATGTGACCACTTCATAACCAATCATATTGTAACATTTCAATGAAAAACAGAAGTAATGTAATTATTAGTTAATCTTCCGTATCTGAACATAATAAGTCTTTTTATTTGTTATTGTAATTTCTCTCTATAGATATGTTATACGACACTGTCGGTTTGAGAATAAAAAGGATATATAAAGGTATGCAATTAGATCGATTAAAAAAAAATGCTGTCTCTGATTCAAGTCAATCTTTAGTAAAAGCAAGGACTTATATAGAGTATATACGTCCTTGGTAAACGTGATATATATTTTTTTTAAAGTATTTTATAGTATTATTATAATCTTTATTGCAAATAAAACCCTTGCGGGTAAAGCAATACAATACAATACAACATTACAAAACATATATACATGAACAGCATAAAGAAATGTCATATATTCATAGTTAAAGTTATACATTGACCAATGTGAACCTCATTTTTGCAATTCTAACGATTGCTTTATATAGTCAACAACACTGGGCAAAAATTCTTGATCAGGAATTAATATAATTTTCAATTGGGGAAAAAAGTCCAGTTGGTCGAAATTAGCATGATACTTTTTAATATTATTTATTAAAACATTTCTAAGATTATTATTTATTTGGCATTGTAGAAAAAAATTAATCTCATCATCTAGTACTTTACAAGTTTTACAGAGTCTTTGATGTCTGGGAATTTTTGTGTATCTACCTAGTTAAATTTCTAATGGATGATCACTCGTTCTAAATTTAGTTAAAAGTTGTCGATTGTTAAAAAATTTTGTAAGTTTTAAATAGTCTTCTAGTTTAATGTCTGTTTTTAATTTACTATATAGAAACAGTTTTGAACTATCATCTAAGTTTGATATTTTTTCAAGTATTTTTTCTTCATATTTTTCTTTTATAGTTTTTTTAAACGTATTTTTAAATGTATCCTTGACAAGTAAAAAGGGTTTGTTAAAATCTTCAAAATTATTTTTATTAAGTTCTACTTATTTAAATATTTCTGTGGCAAAGGTGTACCATGTATAAATATTTTCATTACTTATATTTTTATTTATATTAAATGCTTCCTTAACAAGGGGATTTATTCCATCCGACTGAATCCTGGAATAGTAGAGCATAACTTGTGTTTTTATAAATGAGTCTAATGGTAGTCTACCCAATGGCAATTCAGATTTTGCTAAGATATTACAAGATGTTTTCTTGATACCTAGAACTGCTTTACAAAATTTATGATGTAATTTTTCGAAACTAAATCTATCAACAAATGACAACTTATCACAATTACTTCCATGAGCCTTCGATCTATTCTCGGCTTTATAAATATAGTAATAGTTTTCCATATACCAAATTTCACTATTATTAAGTATTATAGGTCTAATTAAAAAGAGTCAAATAATTTACAAGGCAATTCAACTGGGACATGTAAAAATTCTGACAAGTGTTTTTTCAAAGAGATGAATGCTTTTAGTGATGTTTTTCATATTGGCTGTTGGCCTAGTTATAGGTCCGAGGCCTGTTGTAATTAACCTTGATTTATTAGCCTTAATATTGTCAAATCTGTCAATACAATATAAAAACTTTCATTGGGTCAATACGACAAAAACCAGTCCTATACGAATATTTCCCGTATTGGCCCGATTCCGGTCCGTCCAATAACAGCTAGATCAGAATCCGCTAGACGTTTCGACAATGGCAAAGAAAAATCCCGAGAGATGTCAGTCGTCTGCTGAAGTTGAAAATGGAGAAACGCAGACCAAACAGAGAGTTGAAAAACTCTGAAGATGTGCAGGATGCACTTATTGAAGATTATTTTAGATACCACGATGTGTCAAGAATGGAAGCAGATGATATATTAATGAATATATCTGAAATTGAAAGCCCAAATTGCGAGTACGTTGAACTTGATCTGCTGAACTTACCCAGATATTTGTCAACTAACCTGAACGAGGATTCCGACAATCAGACAGAAAATGTCGTACCAAACAAAAGGTTTCGTATGGTAACAGATGAAGAAACTGGTGTTTTTTAAAAGGAAAATTTAAATAAAAACACTAAGACAAAGACAAAAAGTGACATGAGAGTGATCACAGACTTTTTCACTTCTATTGGTGAGGAAAGAGCACCGGGACAGATACCCCCCAAAAACCTTGACAGTATTATGGCTAGATTCTTCCTGGGTGTACTAAGAAAGGATGGTATTGAACATGAACCAGATTTTTTGGGTTCCATGTACAACAGCCTTGACAGACACTTGAGAGACATGAAATCTCCAATCAGGTATATACTGACATTTTCGTCATTCAAAATAGTAAACATTCATCAAAAATTTGCCTGATATTTATAGGATAATTAATTAGGCATTGTGAATATTGAAAATAATATCATGAGGGCCGAACAACACAGTGCGTTTCAGAACTTTATAATTAGGGCCCCGCCAAGTTTTGGCGGATACCCGCCCTATAGTAATCACTCTGTCCGTCCACACTTTCTGTCGTACAATAACTCATGATCCTATGATCTTTCAAAACAATGTTTACAGATACATTGTAATTCATTAATCAATCATATATCATTTTACTTGTGTTATCTTGAAACAGTTTATACTACATTGATAGTACTACCAGTTGCAACATGTAAAAATGAAAAAGTAATTAACAAATATGAATATAGATAGTAAATTTATTTTTTATATTTCATTTTCAGACAACCCAGAAGCTTTAATTAATGCAGTCTTTCTAAACAATGGTGCATACTTTGGGTTAAGAGGAAGACAAGACCATGTAAATATGACATGGGGTGTCAGCTGAAAAGTACTTCTGGAGGACAAACATGACAATCCATTGGCCCTCTTTTGTGGGGCAATTGTTTCGGGTGGTGTAATTAACATTAATATATACTCTGCAGATAGAAAGAGCACAATTAACTGTAGTCAGTAACTGTAACGTGGACTCTTAAGTCATTTCTAACAATATTTGACTCTTAATATTTCTAATTCAGATGTTCGGCAGTTTGTTTGATTCAGTAATGTTGTTTTATTGTTTTTCTTGAATTTGCTTTGAATGAGTCATGCAATGCCTAAAAAACTTGTCATTTGATGGAAATCACATGTTTTCATATTGGCCTATATAGTTAACATCTTATTGAACTGGTTAATTAATAAAGGTATCATTACGTGATGTTTTTCATATTGGCCTATTTATAGGTCTTCGGTCTGCTGTATTGGCCTTCGGCTGCTCCTCAGGCCTTATAACTAAGCCAATATGAAAAACATCAAGTAATAATACTATAATATGGACATAACTTATGATTTCCGAGTCACCACTCACTGTAAGAAATGAATCATTATTTAATTCTGATATAGTAATTAAACAGTGATAATGAATAATTAAGTCGTCCTGTTTCAAGTATCTTGTAACCTCATTTTATCCTCGACTTTTTGGTCATTAATATATTATTCGTGTTTTCTAGATTCTTCGTCACAAAAAATATTTTTTCAATTTGCACTATTTCTATAAGCGTACATTTCCTATGATCTTCACCTTTTCACGGAACATGAATTGTGGAATAAACGATATTAGTTTTGAATCATTCAAACCAAGCATGACAAACGCTCAACTTCAAGCACTTCAGTACGTCCAGAACAAGTTTGGCAGAGAAAGCTTGGTCCTAGGATCCCGGAGGTCACCGTAAAGTTTAAAGATTACTTTCAATGTTGTAATATTTATTGTTCAAATTAATTGTAGTTGACTGCAATGAAGTAATATTAAAGTATATAAAGATATATTATTCATCCTTTTTTTTTACACATTAATATATTAAAAAGAAACTACACAGTCAAAAAAAAATCTTCTATATACACAGAAACATACATATTTGACACCTATATATTTGGAACAGACTATACAATTTTATGGTCAGTAAACCATTTGTCTTTTTTGTTTATTTAACTGATTGATAATTGGTGTAATTAAATGTGGGCGAACCAGGATTAAACCAGAAATCAACATGTACTTCTACGACGGGAAAGTCAGTCGTATTGATGGAGCATCCGCGACAATAATATTGTATTTGCATGTTTTAATTGCACGTCACATATTATTAATTTTGGATATGTTGATTATTTTCAGTGAATATAGATGTTTAAAACGTTAACAACCGTGTAAATAATTTTATTTTAAGATTTTATCATCTGGTTTATATGCGCATGTTCTAATAAGATTTTGTCATCTAATTAATCTAATTAAAGAAAGACGTTATATTAGGGAACGATCATTTAACTTGAAGGGGGGGGGGGGGGGGGGGGGGTTGAAATTGTGATAAATATATAAACAATTTATGGATATTTACGTATTTTTCTATTGAAATACTCGGTTTATTTCGATGGAATGTGGTTATATGTATGAATACCTGTTTGAAAACGATTCCATTTTACAATCATATCGAAGTTTCGGAAACTTTTCAAACAAACGCCAAAATAAAAAGTAGTACCGAAAGGGGCTTACACTATTTTTTTTTATATAACTCTTATTCTAAGCACACGTACTTCATGTCCAACCCCGCCACATGTTTTGCCTGTCTCAAGTTAGGATCTGGATTTTTTGTTGTTGATATTAGTAGAATTGTTGACCACCACTGTTTACGTACACTTTCTGTTCTGAACATTTCAAATGATATATTTTGACAAATCTGAAAACATTTTTTCTACTAAAAAATTGGTTGTGGCCTGGCATAAATTAAAGTAAAAAAAACTACGCATACTTTGTTTCAATGTCCGTGAGTAATCTGTTGATATGTTAACATATATATCGTCGTTCTACTAATATGACTATGTAATAAATTATGCATCAGTATAACAAATTGAAACCAGTTTTTCATTAAAAAAAAAAGGTGGAGTATAGTTTGAATGTATAAATGTGTAACAGAGTGGAAAATTATTATAAAATAAGAGTGTAAAATTTCCCATATTGACTACGAATTGAAATTGCCTAAAATTTCATAAAAAGAAATATTACATATGGTGTGGTTTTCGTACAATTTCATTGGCTAATTTAGTCACGTGATATACAGAATAGTTAATGTATTTTTTCCACTGTGAAGAAACCAGACCTCCTGTTTCTATTTTTACGTATATTGACGATATGTTACTAAATTTAGAAGCGCCAGTTCCTCAGCAGACGAAAAGAACATTTGTTAATTTATCAGTATTCAAAAATTTCATTAAATTTCAAAATTTTAAAAGAATTTGAAAATTATAAAGCTAATTTTTTTTTGAAGTTCAAATTTCAAAAATTTCAAAAAAAATTCAAAAAAATAAAAAAAATTCTTAAGATTTCAAAATTTTCATACGATTTCAAAATTTTCAAAAAATTTCAAAATTTTAATATTTAAATAATGATATTGAAAAACATGTAATATAAAAATTAAGGACATATTACTCTGTCAAAATTGGTTCTATAACAATTGAATACATATCAAAATATTGCGTGATCGATCTGACTGAAATATTGTTGAAAGTGGCGTTAAACACCATAACCAATATCAAATTGATGGTGCATTATATTTCTTGTTCTAGTAGATAGACCAGTGTCCTACCCCCTAGAGTACTACCATTTTATGCGTGATTTGTTTTATTCTATGCATATATATATATATACAATGTATTACACTTATCAAACTAAAATGTTTACAAATGAAAGCATAATAACTTTCATATCTTGGGGCGGAAATAGTCCCTGCGTTGATAGTTTATTAAAGATTATATGATAGCTTTGTCAGGCCAAAGCACTCTGATGATTATTATGTATCTGTAAGTTCATCTTACCTGCGCTCAGAGCTAGAGATGGCCCGTATAACACAATTGACATGTAAAATAACTGAAAAATAAAATTAAGAAATCATAAGATATACATGATAATATAAGATACAATAGCAAGAGGCACCTAATGGATCGCATTCTCAATTAAACTGTCAGTGAAAGATGTTATAATCATAAATGTTTGTCAACTTCAGATAATGTTTCACTTAGTCAAGTACCAAGGTAAACGTTCAGTCACAAACGGATACATCGTTACTTTATATATAAAGCGGAGGTAAATTGCCATGGTTACTTACCAGACAAAGAAAAAAATTGTCTAACTGGTAGACAAAACAACATCAATAAAAGGAAAATCATATTTAAAATGACAGGAAATAAAAAAAAACAAAGATAATTTATATTCATCGCTTTAAACAACTACACACCAAACTTACCATCCATACTAAATAGACTATACAGCCGATGATTCCTACAAACTTACCATCCATACTAAATAGACTATACAGGCGATGATCCGTACAAACTTACCATCCATACTAAATAGACTATACAGGCGATGATTGGCACAAACTTACCATCCATACTAAATAGACTATACAGGCGATGATCCGTAAAAACATACCATCCATACTAAATAGACTATACAGGCGATGATTGGTACAAACTTACCATCCATACTAAATAGACTATACAGGCGATGATTGGTACAAACTTACCATCCATACTAAATAGACTATACAGGCGATGATTGGTACAAACTTACCATCCATACTAAATAGACTATACAGGCGATGATTGGTACAAACTTACCATCCATACTAAATAGACTATACAGGCGATGATTGGTACAAACTTACCATCCATACTAAATAGACTATACAGGCGATGATTCGTACAAACTTACCATCCATACTAAATAGACTATACAGGCGATGATTGGTACAAACTTACCATCCATACTAAATAGACTATACAGGCGATGATTAGTACAAACTTACCATCCATACTAAATAGACTATACAGGCGATGATTGGTACAAACATACCATCCATACTAAATAGACTATACAGGCGATGATTGGTACAAACTTACCATCCATACTAAATAGACTATACAGGCGATGATTAGTACAAACTTACCATCCATACTAAATAGACTATACAGGCGATGATTGGTACAAACATACCATCCATACTAAATAGACTATACAGGCGATGATTGGTACAAACTTACCATCCATACTAAATAGACTATACAGGCGATGATTGGTACAAACTTACCATCCATACTAAATAGACTATACAGGCGATGATTGGTACAAACTTACCATCCATACTAAATAGACTATACAGGCGATGATCCGTAAAAACATACCATCCATACTAAATAGACTATACAGGCGATGATCCGTAAAAACTTACCATCCATACTAAATAGACTATACAGGCGATGATTGGTACAAACATACCATCCATACTAAATAGACTATACAGGCGATGATTGGTACAAACTTACCATCCATACTAAATAGACTATACAGGCGATGATTGGTACAAACTTACCATCCATACTAAATAGACTATACAGGCGATGATTGGTACAAACTTACCATCCATACTAAATAGACTATACAGGCGATGATCCGTACAAACTTACCATCCATACTAAATAGACTATACAGGCGATGATTGGTACAAACTTATCATCCATACTAAATAGACTATACAGGCGATGATTGGTACAAACTTACCATCCATACTAAATAGATTATACAGGCGATGATTGGTACAAACTTACCATCCATACTAAATAGACTATACAGGCGATGATTGGTACAAACATACCATCCATACTAAATAGATTATACAGGCGATGATTGGCACAAACTTACCATCCATACTAAATAGACTATACAGGCGATGATTGGTACAAACTTACCATCCATACTAAATAGACTATACAGGCGATGATTCCTACAAACTTACCATCCATACTAAATAGACTATACAGGCGATGATTGGTACAAACATACCATCCATACTAAATAGACTATACAGGCGATGATCCGTACAAACTTACCAT
Source organism: Bathymodiolus septemdierum (assembly GCA_963383655.1). Classification (NCBI taxonomy): domain Eukaryota; kingdom Metazoa; phylum Mollusca; class Bivalvia; order Mytilida; family Modiolidae; genus Bathymodiolus; species Bathymodiolus septemdierum. The sequence goes on along the minus strand of OY726522.1, from coordinate 95,392,778 downwards.
CCATACTAAATAGACTATACAGGCGATGATTGGTACAAACTTATCATCCATACTAAATAGACTATACAGGCGATGATTGGTACAAACTTACCATCCATACTAAATAGACTATACAGGTGATGATTGGTACAAACTTACCATCCATACTAAATAGACTATACAGGCGATGATTCCTACAAACTTACCATCCATACTAAATAGACTATACAGGCGATGATTGGTACAAACATACCATCCATACTAAATAGATTATACAGGCGATGATTGGTACAAACTTACCATCCATACTAAATAGACTATACAGGCGATGATTGGTACAAACTTACCATCCATACTAAATAGACTATACAGGCGATGATCCGTACAAACTTACCATCCATACTAAATAGACTATACAGGCGATGATTGGTACAAACTTATCATCCATACTAAATAGACTATACAGGCGATGATTGGTACAAACTTACCATCCATACTAAATAGACTATACAGGTGATGATTGGTACAAACTTACCATCCATACTAAATAGACTATACAGGCGATGATTCCTACAAACTTACCATCCATACTAAATAGACTATACAGGCGATGATTGGTACAAACATACCATCCATACTAAATAGATTATACAGGCGATGATTGGTACAAACTTACCATCCATACTAAATAGACTATACAGGCGATGATTGGTACAAACTTACCATCCATACTAAATAGACTATACAGGCGATGATTGGTACAAACTTACCATCCATACTAAATAGACTATACAGGTGATGATTGGTACAAACATACCATCCATACTAAATAGACTATACAGGCGATGATTGGTACAAACTTACCATCCATACTAAATAGACTATACAGGCGATGATTGGTACAAACTTACCATCCATACTAAATAGACTATACAGGCGATGATTGGTACAAACTTACCATCCATACTAAATAGATTATACAGGTGATGATTGGTACAAACTTACCATCCATACTAACTAGACTATACAGGCGATGATTGGTACAAACTTACCATCCATACTAAATAGACTATACAGGCGATGATCCGTACAAACTTACCATCCATACTAAATAGACTATACAGGCGATGATTGGTACAAACTTACCATCCATACTAAATAGATTATACAGGTGATGATTGGTACAAACTTACCATCCATACTAACTAGACTATACAGGCGATGATTGGTACAAACTTACCATCCATACTAAATAGATTATACAGGCGATGATTGGCACAAACTTACCATCCATACTAAATAGACTATACAGGCGATGATTGGTACAAACTTACCATCCATACTAAATAGACTATACAGGTGATGATTGGTACAAACTTACCATCCATACTAAATAGACTATACAGGCGATGATTGGTACAAACTTACCATCCATGCTAAATAGACTATACAGGCGATGATTGGTACAAACTTACCATCCATACTAAATAGACTATACAGGCGATGATTGGTACAAACTTACCATCCATACTAAATAGACTATACAGGCGATGATTGGTACAAACTTAAAATCCATACTAAATAGATTATACAGGTGATGATTGGTACAAACATACCATCCATACTAAATAGACTATACAGGCGATGATTGGTACAAACTTACCATCCATACTAAATAGACTATACAGGCGATGATTGGTACAAACTTACCATCCATACTAAATAGACTATACAGGCGATGATTGGTACAAACTTACCATCCATACTAAATAGATTATACAGGCGATGATTGGTACAAACTTACCATCCATACTAAATAGATTATACAGGCGATGATTGGTACAAACTTACCATCCATACTAAATAGACTATACAGGCGATGATCCGTAAAAACATACCATCCATACTAAATAGACTATACAGGCGATGATCCGTAAAAACTTACCATCCATACTAAATAGACTATACAGGCGATGATTGGTACAAACTTACCATCCATACTAAATAGACTATACAGGCGATGATTGGTACAAACTTACCATCCATACTAAATAGACTATACAGGCGATGATTGGTACAAACTTACCATCCATACTAAATAGATTATACAGGCGATGATTGGTACAAACTTACCATCCATACTAAATAGATTATACAGGCGATGATTGGTACAAACTTACCATCCATACTAAATAGACTATACAGGCGATGATCCGTAAAAACATACCATCCATACTAAATAGACTATACAGGCGATGATCCGTAAAAACTTACCATCCATACTAAATAGATTATACAGGCGATGATTGGTACAAACTTACCATCCATACTAAATAGACTATACAGGCGATGATTGGTACAAACTTACCATCCATACTAAATAGATTATACAGGCGATGATTGGTACAAACATACCATCCATACTAAATAGACTATACAGGCGATGATTGGTACAAACTTACCATCCATACTAAATAGACTATACAGGCGATGATTGGTACAAACATACCATCCATACTAAATAGATTATACAGGTGATGATTGGTACAAACATACCATCCATACTAAATAGACTATACAGGCGATGATAGGTACAAACTTACCATCCATGCTAAATAGACTATACAGGTGATGATTGGCACAAACTTACCATCCATACTAAATAGATTATACAGGCGATGATTGGTACAAACTTACCATCCATACTAAATAGATTATACAGGCGATGATTGGCACAAACTTACCATCCATACTAAATAGACTATACAGGCGATGATTGGTACAAACTTACCATCCATACTAAATAGACTATACAGGTGATGATTGGTACAAACATACCATCCATACTAAATAGACTATACAGGCGATGATTGGTACAAACATACCACCCATACTAAATAGACTATACAGGCGATGATTGGTACAAACTTACCATCCATACTAAATAGACTATACAGCCGATGATTGGTACAAACTTACCATCCATACTAAATAGACTATACAGGCGATGATTGGTACAAACTTACCATCCATACTAAATAGACTATACAGGCGATGATTGGTACAAACATACCATCCATACTAAATAGACTATACAGGTGATGATTGGTACAAACATACCATCCATACTAAATAGACTATACAGGCGATGATTGGTACAAACTTACCATCCATACTAAATAGATTATACAGGTGATGATTGGCACAAACATACCATCCATACTAAATAGACAATACAGGCGATGATTGGTACAAACTTACCATCCATACTAAATAGACTATACAGGCGATGATTGGTACAAACTTACCATCCATACTAAATAGACTATACAGGTGATGATTGGTACAAACATACCATCCATACTAAATAGACTATACAGGCGATGATCCGTACAAACTTACCATCCATACTAAATAGACAATACAGGCGATGATTGGTACAAACATACCATCCATACTAAATAGACTATACAGGCGATGATTGGTACAAACTTACCATCCATACTAAATAGACTATACAGGCGATGATTGGTACAAACATACCATCCATACTAAATAGACTATACAGGCGATGATTGGTACAAACTTACCATCCATACTAAATAGACTATACAGGCGATGATTGGTACAAACTTACCATCCATACTAAATAGACTATACAGGTGATGATTGGTACAAACTTACCATCCATACTAAATAGACTATACAGGCGATGATTGGTACAAACTTACCATCCATACTAAATAGACTACAGGTGATGATTGGCACAAACTTACCATCCATACTAAATAGACTATACAGGCGATGATTGGTACAAACTTACCATCCATACTAAATAGATTATACAGGCGATGATTGGTACAAACTTACCATCCATACTAAATAGACTATACAGGTGATGATTGGTACAAACTTACCATCCATACTAAATAGACTATACAGGCGATGATTGGTACAAACTTACCATCCATACTAAATAGACTATACAGGTGATGATTGGTACAAACTTACCATCCATACTAAATAGACTATACAGGCGATGATTGGTACAAACTTACCATCCATACTAAATAGACTATACAGGTGATGATTGGTACAAACTTACCATCCATACTAAATAGACTATACAGGCGATGATTGGTACAAACTTACCATCCATACTAAATAGACTATACAGGCGATGATTGGTACAAACTTACCATCCATACTAAATAGACTATACAGGCGATGATTGGTACAAACATACCATCCATACTAAATAGACTATACAGACGATGATTGGTACAAACTTACCATCCATACTAAATAGACTATACAGGCGATGATTGGTACAAACTTACCATCCATACTAAATAGACTATACAGGCGATGATTGGTACAAACATACCATCCATACTAAATAGACTATACAGGCGATGATTGGTATAAACATACCATCCATACTAAATAGACTATACAGGCGATGATTGGTACAAACTTACCATCCATACTAAATAGACTATACAGGCGATGATTGGTACAAACTTACCATCCATACTAAATAGACTATACAGGTGATGATTGGTACAAACTTACCATCCATACTAAATAGACTATACAGGTGATGATTCGTACAAACTTACCATCCATACTAAATAGACAAAACAGGCGATGATTGGTACAAACATACCATCCATACTAAATAGACTATACAGGCGATGATTGGTACAAACTTACCATCCATACTAAATAGACAATACAGGCGATGATTGGTACAAACATACCATCCATACTAAATAGACTATACAGGCGATGATCCGTAAAAACATACCATCCATACTAAATAGACTATACAGGCGATGATTGGTACAAACTTACCATCCATACTAAATAGATTATACAGGTGATGATTGGCACAAACATACCATCCATACTAACTAGACTATACAGGCGATGATTGGTACAAACTTACCATCCATACTAAATAGACTATACAGGCGATGATTGGTACAAACTTACCATCCATACTAAATAGACTATACAGGCGATGATTGGTACAAACTTACCATCCATACTAAATAGACTATACAGGCGATGATTGGTACAAACATACCATCCATACTAAATAGACTATACAGGCGATGATTGGTACAAACATACCATCCATACTAAATAGACTATACAGGCGATGATTGGTACAAACTTACCATCCATACTAAATAGACTATACAGACGATGATTGGTACAAACTTACCATCCATACTAAATAGACTATACAGGCGATGATTGGTACAAACATACCATCCATACTAAATAGACTATACAGGCGATGATTGGTACAAACTTACCATCCATACTAAATAGACTATACAGGCGATGATTGGTACAAACTTACCATCCATACTAAATAGACTATACAGGCGATGATTGGTACAAACTTACCATCCATACTAAATAGACAATACAGGCGATGATTGGTACAAACATACCATCCATACTAAATAGACAATACAGGCGATGATTGGTACAAACATACCATCCATACTAAATAGACTATACAGGCGATGATTGGTACAAACTTACCATCCATGCTAAATAGACTATACAGGCGATGATTGGTACAAACTTACCATCCATACTAAATAGACTATACAGACGATGATTGGTACAAACTTACCATCCATACTAAATAGACTATACAGACGATGATTGGTACAAACTTACCATCCATACTAAATAGATTATACAGGTGATGATTGGTACAAACATACCATCCATACTAAATAGACTATACAGGCGATGATTGGTACAAACTTACCATCCATACTAAATAGACTATACAGGCGATGATTGGTACAAACTTACCATCCATACTAAATAGACTATACAGGCGATGATTGGTACAAACTTACCATCCATACTAAATAGACTATACAGGCGATGATTGGTACAAACTTACCATCCATACTAAATAGACTATACAGGCGATGATTGGTACAAACATACCATCCATACTAAATAGACTATACAGGCGATGATTGGTACAAACATACCATCCATACTAAATAGACTATACAGGCGATGATTGGTACAAACTTACCATCCATACTAAATAGACTATACAGGCGATGATTGGTACAAACTTACCATCCATACTAAATAGACTATACAGGCGATGATTGGTAGAAACTTACCATCCATACTAAATAGACTATACAGGCGATGATTGGTACAAACATACCATCCATACTAAATAGACTATACAGGCGATGATTGGTACAAACATACCATCCATACTAAATAGACTATACAGGTGATGATTGGTACAAACATACCATCCATACTAAATAGACTATACAGGCGATGATTGGTACAAACTTACCATCCATACTAAATAGACTATACAGACGATGATTGGTACAAACTTACCATCCATACTAAATAGACTATACAGGTGATGATTGGTACAAACTTATCATCCATGCTAAATAGACTATACAGACGATGATTGGTACAAACTTACCATCCATACTAAATAGACTATACAGGCGATGATTGGTACAAACATACCATCCATACTAAATAGACTATACAGGTGATGATTGGTACAAACATACCATCCATACTAAATAGACTATACAGGCGATGATTGGTACAAACTTACCATCCATACTAAATAGACTATACAGACGATGATTGGTACAAACTTACCATCCATACTAAATAGACTATACAGACGATGATTGGTACAAACTTACCATCCATACTAAATAGACTATACAGGCGATGATTGGTACAAACTTACCATCCATACTAAATAGACTATACAGACGATGATTGGTACAAACTTACCATCCATACTAAATAGACTATACAGGCGATGATCCGTAAAAACTTACCATCCATACTAAATAGACAATACAGGCGATGATTGGTACAAACATACCATCCATACTAAATAGACTATACAGGCGATGATCCGTAAAAACATACCATCCATACTAAATAGACTATACAGGTGATGATTGGCACAAACTTATCATCCATACTAAATAGACTATACAGGTGATGATTGGCACAAACTTACCATCCATACTAAATAGACTATACAGGCGATGATCCGTAAAAACTTACCATCCATACTAAATAGACTATACAGGCGATGATTGGTACAAACTTACCATCCATACTAAATAGACTATACAGGTGATGATTGGCACAAACTTACCATCCATACTAAATAGACTATACAGGCGATGATTGGTACAAACTTACCATCCATACTAAATAGACTATACAGGCGATGATCCGTAAAAACTTACCATCCATACTAAATAGACTATACAGGCGATGATTAGTACAAACTTACCATCCATACTAAATAGACTATACAGGTGATGATTGGTACAAACTTACCATCCATACTAAATAGATTATACAGGCGATGATTGGTACAAACTTACCATCCATACTAAATAGACTATACAGGCGATGATTGGTACAAACTTACCATCCATACTAAATAGACTATACAGGCGATGATTGGCACAAACTTACCATCCATGCTAAATAGACTATACAGGCGATGATTGGTACAAACTTACCATCCATACTAAATAGACTATACAGGCGATGATTGGTACAAACTTACCATCCATACTAAATAGATTATACAGGCGATGATTGGAACAAACTTACCATCCATACTAAATAGACTATACAGGCGATGATTGGTACAAACATACCATCCATACTAAATAGACTATACAGCCGATGATTGGTACAAACTTACCATCCATACTAAATAGACAATACAGGCGATGATTGGTACAAACTTACCATCCATACTAAATAGACTATACAGGCGATGATTGGTACAAACTTACCATCCATGCTAAATAGACTATACAGGCGATGATTGGTACAAACTTACCATCCATGCTAAATAGACTATACAGGCGATGATTGGTACAAACTTACCATCCATACTAAATAGACTATACAGGCGATGATTGGTACAAACATACCATCCATACTAAATAGACTATACAGGCGATGATTGGTACAAACATACCATCCATACTAAATAGACTATACAGGCGATGATTGGTACAAACTTACCATCCATACTAAATAGACTATACAGGCGATGATTGGCACAAACTTATCATCCATACTAAATAGACTATACAGGCGATGATTGGCACAAACTTACCATCCATACTAAATAGACTATACAGGCGATGATTCGTACAAACTTACCATCCATACTAAATAGACAATACAGGCGATGATTGGTACAAACTTACCATCCATACTAAATAGACAATACAAGCGATGATTCGCACAAACTTACCATCAATACTAAATAGATTATACAGGTGATAATCCGTACAAACTTACCATCCATATTAAATAGACTATACAGGCGATGATTCGTACAAACTTACCATCCATACTAAATAGACTATACAGGCGATGATTGGTAAAAACTTACCATCCATACTAAATAGACTATACAGGCTATGATCCGTACAAACTTACCATCCATACTAAATAGACTATACAGGCGATGATTGGTACAAACTTACCATCCATACTAAATAGACTATACAGGCGATGATTGGTACAAACTTACCATCCATACTAAATAGACTATACAGGCGATGATTGGTACAAACTTACCATCCATACTAAATAGACTATACAGGCGATGATTGGTACAAACATACCATCCATACTAAATAGACTATACAGGCGATGATCCGTACAAACTTACCATCCATACTAAATAGACTATACAGGCGATGATTGGTACAAACTTACCATCCATACTAAATAGATTATACAGGCGATGATTGGTACAAACTTACAATCCATACTAAATAGACTATACAGGCGATGATTGGTACAAACTTACCATCCATACTAAATAGATTATACAGGTGATGACTTGTACAAATTTACCATCCATACTAAATAGACTATACAGCCGATGATTCCTACAAACTTACCATCCATACTAAATAGACTATACAGGCGATGATCCGTACAAACTTACCATCCATACTAAATAGACTATACAGGCGATGATTGGTACAAACTTACCATCCATACTAAATAGACTATACAGCCGATGATTCCTACAAACTTACCATCCATACTAAATAGACTATACAGGCGATGATCCGTACAAACTTACCATCCATACTAAATAGACTATACAGGCGATGATTGGTACAAACTTACCATCCATACTAAATAGACTATACAGGCGATGATTCGTACAAACTTACCATCCATACTAAATAGACAATACAGGCGATGATTCGCACAAACTTACCATCCATACTAAATAGACTATACAGGCGATGATCCGTACAAACTTACCATCCATACTAAATAGATTATACAGGTGATGATTTGTACAATACTTACCATCCATGCTAAGTAGACTATACCGTTGATGATCCGTACAAACTTACCATCCATACTAAATAGATTATACGGGTGATGATCCGTACAAACTTATCATCCATACTAAATAGACTATACATGCTATGATCCGTACAAACTTACCATCCATACTAAATAGACTATACCGACGATGATCCGTACAAACTTACCATCCATACTAAATGGGTGATGATCCGTACAAACTTATCATTCATACTAAATAGACTATACAGGTGATGACTCATACAAACTTACCATCCATACTAGATAGCCTATGCAGGCGCTGACTCGCACAAACTTACCATCCATACTAAATAGACTATGCAGACGATGATTGGCACAAACTTACCATCCATACTAAATAGACTATACAGGCGATGACTCGTACAAACTTACCATCCATGCTAAATAGACTATACAGGCGATGACTCGTACAAACTTACCATCCATACTAAATAGACTATACAGACGATGATTGGTACAAACTTACCATCCATACTAAATAGACTATACAGGCGATGATCCGTAAAAACTTACCATCCATACTAAATAGACAATACAGGCGATGATTGGTACAAACATACCATCCATACTAAATAGACTATACAGGCGATGATCCGTAAAAACATACCATCCATACTAAATAGACTATACAGGTGATGATTGGCACAAACTTATCATCCATACTAAATAGACTATACAGGTGATGATTGGCACAAACTTACCATCCATACTAAATAGACTATACAGGCGATGATCCGTAAAAACTTACCATCCATACTAAATAGACTATACAGGCGATGATTGGTACAAACTTACCATCCATACTAAATAGACTATACAGGTGATGATTGGCACAAACTTACCATCCATACTAAATAGACTATACAGGCGATGATTGGTACAAACTTACCATCCATACTAAATAGACTATACAGGCGATGATCCGTAAAAACTTACCATCCATACTAAATAGACTATACAGGCGATGATTAGTACAAACTTACCATCCATACTAAATAGACTATACAGGTGATGATTGGTACAAACTTACCATCCATACTAAATAGATTATACAGGCGATGATTGGTACAAACTTACCATCCATACTAAATAGACTATACAGGCGATGATTGGTACAAACTTACCATCCATACTAAATAGACTATACAGGCGATGATTGGCACAAACTTACCATCCATGCTAAATAGACTATACAGGCGATGATTGGTACAAACTTACCATCCATACTAAATAGACTATACAGGCGATGATTGGAACAAACTTACCATCCATACTAAATAGATTATACAGGCGATGATTGGAACAAACTTACCATCCATACTAAATAGACTATACAGGCGATGATTGGTACAAACATACCATCCATACTAAATAGACTATACAGCCGATGATTGGTACAAACTTACCATCCATACTAAATAGACAATACAGGCGATGATTGGTACAAACTTACCATCCATACTAAATAGACTATACAGGCGATGATTGGTACAAACTTACCATCCATGCTAAATAGACTATACAGGCGATGATTGGTACAAACTTACCATCCATGCTAAATAGACTATACAGGCGATGATTGGTACAAACTTACCATCCATACTAAATAGACTATACAGGCGATGATTGGTACAAACATACCATCCATACTAAATAGACTATACAGGCGATGATTGGTACAAACATACCATCCATACTAAATAGACTATACAGGCGATGATTGGTACAAACTTACCATCCATACTAAATAGACTATACAGGCGATGATTGGCACAAACTTATCATCCATACTAAATAGACTATACAGGCGATGATTGGCACAAACTTACCATCCATACTAAATAGACTATACAGGCGATGATTCGTACAAACTTACCATCCATACTAAATAGACAATACAGGCGATGATTGGTACAAACTTACCATCCATACTAAATAGACAATACAAGCGATGATTCGCACAAACTTACCATCAATACTAAATAGATTATACAGGTGATCATCCGTACAAACTTACCATCCATATTAAATAGACTATACAGGCGATGATTCGTACAAACTTACCATCCATACTAAATAGACTATACAGGCGATGATTGGTAAAAACTTACCATCCATACTAAATAGACTATACAGGCTATGATCCGTACAAACTTACCATCCATACTAAATAGACTATACAGGCGATGATTGGTACAAACTTACCATCCATACTAAATAGACTATACAGGCGATGATTGGTACAAACTTACCATCCATACTAAATAGACTATACAGGCGATGATTGGTACAAACTTACCATCCATACTAAATAGACTATACAGGCGATGATTGGTACAAACATACCATCCATACTAAATAGACTATACAGGCGATGATCCGTACAAACTTACCATCCATACTAAATAGACTATACAGGCGATGATTGGTACAAACTTACCATCCATACTAAATAGATTATACAGGCGATGATTGGTACAAACTTACAATCCATACTAAATAGACTATACAGGCGATGATTGGTACAAACTTACCATCCATACTAAATAGATTATACAGGTGATGACTTGTACAAATTTACCATCCATACTAAATAGACTATACAGCCGATGATTCCTACAAACTTACCATCCATACTAAATAGACTATACAGGCGATGATCCGTACAAACTTACCATCCATACTAAATAGACTATACAGGCGATGATTGGTACAAACTTACCATCCATACTAAATAGACTATACAGCCGATGATTCCTACAAACTTACCATCCATACTAAATAGACTATACAGGCGATGATCCGTACAAACTTACCATCCATACTAAATAGACTATACAGGCGATGATTGGTACAAACTTACCATCCATACTAAATAGACTATACAGGCGATGATTCGTACAAACTTACCATCCATACTAAATAGACAATACAGGCGATGATTCGCACAAACTTACCATCCATACTAAATAGACTATACAGGCGATGATCCGTACAAACTTACCATCCATACTAAATAGATTATACAGGTGATGATTTGTACAATACTTACCATCCATGCTAAGTAGACTATACCGTTGATGATCCGTACAAACTTACCATCCATACTAAATAGATTATACGGGTGATGATCCGTACAAACTTATCATCCATACTAAATAGACTATACATGCTATGATCCGTACAAACTTACCATCCATACCAAATAGACTATACCGACGATGATCCGTACAAACTTACCATCCATACTAAATGGGTGATGATCCGTACAAACTTATCATTCATACTAAATAGACTATACAGGTGATGACTCATACAAACTTACCATCCATACTAGATAGCCTATGCAGGCGCTGACTCGCACAAACTTACCATCCATACTAAATAGACTATGCAGACGATGATTGGCACAAACTTACCATCCATACTAAATAGACTATACAGGCGATGACTCGTACAAACTTACCATCCATGCTAAATAGACTATACAGGCGATGACTCGTACAAACTTACCATCCATACTAAATAGACTATACAGGCGATGACTTGTACAAACTTACCATCCATACTAAATAGACTATACGGGCGATGATTCATACAATCTTACCATCCATACTAAATAGACTATACAGGCAATGACTCATACAAACTTACCATCCATACTAAATAGACTATACAGGCAATGACTCATACAATCTTACCATCCATACTAAATAGATTATACAGGCGATGATTGGTACAAACTTACCATCCATACTAAATAGACTATACAGGCGCTGACTCGTACAAACTTACCATCCATACTAAATAGACTATATAGGCGATGATTCGTATAAACTTAGGCGATGATCCGTACAAACTTACCCATCCATATTAAATAGAATATACAAGCGATGATTCGTACAAACTTACCATCCATACTAAATAGACTATACAGGCTATGATCCGTACAAACTTACCATCCATATTAAATAGACTATACAAGCGATAATCCGTACAAACTTACCATCCATATTAAATAGACTATACAGGCGATGATCCGTACAAACTTACCATCCATATTAAATAGACTATACAAGCGATGATTCGCACAAACCTACCATCCATATTAAATAGACTATACAGGCTATGATCCGTACAAACTTACCATCCATATTAAATAGACTATACAGGCTATGATCCGTACAAACTTACCATTCATATCAAATAGATTATACAGGCTATGATCCGTACAAACTTACCATCCATATTAAATAGACTATACAGGCTATGATCCGTACAAACTTACCATCCATATTAAATAGACTATACAGGCGATAATCCGTACAAACTTACCATTCATATTAAATAGACAATACAGGCGATGATCGGTACAAACTTACCATCCATATTAAATAGACTATACAGGCGATGATCCGTACAAACTTACCATCCATATTAAATAGACTATACAGGCGATGATCCGTACAAACTTACCATCCATATTAAATAGACTATACAGGCTATGATCCGTACAAACTTACCATCCATATTAAATAGATTATACAGGCTATGATCCGTACAAACTTACCATCCATATTAAATAGACTATACAGGCTATGATCCGTACAAACTTACCATCCATATTAAATAGACTATACAGGCGATGATCCGTACAAACTTACCATCCATGTTAAATAGACTATACAGGCGATGATCCGTACAAACTTACCATCCATATTAAATAGATTATACAGGCTATGATCCGTACAAACTTACCATCCATATTAAATAGACTATACAGGCTATGATCCGTACAAACTTACCATCCATATTAAATAGACTATACAGGCGATGATCCGTACAAACTTACCATCCATGTTAAATAGACTATACAGGCGATGATCCGTACAAACTTACCATCCATATTAAATAGATTATACAGGCTATGATCCGTACAAACTTACCATCCATATTAAATAGACTATACAGGCTATGATCCGTACAAACTTACCATCCATATTAAATAGACTATACAGGCGATGATCCGTACAAACTTACCATCCATATTAAATAGACTATACAGGCGATGATCCGTACAAACTTACCATCCATATTAAATAGACTATACAGGCGATGATCCGTACAAACTTACCATCCATATTAAATAGACAATACAGGCGATGATCCGTACAAACTTACCATCCATATTAAATAGACAATACAGGCGATGATCCGTACAAACTTACCATCCATATTAAATAGACAATACAGGCGATGATCCGTACAAACTTACCATCCATATCAAATAGACTATACAACCGATGATCCGTACAAACTTACCATCCATATTAAATAGACAATACAGGCGATGATCCGTACAAACTTACCATCCATATTAAATAGACAATACAGGCGATGATCCGTACAAACTTACCATCCATATTAAATAGACTATACAGGCGATGATCCGTACAAACTTACCATCCATATTAAATAGACTATACAGGCGATGATCCGTACAAACTTTCCATCCATATTAAATAGACTATACAGGCGATGATCCGTACAATAGACTATACAGGCGATGATCCGTACAAACTTACCATCCATATTAAATAGACAATACAGGCTATGATCCGTACAAACTTACCATCCATATTAAATAGACAATACAGGCGATGATCCGTACAAACTTACCATCCATATTAAATAGACTATACAGGCGATGATCCGTACAAACTTACCATCCATATTAAATAGACTATACAGGCGATAATCCGTACAAACTTACCATCCATATTAAATAGACAATACAGGCTATGATCCGTACAAACTTACCATCCATATTAAATAAACTATACAGGCGATGATTCGTACAAACTTACCATCCATATTAAATAGACAATACAGGCGATGATCCGTACAAACTTACCATCCATATTAAATAGACAATACAGGCGATGATCCGTACAAACTTACCATCCATATTAAATAGACTATACAGGCGATGATCCGTACAAACTTACCATCCATTTTAAATAGACTATACAGGCGATGATCCGTACAAACTTACCATCCATATTAAATAGACTATATAGATGATGATCCGTACAAACTTACCATCCATATTAAATAGACTATACAGGCTATGATCCGTACAAACATACCATCCATACTAAATAGACTATACAGGCGATGATCCGTACAAACTTACCATCCATATTAAATAGACTATATAGATGATGATCCGTACAAACTTACCATCCATATTAAATAGACTATACAGGCTATGATCCGTACAAACTTACCATCCATATTAAATAGACTATACAGGCTATGATCCGTACAAACTTACCATCCATATTAAATAGACTATATAGATGATGATCCGTACAAACTTACCATCCATGTTAAATAGACAATACAGGCGATGATCCGTACAAACTTACCATCCATATTAAATAGACTATACAGGCTATGATCCGTACAAACTTACCATCCATATTAAATAGTCTATATAGATGATGATCCGTACAAACTTACCATCCATATTAAATAGACTATACAGGCGATGATCCGTACAAACTTACCATCCATATTAAATAGACTATACAGGCGATGATCCGTACAAACTTACCATCCATATTAAATAGACTATATAGATGATGATCCGTACAAACTTACCATCCATGTTAAATAGACAATACAGGCGATGATCCGTACAACTTTACCAAATCTCATTTGTATATACTGTAAAAAAAAAAACACAAAAAGTTAACATCATTATATATAACAAGACAGAAATATATCTTTGAATACAAAAATAGCACATTATCCTAAACCTTCTACTTCTACCAAATACTGACCCTACAAAAGTTGAAGATTATGTCAGAGGTTACACATGACAATTGGAAAAAGGTAAACACTGTTTTCATGAGTTGATAAAAGAAGACAGCATCATTGGATGTTTCAATCGGAGATTCAAGGCCACGACAGACGGTTCCAGTAAGAAACTGTACGAGGGAAAACGATTCTTGTCTTTCTCGATTCTTACAACTTAATACAAGAAGGGATAATGAAAGATTAGGAATGCATCCCAAGGATGGCTTACGTTTGTCTTTTTCAGTAATGTAATTTTCGGTCGTTATTTTATACATCATAACAAGTCGATGCTTGTCTTCAAGACTGTGACAGTTCAAGCGTTGTAACATGTCGCCAACACTAGATGTGATTTACATTCTATTTTTGACAGTTATTTATTGATTTGTTTCATCTTCAAATTACAGGTGTGGAAATATAGAAGATGATTGAAAGTTGATATTTATTGGATCTTTTTATTAATGATTTAAAAAAATAATTCTCGATACACTGACATCTAACAACATCCCGCATAGGATTATGTCAACCGATCAATCAGCGACCAGCCTTCCAAACCTTGAGACATAAAAAGCAAGCACATACTAAGAGCTGTTATCTGATTTGTCAATATATTTGTTCTATCACTATCAATGCGGTTTTTTGTGCATATTAGAAAAAGTATATGTGAAGTTATACTGAAACTAGAACGTCTTCTAATATTTTGAAGCGATCTATTCTTGACAACAGTATGAAGGGTTGAATGACATGTTAATACAATGTAGTACCAAAAACGACAAAGTTAAGACGTCAATATATAAAGATGTGTGGTCCATTAAGTACCTTCAAGAACAATAAAACTCGATTATAAGTATATTCGTCACGCCACTAGCGAGTTAGTGAGTGTTGCTGAACTCCAAGTGAACAAATTTCCAGCTATATAATGGCGAGAACAAGTAATTTTTCAATGATATGATGATGATGAGGTCCACTTTGTACTAGACCAACCCGCTTAGTTGGATTTTTA
Organism: Bathymodiolus septemdierum; assembly: GCA_963383655.1. Taxonomy (NCBI): domain Eukaryota; kingdom Metazoa; phylum Mollusca; class Bivalvia; order Mytilida; family Modiolidae; genus Bathymodiolus; species Bathymodiolus septemdierum. The sequence continues at coordinate 95,375,476 of OY726522.1, read as the reverse complement.
TAGTGCTAGCTCACTGAAACAACTGTCCGCGGGTAGACATGTCGCTCCATTCGGACACAATATCCTGATTCCGAGCCAACCAGTCTTTACTCTTTACTCTACTCCTTAATACCGCGTGCTTAGCGGAGAAGTAACAAGTTGTAATGTTATAATCTTTGGTTTGATCTGAACGGGGCTTGAACACATCATCTACCGCGCAAAGACGCAAACAATTACCTCGCTGATGCGGTAGTCACCCAAAGAGAACCCTAGGTATACTTAAATGATTGCATTGTTGAGTGCCCTAGGTGTACTTAAATGATTGTATTGTTGAGTGCCCTAGGTGTACTTAAATGATTGTATTGTTGAGTATTTTTAAAGCAAGTACACATGAATAATTATACTATGAGATTCATTATTATCCTTTTAAAAATATATATATGTTCTGTAATTATTTTCATATTTTCATTTTAATCTTAAAATCACCAAACTGTAACTGTATAATGCTTTGAAATCAGAACCGTATTCATTTAAGAATATATTTGTCCGTCTTTATTGGCTGGGTTACAAGTAGTTACGTAGTGCAAGACATGATTTAGTATGATAATATGGCGGATGGATGGGCGATAAAAAAATATAGCTAATCAACTCCTCTTACAGTTCACGACAAAATGATTTCAAGCATATACACAATTGCTAGGGACATGTTGAAGATATGCATGTGACTTTTAATGATGACAAACAACTTTTTACAGACATTGCTACTATTTGAATACAACTCAGTAGAGTAGTACTAGACGTTACGCGCGATGTTGGTGAACCTTGACGTTACACATAATTAACGTTGAAAAGAACGTTTCGCGTCTTCTTTTTCATTTTTTCTTCTTCCTTATTTGTGTTTACATACCGTGGGTTTGGTTAGGGTGGAGGTGGTGTGGGTGTGTTTTGATGTATTGTTCTTTATTTCGGAATTTCACTTTTTGTTTTTATTGATTTTTATTTTATTTTGGCTTGCTTGTATATATTTGTGTTGTTGGTGTTTTCCTTTAGGTGTTTATTTCAATGTTTGTTTGTTTGCTTATTTATTTCGTTTGTATTCCCTTTTAGTATTTATTTATTGTTTATGTTATGTGACTGTACTTTATCATTTTTTCTTTGAAAGTATATCTTGCTCTAAAACGAGATTATCATATTATGTTTGTTTATTGATTGATGGTATACGTTGTATTCTTGAAAATTTCACGTAATATCTTATGTATAATCTAGTGAAATTATAATTAAAATAATTCAGTTCACATTTTTAATTTTCATATTTATATATTTCGCGATTTTTTTTATCTATTATATAAATATAGTTTCTACAATGCACACATTCTTTTTTGCAATGCTTGTTCAAAAATGACACACACAAAAATTAAGGTCATGAATTCATTTTTAATTAGGGTCGCTTGAGTAAGCGGAAACATCGTTATTTTTTCAGGTTTGGTATATTTTTGTATTTTGTTTTCACTCTTTTGTTTGTTGTTTTTCAAGTTTTGATATATCGTTTGTTTGTTTTTAGCTTCGCTTTTTCTTAGTTGTTGTTTATTTGTTTTAATTTTAATAGAAAACTATAGAAAAATATAGAAGTAGCGCGACGTTATTTTGCCGTCGATAAGAAAAAAACGTTTACTGGACAAATTGGGTAACTTTCTACAATTTTACGTAGAAATCGTAATTTTTATCCGAAATCAAGTTTGTTAAGTTCATTCTCTGCCACTGAAAATGAACATTTTTCGTTATTTGGAATTAGCACGAAATATGAGCGAAAAATATAGTTCCGAATGTGTAAAGTTTTATACTTCGTGGTTTTCTTACGTCATATTGCAACTGGACATTTTGTTGACCTTTGTTGACCTTACTCCTTTAGGAATATTTTTTAACTTGCTTTTAGAAAATCATTTTTGAAAAGACTTTCGTTTTTGAAGATAATAAAATTTGATATGAATAATTTTTTTGTGAAAATTTTGTAAAACATAGCTGAAATAAAGCTTGGTATTTGGCATGCAGATGTTTTTCCTTCAGCGTTACGTTCTTTTCTTTCCATAAACTTACCGATTTTTTCCTTCAAGCATTGCTTTAAACAAAAATCGTTAATGGGGTCATAGAACACGCTGACTCTGCTTCCGGTCCCACAAAAAAATAGTCCTAGAAAGGTATTTTTAGGTTTTTACTGAGAAAAATGTAAAAGACATACGGATATTTTGTGATGCGTTACATGAGAAAATTGTGTGCTAACGACGTTTTCTTCCAATAAATTCGTTTTCAAAAGCAAAAATAAACCTAATCTAATATAATAAAACAAATATTCGTATAATTCCCTATACAAGCATGTATCGGAAATAAGAATCCAACAATCTAAAAAAAATCTACATTCGTTTTACTTATTTCATGTTCTATTTAGTCAAAGTATCACCAATAGCGCGCGTAACGTCAGTACCGATTTTGTGTAATTTCCACAGTTATCTGTGCTATGGAGATCCTTGTGCAGAATATCCCGCCTTGACAATTTGCATTAATATTTTGCATTTGTATACATTCTTGTCCATGTGACATTTAATTGCAACCATGCAATTTTTTTACCTGGATGATTTTTAATACATTTTGACAGACTTTCATCAGTGGTAAATGTATTGCCCTATACATGTATCTTACTGTAGTGTAAAGACAACACGGGTCACAGGGGTTAACTAGCCCAAATGTATGACCTCTACGTCAGGTAAAACCAGGTAAAGATTATATAATGTATACATAATCAGTTAGAGCATATACAATACATTATATGATGTATACATAATCAGTAAGTTAACTATAGGTCATAAGTTTAAAATGTCTTTGTTAACATGACCCCCTGTTATAGAAGACATTGTCAGTCTGTGTCCATCGACAATTAAGAAAATGATATGTGAAAAGTGAAGTTTTAAAGTAAAGTATGAAAAATAACGTTATATTAAAGAAAGGAATGGAAACATGTAATATCAATCAGTGAGAGGTCAAGTGAAAAAATTAATGATAATGCGATGATTTTTTTTTATCTCTTCTTTTGTGACGCCATTTTGTATATATAGTTTAGCTCAGAATAGTTTATTTTAATAATTTGATATTTAATACACATTATATACCATTTATCAAACGTTATATGTATACATCGCCTCTGGTGATAATAGAATTCATAACCCAATCATGTAGGTGAAGAGTACTGAAGGCTCCTGTAGAGATAAATCTAGATACCAAACGATTGTTGTCACTGCGGTAGTCATCAATTAAGTTAAATGACATAACATGTACATGTAACCAACAAAAACATTGTTAATCATCGATATCTTGTGACCGCAGTACAAACGTGTAGAAGACGAATACAATTTATTTTTCACATGTACGGAAAGGGAGAGATACATGGGTAAAATTAACGTTACGTTCTTAAATATATAAAAATATAAGAAAATGCATAAATTATCAGAAACAGAGTCTATCATTAATATAGATAATGTATTACTACTGTTTTGTTCGTCAGAGACTTGCTGTTGTTACATATTTGAACGTTTATTTATTTGTTTACCTTAGAAAGTATATACGTCCTTGGTAGTATGTCTGAGTTTATATATCTATTTATGTGTGTCAATATATAGTTGTCTGACCTTTGTCAACAATGACATTAATTTGCTTTGTTACGAATCAGAGTCTCTCTCTGGTTATGAATGATGTATACAGTCTAGTATTATTTTCATTTTTGTCATGAAGGACAGTGCACATTAATTATATCAGAGATTCGGACTTAAATATAGTCCTATTTATTTAGGGGCAAAAACAATTAAAGTTTCGCACCATTTATTGGCTCTTTTCAAGTTTATTTATGTAAGATATAAGAACCGAAGTCATAATCTTAAGAAAGTAGAACATATACCAATATGCACTCCTTCATTGACATAACGCTGTTCGCCCGGCGGTTGAATCTAAAGGTTGGCACTTTACTCGTATGTGGAAAGCACTTACATGACTGCATCAATTCACAAAGGTTTGGGCCCATAAATCTAGTTTAACTCTGCCATTTTTTTATTGAAGTGCCTGTACCAAGTGCACTGTCATATATATGTGTGTTAGAGTTATCGATTTTGTTTCTTTCTACGATTTTTCTATTGAATGTAGAAATATGTGGACAGTGTGGTATTTTTCTATTAAATGCAGAAATATGTGGACAGTGTGGTATTTTTCTATTAAATGTAGAAATATGTGGACAGTGTGGTATTTTTCTATTGAATGTAGAAATATGTGGACAGTGTGGTATTTTTCTATTAAATGTAGAAATATGTGGACAGTGTGGTATTTTTCTATTGAATGTAGAAATATGTGGACAGTGTGGTATTTTTCTATTGAATGTAGAAATATGTGGACAGTGTGGTATTTTCCTATTGAATGTAGAAATATGTGGACAGCGTGGTATTTTTCTATTGAATGTAGAAATATGTGGACAGTGTGGTATTTTTCTATTAAATGTAGAAATATGTGGACAGTGTGGTATTTTTCTATTAAATGTAGAAATATGTGGACAGTGTGGTATTTTTCTATTGAATGTAGAAATATGCGGACAGTGTGGTATTTTTCTATTGATTGTAGAAATATGTGGACAGTGTGGTATTTTTCTATTAAATGTAGAAATATGTGGACAGTGTGGTATTTTTTTATTGAATGTAGAAATATGTGGACAGTGTGGTATTTTTCTATTGAATGTAGAAATATGTGGACAGTGTGGTATTTTTCTATTGAATGTAGAAATATGTGGACAGCGTGGTATTTTTCTATTGAATGTAGAAATATGTGGACAGTGTGGTATTTTTCTATTAAATGTAGAAATATGTGGACAGTGTGGTATTTTTCTATTAAATGTAGAAATATGTGGACAGTGTGGTATTTTTCTATTGAATGTAGAAATATGCGGACAGTGTGGTATTTTTCTATTGATTGTAGAAATATGTGGACAGTGTGGTATTTTTCTATTAAATGTAGAAATATGTGGACAGTGTGGTATTTTTCTATTGAATGTAGAAATATGTGGACAGTGTGGTATTTTTCTATTAAATGTAGAAATATGTGGACAGTGTGGTATTTTTCTATTGAATGTAGAAATATGTGGACAGTGTGGTATTTTTCTATTAAATGTAGAAATATGTGGACAGTGTGGCATTTTCCTATTAAATATAGGAATATGTGGACAGTGTGGTATTTTTCTATTAAATGTAGAAATATGTGGACAGTGTGGTATTTTTCTATTGAATGTAGAAATATGTGGACAGTGTGGTATTTTTCTATTGAATGTAGAAATATGTGGACAGTGTGGCATTTTCCTATTGAATGTAGAAATATGTGGACAGTGTGGTATTTTTCTATTGAATGTAGAAATATGTGGACAGTGTGGTATTTTTTTATTGAATGTAGAAATATGTGGACAGTGTGGTATTTTTCTATTAAATGCAGAAATATGTGGACAGTGTGGTATTTTTCTATTGAATGTAGAAATATGTGGACAGTGTGGTATTTTTCTATTGAATGTAGAAATATGTGGACGGTGTGGTATTTATTAGTATAAAGATTAAATACGGTTGAAGTGTAAACAAAGATATTACATTTATTTGTATCATTCTATAAACCAACACTTAAGGAATGATTACAACCGCATTGAATAAACAACTTTAGTTTATATGTTTATTTACATATGGATTTGGACACGAAACAACCCAGGACAAACACTGAATATATTCTACACCTAACCTCTTAAAGATAGCTAAATTAGTATATCGTACACATTGTCATAATTTAAAGATATTTCTATTAATTGGTTCACGGTCATATGCTTTGCTTAAAATATGAAGCATAATAAAGGATGTGTGTGACTAGATAAAGGAAGAAAGCTTTCCCAGACTTAATGCTGATTGATAGATTGATTGATTGGTGTTTAATCCCAGACTTAATAAATTCATAGGAACTAGTCGTATATATAATATTTAGTTCAAAGAGAGGTATTCGGAAAGAGAATGAAATAAAGACGGCATCTTTAAAAAAGTAAATTATTCATACAGTGTAAAATAGGTTAATAGCATTACGGACTTGAAACTTACCTCGAAGACACTTGTAATGCCTAAATTATAGAAGACTGGAATAAACACATTGGCTGACAAAGTGGCTGAGATGATAAATCCCACAGAAATAAGCCAGTACATGGTATTATACTTGTATACTTCAGCCGGAGTTCCTAGTAAGGTGATGGCTGATATAAAGCTGGAGAGCAGAGACATTGCCACAGGAAACACGGATAAATTACGACCAGCAAGAAGAAATTCTTTCTCGCTATTTTGATTTCTGTCTCTTATTGCATAAAAAAGTCCTATGCCTGCTGACACTAACAAAGTTCCTGCAAAAACTACATAGTCCCATGCATGAAAATAAGTCGATTCTCCTTTCTCAAAACTATAAGAATAAGTCCTATTCCACATCTTTACTGAATGCTACTTATTAACCAACAAATGCCTTTCAAAATAATACACTATCCTTATTTGTGTCACTTTTATAAGGAAAACAATATTATTGTTGATCTGGCCAGGTATTTTCTTTGTATTTTAAATCACCAATATTATTGTGATAACGCTGACGTTGACGCAATCAGACTGATACACCCTAGGTATTGCAGTAAACGAAATGGTATATGAAAATCAGTGACCACTAAACCGTGACTTATATATGACGAGTTTAAGGTAAATAACCCATATATTTGACATGTACAATCAGATAGTGAATTTTAAGTAAATCAATGTTTATAAGGGACTGTAAAATGTATTACAGTAAACACCTACATATATACTACGTACAAATAATAGTGTAAACAATCACCCACCAACCCCTGCCTTAGTTATTTATATTTTTATTGCTAGAAGGAATACTATTTGCATTGATCCCGAAATATTTTAATTTTGATTCTCATACAACGGCGTTCGGATATTTATAAGATACAGTACTATTGAAACAAAAGAAGCGGCCCGTATCGGATATAACGGATTTCTTTTTCCACATGAGTACTCAGGTGAAAGCCTAGGTTTATAAATGGATTATTTTTCCCGCATAGTACTCTGGTTAAGACTGAGGTACGTAGCACCAAGACCTTCACCTCAGAACGAATACAGAAAAAGAAACCCGTTATATCCAATACGGGCAACTTCTTTGTTTCAATAATACTGTATCTAACTTGTACAATAAAGATGCTATAATTTATAAAATTAAAAAGTAGCGAGAACAGTTTTGTTTGTAAACGAGTTTATCTAATTTTCCTATTGCAAAATTGGTCAACTTCTTAATCTCGTAAGGGCCGTCGTGGTCGTGATCGTATGGTAGTTTTACAACTACCTATGCAATCAGTGCCTATGACCACTAACGATATGAGTTCGAATCCCACCCAGGCGAGGTGTACTTTGCAACATTATGTGATAAAGTTTGTCAGTTATTTGCGACAGGTCAGTGGTTTTCCCCGGGTGTTCCGGTTTCATCCACCAATAAAACTGACCGCCACAATATAACTAAAATATTGTTGAAAGTGGCGTTAAGCAACATAAACCAAACCAAACCATCTTAAGGCCGTTCATAAAAAGAACTGCAAAAACCTCGACCAGTAAACAGCGACATGCCTGTAACTGATATTAGAGGCCGCATTTACAATATGATTGCTGGGGGTATTATTGTACCAATATGATTGCTGGGGGTATTATTGTACCAATGCGATTGCTGGGGGTATTATTGTACAAGTGCAAAAGGATCTAATGTACCACATGTTCAGTATTTTAAAAAAATATATATATTTCATTCATGTTGCTGGTTAGAATTGTTATCTAAATTAAACTACTACAGACGGCAACTTCATATGTCAGTTAAGTAGAAAGAAAATATATTATTTCCTGATGGGGGTGTAAGATTGCGTCGGGGATGTGAGAATATTTTAAGGGTACCACAAGGGTAAGCAGTAGCTGTAAATCCAGGGACTGACAATACAAATGACCTAAAGAAAAAGGACAAAAAGTACAAACAATGATCTACAATAGTCAGTGTTTCGGGCACCATACTTTGTTTATTAGATATCTTTGAAACTTTCAGTTCCTAAATAATGAAATTATTAATAATACTAAGGCTCTCCTCTTTCCGGCATAAGTCACCTTAGCCGATTTCCCAATCTTGCTTAGACCTTTCGGTTGACTTGCTACAAAAGATTTTTAAGATTATGTGGCTTTCCAATCTTTTGATTATGAGCGTACATGATGAAGATTACACCAGAGACGCGTCGTGCGCACTAAATTCGATGTCTACGTTTTATTTAACTACAAAGCACTAGATTGAGCAACAAGAATCCCTAAGAAAACCCGAGGCGAACTTAGATGTTCTAGAAGGATAAGCAGTCCATGCTTCACTAGTGGCACCCGTCGTGTTACTCTTGTAACAAATCCGTAGATTAGTCATGTATGAGGAAAGGACTGGATTGTGATCACAACAAATAGAACATATCCGTAGCCATTTGTGACACAGATATTTCGTAAAGGTTAACCTATTCATGGTGGCGACCATAAATCTTCCAAAGTGACGACATCAAATTAACTACTGTGAATCCTTAGTCCAGTAACTTTCTTGTAAGTTGTCAATCAACAATACAGAGCACCACCCCCAAAATAAACAAAGTCAAACCTGTATTAAGAGGTCATCTTTGAGACAAGAAAAAGGCGGCCTTATAAGACAGGTGATCTTTTAAAAGAGGTTCAATTCATATGAAATTTCCAGTGGCAGGACAAGAAAAAGGTGACCTTTTAATACAGGTAACTGCTTAATAGAGGTGACTGCATGGACAGGTTTGACTGTGCATTGTAAATACAAGGTGATAGATACACTTCACATTGAGTAACTTTATACACCTAGTACTCTTACAAACTTTTGTTTTTATTGTCAGTTAGCTATAAATAGATATCTATCACTCGGTAAGCTTGTGATTATTCTACGAATTAAAAAAAATATGTTGTTCAAATCCATATGTACTTATTAAAGATGTTTTAATCTTTTTTTAAAGCTTGTTATATTATATGGTTATTTAAAGTGGCATTATCTGTCAAAATCTTTTGTTACCCATAAAAACTATCAGATATGATTGATACCTTAATAAAACATGTTTCTGTAACTTACAAATGTTATGAAATGTACGCACATCGGAGAAAAAAGGTGCAACTGCTCGATGTTTTGAGATCTATCAAGAAATGGACGCCATCTGATTAATTATCGGCATTGCTTACGGAGTTTGCCGAATCGTCATTTGACCTCGTTCTGATGTAAACAAACATGGATTCAGAGGTAAGCGCATGCATTTTGCTTTGTTGATTATTCCAATATTCCTTTCGTTCAGCGTTTTTAATAATGGCAATAATTGATAATTAGATTTATAAGTTAGTATATCAGCTCAAATCATGCTTGCAATCTATAAATCTGAGCACATGCGCGAGCGATTGGTCACTAGTAAGGTCAGTTGCATACGGAGAAAGCGAGGTTAAATTAAAGGCTTGCAAGACAATAATAAATCGATGGTAATTTTCGTTCTCAAAAGGGGAAAAGTGGGACGATAAGCTGTTTAATGTGAAATATTTACCTTTATTTCATCATTTTAAAGCTATTTACCAATTTCCAAAACATATATTTTTTGGGTCAAAATCGTAGCTAATGCAGCTTTATATGTGCGTCATATGATGTCAACAACATCAAATTTGTCCTCATTTCAAGACGTTACCCCATGAATATTTCAAAAGGAAGTAATCCTTATTCACTCTATAAATGTATTTCAAATCATATATTTTTTCACATATTCGAGTATTACCACTTTTAATTAATCCAGTCTGTAATTACCTTTAAAACATAATGAAATCATACTTATGTAAATATAAAATTTACATCCAAATTCAAATTTTGACAATATTATTTACATAGGCACACGTTTTTTGTGTGTTTTTATAGTTAGATTTCGGATGAATTTATATATCATGATAATTTGTGACAATGGCAATGTTAATTGAATGCAATTTTGAAAATGGAAGCATTTTTAACACATCTGTCATAATTTATATCTCAGCTTCCATTCAAGACACATAAGGCACATTTACATGTTAAAATTACCATGAATTTAATGTTCTCGTCATCTTGGCTAATATGATTATGACTAAGGGTCCTTAACTATTTCATAAACCGGAAAAGCATTCTTACATATAGTTGCATATGGAACATCCTTCGTCATAGAAAATAAGACATGCATACAATAGACCCCTTCCAGCTTTCTTGAGTTTCGTTAACAAATCGGTTATAAGTTGCAACCTAATCATTGGCGGTCAAAATGAGATATATTTCATAATGGTGAATATTACGAACTCTCTATAATATCCCAAAATTTAGAGTTTCTTTCGAGAACAAATTACGACTCCAAAATGACTCATGATTTTTTGATATCTAGTAAATACAGAGAGTCCAGAACTACTGACTCAGCTGTTACATAAATCAATAACTGAACTAATGATCTGTTTACCTACCACAATAGCCTCATAAAATGGTACTTTGTGTTCGTTTTAATGGTATGTATATGTAGAAAAACCTTCCAAAGAATGCTGCTAAAATTAGAAGTTTCAAATACGACTGCATATTGACATGGTCAATGGTTAGACTACGTACGAGTTGGTTTGTTTTTAAAGGTTTGAGTAATCCGCGATTTGATAAAATAAAGAAACAGAGCAAATAGTAGATTGAGTGATTATTGTTCAATCCCAAATTGGCAATTTTTCAGCCATATCATGACGAGAACAAGTTACACTTTGTACTAGAAAAACACACTAAGTTGAGTACTAATAGTGCTAGCGCACTGAGACAACAGTTAGACACGTCGCTCCACTCGGACACATTATATTTATTCCGAGGCAACCAATCTTTTCTCTTATTCATTAGTGCTGCGTACCTAGCTGAGAAGTAACAAATACCATGCATATAATCACTGGTTTGATCTGACAGGGACTTGAAACCATATCTATTATTCTTGGGGAAAGTCGACAGGGGCTCGAACCCAGATCTATTATTCATTGGGGGAAAGAAAAAAAAAGATACTAAAGTGTACCAAAGATGCGTTAATTAAAAGAAAGTCGGATAATACATGGTCAAAAGAAAATGCACAAATGCACAAATAATGATTTATAAAATACTACACAGAAAACTAAAGAACCCCATAAAACACGGGGATTTGAATGCGGATGCTCCAAATAGGTAGTTCCTCTTCCATGAATATCACCAGTAGTAGCGGATGCTACAAATAGGTAGTTCCTCTTCCATTAATATCACCAGTAGTAACGGATGCTGCAAATAGGTAGTTCCTCTTCCATTAATATCACCAGTAGTAGCGGATGCTCCAAATAGGTAGTTCCTCTTTCATTAATATAACCAGTAGTAGCGGATGCTACAAATAGGTAGTTCCTCTTTCATTAATATCACCAGTAGTAGCGGATGCTACAAATAGGTAGTTCCTCTTTCATTAATATCACCAGTATAGTGCTACTGTTAAACGATGGTAGTTCCTCTTCCATTAATATCACCAGTAGTAACGGATGCTGCAAATAGGTAGTTCCTCTTCCATTAATATCACCAGTAGTAGCGGATGCTCCAAATAGGTAGTTCCTCTTTCATTAATATCACCAGTAGTAGCGGATGCTACAAATAGGTAGTTCCTCTTTCATTAATATCACCAGTATAGTGCTACTGTTAAACGATGGTAGTTCCTCTTCCATTAATATCACCAGTAGTAACGGATGCTGCAAATAGGTAGTTCCTCTTCCATTAATATCACCAGTAGTAGCGGATGCTACAAATAGGTAGTTCCTCTTTCATTAATATCACCAGTAGTAGCGGATGCTACAAATAGGTAGTTCCTCTTTCATTAATATCACCAGTATAGTGCTACTGTTAAACGATGGTAGTTCCTCTTCCATTAATATCACCAGTAGTAACGGATGCTGCAAATAGGTAGTTCCTCTTCCATTAATATCACCAGTAGTAGCGGATGCTACAAATAGGTAGTTCCTCTTTCATTAATATCACCAGTAGTAGCGGATGCTCCAAATAGGTAGTTCCTCTTTCATTAATATCACCAGTAGTAGCGGATGCTCCAAATAGGTAGTTCCTCTTCCATTAATATCACCAGTAGTAACGGATGCTGCAAATAGGTAGTTCCTCTTCCATTAATATCACCAGTAGTAGCGGATGCTACAAATAGGTAGTTCCTCTTTCATTAATATCACCAGTAGTAGCGGATGCTACAAATAGGTAGTTCCTCTTTCATTAATATCACCAGTATAGTGCTACTGTTAAACGATGGTAGTTCCTCTTCCATTAATATCACCAGTAGTAGCGGATGCTCCAAATAGGTAGTTCCTCTTTCATTAATATCACCAGTAGTAGCGGATGCTACAAATAGGTAGTTCCTCTTTCATTAATATCACCAGTATAGTGCTACTGTTAAACGATGGTAGTTCCTCTTTCATTAATATCACCAGTAGTAGCGGATGCTACAAATAGGTAGTTCCTCTTCCATTAATATCACCAGTAGTAGCGGATGCTACAAATAGGTAGTTCCTCTTCCATTAATATCACCAGTAGTAGCGGATGCTACAAATAGGTAGTTCCTCTTCCATTAATATCACCAGTAGTAGCGGATGCTCCAAATAGGTAGTTCCTCTTTCATTAATAACACCAGTATAGTGCTACTGTTAAACGATGGTAGTTCATCTTCCATTAATATCACCAGTAGTAGCGGATGCTACAAATAGGTAGTTCCTCTTCCATTAATATCACCAGTAGTAGCGGATGCTCCAAATAGGTAGTTCCTCTTCCATTAATATCACCAGTAGTAGCGGATGCTCCAAATAGGTAGTTCCTCTTCCATTAATATCACCAGTAGTAGCGGATGCTCCAAATAGGTAGTTCCTCTTCCATTAATATCACCAGTAGTAGCGGATGCTCCAAATAGGTAGTTCCTCTTCCATTAATATCACCAGTAGTAGCGGATGCTCCAAATAGGTAGTTCCTCTTCCATTAATATCACCAGTAGTAGCGGATGCTCCAAATAGGTAGTTCCTCTTCCATTAATATCACCAGTAGTAGCGGATGCTCCAAATAGGTAGTTCCTCTTTCATTAATAACACCAGTATAGTGCTACTGTTAAACGATGGTAGTTCATCTTCCATTAATATCACCAGTAGTAGCGGATGCTACAAATAGGTAGTTCCTCTTCCATTAATATCACCAGTAGTAGCGGATGCTCCAAATAGGTAGTTCCTCTTCCATTAATATCACCAGTAGTAGCGGATGCTCCAAATAGGTAGTTCCTCTTCCATTAATATCACCAGTAGTAGCGGATGCTCCAAATAGGTAGTTCCTCTTCCATTAATATCACCAGTAGTAGCGGATGCTCCAAATAGGTAGTTCCTCTTCCATTAATATCACCAGTAGTAGCGGATGCTCCAAATAGGTAGTTCCTCTTCCATTAATATCACCAGTAGTAGCGGATGCTCCAAATAGGTAGTTCCTCTTCCATTAATATCACCAGTAGTGTTACTGTTACACGATGCGAACATCATCTGATTTTGAAATAGCGTTGGACACCATTATACGTAAATAAATACAAATAAGATATAAACCATGTACTAGTATATGTAAATAAATACAAATAAGATATAAACCATGTACTAGTATATGTAAATAAATACAAATAAGATATAAACCATGTACTAGTATATGGAAATAAATACAAATAAGATATAAACCATGTACTAGTATATGTAAATAAATACAAATAAGATATAAACCATGTACTAGTATATGTAAATAAATACAAATAAGATATAAACCATGTACTAGTATATGTAAATAAATACAAATAAGATATAAACCATGTACTAGTATATGTAAATAAATACAAATAAGATATAAACCATGTACTAGTATATGTAAATAAATACAAATAAGATATAAACCATGTACTAGTATATGTAAATAAATACAAATAAGATATAAACCATGTACTAGTATATGTAAATAAATACAAATAAGATATAAACCATGTACTAGTATATGTAAATAAATACAAATAAGATATAAACCATGTACTAGTATATGGAAATAAATACAAATAAGATATAAACCATGTACTAGTATATGTAAATAAATACAAATAAGATATAAACCATGTACTAGTATATGTAAATAAATACAAATAAGATATAAACCATGTACTAGTATATGTAAATAAATACAAATAAGATATAAACCATGTACTAGTATATGTAAATAAATACAAATAAGATATAAACCATGTACTAGTATATGTAAATAAATACAAATAAGATATAAACCATGTACTAGTATATGGAAATAAATACAAATAAGATATAAACCATGTACTAGTATATGTAAATAAATACAAATAAGATATAAACCATGTACTAGTATATGTAAATAAATACAAATAAGATATAAACCATGTACTAGTATATGTAAATAAATACAAATAAGATATAAACCATGTACTAGTATATGTAAATAAATACAAATAAGATATAAACCATGTACTAGTATATGTAAATAAAGACAAATAAGATATAAACCATGTACTAGTATATGGAAATAAATACAAATAAGATATAAACCATGTACTAGTATATGTAAATAAATACAAATAAGATATAAACCATGTACTAGTATATGTAAATAAATACAAATAAGATATAAACCATGTACTAGTATATGTAAATAAATACAAATAAGATATAAACCATGTACTAGTATATGGAAATAAATACAAATAAGATATAAACCATGTACTAGTATATGTAAATAAATACAAATAAGATATAAACCATGTACTAGTATATGTAAATAAATACAAATAAGATATAAACCATGTACTAGTATATGGAAATAAATACAAATAAGATATAAACCATGTACTAGTATATGGAAATAAATACAAATAAGATATAAACCATGTACTAGTATATGGAAATAAATACAAATAAGATATAAACCATGTACTAGTATATGTAAATAAATACAAATAAGATATAAACCATGTACTAGTATATGGAAATAAATACAAATAAGATATAAACCATGTACTAGTATATGTAAATAAATACAAATAAGATATAAACCATGTACTAGTATATGGAAATAAATACAAATAAGATATAAACCATGTACTAGTATATGTAAATAAATACAAATAAGATATAAACCATGTACTAGTATATGTAAATAAATACAAATAAGATATAAACCATGTACTAGTATATGTAAATAAATACAA
This sequence comes from Bathymodiolus septemdierum, assembly GCA_963383655.1. Taxonomy (NCBI): domain Eukaryota; kingdom Metazoa; phylum Mollusca; class Bivalvia; order Mytilida; family Modiolidae; genus Bathymodiolus; species Bathymodiolus septemdierum. Next base: position 95,360,055 of record OY726522.1, on the reverse strand, counting down.
ATAAGATATAAACCATGTACTAGTATATGTAAATAAATACAAATAAGATATAAACCATGTACTGGTATATGGAAATAAATACAAATAAGATATAAACCATGTACTAATATACGTAAATAAATACAAATAAGATATAAACCATGTACTAGTATATGTAAATAAATACAAATAAGATATAAACCATGTACTAGTATATGTAAATAAATACAAATAAGATATAAACCATGTACTAGTATATGTAAATAAATACAAATAAGATATAAACCATGTACTAGTATATGTAAATAAATACAAATAAGATATAAACCATGTACTAGTATATGTAAATAAATACAAATAAGATATAAACCATGTACTAGTATATGGAAATAAATACAAATAAGATATAAACCATGTACTAGTATATGTAAATAAATACAAATAAGATATAAACCATGTACTAGTATATGTAAATAAATACAAATAAGATATAAACCATGTACTAGTATATGGAAATAAATACAAATAAGATATAAACCATGTACTAGTATATGTAAATAAATACAAATAAGATATAAACCATGTACTAGTATATGTAAATAAATACAAATAAGATATAAACCATGTACTAGTATATGTAAATAAATACAAATAAGATATAAACCATGTACTAGTATATGTAAATAAATACAAATAAGATATAAACCATGTACTAGTATATGTAAATAAAGACAAATAAGATATAAACCATGTACTAGTATATGTAAATAGATACAAATAAGATATAAACCATGTACTAGTATATGTAAATAAATACAAATAAGATATAAACCATGTACTGGTATATGGAAATAAATACAAATAAGATATAAACCATGTACTAGTATATGTAAATAAATACAAATAAGATATAAACCATGTACTAGTATATGTAAATAAATACAAATAAGATATAAACCATGTACTAGTATATGTAAATAAATACAAATAAGATATAAACCATGTACTAGTATATGTAAATAAATACAAATAAGATATAAACCATGTACTAGTATATGGAAATAAATACAAATAAGATATAAACCATGTACTAGTATATGTAAATAAATACAAATAAGATATAAACCATGTACTAGTATATGGAAATAAATACAAATAAGATATAAACCATGTACTAGTATATGTAAATAAATACAAATAAGATATAAACCATGTACTAGTATATGTAAATAAATACAAATAAGATATAAACCATGTACTAGTATATGGAAATAAAGACAAACCGAACATCATTTTTACAAGGAAATCGTAGCGCACATCACAAAACAGATTTAAAAACACCGGACATATAATTGGACGACATGAATAACACGATCCCCACAAAAAACGGGGACGAACACAGTAGTTCCTGCTCCATTAGTGAAACCTGTCCTGTTTCTCTTGTAACAAACCCGGTGATAAGTCCTGAATGAGAAAAGGACTGGATTGTGATTACGACATACGGTACATATCCATGCGTGCATGGTCATTGGTGACACACATATTCCGTAACGGTTAATCAAGTCATGATGGCGACTGAAAAACATAAATCATGTAATTAATTTATGATTGATTTTATGATTGATGCCCTTGATGATTTAACATGACCTTAAGTAATTAAGTTGTTGCTTTGTATAGTGTTATGGATATCTATTGATAGGTCAATATATAGTATCACAGTTTACGAGATTCGGATGTGGCAAGCAATTCTTATGAATAACCAAATATACATACAAATGTATATGCAAAAACGGTTCCTGTATGTCAATATAACAAGTAATTAATGTCACATGTACACTACAGGAAAAAAAGTAGATAAAATGTTCAATTAACACACAAAAACATACTTTTAGCCAAATAAAGACATATATTGATAGGGAGTGGATGTGGTCGAGTGGCCTAGGGCGCTAAATTTAAGGCTAAGGGAATGGTGCTGCAGTGTATCAATGGTGTGGGTTCAAATCCCGTCGAGGGAAGAACAAAAATTTGACAGCTCTAAAATCTAATTCTAACACTGTTTGGTTTAATTTTTAGACGTATATATATATATATATATATATAAACGTCTGAAAAAGTTGCCAACGTATGAACCTACGGGATGCCGAATCGGAAACAAGTGCTAACGATACTGTGCAAACAAACAAAAATGATAAATGATATAATTTGTGTGTATAATTAATGCGTGACAACTTTAATAGGGAAGAAAATTAGTATGAAATCCCAGTGACGGTTACTTCACCAGTTATGGGACTCTCAATCCATGCACTGATGGTTATTTCACCAGTATTGTGACTCTCAATCCATGCACTGATGATTATTTCACCAGTATTGTGACTCTCAATCCATGCACTGATGATTATTTCACCAGTATTGTGACTCTCAATCCATGCACTGATGGTTATTTCATCAGTATTGTGACTCTCAATCCATGCACTGATGGTTATTTCACCAGTATTGTGACTCTCAATCCATTCCATGCACTGATGGTTATTTCACCAGTATTGTGACTCTCAATCCATGCACTGATGGTTATTTCACCAGTATTGTGACTCTCAATCCATGCACTGATGGTTATTTCACCAGTATTGTGACTCTCAATCCATGCACTGATGGTTATTTCACCAGTATTGTGACTCTCAATCCATGTACTGATGGTTATTTCACCAGTATTGTGACTCTCAATCCATGCACTGATGGTTATTTCACCAGTATTGTGACTCTCAATCCATTCCATGCACTGATGGTTATTTCACCAGTATTGTGACTCTCAATCCATTCCATGCACTGATGGTTATTTCACCAGTATTGTGACTCTCAATCCATGCACTGATGGTTATTTCACCAGTATTGTGACTCTCAATCCATGCACTGATGGTTATTTCACCAGTATTGTGACTCTCAATCCATGCACTGATGGTTATTTCACCAGTATTGTGACTCTCAATCCATGCACTGATGGTTATTTCACCAGTATTGTGACTCTCAATCCATGCACTGATGGTTATTTCACCAGTATTGTGACTCTCAATCCATGATTTAATATTACACGAGTTTGTATAGTTGCTTTCCCTTACAGTTTATGACGAGAGAGATAATTTAAATTTTCCCATTTTGAACTTTCTATAGATCTATAATAAACAGCATACCAGCAGGACTGGCATATGAAGTACCTATTTTTCAGTTCATTCGATATTCCAGAGCTGATGCTTCCATCTAGAATCTTTCTGAAAAGGGTTGATGCTCACAGGGAAGCTACAGACGCAAATGTTCTTGGTGATAAAGTTGCAGTGATTACCTAGAAAGATTCACGGTCACCCTATTGACTTCGGTAACTGTTACGGAATGTGTGTGTCACAAATAACCACTGATATGTTCCGTTTTCCGTATTGTCAAATCCCGTATTTTCCCCTTTTTTCATGACTTATCACTGGATTTTCATCATGAGGAAGACGACAGATGCCAATAGTGGATCAGGAACTGGTCACTCTTCTGGAATACCCGAGTTGACCTCAGTTTTTTAAGTAGAGTTATTCGAAGTTTTTCTGGATTGTCCATTCTTGACTGCCCATCTGGTTTTCCCTATCGTTTATTTAGCTTTCTGAGTAGTGTTTTGTTGAGAATTTTCCTCTTTTTTCTTTTGGCCATTGCATTGTAATTCGATTGATAGCTACTGATTACCCCTTTTGTATCTTCAAGCATTTTCGTTTAGATAACTGGTTTAAGGATCGTGTAGTAGTATGATTTACAAATCAGTACATATCGTCACTATAGAAGTGCGAACTTGATTGTTAATTTCACCAATGATGGCATTGGCACAACCACTTCTGTCAATGTGCTCCAATAAATAATGGTTATCGGTGAAAATGAAGGTTGATAAATATTTATATGACAAGAAGTTAAAACTGTTCTAGTTCTTTTTAGATACTTGTACTGAAAGATAGTTTGTTAGAAATATGTGGAGTACCCTCGAGGTATCACCCGCCTAGTAGTCATTGTATATGTACATGTATGGTTTATTAGAAATATGTAATATACAAATATACAATTTCTGAATACTGTAATTATTATTCAAACTAAGTTTCTCCTCCCTCAGACAAAGGTGACGTTAGTAGATTTTGGCTATCCTGTTTAGGTTCTCCTCCCTCAGACATAGGTGACTTTAGTAGATATTGGCTATCCTGTTTAGGTTCTCCTCCCTCAGACATAGGTGACATTAGTAGATTTTGGCTATCCTGTTTAGGTTCTCCTCCCTCAGACAGAGGTGACTTTAGTCGATTATGGCTATCCTGCTTAGGTTCTCCTCCCTCAGACATAGGTGACTTTAGTAGATCTTGGCTATCCTGCTTAGGTTCTCCTCCCTCAGAAAAAGGTGACTTTAGTAGATTTTGGCTATCCTGTTTAGGTTCTCCTCCCTCAGATATAGGTGACTTTAGTAGATTTTGGCTATCCTGTTTAGGTTCTCCTCCCTCAGACATATGTGACTTTAGTAGATTTTGGCTATCCTGCTGAGGTTCTCCTCCCTCAGACATAGGTGACTTTAGTAGATGTTGGCTATCCTGCTTAGGTTCTCTTCCCTCAGACTTAGGTGATTTTAGTAGATTTTGGCTATCCCGTTTAGGTTCTCCTCCCTTAGACATAGGTGACTTTAGTAGATGATGGCTATCCTGCTTATGTTCTCCTCCCTCAGACATAGATGACTTTAGTAGATGATGGCTATCCTGCTAAGATTCTCCTCCCTCAGACATAGGTGACTTTAGTAGATGATGGCTATCCTGTTTAGGTTCTCCTCCCTCAGACATAGGTGACATTAGTAGATTTTGGCTATCCTGTTTAGGTTCTCCTCCCTCAGACATAGGTGACTTAAGTAGATTTTGGCTATCCTGTTTAGGTTCTCCTCCCTCAGACATAGGTGACCGTAGCTGATTTTGGCTATCCTGTTTAGGTTCTCCTCCCTCAGAAATAGGTAACTTTAGTAGATTTTGGCTATCCTGCTTAGGTTCTCTTCCCTCAGACATAGGTGACTTTAATAGATGCTGGCTATCCTGTTTAGGTTCTCCTTCCTCAGACATAGGTGACTTTAGCTGATGTTGGCTATCCTGCTTAGGTTCTCCTCCCTCAGACATAAGAGACTTTAGTAGATTTTGACTATCCTGTTTAGGTTCTCCTCCCTCAGACATAGGTGATCTTAGCTGATTTTGGGTATCCTGTTTAGGTTCTCCTCCCTCAGACATATGTGACTTTAGTAGATTTTGGCTATCCTGTTTAGGTTCTCCTCCCTCAGACATAGGTGACTTTATTAGATTTTGGCTATCCTGTCTAGGTTCTCCTCCCTCAGATATAGGTGACTTTAGTCGATTTTGGCTATCCTGCTTAGGTTTTCCTCCCTCAGACATAGGTGACGTTAGTAGATTTTGGCTATCCTGTTTAGGTTCTCCTACCTCAGACATAGGTGACTTTAGTAGATGATGGCTATCCTGCTTAGGTTCTCCTCCCTCAGATATAGGTGACATTAGTAGATGATGGCTATCCTGCTTAGGTTCTCTTCCCTCAGACATAGGTGACTTTAGTAGATGATGGCTATCCTATTTAGGTTCTCCTCCCTCAGACATAGGTGACTTTAGTAAATTGTGGCTATCCTGTTTAGGTTCTCCTCCCTCAGACATAGGTGACTTTAGTAGATTTTGGCTATCCTGTTTAGGTTCTCCTCCCTCAGACATAGGTGACCTTAGCTGATTTTGGCTATCCTGTTTAGGTTCTCCTCCCTCAGACATAGGTAACTTTAGTAGATTTTGGCTATCCTGCTTAGGTTCTCATCCCTCAGACATAGGTGACTTTAGTAGATGCTGGCTATCCTGTTTAGGTTCTCCTTCCTCAGACATAGGTGACTTTAGCTGATATTGGCTATCCTGCTTAGGTTCTCCTCCCTCAGACATTGGAGACTTTAGTAGATTTTGACTATCCTGTTTAGGTTCTCCTCCCTCAGTCATAGGTGATTTTAGCTGATTTTGGGTATCCTGTTTAGGTTCTCCTCCCTCAGACATATGTGACTTTAGTAGATTTTGGCTATCCTGTTTAGGTTCTCCTCCCTCAGACATAGGTGACTTTAGTCGATTTTGGCTATCCTGTTTAGGTTCTGCTCCCTCAGACATAGGTGACTTTAGTAGATTTTGGCTATCCTGTTTAGGTTCTCCTCCCTCAGACATAGGTGACCTTAACTGATTTTGGCTATCCTGCTTAGTTTCTCCTCCCTCAGACATATGTGACTTTAGTAGATTTTGGCTATCCTGCTTAGGTTCTCCTCCCTCAGACATAGGTAACCTTAGATGATTTTGGCTATCCTGCTTAGGTTCTCCTCCCTCAGACATAGGTGACATTAGTAGATGTTGGCTATCCTGTTTAGGTTCTCCTCCCTCAGACATAGGTAACCTTAGCTGATTTTGGCTATCCTGCTTAGGTTCTTCTCCCTCAGATATAGGTGACTTTAGTAGACATTGGCTATCCTGCTTAGGTTCTCTTCCCTCAGACATAGGTAACTTTAGTAGATGTTGGCTATCCTGTTTAGGTTCTCCTCCCTCAGACATAGGTGACTTTAGTAGATTTTGGCTATCCTGCTTAGGTTCTCCTCCCTCAGACATAGGTAACCTTAGCTGATGTTGGCTATCCTGCTTAGGTTCTCCTCCCTCATACATAGGTGACTTTAATAGATGTTGGCTATCCTGCTTAAGTTCTCCTCCCTCAGACATAGGTGACTTTAGTAGATGTTGGCTGTCCTGTTTAGGTTCTCCTCCCTCAGAGAGAGGTGACCTTAGTAGATTTTGGATATCCTGCTTAGGTTCTCCTCCCTCAAACATAGGTAACCTTAGCTGATTTTGGCTATCCTGTTTAGATTCTCCTCCCTCAGACATTGGTAACCTTAGCTGATTTTGGCTATCCTGTTTAGGTTCTCCTCCCTCATACATTGGTAACCTTAGCTGATTTTGGCTATCCTGCTTAGATTCTCCTCCATGAGACATAGGTGACTTTAGTAGATGTTGGCTATTCTGCTTAGGTTCTCCTCCCTCAGACATAGGTGCATTTAGTAGATGTTGGCTATCCTGTTTAGGTTCTCCTCCCTCAGACAGAGGTGACCTTAGTAGATTTTGGTTATCCTGTTTAGGTTCTTCTCCCTCAGACATAGGTGACTTTAGTAGACGTTGGCTATCCTGCTTAGGTTCTCCTCGCTCAGAAATAGGTGACTTTAGTAGATGTTGGCTATCCTGTTTAGGTTCTCCTCCCTCAGACATTGGTAACCTTAGCTGATCATGGCTATCCTGCTTAGGTTCTCCTCACTCAGACATTGGTAACCTTAGCTTATTTTGGCTATCCTGCTTAGATTCTCCTCCCTCAGACATAGGTGACTTTAGTAGATTTTGGCTATCCTGTTTAGGTTCTCCTCCCTCAGACATAGGTGACCTTAACTGATTTTGGCTATCCTGCTTAGTTTCTCCTCCCTCAGACAAAGGTGACGTTAGTAGATTTTGGCTATCCTGTTTAGGTTCTCCTCCCTCAGACAGAGGTGACTTTAGTAGATATTGGCTCTCCTGTTTAGGTTCTCCTCCCTCAGACATAGGTGACATTAGTAGATTTTGGCTATCCTGTTTAGGTTCTCCTCCCTCAGACAGAGGTGATTTTAGTCGATTATGGCTATCCTGCTTAGGTTCTCCTCCCTCAGACATAGGTGACTTTAGTAGATCTTGGCTATCCTGCTTAGGTTCTCCTCCCTCAGAAAAAGGTGACTTTAGTAGATTTTGGCTATCCTGTTTAGGTTCTCCTCCCTCAGATATAGGTGACTTTAGTAGATTTTGGCTATCCTGTTTAGGTTCTCCTCCCTCAGACATATGTGACTTTAGTCGATTTTGGCTATCCTGCTGAGGTTCTCCTCCCTCAGACATAGGTGACTTTAGTAGATGTTGGCTATCCTGCTTAGGTTCTCTTCCCTCAGACTTAGGTGATTTTAGTAGATTTTGGCTATCCCGTTTAGGTTCTCCTCCCTTAGACATAGGTGACTTTAGTAGATGATGGCTATCCTGCTTAGGTTCTCCTCCCTCAGACATAGATGACTTTAGTAGATGATGGCTATCCTGCTAAGATTCTCCTCCCTCAGACATAGGTGACTTTAGTAGATGATGGCTATCCTGTTTAGGTTCTCCTCCCTCAGACATAGGTGACATTAGTAGATTTTGGCTATCCTGTTTAGGTTCTCCTCCCTCAGACATAGGTGACTTTAGTAGATTTTGGCTATCCTGTTTAGGTTCTCCTCCCTCAGACATAGGTGACCGTAGCTGATTTTGGCTATCCTGTTTAGGTTCTCCTCCCTCAGACATAGGTAACTTTAGTAGATTTTGGCTATCCTGCTTAGGTTCTCTTCCCTCAGACATAGGTGACTTTAATAGATGATGGCTATCCTGCTTAGGTTCTCCTCCCTCAGACATAGGTGACATTAGTAGATGCTGGCTATCCTGTTTAGGTTCTCCTTCCTCAGACATAGGTGACTTTAGCTGATGTTGGCTATCCTGCTTAGGTTCTCCTCCCTCAGACATAAGAGACTTTAGTAGATTTTGACTATCCTGTTTAGGTTCTCCTCCCTCAGACATAGGTGATCTTAGCTGATTTTGGGTATCCTGTTTAGGTTCTCCTCCCTCAGACATATGTGATTTTAGTAGATTTTGGCTATCCTGTTTAGGTTCTCCTCCCTCAGACATAGGTGACTTTATTAGATTTTGGCTATCCTGTCTAGGTTCTCCTCCCTCAGATATAGGTGACTTTAGTCGATTTTGGCTATCCTGCTTAGGTTTTCCTCCCTCAGACATAGGTGACCTTAGCTGATTTTGGCTATCCTGCTTAGGTTCTCCCCCCTCAGACATAGGTGACTTTAGTAGATGATGGCTATCCTGCTTAGGTTCTCCTCCCTCAGACATAGGTGACGTTAGTAGATTTTGACTATCCTGTTTAGGTTCTCCTGCCTCAGACATAGGTGACTTTAGTAGATGATGGCTATCCTGCTTAGGTTCTCCTCCCTGAGATATAGGTGACATTAGTAGATGATGGCTATCCTGCTTAGGTTCTCCTCCCTCAGACATAGGTGACTTTAGTAGATGATGGCTATCCTATTTAGGTTCTCCTCCCTCAGACATAGGTGACTTTAGTAAATTGTGGCTATCCTGTTTAGGTTCTCCTCCCTCAGACATAGGTGACTTTAGTAGATTTTGGCTATCCTGTTTAGGTTCTCCTCCCTCAGACATAGGTGACCTTAGCTGATTTTGGCTATCCTGTTTAGGTTCTCCTCCCTCAGACATAGGTAACTTTAGTAGATTTTGGCTATCCTGCTTAGGTTCTCTTCCCTCAGACATAGGTGACATTAGTAGATGCTGGCTATCCTGTTTAGGTTCTCCTTCCTCAGACATAGGTGACTTTAGCTGATATTGGCTATCCTGCTTAGGTTCTCCTCCCTCAGACATTAGAGACTTTAGTAGATTTTGACTATCCTGTTTAGGTTCTCCTCCCTCAGTCATAGGTGATTTTAGCTGATTTTGGGTATCCTGTTTAGGTTCTCCTCCATCAGACATATGTGACTTTAGTAGATTTTGGCTATCCTGTTTAGGTTCTCCTCCCTCAGACATAGGTGACTTTAGTAAATTTTGACTATCCTGTCTAGGTTCTCCTCCCTCAGATATAGGTGACTTCAGTCGATTTTGGCTATCCTGCTTAGGTTTTCCTCCTCAGACATAGGTGACCTTAGCTGATTTTGGCTCTCCTGCTTAGGTTCTCCCCCCTCAGACATAGGTGACTTTAGTAGATGATGGCTATCCTGCTTACGTTCTCCTCCCTCAGACATAGGTGACGTTAGTAGATTTTGGCTATCCTGTTTAGGTTCTCCTCCCTCAGACATAAAAGACTTTAGTAGATTTTGACTATCCTGTTTAGGCTCTCCTCCCTCAGACATATGTGACTTCAGTAGATTTTGGCTATCCTGTCTAGGTTCTCCTCCCTCAGATATAGGTGACTTTAGTCGATTTTGACTATCCTGCTTAGGTTTTCCTCCCTCAGACATAGGTGACCTTAGCCGATTTTGGCTATCCTGCTTAGGTTCACCCCCCTCAGACATAGGTAACGTTAGTAGATTATGGCTATCCTGCTTAGGTTCTCCTCCCTCAGACATAGGTGACTTTAGTAGATGATGGCTATCCTATTTACGTTCTCCTCCCTCAGACATAGGTGACTTTAGTAAATTGTGGCTATCCTGTTTAGGTTCTCCTCCCTCAGACATAGGTGACTTTATTAAATTTTGGCTATCCTGTCTAGGTTCTCCTCCCTCAGATATAGGTGACTTTAGTCGATTTTGGCTATCCTGCTTAGGTTTTCCTCCCTCAGACATAGGTGACGTTAGTAGATTTTGGCTATCCTGTTTAGGTTCTCCTGCCTCAGACATAGGTGACTTTAGTAGATGATGGCTATCCTGCTTAGGTTCTCCTCCCTCAGATATAGGTGACATTAGTAGATGATGGCTATCCTGCTTAGGTTCTCCTCCCTCAGACATAGGTGACTTTAGTAGATGATGGCTATCCTATTTACGTTCTCCTCCCTCAGACATAGGTGACTTTAGTAAATTGTGGCTATCCTGTTTAGGTTCTCCTCCCTCAGACATAGGTGACTTTAGTAGATTTTGGCTATCCTGTTTAGGTTCTCCTCCCTCAGACATAGGTGACCTTAGCTGATTTTGGCTATCCTGTTTAGGTTCTCCTCCCTCAGACATAGGTAACTTTAGTAGATTTTGGCTATCCTGCTTAGGTTCTCTTCCCTCAGACATAGGTGACATTAGTAGATGATGGCTATCCTATTTAGGTTCTCCTCCCTCAGACATAGGTGACTTTAGTAAATTGTGGCTATCCTGTTTAGGTTCTCCTCCCTCAGACATAGGTGACTTTAGTAGATTTTGGCTATCCTGTTTAGGTTCTCCTCCCTCAGACATAGGTGACCTTAGCTGATTTTGGCTATCCTGTTTAGGTTCTCCTCCCTCAGACATAGGTAACTTTAGTAGATTTTGGCTATCCTGCTTAGGTTCTCTTCCCTCAGACATAGGTGACATTAGTAGATGCTGGCTATCCTGTTTAGGTTCTCCTTCCTCAGACATAGGTGACTTTAGCTGATATTGGCTATCCTGCTTAGGTTCTCCTCCCTCAGACATTAGAGACTTTAGTAGATTTTGACTATCCTGTTTAGGTTCTCCTCCCTCAGTCATAGGTGATTTTAGCTGATGTTGGGTATCCTGTTTAGGTTCTCCTCCCTCAGACATATGTGACTTTAGTAGATTTTGGCTATCCTGTTTAGGTTCTCCTCCATCAGACATAGGTGACTTTAGTAAATTTTGACTATCCTGTCTAGGTTCTCCTCCCTCAGATATAGGTGACTTCAGTCGATTTTGGCTATCCTGCTTAGGTTTTCCTCCTCAGACATAGGTGACCTTAGCTGATTTTGGCTCTCCTGCTTAGGTTTTCCCCCCTCAGACATAGGTGACTTTAGTAGATGATGGCTATCCTGCTTACGTTCTCCTCCCTCAGACATAGGTGACGTTAGTAGATTTTGGCTATCCTGTTTAGGTTCTCCTCCCTCAGACATAAAAGACTTTAGTAGATTTTGACTATCCTGTTTAGGTTCTCCTCCCTCAGACATAGGTGACTTTAGTAGATTTTGGCTATCCTGTCTAGGTTCTCCTCCCTCAGATATAGGTGACTTTAGTCGATTTTGACTATCCTGCTTAGGTTTTCCTCCCTCAGACATAGGTGACCTTAGCCGATTTTGGCTATCCTGCTTAGGTTCACCCCCCTCAGACATAGGTGACGTTAGTAGATTATGGCTATCCTGCTTAGGTTCTCCTCCCTCAGACATAGGTGAGGTTAGTAGATTTTGGCTATCCTGTAAAGGTTCTACTCCCTCAGACATAGGTGACTTTAGTAGATGATGGCTATCCTGCTTAGGTTCTCCTCCCTCAGACATAGGTGACATTAGTAGATGATAGCTATCCTGCTTATGTTCTCCTCCCTCAGACATAGGTGACTTTAGTAGATGATGGCTATCCTATTTAGGTTCTCCTCCCTCAGACATAGGTGACTTTAGTAAATTGTGGCTATCCTGTTTAGGTTCTCCTCCCTCAGACATAGGTGACTTTATTAAATTTTGGCTATCCTGTCTAGGTTCTCCTCCCTCAGATATAGGTGACTTTAGTCGATTTTGGCTATCCTGCTTAGGTTTTCCTCCCTCAGACATAGGTGACGTTAGTAGATTTTGGCTATCCTGTTTAGGTTCTCCTGCCTCAGACATAGGTGACTTTAGTAGATGATGGCTATCCTGCTTAGGTTCTCCTCCCTCAGATATAGGTGACATTAGTAGATGATGGCTATCCTGCTTAGGTTCTCCTCCCTCAGACATAGGTGACTTTAGTAGATTTTGGCTATCCTGTTTAGGTTCTCCTCCCTCAGACATAGGTGACCTTAGCTGATTTTGGCTATCCTGTTTAGGTTCTCCTCCCTCAGACATAGGTAACTTTAGTAGATTTTGGCTATCCTGCTTAGGTTCTCTTCCCTCAGACATAGGTGACATTAGTAGATGATGGCTATCCTATTTAGGTTCTCCTTCCTCAGACATAGGTGACTTTAGCTGATATTGGCTATCCTGCTTAGGTTCTCCTCCCTCAGACATTGGAGACTTTAGTAGATTTTGACTATCCTGTTTAGGTTCTCCTCCCTCAGTCATAGGTGATTTTAGCTGATTTTGGGTATCCTTTTTAGGTTCTCCTCCCTCAGACATATGTGACTTTAGTAGATTTTGGCTATCCTGTTTAGGTTCTTCTCCCTCAGACATAGGTGACTTTAGTAAATTTTGGCTATCCTGTCTAGGTTCTCCTCCCTCAGATATAGGTGACTTTAGTCGATTTTGGCTATCCTGCTTAGGTTTTCCTCCTCAGACATAGGTGACCTTAGCTGATTTTGGCTCTCCTGCTTAGGTTCTCCCCCCTCAGACATAGGTGACTTTAGTAGATGATGGCTATCCTGCTTACGTTCTCCTCCCTCAGACATAAAAGACTTTAGTAGATTTTGACTATCCTGTTTAGGTTCTCCTCCCTCAGACATATGTGACTTTAGTAGATTTTGGCTATCCTGTTTAGGTTCTCCTCCCTCAGACATATGTGACTTTAGTAGATTTTGGCTATCCTGTTTAGGTTCTCCTCCCTCAGATATAGCTGACTTTAGTCGATTTTGACTATCCTGCTTAGGTTTTCCTCCCTCAGACATAGGTGACCTTAGCCGATTTTGGCTATCCTGCTTAGGTTTTCCCCCCTCAGACATAGGTGACGTTAGTAGATGATGGCTATCCTGCTTAGGTTCTCCTCCCTCAGACATAGGTGACGTTAGTAGATTTTGGCTATCCTGTAAAGGTTCTACTCCCTCAGACATAGGTGACTTTAGTAGATGATGGCTATCCTGCTTAGGTTCTCCTCCCTCAGACATAGGTGACATTAGTAGATGATAGCTATCCTCCTTATGTTCTCCTCCCTCAGACATAGGTGACTTTAGTAAATTGTGGCTATCCTGTTTAGGTTCTCCTCCCTCAGACATAGGTGACGTTAGTAGATTTTTACTATCCTGTTTAGGTTCTCCTCCCTCAGACATAGGTAACCTTAGCTGATTTTGGCTATCCTGTGTAGGTTCTGCTCCCTCAGACATAGGTGACTATGGTAGATTTTGGCTATCCTGTTTAGGTTCTCCTCCCTCAGACATAGGTGAATTTAGTCGATTTTGGCTATCCTGTTTAGGTTCTGCTCCCTCAGACATTGATGACTTTAGTCGATTTTGGCTATCCTGTTTAGGTTCTCCTCCCTCAGACATAACTGACTTTAGTCGATTTTGGCTATCCTGCTTAGGTTCTCCTCCCTCAGACATAGGTGACTTTAGTCGATTTTGGCTATCCTGCTTAGGTTCTCCTCCCTCAGACATAGGTGACTTTAGTAGATTTTGGCTATCCTGTTTAAGTTCTCCTCCCTCAGACATAGGTGACCTTAACTGATTTTGGCTATCCTGCTTAGTTTCTCCTCCCTCAGACATAGGTGACTTTAGTAGATTTTGGCTATCCTGCTTAGGTTCTCCTCCCTCAGACATAGGTAACCTTAGCTGATTTTGGCTATCCTGCTTAGGTTCTCCTCCCTCAGACATAGGTGACATTAGTAGATGTTGGCTATCCTGTTTAGGTTCTCCTCCCTCAGACAGAGGTGACCTTAGTAGATTTTGGCTATACTGCTTAGGTTCTCCTCCCTCAGACATAGGTAACCTTAGCTGATTTTGGCTATCCTGCTTAGGTTCTTCTCCCTCAGATATAGGTGACTTTAGTAGACATTGGCTATCCTGCTTAGGTTCTCTTCCCTCAGACATAGGGAAATTTAGTAGATGTTGGCTATCCTGTTTAGGTTCTCCTCCCTCAGACATAGGTGACTTTAGTAGATTTTCGCTATCCTGCTTAGGTTCTCCTCCCTCAGACATAGGTAACCTTAGCTGATGTTGGCTATCCTGCTTAGGTTCTCCTCTCTCATACATAGGTGACTTTAATAGATGTTGGCTATCCTGTTTAGGTTCTCCTCCCACAGACATAGGTGACTTTAGTAGATTTTGGCTATCCTGCTTAGGTTCTCCTCCCTCAGACATAGGTAACCTTAGCTGATGTTGGCTATCCTGCTTAGGTTCTCCTCCCTCATACATAGGTGACTTTAGTAGATGTTGGCTATCCTGCTTAAGTTCTCCTCCCTCAGACATAGGTGACTTTAGTAGATGTTGGCTGTCCTGTTTAGGTTCTCCTCCCTCAGAGAGAGGTGACCTTAGTAGATTTTGGATATCCTGCTTAGGTTCTCCTCCCTCAAACATAGGTAACCTTAGCTGATTTTGGCTATCCTGTTTAGATTCTCCTCCCTCAGACATTGGTAACCTTAGCTGATTTTGGCTATCCTGTTTAGGTTCTCCTCCCTCATACATTGGTAACCTTAGCTGATTTTGGCTATCCTGCTTAGATTCTCCTCCATGAGACATAGGTGACTTTAGTAGATGTTGGCTATCCTGCTTAGGTTCTCCTCCCTCAGACATAGGTGCATTTAGTAGATGTTGGCTACCCTGTTTAGGTTCTCCTCCCTCAGACAGAGGTGACCTTAGTAGATTTTGGCTATCCTGTTTAGGTTCTTCTCCCTCAGACATAGGTGACTTTAGTAGATGTTGGCTATCCTGCTTAGGTTCTCCTCGCTCAGAAATAGGTGACTTTAGTAGATGTTGGCTATCCTGTTTAGGTACTCCTCCCTCAGACATTGGTAACCTTAGCTGATCATGGCTATCCTGCTTAGGTTCTCCTCACTCAGACATTGGTAACCTTAGCTGATTTTGGCTATCCTGCTTAGATTCTCCTCCCTCAGACATAGGTAACCTTAGCTGATTTTGGCTATCCTGTTTAGGTTCTTCTCCCTCAGACATAGGTGACTTTAGTAGATTTTGGCTATCCTGTTTAGGTTCTCCTCCCTCAGACATAGGTGACTTTAGTAGATATTTTGCTATCCTGTTTAGGTTCTCCTCCCTCAGACATAGGTGACATTAGTAGATTTTGGCTATCCTGTTTAGGTTCTCCTCCCTCAGACAGAGGTGATTTTAGTCGATTATGGCTATCCTGCTTAGGCTCTCCTCCCTCAGACATAGGTGACTTTAGTAGATCTTGGCTATCCTGCTTAGGTTCTCCTCCCTCAGAAAAAGGTGACTTTAGTAGATTTTGGCTATCCTGTTTAGGTTCTCCTCCCTCAGACATATTTGACTTTAGTCGATTTTGGCTATCCTGCTGAGGTTCTCCTCCCTCAGACATAGGTGACTTTAGTAGATGTTGGCTATCCTGCTTAGGTTCTCTTCCCTCAGACTTAGGTGATTTTAGTAGGTTTTGGCTATCCCGTTTAGGTTCTCCTCCCTTAGACATAGGTGACTTTAGTAGATGATGGCTATCCTGCTTAGGTTCTCCTCCCTCACACATAGATGACTTTAGTAGATGATGGCTATCCTGCTAAGATTCTCCTCCCTCAGACATAGGTGACTTTAGTAGATGATGGCTATCCTGTTTAGGTTCTCCTCCCTCAGACATAGGTGACATTAGTAGATTTTGGCTATCCTGTTTAGGTTCTCCTCCCTCAGACATAGGTGACTTTAGTAGATTTTGGCTATCCTGTTTAGGTTCTCCTCCCTCAGACATAGGTGACCGTAGCTGATTTTGGCTATCCTGTTTAGGTTCTCCTCCCTCAGACATAGGTAACTTTAGTAGATTTTGGCTATCCTGCTTACGTTCTCTTCCCTCAGACATAGGTGACTTTAATAGATGATGGCTATCCTGCTTAGGTTCTCCTCCCTCAGACATAGGTGACATTAGTAGATGCTGGCTATCCTGCTTAGGTTCTCCTCCCTCAGACATAGGTGACATTAGTAGATGATAGCTATCCTGCTTATGTTCTCCTCCCTCAGACATAGGTGACTTTAGTAGATGATGGCTATCCTATTTAGGTTCTCCTCCCTCAGACATAGGTGACTTTAGTAAATTGTGGCTATCCTGTTTAGGTTCTCCTCCCTCAGACATAGGTGACTTTATTAAATTTTGGCTATCCTGTCTAGGTTCTCCTCCCTCAGATATAGGTGACTTTAGTCGATTTTGGCTATCCTGCTTAGGTTTTCCTCCCTCAGACATAAGTGACGTTAGTAGATTTTGGCTATCCTGTTTAGGTTCTCCTGCCTCAGACATAGGTGACTTTAGTAGATGATGGCTATCCTGCTTAGGTTCTCCTCCCTCAGATATAGGTGACATTAGTAGATGATGGCTATCCTGCTTAGGTTCTCCTCCCTCAGACATAGGTGACTTTAGTAGATGATGGCTATCCTATTTAGGTTCTCCTCCCTCAGACATAGGTGACTTTAGTAAATTGTGGCTATCCTGTTTAGGTTCTCCTCCCTCAGACATAGGTGACTTTAGTAGATTTTGGCTATCCTGTTTAGGTTCTCCTCCCTCAGACATAGGTGACCTTAGCTGATTTTGGCTATCCTGTTTAGGTTCTCCTCCCTCAGACATAGGTAACTTTAGTAGATTTTGGCTATCCTGCTTAGGTTCTCTTCCCTCAGACATAGGTGACATTAGTAGATGCTGGCTATCCTGTTTAGGTTCTCCTTCCTCAGACATAGGTGACTTTAGCTGATATTGGCTATCCTGCTTAGGTTCTCCTCCCTCAGACATTGGAGACTTTAGTAGATTTTGACTATCCTGTTTAGGTTCTCCTCCCTCAGTCATAGGTGATTTTAGCTGATTTTGGGTATCCTTTTTAGGTTCTCCTCCCTCAGACATATGTGACTTTAGTAGATTTTGGCTATCCTGTTTAGGTTCTCCTCCCTCAGACATAGGTGACTTTAGTAAATTTTGGCTATCCTGTTTAGGTTCTCCTCCCTCAGATATAGGTGACTTTAGTCGATTTTGGCTATCCTGCTTAGGTTTTCCTCCTCAGACATAGGTGACCTTAGCTGATTTTGGCTCTCCTGCTTAGGTTCTCCCCCCTCAGACATAGGTGACTTTAGTAGATGATGGCTATCCTGCTTACGTTCTCCTCCCTCAGACATAAAAGACTTTAGTAGATTTTGACTATCCTGTTTAGGTTCTCCTCCCTCAGACATATGTGACTTTAGTAGATTTTGGCTATCCTGTTTAGGTTCTCCTCCCTCAGACATAGGTGACTTTAGTAGATGTTGGCTATCCTGCTTAGGTTCTCTTCCCTCAGACTTAGGTGATTTTAGTAGGTTTTGGCTATCCCGTTTAGGTTCTCCTCCCTTAGACATAGGTGACTTTAGTAGATGATGGCTATCCTGCTTAGGTTCTCCTCCCTCACACATAGATGACTTTAGTAGATGATGGCTATCCTGCTAAGATTCTCCTCCCTCAGACATAGGTGACATTAGTAGATGATGGCTATCCTGTTTAGGTTCTCCTCCCTCAGACATAGGTGACTTTAGTAGATTTTGGCTATCCTGTTTAGGTTCTCCTCCCTCAGACATAGGTGACCGTAGCTGATTTTGGCTATCCTGTTTAGGTTCTCCTCCCTCAGACATAGGTAACTTTAGTAGATTTTGGCTATCCTGCTTACGTTCTCTTCCCTCAGACATAGGTGACTTTAATAGATGATGGCTATCCTGCTTAGGTTCTCCTCCCTCAGACATAGGTGACATTAGTAGATGCTGGCTATCCTGCTTAGGTTCTCCTCCCTCAGACATAGGTGACATTAGTAGATGATAGCTATCCTGCTTATGTTCTCCTCCCTCAGACATAGGTGACTTTAGTAGATGATGGCTATCCTATTTAGGTTCTCCTCCCTCAGACATAGGTGACTTTAGTAAATTGTGGCTATCCTGTTTAGGTTCTCCTCCCTCAGACATAGGTGACTTTATTAAATTTTGGCTATCCTGTCTAGGTTCTCCTCCCTCAGATATAGGTGACTTTAGTCGATTTTGGCTATCCTGCTTAGGTTTTCCTCCCTCAGACATAAGTGACGTTAGTAGATTTTGGCTATCCTGTTTAGGTTCTCCTGCCTCAGACATAGGTGACTTTAGTAGATGATGGCTATCCTGCTTAGGTTCTCCTCCCTCAGATATAGGTGACATTAGTAGATGATGGCTATCCTGCTTAGGTTCTCCTCCCTCAGACATAGGTGACTTTAGTAGATGATGGCTATCCTATTTAGGTTCTCCTCCCTCAGACATAGGTGACTTTAGTAAATTGTGGCTATCCTGTTTAGGTTCTCCTCCCTCAGACATAGGTGACTTTAGTAGATTTTGGCTATCCTGTTTAGGTTCTCCTCCCTCAGACATAGGTGACCTTAGCTGATTTTGGCTATCCTGTTTAGGTTCTCCTCCCTCAGACATAGGTAACTTTAGTAGATTTTGGCTATCCTGCTTAGGTTCTCTTCCCTCAGACATAGGTGACATTAGTAGATGCTGGCTATCCTGTTTAGGTTCTCCTTCCTCAGACATAGGTGACTTTAGCTGATATTGGCTATCCTGCTTAGGTTCTCCTCCCTCAGACATTGGAGACTTTAGTAGATTTTGACTATCCTGTTTAGGTTCTCCTCCCTCAGTCATAGGTGATTTTAGCTGATTTTGGGTATCCTTTTTAGGTTCTCCTCCCTCAGACATATGTGACTTTAGTAGATTTTGGCTATCCTGTTTAGGTTCTCCTCCCTCAGACATAGGTGACTTTAGTAAATTTTGGCTATCCTGTTTAGGTTCTCCTCCCTCAGATATAGGTGACTTTAGTCGATTTTGGCTATCCTGCTTAGGTTTTCCTCCTCAGACATAGGTGACCTTAGCTGATTTTGGCTCTCCTGCTTAGGTTCTCCCCCCTCAGACATAGGTGACTTTAGTAGATGATGGCTATCCTGCTTACGTTCTCCTCCCTCAGACATAAAAGACTTTAGTAGATTTTGACTATCCTGTTTAGGTTCTCCTCCCTCAGACATATGTGACTTTAGTAGATTTTGGCTATCCTGTTTAGGTTCTCCTCCCTCAGACATATGTGACTTTAGTAGATTTTGGCTATCCTGTTTAGGTTCTCCTCCCTCAGACATAGGTGACTTTAGAAGATTTTGGCTATCCTGTCTAGGTTCTCCTCCCTCAGATATAGGTGACTTTAGTCGATTTTGACTATCCTGCTTAGGTTTTCCTCCCTCAGACATAGGTGACCTTAGCCGATTTTGGCTATCCTGCTTAGGTTCTCCCCCCTCAGACATAGGTGACGTTAGTAGATGATGGCTATCCTGCTTAAGTTCTCCTCCCTCAGACATAGGTGACGTTAGTAGATTTTGGCTATCCTGTAAAGGTTCTACTCCCTCAGACATAGGTGACTTTAGTAGATGATGGCTATCCTGCTTAGGTTCTCCTCCGTCAGACATAGGTGACATTAGTAGATGATAGCTATCCTGCTTATGTTCTCCTCCCTCGGACATAGGTGACTTTAGTAGATGATGGCCATCCTATTTAGGTTCTCCTCCCTCAGACATAGGTGACTTTAGTAAATTGTGGCTATCCTGTTTAGGTTCTCCTCCCTCAGACATAGGTGACGTTAGTAGATTTTTACTATCCTGTTTAGGTTCTCCTCCCTCAGACATAGGTAACCTTAGCTGATTTTGGCTATCCTGTTTAGGTTCTGCTCCCTCAGACATAGGTGATTATGGTAGATTTTGGCTATCCTGTTTAGGTTCTCCTCCCTCAGACATAGGTGAATTTAGTCGATTTTGGCTATCCTGTTTAGGTTCTGCTCCCTCAGACATTGATGACTTTAGTCGATTTTGGCTATCCTGTTTAGGTTCTCCTCCCTCAGACATAACTGACTTTAGTCGATTTTGGCTATCCTGCTTAGGTTCTCCTCCCTCAGACATAGGTGACTTTAGTCGATTTTGGCTATCCTGTTTAGGTTCTGCTCCCTCAGACATAGGTGACTTTAGTAGATTTTGGCTATCCTGTTTAAGTTCTCCTCCCTCAGACATAGGTGACCTTAACTGATTTTGGCTATCCTGTTTAGTTTCTCCTCCCTCAGACATATGTGACTTTAGTAGATTTTGGCTATCCTGCTTAGGTTCTCCTCCCTCAGACATAGGTAACCTTAGCTGATTTTTGCTATCCTGCTTAGGTTCTTCTCCCTCAGATATAGGTGACTTTAGTAGACATTGGCTATCCTCCTTAGGTTCTCTTCCCTCAGACATAGGTAACTTTAGTAGATGTTGGCTATCCTGTTTAGGTTCTCCTCCCTCAGACATAGGTGACTTTAGTAGATTTTGGCTATCCTGCTTAGGTTCTCCTCCCTCAGACATAGGTAACCTTAGCTGATGTTGGCTATCCTGCTTAGGTTCTCCTCCCTCATACATAGGTGACTTTAATAGATGTTGGCTATCCTGCTTAAGTTCTCCTCCCTCAGACATAGGTGACTTTAGTAGATGTTGGCTGTCCTGTTTAGGTTCTCCTCCCTCAGAGAGAGGTGACCTTAGTAGATTTTGGATATCCTGCTTAGGTTCTCCTCCCTCAAACATAGGTAACCTTAGCTGATTTTGGCTATCCTGTTTAGATTCTCCTCCCTCAGACATTGGTAACCTTAGCTGATTTTGGCTATCCTGTTTAGGTTCTCCTCCCTCATACATTGGTAACCTTAGCTGATTTTGGCTATCCTGCTTAGATTCTCCTCCATGAGACATAGGTGACTTTAGTAGATGTTGGCTATCCTGCTTAGGTTCTCCTCCCTCAGACATAGGTGACCTTAGTAGATTTTGGCTATCCTGTTTAGGTTCTTCTCCCTCAGACATAGGTGACTTTAGTAGATGTTGGCTATCCTGCTTAGGTTCTCCTCGCTCAGAAATAGGTGACTTTAGTAGATGTTGGCTATCCTGTTTAGGTTCTCCTCCCTCAGACATTGGTAACCTTAGCTGATCATGGCTATCCTGCTTAGGTTCTCCTCACTCAGACATTGGTAACCTTAGCTGATTTTGGCTATCCTGCTTAGATTCTCCTCCCTCAGACATAGGTAACCTTAGCTGATTTTGGCTATCCTGTTTAGGTTCTGCTCCCTCAGACATAGGTGACTTTAGTAGATTTTGGCTATCCTGTTTAGGTTCTCCTCCCTCAGACATAGGTGACCTTAACTGATTTTGGCTATCCTGCTTAGTTTCTCCTCCCTCAGACAAAGGTGACGTTAGTAGATTTTGGCTATCCTGTTTAGGTTCTCCTCCCTCAGACATAGGTGACTTTAGTAGATATTGGCTATCCTGTTTAGGTTCTCCTCCCTCAGCCATAGGTGACATTAGTAGATTTTGGCTATCCTGTTTAGGTTCTCCTCCCTCAGACAGAGGTGATTTTAGTCGATTATGGCTATCCTGCTTAGGTTCTCCTCCCTCAGACATAGGTGACTTTAGTAGATCTTGGCTATCCTGCTTAGGTTCTCCTCCCTCAGAAAAAGGTGACTTTAGTAGATTTTGGATATCCTGTTTAGGTTCTCCTCCCTCAGATATAGGTGACTTTAGTAGATTTTGGCTATCCTGTTTAGGTTCTCCTCCCTCAGACATATGTGACTTTAGTCGATTTTGGCTATCCTGCTGAGGTTCTCCTCCCTCAGACATAGGTGACTTTAGTAGATGCTGGCTATCCTGTTTAGGTTCTCCTTCCTCAGATATAGGTGACTTTAGCTGATGTTGGCTATCCTGCTTAGGTTCTCCTCCCTCAGACATAAGAGACTTTAGTATATTTTGACTATCCTGTTTAGGTTCTCCTCCCTCAGACATAGGTGATCTTAGCTGATTTTGGGTATCCTGTTTAGGTTCTCCTCCCTCAGACATATGTGACTTTAGTAGATTTTGGCTATCCTGTTTAGGTTCTCCTCCCTCAGACATAGGTGACTTTATTAGATTTTGGCTATCCTGCTTAGGTTTTCCTCCCTCAGACATAGGTGACCTTAGCTGATTTTGGCTATCCTGCTTAGGTTCTCCCCCCTCAGACATAGGTGACTTTAGTAGATGATGGCTATCCTGCTTAAGTTCTCCTCCCTCAGACATAGGTGACGTTAGTAGATTTTGGCTATCCTGTTTAGGTTCTCCTGCCTCAGACATAGGTGACTTTAGTAGATGATGGCTATCCTGCTTAGGTTCTCCTCCCTCAGATATAGGTGACATTAGTAGATGATGGCTATCCTGCTTAGGTTCTCCTCCCTCAGACATAGGTGACTTTAGTAGATGATGGCTATCCTATTTAGGTTCTCCTCCCTCAGACATAGGTGACTTTAGTAAATTGTGGCTATCCTGTTTAGGTTCTCCTCCCTCAGACATAGGTGACTTTAGTAGATTTTGGCTATCATGTTTAGGTTCTCCTCCCTCAGACATAGGTGACCTTAGCTGATTTTGGCTATCCTGTTTAGGTTCTCCTCCCTCAGACATAGGTAACTTTAGTAGATTTTGGCTATCCTGCTTAGGTTCTCCTCCCTCAGACATTAGAGACTTTAGTAGATTTTGACTATCCTGTTTAGGTTCTCCTCCCTCAGTCATAGGTGATTTTAGCTGATTTTGGGTATCCTGTTTAGGTTCTCCTCCCTCAGACATATGTGACTTTAGTAGATTTTGGCTATCCTGTCTAGGTTCTCCTCCCTCAGATATAGGTGACTTCAGTCGATTTTGGCTATCCTGCTTAGGTTTTCCTCCTCAGACATAGGTGACCTTAGCTGATTTTGGCTCTCCTGCTTAGGTTCTCCCCCCTCAGACATAGGTGACTTTAGTAGATGATGGCTATCCTGCTTACGTTCTCCTCCCTCAGACATAGGTGACTTTAGTAGATTTTGGCTATCCTGTTTAGGTTCTCCTCCCTCAGACATAAAAGACTTTAGTAGATTTTGACTATCCTGTTTAGGTTCTCCTCCCTCAGACATATGTGACTTTAGTAGATTTTGGCTATCCTGTTTAGGTTCTCCTCCCTCAGACATAGGTGACTTTAGTAGATTTTGGCTATCCTGTCTAGATTCTCCTCCCTCAGATATAGGTGACTTTAGTCGATTTTGACTATCCTGCTTAGGTTTTCCTCCCTCAGACATAGGTGACCTTAGCCGATTTTGGCTATCCTGCTTAGGTTCTCCCCCCTCAGACATAGGTGACGTTAGTAGATTATGGCTATCCTGCTTAGGTTCTCTTCCCTCAGACATAGGTGACGTTAGTAGATTTTGGCTATCCTGTAAAGGTTCTACTCCCTCAGACATAGGTAACTTTAGTAGATGATGGCTATCCTGCTTAGGTTCTCCTCCCTCAGAAATAGGTGACATTAGTAGATGATAGCTATCCTGCTTATGTTCTCCTCCATCAGACATAGGTGACTTTAGTAGATGATGGCCATCCTATTTAGGTTCTCCTCCCTCAGACATAGGTGACTTTAGTAAATTGTGGCTATCCTGTTTAGGTTCTCCTCCCTCAGACATAGGTGACGTTAGTAGATTTTTACTATCCTGTTTAGGTTCTCCTCCCTCAGAAAAAGGTAACCTTAGCTGATTTTGGCTATCCTGTTTAGGTTCTGCTCCCTCAGACATAGGTGACTATAGTAGATTTTGGCTATCCTGTTTAGGTTCTCCTCCCTCAGACATAGGTGAATTTAGTCGATTTTGGCTATCCTGTTTAGGTTCTGCTCCCTCAGACATTGATGACTTTAGTCGATTTTGGCTATCCTGTTTAGGTTCTCCTCCCTCAGACATAGCTGACTTTAGTCGATTTTGGCTATCCTGCTTAGGTTCTCCTCCCTCAGACATAGGTGACTTTAGTCGATTTTGGCTATCCTGTTTAGGTTCTGCTCCCTCAGACATAGGTGACTTTAGTAGATTTTGGCTATCCTGTTTAGGTTCTCCTCCCTCAGACATAGGTGACCTTAACTGATTTTGGCTATCCTGCTTAGTTTCTCCTCCCTCAGACATATGTGACTTTATTAGATTTTGGCTATCCTGCTTAGGTTCTCCTCCCTCAGACATAGGTGACATTAGTAGATGTTGGCTATCCTGTTTAGGTTCTCCTCCCTCAGACAGAGGTGACCTTAGTAGATTTTGGCTATCCTGCTTAGGTTCTCCTCCCTCAGACATAGGTAACCTTTGCTGATTTTGGCTATCCTGCTTAGGTTCTTCTCCCTCAGACATAGGTGACTTTAGTAGACATTGACTATCCTGCTTAGGTTCTCTTCCCTCAGACATAGGTAACCTTAGCTGATGTTGGCTATCCTGCTTAGGTTCTCCTCCCTCATACATAGGTGACTTTAATAGATGTTGGCTATCCTGTTTAAGTTCTCCTCCCTCAGACATAGGTGACTTTAGTAGATGTTGGCTGTCCTGTTTAGGCTCTCCTCCCTCAGAGAGAGGTGACCTTAGTAGATTTTGGATATCCTGCTTAGGTTCTCCTCCTTCAAACATAGGTAACCTTAGCTGATTTTGGCTATCCTGTTTAGATTCTCCTCCCTCAGACATTGGTAACCTTAGCTGATTTTGGCTATCCTGTTTAGGTTCTCCTCCCTCATACATTGGTAACCTTAGCTGATTTTGGCTATCCTGCTTAGATTCTCCTCCATGAGACATAGGTGACTTTAGTAGATGTTGGCTATCCTGCTTAGGTTCTCCTCCCTCAGACATAGGTCCATTTAGTAGATGTTGGCTATCCTGTTTGGGTTCTCCTCCCTCAGACAGAGGTGACCTTAGTAGATTTTGGCTATCCTGTTTAGGTTCTTCTCCCTCAGACATAGGTGACTTTAGTAGATGTTGGCTATCCTGCTTAGGTTCTCCTCGCTCAGAAATAGGTGACTTTAGTAGATGTTGGCTATCCTGTTTAGGTTCTCCTCCCTCAGACATTGGTAACCTTAGCTGATCATGGCTATCCTGCTTAGGTTCTCCTCACTCAGAGATTGGTAACCTTAGCTGATTTTGGCTATCCTGCTTAGATTCACCTCCCTCAGACATAGGTAACCTTAGCTGATTTTGGCTCTCCTGTTTAGGTTCTGCTCCCTCAGACATAGGTGACTTTAGTAGATTTTGGCTATCCTGTTTAGGTTCTCCTCCCTCAGACATAGGTGACCTTAACTGATTTTGGCTATCCTGCTTAGTTTCTCCTCCCTCAGACATAGGTGACGTTAGTAGATTTTGGCTATCCTGCTAAGGTTCTCCTCCCTCAGACATAGGTGACTTTAGTAGATATTGGCTATCCTGTATAGGTTCTCCTCCCTCAGACATAGGTGACATTAGTAGATTTTGGCTATCCTGTTTAGGTTCTCCTCCCTCAGACAGAGGTGACTTTAGTCGATTATGGCTATCCTGCTTAGGTTCTCCTCCCTCAGACATAGGTGACTTTAGTAGATCTTGGCTATCCTGCTTAGGTTCTCCTCCCTCAGAAAAAGGTGACTTTAGTAGATTTTGGCTATCCTGTTTAGGTTCTCCTCCCTCAGACATAGGTGACTTTAGTAGATGATGGCTATCCTGCTAAGATTCTCCTCCCTCAGACATAGGTGACTTCAGTAGATGATGGCTATCCTGCTTAGGTTCTCCTCCCTCACACATAGGTGCATTTAGTAAATGTTGGCTATCCTGTTTAGTCTCTCCTCCCTCAGACAGAGGTGACCTTAGTAGATTTTGGCTATCCTGTTTAGGTTCTTCTCCCTCAGACATAGGTGACTTTAGTAGATGTTGGCTATCCTGCTTTGGTTCTCCTCGCTCAGAAATAGGTGATTTTAGTAGATGTTGGCTATCCTGTTTAGGTTCTCCTCCCTCAGACATTGGTAACCTTAGCTGATCATGGCTATCCTGCTTAGGCTCTCCTCACTCAGACATTGGTAACCTTAGCTGATTTTGGCTATCCTGCTTAGATTCTCCTCCCTCAGACATAGGTAACCTTAGCTGATTTTGGCTATCCTGTTTAGGTTCTGCTCCCTCAGACATAGGTGACTTTAGTAGATTTTGGCTATCCTGTTTAGGTTCTCCTCCCTCAGACATAGGTGACCTTAACTGATTTTGGCAATCCTGCTTAGTTTCTCCTCCCTCAGACATAGGTGACGTTAGTAGATTTTGGCTATCCTGCTAAGGTTCTCCTCCCTCAGACAAAGGTGACATTAGTAGATTTTGGATATCCTGTTTAGGTTCTCCTCCCTCAGACAGAGGTGACTTTAGTCGATTATGGCTATCCTGCTTAGGTTCTCCTCCCTCAGACATAGGTGACTTTAGTAGATCTTGGCTATCCTGCTTAGGTTCTCCTCCCTCAGAAAAATGTGAATTTAGTAGATTTTGGCTATCCTGTTTAGGTTCTCCTCCCTCAGACATAGGTGACTTTAGTCGAATTTGGCTATCCTGCTGAGGTTCTCCTCCCTCAGACATAGGTGACTTTAGTAGATGTTGGCTATCCTGCTTAGGTTCTCTTCCCTCAGACTTAGGTGATTTTAGTAGATTTTGGCTATCCCGTTTATGTTCTCCTCCCTCAGACATAGGTGACTTTAGTAGATGATGGCTATCCTGCTTAGTTTCCCCTCCTTCAGATATAGATGACTTTAGTAGATGATGGCTATCCTGCTAAGATTCTCCTCCCTCAGACATAGGTGACTTCAGTAGATGATGGCTATCCTTTTTGGGTTATCCTCCCTCAGACATAGGTGACTTTAGTAGATTTTGGCTATCCTGTTTAGGTTCTCCTCCCTCAGACATAGGTGACCTTAGCTGATTTTGGCTATCCTGTTTAGGTTCTCCTCCCTCAGACATAGGTGACCTTAGTTGATTTTGGCTATCCTGTTTAGGTTCTCCTCCCTCAGACATAGGTAACTTTAGTAGATTTTGGCTATCCTGCTTAGGTTCTCTTCCCTCAGACATAGGTGACTTTAATAGATGATGGCTATCCTGCTTAGGTTCTCCTCCCTCAGACATAGGTGACATTAGTAGATGCTGGTTATCCTGTTTAGGTTCTCCTTCCTCAGACATAGGTGACTTTAGCTGATGTTGGCTATCCTGCTTAGGTTCTCCTCCCTCAGAAAAATGTGAATTTAGTAGATTTTGGCTATCCTGTTTAGGTTCTCCTCCCTCAGACATAGGTGACTTTAGTAGATTTTGGCTATCCTGTTTAGGTTCTCCTCCCTCAGACATAGGTGACTTTAGTCGATTTTGGCTCTCCTACTGAGGTTCTCCTCCCTCAGACATATGTGACTTTAGTAGATGTTGGCTATCCTGCTTAGGTTCTCTTCCCTCAGACTTAGGTGATTTTAGTAGATTTTGGCTATCCCGTTTATGTTCTCCTCCCTCAGACATAGGTGACTCTAGTAGATGATGGCTATCCTGCTTAGGTTCCCCTCCCTCAGACATAGATGACTTTAGTAGATGATGGCTATCCTGCTAAGATTCTCCTCCCTCAGACATAGGTGACTTCAGTAGATGATGGCTATCCTGTTTAGGTTATCCTCCCTCAGACATAGGTGACTTTAGTAGATTTTGGCTATCCTGTTTAGGTTCTCCTCCCTCAGACATAGGTGACCTTAGCTGATTTTGGCTATCCTGTTTAGGTTCTCCTCCCTCAGACATAGGTGATCTTAGTTGATTTTGGCTATCCTGTTTAGGTTCTCCTCCCTCACACATAGGTAACTTTAGTAGATTTTGGCTATCCTGCTTAGGTTCTCTTCCCTCAGACATAGGTGACTTTAATAGATGATGGCTATCCTGCTTAGGTTCTCCTCCCTCAGACATAAGTGACATTAGTAGATGCTGGCTATCCTGTTTAGGTTCTCCTTCCTCAGACATAGGTGACTTTAGCTGATGTTGGCTATCCTGCTTAGTTTCTCCTCCCTCAGACATAAGAGACTTTAGTAGATTTTGACTATCCTGTTTAGGTTCTCCTCCCTCAGACATATGTGACTTTAGTAGATTTTGGCTATCCTGTTTAGGTTCTCCTCCCTCAGACATAGGTGACTTTAGTAGATTTTGGCTATCCTGTCTAGGTTCTCCTCCCTCAGATATAGGTGACTTTAGTCGATTTTGGCTATCCTGCTTAGGTTTTCCTCCCTCAGACATAGGTGACCTTTGCTGATTTTGGCTATCCTCCTTAGGTTCTCCCCCCTCAGACATAGGTGACTTTAGTAGATGATGGCTATCCTGCTTAGGTTCTCCTCCCTCAGACATAGGTGACGTTAGTAGATTTTGGCTATCCTGTTTAGGTTCTCCTCGCTCAGACATAGGTGACTTTAGTAGATGATGGCTATCCTGCTTAGGTTCTCCTCCCTCAGACATAGGTGACATTAGTAGATGATGGCTATCCTGCTTAGGTTCTCCTCCCTCAGACATAGGTGACTTTAGTAGATGATGGCTATCCTATTTAGGTTCTCCTCCCTCAGACATAGGTGACTTTAGTAAATTGTGGCTATCCTGTTTAGGTTCTCCTCCCTCAGACATAGGTGACTTTAGTAGATTTTTACTATCCTGTTTAGGTTCTCCTCCCTCAGACATAGGTAACCTTAGCTGATTTTGGCTATCCTGTTTAGGTTCTCCTCCCTCAGACATAGCTGACTTTAGTCGATTTTGGCTATCCTGCTTAGGTTCTCCTCCCTCAGACATAGGTGACTTTAGTCGATTTTGGCTATCCTGTTTAGGTTCTGCTCCCAAAGACCTAGGTGACTTTAGTAGATTTTGGCTATCCTGTTTAGGTTCTCCTCCCTCATACATAGGTGAATTTAGTCGATTTTGGCTATCCTGTTTAGGTTCTGCTCTCTCAGACATAGATGACTTTAGTCGATTTTGGCTATCCTGTTTTGGTTCTCCTCCCTCAGACATAGGTGACTTTAGTCGATTTTGGCTATCCTGTTTAGGTTCTGCTCCCAAAGACATAGGTGACTTTAGTAGATTTTGGCTATCCTGTTTAGGTTCTCCTCCCTCAGACATAGGTGACCTTAACTGATTTTGGCTATCCTGCTTAGTTTCTCCTCCCTCAGACATAGGTGACTTTAGTAGATTTTGGCTATCGTGCTTAGGTTCTCCTCCCTCAGACATAGGTAACCTTAGCTGATTTTGGCTATCCTGGTTAGGTTTTCCTCCCTCAGACATAGGTGACCTTAGTAGATTTTGGCTATCCTGTTTAGGTTCTCCTCCCTCAGACATAGGTGACTTTAGTAGATTTTGGCTATTCTGTTTAGGTTCTCCTCCCTCAGACAGAGGTGACTTTAGTCGATTTTGGCTATCCTGCTGAGGTTCTCCTCCCTCAGACATAGGTGACTTTAGTAGATGTTGGCTATCCTGCTTAGGTTCTCTTCCCTCAGACTTAGGTGATTTTAGTAGATTTTGGCTATCCCGTTTATGTTCTCCTCCCTCAGACATAGGTGACTTTAGTAGATGATGGCTATCCTACTTAGGTTCTCCTCACTCAGACATAGATGACTTTAGTAGATGATGGCTATTCTGCTAAGATTCTCCTCCCTCAGACATAGGTGACTTCAGTAGATGATGGCTATCCTGTTTAGGTTATCCTCCCTCAGACATAGGTGACTTTAGTAGATTTTGGCTATCCTGTTTAGGTTCTCCTCCCTCAAACATAGGTGACTTTAATAGATTTTGGCTATCCTGTTTAGGTTCTCCTCCCTCAGACATAGGTGACCTTAGCTGATTTTGGCTATCCTGTTTAGGTTCTCCTCCCTCAGACATAGGTAACTTTAGTAGATTTTGGCTATCCTGCTTAGGTTCTCTTCCCTCAGACATAGGTGAATTTAATAGATGATGGCTATCCTGCTTAGGTTCTCCTCCCTCAGACATAGGTGACATTATTAGATGCTGGCTATCCTGTTTAGGTTCTCCTTCCTCAGACATAGGTGACTTTAGCTGATGTTGGCTATCCTGCTTAGGTTCTCCTCCCTCAGACATAAGAGACTTTAGTAGATTTTGACTATCCTGTTTAGGTTCTCCTCCCTCAGTCATAGGTGATCTTAGCTGATTTTGGGTATCCTGTTTAGGTTCTCCTCCCTCAGACATATGTGACTTTAGTAGATTTTGGCTATCCTGTTTAGGTTCTCCCCCCTCAGACATAGGTGACTTTAGTAGATGATGGCTATCCTGCTTAGGTTCTCCTCCCTCAGACATAGGTGACGTTAGTAGATTTTGGCTATCCTGTTTAGGTTCTCCTCCCTCAGACATAGGTGACTTTAGTAGATGATGGCTATCCTGCTTAGGTTCTCCTCCCTCAGACATAGGTGACATTAGTAGATGATGGCTATCCTGCTTAGGTTCTCCTCCCTCAAACATAGGTGACTTTAGTAGATGATGGCTATCCTATTTAGGTTCTCCTCCCTCAGACATAGGTGACTTTAGTAAATTGTGGCTATCCTGTTTAGGTTCTCCTCCCTCAGACATAGGTGACCTTAACTGATTTTGGCTATCCTGCTTAGTTTCTCCTCCCTCAGACATAGGTGACTTTAGTAGATTTTGGCTATCGTGCTTAGGTTCTCCTCCCTCAGACATAGGTAACCTTAGCTGATTTTGGCTATCCTGGTTAGGTTTTCCTCCCTCAGACATAGGTGACCTTAGTAGATTTTGGCTATCCTGTTTAGGTTCTCCTCCCTCAGACATAGGTGACTTTAGTAGATTTTGGCTATTCTGTTTAGGTTCTCCTCCCTCAGACAGAGGTGACTTTAGTCGATTTTGGCTATCCTGCTGAGGTTCTCCTCCCTCAGACCTAGGTGACTTTAGTAGATGTTGGCTATCCTGCTTAGGTTCTCTTCCCTCAGACTTAGGTGATTTTAGTAGATTTTGGCTATCCCGTTTATGTTCTCCTCCCTCAGACATAGGTGACTTTAGTAGATGATGGCTATCCTACTTAGGTTCTCCTCACTCAGACATAGATGACTTTAGTAGATGATGGCTATTCTGCTAAGATTCTCCTCCCTCAGACATAGGTGACTTCAGTAGATGATGGCTATCCTGTTTAGGTTATCCTCCCTCAGACATAGGTGACTTTAGTAGATTTTGGCTATCCTGTTTAGGTTCTCCTCCCTCAAACATAGGTGACTTTAATAGATTTTGGCTATCCTGTTTAGGTTCTCCTCCCTCAGACATAGGTGACCTTAGCTGATTTTGGCTATCCTGTTTAGGTTCTCCTCCCTCAGACATAGGTAACTTTAGTAGATTTTGGCTATCCTGCTTAGGTTCTCTTCCCTCAGACATAGGTGAATTTAATAGATGATGGCTATCCTGCTTAGGTTCTCCTCCCTCAGACATAGGTGACATTATTAGATGCTGGCTATCCTGTTTAGGTTCTCCTTCCTCAGACATAGGTGACTTTAGCTGATGTTGGCTATCCTGCTTAGGTTCTCCTCCCTCAGACATAAGAGACTTTAGTAGATTTTGACTATCCTGTTTAGGTTCTCCTCCCTCAGTCATAGGTGATCTTAGCTGATTTTGGGTATCCTGTTTAGGTTCTCCTCCCTCAGACATATGTGACTTTAGTAGATTTTGGCTATCCTGTTTAGGTTCTCCCCCCTCAGACATAGGTGACTTTAGTAGATGATGGCTATCCTGCTTAGGTTCTCCTCCCTCAGACATAGGTGACGTTAGTAGATTTTGGCTATCCTGTTTAGGTTCTCCTCCCTCAGACATAGGTGACTTTAGTAGATGATGGCTATCCTGCTTAGGTTCTCCTCCCTCAGACATAGGTGACATTAGTAGATGATGGCTATCCTGCTTAGGTTCTCCTCCCTCAAACATAGGTGACTTTAGTAGATGATGGCTATCCTATTTAGGTTCTCCTCCCTCAGACATAGGTGACTTTAGTAAATTGTGGCTATCCTGTTTAGGTTCTCCTCCCTCAGACATAGGTGACTTTAGTAGATTTTTACTATCCTGTTTAGGTTCTCCTCCCTCAGACATAGGTAACCTTAGCTGATTTTGGCTATCCTGTTTAGGTTCTGCTCCCTCAGACATAGGTGACTATAGTAGATTTTGGCTATCCTGTTTAGGTTCTCCTCCCTCATACATAGGTGAATTTAGTCGATTTTGGCTATCCTGTTTAGGTTCTGCTCCCTCAGACATAGATGACTTTAGTCGATTTTGGCTATCCTGTTTAGGTTCTCCTCCCTCAGACATAGCTGACTTTAGTCGATTTTGGCTATCCTGCTTAGGTTCTCCTCCCTCAGACATAGGTGACTTTAGTCGATTTTGGCTATCCTGTTTAGGTTCTGCTCCCAAAGACATAGGTGACTTTAATAGATTTTGGCTATCCTGTTTAGGTTCTCCTCCCTCAGACATAGGTGACCTTAACTGATTTTGGCTATCCTGCTTAGTTTCTCCTCCCTCAGACATAGGTGACTTTAGTAGATTTTGGCTATCCTGCTTAGGTTCTCCTCCCTCAGACATAGGTAACCTTAGCTGATTTTGGCTATCCTGCTTAGGTTTTCCTCCCTCAGACATAGGGGACCTTAGTAGATGTTGGCTATCCTGCTTAGGTTCTCCTCCCTCAGACAGAGGTGACCTTAGTAGATTTTGGCTATCCTGCTTAGGTTCTCCTCCCTCAGACATAGGTAACCTTAGCTGATTTTGGCTATCCTGCTTAGGTTCTCCTCCCTCAGACATAGGTGACTTTAGTAGATGTTGGCTATCCTGCTTAGGTTCTCGTCCCTCAGACATAGGTAACTTTAGTAGATGTTGGCTATCCTGTTTAGGTTCTCCTCCCTCAGACATAGGTGACCTTAACTGATTTTGGCTATCCTGCTTAGTTTCTCCTCCCTCAGACATAGGTGACCTTAGCTGATTTTGACTATCCTGTTTAGATTCTCCTCCCTCAGACATAGGTAACCTTATCTGATTTTGGCTATCCTGTTTAGGTTCTCCTCCCTCAGACATAGGTAACCGTAGCTGATTTTGGGTATCCTGTTTAGGTTCTCCTCCCTCATACATAGGTAACCTTAGCTGATTTTGGCTATCCTGCTTAGATTCCCCTCCCTCAGAAATAGGTGACCTTAGCTGATTTTTATCTATCCTGCTTAGGTTCTCCTCCCTCAGACATAGGTGACTTTAGTAGATGTTGGCTATCCTGCTTAGGTTCTCGTCCCTCAGACATAGGTAACTTTAGTAGATGTTGGCTATCCTGTTTAGTTTCTCCTCCCTCAGACATAGGTGACATTAGTAGATTTTGGCTATCCTGCTTAGGTTCTCCTCCCTCAGACATAGGTAACCTTAGCTGATGTTGGCTATCCTGCTTAGGTTCTCCTCCCTCAGACATAGGTGACTTTAATAGATGTTGGCTATCCTGTTTAAGTTCTCATCCCTCAGACATAGGTGACTTTAGTAGATGTTGGCTGTCCTGTTTAGGTTCTCCTCCCTCAGACAGAGGTGACCTTAGTAGATTTTGGATATCCTGCTTAGGTTCTCCTCCCTCAAACATAGGTAACCTTAGCTGATTTTGGCTATCCTGTGTAGATTCTCCTCCCTCAGACATTGGTAACCTTAGCTGATTTTGGCTATCCTGTTTAGGTTCTCCTCCCTCATACATAGGTAACCTTAGCTGATTTTGGCTATCCTGCTTAGATTCTCCTCCATCAGACATAGGTAACCTTAGCTGATTTTGGCCATCCTGTTTAGGTTCTCCTTCCTCATACATAGGTAACCTAAGCTGATTTTGGCTATCCTGCTTAGATTCCCCTCCCTCAGAAATAGGTGACCTTAGCTGATTTTTTCTATCCTGCTTAGGTTCTCCTCCCTCAGACATTGGTAACCTTAGCTGATTTTGGCTATCCTGCTTAGGTTCTCCTCCCTCAGATATAGGTGCATTTAGTAGATGTTGGCTATCCTGTTTAGGTTCTCCTCCCTCAGACAGAGGTGACCGTAGTAGATTTTGGCTATCCTGTTTAGGGTCTTCTCCCTCAGACATAGGTGACTTTAGTAGATGTTGGCTATCCTGCTTAGGTTCTCCTCGCTCAGAAATAGGTGACTTTAGTAGATGTTGGCTATCCTGTTTAGGTTTTCCTCCCTCTGACATTGGTAACCTTAGCTGATCATGGCTATCCTGCTTAGGTTCTCCTCACTCAGACATTGGTAACCTTAGCTGATTTTGGCTATCCTGCTTAGATTCTCCTCCCTCAGACATAGGTAGCCTTAGCTGATTTTAGCTATCCTGTTTAGGTTCTCCTCCCTTAGACATAGGTGACCTTAGCTGATTTTGACTATCCTGTTTAGATTCTCCTCCCTCAGACATAGGTAACCTTATCTGATTTTGGCTATCCTGTTTAGGTTCTCCTCCCTCAGACATAGGTAACCGTAGCTGATTTTGGGTATCCTGTTTAGGTTCTCCTCCCTCATACATAGGTAACCTAAGCTGATTTTGGCTATCCTGCTTAGATTCCCCTCCCTCAGAAATAGGTGACCTTAGCTGATTTTGTCTATCCTGCTTAGGTTCTCTTCCCTCAGACATTGGTAACCTTAGCTAATTTTGGCTATCCTGCTTAGGTTCTCCTCCCTCAGATATAGGTGCACTTAGTAGATGTTGGCTATCCTGTTTAGGTTCTCCTCCCTCAGACAGAGGTGACCGTAGTAGATTTTGGCTATCCTGTTTAGGGTCTTCTCCCTCAGACATAGGTGACTTTAGTAGATGTTGGCTATCCTGCTTAGGTTCTCCTCGCTCAGAAATAGGTGACTTTAGTAGATGTTGGCTATCCTGTTTAGGTTTTCCTCCCTCTGACATTGGTAACCTTAGCTGATCATGGCTATCCTGCTTAGGTTCTCCTCACTCAGACATTGGTAACCTTAGCTGATTTTGGCTATCCTGCTTAGATTCTCCTCCCTCAGACATAGGTAGCCTTAGCTGATTTTAGCTATCCTGTTTAGGTTCTCCTCCCTTAGACATAGGTGACCTTAGCTGATTTTGACTATCCTGTTTAGATTCTCCTCCCTCAGACATAGGTAACCTTATCTGATTTTGGCTATCCTGTTTAGATTCTCCTCCCTCAGACAGAGGTAACCGTAGCTGATTTTGGGAATACTGTTTAGGTTCTCCTCCCTCATACATAGGTAACCTAAGCTGATTTTGGCTATCCTGCTTAGGTTCTCCTCCCTCAGACATTGGTAACCTTAGCTAATTTTGGCTATCCTGCTTAGGTTCTCCTCCCTCAGACATAGGTGCATTTAGTAGATGTTGGCTATCCTGTTTAGGTTCTCCTCGCTCAGAAATAGGTGACTTTAGTAGATGTTGGCTATCCTGTTTAGGTTCTCCTCCCTCAGACATTGGAAACCTTAGCTGATCATGGCTATCTTGCTTAGGTTCTCCTCACTCAGACATTGGTAACCTTAGCTGATTTTGGCTATCCTGCTTAGATTCTCCTCCCTCAGACATAGGTAACCTTAACTGATTTTAGCTATCCTGTTTAGGTTCTCCTCTCTTAGAAATAAGTGACCTTAGCTGATTTTGACTATCCTGTTTAGATTCTCCCCCCTCAGACATAGGTAACCTTAGCTGATTTTGGCTATCCTGTTTAGGTTCTCCTCCCTCAGACATAGGTAACCTTAGCTGATTTTGGGTATCCTGTTTAGGTTCTCCTCCCTCATACATAGGTAACCTAAGCTGATTTTGGCTATCCTGTTTAGATTCCCCTTCCTCAGAAATAGGTGACCTTAGCTGATTTTGTCTATCCTGCTTAGGTTCTCCTCCCTCAGACATTGGTAACCTTAGCTAATTTGGCTATCCTGCTTAGGTTCTCCTCCCTCAGACATAGGTGACCTTAGCTGATTTTGACTATCCTGTTTAGGTTCTCCTCCCTCAGAAATAGGTGACTTTAGCTGATTTTGGCTATCCTGCTTAGGTTCTCCTCCATCAGACATAGTTGACTTTAGTAAATGTTGCCTATCCTGCTTAGGTTCTCCTCCCTCAGACATAGGTGACTTTAGTAGAATTTGGCTATTCTTCTTAGGTTCTCCTCCCTCAGACATAGGTGACTTTAGTAGATTTTGACTCTCCTGTTTAGATTCTCCTCACTCAGACATTGGTAACCTTAGCTGATTATGGCTATCCTGATTAGGTTCTCCTCACTCAGACATAGGTAACCTTAGCTGATTATGGCTATCCTGTTTAGTTCTCCTCCCTCAAACATTGGTAACCTTAGCTGATTTTGGCTATCCTGTTTAGGTTCTCCTCCCTCAGACATAGGTGACTTTAGTAGATGTTGGCTATCCTGCTTAGGTTCTCCTCCCTCAGACATAGGTAACCTTAGCTGATTTTGGCTATCCTGTTTAGGTTCTCCTCCCTCAGACATAGGTGACCTTACATGATTTTGGCTATCCTGCTTAGGTTCTCCTCCCTCAGACATAGGTAACCTTAGCTGATTTTGGCTATCCTGTTTAGGTTCTCCTCCCTCAGACGTAGGTAACCTTAGCTGATTTTGGCTATCCTGTTAAGGCTCTCCTCCCTCAGACATAGGTGACTTTAGTAGATGTTGGCTATCCTGCTTAGGTTCTCCTCCCTCAGACATAAGTGACTTTATTAGATTTTTGCTATCCTGCTTAGGTTCTCCTCCCTCAGACATAGGTGACTTTAGTAGATTTTGGCTCTCCTGTTTAGATTCTCCTCACTCAGACATTTGTAACCTTAGCTGATTATGGCTATCCTGTTTAGGTTCTCCTCCCTCAGAGAGAGGTAACCTTAGCTGATTTTGGCTATCCTGCTTAGGTTCTCCTCCCTCAGACAGAGGTAACCTGAACTGATTTTGGCTCTCCTGTTTAGATTCTCCTCCTTCAGACATTGGTAACCTTAGCTGATTTTTGCTATCTAAGGTTCTCCTCCCTCAGACATAGGTAACCTTAGCTGATTTTGGCTATCCTGCTAAGGTTCTTCTCCTTCAGACAGAGGTAATCTTAGCTGATTTTGGCTATCCTGTTTAGATTTTCCTCCCTCAGACATTGGCAACCTTAGCTGATTTTGGCTATCTATGGTTCTCCTCCCTCAGACATAGGTGACCTTAGCTAATTTTGGCTATCTAAGGTTCTCCTCCCTCAGACATAAGTGACCTTAGCTGATTTTGGCTATCCTGCTTAGGTTCTCCTCCCTCAGACATTGGTAACCTTAGCTGATTATGGCTATCCTGCTTAGGTTCTCCTCCCTCAAACATAGGTAACCGTAGCTGATTTTGGCTATCCTGTTTAGATTCTTCTCCCTCAGACATTGGTAACCTTAGCTGATTTTGGCTATCTATGGTTCTCCCCCCTCAGACATAGGTGACCTTAGCTAATTTTGGCTATCTAAGGTTCTCCTCCCTCAGACATAGGTGACCTTAGCTGATTTTGGCTATCCTGCTTAGTTTCTCCTCCCTCAGACATAGGTGACTTTAGTAGATTTTGGCTATCCTGCTTAGGTTCTCCTCCCTCAGACATAGGTAACCTTAGCTGATTTTGGCTATCCTGCTTAGGTTCTCCTCCATCAGACATAGGTGACTTTAGTAGATGTTGGCTATCCTGTTTAGATTCTCCTCCCTCAGACATAGGTGACCTTAGCTGATTTTGGCTTTCCTGTTTAGGTTCTCCTCCCTGAGACAGAGGTAACCTTAGTTGATTTTGGCTATCCTGCTTAGGTTCTCCTCCCTCAGACATATGTGACTTTAGTAGATTTTGGCTATCCTGCTTAGGTTCTCTTCCCTCAGACATAGGTGACTTTAGTAGATTTTGGTTATCCTGCGTAGGTTCTCCTCCCTCAGACATAGGTGACTTTAGTAGATGTTGGCTATCCTGCTTAGGTTCTCCTCCCTCAGACATTGGTGACTTTAGTAGATTTTGGCTATCCTGCTTAGGTTCTCCTCCATCAGACATAGGTGACTTTAGTAGATGTTGGCTATCCTGCTTAGGTTCTCCTCCCTCAGACATAGGTGACTTTAGTAGATGTTGGCTATCCTGGTTAGGTTCTCCTCCCTCAGACATTGGTGACTTTAGTAGATTTTGGCTATCCTGCTTAGGTTCTCCTCCCTCAGACATAGGTGACTTTAGTAGATTTTGGCTATCCTGCTTAGGTTCTCCTCCCTCAGACATAGGTGACTTTAGTAGATGTTGGCTATCCTGCTTAGGTTCTCCTCCCTCAGACATAGGTGACTTTAGTAGATGTTAGCTATCTTGTTTAGGTTCTCCTCCCTCAGACATAGGTAACCTTTGCTGATTTTGGCTATCCTGCTTAGGTTCTCCTCCCTCAGACAGAAGTAACCTTAGCTGATTTTGGCTATCCTGTTTAGATTCTCCTCCCTCAGACATTGGTAGCCTTAGTTGATTATGGCTATCCTGCTTAGGTTCTCCTCCCTCAGACATAGGTGACTATAACTGATTTTGGCTATCCTGCTTAGGTTCTCCACCCTCAGACATTGGTAATCTTAGCTGATTTTGGCTATCCTGCTTAGGTTCTCCTCCCTCAGACATAGGTGACCTTAGCTGATTTTGGCTATCCTGCTTAGGTTCTCCTCCCTCAGACATAGGTGAGTATATCTGATTTTGGCTATCCTGCTTAGGTTCTCCTCCCTCAGACATTGGTAACCTTAGCTGATTATGGCTATCCTGCTTAGGTTCTCCTCCCTCAGACAGAGGTAACCTGAACTGATTTTGGCTCTCCTGTTTAGATTCTCCTCCTTCAGACATTGGTAACCTTAGCTGATTTTTGCTATCTAAGGTTCTCCTCCCTCAGACATAGGTAACCTTAGCTGATTTTGGCTATCCTGCTAAGGTTCTTCTCCTTCAGACAGAGGTAATCTTAGCTGATTTTGGCTATCCTGTTTAGATTTTCCTCCCTCAGACATTGGCAACCTTAGCTGATTTTGGCTATCTATGGTTCTCCTCCCTCAGACATAGGTGACCTTAGCTAATTTTGGCTATCTAAGGTTCTCCTCCCTCAGACATAAGTGACCTTAGCTGATTTTGGCTATCCTGCTTAGGTTCTCCTCCCTCAGACATTGGTAACCTTAGCTGATTATGGCTATCCTGCTTAGGTTCTCCTCCCTCAAACATAGGTAACCGTAGCTGATTTTGGCTATCCTGTTTAGATTCTTCTCCCTCAGACATTGGTAACCTTAGCTGATTTTGGCTATCTATGGTTCTCCCCCCTCAGACATAGGTGACCTTAGCTAATTTTGGCTATCTAAGGTTCTCCTCCCTCAGACATAGGTGACCTTAGCTGATTTTGGCTATCCTGCTTAGTTTCTCCTCCCTCAGACATAGGTGACTTTAGTAGATTTTGGCTATCCTGCTTAGGTTCTCCTCCCTCAGACATAGGTAACCTTAGCTGATTTTGGCTATCCTGCTTAGGTTCTCCTCCATCAGACATAGGTGACTTTAGTAGATGTTGGCTATCCTGTTTAGATTCTCCTCCCTCAGACATAGGTGACCTTAGCTGATTTTGGCTTTCCTGTTTAGGTTCTCCTCCCTGAGACAGAGGTAACCTTAGTTGATTTTGGCTATCCTGCTTAGGTTCTCCTCCCTCAGACATATGTGACTTTAGTAGATTTTGGCTATCCTGCTTAGGTTCTCTTCCCTCAGACATAGGTGACTTTAGTAGATTTTGGTTATCCTGCGTAGGTTCTCCTCCCTCAGACATAGGTGACTTTAGTAGATGTTGGCTATCCTGCTTAGGTTCTCCTCCCTCAGACATTGGTGACTTTAGTAGATTTTGGCTATCCTGCTTAGGTTCTCCTCCATCAGACATAGGTGACTTTAGTAGATGTTGGCTATCCTGCTTAGGTTCTCCTCCCTCAGACATAGGTGACTTTAGTAGATGTTGGCTATCCTGGTTAGGTTCTCCTCCCTCAGACATTGGTGACTTTAGTAGATTTTGGCTATCCTGCTTAGGTTCTCCTCCCTCAGACATAGGTGACTTTAGTAGATTTTGGCTATCCTGCTTAGGTTCTCCTCCCTCAGACATAGGTGACTTTAGTAGATGTTGGCTATCCTGCTTAGGTTCTCCTCCCTCAGACATAGGTGACTTTAGTAGATGTTAGCTATCTTGTTTAGGTTCTCCTCCCTCAGACATAGGTAACCTTTGCTGATTTTGGCTATCCTGCTTAGGTTCTCCTCCCTCAGACAGAAGTAACCTTAGCTGATTTTGGCTATCCTGTTTAGATTCTCCTCCCTCAGACATTGGTAGCCTTAGTTGATTATGGCTATCCTGCTTAGGTTCTCCTCCCTCAGACATAGGTGACTATAACTGATTTTGGCTATCCTGCTTAGGTTCTCCACCCTCAGACATTGGTAATCTTAGCTGATTTTGGCTATCCTGCTTAGGTTCTCCTCCCTCAGACATAGGTGACCTTAGCTGATTTTGGCTATCCTGCTTAGGTTCTCCTCCCTCAGACATAGGTGAGTATATCTGATTTTGGCTATCCTGCTTAGGTTCTCCTCCCTCAGACATTGGTAACCTTAGCTGATTATGGCTATCCTGCTTAGGTTCTCCTCCCTCAGACATAGGTGACTATAGCCGATTTTGGCTATCCTGTTTAGGTTCTCATCCCTCAGACATAGGTAACCTTAGCTGATTTTGGCTATCCTGCTTAGGCGCATTGATTTATTTTCTTCTAAAAACATTTTAATTATTTGACCTCTAATTATGAGGATACATGATGAATGTTATTCCAGAAACGCGTGGTTCCCACTGAAGTTGACATCTACGTTGTTTTAGTACATTACGGCGACCCCGTTGTTCTAATGTATTTCAGTTGAAGTACTGGATTAAGATGTTTTATGTGTTTTTTTTTTGTATTATATTAGATTTGTTCTATTTGTGTTATCTATATAGGTCATGTGTAATGGGTTTCATATTCTACTTTTGGATGAACTCGGCTCTGGTCTGTATTTTCTCCTTAGATTGTTTTGTAGATTGCTTTATTTAAGAAAAAAGGTTAATACATGTGAAACATTTGTGCAGATGTGCAGGTTACTAACATAATTAAGGTTACTGATGCGTTCATTATGTACTGTTTCCAAGGGGTTCTCCTGTTATGGCGCTATTGTATTATATCTTTGCTCTTGGTGCTAAAACTGCACTATAGCACGTCTTCATCTGAAAGCATAGAACAGATACTCAGAAAACAAACTGGCGGGTGTATGGTGGTTGTATGTACTCAAATTATAAGTGTGATACACACTTTCTATTCACAAACCATCATTCTATTATACGTCTAACACACTTCACGTCGGCAATGACCTAATAGCCATCACAAAGATGATAAAATTTTATACAAGATTTAATTATAAAACTATAATACAAATGTGTACAATAATACAGTAAAATATATAAATCTATATACCGGAAGTAATATGATGGTTGATTTATGGTGTTTAACGCCACTTTCGACAATATTTCAGCTACATCGTGGCGGAGGAAGCCATATGAAGAAAAAAGTATTTTCCTTTAGAGTTTAGTACTAATGTCTGATTTTTCAAAATGTTTAGGAAATTCCTGATTTTTATCGCACGGTATTTTTTCTGTATCCTCTGTAATATATAATGTTCTGTCATAGCCACCTCTTTCCATGGTCTTTGGATTATCTTTGGAAAATTTTACAAACTGAAAAAAATTAAATACAACATAAAAAATGTTACTAAGTTTTTGAATTGACCATTATAAATAATAATGTGGACTTTTCAAAAATATATTATTATTCAATAAAGCTAACATACAAATTGAGCCAAAAGTACAAGCATATTTTTTGTCTCCAAAATATTTATTAGATTAAGCTATTGTACAACACGTACAATTCAGAACAAGCATAGAAAGCATAAATGAACACGACACATACACGTGTTTAAGATGGTTATCAAAGTCAATGAAAACGTAATTAACTTATATTTATAGCCTAAAAAAACAAACTCCAAACAAGAAATTGGTAACATATATCATTGGTAACATATATCATAAATACCCAGTCAAGTGTAAAATGTAAATGGCATTGAATTTGCACTAAATGTGTTATGTAAATTATATTTTTGTTATTATGAAAATAGATTGTTTTCACCGTATGACATCTCTTGGAATGATGTAAAACAAGTTGTAGCATAAATACGCATTTTTCCTTTGATGTTTTTATGCAGTAATCAACTCAAAAAGAGGGAACTTTTACAAAACATGGTCTAACATGAAAATCATGGAATAACATCAAAATCTTGATGTTATTCCATGATTTTGCGGACCTCGACGAAAGCACCCAATATTGATTTTTGTTACAAACCATATATACCATGGATCTTACTCATGAACTTGTTTAAACCAACTCATCCTTCGGATTCGTTGGTTTAAATAAGTTAATTCGTAAGATTCATGGTATATATAATACTTGTCCATTTTCACTTGAATTACCTTTTTACTATCAATAATTAAATAGGAATACCGTGATTCATGATACACACGAAAAACAGGGAACTGCTATCCCGGATGTTATTTGTTTGTACCGTCTCACATCCACATCGTATTGGTACGTCACGATTTTGTTATTAAAATGATATTTCTTAAAGTGCAATATTATGTATAGCTATTAGCTTTAATATGTTCTGCGGTAAAAACGTTTTACAAATGTCTATGGACAAGCAATATGATGCAGTAATAACTCGGTTAACAGAAATGAAACGCCATGTTTAACCTACAAATGAAACTCCATGTTTAGCCTACATACACATCCTTTCCTGGTAATGTAAAACAAGTTTTTAAGACAAGGATATTTATGAAAACATTTGTAACCTCAATGTTGCCATGGTTTTTAGTATTCTGTGTTGTGCTGATTTGTTTTGTTATTCTTCCTTCCATGTCTTGTGTACTCAATGTCGCCCGTGTCGCTTGATTGTCCATTCTTGATTGTCCATTCGGTTTACTTTAACATTTATTTTATATGAGGTTTCGACAAATTTTTGATTTTGCAGGTTACCAATTTGTAACCGAGTGAAAAGGGTAGAAATTCCGAGCAATTGTTAATATACTTTTGTAACCAGTTATTGAAGAATACAAAGGTAAAATACAAATATATATGAGTAACATGACGAGTGTTTAATAAGAGACGGGATACAGTTCCCGAGACCATGGGTTCACTCCCCGTTATTTTAGTGGGGACCTTGTTGCTCATCATGTTAGTATTCTGTTTAGTATTCTGTTTTAAATAGTGTTTTTTTGTTTCGTTTGTCTTTGTCATGTGTCTTGTGATCCCAATGTTACAAGTGTCTGTCATATAGTCAAGGCGTATTTCACATAACCATGCGCAAGCAAATATTAATAAACACAAATAAAATAAGAGATGCACCCTCTTACAAACAAATGGTGTAAAGATGAACCTAATATCGTGATAATGCGGAAATCATATCAGAC
The DNA here is from genome assembly GCA_963383655.1 of Bathymodiolus septemdierum. Lineage (NCBI taxonomy): Eukaryota > Metazoa > Mollusca > Bivalvia > Mytilida > Modiolidae > Bathymodiolus > Bathymodiolus septemdierum. The sequence continues at coordinate 95,316,110 of OY726522.1, read as the reverse complement.
ATCACAACACAGAACTAAGAACGTAAAGACATATAATAGCAGGGGCGGACCCGGGGGGGGGGGGGGGCGCACCCGGTGCGTCCCCCTCCCCATAAACTTTAAATAAATATGATTTGTTGGCGTAAAATCATGATTTTTCCCACAAAATACCCCAACAATTTTCGCGCCTCCCTCCGCAATTGGAAGAAATATGATTTTTTGGCGTAAAATCGTGATTTTTCACACGAAATACCCCAAAAATTTTCGCCCCTCCCTCCGCTCGGTGCAATTTTTTTTATGTGCGCCCCCCCCCCCCCCATAACTTGAAAACCTGGATCCGCCCCTGAATAGCATGCAATGTTGAACACCACTATAATTATACGCAAACAAACACAAATAACACAATTAACACATGAACCCTTCTACAAACAACAGAAAGTAAAGATGAACCGAACATCGTTTTTATGAGGAAATCCTAGCGGATATCACAACATGGAATTCAGAACACATAGATCACTGAACATCTATGGTGATTATGTACCGATGCACACCTGTGATTTGTTAATTCTAATTTGTAACAATGATTCAACGTTAACTCACTATGCATGAGTTTAGACATCAACCTTACACCTTACATACTGGGGCCCGGGTGGCTCAATGAGTTAAGTAGTTGTAAGGCCCGGGTGGCTCAATGAGTTAGGTAGTTGTAGGGCCCGGGTGGCTCAATGAGTTAGGTAGTTAGATTACCTAACAATTCATACAAGCCTATCACCAATACAGTGTGGAGGGCCCGGGTGGCTCAATGAGTTAGGTAGTTAGATTACCTAACAATTCATACAAACCTATCACCAATACGGTGTGGAGGGCCCGGGTGGCTCAATGAGTTAGGTAGTTGTAGGGCCCGGGTGGCTCAACGAGTTAGGTAGTTAGATTACCTAACAATTCATACAAGCCTTTCACCAATACGGCGTGGGTTCGCTCCCGACTTTGTAAATTACAAAAAAGAGTGCACTCGACTCGCAGCCGCAAGTGATAAAGCTTACCAGTTGCTTGCCCATGGTCGGTGGTTCTCTCAGGGTACTTCGGCTTCTTCCACCACTAAAACTGGTTGCCATGATATAGCTGAAATATTGCTGAAAGTGGCGTTAAACACCAAAAATCTATCAAATCAAATCCTTACATACTTACGTCTTCATGACGAACGCCAAAATGAAGTTTTTTCCTCGTTGATGCAGGAAGAAACGGTAAAATGTTATCAAAGATGGGACATATCAAGCCGGGGTTGATTTTCTCTGGCTTAGTTGCCCCTAATGATCAAAACAGAAATACTAATGGAATTAGATTATGTTAGAACATGCACAACTGAAACATGTATTATAGTATAAGAAAATGGAGGCAATATATAACATACAGAAATATATTGTCCAATTTCAAGTAAAACTAAAGAAAGGAAAAGAAAAATAAAGGTAAAAATACAACATTTCAATTTATGAATAATTTGTGAAAATATGTAAATGAAAAAGACCAGAAGGTTTCACAATTTAGTATTTGTAAACAGGAAGTGCAAGTTGTTAATATTGATCGATGAATGCATATATAATCACAATGCATAATCTGTTAGTAAACATTATGTATATCACTCATCTGTAACCTGACATTATTACAAGCCTATCACCAATACGGCGTGGGTTCGCCCCCGGCTTTGTAAATTACCATAAATGTGCATTCAACTAGCAACCGCAAGTGATAAAGTGTACCAGTTGCTTGCCCAAGGTCGGTGGTTCTCTCACCACTAAAACTGGCCGCCATGATATAGCTGAAATATTGCTGAAAGTGGCGTTAGCCACCAAAATCAAATCAAATCAAATCTGACATTATTATGAGAGAGGAAAAAATCACATAGCGTGTTATATGTTCATAGTTTTATTCATTGCTGATATAATTTAATATACAATATTAAGTGCAGTATCTTATAAATATAATGTTTATGCGTTTGAGGCTTAAAAACTGGGACAATGGCGAGGATCACCAAGCCTTTTCCCAATTTTGTGCAGAATACACATCAACTTTACATTTTAATACACTGCATTAATATTGTGCTTATCTTGCTTAAGCAAAATCAGGGGCGGTCATAATTTGAATTAAATAATAAAAGCATACAATTATCCCTTGATTGCTCCCCTTTGAAGAGGAAGTGAACTGATTTAGAACTAGTTGCTCAAAGCCCAATTTGTAAAACATGCGAAAAGGATACCAGAAAAGCCATATTTCGGTCAGTGACCGTTAAAAAAATATCCCGTCAATGTAATTTGACTGCTGAAATATAATCAGCATGGAATTAATTTACACATCTTGTTTACAAATCTGGTGGTAGTTTGCACAGTTAAATGAGTTTTCCCATAGGACAACCACAGTTCTAAGCTTCTTCCTTGGCTAGGTGTGTTCTAGTTTGTTATGTATGGTCAAGCGATACACCTATTTGTTTTATTGACTGACAGCTAAATTTATTGAGTGATAATGCAATGATCAATTCTATTGATAAAGTATACAGTATTTCACTGTTTTGAGCTCTTCTTGCTTAATGGACACTGAACATGCTAGAAAAAAGTAAAATGAATGAAAAGTCTTCACTTAAATAAATAAAATGAAAAACAACTTTGGCTGAATTCTTTAGTGTTTTGTGTCTTTCCTAAGATTCAGACCGTGGCCGATGTCGTTAGTCTTTATATACCTATCCCAATTTACGACCGAGATCGACATAGTTATGTCTGATGTTTATGTGCCTATAATTATTTACGACAAGAATCGACATATTTACGGTAGATGTCCTAAGTGTTTATGTGCCAATAATTATTTATGGCCGATGTATTAAGTGTTTATGTGCCTATCATTATTTACGGTCGATGTCTTAAGTGTTTAGGTGCCTATCATTATTTACGGCCGATGTATTAAGTGTTTAGGTGCCTATCATTATTTACGGCCGATGTATTAAGTGTTTATGTGCCTATCATTATTTACGGCCGATGTATTAAGTGTTTATGTGCCTATAATTACTTACGACAAGGATCGACATATTTACGGTAGATGTATTAAGTGTTTATGTGTCTATAATTACTTACGACAAGGATCGACATATTTACGGTAGATGTATTAAGTGTTTATGTGTCTATAATTACTTACGACAAGGATCGACATATTTACGGTAGATGTATTAAGTGTTTATGTGTCTATAATTACTTACGACAAGGTTCCACATACAGTGCTGTTCCATAATTTACCGGCAAAACCCAAGATGGCGGCATTCAAGCATCAAGTTTTGCATTAATAAAACACCAATAAATTTATGAAAAAGGTTCTTACCTTTACTCAATACTTTGTCATTTCTCCCTTCACCTTCAATACTTTGCGTAAATGCTTTGGAATCGAGTGATAAAGTCCTTGAATGTAGTCCACACTGAGATTTCCCAAATGTCTTTGATGGCCGCTGACAATTCATCGGCAGTGTTCAATACTTCAACTCTCTGCTGCAATCGTATTTTCAGTTTTAGCCACACGTTCTCGATCACGTTTAAGTCGGGTGACTGTGCAGGCCACTCGAGGCAATTTATATGGTTCTCTTCCTTATAGTATTTAACGTCGTTTGCCCGATGTATGGGAGCGTTGTCGTCCTGAAATAAACAGTCCTGCTCTGGAAAATGTCTCGCAATCACAGGCCATAAGTTGTCCTCGAGAATTTCAATGTATTTATGTCTATTTATCGTGCCATTCACTGTCGTAATTGTCCCCACACCGTAGTGTGATATGCATCCCCAGATCATGACCGAAAGTCTTCTCTGGGCCGGTGGACAAACACAATCTCTGGACTCGGCCTCGTCCTTTTTCCGCCAAATATAAATCCGATTATTGTTTCCAACGACCACCTGACTTTCGTCTGAAAATATAACTCTGTCCCACTGACCTTCAATTCTCCAATGAAGCTTTTCTCGGGCCCATTTCACACGCTTTTTCCTGTTAACCTCTCTGATCCTGACTTTCTTCTTTACAACTCGCCTGTTGTATCCTTCTTGATACAAGGAACGCTGAACTGTTCTTTTAGATACCCGAGTCTCTCTATTTTCATTAAATCTGGTTGTCACGTCCTTCAATGGGGTCTTACGGTCGCTCCGAACTAGCCTAACAAGCCCCCTTGTGTCTCTCTCGTCCAGCAAACGATGACGTCCTGTATGAGGCGTGTTTCCACTGATCCTCTGCGCTTAAAACGAACAACTACATCCGAAACCGTTCCTCTAGGAATATTCAAGGTATTTGCAATCTCCTGTAGTTTATAGCCACTCTTACGCATTTCTACGATCACATTTTTGATGTCATTTGACAACTGTTTACGTTTTCCAGCCATGATGAAAATATCAACTTTTTGCCCTAACATAGCAGACGACAGGTTTATTTCCGGTCTTATTTTAAAAATAGAAGGTTTAAAAATACATTGCCATAAAATAGATGTTTATTTATTCCCCAGGATGAAATACAACAGTATAATTTATTGTGACACCCGTTACGCTTGAATGCCGCCATCTTGGATTTTGCCGGTAAATTATGGAACAGCACTGTATTTACGGTAGATGTATTAAGTGTTCATGTGTCTATAATTACTTACGACAAGGATCGACATATTTACTGTAGATGTATTAAGTGTTTATGTGCCTATAATTACTTACGACAAGGATCGACATATTTACGGTAGATGTATTAAGTGTTTATGTGTCTATAATTACTTACGACAAGGATCGATATATTTACGGTAGATGTATTAAGTGTTTATGTGTCTATAATTACTTACGACAAGGATCGACATATTTACGGTAGATGTATTAAGTGTTTATGTGTCTATAATTACTTACGACAAGGATCGACATTGACTTTGGTAGATGTCTTAAGTGTTTATATGCTTATGATTATTTACGACAACGATCGACATAGTTACGACCGATGTCAAAAGTGTTTATGTGCCTATGATCATTTACGACAACGATCGACATAGCTACGGCCAATGCCTTAAGTGTTTATGTGCCTATCATTATTTACGACAACGATCGACATAGCTACGGCCAATGCCTTAAGTGTTTATGTGCCTATCATTATTTACGACAACGATCGACATAGCTACGGCCAATGCCTTAAGTGTTTATGTGCCTATCATTATTTACGACAACGATCGACATAGCTACGGCCAATGCCTTAAGTGTTTATGTGCCTATCATTATTTACGACAACGATCGACATAGCTACGGCCAATGCCTTAAGTGTTTATGTGCGTATCATTATTTACCATAAAGATCGACATTGACTTTAATCGCTGGTCTTAGTGTTGATGTGCCTCTCTCGATATAGTTACGAACGATGTCATAAGTATTTATGTGCCTATCTTTATTTACGACAAAGATCGACATTGTGACTTTGGTAGATGTGTTTAGTGTTTATGTGCTTCTCTCAATTTACGACCTATATTGACATACATTTGATCGACGTCTTCTGAGTGTTTTAAGCCTATCAAAACTTACGACAATGATAGTCATAAGCTTTGGTGGTGTAATCCTATTGATGTTGCACAGATTAAACATTCTTGTCTAATTCAGGATGAACTAGGAAGAACTGTTTTAGATACCTAAAACTTATGTCTCCCCTTAATGCGGCCATCTGTACTACAATAAGTTACACATTATGAGTTGAATGATACTATTTAGAAAACAATTATTTGACATTGAGGTCAAATGTCAAGGCCCCACGAAGGTCATTACGGTACGCGACACACCGCCTTATTGTCATGCACCCACATATCAAATATCATTGACCTATCTCGAAAGACAAAAATGTTATGGCCCGGACAAGAAAATACTATTTAAAAAACAATTATTTGACCTTGAGATCAAAGGTCAAGGCTCCAAGAAGGTCATTATGGTACGCAACACACTGCCTTATGGTCATGCACCCACATACCAAATATCATTGACCTATCTGGAAAGAGAAAAAAGTTATGGTCCAGACTAGCTTCGCTGAGAAGAAGCAGAAGAAGCGGAAGAAGCGAAAGCGGAAGAAAAAATCAGACTAAAACAATATGTCTCCCTTCGTTCGATGGGGAGACATAATGAAATTAAGATTAATGACCGAGCTAAAGATACACGACACAAGGCATGTTTTTAATAATACTGACAAGATTTATACTTATGATGAAAACACAAAAACCTATAACTTTGCTGGTTAAAGAGATGTAATGTCATTCATTGTGACATTTACATTAATAAGTTAGACACAATTTTGGAATGTTATGTAGTTCGGTTTGACAGCTTGAGGAATCTATTATTGTATTCCAGGAAGTTGTGGTTGCTTGTCTCAGTTGTTACGTATGTATTTGTTTATCATAACATTACGATGCATAATTAAAAATAGTAGTAAAACATGTGCGGTTCAAACAAGAAAACCCTCCATCCCCTGTCAGCAATGGATATCTGCATTCTTTTTCCCCAACACAGTATAATAGAAATATGTATAATAGGTAAAATAAATGTACAAATACCGTCATCAATATAAATACTAACCTGTGATGAAGCTAACTATTAAACCAACCACCACACCAACGAGGAGTCCTAGACTCGTGTACCATATGTAAGACATCCTGTATATAACTAGGTAGCTTGAAACAAAAGTAAATACATTATTATTACTTTAATATGAACCTGAGTATAATCTTGTATATATGATAACAAAAAACTCAGAAAAAATTCAAGTTAAAATACACCTCTGATATTGATGTTCTTGATCTCACAACCGTCTTGAATTTGTATTTATTTCATCTTGAAATTACATTGTGAGGTATTAATGGTACCACTCAATAAAAAACTATACAATTACCGCTATTTATCATCGAGTGATATTTTTAGTACTGACCCTCAAATGTATCGGTCAATATGACGCCAAACATGACGTTACCGATAAAAACAATAATGTCAGTTGTGAAGATCTTGACAGACATTATACATTTATTGCATGCTGGTGAGGGAAATATGAAAATTTATTCACTCACGAGTATCATATTGCCCTCGGGTGTTGCCCTCAGGGAAAATGATACTCGTGAGTGAATAAATGTTCATATTTCCTGAACTATAAATGCTATAAATGTTTTATTATATTGAATGAAACCAAGAAAACACATGCATGTAAAATACTGCTGCCGAACATATTTCAAGTCCATTGGAACGTTGTCTCAGACATTTAAAAACCACATCCACAACAACATTGTAACGGTCGTTTGCAAGTGATACGTTCCGAGTGCCTCTGACGTTTTCCTGTCAAAGAACGATAACTCTGGCGGAAAACCCGCGAAGCTTCCGAGGGGGTGGAATATGATATTTATTTCATGGAGTGTGATCACGTGTTCTGATTGTTACCTATTGTCCAATCAAATTAATCTACTTATGGTAATTAATATATGAGGTGTAATAATATCACTTGTACCACAGCTCGTCCTTTCGTGTATGCTGCGATACTTATCAGTAGGTTTGGGTATTTTTCGTTGATTTCATCTAGTGATATTGTCAGAATCAACGAACTGATCTTGATACTGAAAATTATCGGTCAGTGTAGCATCAAATGTTACGATAAAAACGATAAAGTCAGTTTTGAAGGTCTCGACATAAATTATCACAAGTATCACAGCTCGTCCTATCGAAATCGCTGCGATTCTTGCAATAATGCGTGTCTCGACTTTATTGTATATATATTGCATAGGACAAGTGTGCTGATTATCATACCTGGTTCGTACTAGGTTATTATTTTTAAAATACTAATTGTTTTCAATTACGACATTAGACCATTTTAACTAAACTACTTTTGATCAATTATCCTTAACTTACTCGTCCTTATCATCAGCAGGTGGCGCCACAGTAGTTAATGCACCAATCAAATTAGTTGTAGCTACGCTTGTCGTCATATTTAGCCTACAACCTTCTGTTGTCAATGGTGACGGTGGAGTTGTAACAACTTTATTTATGAATGCACCAAATCCAATCCAGAGGTTGATTATCAGTGACGTAAGCAAGCCAAACAAACCACCCTACATTGACAATAGAGTACGAACAGAACATTCATGGTAAAAATAAAGTACATCTTGTAATAAATCATTTATAAAGATATTTGAGATATTTGACGATAGAGAGCGTTACATTTGTAATGAAAAAAGCTGTCGAAAAACGACCCAAGAAAGGTAACCGGTATGTTTACTTCTAAGTAATATAAATGAGTTAATCTTGATTAGAACTAGGAACATTTAGCAGTAAAAATATAGGATTCTATGAAATATTATACTATAGCGTTATACCTCCTTCAAGTTTAACATCAGATAATTATCCACTAAAAACAAAGAATTGTTAATGGACTAAGTAATTATTTCTATTTGAAATAAACTTTTAGAGGAAACCGAAGAGGCAATCAAGAATGGACATGAGATGAGGAAAACTAACCTCAACAAAATAAAAACGAGAGTGAACGTAATATAGACTGTATTAAAGTAATATGTACTTATACATTCATATAAGGCCATCATAGAAGAGACATGTATTCATTAAACACCAAAGATATATTCTGAACGGGAGGCGTTTTCTCATGACTGAGCGATGAAAAGTAAATTAGGAGACAGATTTATAAAAGCAATAATTGCTTATTTCTGAATCTTGTCTGTATTTATTATATTTGATGTACTGTATATTCTAATTATTTTCTAAATAAATATTGATTAAATTAAAAAGTAGATTAAATGAATATGACTGATTAACAAAATGAAAAAAAATTATACTAGGATAGTTATATTAGGAGGTTATGAATATATTACTACTACAAAAAAGTTTCCTTTTTTTCAAAAATCGACAACATAATCATTGCCTTAGACCATTCATTTTGTAATGCTATACTTACCCATTTATTGGCCCACGGGAATAACATTCCAAGAGTAAACAGTCCAAGTAGTGGTCCACCTAACAGTCCATAAATGGAGATTGTTGCCTAGGAAACAATACAATGCATTGAACAATTGAATGTCTTACTATCTGCCGAAATTTTTTTTAGGCTTACACTGAATATTAATAAATGACTAGCAAATATTTTACATTGCGCAATGAAATTTCCATTAATCATGTTCCTAGTGAGTAAGTTAAAGTCATCACTTCATGACTTGGTTAACCGTTACGTAAGATCGGTATTACAACTGACCAGGGATATGTTCCGTTTGTCGTCATCACAACCTAGTCCTTTCCTCATTCATGACTTATCACCTTGTAACAAGAGTAACACGACGGGTGCCACTAGTAGAACAGGAACTGATTACCCGTCCAGAGTATATGAGAGTTCACCTCCGATTTTTAGTGGGGGTTGTCTTGCTCGTTTTTCAGCTTTCTGTGTGATGCTTTGTAGATCATTGTTGTTGTCCTTTTTAATTCGACCTACGCAGACACATTATATTGATTCCACGCCAACCAAATTTTGCTCTTTTTCCTTAATAATGCGTGCCTAGCGAAGAAGCAAATACTACCAATATTATAATCTTTGGTTTGACTACACCGAGGCTCGAACCCATGATCTACGGCACTCAGGGCGAGCACTCTAACCATTACACCACCGATGCAGTTTATTATTGGCAAAATCAAAAGGGAACATTCCGTTATGAACCGTCTTGACACCGAAAATTACAAATGATTCGATAAAAACGAACATAAGTCATCGTCGGACATCAGAATTATGGACGAATGGACGACGTTATTACTACAGTGTGCGATACTCGGTGGAGCCATACTAACTGTTAACATGTCTGTTAATAAATATGACATTATGTAAGAAACACCAAGGTCAAATAATTACCGTCAAAATAGAGGCATCAAGTATTGACATTACATAGGCTACAGCCATGCACACGCCACCAGAAATTAACACTAAAATAGAAAAACAAATATGAATCAAGCCACCCGACTGATATTGTAGAAAAATAAAATCAGTAAAGTAATATCAAAACCGAAAATAAATAAACTTAAATATAGTCAAGTGACCTATAAGTAAATGTCTTTAAACATCGAACATATATAAATGTAAACAGAATAAGACCTATACAAAACACGATGAAAAGTAAAATGTTAAGAAACTGTGTTTGTCCTACTTTCGTCATCCTACACCCACCTTAGTTTATTATTATTTCAAACATTTTAAGTTTATTATTATTTCAAACATTTTAAGTTTTCACATAATACAAAATAGCGTTAATTACTAGTAGATATGGAAAGATACACATAGCAAGAATAATTCATTGAGAAATAACATATCATTTTCTTTTTAGATATAACAATTAGTATTCATATATGATTTTTTTCTGTTATTATTTATGTTACAATATCTGCTATTTATGTTTCTTTTATTTTGATCAAATAAAATTTATATATGAAATAAAGAACAATTCACTGAATGCAAAAAAACAAACAGATTTCGATGACATTACTAGTGATAAAGTTTCTTGGTTAATGGTAAATTATTTCAATTGAACATTATTCCTGTAATGGTAGACAAAACAACATTACACAAAACAACATAAGTGAAACACAACATTCAACGGAAATAAGAAACAAGTCAACAGATCGTACAGCATCAAATTAACACGACGGGTGTCACTAATGGAGCAGGAACTGCTAACCCTTCCGGAGCACCTGAGTTCACCCCCGGTTTTTAGTGGAGTTCGTGTTACTCGATCTTTAGTTTTATATGTATGTTTTGTAGATCGTTGTTTGTCCTTTTGTACTTTTTCCTTTGGCCATTGTGTTGTCTGTTCTTCTTCGATATACGGATTATGATTGCCCCTTTTGGTATCTTCAAACTCTTCTAGCAAACACGATTAGCGATGTCAGACGCCCATCATAAAATCTACATACTAACTCACACAACTGTGAAATCGTTATTTACCAGGTTTATTTTAAAGCCAAATTGGACAAAGCTCTAACAGGGATACTCCTAACACACAAACATGATCTTTAGGAAATAACTAACCAATTAGTTTTGAAATAACTGTTCTTGTTCCTGATGGAATATTAGGAGCACAGGGAAGAATAAAGTCCTTTAGAACAATGGCTGAGATAGCGTTCAGTCCTGAAGAAAGGGAACTGAAATAAAGTTATATTTAGTAAGCTGAAACTGAAGATTAATACAGAATGTACGTTAAAAACATAATACTCTACTTATCACAGAAAATGACTTATTACCGGATATGAGTAATATGACGGGTGCAACTAATGGAGCAGGAACTGTATACCTTTCCGCCGCACTCGAGTTCAACCCTTGTTGTTAGTGGAGTACATTTGTAGTGTGTTGTAAGGCAGTGTTTGTCTATTTGTGTCTTTTCGCTTGGTCATGGGTTTTGTACTGCTTTGACAACTATTTTATCTATTTTGTTCCAGTATTGTTATAAATACTGTTACAGTGACAGCCGGAACCTTTGAGCCGTAATGAAAGCGGGAGGTTTGGCGCTTTAAAATTTGATTCAACCCACCATTACGGTTTTCACAGTTTTCCGGTTGTTGACTGATTTTGTCTGTTTATATACTTATGAGTTTTGACTTTCCCTTTGTAAGATTGTTCGGAGTTGGGTAATTTTGTTATTACCCTTATTGTCTGTCTTTTTTCGACTTGTAGCTTCTTATTATTCCTTTGGTATCTTTATACATTCCTTAAAGAAGACAAGAACCGTTATAATCTCACAGGTGTAAGTTTGCATATTACTAAAGATTATATTGTGACTCTGGGGTGCTGAACAGATATTATATTGCTATTTCTGGACTTTTGCTATTCTTACAAAAAATTCGACGAATCCCCACTTGATAGATAAAATAATATGCTCCAAATATCACAGAAGTGCATCACGGCTAGACTATTCATCAAATAAGATAAAACCAAAGATAGAACTAAGAATTCAATTATATAATACCTTAGACTACCACTGAATATGCATGAGATGACTAATCCCGGAAGTCCAGGATATTGTCCTACAAGATCCATTGTAAATAAAGGTATCAACTGAAAAGACATAGGTAATTAGTTAATTTGTTGAGGATTCAAATGGCTATGTAATCATTACAGGGGCGGGTCCAGGGGGGGGGGGGGGGGGAGGGGGGCGCACCCGGCGCGCGCCCCCCTAAAATTGAAAAAATATGATTTTTCACACGAAATACCCCAAAAATGTTCGTGCCTCCCTCCGCTCGGCGCAATTTTTTTAACTCCGTCCCCCCTAACTTGTAATCCTGGATCCACCCCTGCATTATGTAAAACGTAATATACTAATGAATTTAAATAAACTAGAAACGAGTTTGTACAAATAAACGCCAGAGAATACCGAAGGGGCAATCACAAACGAACATTCCAGAGAAACTGGCAACATAGGGTACACTAGACGAAGAAAAACAAAACAAAAACATATCACGAGTTTGTACAGCTTATATTCATCTTGTCAATGTTGCTTATGCCTAAATTGCTAAAAATTAAAAAAACAAAATCATTAACATTTTAAAGATTAACCCCTTCTCAAAATTGCCCAGATCATTTTAAGCAACGAACAAGACATTATCGTTATTGTCAAGCTGTTCCATATTTCGGAATTTACCAAATATTAAAACTTGGAGTAAATCTCATGCCTATAAATGTAAAACTATATTGGTGATAGACAGGACTAACAGTTTACCATGTCAGAGGAACCGATCAAGTTGTAGAAACATTAACTTGTAACTTCATCTATGGATCATATTAATCAAACTATTGCTAGGGTATTTACCAGAAATACAATAGGAATAATCTCTCTAAATCTGTTGTAAACAAGAGTGGTACCATCTAAACCAAATCGATCGTATTTTGCTAGGTAATACATGTATATGCAATTTTGGTGTGGATAAATTATACTTAATATCACATGTTGATGGCACATGGCTGGTTTAACAGATCTTGTGGTTCATACCATGATAGAGGGTTGTTGCTGCTAACAAGACAGCTACTGAACCAAGGCTTCAAATAGCGGTTACAGGGTAAACTATGTCACACATGACCACGGATATGTTCCGCTTGTCATAATCACAATCCGGTCATTTCCTCATTCATGACTTAACACGGGTTTGTAACAAGAGTAACACGACTGATGCCACATGTGGAGCAGGAACTGCTTATCCTTCCGGAGCACCTGAGTTCACCTCCGGTTTTCAATGTTGCTCGATGTTTTATTTTCGGTGTAATGTCTTGTAGATCATTGTATTGCCTGTCCTTTGATTTACGTTTTTTTATTTTTATTTATTACTCCTTTGGTATCTTTACATTTTTCTTATTTCAGACATCAGATTAAGACTATTGTTTGTCTTTATTCCATTTACGTCTTCTGATTACATTTCTTTAGTATCTTCAAAACCTTTCTTAAATGTTATACAATAAAAGCGTAGATATCAGACTTAGTGCACACGGCACGCTTCGTGAATCACCTTCATCAGGTACGCTGAATCACCTTCATCAGGTACACTGAATCACCTTCATCAGGTACACTGAATCACCTTCATCAGGTACGCTGAATCACCTTCATCAGGTACACTGAATCACCTTCATCAGGTACGCTGAATCACCTTCATCAGGTACGCTGAATCACCTTCATCAGGTACACTGAATCACCTTCATCAGGTACACTGAATCACCTTCATCAGGTACGCTGAATCACCTTCATCAGGTACGCTGAATCACCTTCATCAGGTACGCTGAATCACCTTCATCAGGTACGCTGAATCACCTTCATCAGGTACGCTGAATCACCTTCATCAGGTACGCTGAATCACCTTCATCAGGTACACTGAATCACCTTCATCAGGTACGGCTCAAAGTCGAAATATTGGAAAACCAAGTAATTTAAAAGCCCTTGGGAGTAATAAAACCAAAGGGATAATTAAAATAAGTTAAGGTCACGTAGACCTGAGGGAGGAGAACTTTAACTTTGTTAGTAATTACATTATGTAGACCTGAGGGAGGAGAACTTTAACTTTGTTAGTAATTACATTATGTAGACCTGAGGGAGGAGAACTTTAACTTTGTTAGTAATTACATTATGTAGACCTGAGGGAGGAGAACTTTAACTTTGTTAGTAATTACATTATGTAGAAACTGTAAATTTCAATAATAAATATATTCTCATGCAGACTGTACTGATCCAGTACATGTGTACATATATTGTACTCGAAAGTGTATGGTTACATACCAATCTGTATACATACCTGGTCTGATTTCTTGATTACTCCTGCTTTGACAGGGTCACATGTACTATAATAGGCATACATTACAATTCCTACCAGACAAACCAGTGATAAGATAGAAACAATACATATAAGGTTTACCCACAACGATCTGAAATACGAAAAATGATAAAATGTAATAAAAATAATAATTAAATTATACATCAAATTCACATTGAAAATTCATCAGTGTTGTCAATAAAAACTTAGATATCTAATTTAGTGCACACGACGCGTTTTTCATGAATATGTTTTTGACCAAGTTAGTGGTTATTTATAATACATAATATAAAAGAAGGGTTCTAAGACGAAATGAAACGCCACTGACAGTTTAATGTTTGGGGACAATGTGCCTGATATTGGTCCAAAAATTCAAACAAAAACAATATCTCGAAGAATAAAATACAAAGCATTACCTAATGATAATGTATTTGCTTTTTGACCCTTGTAAAATATATAGAACCGATATGGGTGTAATATAAAAGCTTGACGATTATTTCAGCTATAATTGCCATACTTTATTGCGAAGGAACCACTAACCCTTCCGGAGTACCTGAGTGGGGTTCGCGTTGCTCGATCTTTTGTTTTCTCTATAGTGTTTTCTAGATTGTTGTTTGTCCTCTTGTCATGTTGTGTCATTGTGTTGTCTATCCTGCTCCATTTACGTCTTCTGATTACACTTTTAGTATCTTCAAACTCTTCTTGTATCAAGCACAACTTGCTAGGATTTTGGAAACGCCAGTGGTGACTTCAAATATAAAAACAAATCTAACAATCGTTTGATGGCGACCATGCAGGACCATCTAATATGATAGAAAAAATCCATTGATTACATGATACATTACTCACAGTTTAGCTCTCTTAAGTGATGAAAAAGACACTGCTCTCTGTACTTGTGCCTGGTTTATACCATATACAGCTGTCCATATAAACCCGCCACCTACTATTATATTCCAGAATGTGTGTCGTACGGAAGGATCTGGATCCATTCTGTAATCAATGAATATCACTACATGACAGATTAAAAGTTGGTTTATGGTGTTTAACATCACTTTCAACAATATTTTAGTATATCGTAGAGACATGACAGAATATATATCTGTAAGCATTTCCAAATCTATATACATTTTATAATCACCAATTTCGCTATTACTTTGTTTTGACTTTTACGTTTGTATTATAATTACATGTTAGTTTTTGTGTTCATGTCGTCCATTTATTCGTTGTACCTGTCGTTTTGTATAAGAATTAACAAAACTCATTAAGTAACTGGATTCTATTAAAATACCCTAAAGGAAACAATAGAAATAGCTTCCTCTCTCTCATTTCTAGACATTTACCTTCAATTTGACACCAATGGTCAACTAACTTTCAACCATCTAGATTGTATGACAACAGAGACGATTGCTTCCGCGTGAGGAGTTTATATTTCATACGCTATAATCCAGCTTGCAATTTGTATTCAGACTTTTCACAACGTTACCGTATTCTGAGTAATAAACTGGTAAACCAAGATTTTAAACAATCGTCTCGTCTTATCTTTCTAACAGGTTTTAGGAATACATCAACACTTTGTTGAAAAATATTATGTCAGTGGCGAAAGATGGTATTAGCAATTAGATTTTGGTTCAAAGCTGACTATTGTTTAACTATTATATAATACGATGACATTGTATACTATCTAATATTTAGATAATAGTTGAGGCTATCATCTCTCTGTCATAGAAATAATATTATACATATGCCAACTTTGTGTCCCATAGATTACATATATTATGTACAATATTCAAGATTATTGCGTTCTTTATGATAACACTTTTCTCCCCGTTTTATGTATGGGTTGGCATTTTACTCCCACGTGGAAAGCACTTACATAATCGCAGGATTTCACTAAGAGATGGGGGGGGTTCGGCTCTTAGAACTAGTCTAACCCCTCCACTTGTTATTGATGTACCAGTACCACGCCAGGAAAGTGAGCGATCACGTGTTTGTGTGTTAGGGGTATCAAGCCAGGCAAGTGAGCGGTCATGTATTTGTGTGTTAGGGGTATGAATTATGCCTCTTTCTACGATTATGGATATTTTATTTTGGAATTGTTCCGACAGTGTGGTATTTTTGGTTTTTCATTTGATTAATTGTGCATAAATTATTATTAAAGAGATTAATATATAACAGCATATATCATTATACCGAAGAATAATAAAAGACATAAGAATGTGTTTTACTCTATTGAACAATAATGTAGTTTCCGTTGAACAAATAAATAAATTGTAAAATGTCAATGAAAAAAGAATTTATTGTGTTTCTCTATATGTAAACATACGTTTTTCAAATATTTACACCCAACATTCGTTTAACATAGTTTCACAAAGCGTTTCCTCTACCGTTTATGTACATAAGACATGTGTTTAACATACAAAAACATATTCTGTTTTACACATGTTTGACAAGCACTAAATCATTATTTTATAGGTTTAAATCTCAAAATATAACATTAAAATATACAAGAACCACATCTGACGTTGGTTATCGAATGAGCTAAAAGGAATATAAATGATCAGACAAAGTTTAATCCAACAGCGGACTAAACTATAGGTCCTATCTCTCAACAAAAATGAAAACGTATAGTAAGTATACTATACCATTTCTCCTGGATAACTCTTTTTAATTTCAACTCTCTATATATACACCAAGCAGTTATAATTCGAACAGACATCACCATCGTCTACATATTGGTCAAAGATAATCAACAATATCAACGTTACTTTAAAGACTATAAAATCTTTACAACGCTACATTTAATGCGACTCACATGAGGAATTTAATTCTGTTATTTTCATCAGCCACTCTCCAGGCCACATCTAGACCTCCTAATTTGATACTGCCTGTTATTAATATGGTCAACATTCCAGCAAACATTATTATAACTTGCAAGCTGTCTGTCCAGATAACGGCTTTCATTCCACCCTGAAATGAAAAGTGTTGACATTTTTAATGAAATTCCCATTGAAAATCAGTACTTATTCCTCGGATGTAGCGTATATATTACAATATTCCGCAGTGCGTTGATGAACCAACAATTAATCCGTCCTACAGATTATGTCACTTATGTATGTTCTCTGTTAGAAGGTACCCGGGAATATATTATATATACCATCTTACTGCATATCAACAGTGTCGGATTAAGGTAAAGAGAGGCCCTAGGCTATTTCACTTGTGAGGCACCTCCCAATTCCCCACTTTCACGACTGGAGGAAGATGGAAGTGTTTAATCAATTTGAATAAAGGCGAAAATGATGAGGGGTGTTTAAAATTCTGCAATATTCTGAAATGGAGTGCAACTGTGTAATGAAAATTACTAAAGGGTTGTTTAGAAAGTACATTATGACAGCATAAAGGTGAAAGTTCAATAACAGTGTTAAAAATAAAATACACCTTGGCAGGAGGCCCCTATATTTTGAGGCCCTAGGCTTCAGCCTATCGAGCCTATAGATAAATCCGGCACTACATATCAATTTAGCATTTGAAATTCATAATGATTATGGCGAAGAAAACAATGATGTTACTCCTAACTCAATCATGGGACATTTTTCTCGGTCATCAGAGTGTTTGTCTGGTCGTTGTACTCACTAGAAGATTGAATTCTTTTAAAGGATTTTTATAGTCTTTTTGAAATGAAATATGCATTTATATTTTCAAACGTAACAATAAAGGGTAGTTATGTAAAGGAAAGAAGGAAGCAATAAATTTGAAGGCAAACAAATAAATAATGGAACACCACCTTTATATTAATTCGTAATCGCAGAGTAACAATATGGTTTTAATTGCAGCGTAACTCATATTCTTACGTGAGTTGACCGGACTAAGTCTTGAGTAGTTACTGCTTATAAAAACGTAGATATCAAATCTATTAAATTTTGTTTGGAAAAACATTACAACCGGGCCATATTTATCATTTAAATTTTAAAGATCATTTACAGATAAAGATTTAATGGCGAAACGAGTGAAGAAATTTAACAAATACCGTCATCAACCGTTGCAGCGCCACACACTGAATAAAAATAATGGTATTATTTGTATTATTTGTAAAACATTCACTGCTTAAATATTCTTTTCATAATAAATAGAGGGCTGTCTGGTCGTGATCGCATGGTAATTGGATTTACAGCTACTTTTACAATCAGTACCTATCACTACTCAAGTTCTGAGTTCAGTTCGAATCCCGATCATGCCGAGGTGTACTCGATACAACAGTATGCTATAAAGTATGTCAATGACTTGCGGCAGCTTGGTGGTATTCTCCGTGTTCTCCGGTTTCCTCCACTAATAAAATGACCATCCTAATATAACTGAAATATTGTTGAAAGTAGCATTAAACAGCAAGACCCACATAATAAATAAAATGTATATTATCGTACATACCAATGTAGTGTACAAGGTACAGACAATACCTACAGCTACCAACGACCCCCATAAGTTGATTCCAGTTACTGAAAGTCAAAATATAGAATAATAACATGTATACTTTTCTTACTGACAATTTATATGTATTTTCTGATTACATCTGTATGAGGACCATCAATAATCTACTTATACTGATATACTAATGTCATAGTATGAATATTTCATTCTAAATATTTTTGTTTTTATAATATGTGTTATTTTTGTAAATAAAACCTTGTATAGAATGGACGCAGCCACTATTACCCCGATAGATGGTTCCCACGTTGTAAAGGGATTGATATCCAATTGAAATATATACATTGAGGAATAATTCTTCCATCCATTATCATATAAATAGTTTGATTAAAGTTTATCTTTTATGACTCTATTCTATTTTTTGTATCAGGACGCGGCTTGTCGTCTTTTCTGCATTATTATGATGTTAAAATCCTTCTAAGTTTATAAAACCCATAACTTTAACGGTAATCTTAGTTAGATTCTATGATGATAATAATTGTTAAAGAGCATGAAAAGTAGATTTGAATATTAATGTGTTTAAGCTCGAGATAAAAATAAACACATTTGAAACCAAGCAGTATTATTTACACTTCAATATTCAGCCATAATTCATCTTTCCTCAAGCTATAGGTAATAATCAATAAATAAATGCACAGAATTATATGGCTAACCAAGATACAGTTAATGATAAATTGTCTAGGCAGAACATGTATGTCTCGTTGTTATCTTCACACTTTAACTCTACTTTGTATTACCTGCATTGAGAGCTAAGGATGGACCGTATAGTACTATAGACATGTATATCAACTGAAAAATAAAACAATATATTAATACAAAAGATAGATAAATAACACAATTATACAAATCGATAAGATTTGATAAAAAAATAATAATTTCCATATCAATGTAACGTATGAACAAACATTGTTTGATGACAAATATTATTTGAAGATGCAATAGTGTAAACAGAAGCGGACATCTGATAATATATCACTTATTGGCAATATCAAAATATTGGCAACATAATAACTTGATAACATCTGGAAATATTGAAATATGAATATCATAATTCATGAACAGATCAATTTCTTGTTTTCAACATATTCTCTGGATTCAGACTGCCCCGGTGTCGTTTAAAAAATGTTGCAAATTGAAGAGATTGTGTAGACTGACTATAGATTGTAGAAAATCGTCATTTTTCACTATGAATATAATTTTTTCTTAGATATATTTTACTTAGAAATACAATAGGATTTGACTTTGGGAAGTGCACTGTCTGATGAATAAAGATAGAGGTATAACTGACGAATTAATACATTAGTAAGTAAAAGATAATTTGAAGTCACTTTCGTCAAATTTGACCCCATTTGTATGCTGAGGAAACATGAGTTGTCAATGAAAATTACTGAATGTATGCTAGATAGTACACGTACCGTTCTTATTAAAGACACAAATCCATTGGATCTCATCACAAGCTGAACACGAATATATGTCGCCCCAAGAGAAATAATCATAATAAATGACCATCAGGTCACACCTTGTATTTAAATTATTAGACATATCTACAGATTAGAAAAAGAGTTCTTAATCTCCGACGCCCATGAAAATTAAAAATATGATTACACCTTAAGTATCATGCATTTATCCTCCCGAACCTCAATCTTCCAAAATCATTTGAAAGCTCTAGTTCATTCTCTTTCTTCGTAAGGTAATGTGATTAATCAACTTTGAAAACCGAAAGTGTTAGCATGTGCAAATAAAATGCTAAAACAAAATTGATGGAAACAGCAAATAAAAAATACTTTTATGTTTAACTTACCCATTGTTCTGAATGATGGTTGATTCAAATGAAAAAGTGTATGATGTTAGGATACTTGCGAAAAATACCAGTCTTGAGATTAAATACCTCTAACATATTTCTGCCCAGGAGATTTTATTGTCTCTCTATGTGTATTTTTCTAAAGTATGCCTACCAAACATGATATATCAATTCATAGTCATAATCAAGGCAGAACAATATCTATGCGATCATTTTGTTTGTTTGTTTGGTGGTGTATACCGTCACTTTCAACAATCTTTCAGTTATATCGTGACGGTCAGTTTTAGGGGTGGAGGAAACCGGAGGACCCGAAGAAAACCACCGACCTGTCGCAAGTCACTGACAAACTTTATCACATAATATTGTACATCCTCGCACTGATCGATATTCGAACTCACAACAATATCTATAAGACAGAACTTACCATCATTATCAGATACAGAATACATGATAGGATTCGTACCAATACACCAAACCTAAGATGGACGTACTGAAACATAAAATAGGATTTTAATTGTTAAAACATGTAAACGTATGATAGTTATCACCTTCATCTGTCTGTTCATCTCACAGTTTAGTAACATGTAAACGTATGATAGTTATCACCTTCATCTGTCTGTTCATCTCACAGCTTAGTAACATGTAAACGTATGATAGTTATCACCTTCATCTCTCTGTTCATCTCACAGTTTAGTAACATGTAAACGTATGATAGTTATCACCTTCATCTGTCTGTTCATCTCACAGCTTAGTAACATGTAAACGTATGATAGTTATCACCTTCATCTGTCTGTTCATCTCACAGTTTAGTAACATGTAAACGTATGATAGTTATCACCTTCATCTGTCTGTTCATCTCACAGTTTAGTAACATGTAAACGTATGATAGTTATCACCTTCATCTCTCTGTTCATCTCACAGTTTAGTAACATGTAAACGTATGATAGTTATCCCCTTCATCTCTCTGTTCATCTCACAGTTTAGTAACATGTAAACGTATGATAGTTATCACCTTCATCTGTCTGTTCATCTCACAGTTTAGTAACATGTAAACGTATGATAGTTATCACCTTCATCTCTCTGTTCATCTCACAGTTTAGTAACATGTAAACGTATGATAGTTATCACCTTCATCTGTCTGTTCATCTCACAGTTTAGTAACATGTAAACGTATGATAGTTATCACCTTCATCTGTCTGTTCATCTCACAGTTTAGTAACATGTAAACGTATGATAGTTATCACCTTCATCTGTCTGTTCATCTCACAGTTTAGTAACATGTAAGCGTATGATAGTTATCACCTTCATCTGTCTGTTCATCTCACAGTTTAGTAACATGTAAACGTATGATAGTTATCACCTTCATCTGTCTGTTCATCTCACAGTTTAGTAACATGTAAACGTATGATAGTTATCACCTTCATCTGTCTGTTCATCTCACAGTTTAGTAACATGTAAACGTATGATAGTTATCACCTTCATCTGTCTGTTCATCTCACAGTTTAGTAACATGTAAACGTATGATAGTTATCACCTTCATCTGTCTGTTCATCTCACAGTTTAGTAACATGTAAACGTATGATAGTTATCACCTTCATCTGTCTGTTCATCTCACAGTTTAGTAACATGTAAACGTATGATAGTTATCACCTTCATCTGTCTGTTCATCTCACAGTTTAGTAACATGTAAACGTATGATAGTTATCACCTTCATCTGTCTTTTCATCTCACAGCTTAGTAACATGTAAACGTATGATAGTTATCACCGTCATCTGTCTGTTCATCTCACAGCTTAGTAACATGTAAACGTATGATAGTTATCACCTTCATCTGTCTGTTCATCTCACAGTTTAGTAACATGTAAACTTATGATAGTTATCACCTTCATCTCTCTGTTCATCTCACAGTTTAGTAACATGTAAACGTATGATAGTTATCACCTTCATCTGTCTGTTCATCTCACAGTTTAGTAACATGTAAACGTATGATAGTTATCACCTTCATCTGTCTGTTCATCTCACAGTTTAGTAACATGTAAACGTATGATAGTTATCACCTTCATCTGTCTGTTCATCTCACAGCTTAGTAACATGTAAACGTATGATAGTTATCACCGTCATCTGTCTGTTCATCTCACAGCTTAGTAACATGTAAACGTATGATAGTTATCACCTTCATCTGTCTGTTCATCTCACAGTTTAGTAACATGTAAACTTATGATAGTTATCACTTTCATCTCTCTGTTCATCTCACAGTTTAGTAACATGTAAACGTATGATAGTTATCACCTTCATCTCTCTGTTCATCTCACAGTTTAGTAACATGTAAACGTATGATAGTTATCACCTTCATCTGTCTGTTCATCTCACAGTTTAGTAACATGTAAACGTATGATAGTTATCACCTTCATCTGTCTGTTCATCTCACAGTTTAGTAACATGTAAACGTATGATAGTTATCACCTTCATCTGTCTGTTCATCTCACAGTTTAGTAACATGTAAACGTATGATAGTTATCACCTTCATCTGTCTGTTCATCTCACAGTTTAGTAACATGTAAACGTATGATAGTTATCACCTTCATCTGTCTGTTCATCTCACAGTTTAGTAACATGTAAACGTATGATAGCTATCACCTTCATCTGTCTGTTCATCTCACAGTTTAGTAACATGTAAACGTATGATAGCTATCACCTTCATCTGTCTGTTCATCTCACAGTTTAGTAACATGTAAACGTATGATAGTTATCACCTTCATCTGTCTGTTCATCTCACAGTTTAGTAACATGTAAACGTATGATAGTTATCACCTTCATCTGTCTGTTCATCTCACAGTTTAGTAACATGTAAACGTATGATAGTTATCACCTTCATCTGTCTGTTCATCTCACAGTTTAGTAACATGTAAACGTATGATAGTTATCACCTTCATCTGTCTGTTCATCTCACAGTTTAGTAACATGTAAACGTATGATAGTTATCACCTTCATCTGTCTGTTCATCTCACAGTTTAGTAACATGTAAACGTATGATAGTTATCACCTTCATCTGTCTGTTCATCTCACAGTTTAGTAACATGTAAACGTATGATAGTTATCACCTTCATCTGTCTGTTCATCTCACAGTTTAGTAACATGTAAACGTATGATAGTTATCACCTTCATCTGTCTGTTCATCTCACAGTTTAGTAACATGTAAACGTATGATAGTTATCACCTTCATCTGTCTGTTCATCTCACAGTTTAGTAACATGTAAACGTATGATAGTTATCACCTTCATCTGTCTGTTCATCTCACAGTTTAGTAACATGTAAACGTATGATAGTTATCACCTTCATCTGTCTGTTCATCTCACAGTTTAGTAACATGTAAACGTATGATAGTTATCACCTTCATCTGTCTGTTCATCTCACAGTTTAGTAACATGTAAACGTATGATAGTTATCACCTTCATCTGTCTGTTCATCTCACAGTTTAGTAACATGTAAACGTATGATAGTTATCACCTTCATCTGTCTGTTCATCTCACAGTTTAGTAACATGTAAACGTATGATAGTTATCACCTTCATCTGTCTGTTCATCTCACAGTTTAGTAACATGTAAACGTATGATAGTTATCACCTTCATCTGTCTGTTCATCTCACAGTTTAGTAACATGTAAACGTATGATAGTTATCACCTTCATCTGTCTGTTCATCTCACAGTTTAGTAACATGTAAACGTATGATAGTTATCACCTTCATCTGTCTGTTCATCTCACAGTTTAGTAACATGTAAACGTATGATAGTTATCACCTTCATCTGTCTGTTCATCTCACAGTTTAGTAACATGTAAACGTATGATAGTTATCACCTTCATCTGTCTGTTCATCTCACAGTTTAGTAACATGTAAACGTATGATAGTTATCACCTTCATCTGTCTGTTCATCTCACAGTTTAGTAACATGTAAACGTATGATAGTTATCACCTTCATCTCTCTGTTCATCTCACAGTTTAGTAACATGTAAACGTATGATAGTTATCACCTTCATCTGTCTGTTCATCTCACAGTTTAGTAACATGTAAACGTATGATAGTTATCACCTTCATCTGTCTGTTCATCTCACAGTTTAGTAACATGTAAACGTATGATAGTTATCACCTTCATCTGTCTGTTCATCTCACAGTTTAGTAACATGTAAACGTATGATAGTTATCACCTTCATCTGTCTGTTCATCTCACAGTTTAGTAACATGTAAACGTATGATAGTTATCACCTTCATCTGTCTGTTCATCTCACAGTTTAGTAACATGTAAACGTATGATAGTTATCACCTTCATCTGTCTGTTCATCTCACAGTTTAGTAACATGTAAACGTATGATAGTTATCACCTTCATCTGTCTGTTCATCTCACAGTTTAGTAACATGTAAACGTATGATAGTTATCACCTTCATCTGTCTGTTCATCTCACAGTTTAGTAACATGTAAACGTATGATAGTTATCACCTTCATCTGTCTGTTCATCTCACAGTTTAGTAACATGTAAACGTATGATAGTTATCACCTTCATCTCTCTGTTCATCTCACAGTTTAGTAACATGTAAACGTATGATAGTTATCACCTTCATCTGTCTGTTCATCTCACAGTTTAGTAACATGTAAACGTATGATAGTTATCACCTTCATCTGTCTGTTCATCTCACAGTTTAGTAACATGTAAACGTATGATAGTTATCACCTTCATCTGTCTGTTCATCTCACAGTTTAGTAACATGTAAACGTATGATAGTTATCACCTTCATCTGTCTGTTCATCTCACAGTTTAGTAACATGTAAACGTATGATAGTTATCACCTTCATCTGTCTGTTCATCTCACAGTTTAGTAACATGTAAACGTATGATAGTTATCACCTTCATCTGTCTGTTCATCTCACAGTTTAGTAACATGTAAACGTATGATAGTTATCACCTTCATCTGTCTGTTCATCTCACAGTTTAGTAACATGTAAACGTATGATAGTTATCACCTTCATCTGTCTGTTCATCTCACAGTTTAGTAACATGTAAACGTATGATAGTTATCACCTTCATCTGTCTGTTCATCTCACAGTTTAGTAACATGTAAACGTATGATAGTTATCACCTTCATCTGTCTGTTCATCTCACAGTTTAGTAACATGTAAACGTATGATAGTTATCACCTTCATCTGTCTGTTCATCTCACAGTTTAGTAACATGTAAACGTATGATAGTTATCACCTTCATCTGTCTGTTCATCTCACAGTTTAGTACTGGAAAGTGCCGTAGTTATCCCATTAATCTGTCTGCTTCATACTCACAGTTTAGTAACATGTAAACGTATGATAGTTGATCCACCTTCATCTGTCTGTTCATCTCACAGTTTAGTAACATGTAAACGTATGATAGTTATCACCTTCATCTGTCTGTTCATCTCACAGTTTAGTAACATGTAAACGTATGATAGTTATCACCTTCATCTGTCTTTTCATCTCACAGTTTAGTAACATGTTAAACGTATGATAGTTATCACCTCTCTCTCTGTTCATCTCACAGTTTAGTAACATGTAAACGTATGATAGTTTATCCCTTCATCTGTCTGTTCATCTCACAGTTTAGTAACATGTAAACGTATGATAGTTATCACCTTCATCTGTCTGTTCATCTCACAGTTTAGTAACATGTAAACGTATGATAGTTATCACCTTCATCTGTCTGTTCATCTCACAGTTTAGTAACATGTAAACGTATGATAGTTATCACCTTCATCTGTCTGTTCATCTCACAGTTTAGTAACATGTAAACGTATGATAGTTATCACCTTCATCTGTCTGTTCATCTCACAGTTTAGTAACATGTAAACGTATGATAGTTATCACCTTCATCTGTCTGTTCATCTCACAGTTTAGTAACATGTAAACGTATGATAGTTATCACCTTCATCTCTCTGTTCATCTCACAGTTTAGTAACATGTAAACGTATGATAGTTATCACCTTCATCTGTCTGTTCATCTCACAGTTTAGTAACATGTAAACGTATGATAGTTATCACCTTCATCTGTCTGTTCATCTCACAGTTTAGTAACATGTAAACGTATGATAGTTATCACCTTCATCTGTCTGTTCATCTCACAGTTTAGTAACATGTAAACGTATGATAGTTATCACCTTCATCTGTCTGTTCATCTCACAGTTTAGTAACATGTAAACGTATGATAGTTATCACCTTCATCTGTCTGTTCATCTCACAGTTTAGTAACATGTAAACGTATGATAGTTATCACCTTCATCTGTCTGTTCATCTCACAGTTTAGTAACATGTAAACGTATGATAGTTATCACCTTCATCTGTCTGTTCATCTCACAGTTTAGTAACATGTAAACGTATGATAGTTATCACCTTCATCTGTCTGTTCATCTCACAGTTTAGTAACATGTAAACGTATGATAGTTATCACCTTCATCTGTCTGTTCATCTCACAGTTTAGTAACATGTAAACGTATGATAGTTATCACCTTCATCTGTCTGTTCATCTCACAGTTTAGTAACATGTAAACGTATGATAGTTATCACCTTCATCTGTCTGTTCATCTCACAGTTTAGTAACATGTAAACGTATGATAGTTATCACCTTCATCTGTCTGTTCATCTCACAGTTTAGTAACATGTAAACGTATGATAGTTATCACCTTCATCTGTCTGTTCATCTCACAGTTTAGTAACATGTAAACGTATGATAGTTATCACCTTCATCTGTCTGTTCATCTCACAGTTTAGTAACATGTAAACGTATGATAGTTATCACCTTCATCTGTCTGTTCATCTCACAGTTTAGTAACATGTAAACGTATGATAGTTATCACCTTCATCTGTCTGTTCATCTCACAGTTTAGTAACATGTAAACGTATGATAGTTATCACCTTCATCTGTCTGTTCATCTCACAGTTTAGTAACATGTAAACGTATGATAGTTATCACCTTCATCTCTCTGTTCATCTCACAGTTTAGTAACATGTAAACGTATGATAGTTATCACCTTCATCTGTCTTTTCATCTCACAGTTTAGTAACATGTAAACGTATGATAGTTATCACCTTCATCTGTCTTTTCATCTCACAGCTTAGTAACATGTAAACGTATGATAGTTATCACCTTCATCTGTCTGTTCATCTCACAGTTTAGTAACATGTAAACGTATGATAGTTATCACCTTCATCTGTCTGTTCATCTCACAGTTTAGTAACATGTAAACGTATGATAGTTATCACCTTCATCTGTCTGTTCATCTCACAGCTTAGTAACATGTAAACGTATGATAGTTATCACCTTCATCTGTCTGTTCATCTCACAGTTTAGTAACATGTAAACGTATGATAGTTATCACCTTCATCTGTCTGTTCATCTCACAGTTTAGTAACATGTAAACGTATGATAGTTATCACCATTCATCTGTCTGTTCATCTCACAGCTTAGTAACATGTAAACGTATGATAGTTATCACCTTCATCTGTCTGTTCATCTCACAGTTTAGTAACATGTAAACGTATGATAGTTATCACCTTCATCTGTCTGTTCATCTCACAGTTTAGTAACATGTAAACGTATGATAGTTATCACCTTCATCTGTCTGTTCATCTCACAGCTTAGTAACATGTAAACGTATGATAGTTATCACCTTCATCTGTCTGTTCATCTCACAGTTTAGTAACATGTAAACGTATGATAGTTATCACCTTAATCTCTCTGTTCATCTCACAGTTTAGTAACATGTAAACGTATGATAGTTATCACCTTCATCTCTCTGTTCATCTCACAGTTTAGTAACATGTAAACGTATGATAGTTATCACCTTCATCTGTCTGTTCATCTCACAGTTTAGTAACATGTAAACGTATGATAGTTATCACCTTCATCTCTCTGTTCATCTCACAGCTTAGTAACATGTAAACGTATGATAGTTATCACCTTCATCTGTCTGTTCATCTCACAGTTTAGTAACATGTAAACGTATGATAGTTATCACCTTCATCTGTCTGTTCATCTCACAGTTTAGTAACATGTAAACGTATGATAGTTATCACCTTCATCTCTCTGTTCATCTCACAGTTTAGTAACATAAAAGGTTGCTACATTCTTGTGTCACTGTTATTCATTTAACAAACAAAAATAAAATTTCGAAACGGTTTTTATAAAGCGTTTAAACAACAAATGAGTATATGTTTGGCAGCAAATGTACACGTGGAACTATCGCTATACATTGTTATTAAATCAAATAAAAAATACCACACTGTCAGCACAGTTCTAAAAATTGCAATATCAAATTCGTATAAAGAGGAAAAGTCGATACCCCTAGCAAACAAATACATGGCTGCTTACTTTCCTGGCTTGGTACAGGCACTACAATAAAAAGTGGCGGATAAAGCTATGTCAATGGGTCCAATCATCCCATCTTAATGAAATGATTCGGTCATTGTAAGTCTTGTCCACATGTGAGTAAAATGTCAATCCTCACACTAACCGAACAGCGTTTTAATAAAAAAAAGTTTGAAGATACCAAAGGAGTAATCAGATGACATGGATAACTTGTGATTTACCAAAATGTCGTCTTTGCAAAAACTGAAATATTTGTAATTAAGATTACCAGAAATCTTGGAAATGCCAATTCCTTTGACTAGACACTTAGAGTAATAACGTTTACCAACAAAATCAATGTTATTAAGAAGCTTTGTCTGTAGGTACAACAACATATTAGTCATGAAGAGAAGACAGACACTCGTTTGTTCTTAGATGCTGATTTAGGGCGAGCATTAGCACAACATTTCAGTTTGTGATGTAATAAGAATGTAAATATAAAATTATTTCACACGACACGTTTCTGGAACAACTTTCATGGGTTCAAAGTAAAAAGACTGGAAAGCCAAACAATTTACAAAACATCGTTAGAAGCCACCAATAGTACTAAACAGAATAACCGGCTGAGGCTACCTGTGTCTGAGGGATATTGACATTTGTTTTTATTTCATTTTTATTTTTGGTGTTTAACGTCACTTTAAGCAATATTTTAGCTATATCATGGCGACCAGTTTTAGTGGTGGAAGAAGCCGGAGTACCCGGAGAGAACCACCGACCATGGACAAGCAACTGGTAAACTTTATCACTTGCGGCTGCGAGTCGAGTGCACTTTTTTTTGGAATTTATATTTAAGGTATATGAGACAGGTATCATTTCACGAAATGACGTGAATTCTCTTATTTCTACGCTGTTTAATTGAATGATAATGTCAGATGATATTTTCTAAGAAAGTGAATTATCTTTTTGAAATGAACCATTTTATATTTGTGTGCTGTTTATATGATATTGTCCTATATTTAAAATTATTGGACGGTTGATGAATTGTGATTTTTAAAGTATTTTACCCCAGGGCTACATATAATTAAAATGATGACCAGCCATCAGACGGTTGATGAATTGTGATTTTTAAAGTATTTTACTCCAGGGCTACATATAATTAAAATGATGACCAGCCATCAGATCGTTCCCTACCTTGTGACATGTTTCGATAAAGTGATCGTAAAGATAAAAATGAAATAAATAAATTATGGTCAGATAAAGTCTTTAAAATTACACACCCAATTCTCATTAATACGAGGGTCTGTACTGAACCAGGAAATAGAATATGTGTATCAACGTTTGTCATCTTTATTATGCTTGATTAATTATACTGATATTTATAAAGGATTACAAGTTCCAATATGCCGTTTCATTGTATTGGGTATTGGAATGTAAATTCCAGCATTTGTTAAGTGTGCTATAGCGAATTTCCAGTCGAGTTCCCCCGCAATCCTTCACATACTCAACACTAACGTTCACCATTTAGTAGAGTGCTACAGATTGAACATGCTCTCGAAGTTATTGTATTGTGGGAGTTTGTCCTTTGCGATGTATTACTCCCTGTAGCTATGGATCTTCGTATTCTTTACAACATAACATACAGAAAAAAATGCACACCGTATACAATTAAAGATGGTTGTGGTTTATGGTGTTTAACGCCACTTTCAACAATATTTCAGTTATATCGTGGCTACAATTAAAGATGCATTTACTAAATAAATATATTTCACTAACAGATAAACGTCATCATTGACAATATATAGAATTTAGAACTTGTATTTGTAAGTAACGGAGATTTCGTACCATGCCATATATCATAACTTATCATTTATTCACAAGACTAGAACATTAGAATACACATTATTTTAGATGACCATCTCCTATTTTGGCTATCATGTTTAGACTCTTTGGTTGTCTTCTTCCCAAAGACCTTTAAATCATTTTGCTTTTAAATATTTTGGCTTTGTGCTTATTTGATGAAGATTGTTCCAGAAACGGCGCACTAAATTAGATATCTACGTTTACATTACTAGATTTCTTTATATTGGTAGAACAACCACGATATAACTGAAATATTGTTGAAAGTGGCGTTAAACACCATGACCCTATATTGGTAGAAGTATTGACCATCTCTGATCAAAATGTCTTTTCATAATTTACAAATACAGCATATATAATACGAGATTTATTTTTTACAAGGTCGACATCCTAGAATTTCAATCCGAATAATTTGTCATGATAAGACAATCCTAGGGATTATGAGAAGTCAGCGAGAAAATGGAAAATTAATATTGCGGCGGATGTGCTATAAGAAAAAAGAACTACTTATATTATCCTTCACGAACTCTGATTTTGTAGTAGTTCCGTCTTGCCCATCTTTTTAGTTTTTTAGTTTGTGGTTTTTGCTTTGTTTGTCGTCGTTCAGTGTGTTGTTCCCTATGTTACCTGTATCTCTGGATTGTCCATTTTCGAATGATTTTTGCAACAACTACTTACAATAATTAATCTAAAACCCAAGCCAGTCCCTAAACGGATTCAATAATTTGTTCAATGTTACTTGTATTGATCACTTTTGTACTTTTAATCTAAGCAACTACTTTGGCTTAAAACGTATGATACATTAAACAAATTGAAATTAAAGACCCAAATAAGCTTAAAGCATTTGACATAAGAAGCTATATCTGATGTTGCTGTTGGCTGTCCCATCTTTTAACTTTTATTTTAAATAGAAACAATGATTAATCATGGGCGCGTTGGAAACGTATCAAGCAGAAACATTGATATCATCATGGTTAAGAACATAGTTTGCTCCTATGATATGATTATTTTGCTTCGTCTTGGTTTATGTTGTCGTAATTTCTTAGAAAATAAGTGGGTTTTTTTTAATTTAGAGTTGAAACGAATATGTGAGGATGTGTTTAGTTTTCTGTGTAGTGTTTTGTAGATTATTCTTTGTCATTTTTATTTTTGTCATTGTGTTGTCTGTCCTTCTGATTACACCTTTGTCATTGTGTTGTCTGTACTTCTGATTACTCCTTTGTCATTGTGTTGTCTGTCCTTCTGATTACACCTTTGTCATTGTGTTGTCTGTCCTTCTGATTACCCCTTTGTCATTGTGTTGTCTGTACTTCTGATTACACCTTTGTCATTGTGTTGTCTGTCCTTCTGATTACACCTTTGTCATTGTGTTGTCTGTCCTTCTGATTACACCTTTGTCATTGTGTTGTCTGTCCTTCTGATTACACCTTTGTCATTGTGTTGTCTGTCCTTCTGATTACACCTTTGTCATTGTGTTGTCTGTACTTCTGGTTACTCCTTTGTCATTGTGTTGTCTGTCCTTCTGATTACACCTTTGTCATTGTGTTGTCTGTCCTTCTGATTACCCCTTTGTCATTGTGTTGTCTGTCCTTCTGATTACTCCTTTGTCATTGTGTTGTCTGTCCTTCTGATTACCCCTTTGTCATTGTGTTGTCTGTACTTCTGGTTACTCCTTTGTCATTGTGTTGTCTGTCCTTCTGATTACACCTTTGTCATTGTGTTGTCTGTCCTTCTGATTACACCTTTGTCATTGTGTTGTCTGTCCTTCTGGTTACTCCTTTGTCATTGTGTTGTCTGTCCTTCTGATTACTCCTTTGTCATTGTGTTGTCTGTCCTTCTGATTACACCTTTGTCATTGTGTTGTCTGTCCTTCTGGTTACTCCTTTGTCATTGTGTTGTCTGTCCTTCTGATTACTCCTTTGTCATTGTGTTGTCTGTCCTTCTGGTTACTCCTTTGTCATTGTGTTGTCTGTCCTTCTGATTACCCCTTTGTCATTGTGTTGTCTGTACTTCTGGTTACTCCTTTGTCATTGTGTTGTCTGTCCTTCTGGTTACTCCTTTGTCATTGTGTTGTCTGTCCTTCTGGTTACTCCTTTGTCATTGTGTTGTCTGTCCTTCTGATTACTCCTTTGTCATTGTGTTGTGTGTCCTTCTGGTTACTCCTTTGTCATTGTGTTGTCTGTACTTCTGATTACTCCTTTGTCATTGTGTTGTCTGTCCTTCTGATTACACCTTTGTCATTGTGTTGTCTGTCCTTCTGATTACTCCTTTGTCATTGTGTTGTCTGTCCTTCTGATTACACCTTTGTCATTGTGTTGTCTGTCCTTCTGGTTACTCCTTTGTCATTGTGTTGTCTGTCCTTCTGATTACCCCTTTGTCATTGTGTTGTCTGTCCTTCTGATTACACCTTTGTCATTGTGTTGTCTGTCCTTCTGATTACTCCTTTGTCATTGTGTTGTCTGTCCTTCTGATTACTCCTTTGTCATTGTGTTGTCTGTCCTTCTGATTACTCCTTTGTCATTGTGTTGTCTGTCCTTCTGATTACCCCTTTGCCATTGTGTTGTCTGTACTTCTGATTACTCCTTTGTCATTGTGTTGTCTGTCCTTCTGATTACCCCTTTGCCATTGTGTTGTCTGTCCTGATTACTCCTTTGTCATTGTGTTGTCTGTCCTTCTGATTACCCCTTTGCCATTGTGTTGTCTGTACTTCTGATTACCCCTTTGCCATTGTGTTGTCTGTACTTCTGATTACTCCTTTGTCATTGTGTTGTCTGTCCTTCTGATTACCCCTTTGTCATTGTGTTGTCTGTCCTTCTGATTACTCCTTTGTCATTGTGTTGTCTGTCCTTCTGATTACCCCTTTGTCATTGTGTTGTCTGTCCTTCTGATTACCCCTTTGTCATTGTGTTGTCTGTCCTTCTGATTACTCCTTTGTCATTGGGTTGTCTGTCCTTCTGATTACCCCTTTGTCATTGTGTTGTCTGTCCTTCTGATTACCCCTTTGTCATTGTGTTGTCTGTCCTTCTGATTACTCCTTTGTCATTGGGTTGTCTGTCCTTCTGATTACTCCTTTGTCATTGGGTTGTCTGTCCTTCTGATTACCCCTTTGCCATTGTGTTGTCTGTACTTCTGATTACCCCTTTGCCATTGTGTTGTCTGTACTTCTGATTACTCCTTTGTCATTGTGTTGTCTGTCCTTCTGATTACCCCTTTGTCATTGTGTTGTCTGTCCTTCTGATTACTCCTTTGTCATTGTGTTGTCTGTCCTTCTGATTACCCCTTTGTCATTGTGTTGTCTGTCCTTCTGATTACCCCTTTGTCATTGTGTTGTCTGTCCTTCTGATTACTCCTTTGTCATTGGGTTGTCTGTCCTTCTGATTACCCCTTTGTCATTGTGTTGTCTGTCCTTCTGATTACCCCTTTGTCATTGTGTTGTCTGTCCTTCTGATTACTCCTTTGTCATTGGGTTGTCTGTCCTTCTGATTACTCCTTTGTCATTGGGTTGTCTGTCCTTCTGATTACCCCCTTCTGTATCTTCAATCTTTTCTTACTGTTTACTGGTATCAGTTTGGGTGCTGGAAATCTAGCTATCAAGAAGGAAGGGGATGGCTTCCATTAACTGTTTTACATATACTTTTATCTACATATGGATGTGTCAAATGTATTATGTACCCGAATTGCATAAAGATTGTATGGATTATATCGTAATCAATGTCGACAAACAACCCCCCTCCAATGTGAGATCCTTCACTGATGTATTTCAATAGTTGTGACTGAACGGCGTGTATTTACATAAGCAAGATCATAACATCTATACAATTCCTACGTGAAGAGAATTTGTAAAAAGGTCAGCATAGCCTACATAATATCATACCAAAGGGAGAAAATTACATAAATATTTTAACTATTATTATACAATATGTGTATGCAATATTATAAAGTTAAATAGATATGTAAGCCAAACTTCAATGCTTTTAAAGTTAAATAGAACATGCTAGGTTCTCTTTTCTGAATCAATTTACCCATGCATTTCCCTTTTGCATGCCTCATCAATCATTAACATCGTAACGGATGATTAACCATCTGGATGTCTTAGTCCTACATTTTTATAACTCAGTTATCAATTACCGATGTAACTGACCAAAAAAGAAGATTTTTTATTGCATAATGTTTATGAAAATAGAAATTCATATATTACCTCAAAGACGCTTGTAATTCCTAGATTGTAGAAGACGGGTATATATATTGTATTTGACAATATAACCGAAATCAGAAAACCAAAAACAATAAGCCAATACATTGTGTGGTATCGGTACATCTCAGCGGGGGTACCAAGCAAAGTGACGGCAGATATAAAACTGGACATCAATGATAACGCCACAGGTAACACAGACATATTCCGTCCAGCCAACAGAAATTCCGTTTCATTGGTTTTTCTGTCTTTAATGGCATAAAACAGACCAATAACAGCAGATAATCCCAGAGTGATTCCGAACACAACATAGTCATATGTATGGAAAAGCGTCGATTCTCCAGTCTCAAAGTTGTAGCTGTATGTTCTATTCCACATCTTGCTCTGATTCTTGTTTATTTTAATTAATGAATTAACATAATGTTATAAATTTAAATGTCTCTTAAAGATACAGGTTTACCATATATAAACTCTTTCCTATTAATATATTATTTGTTTACTTGTTCAACGGTTAGTAGGTATGAAATTTGTTTTTATACTACCATACAAATTAACTTCAAGGTTACAGGTCAAAAGGTCACGAAATTGTAAATAATAAGCACCATACAAGCGAGATCATCACATGTGATGAAGAAAAGTTACACCACTTTGATTATTGTTAAAAATTCTAAATAAATCTACATGTATGTCACTTCATTGAAGAGATTAAGTGCTTGAAGGAGATTATCAAATATTTGATGATCATTAAATATGTTAATTTTAAAAATCTCTAGCTCTATTTTAATGTTATATAGATAAAACATAATGGAAAGTTTTGCTGTAAATGTTTACCGTAACATGTTGGGGTGTCGTGGACCTGAGCGTATGGTAGTTGGATTTACAACTACCTGTGCAGTCATTGCCTATCACCACTAAAGTTGAGATTTCGAATCTCGCTCAAACCGAGATGTACTCGATACAACATTATGTGATACAGTGTGTCAGTGACAGGTCGGTGGTTTTCTCCGGGTACTCCGTTTTCCTCCACCAATAAAACTGACTGCCACGATATAACTGGCATATTATTGAAAGTGGCGTTAAGCAACTAACCCTAAGTCTAACCCTGAAAGAAGATATTGAACCATAGATGCGCTTACATCAAATTACAACAAAAATGCTTTATAAGAAAAAACTTAAGCTACCAAAGGAATAATCAGACGCGTAGATCGTAGAAGAGCAGACCATACAATAGGCAAAAGGACAAACAACGATCTACAAAACACGGCATAGAAACTAGAAATTGAGAAACACGAACCCTACTAAAAACAGGGATTGAACAAATCCTTGTGATCTCAGGTTCTCCGGAAGGGTAACAGTGAAACAGCATGATTTATATCATTTCGTATGATCTTTGTGCATTTCCGAAACAGTGATGAAACTGTTGTAAAGAAAGCATTGAAACAAAAATTCATTTGGAGATCAACTAAAGTACCCCTGAAAAACAATCAACATTTTATTACAACAGAACACAATACACAGTTGTTGTTAGTTTGAATAATAAAGTTTGAATACTAAAGGATTTGTTTAATATTTTTATAACTTTGTTAACCCTCCAATCTAATAGGGTTGGAATCAGTTTGCTTTAAGGATTAGGGGTTAGAGTTATGGTGTTTAACGCCACTTTCAACAATATATCAGTTATAAGGGTAATAACAAAATTACCGAACACCGAGCAATCTTCCAAAGGGAAAGGCAAAACTCACAAGTCAACAAACAGACAAAATCAGTCAACAACCGGAAAACTGGGAAAACCGCAATAGCCCTGATTTGGTACAGGCATTTTCAAAGAAATGGTGGGTTGAATCAGATTTTACGGCGCCAAACCTCCCGTTTCCATTACGTTAAAATGTTATATCATGGCGGTCTGTTTTATTGGTGAAGGAAATAGGAGTACCCAGAGAAAACCACCGACCTGCAACAAGTCATTGACAAACTTTATCACATAATGTTGTATCGTGTCAGTTTGTTTTAAGGAAACAAGCGTAATGTAAATTTTAAACTTATAAAACTTGTATTGATAAACTTTATAATTTACCGTGAGTCTTTCTCATAGTGGCAAGTAAGATTAAGTAATCATACTTTCTGTTTTCGTGAATTTTTGCTACGAATGACGTTCTTGAACGGTTTTCTTTTCACGAAATTAAGTGGAATACTACAAGCGAAAATATATTGAAATTAACAAGTAGAAATCTGTAGTTTTCTGTGCAATGTTGTGTAGGTCGTTGTCTGTCCGTTTGTCCCTTTTCTTTTGGTTGCATTATCTGTTCTTCTTCGATTTACGCTTCTGATTGTCTTTTGATATCTTCAAAATTTTCTTGAATATCAGACCATATTTTCAGATATCACAGTCTGAAGAAGGACAAATAATTAATTTCTATATAGTCCGAATTATATTCATTCTGATATTGAAATCATTAAGCAAGTTAAACAGTACAATTGAAATTGAGCTAAAAAAATAAAAATAAATATGGCTATTAAATAATGGAGGTTTGGTAACATCTGATACATGGGAGATAACTCAATAAAGTAATCTTTACAGCTCTAGTTAATTTGAAGTTAATATTATATACGTACGTTGTTACTATTATTGGGCTGTTGATCAGTGTAATGTATAAACTTTAATACACATATCATACTAGCACCAACAATATTGAAATGATATATTTTGTCATTTAGCTTGAAAACAATTACCACATTACCACCATAAAATGCACATATAATAATATGTTTTCTGCATAATTAGTTAATATAGCTATTTTATTTGACGCCACAATGTCCGAGCTCATATGGATATACAATCTTACACTTAGAGTTATCCTTCTTTGCACTTGATATAATAAGCCAACATTCAAAACTAGAGTCAGATATCAGATAGGTGAAAAGTCGTGGAAAATTTCAGCAAGTCTGTGTATACATGTCTTGAATTCAAAAAATATTGAGAAGAGAACGAGCCAACGGACGGGTAAGCTACCGTGGCATAGCTCATGTTACGAATGTGGTAAAAAGTCATGAACGAAGAAAGGACGGATTTTGACTATGATAAACGGAACGTATTCGTCGTTATTTGTAACACAGGCATACCGTAACGGTTTAATCAAGTCATGATGACAACAATGCAACTTACTTCAACTTTACCACTAGGAGGTCTTAGTGCCTCAGCTTCTTTGTTAACGGCAACCCTCTATCAATAATATTCTGATCAAAAATAAAAGTACTCAAATATTGTATCAACTGCGAAAATATTTCACATGCAGGTGTTACTGAAATGTTGCTACAATGAGAAAATTGAAATGATTTCTCTTGTCGTACTAATTCAGCATTAACAGGCCATTACTGTCAATGTCTAGGTGGAGGTCAAGGTATGAAGCAGACCGAGATTTGAGTTAGGAATCAGTTCTCCACAGTTGTTCTCTGCATGGTACAGGACTACCTTCACCATGATCTGGTTTCAGTTCCGTTGTTTTGAGGAATTCATGTTGTTCTATTACATGTTTTAAGTTCCTGTATCGAAGTTATGACATTTATAAGATTTTGTCTCCCATGAACACTCTGTGTTTGTCTTTCTACATCACTGATATTGCAAGAACTACTAACCTTTCTAGCCAAACTCATGGATTTCAATTGTTTGTGTACTTACACCTTTGACTTTGTGTTATTTTCGGTTTGTCGTGACATAAAATGACATCTTTTGTCCTGGTTACTCTGCATTCATGTTACTTATCATTTAGGACGAGTCCAATTATACAATATATTCCAATATTCATTTATATTTAATACTCGATTGCTGTAGGATCTTAAATGTGGATATTTCTGATAGCAAGAGTTTTTACACTTTTAATTTTTGCCAAGTACCTTTCATAAAATACCCACTTTCAAACGTTGAAAGGTGTTTGGAGCATTCTATTTATAAAGGTATTTTTTTTTAACAATATGTAATTTCCTCTAAGGAACTTGAACTTTTGCCAACGAGAAAGGTAAATAGGTAAATCTGTATCCATACATTTATTATTAGACACTATCCTGGTTTTCTGTGGTTACTATAACAACAAAACAAAGCAGTAATTGGTTTGACTTTTTTATAATAAGTAGCATACTTACAAAAATGGTTAAGTCATTGTTTAAATATAAATGGCTATCATAGTAATGCCATATTTACAATGTATATGTTAAAACAAATGGCCTATTATGAATAAAAGTTAACATACAGCTTATCATCAAATATGTAGTTCACGATCTAGGAAATATTCCATTCATGATGTAGTAATTTCAACAAGTTGCTTTAAAATCTCAAAACATGGACGTATCCGTCATAATTTCAGGTTAAAATAATATGATGATATGAAACAAGTATACAATATTCTTAAAATGTATGTAAAATATTATTTACGTTCAGTGTAGTACATGTAACAGTCAAGTGCACCCCACAATTGACCATTAGAAAAACTCGTGTTTAATTTATGCATGCTAATTTTGAATTGAGTTCTCAAAATTACTTTATTTATATATAGAAGTCACTAGATTCTCAAGTGAAAAATTAAGCAGCAAGATCAACGACAACTTGTGGTAATAAACTCTCAACACTGTTTTATTTCCATTGACCATTAAATATTCACAAATTGCGCTACATTGCATTTTGTGATAGAACGCTGAACGCTGTTCGATTTCCACTGACGAGTTAATATTAAATAATATTGTTATATTATATATAATTTTTTTTTATAGAAATTGTAATGCTGTTTGGTTTCCATTGACGAACTTTTATTGAAAAATGTAGTAATATTTTCTCACAAGCCCTATGTCGTACAGCCACTACCCCAAAACAGTAAAATAATTCTAATTTACTACTTGAAAATTATATCTTTTGCTCTCATGAAGTATGAAAACTGACGTGCTATGTTGATACCCATCTATGTTAACATTTATTTAAATATATATCAATGCAAATTGCATTACTTGATGAAAGCGTATACATGTTAAGTCCAACAATATTGCACAAAATAGGTAACAAATTAAGCTCTAAATGCTGTTTTAAGCATGAATTTACTATTCTATGCACGAGTCGTATCAATGCAGCATTATGAATGGCACTTAGTAAAATAAAACCAGTGAAAATAAATACAAAACTTATAAATAGAGTTTTACACATGATGATATGAATTATATATTGACTTTATGAAAATAATACAATATGTTTTGTTTCAAATCGTATCCATTCCGTCAAATTTCTTATCATTGTCATGCGCACTAACGTAGCAAACGTTGAACACATGGACAGATTCATCTCAATAAGGGTAATAACAAAATTACCGAACTCCGAACAATCTTACAAAGGGAAAGTCAAAACTCATAAGTATAAAAACAGACAAAATCAGTCAACAACCGGAAAACTGTGAAAACCGTAATGACCCTGACTTGGTACAGGCATGTCTAAAGAAAAACACTGTTGAACTATGTAATCCAATATCGGTTTTTTTTTCGGGTAACAATATGTAAACTATTATATGTTAATAGTTTTTCAGACGAATAGTTCTCTTTGAAATGTGTGAATCATTATGTCATGCAATGATCGGTTCCTAAGAATGGTTTGAAGATACCAACGAGGCAATGAGAAACCGTAAATCAAAGAAGGATATGAAAATAAGTGGCCAATATAAAAAGCACCAAAGGACAAACAATGATTTACAAAACACTAGACAGAAAACTAAAGATCGAAACGTTTGCAGTTCCGGTGCCAATAATGACACCTGTCATACCACTATTAAGCATAAATGTGCCATGTATTCTGAAAAAGTCAAGGGAAGACATTTGCATAAAGTGTAGAAAAAAGACAGAATGGAAACGAACAGAAACATACCGTCGGCAGTTGCGTGTAATGAAACACATGCAAAAGAAGATTATCATTACCCTTTTCTAAATAACAAAGAGGTGAATAGAGTTCTGGAAGATGGACACGAAATTAAGTGTTCATCTAATAATGATTTACTTTATTGTACTTCGTAAAGAATTTGTTTCATACACTTTGAAATAAAAAAAAAAAAAAAAAAAATGGACTCCCTAAAAACCCATAACAGAGATCACCGAGTTTCTTATATTATGTATTTTCTGTTAAGAGTTGCATAATATTTAAAATAAATATTTAAAAGGGTAACTAACAAATAACAGGGGACTTCTGTACATAGCAACGTCATTTGTTGAAATTGCTGTAAACAATAGCTTCATTAATCTGTAACGTCAATTGTCATGTAGATTTACGTCAATAGAAAAGTGTCCATGATTCATTAGAGTCTGAAATGGTGAATTAAGCTGATAACTGCTGACTAATCACAAAGCTAGTGCATTCAGACGAAACCCAACTTAATTCAAAATTGTTAACTTATAGATGTTTCTTTGTCAGTGCTACTGAATTTACAACAATATCTAGAATATCATTATAATATCCTTCAATTTTATGCGCCACCCAAAGTCTTCTTAAAGACCGATGTACAGTCAAACCTACTTTAGTGGCCACCACTATTAAGCAATAACTTGTATTATGTGACCTTATTTTTTTAATTTACCTTCACAGTACATTTCATATTAATTAAACCTGTATTAAGCGACCACCTGTCTTATGTGACCCTATTTCAGTGTTCCCTTGGAAGGTCACATAAGACAGGTTTGACTGTACTTTCAAACTTAAATTGTATTAGCCTCTGATCTAAGTACAACGTCACAAATTGTAGGTTTATGCATATGTTTTGATGTTTTCCTTAATCACCGCGTTCATAATTATGTTTTTACATGTATATTAACCTTTTTTGTTGTGGAAACGATATGAATTTTATGTAAGAATCGTGTACTTGGTGGGTGGTTTCTTAAAATCAGAAGAAAGTTTTGGTTGAAACGTCCAGTACATTTATAGCATAATAACATTTCAATATCATGGACTTTTCCTATTGTGAAAATGAGTGCCAGCAACATGAATTTAAACTTTTTTTCGTAGAAACTAATAGAATAAACATATCTTAAAATCACTTGAACGACCCATCACCATCTGCAATATACGCGAAAGTAGAGTGCTCTGCATTTAAACAAAACAACGTGTAAGTGTAAATTTTATAATTGCAAACCCTACCACGTGATGTCAATGTAGAAGAAAGTACAATTGAAAAACGTTCAACATATTTTTCGGGGTACATGTGCCTCTTTTTTAAATAGTTATCTAATAATCACTTGTGCTTGTATGTGGCATAAATGAAAGGAAATAGCAAAATATTACAATGTTCTAGTTGTAAGTCTACAGCCATTCTAAGCATACCGCAACATGAAATGACCCCAATTTTATGTAGATTCTTTGGAAAATAATTCACAATTATGAAATTAAATTACATTTCGATAGAAATATTTTGAAATTTTCTATACGGAATGCAATTAAAAAATAATCTTATAAAAGTTCGTTGGATTTAAATCAAGGATGATATTACCACTGAAAACATTATTTTGGTGACAGATATTACAATTTTTAAAAATAATGTAGAAATGAAACAAGGTCGTTGAAATATAAAAATCTAGCAATGGAGTGACCTATTTTCTATTTTAAAATATACAACATCACACAAACAGTGTCTAATCATAATTGTGTTAATTATGACGTCATATAGTATTGAGAATATTTAAAAAATAAACACACACAGTCCTACATCGACGCTCTTATAGAGTGTGAACAATTAAAACTGTAGATGCCATTTACGTGTATTTGGGAGGGTTTGTGATGTAATATTACACTACATATAATTGGAGGGTTGGAGATGCATAAATCACAAAATAGAAACCAAAGCTTTACACTTAAACAACAAAAATAATAAATTTGACTAAATATAAATTGTCATTTGTTTTTACATCTTTGTATATTTTTGATATGATTTCATTTATAAACACTGATCTATTTCATATCTAAACTTTCTATAATCGTCTATACAATCTTTGCATAAAATTTCATAAGCAATATCCCCTCCTTCTTGTTGACAACTCGAAGAACACAATCTTTCGCATCACTGTTGAATGTCTATGGAACGATTCACAGTTTGTC
This sequence comes from Bathymodiolus septemdierum, assembly GCA_963383655.1. Classification (NCBI taxonomy): domain Eukaryota; kingdom Metazoa; phylum Mollusca; class Bivalvia; order Mytilida; family Modiolidae; genus Bathymodiolus; species Bathymodiolus septemdierum. Next base: position 95,273,002 of record OY726522.1, on the reverse strand, counting down.
CATTGGAGTTACTCCTGCATCTATCCCGGTTCTGACACACATTTCTATGCCATTAAACTAACTAAAAATGCTATTATACTGGTGTGGTTCTCCTTAAAATGTTATCAGGAGGGGGAGGAGGCATAGGTAAATGGTCACGTGGTACGTGAGTATCTACTGTTGTTGAAATCGTGTTTCTAGAACCCTCCCTAGGAAAGGTATAATTAGATAACTCATGTGAAGTTGTATCAGATATAGGCGTATATGTATAATAACTTTCGGATCTACTCATTGACGGATCCCGTGAACGCTCACGAGAATGAGACCTATCGCGAGATTGATTAGGTGTGCGTCTATGACGCCATCTATTTCCTTTATCATTAGATTCTACCTTTAACATCTGTTGCATTTTCTTTCGTTGTGAATGTTTGTATCTAGTAATATATAAATACACTGAAAATACTCCAGCTAACTCAGTCAAACCAAACGAACACACCGCCATCATAAATGACGATCCATATTCATACTTAAATTTAGGGTCCTCCATTGGGTTTTGTGGCCCTTTATTTCCTACTTCTTCAGTAATACTGCCTATATATAGAATTATTCCAACTAATGTACATAACCCTGAAAAAGATTTATAATATAAAATATATAATTTGGAAATTATTTTAATTTTCAGTTTATATATAAAAAGTATTAAAATAGGTACGAAATTATGTAAATAAATAATATAATTGACAAATAAAAACAATATAATTTTTACCTCTCCCCTTCCGTTATATATATGTATATTTCTTTTTTTATGCTAAAATGTCTCTGTTGTTTCTTTGTTGTTATGACGGCATTGTTATTGAGTGTTTGCCTTCTGAACACAGGCATACCACAACCAACGCGACCAGATATCCACGTCAAGTATTAACGTTTTCAGACACATATCCAAGGTGACGGGTCTCGCCTTTCAGTTTGTTATATATGTTTGGGTTCTTCTTCCCCATTACGTCTGGTAACCACGATATCAGCTAGCTGTTTGTTTTGTACAAGCCATTGGCTGTTTATATCAATGCGTATTTAGTGTTCATGTTCAATAATTTGCAAGAAAATATATGAAAAACAGTTTGTTGTATAAAGCTGCCTTATTCTTTAGATTATCACTCATGGAAACGAATAACCCAAATATTATATAACCAGAAATGTTAACCTGCATTGGTTTGTATCACCAGCCGTTACCCATACTGACAGTCTCATATGAGAACAGACAAGTTGTTCTGTTTAGAAAATGAACTACATGTCTTTTGTATGGCATATTCAATATCAATATTGAACTTTTTTCCGTTTGTATAAATTAATATATATGCATATAAAGCATATGTTTGGTGGACGTGTTTTTCAACAAACAGTCGGCATACCTATGGGTACAAACTGTGCTCTTCTTCTCGCCGACGTGTTCCTTTATTCGTATGAGGCAGATTTCATACAGGGGATTCTCAAGAAAAACGAAAAGAAACTAGCCCGATCCTTTAATTTCACGTTACGCTATATAGATGATGTCCTTTCACTAAATAGTTCTAGGTTTGGTGATTTCTTTGAGCTTGAAATAAAGGATACCACAGATACATACGTCTGCTTGACCTACACCTCGAAATTGACAGTGAAGGGCGGTTAAGAACGAAACTTTACGACAAAAGAGATGATTTCAATTTTCACATTGTGAACTTTCCATTCATATGTAGCAATATTCCATCAGCACCTGCATATAGAGTATATATCTCTCAGTAGATGTGATATTCCAGAGCGCTTGTGGTTCCTATCAGGATTTCCTTGATATAGGGTTGCTGCTAACAATGATGCTTCTGAACCAAGGGTTCCTCTTTGTTAAGTTGAAGTCATCACTTCGAAAGTTTTACGGTCGGCACCATGACTTAGTTGACCGTTATGGAATATCTGTGTCACAAATGACCACGGATATGTTCCACTTGTCGTAAATACTTCCCGGTCCTTTCCTCGTTCATGACTTATCACCGAGTTTGTAACTAGATTAACACGACGGGTGTCACTAGTGGAGCAGGAACTGCTTACACTTCCGGAGCACCTGAGTTCATTTCCGGTTTTTAGCTGGGTTCGTGTTACACGATCTTTAGTTTTATATGTATCTTTTGTAGATCATTGTTTGTCCTTTTGTACTTTTTCTGTTGGCCATTGTGTTTTCTTTTCTTCGATATACGGATTCTGATTACCCCTTTGGTATCTTCAAACTCTTCTTTGCATTCTCAACTCCAAATGAATTAATTCTAGCTGACATGAAATTAAATTCTTCCAAGTATAAATACATGCTAATGCAATAAAATTCTACCAAGAATGCATATCTGCTAATACAAAGAAAATGCTACCAAGAATATATATCTACTAATGCAAATATAATGCTATCATGAATACATATCTGCTAATACAAATAAAATTCTACCATGAATACATACCTGCTAATACAAATAAAATTCTAGCAAGAATACATACCTGCTAATACAAATAAAATTCTACCTTGAATGCATACCTGCTAATACAAACAAAATTCTACCTTGAATGCATACCTGCTAATACAAATAGAATTCCACATACAAATGTAAGATGTTTCCTCCTAGTATTACACTGTCCAACAAAACATATAATGATTCCGATTGTTAATATTAATAAACTAGCTAATGGAAACCACGTGGATCGTCGCATAGTTACTGAAATAGAATCACACAGTTTATTGACAACAAAAATCAAAATATGGCAATACATAGGAATGTCATACTCATGTTAACACAAAATAGAACTACTAATGAAAGCATTTCTTTAGAATAGGAATTGTACTCACATGTGGAAAACGCTGACATGACAGTATCTACTAAGATAGGTTTGGACCAAAAACACTGACATGACAGTATCTACTAAGATAGGTTTGGACCAAAACACTGACATGAGAGTATCTACTAAGATAGGTTTGGACCAAAAACACTGACATGACAGTATCTACTAAGATAGGTTTGGACCAAAAACACTGACATGACAGTATCTACTAAGATAGGTTTGGACCAAAAACACTGACATGACAGTATCTACTAAGATAGGTTTGGACCAAAAACACTGACATGACAGTATCTACTAAGATAGGTTTGAACCAAAAACACTGACATGACAGTATCTACTAAGATAGGTTTGGACCAAAAACACTGACATGACAGTATCTACTAAGATAGGTTTGGACCAAAAACACTGACATGACAGTATCTACTAAGATAGGTTTGGACCAAAAATACTGACATGACAGTATCTACTAAGACAAGTTTGGACCAAAAACACTAACATGACAGTATCTACTAAGATAGGTTTGGACCAAAAACACTGACATGACAGTATCTACTAAGATAGGTTTGGACCAAAAACACTGACATGACAGTATCTACTAAGATAGGTTTGGACCAAAAACACTGACATGACAGTATCTACTAAGACAAGTTTGGACCAAAAACACTGACATGACAGTATCTACTAAGATAGGTTTGGACCAAAAACACTGACATGACAGTATCTACTAAGATAGGTTTGGACCAAAAATACTGACATGACAGTATCTACTAAGATAGGTTTGGACCAAAACACTGACATGAGAGTATCATTGCACTACTAAGATAGGTGTGGACCAAAAACACTGACATGAGAGTATCATTGCACTACTAAGATAGGTGTGGACCAAAAACACTGACATGACAGTATCATTGCACTACTAAGATATGTTTGGATCAAAAACACTGACATGACAGTATCTACTAAGATAGGTTTGGACCAAAACACTGACATGAGAGTATCATTGCACTACTAAGATAGGTGTGGACCAAAAACACTGACATGACAGTATCTACTAAGATAGGTTTGGACCAAAAACACTGACATGACAGTATCTACTAAGATAGGTTTGGACCAAAAACACTGACATGACAGTATCTACTAAGATAGGTTTGGACCAAAAATACTGACATGACAGTATCTACTAAGATAGGTTTGGACCAAAAACACTGACATGACAGTATCTACTAAGATAGGTTTGGACCAAAAACACTGAAATGACAGTATCTACTAAGATAGGTTTGGACCAAAAACACTGACATGACAGTATCTACTAAGATAGATTTGGATCAAAAACACTGACATGACAGTATCTACTAAGATAGGTTTGGACCAAAAACACTGACATGACAGTATCTACTAAGATAGGTTTGGACCAAAGACACTGGCATGACAGTATCTGCTAAGATAGGTTTGGACCAAAAACACTGACATGACAGTATCTACTAAGATAGGTTTGGACCAAAAACACTGACATGACAGTATCTACTAAGATAGATTTGGATCAAAAACACTGACATGACAGTATCTACTAAGATAGGTTTGGACCAAAAATACTGACATGACAGTATCTACTAAGAGAGGTTTCAACCAAAAACACTGACATGACAGTATCTACTAAGATAGATTTGGATCAAAAACACTGACATGACAGTATCTACTAAGATAGGTTTGGACCAAAAACACTGACATGACAGTATCTACTAAGATAGGTTTGGACCAAAGACACTGACATGACAGTATCTGCTAAGATAGGTTTGGACCAAAAACACTGACATGACAGTATCTACTAAGATAGGTTTGGACCAAAGACACTGACATGACAGTATCTGCTAAGATAGGTTTGGACCAAAAACACTGACATGACAGTATCTACTAAGATAGGTTTGGACCAAAAACACTGACATGACAGTATCTACTAAGATAGGTTTGGACCAAAAACACTGACCTGACAGTATCTACTAAGATAGGTTTGGACCAAAAACACTGACATGACAGTATCTACTAAGATAGGTTTGGACCAAAAACACTGACATGACAGTATCTACTAAGATAGGTTTGGACCAAAAACACTGACATGACAGTATCTACTAAGATAGGTTTGGACCAAAAACACTGACATGACAGTATCTACTAAGATAGGTTTGGATCAAAAACACTGACATGACAGTATCTACTAAGATAGGTTTGGAACAAAAACACTGACATGACAGTATCATTGCACTACTAAGATATGCTTGAACCAAAAACACTGACATGACAGTATCTACTAAGATAGGTTTGGACCAAAAACACTGACATGACAGTATCTACTAAGATAGGTTTGGACCAAAAACACTGACATGACAGTATCTACTAAGATAGGTTTGGACCAAAAATACTGACATGACAGTATCTACTAAGACAAGTTTGGACCAAAAACACTAACATGACAGTATCTACTAAGATAGGTTTGGACCAAAAACACTGACATGACAGTATCTACTAAGATAGGTTTGGACCAAAAACACTGACATGACAGTATCTACTAAGATAGGTTTGGACCAAAAACACTGACATGACAGTATCTACTAAGATAGGTTTGGACCAAAACACTGACATGAGAGTATCTACTAAGATAGGTTTGGACCAAAAACACTGACATGACAGTATCTACTAAGATAGGTTTGGACCAAAAACACTGACATGACAGTATCTACTAAGATAGGTTTGGACCAAAAACACTGACATGACAGTATCTACTAAGATAGGTTTGGACCAAAAACACTGACATGACAGTATCTACTAAGATAGGTTTGAACCAAAAACACTGACATGACAGTATCTACTAAGATAGGTTTGGACCAAAAACACTGACATGACAGTATCTACTAAGATAGGTTTGGACCAAAAACACTGACATGACAGTATCTACTAAGATAGGTTTGGACCAAAAATACTGACATGACAGTATCTACTAAGACAAGTTTGGACCAAAAACACTAACATGACAGTATCTACTAAGATAGGTTTGGACCAAAAACACTGACATGACAGTATCTACTAAGATAGGTTTGGACCAAAAACACTGACATGACAGTATCTACTAAGATAGGTTTGGACCAAAAACACTGACATGACAGTATCTACTAAGACAAGTTTGGACCAAAAACACTGACATGACAGTATCTACTAAGATAGGTTTGGACCAAAAACACTGACATGACAGTATCTACTAAGATAGGTTTGGACCAAAAATACTGACATGACAGTATCTACTAAGATAGGTTTGGACCAAAACACTGACATGAGAGTATCATTGCACTACTAAGATAGGTGTGGACCAAAAACACTGACATGAGAGTATCATTGCACTACTAAGATAGGTGTGGACCAAAAACACTGACATGACAGTATCATTGCACTACTAAGATATGTTTGGATCAAAAACACTGACATGACAGTATCTACTAAGATAGGTTTGGACCAAAACACTGACATGAGAGTATCATTGCACTACTAAGATAGGTGTGGACCAAAAACACTGACATGACAGTATCTACTAAGATAGGTTTGGACCAAAAACACTGACATGACAGTATCTACTAAGATAGGTTTGGACCAAAAACACTGACATGACAGTATCTACTAAGATAGGTTTGGACCAAAAATACTGACATGACAGTATCTACTAAGATAGGTTTGGACCAAAAACACTGACATGACAGTATCTACTAAGATAGGTTTGGACCAAAAACACTGAAATGACAGTATCTACTAAGATAGGTTTGGACCAAAAACACTGACATGACAGTATCTACTAAGATAGATTTGGATCAAAAACACTGACATGACAGTATCTACTAAGATAGGTTTGGACCAAAAACACTGACATGACAGTATCTACTAAGATAGGTTTGGACCAAAGACACTGGCATGACAGTATCTGCTAAGATAGGTTTGGACCAAAAACACTGACATGACAGTATCTACTAAGATAGGTTTGGACCAAAAACACTGACATGACAGTATCTACTAAGATAGATTTGGATCAAAAACACTGACATGACAGTATCTACTAAGATAGGTTTGGACCAAAAATACTGACATGACAGTATCTACTAAGAGAGGTTTCAACCAAAAACACTGACATGACAGTATCTACTAAGATAGATTTGGATCAAAAACACTGACATGACAGTATCTACTAAGATAGGTTTGGACCAAAAACACTGACATGACAGTATCTACTAAGATAGGTTTGGACCAAAGACACTGACATGACAGTATCTGCTAAGATAGGTTTGGACCAAAAACACTGACATGACAGTATCTACTAAGATAGGTTTGGACCAAAGACACTGACATGACAGTATCTGCTAAGATAGGTTTGGACCAAAAACACTGACATGACAGTATCTACTAAGATAGGTTTGGACCAAAAACACTGACATGACAGTATCTACTAAGATAGGTTTGGACCAAAAACACTGACCTGACAGTATCTACTAAGATAGGTTTGGACCAAAAACACTGACATGACAGTATCTACTAAGATAGGTTTGGACCAAAAACACTGACATGACAGTATCTACTAAGATAGGTTTGGACCAAAAACACTGACATGACAGTATCTACTAAGATAGGTTTGGACCAAAAACACTGACATGACAGTATCTACTAAGATAGGTTTGGATCAAAAACACTGACATGACAGTATCTACTAAGATAGGTTTGGAACAAAAACACTGACATGACAGTATCATTGCACTACTAAGATATGTTTGAACCAAAAACACTGACATGACAGTATCTACTAAGATAGGTTTGGACCAAAAACACTGACATGACAGTATCTACTAAGATAGGTTTGGACCAAAAACACTGACATGACAGTATCTACTAAGATAGGTTTGGACCAAAAATACTGACATGACAGTATCTACTAAGACAAGTTTGGACCAAAAACACTAACATGACAGTATCTACTAAGATAGGTTTGGACCAAAAACACTGACATGACAGTATCTACTAAGATAGGTTTGGACCAAAAACACTGACATGACAGTATCTACTAAGATAGGTTTGGACCAAAAACACTGACATGACAGTATCTACTAAGATAGGTTTGGACCAAAAACACTGACATGACAGTATCTACTAAGATAGGTTTGGACCAAAAATACTGACATGACAGTATCTACTAAGATAGGTTTGGACCAAAACACTGACATGAGAGTATCATTGCACTACTAAGATAGGTGTGGACCAAAAACACTGACATGAGAGTATCATTGCACTACTAAGATAGGTGTGGACCAAAAACACTGACATGACAGTATCATTGCACTACTAAGATATGTTTGGATCAAAAACACTGACATGACAGTATCTACTAAGATAGGTTTGGACCAAAACACTGACATGAGAGTATCATTGCACTACTAAGATAGGTGTGGACCAAAAACACTGACATGACAGTATCTACTAAGATAGGTTTGGACCAAAAACACTGACATGACAGTATCTACTAAGATAGGTTTGGACCAAAAACACTGACATGACAGTATCTACTAAGATAGGTTTGGACCAAAAATACTGACATGACAGTATCTACTAAGATAGGTTTGGACCAAAAACACTGACATGACAGTATCTACTAAGATAGGTTTGGACCAAAAACACTGAAATGACAGTATCTACTAAGATAGGTTTGGACCAAAAACACTGACATGACAGTATCTACTAAGATAGATTTGGATCAAAAACACTGACATGACAGTATCTACTAAGATAGGTTTGGACCAAAAACACTGACATGACAGTATCTACTAAGATAGGTTTGGACCAAAGACACTGGCATGACAGTATCTGCTAAGATAGGTTTGGACCAAAAACACTGACATGACAGTATCTACTAAGATAGGTTTGGACCAAAAACACTGACATGACAGTATCTACTAAGATAGATTTGGATCAAAAACACTGACATGACAGTATCTACTAAGATAGGTTTGGACCAAAAATACTGACATGACAGTATCTACTAAGAGAGGTTTCAACCAAAAACACTGACATGACAGTATCTACTAAGATAGATTTGGATCAAAAACACTGACATGACAGTATCTACTAAGATAGGTTTGGACCAAAAACACTGACATGACAGTATCTACTAAGATAGGTTTGGACCAAAGACACTGACATGACAGTATCTGCTAAGATAGGTTTGGACCAAAAACACTGACATGACAGTATCTACTAAGATAGGTTTGGACCAAAGACACTGACATGACAGTATCTGCTAAGATATGTTTGGACCAAAAACACTGACATGACAGTATCTACTAAGATAGGTTTGGACCAAAAACACTGACATGACAGTATCTACTAAGATAGGTTTGGACCAAAAACACTGACCTGACAGTATCTACTAAGATAGGTTTGGACCAAAAACACTGACATGACAGTATCTACTAAGATAGGTTTGGACCAAAAACACTGACATGACAGTATCTACTAAGATAGGTTTGGACCAAAAACACTGACATGACAGTATCTACTAAGATAGGTTTGGACCAAAAACACTGACATGACAGTATCTACTAAGATAGGTTTGGATCAAAAACACTGACATGACAGTATCTACTAAGATAGGTTTGGAACAAAAACACTGACATGACAGTATCATTGCACTACTAAGATATGTTTGAACCAAAAACACTGACATGACAGTATCTACTAAGATAGGTTTGGACCAAAAACACTGACATGACAGTATCTACTAAGATAGGTTTGGACCAAAAACACTGACATGACAGTATCTACTAAGATAGGTTTGGACCAAAAATACTGACATGACAGTATCTACTAAGACAAGTTTGGACCAAAAACACTAACATGACAGTATCTACTAAGATAGGTTTGGACCAAAAACACTGACATGACAGTATCTACTAAGATAGGTTTGGACCAAAAACACTGACATGACAGTATCTACTAAGATAGGTTTGGACCAAAAACACTGACATGACAGTATCTACTAAGACAAGTTTGGACCAAAAACACTGACATGACAGTATCTACTAAGATAGGTTTGGACCAAAGACACTGACATGACAGTATCTGCTAAGATAGGTTTGGACCAAAAACACTGACATGACAGTATCTACTAAGATAGGTTTGGACCAAAAACACTGACATGACAGTATCTACTAAGATAGGTTTGGACCAAAAACACTGACCTGACAGTATCTACTAAGATAGGTTTGGACCAAAAACACTGACATGACAGTATCTACTAAGATAGGTTTGGACCAAAAACACTGACATGACAGTATCTACTAAGATAGGTTTGGACCAAAAACACTGACATGACAGTATCTACTAAGATAGGTTTGGACCAAAAACACTGACATGACAGTATCTACTAAGATAGGTTTGGATCAAAAACACTGACATGACAGTATCTACTAAGATAGGTTTGGAACAAAAACACTGACATGACAGTATCATTGCACTACTAAGATATGTTTGAACCAAAAACACTGACATGACAGTATCTACTAAGATAGGTTTGGACCAAAAACACTGACATGACAGTATCTACTAAGATAGGTTTGGACCAAAAACACTGACATGACAGTATCTACTAAGATAGGTTTGGACCAAAAATACTGACATGACAGTATCTACTAAGACAAGTTTGGACCAAAAACACTAACATGACAGTATCTACTAAGATAGGTTTGGACCAAAAACACTGACATGACAGTATCTACTAAGATAGGTTTGGACCAAAAACACTGACATGACAGTATCTACTAAGATAGGTTTGGACCAAAAACACTGACATGACAGTATCTACTAAGACAAGTTTGGACCAAAAACACTGACATGACAGTATCTACTAAGATAGGTTTGGACCAAAAACACTGACATGACAGTATCTACTAAGATAGGTTTGGACCAAAAATACTGACATGACAGTATCTACTAAGATAGGTTTGGACCAAAACACTGACATGAGAGTATCATTGCACTACTAAGATAGGTGTGGACCAAAAACACTGACATGACAGTATCTACTAAGATAGGTTTGGACCAAAAACACTGACATGACAGTATCTACTAAGATAGGTTTGGACCAAAAATACTGACATGACAGTATCTACTAAGATAGGTTTGGACCAAAAACACTGACATGACAGTATCTACTAAGATAGGTTTGGACCAAAAACACTGAAATGACAGTATCTACTAAGATAGGTTTGGACCAAAAACACTGACATGACAGTATCTACTAAGATAGATTTGGATCAAAAACACTGACATGACAGTATCTACTAAGATAGGTTTGGACCAAAAACACTGACATGACAGTATCTACTAAGATAGGTTTGGACCAAAGACACTGGCATGACAGTATCTGCTAAGATAGGTTTGGACCAAAAACACTGACATGACAGTATCTACTAAGATAGGTTTGGACCAAAAACACTGACATGACAGTATCTACTAAGATAGATTTGGATCAAAAACACTGACATGACAGTATCTACTAAGATAGGTTTGGACCAAAAATACTGACATGACAGTATCTACTAAGAGAGGTTTCAACCAAAAACACTGACATGACAGTATCTACTAAGATAGATTTGGATCAAAAACACTGACATGACAGTATCTACTAAGATAGGTTTGGACCAAAAACACTGACATGACAGTATCTACTAAGATAGGTTTGGACCAAAGACACTGACATGACAGTATCTGCTAAGATAGGTTTGGACCAAAAACACTGACATGACAGTATCTACTAAGATAGGTTTGGACCAAAGACACTGACATGACAGTATCTGCTAAGATAGGTTTGGACCAAAAACACTGACATGACAGTATCTACTAAGATAGGTTTGGACCAAAAACACTGACATGACAGTATCTACTAAGATAGGTTTGGACCAAAAACACTGACCTGACAGTATCTACTAAGATAGGTTTGGACCAAAAACACTGACATGACAGTATCTACTAAGATAGGTTTGGACCAAAAACACTGACATGACAGTATCTACTAAGATAGGTTTGGACCAAAAACACTGACATGACAGTATCTACTAAGATAGGTTTGGACCAAAAACACTGACATGACAGTATCTACTAAGATAGGTTTGGATCAAAAACACTGACATGACAGTATCTACTAAGATAGGTTTGGAACAAAAACACTGACATGACAGTATCATTGCACTACTAAGATATGTTTGAACCAAAAACACTGACATGACAGTATCTACTAAGATAGGTTTGGACCAAAAACACTGACATGACAGTATCTACTAAGATAGGTTTGGACCAAAAACACTGACATGACAGTATCTACTAAGATAGGTTTGGACCAAAAATACTGACATGACAGTATCTACTAAGACAAGTTTGGACCAAAAACACTAACATGACAGTATCTACTAAGATAGGTTTGGACCAAAAACACTGACATGACAGTATCTACTAAGATAGGTTTGGACCAAAAACACTGACATGACAGTATCTACTAAGATAGGTTTGGACCAAAAACACTGACATGACAGTATCTACTAAGACAAGTTTGGACCAAAAACACTGACATGACAGTATCTACTAAGATAGGTTTGGACCAAAAACACTGACATGACAGTATCTACTAAGATAGGTTTGGACCAAAAATACTGACATGACAGTATCTACTAAGATAGGTTTGGACCAAAACACTGACATGAGAGTATCATTGCACTACTAAGATAGGTGTGGACCAAAAACACTGACATGACAGTATCTACTAAGATAGGTTTGGACCAAAAACACTGACATGACAGTATCTACTAAGATAGGTTTGGACCAAAAACACTGACATGACAGTATCTACTAAGATAGGTTTGGACCAAAAATACTGACATGACAGTATCTACTAAGATAGGTTTGGACCAAAAACACTGACATGACAGTATCTACTAAGATAGGTTTGGACCAAAAACACTGAAATGACAGTATCTACTAAGATAGGTTTGGACCAAAAACACTGACATGACAGTATCTACTAAGATAGATTTGGATCAAAAACACTGACATGACAGTATCTACTAAGATAGGTTTGGACCAAAAACACTGACATGACAGTATCTACTAAGATAGGTTTGGACCAAAGACACTGGCATGACAGTATCTGCTAAGATAGGTTTGGACCAAAAACACTGACATGACAGTATCTACTAAGATAGGTTTGGACCAAAAACACTGACATGACAGTATCTACTAAGATAGATTTGGATCAAAAACACTGACATGACAGTATCTACTAAGATAGGTTTGGACCAAAAATACTGACATGACAGTATCTACTAAGAGAGGTTTCAACCAAAAACACTGACATGACAGTATCTACTAAGATAGATTTGGATCAAAAACACTGACATGACAGTATCTACTAAGATAGGTTTGGACCAAAAACACTGACATGACAGTATCTACTAAGATAGGTTTGGACCAAAGACACTGACATGACAGTATCTGCTAAGATAGGTTTGGACCAAAAACACTGACATGACAGTATCTACTAAGATAGGTTTGGACCAAAGACACTGACATGACAGTATCTGCTAAGATAGGTTTGGACCAAAAACACTGACATGACAGTATCTACTAAGATAGGTTTGGACCAAAAACACTGACATGACAGTATCTACTAAGATAGGTTTGGACCAAAAACACTGACCTGACAGTATCTACTAAGATAGGTTTGGACCAAAAACACTGACATGACAGTATCTACTAAGATAGGTTTGGACCAAAAACACTGACATGACAGTATCTACTAAGATAGGTTTGGACCAAAAACACTGACATGACAGTATCTACTAAGATAGGTTTGGACCAAAAACACTGACATGACAGTATCTACTAAGATAGGTTTGGATCAAAAACACTGACATGACAGTATCTACTAAGATAGGTTTGGAACAAAAACACTGACACGACAGTATCTACTAAAATAGATTTGGACCAAAAACACTGACATGACAGTATCTACTAAGATAGGTTTGGACCAAAAACACTGACATGACAGTATCATTGCACTACTAAGACAGATTTGGACCAATTAAATTAGTTTAACCCCGCCATATTTTACTGAAGTGCATGTACCAAGCCAGCAAAGTGAGCAGTCATGCATATGTATATTATGGGTATCGGTTTTTCTTTTTCTACCATTTTTCTATTAAATGTTGGAATTGTTCCGACAGTATGAGGTATGTTTTGCTTTTCATTTTGTTTCAATAATTTGTCAGTTATGTCTTGACTACCTACTTATTGTGAAAGGAAAGCCCGGACAAGTATAACGAACTGACTGATGAAACAACTTGGAATAGGTAAAGGGGAGTTAACCCATGTCTGTGGTATGTATGAGAGAACCTAAATGTATGTAACACACTATATCTTACAGTTGCATAATATTCTGGCACTGTATAATGGCCCATATATAGCAACTCATGGTATTATATTCTGAGTCTTTACTTGAGATTCAACATTACAGGAATATACCTTACAAATTAGTAATATTCTTGGTACCTGTGTGAGCACCTTACACTATTTTGACACATTATACATTTTTGTAAAAAACATCCCACAATAATTGATCCTGTATCTATTTTTTATAAAGATTTGGCTGACACGGGTCGGTCACATCTCAACATTTGTACATTCTTAACATGTCGAAGTAAAACCAATGCATAGAAACATAGCTGATACTTATAACATACATAATATTAATTAATCATAAACACCTAAAAATTAATGGTCTCCGTGTGAGACCAGAATAAATACGTTATCGATTTGTTTGAATAAAATATTGAATATACAATAGTAATATACTATAAAATAAAATATAAAATTATTGACATAACTAGTGAACCTACAGATTGTATTGATTTAATAACTTTTTGGAACTGCTGATTCTATCAGCAAATTATCTATATCTTTAGCAAAGAACACATGCCTCAAAGAAACAACTATAGTTTCTTAATCATAAGACTTTACCATAACTTTTAAATAACGTTGAAATAAAAGTGTATCACATAATTATGTCAGGCAATGTAAATAACCTTTAACCTTCAACGTCAGAGAAAGAAGTTAATAATCTTATTTAAATGATTCGCTGGGGAACAACTATCTAACACATAAAATACGTATGTTAAATTTGACACTTAACATTTAAAGATGTGATTATAAAACTCACATAAAATTAACATTTAACATTTAAAGACTTGATTATAAAACTCACTTAAAATTAACATTAAACATTTAAAGACTTGATTATAAAACTCACATAAAATTAACATTTAAAGATATGATTATAAAACTCACATAAAATTAACATTTAACATTTAAAGATGTGATTATAAAACTCACATAAAATTAACATTAAACATTTAAAGACTTGATTACAAAACTCACATAAAATTAAGATTTAACATTTAAAGACTTGATTATAAAACTCACATTAAATTAATATTTAACATTTAAAGGCATATAGGCTGTCAGAATTGATCTGTTTTTATATATTAAAAGTTGCCAATATTCGATGTTTTATACTAATTACAGTTGAATTTTTTCATAATATCATACGTAAATAGCCTAGAACAAAGAAAATACGTCGTTGTTTGATTTTCTTACGTCCCGTAAAGAATTCAATGTTGACCCGCGCATATTCATACGACCTGACAGTGAATTCATTCGGGAAAGCGTTTGCGCATGTGCGAAATTGATTGTTGACGAAGAAGCACATGGCACACTGAATCGAATCGTGGAATTGAATAAAACATTGACGGATTCTATACGAAAACGACACAAAAAGGAGGATTCAACTTTGTGTAAAAATTAAAAAAAGATGTTATACCGATCTACTCCATTTTTCAACACGGAAGCATAATTTAGTTGTTTTTTTCCGGGTCGAATCATATTTTAACAGTAGAAATGCGTCGTATTTTTTTTTATATATTCTTTTTTTTTCAGGAGAAAACGCTAGGTGATATCTCTTTCAAATTAGAGACTAAAATAATGAGTTTCATGTCTGTTTTTTTCTAAAAAAAAAAATTATCAAGACAACTCAAGTGTTGTCAATAATATGCAATACAATTTGTTTACAATTTTCCCTTTATCGGGCCCCTTTGCATAGTTTGGGTTTGTTTTTGTTGATTTCATCACGTATTTTCGATTTTAAGTGTCATTCTTACTAAATACCATTATATAATATTAACTGATTACCCCGGGATCCAATTTCATAGATATATTTCTTAAATTATCTTAATTCTAACCAATATTTACCTGTGCATGCTTTCTGGTTATTTATAGCAGTTATCAGTGTCCGGTAAACTTCGGAAAAGAAGCCGACTTATAACTAGGTGTGTTAATGGCGATTTTAACAACAGATATTCGAATTCTTTTCACTAATTACGACATTATAACATATTTTTTAAACCTGGCTTCTTGTTCAGAACATTTTATTAGTATAAAACATCGAATATTGGCAACTTTTAATATAAACAAAAAAAATCAATTCTGACAGCGTGCATGCCTTTAAAGACTTGATTATAAAACTCACATAACATCAACATTTAACATTTAAAGATGTCATTATAAAACTCACATAAAATTAACATTTAACATTTAAAGACTTGATTATAAAACTCACATAAAATTAACATTTAATGACTTGATTATAAAACTCACATAAAATTAACATTTAACATTTAAAGACTTGATTATAAAACTCACATAACATTAACATTTAACATTTAAAGACTTGATTATAAAACTCACATAAAATTAACATTTAATGACTTGATTATAAAACTCACATAAAATTAACATTTAACATTTAAAGACTTGATTATAAAACTCACATAACATTAACATTTAACATTTAAAGACTTGATTATAAAACTCACATAACATTAACATTTAACATTTAAAGACTTGATTATAAAACTCACATAAAATTGCTTCTGTTGGAGGAAGTCCTTCTCTCTCGTCATCAACAGTGAAGTATTTGATATAACGACATTTTAGTACACTGGTTCCATGGTCTGAAATGAGAAAAATACTCTTATTTAATTACTAATACATAGTTGTATATTTGAAATGCTTGACGGATGGCATAAATATGTCTTTAATAGCCGAGTTATCGTTTGAGTATCTTTATTTACTTTCGAACTCTAACCTGTTTCATAAACTCCTCCCAAAAACAAGAAGACAAAGAACATGTGTTGTGCAGGGATCTTTACCATAAAGAATAGTAGCCATATCGTTGTTCTCTTATTTAGAATGTAACTCAAATGCACTGATTTCTTCAACACCCATATCATATGGTTTTACTTGATCATTATTTCATAAAGTTGAAGATTAGAACAGCATTCATTACAATAAAGCTGCTCGTCAAGTCGTATGTGAGGGTCGTCATTTCCTTCAAATGTGACAACCATTTGCATGCCCGCATCAGCCCACGAAGAATAGCGGTTCGGGTCCGCCATCTTAGAAGTGCCTATGCCAAGCCTGGAGAGTGAACGGTCATGTACATATGTGTTAATGATATCGATTTGATCTCTAAATAGATTTTGGAATTGTTCTGACTGTGTGGTGTTTTTCTGTTTTCGTTTATTTGTACATGTACATGAAAAAAGGCATGATAAAGTGCTAGATCGGCCTACTCCCCAATGTTATTATTTGTACATGTACATGATCGGCCTACTCCCCAATGTTATTATTTGTACATGTACATGATCGGCCTACTCCCCAATGTTATTATTTGTACATGTACATGATCGGCCTACTCCCCAATGTTATTATTTGTACATGTACATGATCGGCCTACTCCCCAATGTTATTATTTGTACATGTACATGATCGGCCTACTCCCCAATGTTATTATTTGTACATGTACATGATCGGCCTACTCCCCAATGTTATTATTTGTACATGTACATGATCGGCCTACTCCCCAATGTTATTATTTGTACATGTACATGATCGGCCTACTCCCCAATGTTATTATTTGTACATGTACATGATCGGCCTACTCCCCAATGTTATTATTTGTACATGTACATGATCGGCCTACTCCCCAATGTTATTATTTGTACATGTACATGATCGGCCTACTCCCCAATGTTATTATTTGTACATGTACATGATCGGCCTACTCCCCAATGTTATTATTTGTACATGTACATGATCGGCCTACTCCCCAATGTTATTATTTGTACATGTACATGATCGGCCTACTCCCCAATGTTATTATTTGTACATGTAACAATACTGAATAAAACACTAGATCGGCTTACTCTCGAATGTTGTATACATTTGTGGACATTTGTTGGTAAGATTTTACAATGCAGACGACACATAAATAACAATCAAACCTTTCATTACAACAGAAGACACCCTTGTACACAATAGTCTATACAACAGACACTCGTTAATGTTACGTGACTGTTAATTCAATACATGTGACATTAGAAATTAAATGGAAAAAACCGAGAAGGAATTGTATATTAACTTATATCTATGACGTATTAGTCTCTAAGCTTGAATTTGACAAACAACTTTATGCATATAATTGATATGAATTGAACAAAGCTATTTCATCGTGTAGAGTGGCGTGTGGGAACGAAATCTTAATACTATTCAAAACTAGCTACTATATTAAATAATGGATGGTTTTAGCACCATTGCTGTTGTGAACGCTAAATGAATATACATTAACCCATAAGCTCTACGTCTAGACAATTTCATGATGTTCAAGGCTCTATAACATATCAATTCAAATGACCACAATTAGCCCCGACAGTGATTTATCACGGAAATGACATGAGAAAAATGCCTCAACTGACACCACCACTTACAGCTGAGTTCCATTATATAATTAGAAACTCTGTAAATGATGTCAAAAGATAAAAACATCAGACCTAGAACGCTTTTAGATATACGTGTTTCGGTCTATTAACAACGGTATGATATTTGAAAAATGGATTAACCAACACAAACTATCCCAAAAAATTGTCTTCACGTTTACATTGTATGAAATATACCACGACACTTTAACGTTGCATTGCATAAATAATTCTACCACAAATTCATGATAATATTCTTAAAAATTGAATATTAATTTTCTCACTTAGGATAATGATAATGACGTGTAATATTATAAATCTAGGTCAATAACAATGACGTGTATTGTTACAAATGTAGGTCAATAACAATGACGTGTAATATTATAAATCTAGGTCAATAACAATGACGTGTAATATTACAAAACTAGGTCAATAACAACGACGTGCAATATTACAAATCTAGGTTAACAACAATGACGTGTAGTTACACATTTAGGTCAATAACAATGACGTGCAATATTGCAGATCTAGGTCAATAACAATGACGTGTAATTACAAATCTAGGTCAATAACAATAACGTGTAATATTACAAATCTAGGTCACTAATAATGGCGTGATATATTTCTAATATAATGGTGCATAATATTGCAAAATCATGTCAATAATTATGACCTTTGATATTACTCATTCATGTTAATAATATTGACCTTTACTATTACTTATTAAGGACAATGATATTGACCTTAATTATTGCTTATTCAGCTATAATAATTATGTCCCTTAATATAACTCTTTCATGTAAATAACAATGACATTTAATATTACTTATTCAAGTAAGCGATAATGATCTTTTAT
The DNA here is from genome assembly GCA_963383655.1 of Bathymodiolus septemdierum. Classification (NCBI taxonomy): domain Eukaryota; kingdom Metazoa; phylum Mollusca; class Bivalvia; order Mytilida; family Modiolidae; genus Bathymodiolus; species Bathymodiolus septemdierum. The sequence continues at coordinate 95,253,376 of OY726522.1, read as the reverse complement.
ATTATTCATTCAGGTATATAATATTGATTCAATATCAAACTCAGGTGAATAATATTGACCTTTAATATTCACCATTCAGCTATAACAATAATGTCCCTTATTATTATACTTCGTGTAAGTTTCTGTAGTGATATTTGGTACTGCAATATTTTGACATATTACCTGGTAAATATTTTGGCATATTACCTGGACTATTAGACACTCAGTATAATATAAATATTACTCATTCAGGTTAATAATAATGACATTTAATATTTCTCAATCATGCCAATAATATTGACATGTAATACATGTACTTCTAATTAAGGTCAATAAAAATGGCGTGTATTATTACTTAATCGATGCATCATTATTACGAGAGCTATAGTGCATATTGAGGTCAATCATAAAGACGTTCAATATTACTCATTTCTGTCAAGTATAATGTCGCGTAATATTACAAATTACGATGAATCAGAATGACGTCTAATATTACTTAATTATGTCAATAATAATGACCTGTAATAGTACTCATTCATTTTAATAATATCATGTAATATCTTTGATTAGAGTCAATAATTGTCATGTGTACTATTACACAATCAGACAGATAATAATGACGGGTGATATTACACAATCAGAGAGATAATAATGACATTGTAATTAATAATTAATAATTATTTTAGTAAATTATTATGGCGTGAAAAAATACTCAATTATGTCAGTTATATTAACTTAGAATAGTGCCATTAACGTGTGTAATTCGTATATTTTCGTTTTCTAGTTTCCACACTTTAGAAAATATCATTTTTTTACTTTCAAGTAATTTTTTTCATTAATAAGAACATTTTGCTTAATTTTAATAGAGATTGTTAATTAATGACATTCTAAGTCTTTGATGTTTTGCTTAATGTGTAGTGGGTTGTCGCCATGATATAGCTAAAATATTGCTGAAAGTGGCGTTAAACACCAAAAATCAAATGTAGTGGGTTGAATTTTATTTGAAAAATAGCAATGATAAAACAATTACATGGCAATGTATTAGTCAAACATTGTTAATTGAGTTAGAATTACGTATTGACACTAAATCACAAGTAAATATATCGTCTTTACTAATCATTCGACTTGGTAAACCGCAGTAAATCGATAACCTAGTCATACATATTAATTTTGGAAGATTTTATCAAACATCAAGTAATATTAATATGAAATACAAGATTTTACAACGTAGATGAGTAGTTAAACAAATATAAAAAAAAAAAAACTCCAAACAAATTGATATTTCTAGAAACAAAAGCTAGTATTGTAGAAGAATAGTATTAACATTAAGCTAAGAAGAGCTTGAAGATACCAAAGGGGTAATCCGAATCCGTAAATCAAAGAAGGACAGGCAACACAATGGTCAAAAGAAAAAGGACAAAAGGAGAAACAACGATCCACAAAACATACACATAAAACTTAAGATAGAGTGACACGAACCCCACTAAAACTCGAGGGTGACGTCAGGTGCTCCGGAAGGGTAAGCAGTTGTCATAATACAAAACAAAATAGCCGTGGTATATTACAGAATAGAACCCAAACTGAGCTACAAGGAAGTAAAACCAGAAGGTACCAAGAAGTGATTAGAAGCCATAAAACAAAAGAAAAGTACAAAATCTTGAGACAAAGACTAGGACATACACACAAACCTATTTAAAAAGTTAAAACCTACTAGAATTAATTTTGCGTTTTCTATGCTCAAAGCAAGCCTTCAGCAATCAGCTTAGAAATACAGACGTTGACATTAGTATTATCATTTCAGTTAAATTTTGATTGACATAGAGACTCGGAGCAAGACAAATACTACTAGAATCTCAGTAAGAGATTCAACGATAGAGTCAATGGCAATATTGACACAGCAGTCCAGTATTTCTTAGTCAGTACCATGTGTCAATGTTTGAGGAGACAACAGTTACAATTAGACAAATATCGTGGTGAATCATATTCCCATTGTACGAGGTTAAAAACAAACAGAGTATACATTAAATTTGATAACCGCTACAATGCATATTCTGCATTTTCCTTTAACGTTAAGCATATCCATATCGTTCATTTTCCTTTAACGTTAAACGTATCATATCGTTCATTTTCCTTTAACGTTAAACGTATCATATCGTTCATTTTCCTTTAACGTTAAACGTATCATATCGTTCATTTTCCTTTAACGTTAAACGTATCATATCGTTCATTTTCCTTTAACGTTAAACGTATCATATCGTTCATTTTCCTTTAACGTTAAACGTATCCATATCGTTCATTTGAATGCTCCAACCACCATACTAACTTTATTTAAGGCAGACATCCCATCCACATTGAAAACGGAGAGCAATAAGTTCGGTAGATATTGGGATGGCAGATTGACAGCAAAGGAACTAACAGAAGTGATATATGCATGAGTATATCTACTACTGATGTTAAATAAATACCAAATTTACCAATATTGACGACTAGTCAAAGTCATATTAGTTTTTTAAGATTTCTCTGCTGATCTTAAGACGCGTATGACATGTCTATAGATATATTCACAAGTAATCGTTTGACCATTCAACGATTTAAATGTTATTTCTAGAATACGGATCATTTATTAATTATTAACAAAGCATGTCAAATTTAATGATTTACACGATATTGTATACTGAAAATGGCAGGATTAAAAAAAACCCAAAACAAATGAAGCATATTTCAATAATGCTGTTACAAATAAATTGAGTCAGAAACACTACACTAGAACTGCTGACTTCGTCAAAATTGAGTCAGAAACATTATACTAGAACTGCTGACTTCGTCAAAGTTTTTTCTTGGAGTTGACAAAAAAAATAAAATATTAGCAATGCCTTCGTTAGATATTCAGTACTTGAATAACAATTATTCGTATGTAGCATACAATTTTAGCACAATTAAATGAATATGCTTTGTAAGCTTCCTGATATTTTGTTATTTCTTCATCTCCGAATCCATGCATTCACCATTGAGGAAACTTTGTATTCTGGAACTTCCATTCACCCAAAATACTCTGCATTAACCAGAACAATGACTAATGCAATGACGTGATATTTTGGTATATTGAAGTAGAAATACCAATGATTCGTAGTTTCTAAAATAAAATGACCAATTTCCTGTAAAGGCTGTCTTATTGAAGAGGTGATCTCTCTGATTTTATTACTTCGTATGATTACATATCCCTGTTTTTTAATGTTAATTCAATGATCCTCATTAATTAGATTGGCTATCTTTGTACTGGCATACTCGATTTACCATCCATCAAGTTTATATGGCCACGAACCCTATGTAGTACATTATCTAGCTAGAAACTAATCAATAATACTACACAAAAGTAAAAGCAATTCGTCATTACCAATATCATTACTTTTAATTAGACTTTTTCTAGACCAATTAATGTCAAAATATATTTCAATTATTCTTAGCTGAAATTGGTATAAAATAGTTATAGACTTTAGGTAGTGGGTGATCATTACTCTGAAATTGAAGAAAACATCATTTATACTATAAAATGGTGATGATACCATTTTTCAGAACTTCTTGAGATGGTTAATGGTTTATTTACATGAGGATGACCACCACATATGAATGAAGTAAACAATCAATATGAATAATCAATGCAGAATTTGGATGTGAAAACGAGAATGAGGATGAAAGTCAACATTGAAATCTGTCCGAATCACAAATATAAAGGACATAATATGTATTGCTGTTCCTAATCACACAGTCACATTCCAATCTTATATATACCGCGTAGGTATTTATAGTGTAATCAAGCAATCCGTATGTTTACTAGCTATTCCCTTAGTGAGAAAGAACAGAGTGTTAATGAACATGAGATACTATCCAACATTGCTCTTAGACACAAATCAAAGTAAAGGAACAGCTTGTAGTAAGAAAGGACATGGTGTTGATTAACATGAGAGACTACCCAACATTACTCTTAGACACAAATTAAAGTAAAGGAACAGCTTGTAGTAAGAAAGAACGTGGATCTAAATGAAAATGAGAGACTATCTAACATTGCTCTTAGACACAAATTAAAGGAAAGGAACAGGTTGTTGTAAGGAAGGACATGGCGTTAAATAACATGAGAGACTACCCAACATTGCTCTTAGACACAAAATAAAGGAAAGGAACAGGTTGTTGTAAGGAAGGACATGGCGTTAAATAACATGAGAGACTACCCAACATTACTCTTAGACACAAATTAAAGTAAAGTAACAACGCTGTTGTGTTTTAGACTTCGTATTTGAGATCACTTGTTGCTATGTAGTGTTTCTTTCGTCGTATTTACACCATTATTATATTGTGTCCTGATTGACGTGTATCTAGATCTTACAATGGGTTTGTGTCGTTGTTACTTTCATATTCAACCCGAATAGTTCCTTGATATGAAATATCTACTGACAGGGTATTGTGTGTTTATAAATTAATGATACTTGTAATATCAAGCTGCAATCACAGAACATACAATTCATATGGATTTACCTAGAAAATGATTTTACTGATCAAGTGGATTGATAAGAATCATAATGATGACTTCTTACTATTGTTACAACTTATATACCTTGACAATATTAAATGCGTTTTTCATAAGCAAGGAATTTATTCCCTTTTCTCTTATATTTGTCTTAGCGATTTAGTTCAAACTGACATTCTTTCATTCACATTTATTTTTTATGGCTTTGTTGATGGTGAGTTGTGACTGTTTGAATCTAATACAATATCATGTTGTTTTGTTAATTTTGAACAACAATAGCCGATACCAATACGTAGTTTAAAGTTCCACTGAGTCACGATTTTCAGAGCATTAGGCTATGTGTCTGTTATTTATTTCAAAATTTCAAATTCAATTAGAAAAAACCCTCAAAAACTAAAAAAACACTGTTAGCTGAAACTTAAAATGTGATGTAATTCCACGAATATGACATCATTATGGTGATATAACTAGAAAGTTCTTTTTCGTTTCTCAAACTCCATGCTACTACTACAAACACATACATTGGTTGGCTGATTGACAGATTGATTATCTTCAGTGGGCACATAAACAGTGTCGGCTATATGGATTTATTGTGAAGTAAGTCTGGACAGAAAAAAAAAACCAACAATCGTCCTGGCGTGTGATAGAGCCAAACATGTGGGCTGAACAGATTAAAATAAGTTCCCAACTGTCTTCTCCTGATAAGTTTTTCGTTGAAGTACCAATATCGGCAAATGTGAAATATATACAAGAGTTGCACTAAAACAATAATTAATACGTCAGACACAGCTGAAAGCAAATGAAATGATGACATTGGTAACCTCAGCACATGAACAAGTCCTCTCGTGATACTCCTAACACACAAATACAAGTCTCTCACTTTCTTGGCTTGGCACAGACACTTCAATTAAATAGGTCGAGGCTACCTCGGTTTTAGTGGATTTCTGAAACACCTGAGTTTACCCGGTTTTAGTGGACTTCTGAAACACCTGACTTTACCCGGTTTAGTGGACTTCTGAAATCTGAAACACCTGAGTTTACCTCGGTTTTAGTGGACCTCTGGAACACATGAGTTTACCTCGGTTTTAGTGAACTTCTGAAACACCTGAGTTTACCCGGTTTTAGTGGACCTCTGGAACACACGAATTTACCTCGGTTTTAGTGGACTTCTGAAACACCTGAGTTCATCCCGGTTTTCAGTGAACTTCTGAAACACCCGAGATTACCCAGGTTTGAAGTGTACTTCTGAAACACATGAGTTTATATGGTTTTAAGTGGACTTCTGAAACACCTGCGTTCATCACGGTTTTTAGTGGACTTCTGAAACACCTGCGTTCATCACGGTTTTTAGTGGACTTCTGAAACACCTACGTTCATCACAGTTTTTAGTGGACTTCTGAAACACCTACGTTCATCACAGTTTTTAGTGGACTTCTGAAACACCTGTGTTGATCACGGTTTTAAGTGGACTTCTGAAACACCTGCGTTCATCACGGCTTTTAGTGGACTTCTGAAACACCTGCGTTCATCACGACTTTTAGTGGACTTCTGAAACACCTGCGTTCATCACGAATTTTAATGGACTTCTGAAACACCTGCGTTCATCACGATTTTTAGTGGACTTCTGAAACACCTGCGTTCATCACGATTTTTAGTGGACTTCTGAAACACCTGCGTTCATCACGGTCTTTAGTGGACTTCTGAAACACCTGCGTTCATCACGGTTTTTAGTGGACTTCTGAAACACCTGCGTTCATCACGGTTTTTAGTGGACTTCTGAAACACCTGCGTTAATCACGATTTTTAGTGGACTTCTGAAACACCTGCGTTGATCACGATTTTTAGTGGACTTCTGAAACACCTGCGTTCATCACGATTTTTAGTGGACTTTTGAAACACCTGAATCTACCGCGGTTTTCACTGGACTTTTGAAACACTTGAGTCTACCATGGTTTTTAGTGGATTCCATTTTGCTAAGTCTTCAATTTTCTGTGTAATGCTTTGAGTAATCTTCAAACATTTCTTATGGACAAATGTTTGTCTTTTTGTCTTTCATTATTGTATGGCCTTGGATTTAAGGCTTAATTGTGACACATGAGACTTGGTAAAATATGTCTGATAAACAGGACCATTTCCACGTCAAACAACAGACATAACTTTAAAGTAAACATGATTACAAAATAAAACCAATGTAAATCTGATAAAATCTCTTTGTTCCCTTGATAATGGTAAATTAAGATGTAATTCGTGTACAGTATACATCTTACTTCCTACAAAAGACTACATATTCGTCTCATGGGAACCTATTAATACAGAGAAAACTGCAAACATTTACCATTATCATTTTGTTCCGACGAGTATGGAGGGAGTAAATGGGAATTATTTATTTCTCATCTCTGGGAAAAATTTCTCGTTTTCTCTCGAAAGTCATTGTCACGATTACCCATTTTTATCACCACGCAAACACATCATGATGTACACGTCATATTCAATTTTCATATCTCGTGATAGTAAACAAAATTTCAGTACACCCCACAACTTCTGCATGTTCAGTGGAAAATGAAGAGCCATTGACAGTTTAATAATGTCAAAGGGGGAATCAGAAGCCGTAAATTGAAGGACAGAACATGAAATGACAAACAAAGAAAAGGGCAAACAATCATATACAAAACACTGTACAGGAAACTACAGATTGAGAAACACGAAGCTAAAAACCGGAAGTATAACATCCTAGAACGAATATTCTTTGGGGTCTTGTTTGAACTGTGACCTTTGAGATTTTGATGATCGAAAGCATTTACACAACACGACATCATTATGACCTCACCAGAAATAAAGTTAAAACTTATCGTGACATCGATGTAAAGAGTGGTGTGCTACTTGTACCTCAGATGTGTCTGGAATACAAGTAAAATACAAGTAGTTCCAGAAACTTGTCACAGTCGGCTTCTCCTCAAATGAATATGCCAAAGATGACAAAATCAAAAGGTTAGACATCACATTTAATGCGCATGACCCTTTCTGGAATGACCTTCATCAGGTACGCTTTAAACAGATTGGAAAGCCAAATAATTTAAAGTATTTGTGACAAAGAAAACCAAAGGGCCTAAACAGGATATACAACGAAGGCTATAGTCAAACAAGCCCCAGGGATGAGAACCTTAGTTTTAGCTATTTCAATTAAATGCATATTCTTTTGTTTAACTAAGCAACGCAAGCATTAAAATCTTACCAGAATTGCCTTGAACAAATTAACCAGTGTCTCCATTCTGTTATAAACATTAACATGGAACACCTCCACAATTTGATTTTTGCACACTCAGCTATTTTATAATTCTTTAAGTCTACGTAGCTGACACATATATTCATTCACCCCACTAATTCGGTGGATTTCGACCGATATAAATATGTTTATCCATCAAACCTGATTAATATCGATCAATTTCATTTTAAACAACAATTCATTATTATGTGGCAATGGTGAGAGGATCCAATTTTGTTTTAGAAGTCATGAAGGACGAGAGTTAATTACGTAATGCTACAGTATATGCTTTCAATAATCTACGGTGTGAAGAGGACGTGTGAACTCCAATAACATTCTTCATAATATTCGCGTGTCATGGAGTATTCAGTGATACATTGTTGATTTATTTCACTTTTTCACAGAGATATTAATGTCCCGGTAGTCTTTATTAAGTTATTTCTAAGCAGTTCATTCTTAGTTATTGATGTTCATTTACTCTTGTAGACCGTCTGCTGAATTGTAGGTGACAACTCGTGGGAGAAATAATCGTGAGGAAATTAGATCCGACTTTCGAACTATACGTTTAATATTTTAAGGGGAGATAACCTGCATCTAATACATTTTTTTATCGACAAGGGAGAGATGGAATCTATAATTTATAGTTCTTTTAGGAACATAACTAGCATATGATATTGTTGGGTTGATGAAGGATGATAAATCTCTCTGTAGATAAGATAAGCAATTTATATTATGCTCCACATCTGCTCGCTTCTTTAGCATCAACAATATTTCAGTCAAAATCCCGCTCCATTATATAAATAATCTAAATTCATTACAGAGGTCTGGAAAACGGATTGATTCATTGGTTATTTATAGAAATGTGTAAAGACATGTACCTAAAAAACAAATTTTTTATTCCAAAAAAAAAAAAGAAGATTGTATTACTTTTGACCATTTGACTTTCTGTGGCGTTAATGTAGGTTTAGAGCATACCCTGAATGAACTATGTGTGAACTGGAATATTAACCGTATTTGGTAGAATACAATGTAAAATCAAGACGTAAAAACAACATCACAACCCGGATAGAGAAGACAGAACACAAATGTAAAAATAAATTAAAAGAACTACGATTGGAGGACCGGAAGTGATAACAGGTGTTTGAAATAGTACTTATCCTGCCAGGTGCTAGAGACATGCGCATGCGTGAGAAGCGGAAACCATCCATATTTTGACAGGGAAAACATTTTTCAGTTCTGTCATATTTAGATAGTTGTGATCTCAATTCACGCTTTGGTGTCCCAAACATTTTTTGCCCATTGAAATTTACATTCCATAACAAAAAAAATATTTTTGTTGTCAATGCCGCCAAAATCGGATCATGTGATCATCACCTGATCACATGTACACACATACACAACACATCCGGTGTAAACAAACAACATTGGAATATATCTTTCGTTCTTCTATACTAGACTGTATGTACTAACAAGGCTATTTCATCCACATGAACGCTTTAGTAGCCGAGGCGACGAAGATCTAATACTTCCATATCGATCCTAACATTACTGAAGCACGATAGGTTGCACACTTCCAACTCGAGCACTGTAGAGTAAGTACAAAATGAGATTACACTATACTATATTGATTACATCTACCATTTTACTAGCATATAGTCAGTTTAGGGCTAAACTATATCATGTTCAGCCTCATCAACATAACATGTTAGGCCATTGTGAAAAAAACAGATGGGAAAATATAAAATCACTCCATGACTGGAATTATTGCATCACAGCTGAAGGTAAGCAAAAGCAGACCTGTCAGTAAGTACATCTTCATAATTTTACTTGCAAATGCCTTTGACACAGAAACAAACACAGGATCAAGAAGTCCAAAAATGGCCATGCGGCACTTGTAATGAAGCAGTAACATGGAAACAAAAAGTTATATGTTGTGATTCCTGTGAAACATGCTTTCATATTAAATGTCAACACATACAATCAAATATATTCCGATTCATGGATGCAAGCAATATATCATGGGAATGCTTGCAATATAGAATGCCATATTTTTCTACCTCATTCTTTAATTCCTCCTATACCTTTGAAACTGAAAATCAGTTTTCAAGTCTCAATAAGTGTTCCGATCTAAGTAGTCCTGGTATACCAAATTCCACTTCCTCTCTAAAATATGATCTAAACAAATGTAAGACCAAAACAAAAAACAAAGCACAAAAGAGTAAGGTAAAAAGACCTATACATTTCCAGTCTATAAAAACAAGAATTGCAAGAAATTATAGATTCAGCAAACCCAGAAATAATAATAGGAATAGAAACATGGTTAGATAATACAATACCACCCACAGAGTTCTTTCCAATAAATATGTTCAATGTCTTTAGAACAGACAGACCACCAAATAACAAAAACAAAACCCATGGAGGTGTACTATTGGCAATAACTAAAGATTTCATTAGTTCAGAAGTAAAGGAATTAAAACAAATTGTGAAATTGTCTGGGCCGAAATAAACATTACTAGAACAAAAAAAGATTTTGGTTGGTAGTTATTATTGACCACCTTCTGATGAAGGAACATCATTAGAACAACTAGAGATATCACTTAGTAGAGTAAGTAATATAACATCATCTCATCTATGGTTAGGAGGAGACTATAACTTAGGCCATATTGATTGGTCAGTACCATCACTTATTACAGGCAAGCCAGATGCTAAACACCATCAACATCTATTAGACATCACATCTGATCATAACTTACACCAAATGACAGATATCCTAACCAGAAATGACAGAGTGTTAGACCTTTTCTTTGTAAAACATCCAACAAATGTAAACAAACTCACTACTTTACCTCCTATCAGTCTTGCTGACCATGATATTGTCTACATAGAACTAGATACGTGGCTAAAGAGGTTAAGAGAAACTCCAAGAAAAATCATGAGATAGAAAATGCAAACTGGGAAAATATCAGAACTGATCTAAATGACACAATGAGAACAATAAAGGATAAAAACACTTCATGTAAAGTTAATGAACTATGGAATATATTTGAAGTAGACCTAATAAAATCCATAGAAACAAATATACAAACATAGACTACCATGGGTTACAAACATAGACTACCATGGGTTACAAACATAGATTACCATGGGTTACAAACATAGACTACCATGGGTTACAAACATAGACTACCATGGGTTACAAACATAGACTACCATGGGTTACAAACATAGACTACCATGGGTTACAAACATAGACTACCATGGGTTACAAACATAGACTACCATGGGTTACAAACATAGACTACCATGGGTTACAAACATAGACTACCATGGGTTACAAACATAGGCTACCATGGGTTACAAGCATAGACTACCGTGGGCTACAAACATAGACTACCATGAGTTACAAACATAGGCTACCATGGGTTACAAACATAGACTACCGTGGGTTACAAACATAGGCTACCATGGGTTACAAACATAGACTACCATGGGTTACAAACATAGACTACCATGAGTTACAAACATAGGCTACCATGGGTTACAAACATAGACTACCGTGGGTTACAAACATAGACTACCATGGGTTACAAACATAGACTACCATGGGTTACAAACATAGACTACCGTGGGTTACAAACATAGACTACCATGGGTTACAAACATAGACTACCATGGGTTACAAACATAGACTACCATGGGTTACAAACATAGACTACCATGGGTTACAAACATAGACTACCATGGGCTACAAACATAGACTACCATGGGTTACAAACATAGACTACCATGGGTTACAAACATAGACTACCATGGGCTACAAACATAGACTACCATGGGTTACAAACATAGACTACCGTGGGTTACAAACATAGACTACCATGGGTTACAAACATAGATTACCGTGGGTTACAAACATAGACTACCATGGGTTACAAACATAGACTACCATGGGTTACAAACATAGACTACCATGGGTTACAAACATAGACTACCATGGGTTACAAACATAGACTACCATGGGTTACAAACATAGACTACCATGGGTTACAAACATAGACTACCATGGGTTACAAACATAGACTACCATGGGTTACAAACATAGACTACCATGGGTTACAAACATAGACTACCATGGGTTACAAACATAGACTACCTTAGGTTACAAACATAGACTACCGTGGGTTACAAACATAGACTACCATGGGTTACAAACATAGACTACCGTGGGTTACAAACATAGACTACCATGGGTTACAAACATAGACTACCATGGGTTACAAACATAGACTACCATGGGTTACAAACATAGACTACCATGGGTTACAAACATAGACTACCGTGGGTTACAAACATAGACTACCATGGGTTACAAACATAGACTACCATGGGTTACAAACATAGACTACCATGGGTTACAAACATAGACTACCTTGGGTTACAAACATAGACTACCATGGGTTACAAACATAGACTACCATGGGTTACAAACATAGACTACCATGGGTTACAAACATAGACTACCATGGGTTACAAACATAGACTACCATGGGTTACAAACATAGACTACCATGGGTTACAAACATAGATTACCATGGGTTACAAACATAGACTACCATGGGTTACAAACATAGACTACCATGGGTTACAAACATAGACTACCATGGGTTACAAACATAGACTACCATGGGTTACAAACATAGACTACCATGGGTTACAAACATAGACTACCTTGGGTTACAAACATAGACTACCGTGGGTTACAAACATAGACTACCATGGATTACAAACATAGACTACCGTGGGTTACAAACATAGACTACCCTGGGTTACAAACATAGACTACCATGGGTTACAAATATAGACTACCATGGGTTACAAACATAGACTACCATGGGTTACAAACATAGACTACCTTGGGTTACAAACATAGACTACCATGGGTTACAAACATAGACTACCATGGGTTACAAACATAGACTACCATGGGTTACAAACATAGACTACCATGGGTTACAAACATAGACTACCATGGGTTACAAACATAGACTACCATGGGTTACAAACATAGACTACCATGGGTTACAAACATAGACTACCATGGGTTACAAACATAGACTACCGTGGGTTACAAACATAGACTACCATGGGTTACAAACATAGACTACCATGGGTTACAAACATAGACTACCATGGGTTACAAACATAGACTACCATGAGTTACAAACATAGACTACCATGGGTTACAAACATAGACTACCATGGGTTACAAACATAGACTACCATGGGTTACAAACATAGACTACCTTGGGTTACAAACATAGAATACCATGGGTTACAAACATAGACTACCATGGGTTACAAACATAGACTACCATGGGTTACAAACATAGACTACCATGAGTTACAAACATAGACTACCATGGGTTACAAACATAGACTACCATGGGTTACACACATAGACTACCATGGGTTACAAACATAGACTACCATGGGTTACAAACATAGACTACCATGGGTTACAAACATAGACTACCATGGGTTACAAACATAGACTACCATGGGTTACAAACATAGACTACCATGGGCTACAAACATAAACTACCATGGGTTACAAACAATGTATGAACACTTATGAATAAACAGAATAAAGCATACAATAAAAGGAAAACAAATCCAACGAAATATAAGACACTCAAACAGCAGGTTCAAAAAGAATTACGAAAAGCATATCATGATTATATTGAAAAAATTATATGTGATCTTCCAATCGGGGAACCAGACCAACACATACCATCAAAGGTTAAACCTAAAAAACTATTTAGCTACATCAAAAGCATTAGAACAGACAACTCTGGTGTAGCCCCTCTAAAACGAAACGGTATCCTAGTAACAGACACAGTAGATATAGCTGATATTTTAAACAACCAATTCCAGTCTGTATTTACAAATGAAACGGACACAGATATCCCAGACAAAGGTCACAGTCCTCACTCTAAAATACCACAAATAAACATATCATCAGCTGGAGTAACAAAAATTCTATGTATTCTAAATCCCCACAAAGCATGCGGACCAGACAATATACATGGGAGAGTATTAAAAGAATTAAACGAACAAGTTGCAACAATTTTAACATCCATTTTTTTCAAAATCGCTAAAATCAGGAGAAATACCCAAAGACTGGAAACATGCAAACGTAGCGCCAGCATTTAAGAAAGGTGAAAAATATAAAGCAGTAAAGTACCGCCCTATAGTAAAGGTACATGCATCTGTTGTAAAATTATGGAGCATATCATAACCAGTAATATCATGACATATCTAGAAAACAACAACATTCTTTATGATCTTCAACATGGCTTCAGAAAATCTAGATCATGCGAATAGCAACTATTACAATTTATTCAGGAATTTTCCAAAAATAACAATAAGAACATACAGACTGATTTGATCATTATGGACTTTGCTAAAGAATTTGATAAGGTACCACACCGTCGCCTTCTTTATAAACTCAAATATTATGGCATACAAGAAAACACCCTACTCTGGATCAAAGCCTTTCTGTCATATCGCACACAAAAAGTTGTTGTAAATGGAATATCTTCCATTACAGTACCAGTTACATCAGGTGTTCCCGGGGCCGTAGCTATAATCCGACAGTCCGATAGTCCGACAGTCCGATAGCCCGACAGTCCGATAGTCCGACGGTCCGATAGTCCGACAGTCCGATAGTCCGACAAATGCTTTAAACTGATGAAAGTTTTGAAAAATAATTTGGCCAAAGATGATATATTCGTAATTTCAGGATATAGGCCATTCATTTTTATACGTCCGTCAAAATACGGGCTTATTATGGCATACCGCTGTTCGTCCGTCCATCCACGCCTCGTACGATAACATATCTCACTTGTTCCCCCCTTTTACTGATAGGTCACGTGGGTGACATACATTGTATTGATAAAAGGGGGAGCAAGTGAGAGGTTTGATTTTAGTCAGTTTGGAAAACGCCAGTTTTCTTATGGTATATACAATTAATTGGTTTAAAAAATGCAGCATATTAATTACTGTTCTCACGCTGAGCAACTGACCTTCAATTGTCACAAAGGGGGGAGGGGCGTATCATGGCACAGTTGTTTATTTTGTCATATTCCGATGCTGTTTCTTTCCGTGATATAAGGGGTCACTTAGGGACAATTTCTTCAATCGTAACTTTTTATATATGCGCTTGTCGTAGAAGGCGACTATAGCAGGGTCACCCGTCGGAATCCCGAGGAATAAAAATAGGACCAACTTGTCGTGTTAAGTCGTTGCACATGTTGACCCATCACAGAGTCCCCTCTTTCTTATTTTTTTGTTTACAAACTTTTCTCATCCTGAATATGACTGAAATATTGCTTGCTGGACCTTAAGCAATCAATCAATCAATCAATCAATTCGCACACATTATTGTATCCAGCTCTATTGATGTGTCGACATTGCTTTTTAACATAAATATTCCATGATAAAGGGCGGGGGACACTGGTACGCTCTTCTTTTTGTCTTTTCCTTTTTTTTGTATTCATTTATTTTATCTTTCTTTTCAATAGTGACTTTTCTTGGCTGGACTCGGCTACACGCTACTTGAATAAAGCCTGAAGTAGTCGCTACTAAAAAATAAACGGGATGCTTACACTACCGGTTCATCACGACTGGATCCAGGTTTTTATGGAGTCCGTGCTGTTCATATATGTGTTTTTTTTTTAGTTCTTGTGTGTCCCTGCCAATTGTTTGTCCGTTTATGATATCGTGCTTCCGATGTTCTGGACCTTTCTTTGGTGAGTAAACGGTTTGGTTTCTGGCCCCATATTACACATGTTATAGTGTTAACTTTCAAAGAAATAAAGCATTTGTCGGACTATCGGACTGTCGGACCGTCGGACTTTCGGACTGTCGGACTATCGGACTGTCGGACTATCGGATTATAGGTCGGATCCCGGTGTTCCCCAGGGTACTGTATTGGGACCTATCTTATTTCTCATTTACATAAACGACTTTCCAGAATACCTATCACACAGTAAATTAAGACTTTTTGCAGACGACAGCATCATATACAGAGATTTCAAAACACAGGATGACTGCCATAAACTCCAACAAAACCTAGATTCAGCAGCACGATGGGAGACAGATTGGCTTATGGCATTCCACCCAGGTAAATGCACCAAACTCACAGTCCCCCCCCCCCCTCCCCCCATAAAAAGCAACAACCAATCCAACATAATTATATTCTCCACAACCACATCCTAGAATCAGTAGCATCTGCAAAGTACCTTGGCATCACTTTACAATCAAACTTAAAATGGAACCTACATTATGACAACATCATTTCAAATAGAAACAAATCCCTTGGATTCTTGAAACCAAATCTAACAGTTTCAAACACAGACATTAAATCTAGAGCTTACCAAGCATTTAGTAAGACCAAAGCTTGAGTACAGCTGCAGTGCATGGGATCCACATACCAACGAATATAAAAAGAAAATAGAAATGGTGCAGAGGCGAGCAGCTCGCTACACTATGAATAATTACCACAACACTAGTAGTGTCAATACAATGATGGACACTCTAGGTTGGCCAACCCTAGCTGCGCGCCACCTCAAAACACGACTCATTATGTTTTACAAAATCACACACTGCCTCATTGCTATTCCAACAGACATCTTAGTGCCATCAGACAACAGCTTAAGAAAACATCATTCACAATCCTACCAACACATACAAACATCTAAAGATACATATAAATGGTCATTTTTTCCTCATACAATTATACAATGGAGCATGCTACCGCAACATACAGTTCAATCAACCACAATAGACATACTTAGAGAACAGTTAACACCAACTGTTCTCTATCCACTACTGTAAACCAATGATTTCAATGTACATAGTTTTACCAAAAATTTTGTAATAAAAAAATAAAAAATAAAAATAAACTATTTGTAAATAATTCACTGACTCAAGTGTAATATGCAAAAATGTATATATTTATTTTAATCAATTATCACGCATGCGCACCAGCAAGTAATCTTCAGTTATGAAGTTTTGCTGTATACTAAAGAAGAAGAAAAGGTGCATACCATTACTTGTGTTTAGTAAGACGAAACACGAGTATCGTTCTTACACAATGAGAGGAGCTGAACATAATATGTACATGTAAATAGTCAAGTTCGTGAGTACCTGACTGAGTACACGAAACAATCAACTAAACAACATAAACACAACACAAAGCAGGAAACTAAGAGTGAAATCACGGTTTAAAGGTGGAAACGTCTTCTGTCTTATGTATGACATTAATTAAAACCACTATATGAAACCATGTGTAATATTGGAGGACTAATATCAATTAGTAATCATAGCACATACATATGTGGACATCAGTAGATAATGAGTAATGTATTCATAGGCACTTAGTCAAAATTGTCAAACATAAAAGTTTGATAGTGCGTTTCGTAGGGGTAAAATGAACAAACAAAATACGTCACTGTTCCAAAATAAAATGGAATAATCGTAGAAAGAGGCTGTATCGATACATATAACACACAAATACATGACCACCAACACACAAATACATGACATATAACACACAAATACATGACCACCAACACACAAATACATGACCACCAACACACAAATACATGACATATAACACACAAATACATGACCTCTAACACACAAATACATGACATATAACACACAAATACATGACCACCAACACACAAATACATGACATATAACACACAAATACATGACCTCTAACACACAAATACATGACATATAACACACAAATACATGACCACTAACACACAAATACATGACATATAACACACAAATAAATGACCACTAACACACAAATACATGACATATAACACACAAATACATGACCTCTAACACACAAATACATGACATATAACACACAAATACATGACCACTAACACACAAATACATGACCTCTATCACACAAATACATGACCACACACTTTCCTGTCTTGACATAGGAAAAGCTGCCTCAATGAGTAATTATATGGTTTATAAAATGTAGATTTTAAAGTCGTATTTACAAACATAATTTATTTTCAGTAAACTCTGTAGAAATCTCGTCAATACATTTACAACGTGACTCGAAATAATTGTAAAAATATCGTTTCCTCTTTCATTTTAATTCTATTGTCTACGTTTATTAACATTTTATATAAATGACTACATTTTATCTCAATCTAGTAATTGAATTTAACTTACATTTCGTCAAACATAAAACGTTTTAAAAATACTTTCTCACAACAATTCTAAACCAGTTCATTTGTCCTAATTCATGGACAATAGATCTTTCTAAGTCATAGATTTTCTATTATTCAGAAGCCAATCGTCTTTTTCTCTTAATCATTACAACATATAAATGTTCCTTTTCCCCAATAGAAAATACGAATGTTATTGTAATGAACAGTAACACTGCTTATTTTTTTATATTCCGAAGAAGAGTAAAACTAATTTCCGAATGTTACTAGTATTCCCATCATATCCTTAACACATATAAATAATGATTAAAATGGGCACTACGGCTGTCAGAAAGTCAATATTATAACAGAAATAATTAGTGGTTAGCTCAATCGAATTATAAAATATATAACTATACTGACAGAAATATAGCCCCAGCAAGATACAAGCTAATGACAAGTTTCATTCCCTATAATAAATTGCATTTTGCTTTGGATTGCAGTTATATTTAGTGTTACTTCCAACGGACAAGATTAATTTACAACTGAGACAGTAATAAAATAATACAGTCCATTGAAACTACAGACCTTTCCCGAGTAACCGGTAAATATTATCATATCAAGAACAAGTCACCTTAGGAAGCAGTAGAAGCAACATTAACCAATTTAACACCGCCACATGTTTGGGCCTGTCCCAAGTCAGGACATGGATTTCCAAAGTCATATACAGGGGTATTTGTTTATGCTCCATGAGTTGTTATTGGTTAAATTGTTGACCATCACTGTATAAAATTTCATTCTACAAAATTTAGGCACTGATTGTATTTACAGATTTGAATCAAACTATTTACAGATTTGAATCAAACTATCATACGTTCGTTGCCATGGCGAACCGTAAGTGCTATTATACACTTTAACTACTAAATATAAATATTCTACATTGTACTTTTCTTACACATTAAATATTAAATATAATGTTTGCTGTTGATTGACTTAGTCCTTATAATTCTACAACCACAAGCCTCGGCGACTACTAGCCTGTCTCAGTTTCACCAATTCGATCTACGATATCCGCGGTATGATTTATCTTCAAATGTCAAAACCTTCCAAGGTCATTAAATTGGCTTTCTTGCACCCGATATCCAACTCTGATCGTGGCTACAATATCATTCACGCGCCGAATAAAAAGATAATTTTGTATTTGATTGATCTATAAAGTAATAAAATGGAAAACAAAATATACCACACTATTAGCTGAGATAATGTTTTAACTGAATGTTCCTCCACATCTATATAATCCTTCAATACAAACCTTTCTAATGTCAATATGCTTGACTAAGACAACCAAGGTCAATATACTTGACTAAGACAACCAAGGTCAATATACTTGACTAAGACAACCAAGGTCAATATACTTGATTAAGACAACCAAGGTCAATATACTTGATTAAGACAACCAAGGTCAATATACTTGATTAAGACAACCAAGGTCAATATACTTGATTAAGAAAACTAAGGTCAATATACTTGATTAAGACAACCAAGGTCAATATACTTGATTAAGACAACCAAGGTCAATATACTTAACTAAGACAACCAAGGTCAATATACTTGACTAAGACAATCAAGGTCAATATACGGGTGATGCTCATCCTGTTAATTTACCAACGATTACCAGAAACAATATATCATCGTCGTTCAAGTTGTAAATTAAATAAGATAGAAGTGAATGACCTCTAATGGTTTGTGTAGTGTAAGGTCAAGAGATAAATACATGGTATGTACACAGTGTGATGGTAGAAATCGTTGTACAGTGAATTCTAATTAAAATTGTCGAGCTTGTTTTATATATTTTTTTCTTTGGACATACACTAACATCTAGTCACTTCCCATTCGTTAAGCAACAGCTTAAGACAAATCCTGAAACCCTGAAGCTCCAACTCCGAATACAATGAAAAACAAAAAATACCACACTGTCGGAACAGTTGAAAAATACCACACTGTCTAAACAGTTGAAAAATATCACACTGTCGGGGCAGTTGAAAAATACCACACTGTCGGAGCAGTTGAAAAATACCACACTGTCGGAACAGTTCGAAAATACCACACTGTCGGAACAGTTGAAAAATACCACATGGTCAAAAGAGTTCGAAAATACCACACTGTCGGAGCAGTTGAAAAAATACCACACTGTCAGAACAGTTCGAAAATACCACACTGTCGGAGCAGTCGAAAAATACCACACTGTCGGAAAAGTTCGAAAATACCACACTGTCGGAGCAGTTGAAAAATACCACACTGTCGAAAGAGTTCGAAAATACCACACTGTCGGAGCAGTTGAAAAAATACCACACTGTCAGAACAGTTCGAAAATACCACACTGTCGGAGCAGTCGAAAAATACCACACTGTCGGAGCAGTTCGAAAATACCACACTGTCAGAGCAGTTGAAGAATACCACACTGTCGGAGCAGTTGAAAAATACCACACTGTCGGAGCAGTTGAAAAATACCACACTGTCGGAGCAGTTGAAAAATACCACACTGTCGGAGCATTTGAAAAATACCACATTGTCGGAGCAGTTCAAAAATACCACACTGTCGGAGCAGTTGAAAAAATACCACTCTGTCAGAACAGTTCGAAAATACCACACTGTCGGAGCAGTCGAAAAATACCACACTGTCGGAACATTTTGAAAATACCACACTGTCGGAGCATTTGAAAAATACCACATTGTCGGAGCAGCTCAAAAATACCACACTGTCGGAGCAGTTGAAAAAATACCACTCTGTCAGAACAGTTCGAAAATACCACACTGTCGGAGCAGTCGAAAAATACCACACTGTCGGAACATTTTGAAAATACCACACTGTCGGAGCAGTTGAAAAATACCACATTGTCGAAAGAGTTCGAAAATACCACACTGTCGGAGCAGTTGAAAAAATACCACACTGTCAGAACAGTTCGAAAATACCACACTGTCGGAGCAGTCGAAAAATACCACACTGTCGGAACAGTTCGAAAATACCACACTGTCGGAGCAGTTGAAAAATACCACACTGTCGGAGCAGTTCGAAAATACCACACTGTCAGAGCAGTTGAAAAATACCACACTGTCGGAGCAGTTCGAAAATACCACACTGTCGGAGCAGTTGAAAAATACCACACTGTCGGAGCAGTTGAAAAATACCACACTGTCGGAGCAGTTGAAAAATACCACACTGTCGGAGCATTTGAAAAATACCACATTGTCGGAGCAGTTCAAAAATACCACACTGTCGGAACAGTTTGAAAATTCAAACGAAAGATCGTAGAAACAGAAGCAAAACCAATTGTTTTTACCCACGTATACCTGTGATCACCTGTCCAGTCACTTTCTCGTCTTGGTACAGTCACTAAAATAAAATGTTGCAGTGTTAAACTAGTTTTATGGGCCTTATTAAATGAATCCTAGTGATACAAAAAGACAAGAACAACTAACGAAAGAACAAAATCTCCGGATGACACAAACAATTAGGAATGAAACCAACTATTCTTGACGTTTATGAATATCATGTCCAATTGATAGCGCTAGAAAAGTCATATTTCCTCAAGACAATTAAAAAGATGGGTTTTATAGTTCATAACTATTACTGATTTAATAAAGACATGAAAGACAATAGGTTACACACTTAATCATCGTGAGAAACGTGCGATTATATTATTCCTTAAAATACATATTAGATTTCAAACGACAAGAGATCGTAGGCTCTGGAACAAAAATATTATTTATGTATTCTGTCAATACTGTTACTATAATCGATAAACAAAAATTTATAATTTGAAATGAATTTTCATATGTGGAATAAAAAAGGACATGTAAATATATGTCTGCAAATCTCTATGCTCTTACTGGACTGACCTCAATATTGATGGTCATTCGCTTTGGTAATCCAGCCCATTTCGGCCAGGAAACTTTGTACAGTGTCATGCACGTTAGACTTCATGAGTAACTGTGTATGATATTTGTTGAGGTATGTAAGCAAACTATTTCTTTTATGTCAAGGCAATTGAGCTGCCAAGGGGGGGAATGGGTGCCCTCTCGATGGAGGTTGTTAGATTATAAATCAGAATATCTACGAGTGAATCATAGTATGTGGCCGCTACAAAATGTATCCATGTCGTCCTTGCTAAACACAAGTCAAAATTTGACACCCTAGTGGCCACATGCTGTCCACATTTCTGTATAACTTTTACACATTATTGAAGTGGCATTCGTCGTTCTGGGTCTACATGAAACATTTGCCGCTGGACGTTAAGCAACAACGAATCAATCTATTGGATCATGACATTAGACATATATTGATTGGAAAATTTGACCTTTACCTTTCCATGTTGGTACTTTAACACGTAGAAAGTATAGTATATATTTTGTTTATATAATGAAGGTAAAAAATAATATAACATCACTTTTATTTTTCATTTTACTGATTTTGTTATCTTTCATTGAAAATAATAATAACAGCAACGAAGTAACAGAATCAAATACAAAAACAAACAAACGAAAAAAAAAGAAGCAAATAAAACAAAACAAAAATAAAACAAAGCAAAAAACAAAAACAAAACAAAACAAAAAACAAAAACAAAACAAAACAAAAAACAAAAATAAAACAAAGCAAAAAACAAAAACAAAACAAAACAAAAAACAAAAACAAAACAAAACAAAAATAAAACATAGAAAAACACAAAAAATCAAGCCAAGAAAAAACAAAATAAAAGACAATAAATACATAAATAAACAAATAAATTAATTAATTAATAAATAAATACCCCCCTAAAAAACCCATAAAATTATAATTTTTATAAGACTTCAAGCACGTCAAGTCGATAAATGAGACCATAAGTAATGAAATGGTCATGTACATACATGGAATGTACGGAAGTCATAATTAATACCGGCATGCATCGGGAACATTTGGTAGCACATATTAATAACGACAACATGTCAGTCATACAGTTTTACAGTAGGCCTCGTGTAATTTAAAATGAATTCTTCAAGATAGCTTTTAATCCAACACCCCAGAATGGAGATATATTTAATCAGTATAATTATATTAGAAGATGCAGATTGAAGACAAGGAGAAACAGATATTGAATATATCCACAAACATAATATCCCTGAGTAAACATTCATAATCCTTAAATTACATTAAACTTCTTCACTAATAAAATCAATAGAATTTAAAATAAATTGAACATTTCGTACGTACATCACCATTTACAGGATAAACTTTCACGACTTTTATGAACGTAATTTTTCAGGACATGTATCTCCCTAGTGTATATTTGTTAGATTCTTAAAACGTAATTTTCACACATGTATCCCTCTTTTCTGACACCATTTGTAAGAATCTTCATAAACTCCCTTTTATAATTAGATAAGGCTATTGTTTTCAAGACAGAAACAAATGTAATCTCATTAGAAGATTTGCTAAATCACGTTAGTACGATACATTGATCCACTATAATGTAATATAAACAGCACAGATTAATGTTAAAGGAAGTCAAAAAGTACATTAAACTTCCTCAAGTCTTTCTTATAGACCTCTGATGACAAATAATTTGAAATGTGTAAATCTGTATGAAAACGTAGTACATGTAGTCATTTAAATTTTTATAAAACTTTTAAAATATCAATAAATATCAAATCCCCAAAGTCCACACAACAAAAACAAACATACAAAACCATAGCCTAAAATATGTAGAAATATAGTACTAGTAACTAGTGTGTTTTCTTTCTTAACAAAGTAGGGAGATCATGACGGGAATATTTCAATACTGGATAAATATAGATTCTTACTTGGTGGGAGTGAATTATCGGAGTTCTCCAATCGAGGTAGTTAAATTATGAAATTTTAAGTTCGAGCCTTGGCGAGGATTTAACATTCCATAATTTAACTACCGAGATTGGAGAACTCCGATAATTCACTCACAACAATGTAATAATCTGTTTCTCTAATTTTTTTAAACAACAAAATTTAAATCGATATGCAAATTCTCCCAACCTTTATACCGCCCCGTTAGTCTTTCCTTTGAGAGATTGCTACGCATCCTGTTACCATGGTTGCAAAATGATATAGATGTTTCAAATATTTAAAGGAAACCAAATAAATTAATAACTTTCATATTTTATAACGACAGTATTTAACGAAACAAAAATATTTTTAAATTTGTCTATATTTCCTGAAAAATGAGATGTCCAACGAAATATTTGCGCGGACGGATCTCCAATTATAATAACAACAATGGCGGAACAGCTGAAACCGATGAATCATCTGATTCATATATTTCAGACTGAAATAAATGCATAAGCTCCTCGGGTACTGTAGGAGGTGAGTCAGAATTTCTTGGATCGTTTGATACCTCAGGCTCAGTTAGGACGTCAAACCTGTATCTTGCTTCAGTGAGAATTTTTCCATTCTCGAGTTTGATCTCCCATAATGGGAACTCAAAGTTTTCATTTTCCCCTATTGTGATCCCTTTTTCACCCGAGAGAAGTCTGACTCTTTGTCCCCTTTCCAAAACTTCGCTTAGGGACATCTTATATTTTGCAGACGACACGATTTTGTTTACACGGTAACCAAGGAAGCTTTACGTGTATCCATGTATCGAGTAGGCTAAGTCCGAAACGTTCGAATGCCAACTGTTCTGTTCCCGGTAAGTCCCTCCAAACAGGGCGCACATCACAGCAGTAAAACGTTTAACCACACGCATCACGAAAATGGAATTAAGTTACTTTTGACATGTAAATGGTATTTAGGCCAACAATATCTTTCAATATTTTATAAAATGATCGATCACAGTTGGAGAGAAAGTAGTCCCGACAGAATAAAAATTGACCAATCAGGTGCCGAGAACAGTTAAATTCACTAGTGAGGAGAAAAACAATTTCACAATCGGTTGTGAAATGTGGAAATAATAAACAAATTAGAGAAAAAACGTTCTATCTTATTGTTGGTCAACCACATTTGACCTATTGTGATAAATATTATACACAGAAACCTAGATATTTGTGTAAGCATGAAATACTACATATATGTAATAGTCAATGGCGGGTGTCTTATAAGAGATAGGAGCTGTTTACCTTGATTTCACCCATGATTGTCCTTATTCATGACTTATTGCCGGGTTTGTAACAAGAGTAACACGACGTGTGCCCCTTGTGGAGCAGGAACTGCTTACTCTTTACGAACACCTGTATTCACACCTGATTTTTGGTGGGGTTCGTGTTGCTCGTCATTTTAGTTTTCTCTGTTGTGTTTTATTGTTTTATTTGTTTTCGTCCAGTGTCTTGTGTACCTATTGTTGCCAGTGTCTTGTGTACCTATTGTTGCCAGTGTCTTGTGTACCTATTGTTGCCAGTGTCTTGTGCTACCTATTGTTGCCAGTGTCTTGTGTACCTATTGTTGCCAGTGTCTTGTGCTACCTATTGTTGCAAGTGTCTTATGTACCTATTGTTGCCAGTGTCTTGTGTACCTATTGTTGCCAGTGTCTTGTGTTACCTATTGTTGCCAGTGTCTTGTGTACCTATTGTTGCCAGTGTCTTGTGCTACCTATTGTTGCCAGTGTCTTGTGTTACCTATTGTTGCCAGTGTCTTGTGTACCTATTGTTGCCAGTGTCTTATGTACCTTTTGTTGCCAGTGTCTTGTGTACCTATTGTTGCCAGTGTCTTGTGTTACCTATTGTTGCCAGTGTCTTGTGTACCTATTGTTGCCAGTGTCTTGTGTTACCTATTGTTGCCAGTGTCTTGTGCTACCTATTGTTGCCAGTGTCTTGTGTTACCTATTGTTGCCAGTGTCTTGTGTTACCTATTGTTGCCAGTGTCTTGTGTACCTATTGTTGCCAGTGTCTTGTGTACCTATTGTTGCCAGTGTCTTGTGTTACCTATTGTTGCCAGTGTCTTGTGTACCTATTGTTGCCAGTGTCTTGTGCTACCTATTGTTGCCAGTGTCTTGTGTTACCTATTGTTGCCAGTGTCTTGTGTACCTATTGTTGCCAGTGTCTTGTGTACCTATTGTTACCAGTGTCTTGTGTACCTATTGTTGCCAGTGTCTTGTGTACCTATTGTTGCCAGTGTCTTGTGTTACCTATTGTTGCCAGTGTCTTGTGTACCTATTGTTGCCAGTGTCTTGTGTTACCTATTGTTGCCAGTGTCTATGAATTGTCCATTCTTGATTGTCCCTTCTGTCTTCTCTAACGTTTACTTATTATACCAACGAATGTACTTATGTCTGTATCTTAATCGGCATTTAAATATGGAATCCCCCATTATACAGTATACCAACTATATAGAAGTAAAAGTACCGTATATATCTTCCCAATCATTCTGATCAGAAGTGTATTTAACCAAAGTAGTTGCAGCGTCCATGCAGTGTTGCAGTACTTTGAAGTAATCTTATTTTATTTGTTCAAAGCATTAGCAAATGGGATTGGGCACAAGTTACGACAACAATAATTCAAAGACCGCTCCCTACAATTTACAACCTATTATATACATGACAACAACCATACAGTGAAATACAATTTACATAAAGATGTGTTGCATACTTTGATATGCATGCCATAGTGACTATGTCAGGTAATCAGAAGCCGTAATTCGAAGAAAGACAGACAATCCAATGGCCAACAGACAAATGACAAAAGGACAAGAAAGACAGACAATCCAATGGCCAACAGACAAATGACAAAAGGACAAGAAAGACAGACAATCCAATGGCCAACAGACAAATGACAAAAGGACAAGAAAGACAGACAATCCAATGGCCAACAGACAAATGACAAAAGGACAAGAAAGACAGACAATCCAATGGCCAACAGACAAATGACAAAAGGACAAGAAAGACAGACAATCCAATGGCCAACAGACAAATGACAAAAGGACAAGAAAGACAGACAATCCAATGGCCAACAGACAAATGTCAAAAGGACAAGAAAGACAGACAATCCAATGGCCAACAGACAAATGACAAAAGGACAAGAAAGACAGACAATCCAATGGCCAACAGACAAATGACAAAAGGACAAGCAATGATCAACAAAACACCACACATAAAACTAAAGATTAAACGACACGAAACGCACTTAATTTCACTTATAAAACCTTTAAGCAATTTATTTCTAATATAAAATAGCATATAAATATATTATAAGGTCAATAATTGTACCGTTCACAAATCGTTAAATAATATCTACTAGCCAACACATCGAAGGGATTTGTGATCACAGAAACATCAAAATCAACTTACACGTGCAACATCATTGAAGCATGTCGTGTGTACCAGATCTACGTTTTACTACTATCACTGGGTCGATACCTCTGCTGGTGGACTATTTAAAAGTCCCCATGGTATCAACCCGCCCAGCAGTCAGTGTTTCCACATTGACATTGTTTATTAAAAATATTTATTATTGAAATTTACAGTTGCTACAAAATCTTTTTTTAAATAATTAAAACTAAGGTTCTTCCATTCAGACATTGGTAATGTTAGCCGAAAACTAAGGTTCTTCCATTCAGGCATTGGTAATATTAATGTTAGCCGAAAACTAAGGTTCTTCCATTCAGACATTGGTAATGTTAGCATAAAACTAAGGTTCTTCCATTCAGACATTGGTAATGTTACCCTAAAACTAAGGTTCTTCCATTCAGACATTGGTAATGTTAGCATAAAGCTAAGGTTCTTCCATTCAGACATTGGTAATGTTAGCCTAAAACTAAGGTTCTTCCATTCAGACATTGGTAATGTTAGCCTAAAACTAAGGTTCTTCCATTCAGACATTGGTAATGTTAGCCTAAAACTAAGGTTCTTCCATTCAGACATTGGTAATGTTAGCCTAAAACTAAGGTTCTTCCATTCAGACATTGGTAATGTTAGCCTAAAACTAAGGTTCTTCCATTCAGACATTGGTAATGTTAGCCTAAAACTAAAGTTCTTCCATTCAGACATTGGTAATGTTAGCCTAAAACTAAGGTTCTTCCATTCAGACATTGGTAATGTTAGCCTAACACTAAGGTTCTTCCATTCAGACATTGGTAATGTTACCCTAAATCTAAGGTTCTTCCATTCAGACATTGGTAATGTTAGCCTAAAACTAAGGTTCTTCCATTCAGACATTGGTAATGTTAGCCTAAATCTACGGTTCTTCCATTCAGACATTGGTAATGTTACCCTAAAACTAAGGTTCTTCCATTCAGACATTGGTAATGTTAGCCTAAAACTAAGGTTCTTCCATTCAGACTTTGGTAATGTTACCCTAAAAC
Organism: Bathymodiolus septemdierum; assembly: GCA_963383655.1. Taxonomy (NCBI): domain Eukaryota; kingdom Metazoa; phylum Mollusca; class Bivalvia; order Mytilida; family Modiolidae; genus Bathymodiolus; species Bathymodiolus septemdierum. The sequence goes on along the minus strand of OY726522.1, from coordinate 95,225,072 downwards.
TAAGGTTCTTCCATTCAGACATTGGTAATGTTAGCCTAAAACTAAGGTTCTTCCATTCAGACATTGGTAATGTTAGCCTAAATCTAAGGTTCTTCCATTCAGACATTCGTAATGATAGCCTAAAACTAAGGTTCTTCCATTCAGACATTGGTAATGTTAGCCTAAAACTAAGGTTCTTCCATTCAGACATTGGTAATGTTAGCCTAAAACTAAGGTTCTTCCATTCAGACATTGGTAATGTTAGCCTAAAACTAAGGTTCTTCCATTCAGACATTGGTAATGATAGCCTAAAGCTAAGGTTCTTCCATTCAGACATTGGTAATGTTAGCATAAAACTAAGGTTCTTCCATTCAGACATTGGTAATGTTAGCCTAAAACTAAGGTTCTTCTATTCAGACATTGGTAATGTTAGCCTAAAACTAAGGTTCTTCCATTTAGACATTGGTAATGTTAGCCTAAAACTAAGGTTCTTCCATTCAGACATTGGTAATGTTAGCCTAAAGCTAAGGTTCTTCCATTCAGACATTGGTAATGTTACCCTAAAACTAAGGTTCTTCCATTCAGACGTTGGTAATGTTAGCCTAAAACTAAGGTTCTTCCATTCAGACATTGGTAATGTTAGCCTAAAACTAAGGTTCTTCCCTTCAGACATTGGTAATGATAGCCTAATACTAAGGTTCTTCCCTTCAGACATTGGTAATGTTAGCCTAAAACTAAGGTTCTTCCATTCAGACATTGGTAATGTTAGCCTAAAACTAAGGTTCTTCCATTCAGACATTGGTAATGTTAGCCTAAAACTAAGGTTCTTCCATTCAGACATTGGTAATGTTAGCCTAAAACTAAGGTTCTTCCATTCAGACATTGGTAATGTTAGCCTAAAACTAGGGTTCTTCCATTCAGACATTGGTAATGTTAGCCTAAAACTAAGGTTCTTCCATTCAGACATTGGTAATGTTGGCCGATTTCTGCTATCATATTTGCTATCTGCTTTATAATTCTTCTTTTTCGGGATTGTTTGATCATTTGACTTTCCATTTTTTGTACTTTAAGCGTACCTGATGAAGGTTATTGCAGAAATGCGCTATGTGAACTAAATTAGATATCTACGGGTTTATTTAATCAAGTACGAACATAACAAAAGACTGAGCCGTATTTTTACACAATCCTACATTTTTATGATAGCTATCTTATAAGCTATCTAATGATATATTTTACCTATTTATAGATCTTGATTTTCAGGAAGCGCATCGGTGGTGTAATGGTTAGCGTGCTCGCCTCCAGTGCGGTAGATCGTAGGTTCGAGTCCCGGTCGGGTCAAACGAAGGAGTCTAGAATTGGTATTTGTTGCTTCTCCGCTAAGCACGCAGCATTAAGGAGAAAGAGCAAAGACTGGTCGGCTCGGAATCAGAATAATGTGTTCGAGTGGAGCGACATATCTACCCACGGACTGTTGTTTCAGTGAGCTAGCACTATGAAAATCCAACTAAGCGTGTTGGTCTAGTACAAAGCGGACCTCGTCATTTTATTGAAAATTAACTTGTTCTCTCCATGATATAGCTGGAAATTGTTGAATTGGCATTAAACAACAATCACTCACTCATTGATCTTCAGGTCAAATGTTAAGATAAAACCCAGATTATGTATATATGTATGTTACAGAAGAGACTGTCAGATGATTAGGTTATGGTTCATAATCTGTCCAATTTAATTATTATTAAAAGTAAAGTTCTTTTCCACCATTTTCTCGTTCCCTATTAGACTTCTTGGTTTTCTAGCTTATCATTTATTTGTTTGGTCGTTCAACCTTTTGACTCTGAGGGTACTTGACGAAAGTTATTCAAGAAACGCGGCGTGCGTACTGCATCAGATATCTCGGGGTTTTTTTTGTAAGCATAAGCAAAATTAATATATGATTACTTGTGCCATTATCATAATATATGTTTTTTAAATCATTAAAATGATGATCTAATGACAGAACTAGGATCATTGATGATCTAATGAGGGACATATGCTCATTGCTGTCAGTGATTTATAATGACTTCAGACAGATTTACTTGTCGTTTACAAAGTGTTAAAAGATGTTATTTAACATTCCGTCTACAAAAGACCGCTCACTGAATAATAACAATAGTCTCCCATATGAGTCTGAACCTTTGGAGGCACAAGACGGGTTAGAAGTCGATTTTATAACCATATTGTGTTAATGCACTCTATTTTGTGGATACCAAATTTATAAATGGTTTTTGTTATATATATATATATATATACGTCTGAAAATTAAACCAAACAGTGTTAGAATTAGATTTTAGAGCTGTCAAATTTTTGTTCTTCCCTCGACGGGATTTGATACACCATTGATGCACTGCAGCACCATTCGCTTAGCCTTACGTCCAGCGCCCTAGACCACTCGACCACATCAACTCCCTAAAAACGGAGCTTCAATAATCCTAGTGTTACCTTTTCTCGTAAGGTAAATCTAGGGATAGACGTAAGACATGTGTATAAGCGTGTGTAGATGGTACATATATACTTAATATTATAATTCATTATACAGTCACAGGAAATAAAGTATATTATACAAGCGTCTAGAAACAAGTGACAACCATACAATATATCTGTCCCACTGGATCTGAAAGTTACTAAGGATACTAGGTTAATACTAAATGTTATATACGTCTGAAAATTAAACCAAACAGTGTTAGAATTAGATTTTAGAGCTGTCAAATTTTTGTTCTTCCCTCGACGGGATTTGAACCCATACCATATATATATATATATACCTAAATTTAAATTCATTTAACAATTATCAATTTTGAAAAATAAAAACAATGAGGATGTATTGTAACCCAGGGTATATACAAAGGAGTATCATATTTGATGCATTCGGATACATAAATAAGTAAAAGAATTAAAACAAAGCGATTCAGAACAGAGTCAAACACTATTTTAAAAATATATTCCTATTTGTAACATGTTAATTTTCTATATGTATTAATAAATCTCAAATCTTGCAATATTCCCATTCTCAATAAAAAAAATAATATTTTCCCGTTGCGAAAATATATCTATGCTATGTATCCTTATATGGCCTCCCAATGGTCTGCGTCCTGCACAGTTCATTAAAAGATGACGATAAATATAAATCAAACTATAGCAGCGTTTTCAGTCAATCAGCAGAATATTGATTAATTTACAGTGTTACTTACGTAAATCGGAGTCTTCCAATAGAAAAGCTTTACGTAATGTATCTATATCAGTTTACAGCCAGCAATAGACAGAGCTATTTTGGGAAATTAACAATTATCCAGGTCGTAAGCGGCTATTTTAACCCTATCTTACAAGTTCAGTTCTATTCTTGTTACTCTGCTTGTCAAAACCCATGATGATAAACGTTCAAATGTCATTAATAAATCTGATTAACACCAAAGCTTAGTGTTGCTAAGCAACTTTTTACAACTAGTAAAAAGATATAATGAACAGTCTTCGAGTTTAATTGATATAAAATTGATGGTCTTAATGTGACCAATATGTCTTCCTGTAAACGAGTATAAAAATAAGATTCTGTCCATCCAGATACACAAAACACCAAAAACAGTACCAACACTAGAAGGTTTAACATTTCCTTGTCCTAACACATTACAATACAGTTACATTCTTTGATTACTAGTGATAAATTTCTAGACATTTTATCAAATACATTTCATCAATTTTGTTCGTACTAATAGCTGGTCAATACACTTATACTGGTGACATACCTAACTCGAAACATGACTTCATGATGATGAGGATGAGGCCAAATATAGGGAAACCTTCTCTAACCTAATTAATAAATAGCAAATAGTTCATGGCACTGAGGGTCATATGGCAGTATATGGACTGGTCCGTCACCAAAACAAATATTATATGGACCGAAGCTCTGCGGTCCATATCATATTTTTTTGGTGACGAACTGGTCCATATACTGCCATATGACCCGAAGTGACATGAACTATTTGCTATATTATACTTTTTATCTAAAATAATGCAGGTACCTGGCCGGTCCATATACTACCGATCGTATACGAAAATAGTGACCGGCTGCGCTAGCAAAGACAAATAGGGAAAATAAAAACGTAAAGTGTAATATTAATTAATATTATAAACCAGCTGAGGATATAATGAACGACAAGATATCTGTGTCAACTTAATCCATCATATACAATGTATTTTTCATAAAGTTAAAGATTAGCACTTTAACCAAAAAAAAGCTTACTTCTCATCCAGTTTTATGTTATAATTTTTTTTTTTTTTTTTACTAAAATGAGGAAAACACTTGCATGACCGTATTACTTCACTAAGATGAAGGCATGAATTCGCAAAACTAGCTTAACCCTGCCACTCTTTGTTGCGAGGTCAGTATCAAACCGAGAGAGTGAGAGGTCAGTTATATGTGAGTCTAAGATATCCATTGTTTCTCTTTCTACGATTTACTGGTTACATTTCGAGACTGTTTTGATGGTATGGTATTTGAAAAAAATTATTAATAGGTGTTGCTGTATTTAAATTGGTCAGTGGGGATGCTGCCGGACCAATGAGAAAACAAAGTCCATTAATTGTTGAAATTCAGGGACAAGCACAAAATATACATTGACTACAGTTTTACCTAATTTAGCCTCTCTATACCTTAGTTTTACAATAATGCACTTAATTAAATTCTGTGAATTTCTGAAATAAAATATCTAATAACACTTCATTATTATGTTTCTAAACTTTTCCCCCTCCATTTATAGATAATAATGTACTTATATATATATTCCATACAGAGAAACACTTAATAATTTCGTGTTTACGTTTTACATTTCCACATGCAAGAAGAGTTTGAAGATACCAAAGGGGTAATCAGAATCCGCATATCGGAGAAGAACAGACAACACAATGGCCAAAAGAAAAAGTACAAAAGGACAAACAACGATCTACAAAACATACACATAAAACTAAAGATCGAATAACACGAACCCCACTAAAAACCAGGGGTGAACTCAGGTGATTCAGAATGATAGGCAGTTCCTGCTCCACTAGTGGCACCCGTTCTGTTTTATGTTCTTGTCTTCAAAATTGACATGGGAAATACCTTTATTTGAGCTCAATCGTACGTATTTTGAACAATCACACACTGTATATGGTGATAATTTGTGCACTGTTAGTTGGTATTGTTTTATATAGCTCCTACTCCATCAACGATCCAAAAAGAGGCTCAAAACAAACACACAAACCTACAGACTATTGATATATCTCGGCCCTAAAAAAAATCCCCGATATATCTCGGCCCAAAAAATATCGGCACTATTTTGTTGCACTGAATGAGCGTGAAATTGGCAGATCATTTTCAGATGCACGAGAATTCATGGCCGTGCCTGTTTCAATAGATAGAAAGAGCATCCTTACAGTGTACAACAGTACACTACAAAAAGTACACAAAAGTCAGTAAAATTTCTATTTCAATCATCCCAAGGATTTACATGATTTAAATATGTAATCCTTATACAAAGCAGAATCTATTAGTGTTAAGCATATGATAAATCGCTATGATACCATGCATGTGGACTTGCCGATGAGGTCACCCACGGTTTTCAGTAGTGTGCGTGTTGCTCGATCTTTTTTATGTGTAGTGTCTGTAGATGATTGTTTGTCCCTTTGTGCTTTATTTTTTTTTGACATTTTATTATCTTTTCTTCGACATACAGCTTATGATTACCTCTTTGGTATCTTCAAACTTTTCTCTCCTTAAATGTAAAATACGTACCATGGTAGTCAATATAAGTAATTATCAGAAAATTTCACATTCTCTTTTAGATCAATGTTAAGTTATATGTATTGTTTCAATTATATTGCATCCATGTTTTTGTTCAGATTTATCGATAGAAATACGTATTAATTAGCCGATCAAGTCGAAATGTATATCAGACATTGCTTTGTGAAGGGAGTAATCATTGTGTCAAAACTCACACGTATTTTCACTTTGGAAGAAAACATCGAAATTGAGGCAAGGCCGGCAATATAGAGTTATCACTTCTCATCCTTCTACATTATCACATACTCGTAGTAAAAAAAAACCATAAACCATATTTGATACTTCTAACAGATTTATTATTAATTAATCATATACAGCTCAAGAAATTAATAATCTTCGTGTACCAGACTAAATTAATTTGTTGGAATTACATATTGAATGTAAAATATAAATTGGGGGTTAGAACTTTGGTGCTTAACGCCACTTTCAACAAAATTTCTGATATATCGTGGTGGTCAGTTTTATTTCTGGAGCAAACCGGAGTACCCAGGGGAAATCACCAATCTGCCGCAAATCACTGACAAATTTTATCACATAATGTTGTATCGAGTACACCTCGCCGTGGGCGGGATTCGAAAAACTCACAAATTTAGTGACAGTAGACACTGTAAAGGATCTATTGATGTTTTGATTTTTCACAAGTACAAATAGGAGGTACTGTATAAGACTGGATATGTTTATAGCAGCACAGATCATAGCCATTACCTCAAACAAACAGGTTAATATTAGCGGTTGTTGTAAGTTGTACCCAACCCACCCAACAGACAGTAGAAGGTGGATTCGCACCATCCCATCCCACGGGCAGCTGGAGGTGGATTGGTCCCGTCACCCTACGATTGACAGATAGAGATAGATTTGAGTCAAACACAAAGGTAAAACTAAGATTTACTTCAAAAATAGAAATACGCGTTATATTAGGTATGAAAATAGAAATATATAATATGCCTTAAAATACAAGAAATCTATGAAGATGTCATAGGGACAATCAGAAGTGTATGTCAAAGAAGGACAGAAAATACAATGTTCAAACAAGAAGGGACAAATAGACAAACAATAATCAACAAAAGACTACACAGAAAACTGAAGATTGAGCAACACGAACCCTACAAGACAAACAATAATCAACAAAAGACTACACAGAAAACTGAAGATTGAGCAACACGAACCCTACAAGACAAACAATAATCAACAAAAGACTACACAGAAAACTGAAGATTGAGCAACACGAACCCTACAAGACAAACAATAATCAACAAAAGACTACACAGAAAACTGAAGATTGAGCAACACGAACTCTACAAGACAAACAATAATCAACAAAAGACTACACAGAAAACTGAAGATTGAGCAACACGAACCCTACAAGACAAACAATAATCAACAAAAGACTACACAGAAAACTGAAGATTGAGCAACACGAACCCTACAAGACAAACAATAATCAACAAAAGACTACACAGAAAACTGAAGATTGAGCAACAGGAACCCTACAAGACAAATAATAATCAACAAAAGACTACACAGAAAACTGAAGATTGAGCAACACGAACCCTACAAGACAAACAATAATCAACAAAAGACTACACAGAAAACTGAAGATTGAGCAACACGAACCCTACAAAAAACTGGGGAGAACTTGCGTTCTTCTGACGGGTAGGCAGTTCATATTCTACTAGTGGCATCGGTTTTTTTACTCTATGTAACAAACGTGGTGGTAAGTTATGAATGAGGAAATGACGAGGTTGTTATTCTGTAACAGTTAACACAGTCATGGTGGCGACCGTAAAACTTTGGAAGTGATGACTTCAACTTGACTACTTATAACATTGTTTTCATACATAGGTCAAGGGTTTGTTATTGATATATTTTATTTAAGTTTTCTCATTTTTTGAAGGATTCAGTGCCCTGATAATGTCACAGTATTTGCGCATGATTTGAATTATTAGTTCCATGATGAATTATTTGTAAACGTTCAAATATTGGTCGATTCACCGAGATATATATTGTATATTGCGAGCCATATAGTTGTCTAATATCAAGTGATCCAGTGATTAAAGGTTTAAGCATTAGTTTACATGTCAGTTCATATGGTAAATAGAGCAATTTTGAAATATATCTAAACAATAATATCGTACTGAACATGTGTCAAGGAGAAGTTATGTACATAATACAACATAATACATAAGATCATGTATTCTAAGGAAAGTTTGAAGAGGCCCACATGGGTAATCAGAAGCCGTAATTCTAAAAATACTTTTATGTCTGTCTTCTGTTTGAATTTAGATTTGTTTGTAGTCGATACATATTTAAATCTGTCACATGTGACATTAAATAGAAATAATAAGAAGAGAATATGAATATAAGAATCCATAATTAAAAAATCGATTCAAATTCAGAATACCATCTTTAAAGTACTTAAATTATGTCTGGTACACGTAAAAATGCCAGAAAAGTTGATTTCAGTTTCTAATAGAAGATATGGGACACCACATAAAATACACATACATTGCATGGGACACCACATAAAATACACATACATTGCATGGGACACCACATAAGATACACATACATTGAATGGGACACCACATAAAATACACACACCTTGAATGGGACACCACATAAAATACACATACATTGCATGGGACACCACATAAAATACACATACATTGAATGGGACACCACATAAAATACACACACCTTGAATGGGACACCACATAAAATACACATACATTGCATGGGACACCACATAAAATACACATACATTGAATGGGACACCACATAAAATACACATACATTGAATGGGACACCACATAAAATACACATACATGTACATTGAACAGGACACCACATAAAATACACATACATTGAATGGGACACCACATAAAATACACATACATTGGACAAGATACCACATACAATACACATACATTGAACAGGACACCACATAAAATACCCATACATTGAACAGGACACCACATAAAATACACATACCTTGAATGGGACACCACATAAAATACACATACCTTGAACAGGACACCACATACAATACACATACATTGAACAGGACACCACATAAAATACACATACCTTGAAAAGGACACCACATACAATACACGTACATTGAATAGGATACCACATACAATGCACATACATTGAACAGGATACCACATAAAATACACATACATTGAACAGGACACCACATAAAATACACATACATTGAACTGGACACAACATAAAATACACATACATTGGACAAGATACCACATACAATACACATACATTGAACAGGACACCGCATAAAATACACATACCTTGAATGGGACACCACATAAAATACACATACCTTGAACAGGACACCACATATAATACACATACATTGAACAGGACACCACATAAAATACAAATAAATTGGACAAGATATCACATACAATACACATACATTGAACAGGATACCACATAGAATACACATACATTGGACAAGATACCACATACAATACACATACATTGAACAGGACACCACATAAAATACACATACATTGAACAGGACACCACATAAAATACACATACATTGAACAGGACACCACATAAAATACACATACCTTGAATGGGACACCACATAAAATACACATACATTGAACAGGACACCACATAAAATACACATACATTGAACAGGACACCACATAAAATACACATACATTGAATGGGACACCACATAAAATACACATACCTCGAACAGGACACCACATAAAATACACATACCTTGAACAGGACACCACATAAAATACACATACATTCTTCTTCTTCTTCCAATTTAGGAACCGGATTCACACGTGAATGTATAAGGTTCCGCGAAAACTTTGCGCAGTGTCGGGCAACACAGCAGCCTTCTACCGACTATTTACAGGTAAAACTATATACAGGTGGGAGCTGGTCTAGTTGCTGTCAGGATGCGCCTTGAACAGGACACCACATAAAATACACATACATTGAACAGGACACCACATAAAATACACATACATTGAACAGGACACTACATAAAATACACATACATTGAACAGGACACCACATAAAATACACATACATTGAATGGGACACCATATAAAATACACATACCTTCAACAGGACACCACATAAAATACACATACCTTCAACAGGACACCACATAAAATACACATACCTTGAACAGGACACCACATAAAATACACATACCTTGAACAGGACACCACTTAAAATACACATACATTGAATGTAAAATTCTATCAACCCTGAAATGTGTACAAGGTGTGCATGGCGATTAACAAAACATTTTCAGAAGAGTTTGAAGATACCAAAAGGGCCAATCAGAATCCGTATATCGAAGAGTACAGCCATGAATATTCAAATGTATTTAGTTAAATGCATTTAAAATATAATTAAGATTAAATAATTGTAAAAGTTTCAACTGTGTAATCCTCTAACCGGTCACCAACGAAGACTCCTTCTATGTTAAAAAGGACATTATTATTTGTCATTTAGGACAGTAATAGTATGTATGTATTTTGATATTCAGTAAATACCGATATATAAACAACCCATTGACGATGAGGAACATTTTTTATTCATCCAATTTTGCTCACATCAATTCCTAATTATTTCATATAAGTTAACCAATAAAATAAGTTTTAAATGTCGAACAGATAAATGTAGAAGAACCCAGTTGTCCAAGACATGTATAAATACATCGCCTACTTAAAACATTAACCAATCAATGATGGATACGCTGCAGCACATATTTCCTAATAGATTCACGTCGACTATAGGATTCATATATTTATCTTTATTTCTAGTTAACTGAACGAGTTGTAGTTGAGTATCTATTTTATCTCGTCGATTCATGTCCAGATTGTATTATCGATATTACATTTAGCCATGTCAAATATGCATTTGCAGGGTTTCAAAAAAACAGATGATGCCTTAAAAAATGTGGGAGGAATATAGACAACCGTGTTAGACCTGGTAATAACATTCTGCTTAGTTGTGAGGATCAACGAATTATTTAAAAATTATAACTCATTCATCTAATGTCAAGCTTAATAAAAACACAACAGAATATATTCACAAATCTGAATTATCCAGAATAAACAAGTTGTTAACAGGAAAATAACGAAGAGAATGATAAATGAACAATGTCGTGGATCCCCTTAATCACTCCTTATAATAGACATGAGCATGACAAACAACTAGCATACGAAATAATGCATCTTCACTGTCACAACAGACAAATGAAGCCTCTGAAGTGATTTGTAGGGATAACACGCTAAATTACACTCCGACTAGAAAACCATTAACAGTGATTAAGATATTTTATGTCAATCATCTACAATGTGATGGTGTTTGTGAAGTCCGACATATTTTGCCACACTCTAGGGTTTTAAAATAATGTAAAATAATAGACATTTTGTTGCTATTGGGAAAATTTGCATTGATTGAGTTTTATCATGTCGGCAAATAACATAGCTATGTAAGTCAAATATAACTTAAAGATATAACACCATAGCTCTCTGTAGATAAAAAGAAAAACATGTAAATGAGATCAAATTATTGTACAACCATAAGAGGAACATTTAACCAGGACACCTCAGATATCAATAGACACCTCATGAGATATCAATAGACACCTCAGATATCAATAGACACCTCAGATATCAATAGACACCTCAGATATCAATAGACACCTCATGAGATATCAATAGACACCTCAGATATCAATAGACACCTCAGATATCAATAGACACCTCAGATATCAATAGACACCTCATGAGATATCAATAGACACCTCAGATATCAATAGACACCTCAGATATCAATAGACACCTCAGATATCAATAGACACCTCAGATATCAATAGACACCTCATGAGATATCAATAGACACCTCAGATATCAATAGACACCTCAGATATCAATAGACACCTCAGATATCAATAGACACCTCAGATATCAATAGACACCTCATGAGATATCAATAGACACCTCATGAGATATCAATAGACACCTCAGATATCAATAGACACCTCAGATATCAATAGACACCTCAGATATCAATAGACACCTCAGATATCAATAGACACCTCATGAGATATCAATAGACACCTCAGATATCAATAGACACCTCAGATATCAATAGACACCTCAGATATCAATAGACACCTCAGATATCAATAGACACCTCATGAGATATCAATAGACACCTCAGATATCAATAGACACCTCAGATATCAATAGACACCTCAGATATCAATAGACACCTCAGATATCAATAGACACCTCAGATATCAATAGACACCTCATGAGATATCAATAGACACCTCAGATATCAATAGACACCTCAGATATCAATAATGAAACTGTATTAGGGGGTCATTGTGGTGGTGATCGAATGGTAGTTGGATTTATAACTACCGATGCAATCGATGCCTATCACCACTAACGTTGTGGTTCCAAATTCCGCTGATGGCGAGGTTTACTCGATAGAACATTGTGTGATAAAAATTGTCAGTCATTTGCGGCAGATCGGTGGTTTCCACCAAAACTGACAGTATAACTGAAATATTGTTGAAAGTGGAGTTAAACACCCGAACCCTAACCCTAACCAAAATTGTATTGGTAGAATGGATTATGAATGGAGACGCCTGACATTTTAAGTATCTCTTCTGAACAAACAGAAGCGTATATTGGTTTATTACGCCATGTTTTTACATATATTTTTATTAAGTTAAACAGAATCACCCTAAATGATTGTTTGATCGCTTCAGTTCTTCATGTTAAAATTGTTTTCCAATACGTATAACAACACAATTGTTTGATATTAATGGGTATATCATAATAAATATTTTTCTCTGTTGGTCAACAATTGACTTTTTAAAATTCTTTAGGGATAAGTTTACCATATTAGAAACAGTAAACTATTCCCCACCCCTGTACATTTATACTTTGTTGTACATAAAATACGTCATGGGCAACGAAATAGATTTTCTAAGAACAGCAAAACAAAACATTTATACATATAAAACATAATCAAGCCAAGAGAAAATAAAGGGAAACAAATGAAACTTATGTTTTCCAGATCAAAATGAAAACTTTATGTATCCTTAGAGACCAGCTACTTAATAATCTAGAACTCTAGCTTGTAGTCTTCTAGTGTAATAATTTACAGCTACTTTATATGACCAGTGAGTACTGGGTCATTTAAGTACAAAATTATTCGTGTTAGAGGAATAAGCGGTCAATGACACACTGTAGAATACACTGACATTACAACATGACAGTGGAGTCAATGAGACACCGTAGAATACACTGACATTACAACGTCACAGTGGAGTCCATGACACACTGTAGAATACACTGACATTACAACATCACAGTGGAGTCAATGACACACTGTAGAATACACTGGCATTACAACATCACAGTGGAGTCAATGACACACTGTAGAATACACTGACATTACAACATCACAGTGGAGTCAATGACACACTGTAGAATACACTGACATTACAACATCACAGTGGAGTCAATGACACACTGTAGAATACACTGACATTACAACATCACAGTGGAGTCAATGACACACTGTAGAATACACTGACATTACAACATCACAGTGGAGTCAATGACACACTGTAGAATACAGTGACATTACAACATCACAGTGGAGTCAACGGCACACTGTAGAATACACTGACATTACAACATCACAGTGGAGTCAATGATACACTGTAGAATACACTGGCATTACAACATCACAGTGGAGTCAATGACACACTGTAGAATACACTGACATTACAACATCACAGTGGAGTCAATGACACACTGTAGAATACACTGACATTACAACATCACAGTGGAGTCAATGAGACACTGTAGAATACACTGACATTAAAACATCACAGTGGAGTCAATGACACACTAGAATACACTGACATTACAACATCACAGTGGAGTCAATGACACACTGTAGAATACATTGACATTACAACGTCACAGTGGAATCAATGACACACTGTAGAATACACTGACATTACAACATGACAGTGGAGTCAATGACACACTGTAGAATACACTGACATTACAACATCACAGTGGAGTCAATGACACACTGTAGAATACACTGACATTACAACATCACAGTGGAGTCAATGACACACTAGAATACACTGACATTACAACATCACAGTGGAGTCAATGACACACTGTAGAATACACTGACATTACAACATCACAGTGGAGTCAATGACACACTGTAGAATACACTGACATTACAACATCACAGTGGAGTCAATGACACACTGTAGAATACACTGATATTACAACATCACAGTGGAATCAATGACACACTGTAGAATACACTGACATTACAACATCACAGTGGAGTTAATGACACACTGTAGAATACATTGACATTACAACATCACAGTGGAGTCAATGACACACTGTAGAATACACTGACATTACAACATTACAGTGGAGTCAATGACACACTGTAGAATACACTGATATTACAACATCACAGTGGAGTCAATGACACACTGTAGAATACACTGACATTACAACATCACAGGGGAGTCAATGACACACTGTAAAATACACTGTCATTACAACATCACAGCGGAGTCAATGACACACTAGAATACACCGACATTACAACATCACAGTGAAGTCAATGACACACTAGAATACACCGACATTACAACATGACAGTGGAGTCAATGACCCACTGTAGAATACACTGACATTACAACATCACAGTGGAGTCAATGACACACTGTAGAATACACTGGCATTACAACATCACAGTGGAGTCAATGACACACTGTAGAATACACTGACATTACAACATCACAGTGGAGTCAATGACACACTGTAGAATACACTGACATTACAACATCACAGTGGAGTCAATGACACACTGAAGAATACACTGACATTACAACATCACAGTGGAGTCAATGACGTTTATAGAAACCAGGTTATCATGGTAACAATAGAAGATTCCAAATTAATAATGACCTATTTATTCTGATCTTCCACCAAAATCATTAATTTCTTTTGATTTTTATAATTAATTGATATTAAATCTATTATCAGCTATGATTTTTTTTTATCCTAAGAGTTATGGTCTTTAACCAACAGATTCTACCTTCCTATCTAACTTGTCAATTAAGTACGAACATTCACTGACCCTGTTATAGTTCTAATTCAGGAGGTTTCTAACGCCATAATACATTGTTCTAATTCAGGAGGTTTCTAACGCCATAATACATTGTTCTAATTCAGGAGGTTTCTAACGCCATAATACATTGTTCTAATTCAGGAGGTTTCTAACGCCATAATACATTGTTTTAATTCAGGAGGTTTCTAACGCCATAATACATTGTTCTAATTCAGGAGGTTTCTAACGCCATAATACATTGTTCTAATTCAGGAGGTTTCTAACGCCATAATACATTGTTCTAATTCAGGAGGTTTCTAACGCCATAATACATTGTTCTACTTCAGGAGGCTTCTAACGCCATAATACATTGTTCTAATTCAGGAGGTGTGTTTCTAACGCCATAATACATTGGTCTAATTCTGGAGGTTTCTAACGCCATAATACATTGTTCTAATTCAGGAGGCTTCTAACCCCATAATACATTGTTCTAATTCAGGAGGTTTCTAACCCCATAATACATTGTTCTAATTCAGGAGGTTTCTAACCCCATAATACATTGTTCTAATTCAGGAGGTTTATAACGCCATAATACATTGTTATAATTCAGGAGGCTTCTAACCCCATAATACATTGTTCTAATTCAGGAGGTTTCTAACGCCATAATACATTGTTCTAATTCAGGAGGTTTCTAACGCCATAATACATTGTTCTAATTCAGGAGGTTTCTAACGCCATAATACATTGTTCTAATTCAGGAGGTTTCTAACGCCATAATACATTGTTTTAATTCAGGAGGTTTCTAACGCCATAATACATTGTTCTAATTCAGGAGGTTTCTAACGCCATAATACATTGTTCTAATTCAGGAGGTTTCTAACGCCATAATACATTGTTCTAATTCAGGAGGTTTCTAACGCCATAATACATTGTTCTACTTCAGGAGGCTTCTAACGCCATAATACATTGTTCTAATTCAGGAGGTGTGTTTCTAACGCCATAATACATTGGTCTAATTCTGGAGGTTTCTAACGCCATAATACATTGTTCTAATTCAGGAGGCTTCTAACCCCATAATACATTGTTCTAATTCAGGAGGTTTCTAACCCCATAATACATTGTTCTAATTCAGGAGGTTTCTAACCCCATAATACATTGTTCTAATTCAGGAGGTTTATAACGCCATAATACATTGTTATAATTCAGGAGGCTTCTAACCCCATAATACATTGTTCTAATTCAGGAGGTTTCTAACGCCATAATACATTGTTCTAATTCAGGAGGTTTCTAACGCCATAATACATTGTTCTAATTCAGGAGGTTTCTAACGTCATAATACATTGTTCTAATTCAGGAGGTGTGCTTATAACGCCATAATACATTGTTCTAATTCAGGAGGTTTATAACGCCATAATACATTGTTCTAATTCAGGAGGTTTCTAACGCCATAATACATTGTTCTAATTCAGGAGGTTTCTAACGCCATAATACATTGTTCTAATTCAGGAGGTGTGATTCTAACGTCATAATACATTGCTCTAATTCAGGAGGTGTGATTCTAACGTCATAATACATTGTTCTAATTCAGGAGGTTTCTAACGCCATAATACATTGTTCTAATTCAGGAGGTGCGCTTATAACGCCATAATACATTGTTCTAATTCAGGAGGTGTGATTCTAACGTCATAATACATTGTTCTAATTCAGGAGGTGTGCTTATAACGCCATAATACATTGTTCTAATTCAGGAGGTGTGTTTCTAACATCAGAGTACATTGTTCTAATTCAGGAGGTGTGTTTCTAACACCATAGTACATTGTTCTAATTCAGGAGGTGTGTTTCTAACACCATAGTACATTGTTCTCAGTTATTTGAGGTGAGAGATGGTTGTTTGTTTTGTTGATATTCTTTACATTATAAATCATGATAATAGAATTCAATATATGTAAAATAAAAGATTTCTATCAATTTCTTTGTAGCTTTAAATAAATCTTATATTTCTGTTGAATGGTTTAAAGTTCTGTTGTCAGATTGTGCACCACCTACTTCACTTCCGGTTTTCATAGTTCTGTTGTCAGATTGTGCACCACCTACTTCACTTCCGGTTTTTAAAGTTCTGTTGTCAGATTGTGCACCACCTACTTCACTTCCGATGATTAATGGGGCTAGTGTTGCTCAATCTTTAGTTTTCCGTGTAGTATTTTGTAGATCATTGTTTGTCGTTTTTCTATATGGGGGCGGGGTAGGGGTGGGTGGGGAGTGGGGGGTAGCATTGTATTGTCTGTCCTTGGCGCGTTCCGGTTAGTCAATTTTCCGATTTCAACCATACTAGGAATATTTGAATATAGTACTATTGATTTATGCATGTTGATTTCTGGAAATACCAGGCGTCCACAATTATAAGTAAAGAACAACTGACTACCTTGCATCACTTTTTATTTTGATTTTATTTGACGCCTTCTCTGAAATCATTACTGTGTTTAACGTGCCAAATTATCGATAACTACCCATTCTTCTTGTATCTTGACACTTAAAATCAAACGTTGACGGTGCCACAAATGTAGGTGAATATCTTTGTAGTAGGCGCCGATCAAATACAGATAACTATATCACTAACCTTTTCACACTAGGAACACGTCTTTAGAATTACAATGGAAGTACAAACAAGCACAATGTACTCTTATATAAAGTATAAACAGTCACAATGTACTCTTAAATAAAGCATAAACAGTCACAATGTACTCTTAGATAAAGCATAAACAGCAACAATGTACTCTTAGATCAAACATAAACAGTCAAAATGTACTCTTAGATAAAGCATAAACCGTCACAATGTACTCTTAGATAAAGCATAAACAATCACAATGTACTCTTAGATAAAGCATAAACAATCACAATGTACTCTTAGATAAAGCATAAACAGTCACAATGTACTCTTAGATAAAGCATAAACAATCACAATGCATTCTTAGATAAAGTATATTACATTTTAGATGAAATGTGATAGAAGAAAAACACGTGTTCTAAAACTTACAAATGATCGTTAACCTTTAAATCAATATTATAGCGTTCTTCAAAATAACGCTATTCACCTGGTGTGGGGGTTGACGTTTTACTCAGATGTGGAGAGCACTTGCATGATGGAATCATTTCACTAAAGATGGAGGTTTGGGCTTATAAGACTAGCTTATCCCGCCACATTTTATTAAATTGCCTATACCAAAACCAGGAAAGTAAACGGTCATGAATTTATGGAAAAAAACACAATATTAATAAAAAAAAAAAAAAAAATATTTGGATGGTAGTGGTCATGAGTGAAAAAAAACGTAAATCATTTAAAAAAAACAACGTGAAGGAGCATAACATTTCTTGCAGTTTAAAAAGATAATTAACTAAAAATAATGACGATTTTAGTTACCACGAAATACACCAGAAGAAATTATTATGAAAAGAAGATTTAAACAGTGATGGTGGCTTACATTTTCACACATCAACGAAAAATCGCCTTTCACCTAAAACCTTTGAACACAAAAAGACCACGACATTTGGCGTTGGAAACCCAGGTCCTGGCTTGAGACAGGAACAACAATGCGGCGGGCTTAATCAATCATAAAAGTTAGGCAGTAACCATTCAAAATAAATCTCTTATCTATCACTAACATTCTCCTATAACAGTTTCTCCTATCTACCGTTAACACATTCTCTTGTAACAGTTTCTCCTATCTACCGTTAACACATTCTCATATCATCATTTATTAAGGTCTATTGGCTTAACAGTTTCTCCTATCTACCGTTAACACATTATCTTGCAACAGTTTCTCCTATCTACCGTTAACACATTCTCATATCTTCATTTATTAAGGTCTGTTGGCTTAACAGTTTCTCCTATCTACTGTTAACACATTCTCTTGTAACAGTTTCTCCTATCTACCGTTAATACATTCTCATATCATCATTTATTAAGGTCTATTCGCTTAACAGTTTCTCCTATCTACCGTTAACACATTCTCATATCTTCATTTATTAAGGTCTGTTGGCTTAACAGTTTCTCCTATCTACTGTTAACACATTCTCTTGTAACAGTTTCTCCTATCTATCGTTAATACATTCTCATATCATCATTTATTAAGGTCTATTGGCTTAACAGTTTCTCCTATCTACCGTTAACACATTCTCTTGTAACAGTTTCTCCTATTTACTGTTAACACATTCTCTTGTAACAGTTTCTCCTATCTACCGTTAATACATTCTCATATCATCATTTATTAAGGTCTATTCGCTTAACAGTTTCTCCTATCTACCGTTAACACATTCTCATATCTTCATTTATTAAGGTCTGTTGGCTTAACAGTTTCTCCTATCTACTGTTAACACATTCTCTTGTAACAGTTTCTCCTATCTATCGTTAATACATTCTCATATCATCATTTATTAAGGTCTATTGGCTTAACAGTTTCTCCTATCTACCGTTAACACATTCTCTTGTAACAGTTTCTCCTATCTACCGTTAACACATTCTCTTGTAACAGTTTCTCCTATCTACCGTTAACACATTCTCTTGTAACAGTTTCTCCTATCTACCGTTAACACATTCTCATATCATCATTTATTAAGGTCTATTGGCTTAACAGTTTCTCCTATCTACCGTTAACACATTCTCTTGTAACAGTTTCTCCTATCTACCGTTAATACATTCTCATATCTTCATTTATTAAGGTCTGTTGGCTTAACAGTTTCTCCTATCTACTGTTAACACATTCTCTTGTAACAGTTTCTCCTATCTACCGTTAATACATTCTCATATCATCATTTATTAAGGTCTATTGGCTTAACAGTTTCTCCTATCTACCGTTAACACATTCTCATATCTTCATTTATTAAGGTCTGTTGGCTTAACAGTTTCTCCTATCTACTGTTAACACATTCTCTTGTAACAGTTTCTCCTATCTATCGTTAATACATTCTCATATCATCATTTATTAAGGTCTATTGGCTTAACAGTTTCTCCTATCTACCGTTAACACATTCTCTTGTAACAGTTTCTCCTATCTACCGTCAACACATTCTCATATCATCATTTATTAAGGTCTATTGGCTTAACAGTTTCTCCTATCTACCGTTAACACATTCTCTTGTAACAGTTTCTCCTATCTACCGTTAACACATTCTCATATCATCATTTATTAAGGTTTATTGGTTTTCTTGCTTCCAGAAAATTTCCCATTATTTGGTTTTCTAATCCTTTAACTTTGAGCACCTGATGAAGATTATTCCATAGACGTCGTACTCACTAATATAGATATCTGCGAATGCTTTTTTTTCTATCATCGGTTCGTACATTTGAAATTTCCTGCTAAATCGTGGGATATCTAAATACGAAGTAGACAACAAATTTAGGTTTCTCTGTGTTGTGTTGTGCTTTGTGCTTTGCTTGTCTTCGTCCTGTGTCTTGTTCCCAATGTTGTCTGTGTCTCTGGATTGTCCATTATTGATTGCCCCTTCGGTTTTCTCTAACGTTGATTTGTCCTGTGTCTTGTTCCCAATGTTGTCTGTGTCTCTGGATTGTCCATTATTGATTGCCCCTTCGGTTTTCTCTAACGTTGATTTGTCCTGTATCTTGTTCCCAATGTTGTATGTGTCTCTGGATTGTCCATTATTGATTGCCCCTTCGGTTTTCTCTAACGTTGATTTGTCCTGTGTCTTGTTTCCAATGTTGTCTGTGTCTCTGGATTGTCCATTATTGATTGTTCCTTTGATTTTATTTAATATTTACTTACTACATATTCAAGTACGGGTTTGAACTTGCATTATAGCTTTTGTCAGGTCGATTAATGTCATCTTAACCTAACAGTAAAAGGTGATCATAGATTGGTCTTCAGCTAGCTCAAAGTACAACATTACTAACACAGAAACAACAATGAAAATAGCAACATAGGAATAGACAGTGAATGTTAATAGCTAAACGCCAAACTAGCTATCAAGATAAAACTTAGGAAGCTGTGAGATAATCAAACACACTAACCAATCGCTTGATAGGGAAATCTCATTTAACATTACATTCCGTAGTATTAACAAATATTAGCTGTCAATTCCAAAATGATTTTCAACGTGTTTTGAACTGATGCATATTCCCGAGGGACACCAATCGATGGCTTCAATTTGTAATCATTACTTGTCTTGAACTTTATCAAAACAACACCGAGTAGTTCAAAGTTCAAAGTTAAATTCGGTCAAGTTAATCACGTGGATACGAAATAATCATAACAGATCTCAATACATGAAAGAACCCTGACGAAATATACTACGATTCATGGTCTTGTAATGAGGCATGCATTACCTTGTTCCGATGAACTGTGCAACGACTTAAATTCGTGGATACCAATTGACGAGGATTGCAAATAACATACATATTAATGGGTTCTTAGATTCGTGGAGTCCGAATTAAAAAAAAATGAAGATTGTCTGATTTATTGACGTTACCCCATAAATGGAAATAATTATATAATAGTTACTGATATGGAGGGCAATATCAGGATATACAGACTGCCCTTGGGTCGTGGTCCGTACCACGACCCAAGGGCAGTCTGTCTATCCTGATATTGCACTCTATATCAGTAACTATTGTGTTTATTGTATTGAAGACCAGAATCTGATACATACAATATAAATGCATAGACATTTTTAATCAGGATCATTGAAGGTTTCCCTAGGCGTTATCACCTTCGTTATTACCTAATTTGAATTGACTACAGCAATTGTTTGAATGGTGTTCAACTTATAATGAGAAATAAAATGAGATTATAAGTACCATTGTAATTGATTAAAACGTAAGCAAACACATATCCGTGTATAGACCAGTAGCATCAGTCTATACACGGTTTTTGGACCGGTCTATATCAGCATTCCAGTCTATATCGCGGAATAGTGAAGGTGTTCAGCCAATTAATGTATGATTTTTATTCTGATATGCAATAAACCGTTATATTTCGTTGGAGTCTTAATACCGTGCATAATTTAACCCTTGAAATCCGTGCTTTAACCCGTGAAATAAACGAACATTGATACCGTGTAAAAGAAAAGTTTTACACAGTAATTAGAAATATCAGTTAGTTATCTTCTCCTCGTCAACTTAGGTAGGAGACAAATAAATAATCCAACATATTGTATACTATAATAAAGGACGAAGTCCTTCTAACGGTAGGCTGTCCGATTTTTCCTCCTTTCTATATTGATAGCCAAATATCTGTTCTCCGGAAGTTTAAACGAATAGATAAATTGATATTTAGAAACGCAAAAGAAATATATTTCAAAGAAAAATTCCCAATTCTTTAATTATTTACTCTATGCAAAATCGAAATAAACTTGAAATAAAATTCTAATAAAAAAATCTCTTTCTACGAAACTCTCGACGGAAGAGCGGCGTCGCTAAAATGAACGGAACAGCCATAACAAATCGGCTACAAAATTCATTCAAAATAAAAGATAATAACGTGTACAGATCATCGTATTATTGAAATTTTAGGACTTCGTCCTTCAAATAGGTTGCCTGTCTCATATTAATATCTTCTTCTCTTTAATATGGTAAAGGAAAAAAATATATATTAAAGTGGATTAATAAATAGAACCGGTGGCTACCCCGTGACATATGTGTGTGATCATAAATTTATATACCAATAATAGAAACCACAGACCCAATCAAGAATGGACAATCAAGAATCACTGGTAACATTGGCGACACACACACATTTTTTTTAGACAAATATCATTGTGTCTAACCCTAAAGAGACATCCAAGTCAAGTGGTCACCTTAATACTAAAGCATAGATAATAATTTATAGTGAACTGTTTCATTGTATTACAAGGCACCTCTAAATACCTTTACAAATATATTGTGTCGTTATAGCCCTCCCTCAGCTATGTCGAATTGAGATATAACCCCCGTTAATACCAGCCATGCATAATATAACCTCCATCAATACCAAACATGTACAATAACAATGTACTCTTGTCCACAAACAACCAACAAGTCTAACATAAAGACATGTCATTATTCCCATTAATCTACAAACGTAAGAACTATTTCCTAGTGTTGGTAATTTATTGAGGAAGTAAATAGAAATCAACATGCATTAGTGGAGTGATTGACAAGACAGAAGTACTTTACACAATATATACCATAAAATATAACTACACGCTAGACATAAGTACTTTACACAATATATACCATAAAATATAACTACACGCTAGAGATAAGACTTGATAATAAAGGTTTTCATGGAGATTACACACTAGTTCTATTGTTATCGATAGGTATTCAAATTTTGGAAATACCTATTTGTCAAAAGAATTCGCACGTGTCTTAGGCCCAGGACAAATAGTGACGTCACTTGAACACCTCGACACTGTGCCAGGTGTTCAAGTGACTTATCGATGACAAAAACGGCTGCATTTAATTGGTTAAATATGCACACAAGTAAATTCAATATTTTTGATATTATATATTTTTTATAAACAATATCACAAGAGTGTAAGTTAGTTACCGACTTCGATCTCGGGTTCAAGCTAGATAAACACCCTCGCCCGTGCTTTGAGCACCTCGATCGCTACGCGGTCTCGACGCACAATTTGCACGGGCTCGGGTGTTCATCTAGCTTGAACACCTCGATCTCAGCCGGTAACTATTACTTAATGTGAACATGACGTTATTGTTCTTAGTTGTTTGTTATATATAAGACAATGTTTGTCAGACTGTAATATGTTATGTTTGTTGTTTGTTAGTTGTAAGACAAGAAGAGTTTTAAGACACCAAAGGGAGGTAATCAAAATCCGTATATCGAAGAAGAACACAAAGGCCAAAAGAAAATAAACAAAACGATAAACAACGATCTACGAAACATACACATAAAACTAAAGATCGAGTAACACGAACCCCACTAAAAACTGGGGGTGAACTCAGGTGCTCCCGAATGGTATGCAGTTCCTGCTCCACTAGTGGTACCCGTCGTGTTAATCTAATTACAAACCCGGTGATAAGTCATGAACGAGGAAAGGACCGGGAAGTGCTTATGACAAGTGGAACATATCCGTGGTTATTTGTCATGTTGCGATTTCCGGAAAAAAATGATGTACGGTTCGTCTTTATCTCCAGTTGTTTGTAGGAGGGTTCATGTCTTATTTACGTTATTTGTGTTTGCTTACGTATAGTGGTGTCCAACACATATTGTGTTTTGTTTTTGTTTTGCTTGTCTTCGTCTTTATGTACCCTATGTTGTCAGTTTCTCTGGATTGTCCATCTTTTTTATTGTCCCTTCCGTATTCTCTAGCGTTTAATTATGACAAAATATCTACATCTTCAAAAATACAGCAAATTACACACATGTGCAGACAAAAAGATACAATCGAACAGTCAGAAATATCTCTTTCATAATTTTTTGGATCTTTTCCTAGTAATAGTTCTTATTATTTTCAAATGGAGATCAAGTGTAATAGGATATGTATTTATCAATTGTATGACCGCTTATTGGTCTATACGATACTGACGGAGATATCCATATTAGCACACACGAATAACTTTCATCAATTTATTGAAATCATGCATATTTTATGTACATGAATTATATAAATATGAAATTTGTGTACTTTAAATAAATATAATTACAATTAATTACAAACCCCTGTTAAGTTAAAACAAAACAACATTGCATTCATAAGAAGTAAATTGAATTTGTTTTTTGATTTTGTTTTTATTTATTTCTGATATAAATAAAAAGATAAATATTGTTTGCTGGGATCATCCAGTTTATGATTGTCTTTTTCGTTAATTCTAAAAAGTACAAAGATAAAATTTCAATTCATTTACAGAAGGAAATTCGTTCTTTTGTTAAATACAAAATACATTGTTCGAAATCAATAAATACATTTCCCCAGAAATAATGATGTAGGTTTTCTTGACTATTTGTCTACTGTAGTGTTTATTACTGACTTCAACACTAAAAATTGAAAAAATAGCATTAATAACATGTCAGCACCGTATTCACAAACAGTCCAACTGTAAAATCTATAATCTGAAGGTCAAGGTCAAGAATTCTTTCTCATGAATGTTTAGCAAAATGTTAACCATTTATTAATCTAACACGTGTACTTTCAATAACCATTTATTAACCTAACACGTGCACTTTCAATAACCATTTATTAACCTAACACGTGTCCTTTCAATGACCATTTATTAACCTAAAACGTGTACTTTCAATAACCATTTATTAACCTAACACGTGTACTTTCAATAACCATTTATTAACCTAACACGTGTACTTTCAATGACCATTTATTAACCAAACACGTGTACTTTCAATGACCATTTATTAACCTAACACGTGTACTTTCAATAACCATTTATTAACCTAACACGTGTATTTTCAATGACCATTTATTAACCTAACACGTGTACTTTCAATAACCATTTATTAACCTAACACGTGTACTTTCAATAACCATTTATTAACCTAACACGTGTACTTTCAATAACCATTTATTAACCTAACACGTGTACTTTCAATGACCATTTATTAACCTAACACGTGTACTTTCAATGACCATTTATTAACCTAACACGTGTACTTTCAATGACCATTTATTAACCTAACACGTGTACTTTCAATGACCATTTATGAACCTAACACGTGTACTTTCAATAACCATTTATTAACCTAACACGTGTACTTTCAATGACCATTTATTAAGCTAACACGTGTACTTTCAATAACCATTTATTAACCTAACACGTGTACTTTCAATGACCATTTATTTACCTAACACGTGTACTTTCAATGACCATTTATTAACCTAACACGTGTACTTTCAATGACCATTTATTAACCTAACACGTGTACTTTCAATAACCATTCATTAACCTAACACGTGTACTTTCAATAACCATTTATTAACCTAACACGTGTACTTTCAATAACCATTTATTAACCTAACACGTGTACTTTCAATGACCATTTATTAACCTAACACGTGTACTTTCAATGACCATTTATTAACCTAACACGTGTACTTTCAATAACCATTTATTAACCTAACACGTGAACTTTCAATGACCATTTATTAACCAAACACGTGTACTTTCAATGACCATTTATTAACCTAACACGTGTACTTTCAATAACCATTTATTAACCTAACACGTGTACTTTCAATAACCATTCATTAACCTAACACGTGTACTTTCAATAACCATTTATTAACCTAACACGTGTACTTTCAATGACCATTTATTAACCTAACACGTGTACTTTCAATGATCATTTATTAACCTAACACGTGTACTTTCAATAACCATTTATTAACCTAACACGTGTACTTTCAATGACCATTTATTAACCAAACACGTGTACTTTCAATGACCATTTATTAACCTAACACGTGTACTTTCAATGACCATTTATTAACCTAACACGTGTACTTTCAATGACCATTTATTAACCTAACACATGTACTTTCAATAACCATTTATTAACCTAACACGTGTACTTTCAATGACCATTTATTAACCTAACACGTGTACTTTCAATAACCATTTATTAACCTAACACGTGTACTTTCAATGACCATTTATTAACCTAACACGTGTACTTTCAATGATCATTTATTAACCTAACACGTGTACTTTCAATGACCATTAATTAACCTAACACGTGTACTTTCAATGACCATTTATTAACCTAACACGTGTACTTTCAATGACCATTTATTAACCTAACACGTGTACTTTCAATAACCAATTAAACTTCATGGAATTATTTCTAAATGGGGGAACAAGATATTCCATTATCGCAAAAAGGACAATTTTAGATATTGTTTTTAGTATAGTAATGCAAAGAGAAGTTCAAGATGCATAGTACAAACTATGTTAATTTACGACAATTAGTAACTAATCTTTATATAATTCAATACTTGATAACCTCTCATACAGTTCACTGTTGCATATTGTGTTCACTCTCCACCGATGATACAGTTTATCGTGTTCTCAGTCGAATGATCAAACCATTTATCGTATTAACAGTCCATCGTTCATACAGTTTATAGTGTTCACAGTTCATCAGTCATACCGTGTATTGTGTTCACAGTCGACCGATCATAGCTTATCGTGTTAACAGTCCATCGATCATACAGTTTATCGTGTCCACAGTCAACCGATATTACTGTTTATCGTTCTCACAGTCCATCGAACATACAGTTTATCGTGTTCTCAGTCGACCGATCATACATTTTATCGTGTTAGCTGTCCATCGATCATACAGTTTATCGTGTTAGCAGTCCATCTATCATACAGTTTATCGTGTTAGCAGTCCATCGATCATACAGTTTATCGTGTTAACAGTCCATCGATCATGCAGTTTATCATGTTAGCAGTCCATCGATCATACAGTTTTATCGTGTTAGCAGTTCATCGATCATACAGTTTTATCGTGTTAGCAGTCCATCGATCATACACTATTTCGTGTTAGCAGTCCATTGATCATACAGTTTATCGTGTTATCAGACCATCGATCATACAGTTTATCGTGTAAGCAGTTCATCGAACATACAGTTTTATTGTGTTAGCTGTCCATCGGTCATACAGTATAACGTGTTAGCAGTCCATCGATCATACTGTATATCATGCTAGCAGTTCATCAATTCATGCAGTTTTATTGTGTTAACAGTCCATCGTTCATACAGTATATAGTGTTAACAGTTCATCTATCATACAGTTTATTGTGTTAGCAGTCCATCGATCATACAGTTTATCGTGTTAGCAGTCCATCGATCATACAGTATATCGTGTTAGCAGTCCATCGATCATTCAGTATATCGTGGTAGCAGTCCATCGATCATACAGTTTTATCGTGTTAGCAGTTCATCGATCATACAGTCTTATCGTGTTAGCAGTCCATCGATCATACACTATTTCGTGTTAGCAGTCCATTGATCATACAGTTTATCGTGTTATCAGACCATCGATCACACAGTTTATCGTGTAAGCAGTTCATCGATCATACAGTTTTATTGTGTTAGCTGTCCATCGGTCATACAGTATATCGTGTTAGCAGTCCATCGATCATACTGTATATCATGCTAGCAGTCCATCAATTCATGCAGTTTTATTGTGCTAACAGTCCATCGTTCATACAGTTTTATCGTGTTAGCAGTTCATCTATCATACAGTTTATTGTGTTAGCAGTCCATCGATCATACAGTTTATCGTGTTAGCAGTCCATCGATCATACAGTATATCGTATTAGCAGTCCATCGATCATTCAGTATATCGTGGTAGCAGTTCATCGATCATACAGTTTTATTGTGTTAACAGTCCATCGATCATACAGTGTATCGTGTTAGCAATCCATCGATCATACTTTTTATCGTGTTAGCAGTCCAACGAATATACAGTTTATCGTGTTAGCAGTCCATCGATCATACAGTTTATCGTGTTAGCTGTCCATCGATCATACAGTTTATCGTGTAAGCAGTCCATCGAGCATACAGTTGATCGTGTTAGCAGTCCATCGATCATACAGTATATCATGTTAGCAGTCCATCGAGCATACAGTTTATCGTGTTAGCAGTCCATCGATCATACAGTATATCATGTTAGCAGTCCATCGATCATACAGTTTATCGTGTAAGCAGTCCGTCGATCATACAGTATATCATGTTAGCAGTCCATCGATCATACAGTTTATAGTGTAAGCAGTCCGTCGGTCATACAGTTTTATTGTGTTAGCAGTCCATCGATCATCAAGCTTTAACTTTACATTATATACTTCAGATTTCGTGATTGATGCTAATTTTCTTTCCATTTGAATCTGGATTCCCCGAGATTGCGAAGCAAAAAAGATAATAAGGTTAAGATGTTAGATGTAACCGTAATGGATATAGCATACAATTAAAGTCACATTAAAGTGTTTTAAAAGCGTGCTATGTAAACAAACGGTGAGGCTTTTACATCAATATAATCTTGTTTAGTTAACATCCAAAGTACACCTAACCCAATTTACTTGTTCATGAAAGTTTTACTTTTATAACAGTCAGCTTGGCGTTCATTAAATTTATTACTTTCAAATTCACGATTCCACATTCTATTAAATGTGCAGAATTCAGAATGAAATCTTTCACGACATAGGTAATTTACACAGGTGAAAATATCAATACTTATAGATTAATACATGGCCTTTTTCATATTGCCCTTGTTATCAACCCGAGACCTTGATATCGGCCCGAGGGACGATATCAGTCGAGGACTGATAGCAAGGGCAATATGAAAAAGGCCATGTATTAATCTATTTATCACATATTTTGCCAGGGAAGATAACATGTTATTGCCCTTCACAAGAGGGCAGAAAACATATTATTGCCCTCGTAAAATGTTATTGCCCTGGGGACAAATAACACCCCCCAAATTATGCTTGTATTACACATGCAGATTCGGTGTTATTTCAATAAAATATGTGATAAAATTTAATAATGTTAAGAAAAATACACAGACTCAAAAACTGAGCAAAAGTTCAATATAGAATCAATCCGTTTGATAGAGAAAACAATATTAATGAAAGCAATTTGAGGCTTTGCTAAGTAGGTAAAATATTTTATCTCCATATCTTACTATGATATAAACACTAATACCATTTAATACACAATCATGTTGATAAATGTTAAAAGTGAAAATGGAAATGTATTAACCAGTACCATTGCACCTGTGGGTAGGACAAAGACAGAGACACGATATTTCAATCTGAGGATCACGAAGGTAGAGATAACAACGCCAACATACACAAATTAAAGCAGTATTGTCATATGATTGTTTGCAATGAGTCAACAACATCCAATGTGACGTAACTATAGAAAAATGGCAAATGTTTAAATTTATTCTCTCAGGGACGTAATACTTTTAAATTTATTCTCTCAGGGACGGAATACTTTTAAATTTATTCTCTCAGGGACGGAATACTTTTTAATTTATTCTCCCCGGGACGTAATACTTTTAAATTATTTGACTTTCCAATCTTTTGACTGTACCTGGTGAATATTATTTCAGAAACCCGTCGTGTGCACTAAATTAGATATCTACGTTTTTATTCAAACTAGATTATTAAACAGGAAACAGTTCGGTATACGTATTAATATGCTGATAGACAAAACGGCATTAAACAATCAAATCTAAATAAGGGTAATAACAAAATTACCGAACTCCGAACAATCTTACAAAGGGAAAGTCAAAACTCATAATATATTAGGAAAACAGAAAACTCATAATATACTAGTTGTGAGGGTGCTCCGAAAGACTAATGCTCCTGTTTCACATAAAATATCCGTAGGAATGTCTTCATTGACAAAGCCATCACTAGCACACCACCAGGTCGAATGATGGAAAGATATGTATCGTGCCTTGTAAACATGGCTGCAAGAACTAATTCATGAAACCAAGTAAATTGTGTGTTAAATCTACTGTCAACCATATTTTACTTATAGGAAGAATAAACACGCACTTTCATTCTTAAAAAATCAGAAAACAAAATACAATATTGTATTATTGACTCCTTAGGTACAATTGTGGGACAAAAATAATTGGATGCAAGAATGTGAATCAGTTCCTTGGAGAAAGAAGTTCGTGCTAGTGTGGAGAATATGCTTTATATTTTAAACAGATTACCAGAAATAATGATGTAATTTATCCACATAACAATCGACTTCATCATTAAAGACTTTAGAAATACGCAGTAATGACATATCAGCATTGTAGTGACAACCAAACTCACTCTCAAATCGATAAATCTCAAGGTCATATGGAGGATTTATTTTCCAGAGCTTCAGCACAATATAATCCAATTATTGACCCAATACTATAATTGACCAATTAAACTGCATACAGAATTAAAATGGTTATCATGGCGATGAGAGATTATTTGAATTCTTCATGAGAAACGGTAATTCCAGATGGTATAATACATGACTAGCATGCGTTAATTTGCTGGAATTGCTTACGCTCATAACATACAAATTATCTCTATATCACTGCTAAAATAGTACATACATCTAAGTCAGTTAAACCGTATTATTGTTAAATCTTACTTAATAACCATGTTCGCCTGGGTATATGTGAGGTGGACATTTTACATATGTGAGGTGGACATTTTACATATGTGAGGTGGATATTTTACATATGTGAGGTGGACATTTTACATATGTGAGGTGGACATTTTACATATGTGAGGTGGACATTTTACATATGTGAGGTGGACATTTTACATATGTGAGGTGGACATTTTACATATGTGAGGTGGACATTTTACATATGTGAGGTGAACATTTTACATATGTGAGGTGGACATTTTACATATGTGAGGTGGACATTTTACATATGTGAGGTGGACATTTTACATATGTGAGGTGGATATTTTACATATGTGAGGTGGACATTTTACATATGTGAGGTGGATATTTTACATATGTGAGGTGGACAATTTACATATGTGAGGTGGACATTTACATATGTGAGGTGGACATTTTACATATGTGAGGTGGACATTTTACATATGTGAGGTAGACATTTTACATATGTGAGGTGGACATTTTACATATGTGAGGTGGATATTTTACATATGTGAGGTGGACATTTTACATATGTGAGGTGGACAATTTACATATATGAGGTGGACATCTTACATATGTGAGGTGGACATTTTACATATGTGAGGTGGACATTTTACATATGTGAGGTGGATATTTTACATATGTGAGGTGGATATTTTACATATGTGAGGTGGACATTTTGCATATGTGAGGTGGACATTTTACATATGTGAGGTGGACATTTTACATATGTGAGGTGGGCATTTTACATATGTGAGGTGGATATTTTACATATGTGAGGTGGACATTTTGCATATGTGAGGTGAACATTTTACATATGTGAGGTGGACATTTTACATATGTGAGGTGGACATTTTACTCACACGTGGTAAGCACTTGCATGACCATATCATGTCACTAGAAGGGAAGTTTAACCCACCATTTTGCATTGAAGTGTCTGTACCAAACCATGATATTGAGCGGTCGTGTATTTGTGTGTGGTGGGATATCGATGTTGCCTCTCTCTACGAATTTTCTATTTGATTTTGGAACTATCCCGACAGTGTGGTATTTTTTTCTTTTTTTTTTCATTTTCTTATCTTACTTTTACGTCGGTAGTGCCCGAGATGAAAAGTTTTGCTTTGAGGTTATATGAAGATTGGTAAACATTTCCCTAATATTTGATTAAATTTGAGCAACGTCAAATATTGATTTAATACCATCGCGTTATTATCTGTCAAAAAGTTCAACCAGATACTTGTGCATCAATTATATAATTAATTTTGTGATTGTCGATAATGCATTTCCATTTTACTGTCAGCTCAATAACAATAAATTGGCATACTGATAAAACAACTAAAATGTTATTTTCTACATCAATATGATTGAGGGTCATTTTGGGGATTCTCTCGTCAATAAAATGAAAAATCAAAAAAATACCCCACTGTCGGAAAAGTTCCAAAATCCAATAAAAAAAAATCGTAGAAACAAAAAGCAAAATGGACACCACTAACACACATAATGTATGACCACACCCTGTGACCCCTCCCTGTCCTAGTTTGCTACATACACATACATAAACAGTGGCAGGGTTAAACTAGTTCTATAGGCACAACAACGCCCCCTGTTAGTGTTAGTAAAATTATAGAAAATTCAATAGGACATTCACGACAATTAAGACTACGTTTTCCCTATCCGCTACATATTTTCTACAAGGAAAGTTTGAAGATATCAAAGGGGTAATAAGAATTCGTAAATCGAAGAAGGATAGACAATACAAT
Source organism: Bathymodiolus septemdierum (assembly GCA_963383655.1). NCBI lineage: Eukaryota > Metazoa > Mollusca > Bivalvia > Mytilida > Modiolidae > Bathymodiolus > Bathymodiolus septemdierum. Next base: position 95,192,156 of record OY726522.1, on the reverse strand, counting down.
GGGCAAAAGAAAAAGGACAAAATGACAAATAATGATGGACAAAACAGAAAACTGAAGCTCGAGCGAAAGGAGCAACACGAATCCCACTAAAAACCAGAGGTGAACTCAGGTGCTTCGGAAGGATGAGCAGTTCCTGCTCCAAATGTGCCACCCCGTCAAACATTGAAGAACGGCATGTGAAAAACCATTCACGCAAAATAATACTAAGCGAATTGCGATATTATGCATCGTTTATATTCTATTATCTCTCTATTAAACATATATGTAAAAAGAGTTTGAATTGTTATATCTACTCTATTGGTGACAAGTAATGAGTCGATTGTTCCCCACTGCACTGGTTTTCCATTTGGCCACATTCATTTTGGGAATCTCCGATCCATAATATCATATATATGTATATACCTGGCTATAATTAGAAGTATTAAATAAGTGGTACTTATAGTTAATATTGGATGGCAGGTTGTGAAATGCGTCCAAAAGATACCGAGCTAGTGTTGTGTCTATGCGAGCCAGTGTTGTGTCCACACGATCCAGTGTTGTGTCTACACGATCCAGTGTTGTGTCTACACGATCCAGTGTTGTGTCTACGCGAGCAAGTGTTGTGTCTACGCGAGCCAGTGTTGTGTTTACCCGATCCAGTGTTGTGTCTACACGATCCAGTGTTGTGTCTACACGATCCAGTGTTGTGTCTACGCGAGCAAGTGTTGTGTCTACGCGAGCCAGTGTTGTGTCTACACGATCCAGTGTTGTGTCTACATGATCCAGTGTTGTGTCTACGCGAGCAAGTGTTGTGTCTACACGATCCAGTGTTGTGTCTACACGATCCAGTGTTGTGTCTACACGATCCAGTGTTGTGTCTACGCGAGCAAGTGTTGTGTCTACACGATCCAGTGTTGTGTCTACACGATCCAGTGTTGTTTCTACGCGAGCCAGTGTTGTGTCTACCCGATCCAGTGTTGTGTTTACACGATCCAGTGTTGTGTCTACGCGAGCCAGTGTTGTGTCTACGCGAGCCAGTGTTGTGTCTACGAAAGTCAGTGTTGTGTCTACGCGAGCCAGTGTTGTGTCTACGCGAGCAAGTGTTGTGTCTACACGATCCAGTGTTGTGTCTACACGATCCAGTGTTGTGTCTACACAATCCAGTGTTGTGTCTACGCGAGCAAGTGTTGTGTCTACGCGAGCAAGTGTTGTATCTACGCGAGCCAGTGTTGTGTCTACACGAACCAGTGGTGTGTCTACACGATCCAGTGTTGTGTCTACACGATCCAGTGTTGTGTCTACACGATCCAGTGTTGTGTCTACGCGAGCAAGTGTTGTGTCTACACGATCCAGTGTTGTGTCTACACGATCCAGTGTTGTGTCTACGCGAGCAAGTGTTGTGTCTACCCGATCCAGTGTTGTGTTTACACGATCCAGTGTTGTGTCTACGCGAGCCAGTGTTGTGTCTACGCGAGCCAGTGTTGTGTCTACGAAAGCCAGTGTTGTGTCTACACGATCCAGTGTTGTGTCTACGCGAGCAAGTGTTGTGTCTACGCGAGCCAGTGTTGTGTCTACACGATCCAGTGTTGTGTCTACACGATCCAGTGTTGTGTCAGTGTTGTGTCTACGCGAGCAAGTGTTGTGTCTACGCGAGCCAGTGTTGTGTCTACGAAAGCAAGTGTTGTGTCTACGCGAGCCAGTGGTGTGTCTACGCGAGCCAGTGTGGTGTCTACATGAGCCAGTGTTGTGTCTACACGATCCAGTGTTGTGTCTACACGATCTAGTGTTGTGTCTACGAAAGCAAGTGTCATGTCTACGCGAGCCAGTGTTGTGTCCACACGATCCAGTGTTGTGTCTACGAAAGCAAGTGTCATGTCTACGCGAGCCAGTGTTGTGTCCACACGATCCAGTGTTGTGTCTACACGAGCCAGTGTTGTGTCTACGCGAGCAAGTGTTGTGTATACGAAAGCCAGTGTTGTGTCTATGCGAGCCAGTGTTGTGTCTACACGAGCCAGTGTTGTGTCTACACGAGCCAGTGTTGTGTCTACACGAGCCATTGTTGTGTCTACACGATCTAGTGTTGTGTCTACGAAAGCAAGTGTCATGTCTACGCGAGCCAGTGTTGTGTCCACACGATCCAGTGTTGTGTCTACACGAGCCAGTGTTGTGTCTACGCGAGCAAGTGTTGTGTATACGAAAGCCAGTGTTGTGTCTATGCGAGCCAGTGCTGTGTCTACACGAGCCAGTGTTGTGTCTACACGAGCCAGTGTTGTGTCTACACGAGCCAGTGTTGTGTCTACACGATCTAGTGTTGTGTCTACGAAAGCAAGTGTCATGTCTACGCGAGCCAGTGTCATGTCTACGCGAGCCAGTGTTGTGTCCACACGATCCAGTGTTGTGTCTACACGAGCCAGTGTTGTGTCTACGCGAGCAAGTGTTGTGTATACGAAAGCCAGTGTTGTGTCTATGCGAGCCAGTGCTGTGTCTACACGAGCCAGTGTTGTGTCTACACGAGCCAGTGTTGTGTCTACACGAGCCAGTGTTGTGTCTACGCGAGCAAGTGTTGTGTCTACACGAGCCAGTGTTGTGTCTACACGAGCCAGTGTTGTGTCTACACGAGCCAGTGTTGTGTCTACGCGAGCAAGTGTTGTGTATACGAAAGCCAGTGTTGTGTCTATGCGAGCCAGTGTTGTGTCTACACGAGCCAGTGTTGTGTCTACACGAGCCAGTGTTCAGTTTTCATTGTTATTTAACTATTAGTTCTCAGAGTCAGAAGAATAATCAATCTACTGGGTCTGTATTTGTGATGTGCCAAGCCGAGGTCATTAATCTGTCGGTCTGTAATTTATGGCGTGTCAGTTGGTACGTCTCTCTGGTGAATAGTTAGTTGGAGCCAAACACTATGGTCGTGATCGAGCATGATACTTGGCTTTATTTCTTCCATTCATAACATATCACCACTTTCATAAATGTTTTATTGTATCATTATTATTAGTTACTGATGGGGTCAATTCATTAACAACAGATCTAATACAATGTTACGTAACGGTGACTGAATTATTTGTATAACCACAAATAATAGTACCTACTTATACAAGTAACCAGACTGTTGCTTAAAAGTCAATATGTTATGTCATTGTTAGGATAAAATGATTCTGGAAAATGAATAACAGAAGAAGAAAAGGTAAATACCAATTTTGGATCAGATAAGTTTGATGATACCAAAGGGGCATTCAGAAGCCGTAAATCGAAGAAGCACAATACAATGGTCACACAATACAATGGTCACACAATACAATGGTCAAAAGAAAAATGTACAAACAATGATCTATAAACCACTACACAGAAAATTATAGGTTAAGTAATAAAAACATAGATATCTAATTTAGTGCGCACGACGCGTTTCTGGAATAACCTTCATCAGATGACGCTCAAAATATAAAGTTTGGAAAACCAAATAACTTGAACCTCGCTAAAAACCTACGAATTTAACGATACCTTAGTTTTTTGTTATCTAAAAATACATTTTAGTCTACAAAACTTGATTCATTTGAATTTACAACGTCTGTTAAAAAACGTCAATATCTATATGTTCCTGGCTGCGAAACTTATTATGAATTAGGAAGATATGTATCTTGCAAAAAATGTAAAAGGCTAACATATATCACTGGAAATATGTACATAAATAAGTCAGAAAAAATAAAACAATTTACTCTCCAGCAAATACAACAATTTACTCTCCAGTAGATACAACAATTTACCCTCCAGGAAAAAAAAACAATTTACGCTCCAGCAGATAAAAAAAAATACGGTCGCCACCATGACTTGGTTGACCGCTATGGAATATCTGTGTCACAAATGACCACGGATATGTTCCACTTCTGGTAAGCACTTCCCGGTCCTTTCCTCATTCATGACTTTTCACCGGGTTTATAACTAGATTAACACGACGGGTACCACCAGTGGAACAGGAACTGCTAACCCTTCCGGAGCACCTGAGTTCACCCCCGGTTTTTTAATGGGGTTCGTGTTACTCGATCTGTAGTTTTATATGTATGTTTTGTAGATCGTTGTTTTTCCTTTTGATTTTTTTCTTTTTGGCCATTGTGTTGTCTGTCCTTCTTCGATATACGGATTCTGATTACCCAACTCTTCTTACTCTCCAGCAGATAAAACAACTGGTAGTTTTAAAGAAAATCAATAAGAAGATAGATGATCATTATCTAAATCAGATAAATATGCTAGTTATTATATTGAAACCAAATTTGACGCTTCAGCCATTTTTTGAGCATATATAATCAACATTCTGTTCACAGTTATCTATACTGGTTTTGTTTACGAGTTTGAGGTTCTGATATTTGCTTCGTATTAGGTGTTCAAACAGATATAAATCAGAATATCTAATTATTGCAATGAAATATAAGACTTCATGTCAAAATTATTGTTGCAGGGCCGATATTGAGGTGCGATACTTGGGAATAACTTGCAGACATGATCATAGAAGTTATTTATTGCATGGGGTTTACATCTATCGTACACAGGAATATATATCATTAAAAGAAAATCGATTGCTATACAAGAGTGACTTTTCTTGTACTTACTGTTTATGAAACTGACTGGATGTTAATATTCCATAACTTGTGTTTCTAACTACCAAGCCGGAGTCAATTTGACTAGGGTCAAATCAGTTCAGACCATGTTTGCTTCAGAGAATAGTTTGATGGTCATGTAGTAGGGGAATAAATTCATGTGAAATCAGATCTTGTATTTTGTATTTGAAAATGTTACGTTAGTTAAAAAAAAATAGAAATGGGTATTTCTATGAATATTCTAGATATAAATCTACTTTACATCCACCATCTATTACATGAAGCATAATTATTAATTGTTCACGTAAAACTAAATCTCTTTTCAACTGAGTGCGGTAGCGTTATAGATACATGATATGCAGCATTAGTTAAGCTGTTTTTCATATGACTGTATACTCATATGAATTTATTTGATCACATTTGACACTTATTGTAAGTAAGAACTGAACACTTTTAATGGTCCCTGATGTATCCTCTACCCAGTAGTAATTGTTTCGGCACTGACACCACTGTTATCATCTACTGGTGAACTATTAGTACCCGAGGGTATCCTCCACCCAGTAGTAATTGTTTCGGCACTGACACCACTGATATCATCTACTGGTGAACTATTAGTACCCGAGGGTATCCTCCACCCAGTAGTAATTGTTTCGGCACTGACACCACTGATATCATCTACTGGTGAACTATTAGTACCCGAGGGTATCCTCCACCCAGTAGTAATTGTTTCGGCACTGACACCACTGATATCATCTACTGGTGAACTATTAGTACCCGAGGGTATCCTCCACCCAGTAGTAATTGTTTCGGCACTGTCATCACTGATATCATCTGCTGGTGAACTATTAGTACCCGAGGGTATCCTCTACCCAGTATTCATTCAGTATTTCGGCCCTGACACCACTGATATCATCTACTGGTGAACTATTAGTACCCGAGGGTATCCTCTACCCAGTATTCATTCAGTATTTCGGCCCTGACACCACTGATATCATCTACTGGTGAACTATTAGTACCCGAGGGTATCCTCTACCCCCAGTATTCATTCAGTATTTAGGCCCTGACACCACTGATAGCATCTACTGGTGAACTATTAGTACCCGAGGGTATCCTCTACCCAGTATTCATTCAGTATTTAGGCCCTGACACCACTGATATCATCTACTGGTGAACTATTAGTACCCGAGGGTATCCTCTACCCAGTATTCATTCAGTATTTCGGCCCTGACACCACTGATATCATCTACTGGTGAACTATTAGTACCCGAGTGTATCCTCTACCCAGTATTCATTCAGTATTTCGGCCCTGACATGGTTTATTAGATATATTTGTGTATCGATATTTACAGTTCCTAAGTAATGTAATTATTATTAAAACTAATGTTCTTTTCCCTCAGACATAGGTGACCGTAGGTGATTTTGGCTATCCTGGTGGGGCTATTTAGTTTTCCCTCAGACATAGGTGACTGTAGGTGATTTTGGCTATCCTGGTGGGGCTATTTAGTTTTCCCTCAGACATAGGTGACCGTAGGTGATTTTGGCTATCCTGGTGGGGCTATTTAGTTTTCCCTCAGACATAGGTGACCGTAGGTGATTTTGGCTATCTTGGTGGGGCTATTTAGTTTTCCCTCAGACATAGGTGACCGTAGGTGATTTTGGCTATCCTGGTGGGGCTATTTAGTTTTCCCTCAGACATAGGTGACCGTAGGTGATTTTGGCTATCCTGGTGGGGCTATTTAGTTTTCCCTCAGACATAGGTGACCGTAGGTGATTTTGTCTATCCTGGTGGGGCTATTTAGTTTTCCCTCAGACATAGGTGACCGTAGATGATTTTGGCTATCCTGGTGGGGCTATTTAGTTTTCCCTCAGACATAGGTGACCGTAGGTGATTTTGTCTATCCTGTTGAGGCTAGTTAGTTTTCCCTCAGACATGGGTGACCGTAGGTGATTTTGGCTATCCTGGTGGGGCTATTTAGTTTTCCCTCAGACATAGGTGACCGTACGTGATTTTGTCTATCCTGTTGAGGCTAGTTAGTTTTTCCTCAGACATAGGTGACCGTAGGTGATTTTGTCTATCCTGTTGAGGCTAGTTAGTTTTCCCTCAGACATAGGTGACCGTAGGTGATTTTGTCTATCCTGTTGAGGCTAGTTAGTTTTTCCTCAAACATAGGTGACCGTAGGTGATGTTGTCTATCCTGTTGGGGCTATTTGGTTTTCTTGCTTTCAAATATCCCCCCCCCCCCTCTTTTGGCTATGAGCGTACCTGATGAATGTTATTACAGAAACGCACACTAAATTTGATATCTACGTTTTTATTTTTACTGAAAGATATATGAAATGTACAGATTCTAGACAATGTTATATAATGAACAACACTGTCAGAATAATTCAAAAATTCAATAGAAAACTCGTAGAAAGAGGCAAAAATAGATACCTCTCACACATTTAGTACAGGCACTTCAATACAAAATGCTAGGCTTAATCCAGCTTAATGGGTCTAAACCTTCCTTCTTAGTGTAATGATGCTGTCATACAAGTGCTTTCCACGTGACAGTAAAATACCAACCCTCACATATAATTCGGCGAACAGCGTTATTATAAAGAACGCCATAATCTTGAACATAATATAATATAAATAATCTTCGTGACATAGAGGTTGGCATATGTATACTATTAGATATATTACAGAAAGCCGGTGGTATCAACCATTATTTAAATATTAGATAGTATACAAAGCCGTCGTATGACATAATAGTTAAACAATAGGCAACTTTGAACCTAAATATCTGTTGTCATCTGGACGCAACTTACGGAATACTTTTCAACCAGGTTTGATATCTCCTTATAAACCTTTTGAAATATAACGTGAGACGATTCTTTAGGATGTGAAGGATCTAAAGAGAATGTCTTATATATAATATATTAATCATTGTTACCAAATATATCACTGATGAAGGTTTTCATATATGTTTTCATTTCTAGGAATGAGGTGTTCATACTGTACATAATTTACACCTCTTTAATTTTGCTTGGGTTATAATATAAATCATGGCCCAAATCATCCAATATTAAACAAAACTATCAGTTATAAGAATTCCACAGAAATTTACTGTTTAATGCATGTATAATAAATACCTTATAGAACGATTAAACAAACTTATTCGTCAAGTGAGTACGCTATGCGCTTGCATGAAGTGTTATACCGAAAGAAACATGCAATCAAAGAATGAGAATTTGCACATAAAAAGACATTGAACATATATATATATGGTCATCTGTTGCACACCTTCCGTAACGGTTAACCAAGTCATGTTAACGACTATCATATCCTAGAAATGATGACTTCAACATTACCAGAAGAAGACCTGGGTTCTGTAGCTTCTGATGCAACCCTTTGTCATTGACAAGATAGACAATCTCTAGCGTATGGTATCAACTGAGAGGTATGTACATCATTTATACAACAGAACGGGATAGTAAAGAACATGGATATAATTACCTTAAAGTTTGTTTTCTAACCAATTTCAATCTCTATATACATATACGTTTTGTTCTCATTTTGGTTCTTAATGAAAGGTAAAATTTTGTCGGTTTGTCATTTAGTAAATACATTCAAACCTGCCCATGAGGTCAACTCTATTAAGCAGTCACCTGTATTAAAAGATCACTTTTTTCTTGTCCTATCATAGTAAATTTCATATAAATTCAACCTCTTTTAAGAGGTCATCTGTTTTATAATGTCACTTTTTCTTTGTACCAAAGGTGACCTCTTAATACAGGTTTAGCTGTATATATTTATGTACATTTCAGATTTGTCATTGTAAATGGGGTGGTTCTTTATGCTGTTGTTGCATACAAACAAAGTGCTTACTTACTGTCTTTTGTGATCTAAATACATGTTTTAAATAAGTGATTTCTTCTTCATATTAATGGAAATTATTTCTGATAGTCATAAACAACTTCGGACTCTTAGAGATTGTTGACAGCAGTACATAAAATTGTGTTCACTTTTAATTAGCACTGCTTATTGAAGCAATAAAAAAATCCATGTTATGGTGACAGGTAGATGTAGACTAAATTATATGTTAGCAGAATACATGAACATTATTTTTTTAAGTATCTCCCATTAAATAGATGTACATAGTTTTTTTTTATTTTTCGCTTAGAGTTGCTTTAACAAAAAAGGGGGGGAACAAAGCAATTATTATCAACATCATAATCATGTGTAATAACATCATACTGTATCTTCCGGAGTGGGACAGGCCAGACAAGTGTACCAGGGCTACGAAATTAATGGAATTCTACCCTACCCTCTTATAAATAGATTTCTCGCTTTGTATGCATGTATGCCTTGTATGATGTGTATGTGACTGCACAGTCCAACGGATGTGAATTAAACTAAAGCAGCAAAACAGAAATATATATTTTCTGTGTTGTGTTCTTTGATTTGTTTGTCTTCGTCTTGTGTATTGTGCCCAATATTGTCAGTTTCTCTAGATTCTCCATTATGATTAGTTCCTTCGGTTTTCTCTAACGTCTATATTCAAAAATTCTGAAGTCACATTTCTTGTCCAAAATACTTTTTGCAAATGCTCTTGTAGTACGAATTTCCTTTTAATTTACATTAAAAAAAAATGAGAGTTAAAGTTTGTATAAAAACCAACTTATCTAAAACAAATAAAGCCAATTAATTATCTGGGATAAAAGGCTACACACACATCATTGAATTTGTAAGGATCATTAAGTAAACAGTGCACCAAGTCAATGAACTTGGTACATTATTAATTTTCTAAAAGACAAGGCCAATTTATTGAAATATTATTTTCTTGTCAAAACTCCAAACATATCGTGAAGTAGAAAATGTCAGTATTTGTTTACACTATACAACATATTTGTATATAAGATTCTACAGTGTAAATCTGTAGATTGTAACAGGGATTATAAAGCAACAAGAAGACTATAAAATGGTGATAATATGGGTGTACAGGGGTTGAGGTTATGGTATTTAACGCCGCTTTCAACAATATTTTAGCTAAATATCATGGCGGTCAGTTTTATTTGTGAGGGAAACCTGACTACCCAGAGAAAACTACCGACCTGTCGCAAGTCACTGACAAACCTTATGATATAATGTTGTATTGAGTACACCTCACCACGACCGGGATTCGAACTAACAAACGTAAGTGGTGATAGGCACTGATTGCACAGATAGTGGTAAATCCAGCTACCATACAATCACGACAAGGATGGCACCTCACGGGTGTACATTTGTTCATATTAGTAAGAAAGGATATGTATGGAAATATAATTAGATACTTTCCAATTTTAACAGCTTAACCAGGGCGTTGCTAGACGAATCAGTGAAACAAGAAGAGACGTACGGTAATCGTATTACTGTCCACTTACATACCATTTCAAATATACAAAACGTTTTTAAACATTTTAATAGGTACTGTTTTTATCAATTTTCAGTTTGTTTTCTAATTGTATTTTGTCGACCATTTATTGTCTTTTCATCTTTTTTTTCTATTGGATGTTGCATGTTCTTCGAATTAAGGCCTCCATATCTTCAAACTGTGTATGGTCAGGACTGTATCTTGTTCCTTTACACAAGGAACAAAAAAGTACTATTTACCGTCTATACCGGGATATATAAATAAGAAAACCAACGAGATTTCACTGATCTATATACCATTTAAACTCATATTTCTGAACACTGCTTACAGTAGTTGAGGTCAGACTCGACTTAATCAGAGATTCAGAATACAACATAGTCAAATGTAGCACTTGACGAAGTAATATAGTTCTACTTTCACTTTGTATTGAAGTTTAACTACAGAATCAATATCATTGGAAATACTTTGATCTGATTTAGAAAGATCAGAAAGGAAAGAAATGTGGCAAACATTTAATATAAAATCTATGAAGTAATTATATTTTTGTGAAACTGTCATGATCAAAAGTATTAATAATTGACTGTAAAAAACTAGTTTTTGTGGTTCAAGCAGTAAGTATGACAGACAATATCTAAATGACATGCTCACTAGAATTGAACTTATCGTAAATTCTAAATATAATAAAACGCTCTAATACGGTTGTTTCGAATCGTTTCCATTCCGTCAAAATTTTGTTATTTTCGTCCGCCAGATCACGTGATTTCGATGGACTAATCGGCATTGAACTTCCGGTGTCAATGTACACAACAAAAACTCCAATCGATTTGTGCCGTTTTAACGTTCGATCCTCAACTTAAAAAAATCTTAACATTTTCTGTAAAAGACAGATATCAATTAAATTATTTTATTTGTATGAAAGACTTCAATGCAGAGACAATTACTTCTTCAAAATTAAATTTGTTTTCTTTCTTTATTTGCGGCTGTCAGCATCATCAAAGGAAAACTATCTGTCTTTATGTATATATTTCTGATATCAGACAGATAGTGGGGTACCGAACACCAGTATTTATTCAGCTGTTTCCTTGGCGTTTCCATATTACAATTACTTATAATCTACCGCATCTACGACTATGATATGCTGACGTTGTCACAGTAATAGCGTAAACATCGGAAGTCGCCTGCCGATTTGTTCAGACGTCAAGACAAGAAAAAGACGGAACGTGGTCGGAATTGACATGATTCGAAACAACCGTATTACCGCCTATGCATTTGATTTAGTAGATTCTGGCCTATGTATAAGGTATTTAAAGGAGATATAATTAATAGGTGAATTTCATATATAACAGAGAGACCACCTTTAAAATTTGATATTGTGAACTGTATCACGTAAGCCACTGATTACTTTTCTATATTTAACAGATTTGTTAGCGAAACGGAAGAAACCTGGAAATTGTCAAATGCGTTATTTTTGCACATTAAGTATAGATCATATTCGCTACCGAGGACGAGCACAGACAAATGTCAAATAAATTCGAAAAAAATGAAAATGTAAGAAGAAAAGAACAACGGATGACTTTATCTTTACACGTATAACAACAGGAAATGACGTCATACATAACTGAACGGTTCCCTGTCAGACATGTCCATGTTTATTTTACTTTTAATAATTTTATAGCTAAATTGGCCGATATTTATACTTAATTAGTGGACTGTAATTAGCACAAAAAGATAATAAATTAGATACCATATTTAAAATTTTAGAGTCAACTGTATTAAATATCTAATTCCATAAAACAATGGGGATGCACATTTTACTGGACACACATTTAGTTGTAGTTTCTTATGCTTTTTGTTCCTGTTGTCAGTATCTTATAACATATATATATCATGCACTGGTTTTACTTGAGCAGTTAGATTGCATTGGCTAGATAATGTTTTGTTATATACGGTCATTGACAAGATATATTCTTTCCGGTACCGGATTCATGTTGCGTGAAGGTAAGAAACGGTATTATTACTGTACATGACTGTAATTTAGCTTGCATATGATTGGCTTAAAACTGCTTAAGAGATTTTGAGTACTTGCGATATCACCCTCTCGGCTAAAAATAGATCCCGACAGGTGTCCGGGAAGTGATATCACCTTCGCAAGGCATAAACATAGATGGGGAAAAACTGGAATTTTGCTCTCCTGTCAAATTCGTTCTTTCGTTGTTCAATAACTAATGAGATTGCGTTTAACATTTGTTGGATCATAAACAAACGCTCCAAAATTGAGATATTTTATTGTTATGACGATGAATTTGTAAGTAGATAACAATAAAACATTTTCATGAAATAAAACAATCATTGACTTTATCAACCTTTAAAAACGTATATTCATCTCGACTGCGGCTCTGTGAATATTACATCTTTTTTCAGGTTGATAAATCCAGTAATTGTATGATAGTATAAGAGCGGACTTCACAGAGGACATAATCACATACGATTAGAAGATTTAAAGATTAAACATATTTTATTGCTAAATATTATAACAATTGGATTGGACACAAATTATAACAATTTACAAGGGTCCTCTCCACGATTAGAACAACGCTTGCTTTTGTTCTTTTTAGACAATTTGTAGTTATGTTTGGGACTTTTTACCATTGCAGGATTAGTACAATATACGTACATTATCGAAATATGTAAAATTCAGGGGACCGTCTCTATTGTGATCGTATGGTAGTTGTGAGTTCTAATCCCGGTCATGGCTATGTGTATTCGATACAACATTATGTGATAAAGTTTGTCAGTGACTTTCGACAGATCGCTGGTTTTAGCCGGGTACTCCTGTCTCCTCCACTAATAAAACTGACCGCCACGATATAGCTGAAATATTGCTGAAAGTGGCGTTAAACACCATAACCCTAAGCCTATGAAATTCATTTGCACTCGCTGCGAAATAGAACAGAAAAGCTCGCTACATGCTCGCTTTTCTAAATGTTATATTTGTACGTATATTGTTTATAGAGAATTCGGTAATTAAACATAATACAAATATCAGCAATGTCAAGAAATTTAAGAAACAAACTTACGCTAGGAACATTGGAAATGACTTCTCCTTCAAAGATCTTATAAATTAATTTAAATTAAATATATAAATATACCATTGCATAAGTAATAGTAAGGCAGTTATTTTTTTTTATTGATTTCAATGGATTGAGTGTTTTGGAATTTTATGAATAATGTGGAAATCCATGGCAGCATTTTAAATCATTCTGGAACACTTTGCACTCCTACGAAACAGTGAATGACTTTCATGATAGAGAAAATCAATATGTTCTTGTAATGACCGTGGCGATAGATAGATGCTAGAAGCCATGAAGAAACATTACGAAAAGAGTTCACTAAACTAGATTAAAAACACATTATATTGTTTTATCATTTTCTCCTTAGGGAAATCTACACTGATTACTAAAATGAAACCTCGCTCCTGTTACCATCATCAACGAGATTAACTCAATGGACCATCAAAAATTGAAAGTTGATCGTAGAAGATAAAACCTCCTTGTTTATATTGAAATAGATGTTTCACTGTCACAGCTTCCTATAATATTGTGTCATGCTCGATCTACATTCATGACTCGTACATTTTAATGGGTATAATCTACCTCCATTAGGAAAATATCTCACACATGAATGACAAAATAATGTATTATAAGTTATACGATTGTTTTCTTAATTCTTACCTAATATGGTAAGGGGCCATCGTGGTCGTGATCGTATGGTAGTTGGGTTTACAACCACCTGTGTAATCAGTGTCTATCACCACTAACGTTGTTAGTTCGAATCCCGCTCATGCGGGGTGTTCTCGATACAACTTTATGTGATACAGTTTGTCAGTGACTTGCGGCAGGTCGGTGGTTTTCTTCGGGTACTTCGGTTTCTTCCACCAATAAAACTGACCGTCACGATATAACTGAAATATTGTTGAAAGTGGCGTTAAACTCCATATACCTTACCTCTAATCCTAATACGGTATGCTATGATTTACTGGACTGTAATATTATTTTGTCAGATCATGGAAATAGAAACGTAGTTACATAAGCAACCATGCAATTGTTGCATATTATGATTGTATATTTATATTGTCATGCATATCAGTTCGTTAGGCCCATAAAACTTCTCTAAATCCGCCACTTTATTTGATTGAAGTGTCTGTTCGGAGCCAGTAAATTGAGAAGTCATGTATTAGTGTGGTGGGGATGTCGATTATACCGCATCTTTCCACTAATTTTTGTGTTGATATTTGGACCTGTTTCGACGGTGTGGTATTTTTTTCTCATTTTAAAGCAAATATTCATTATAAAAAATAAAACAAATGTAGTCAGACATTACAAAAAGAGAAGGCTTTTTCGAGAATTTGAACTGGGAATGAAAGGTGCATTTCTCGTGTCCATTGCATGACATCCGTTGTTTACAACAAATACTGGGGGGCCGTGTTCTCGAAAGTATCCTAAGATTTGTCCTAAGATATGCCTTAGGACGATTTTTAGGATGGTCTTATGACCATCTTAGGACAGGTCCTAGGAGTGATCTCGAAGCTATCTTAAGACTATCCTAACTTAGGATGTCTTAACTATGTCCTAAGTGTCAGCGCAATTATTAGAAAAATAGAAATATTGTGTACAACAACTATTTCCAATATTAATATATAGCAAACCCTTGATAAAAATACTCATAATAAAATATAAGATGTAAATAAAGATTTTTTTCAATTTCATTTATTTGTTACGCTGCATTCCATGAGTCTGTTTCTTGTTTTCTTTAATTTGCAGTTATCTATATACGTAGTTCTGTATACGATATATAACTAATGTGTAACACTTAGTCATTACAGTTATCTATATACGTAGTTCTGTATACGATATATAACTAATGTGTAACACTTAGTCATTACAGTTATCTATATACGTAGTTCTGTATACGATATATAACTAATGTGTAACACTTAGTCATTACAGTTATCTATATACGTAGTTCTGTATACGATATATAACTAATGTGTAACACTTAGTCATTACAGTTATCTATATACGTAGTTCTGTATACGATATATAACTAATGTGTAACACTTAGTCATTACAGTTATCTATATACGTAGTTCTGTATACGATATATAACTAATGTGTAACACTTAGTCATTACAGTTATCTATATATGTAGTTCTGTATACGATATATAACTAATGTGTAACACTTAGTCATTACAGTTATCTATATACGTAGTTCTGTATACGATATATAACTAATGTGTAACACTTAGTCATTACAGTTATCTATATATGTAGTTCTGTATACGATATATAACTAATGTGTAACACTTAGTCATTACAGTTATCTATATACGTAGTTCTGTATACGATATATAACTAATGTGTAACACTTAGTCATTACAGTTATCTATATACGTAGTTCTGTATACGATATATAACTAATGTGTAACACTTAGTCATTACAGTTATCTATATATGTAGTTCTGTATACGATATATAACTAATGTGTAACACTTAGTCATTACAGTTATCTATATACGTAGTTCTGTATACGATATATAACTAATGTGTAACACTTAGTCATTACAGTTATCTATATACGTAGTTCTGTATACGATATATAACTAATGTGTAACACTTAGTCATTACAGTTATCTATATACGTAGTTCTGTATACGATATATAACTAATGTGTAACACTTAGTCATTACAGTTATCTATATACGTAGTTCTGTATACGATATATAACTAATTTGTAACACTTAGTCATTACAGTTATCTATATATGTAGTTCTGTATACGATATATAACTAATGTGTAACACTTAGTCATTACAGTTATCTATATACGTAGTTCTGTATACGATATATAACTAATGTGTAACACTTAGTCATTACAGTTATCTATATACGTAGTTCTGTATACGATATATAACTAATGTGTAACACTTAGTCATTACAGTTATCTATATACGTAGTTCTGTATACGATATATAACTAATGTGTAACACTTAGTCATTACAGTTACTATATACGTAGTTCTGTATACGATATATAACTAATGTGTAACACTTAGTCATTACAGTTATCTATATATGTAGTTCTGTATACGATATATAACTAATGTGTAACACTTAGTCATTACAGTTATCTATATACGTAGTTCTGTATACGATATATAACTAATGTGTAACACTTAGTCATTACAGTTATCTATATACGTAGTTCTGTATACGATATATAACTAATGTGTAACACTTAGTCATTACAGTTATCTATATACGTAGTTCTGTATACGATATATAACTAATGTGTAACACTTAGTCATTACAGTTATCTATATACGTAGTTCTGTATACGATATATAACTAATGTGTAACACTTAGTCATTACAGTTATCTATATACGTAGTTCTGTATACGATATATAACTAATGTGTAACACTTAGTCATTACAGTTATCTATATACGTAGTTCTGTATACGATATATAACTAATGTGTAACACTTAGTCATTACAGTTATCTATATATGTAGTTCTGTATACGATATATAACTAATGTGTAACACTTAGTCATTACAGTTATCTATATACGTAGTTCTGTATACGATATATAACTAATGTGTAACACTTAGTCATTACAGTTATCTATATACGTAGTTCTGTATACGATATATAACTAATGTGTAGCACTTTTTTATAATGAAGTACAGTCATTACCGTTATTTTTTGTGTGGTTACTTTCGAGTGAGTTGATTTCAAATTTTAAATGAATTACTGATTAAAGATGAACAAAAGATATCTCGTGCGCCGTTTGAATTATAATAGAAAAATCATTGTTAATTTACTTATTTAGATTTAAAAACAGTATAAAAGTGTATATCAATCATGTTCTACAACTAAGTCCGTTTTTGGTACAAAATGTCAAATTATATTACAATTTCGGGGTTAGGACCATCTTAAGACACCTCTATAGATGTCCTAAAGTTAAGACAAAGTTTGCGACATGTCTTAAGTTAGGACATGGTCGAGAACACGACTTAGGACTAAGATTTGTCCTAAGATGGTCTTAGGACATGTCTTAGTTCTAAGACACTTTCGAGAACGCGGCCCCTGGAATATCTCTAAATACAGAAATCGCGTCATGGTCGATTAGTTAATATTGTCCGCTATATAACTGTGGAGAAATCACTATGATAAGAAATGGTCAATGGACCAGTAGCGTGACGTTTAGCTGGTGTACAACAGTATACATTCACTATTATAGTAATGTATCTTATTTATCCCGAGTGTCTTATTTATCCCGAGTGTCTTATTTATCCCGAGTGTCAGATTATGTTCTATCATCTTGGTCTTCCGGTTTATAATTAGTTAAAGTCTGTCTATTTTATTGTCTGTTTTATTGATTTCTGAGATCAATATAATAAACAGATTGTAGACTTACTCCAATGTGATTATGGTAGAGGTACTATTATGATTACACTCCGTCTGTTCCTCAGATTATTTTACAACATGTTATTTAAAGATGTGTAAAGTTTTTGGGCTTATACTTTGCAATGAAGTAGTACACAATAAAGGAATGATGCATGCAAAAGAAAATTTCAGAAAGTTGCAATATGGCCGAATGGACGCCATACTGTGGTATTTTAACGACACATTTTAATGTTAGCACCTGTAATTCAAAGATGTTATGAGATCTCCAGCTCATATTTTATAGAAGAGTTTGAAGATACCAAAGGGGTAATCAGAATCCGTATATCGAAGAAGAACAGACAACACAATGGCCAAAAGAAAAAGTACAAAAGGGCAAACAATGATCAACAAAACATACATATAAAACTAAAGATCGAATACCACGAACCCGACTAAAAACCAGGGATGTACTCAGGTGTTCCGGAAGGGTAGGCAGTTCCCGCTCCACTAGTGACACCCGTCGTGTTAATCTAGTTACAAACCCGGTGAGAAGTCATGAATGAGGAAAGGACCGGGAAGTGTTTACAACAAGTGGAACAAACATATCCGTTGCTATGCAATACACAATGAAGCGGTAATATACATAAATAAAATCTTGAAAATTCAAAAAAATCACACAGAAACGTTTTTTATGGTTTTCATTGACATTTTTGTATTTGAATGATTAGCAGATGTTCAATATTTCCTTCCAAACTTCCGGAAAGGAAAAGACATTATTAAGCATGTCCTGTCAATGAAATGGCAATACCACAAGGATCATGTATCACCTGACCGTACAAATTAGTTTTCCTTTCTTACTAATAGTCTGTTATAATGTGTGGAGAAGTCACTATATGATTTGTCTCAGTCTTATGTTTCAATAGTTGTTTTAACAACAACCCATCGCATTATATATAGCTAAAATGACCTTTGTTCATAGCTTCAGAAAATGCTAAAGATATCACGCTTCCAATTTCGCCAGTTCAGAGAAGACAGGCATATTGACCGATCGGAGCAAGACTGGTATAAGACTATAGCATTGTCTAAAAAACAACTCTCTCCCCTTTTATTACATTGTGATACTCCCCGTTTTCTAATATTAGTAAAGGAGAATTTCCCCTTTTATCACATATCGACTATTGTGATACTTCCCGTTTTCTAATTTTAGTAAAGGTGAATTTCCCCTTTTATTACATTGTGATACTCCCCGTTTTCTAATTTTAGTAAAGGTGAATTTCCCCTTGTGATACTCCCCGTTTTCTAATTTTAGTAAAGGTGAATTTCCCCTTGTGATACTCCCCGTTTTCTAATTTTAGTAAAGGTGAATTTCCCCTTGTGATGCTCCCCATTTTCTAATTTTAGTAAAGGTGAATTTCCCCTTTTATTACATTGTGATACTCCCCGTTTTCTAATTTTAGTAAAGGTGAATTTCCCCTTGTGATACTCCCCGTTTTCTAATTTTAGTAAAGGTGAATTTCCCCTTGTGATACTCCCCGTTTTCTAATTTTAGTAAAGGTGAATTTCCCCTTGTGATACTCCCCGTTTTCTAATTTTAGTGAAGGTGAATTTCCCCTTTTATTACATTGTGATACTCCCCGGTTTCTAATTTTAGTAAAGGTGAATTTCCCCATTTATTACATTGTGCCATCATTTACTTTTGAACCTAATTTTATATGTGATATATCACATGCTACCCTTTTACCGCCGCACATCACTTTTCAATACATAATCAAACTTATTATCATTATCGCCATTGCGAAGTCAATTCTTTAACAGCTAATTCTTCATACGGTTTTAAGAGGTTTGTTACCATCGTTTACCATTATGTACCAGCGAGTCTATATTTTATACAAATTTGAAAAGAAAACTTCTTGTGGAGCCTGGGAAAATCGGACACCTTTCTGTAATTAATTAAATAATGTCATTAATACTCAACACCACTGTGCTAGAATCTTCGTTAAGTTAATATACACGTGCAAGGTATGACAGAAATGTTGATGATATAATATTTAGTGGGATCAACTATAACATGGCATATGAATACTAACATTATAAGATAGAATATTATAAGAACTCATGTACTTAAAGTATTTTTTTCTCAATAAGAACCAGTTCATAACAAAATGGATATTGAGTTTGAAACCTCAATATTCTTATTTGTATTGGTTGATTTTCCGACACAAATACATTTGTACCTAATGACCAGAAATACCAATCAATCTTGTCAGAATCAAATAAATGACGCAAGAAAATGTTATATCTTAACGTTAATTGGTTGTATGTGTTTGTCGTCTACCTTACTTTTAATATTGTTTAATATTGTTTAATATTGTTTAATATTGTTTAATATTGTTGTTTTCTGATGACAGATGGAGGATAGGTGGCTGGATATTACAATGTGCATTGGTTATTATTCAAGAATCAACTTAATAATAATAATAATAATAATAATAATGTGTGATTGTTGCTTAATGCCAAGTGAACCTATATCAGCTAAATCATGGCGAGAACAAGTTGCACGTGATGTGAAGATGGCGACTATGTACACTTTGTACTAAACCAGCACTCTTAGTTTCTGCCTCTTTGTTCTGCCTCTTAGTGGCCACCATCAACAAGTTGATTGTTCTGCCATGTGGAGTACGCATGTAGTTGGATTGTGATAGTACTAGTGCACTGAAACAGCAGTCCGCAGTTAGATATGTTGATCAATTCAGACACACTATGCTGATCCAAGCCAACCATTATTTGTTCTTACTACTTAATGATGTGTGCTTTGCGAAGAAGCAGCAAATACAAATTTCACAGTCTTTGATTTGACCTGACCTGACCTGACCTCAAAATCACATTCTGCCACACGAGGCGAGCACGATAATCATTACACTGTCGATGAGATACTCCTTGTTTGTCAAGAATCAACTGAGTAATAACATTAATTATAATTATAATAGCTTCCATGAAATAATTTTCTTGTCTAAAGTTTATCAACAAACATGTGCCGCAATATACATGTGTATATTTAAAGATGTAAACCATTTAACCTTTGAACACTTCTACGCACAGTCGACCAGCATGTCTCATACCATTTAAACATGTAAACCAATTAACCTTTGAACACTTCTACGCACAGTCGACCAGCATGTCTCATACCATTTAAACATGTAAACCATTTAACCTTTGAACATTTCCACGCACAGTCGACAAGCATGTCTCATACCATTTAAACATGTAAGCCATTTAATCTTTGAACACTTCTACGCACAGTCGACCAGCATGTCTCATACCATTTAAACATGTAAACCATTCAACCTTTGAACACTTCCACGCACAGTCGACCAGCATGTCTCATACCATTTAAACATGTAAACCATTTAACCCTTGAACACTTCCACGCACAGTCGACAATCATGTCTCATACCATTTAAACATGTAAACCATTTAACCTTTGAACACTTCCACGCAGTCTACCAACATGTCTCATACCATTTAAACATGTAAATCATTTAACCTTTGAACACTTCCACGCACAGTCGACCAGCATGTCTCATACCATTTAAACATGTAAACTATTTAACCTTTAAACACTTCCACGCACAGTCGACAAGCATGTCTTATACCATTTAAACATGTAAACAATTTAACCTTTAAACACTTCCACGCACAGTCGACAAGCATGTCTTATACCATTTAAACATGTAAACTATTTAACCTTTAAACACTTCCACGCACAGTCGACAAGCATGTCTCATACCATTTAAACATGTAAACTATTTAACCTTTAAACCCTTCCACGCACAGTCGACAAGCATGTCTTATACCATTTAAACATGTAAACCATTTAACCTTTGAGCTCTTCCACGCACCGTCGACAAGCATGTCTCATACCATTTAAACATGTAAACTATTTAACCTTTAAACACTTCCACGCACAGTCGACAAGCATGTCTTATACCATTTAAACATGTAAACCATTTAACCTTCGAGCTCTTCCACGCACCGTCGACAAGCATGTCTCATACCATTTAAACATGTAAACCATTTAACCTTTAAACACTTCCACGCACAGTCGACAAGCATGTCTCATACTATCATCTCATCTTAGTTTTGCATCAGATGATCTCTAGTGCCATTAATTATGTGCATATTTTTTTCTGTTTTTTTTAAGGAGATGTATTTCTGTCATCTTCTACTCTAGGGAGTTTGAACGATGTTCCATATCACGCAATCATACCCGTTCTAAATGTGTAGTAAATGAGCAATCAATTTTACTGAGATTTTAGATATCTAAGCACTAAGTAAATCTGGATTTGAATCTTTTCAGAACATACGAGGAACAACATGTAAAATTATTGATTTGCTTTATTGCATTAAACTATTTTCAATTTCACAGATGTTTTTTTTTTTTCAAGCACAATATGAAGTTGTTTGACTATCAACGAAACATTGCAACAACATCATTGATTTTTGTTCTATTTATGCAATTCCATAATATAAACATATTTATATATTTCTATCTTCTGGAGAACCCATCGCACCGACGTCTAGACCACATGGTGGTGAAGGGTTACATTATTATTGTGCATCATTGTCAGTTCAGTATGAGGTCTTCAGTGTAAACATGTGTCATGTCCTAATAAAACAATAATCAAATACATTGGTATCAGCTTGAATGGCACCAGTAAATTTTGAAGAGACCAAAAGGGTAATCAGAAGCAATAATGTGAAGCAGGATAGCGACAAAAAGACGATAGTAGAAGCCGTCGTGTCACACCACTCAACCATCCGGTATGGCTTAATCACACTTTACCTTCTGTAATAGGTGCCGATGCAGGCGAGAGTTGAAGCAATATACCTTTTACACATCGCTACATAAATATTCCAATACTAATCAATCACGGTTTAAAATTATAAATTACTGGATAAGATTACACATTATCGCTGGTACTGTTTACCAATACGTAGGTGGTTTTTTATTTTATTTTCAACACTGCTAATTAAGGGAAAAACAAAAATACAGCTCCGTAATAGATAAGCACACTTAGTTGGATTTACATAGTTAAAGCTCACTGAAACAACAGTCCATGGTAGACGTGTTACTCCACTCGGACATATTATCCTGATTTCGAGCCTAGAAGAGACGCTGCAAATACCAATTGCATAGTCTTTGGTTTGACCCATGGGGTCTCAAATTCTACTGCACTCGCGGCGAGTACACTACTCATTACATGCCCGATATCATTGAGTGTCTTTTCTCAGTGTCTAAAATACAATTACAATCCATAAAAATACTTGTTTTAAGTTTAAAGTATTAAGGAAAATGTGAATCGAGTTGTTTCTGAGCACTGGTATCACTAGAGAGGAGAAGTAATTGTCGATATAGAAGATATTGTTATACTTTTGTCAACTTTCTGTTCTTGCAAAAAAGACATAAATATTTGTCTCTTTGCAGGGTGTCTTAAAAATATCCAGCACAGGCCTTTCTTTACATGAAGACACACGATAAATTATTTGGGCAAATCGCTGAAGTTGCAACTATTATTACAAAAAGACAACTCGGTTCAGATACACCACATCATGACCATCATGTTCACACAGAGAAAACTCGGTTGAGATACACAACAGCATGACCATTGTGTTAACACAGAGATATCTCGGTTCAGATACACCACTGCATGACCATCGTGTTAACACAGAGACAAATCGGTTCAGATACACCACAGCATGACCACCGTGTTAACACAGAGATAACTCGGGTCAGATACACCACAGCATGACCATCGTGTTCACACAGAGACAACTCGGTTCAGATACACCACAACATAACCATCGTGTTAGCACAGAGACAACTCGATTCAGATACACCACAGCATGACCATCGTGTTATCACAGAGAAAACTTGGTTCAGATACACCACAGTATGACCATCGTGTTAACACAGAGAAAACTCGGTTCAGATACACCACAGCATGACCATCGTGCTAACACAGAGATAACTCGGTTCAGATACACCACAGCATGACCATCGTGTTAATACAGAGACAACTCGGTTCAGATACACCACAGCATGACCATCGTGTTAACACAGAGACAAGTCGGTTCAGATACACCACTGATGACAACTCGGTTCAGATACACCACAGCATGACCACCGTGTTACCACAGCGACAACTCGGTTCAGATACACCACAGCAGACCACCGTGTTAACACAGAGACAACTCGGTTCAGATACACCACAGCATGACCATCGTGTTCACACAGAGACAACTCGGTTCTGATACACCACAGCATGACCATCGTGTTAACACAGAGAAAACTCGGTTCAGATACACCACAGCATGACCATCGTGTTAACACAGAGACAACTCGGTTCAGATACACCACAGCATGACCATCGTGTTAACACAGAGACAACTCGGTTCAGATACACCACTGCATGATCATCGCGTTAACACAGAGACAACTCGGTTCAGATACACCACAGCATGACCATCGTGTTTATACAGAGACAACTCGGTTCAGATACACCACAGCATGACCATCGTGTTAACACAGAGACAAGTCGGTTCAGATACACCACTGCATGATCATCGCGTTAGCACAGAGACAACTCGGTTCAGATACACCACAGCATGACCATCGTGTTAACACAGAGACAAGTCGATTCAGATACACCACTGATGACAACTCGGTTCAGATACACCACAGCATGACCACCGTGTTAACACAGAGACAACTCGGTTCAGATACACCACAGCAAGACCACCGTGTTAACACAGAGACAACTCGGTTCAGATACACCACAGCATGACCATCGTGTTCACACAGAGACAACTCGGTTCAGATACACTACAACATGACCACCGTGTTAACACAGAGACAACTCGGTTCAGATACACCACAGCATGACCATCGTGTTTATACAGAGACAACTCGGTTCAGATACACCACAGCATGACCATCGTGTTAACACAGAGACAAGTCGGTTCAGATACACCACTGCATGATCATCGCGTTAGCACAGAGACAACTCGGTTCAGATACACCACAGCATGACCACCGTGTTAATAAGGGTAATAACAAAATTACCGAACTCCGAACAATCTTACAAAGGGAAAGTCAAAACTCATAATTATATAAACAGACAAAATCAGTCAACAACAAAGCAGAGACAACTCGATTCAGATACACCACAGCATGACCACCGTGTTAACACAGAGACAACTCGGTTCAGATACACCATAGCATGATCATCGTGTTCACACAGAGACAACTCGGTTCAGATACACCACAGCATGACCATCGTGTTAACACAGAGACAACTCGGTTCTGATACACCACAGCATGACCATCGTGTTAACACAGAGAAAACTCGGTTCAGATACACCACAGCATGACCATCGTGTTCACACAGAGAAAAGTCGGTTCAGATACACCACAGCATGACCATCGTGCTAACACAGAGACAACTCGGTTCAGATACACCACAGTATGACCATCGTGTTAACACAGAGAAAACTCGGTTCTGATACACCACAGCATGACCATCATGTAAACACAGAGACAACTCGGTTCAGATACACCACAGCATTACCATCGTGTTAATACAGAGACAACTCGGTTCAGATACACCACAACATGACCATCGTGTTAACACAGAGGTAACTCGGGTCAGATACACCACAACATGACCATCGTGTTAACACAGAGGTAACTCGGGTCAGATACACCACAGCATGACCATCGTGTTCACACAGGGACAACTCGATTCAGATACACCACAGCATAACCATCGTGTTAACACAGAGACAACTCGGTTCAGATACACCACAGCATGACCATCGTGTTAACACAGAGACAACTCGGTTCAGATACACCACAGCATGATCATCGTGTTCACACAGAGACAACTCGGTTCAGATACACCACAGCATGACCATCGTGTTCACACAGAGACAACTCGGTGCAGATACACCACAGCATGACCATCGTGTTCACACAGAGATAACTCGGTTCAGATACACCACATCATGACCTTCGTGTTAACACAGAGAAAACTAGGTTCAGATACACCACAGCATGACCATCATGTTAACACAGAGAAAACTCGATTCAGATACATCACAGCATGACCATCGTGTTAACACAGAGACAAGTCGGTTCAGATACACCACTGCATGATCATCGCGTTAACACAGAGACAACTCGGTTCAGATACACCACAGCATGACCATCGTGTTAACACAGAGACAACTCGGTTCAGATACACCACAGTATGACCATCGTGTTAATACAGAGACAATTCGGTTCAGATACACCACAGCATGACCATCGTGTTCACAAAGAGACAATTCGGTTCAGATACACCACAGCATGACGACCGTGCTAACACAGAGACAACTCGGTTCTGATACACCACAGCATGACCATCGCATTAACACAGATAATCTAATTATTTAAATAGAAATGTTACGATTTCTCCTCGATCAAAGTACACAAGCAATTGTCCTTAAATTACCTTTCTTAATCTCGTTTTAATGATTTAACTGACTGGTATCCTTTATTAAGCCTCATAATCTGTGGAAACAAATTAGTTTATCGACCCAGTTTTGTAATAGAAAATGCACCAGGGTCGTAAGAGTTTAATCAACGCAAAATCACTTCCTTATATATTATTCAGAGTCTGAAACGATTACAGTTTTGTCTGAGTCCAAAAGTTAAATAACTATAAAAGAATGATCAAATGCACTATAATTCCGTTAATTACATGATAAAGCGTCCTCTGACCAAATACATCAAATCATTTGTAATTAAAAAGATTTTAAAGATCACCAACTACTACATGAAACTATGTAATACAAAGATAATTACTTGGTTATTTTACAAATTCTATTATGTAGCAATTAGAAGTAGTCGTGGATCATGTACAATTTAACAGAAGACAAAATACAGTAACTGAAGTGTATTATCAGTGAAATAGTAAACAAAATACAGCAACTGAACGTTATTATCAGTAGAAAGGTAGATAAAATACAACAACTGAAAGTTATTGTCAGTAGAATAGTAGACACAATACAGCAACGGAAAGTTATTATCAGTGAAATAGTAGATAAAATACAGCAACTGAACGTTATTATCAGTAGAAAGGTAGATAAAATACAACAACTGAAAGTTATTATCAGTAGAAAGGTAGATAAAATACAACAACTGAAAGTTATTATCAGTAGAAAGGTAGATAAAATACAACTGAAAGTTATTATCAGTAGAATAGTAGACAAAATACAGTAACTGAAATGTATTATCAGTGGAATATTCTGGTAAAATACAGCAACAGAAACATTTTATCGGTGGAATAGTAGGCAAGATACAGTAACTGAAAGTTATTATCAGTGAAATAGTATACAAAATACAGCAACTGAAAGTTATTATCAGTGGAATATTAAAGTAAAATACACCAACTGAAACATTTTATCGGTAGAATAGTAGGCAAGATACATCAACTGAAAAGTATCAGTGGAATAGCAAGCAAAATACACCCAACTGAAAAAAAAATATCAGTGGAATAATAAACCAAATAGAGCAACTGATTTTAATATCACTGGGATATTGAGGATAATTCATCAATAGAAATTTAACTTTAATGGAATAGTAAGCAAAATATATCAACTGAAATTTAGTATCAGTGGAATAGTAAGCAAAATATACCAATTGTAATTTAATATCAGTGGAATAGTAAGCAAAATATATCAACTGAAATTTAATATCATTGGAAAAGTAAGCAAAATATATCAACTATAATTTAATATCAGTGGAATAGTCAGCAAAATATATCAACTGAAATTTAGTATCAGTGGAATAGTAAGCAAAATATATCAACTGAAATTTAGTATCAGTGGAATAGTAAGCAAAATATACCAACT
The DNA here is from genome assembly GCA_963383655.1 of Bathymodiolus septemdierum. Classification (NCBI taxonomy): domain Eukaryota; kingdom Metazoa; phylum Mollusca; class Bivalvia; order Mytilida; family Modiolidae; genus Bathymodiolus; species Bathymodiolus septemdierum. The sequence continues at coordinate 95,164,790 of OY726522.1, read as the reverse complement.
GTAATTTAATATCAGTGGAATAGTAAGCAAAATATATCAACTGTAATTCAATATCAGTGGAATAGTCAGCAAAATATATCAACTGAAATTTAGTATCAGTGGAATAGTCAGCAAAATATATCAACTGAAATTTAATATCATTAGAAAAGTAAGCAAAATATATCAACTGTAATTTAATATCAGTGGAATAGTCAGCAAAATATATCAACTGAAGCTTAGTATCAGTGGAATAGTAAGTAAAATATACCAATTGTAATTTAATATCAGTGGAATAGTAAGCAAAATATACCAATTGTAATTTAATATCAGTGGAATAGTAAGCAAAATATATCAACTGTAATTTAATATCAGTGGAATAGTCAGCAAAATATATCAACTGAAATTTAGTATCAGTGGAATAGTCAGCAAAATGCAGCAACTGGAATTTAATATCAGTGGAATAGTAAGCAAAATATATCAACTGTAATTTAATATCAGTGGAATAGTCAGCAACATATATCAACGGTAATTCAATATCAGTGGAATAGCCATCAATAAACAGCAACTGAAATTTAATATCAATATAATAGTAATTAGTATACAGCAAGAGAGAGTTAATACCAATTTAGTAGTTAATGATATTCATCAACCGAAATTTAAGATTATTAAATATTGGTTTCTATGACATGTATATCAGAAATATATTTTAATAAACGTTAGAGGAAACCGAAGGGGCAATAAAGAATGGACAATCTAGAGACAGTGGCAACATTAGATACAGAAGACACAGGACGAAGACAAACAAAACAAAGCAAAAACAAACACACCAAAAAACTACACATAAAATTAAAATGATGAGCAACATGGACCCCACCAGTAAACCAGAGGTACACAGAAGTGGGAGCGAATTGTAAATAGTTCCTTTTTATATATAAAGGTTATATATGTATGACGGATTAACTGTAGAATTGTTGTCAATATATTGCAAGTGATCGCTATTTTAGCTGTAAGACGAGAATATTTTAACAAAAAATAAATGAGGTAAAACATTGGTACCGGGACTGGATGAGCAATCTGATTGCCACAAGCAAAGGTGTGTGTGTGGAAAGGGGGGGGGGGGGGGGGCAATTAATGAGATCAAATGATATTGTCTATCAACAATCACTCCTAACACACTGTTGTTTAATATGAACTAATACAAGTTATCATTACATACAATTAGTTGTGTGTATTCTAATGTCACGAGTCTACTCTTTCTACTAAACACATATACAACTTCTTATACACTTCTAAGGACAAAATAAATAAAAATAGAGGTACATACAGTTTAACAGTACAAAATAAAATAATAAAAGTACATAAAGTATAACAGTACAAAATAAAATAATAAAAGTACATAAAGTATAACAGTATTTGTCTGAGATGACGCATTTAGAACAATAAAATAATAAAAGTACATAAAGTATAACAGTATTTGTCTGAGATGACGCATTTAGAACTAACTTTCAATTAATAAACTCTACTTGCAGAGTTGGTTAATAAAACATGTTTATCTTCAGACTTATCTAACAAGAATCTTAAAGAGCTACAACTGTAGATCCGCCTCGTCTATAGACTTTAACTGAGTGATGTATGAAAAAAAATACAATGAAGGACACTTCTGTTTTATGTTATGATTTATGATAGTAATTGATGACGTCGATTTCCACATATTTCAATTGACTTGATATTATATGTCAGTGTAGTAACTGATACGTCATTTCCACATATTACAATTGACTTGATATTATATGTCAGTGTAGTAAGTGATGACGTCATTTCCACATATTACAATTGACTTGATATTATATGTCAGTGTAGTAAGTGATGACGTCATTTCCACATATTACAATTGACTTGATATTATATGTCAGTGTAGTCACTAATACGTCATTTCCACATATTACAATTGACTTGATATTATATGTCAGTGTAGTCACTGATACGTCATTTCCACATATTACAATTGACTTGATATTATATGTCAGTGTAGTAACTGATACGTCATTTCCACATATTACAATTGACTTGATATTATATGTCAGTGTAGTCACTGATACGTCATTTCCACATATTACAATTGACTTGATATTATATGTCAGTGTAGTAACTGATACGTCATTTCCACATATTACAATTGACTTGATATTATATGTCAGTGTAGTCACTGATACGTCATTTCCACATATTACAATTGACTTGATATTATATGTCAGTGTAGTCACTGATACGTCATTTCCACATATTACAATTGACTTGATATTATATGTCAGCGTAGTCACTGATACGTCATTTCCACATATTACAATTGACTTGATATTATATGTCAGTGTAGTAACTGATACGTCATTTCCACATATTACAATTGACTTGATATTATATGTCAGTGTAGTCACTGATACGTCATTTCCACATATTACAATTGACTTGATATTATATGTCAGTGTAGTCACTGATACGTCATTTCCACATATTACAATTGACTTGATATTATATGTCAGTGTAGTCACTGATACGTCATTTCCACATATTACAATTGACTTGATATTATATGTCAGTGTAGTAACTGATACGTCATTTCCACATATTACAATTGACTTGATATTATATGTCAGTGTAGTCACTGATACGTCATTTCCACATATTACAATTGACTTGATATTATATGTCAGTGTAGTCACTGATACGTCATTTCCAAATATTACAATTGACTTGATATTATATGTCAGTGTAGTCACTGATACGTCATTTCCACATATTACAATTGACTTGATATTATATGTCAGTGTAGTAACTGATACGTCATTCTATACACCGTTCTTTAAACGATCTCTTGGTAATTACTTAACCAATATAAATAAACTTACGTCATCCAGTCAGATATTCTATAATCGCTATCATGAGATGGTGATTCATACGGAATTTTATTGTCTCAACTGAATAATCTGTTTTAAATGCAACATCGTGACTCTCATCGACTTCAGGTGGAACTAGATTATGGACAAGAATCACATTTGTACGACAAATACTGTCGCAGAATTGCACTCCAGCAGCCCTCGAGTATTGACCCCGCACCAACACATTCAAAGGTACAACCATGATTGGCTTGACGTCACTCGAAAGCTACTAAGAGTCCAACTTTGGACCAAACCAGGGATGGAAAATGACATGCGCAACCAAATCCTACTTAGCTCTCGTGATACTCTTGAACTCCTCCTTGGTTATTTCTGAAGAATAAAAATCGATGGTGTAATAGTTGGGTCAGTACACAATCGTATAAAAACCATTTCATATTCGATCAAAATCGGACTCGTCTCAATCATTACCTCCGTGTGAATATATATTAAGGGGTGGGGGGGGGGGGGGGGGGGGCAGTAAAATGACAAACAAACATTACCACACTGTTGGTACAGTTTCAAAATCTAATAGAAAAATCGTAGAAGGAGACAACACCGATAACCTCAACACTGAAATACATGACCGCCCACCCTCCTGACTCGATGTCAGAACTCAAATACATGACCGCCCACCCTCCTGGCTTGATGTCAGCACTCAAATACATGACCGCCCACCCTCCTGGCTTGATGTCAGAACTCAAAAAAAATGGCGGGGTTTGGGGGGGGGGGGGGGGCGGGGCTATAATAGTGCTATGGGCTCACACCACCCCTCTAAAGGTAAAGGTTATAAGAATCTTATTTGACTATTCAACAATATTTCAGCTATATCATAGAGGTCAACTTTACTGATGGAAGATATTGGAGTACTCAGAGAAGGCCACTGACTTATTGCATGTCACTGACAAATCTACTACATAAGTCTTTATTAAGTATATTTCGCCACTGGTGGGAATCATCACAACAGCTTCAGTGGTGCCGATAGCATAGGTGCATGTGCATTCAACCACATAACTAAATTGGAAAAAAAAAATTTAAAAACATACACTACCATATACACTACAGGGTTGTCCAATGCCTGATTCGTAGTGTATTTTCTCCAGAAAATTTGTCTTTTGTGACTTTGACAACAACCATGTCATCAACTAAATTAATAAATAGTCTAAAATTCACTTGTCCCTCGAAGGGGAAAATAATTAAATTAAATGAAGAAATATTGTCTTGAATGAATCACAAGTAGTATAACATTGATCAGACATTTCAGTTCTAATTCCATTTTCATGTAGTTCAGTAGAGCCATTGATTTTGGGGGATTATATGACAATAACTAACAATTTTAGGTAAATTTAAACAACGACGTAAATACAAGACATCAGACATGTTAAAACCAATATATAGATCCATTTTACGCCATTTCTATGTTCATGATAAATCCATAATCGTTTTCAAAATGAGCCTTTTATTCTTTAATATGGCAATGAAGCCATACATCATACTTTGGATCATCGTTAGCTGGAATTTGACCTCTAAAGCAGACGTCAATTACTTTCCCGCCATTTTTATTTGCTTAAGCGCATGCTTTCAGACGATATATACAATGCATGTCTAATAAACAATGACAAAATCAATAATAATCTTTAAAACATTTCATGGACATGTATAGAAATGACATGTGATTAAATTGAGAAGGGCTTCATAACAGCAACATTAATAAATGTTCAATAATGGACGCTAAGTTCAGGTTTCCAAAAAATCAGATGTCTATATATAAATAAATGTCATAGAATACAGAAGGAGCAAGAGAAACAGGACAATCCAGAGAAACTGACAACATAGGGTACATAAAGACGAAGACAAGCAAAACAAAGCACAACACAATATGTGGTAGACAACACTATACGTAAACAAACACAAATAACGTAAATAAGACATGAACCCTCCTACAAACATCATATATCAGGAATATATGCAGAATTTAATCTATAGCGATTCATATTTAAAATTTAATCCTTTAAAGCGACTATAAATTTCATTTGTTTTGTTTTTGTATTTTTTCTTTGGAAATTTTACCGTCGTCTTAATAAGTGATGTTTTCTAAAGTAGGAATCGTACGTGTTTATTGACGACAGACGTCATATACGCTGACTACCTACGTGACTAATACGTGATAGGTTAATTTCCTAGTTCTGTCACAAAGTCGTTGTTTATCGTTGATAATACTTGTACTTTATAAGTTAAATCGATGGCATGTCATAGAAGATTCAACAAACAGGAATTATTATCAATATACGTGGTGCACTTTTAGCTTCCGTGTATAAACCCGAATTTTATTTGTGAATTAGGAATTAGTTTGAAGATACCAAAGGGGTAATCAGAATCAGAATTAGTGGGGTTCGTGTTACTCGATCTACTAGTTTTATGTGTATGTTTTGTAGATCGTTGTTTGTCCCTTTGTCGTTTTTCTTTTGAGCATTGTGTTGTCTGTCCTTCTTTGATTTACGGATTCTGATTACCTCTTTGGTATCTTCAACCTCTTCTTCTATAGCTATTTCAGGGGATATAGGCTTGAAAGTATTTTTGAATAATTTTCATAAATATATTATTACACATCGATATTTTTAATTAAATAAACATTATGTATTACATAATAATAGTTATGTATACCTTTCCAGAGCTTACAAATAATATGCCAAGAAGAGTTAAGTAGTATTGTTAAATGTTTGGTTCAATATAGATAACAAATTAAAAACCGAAAAATACCCCATTATCTTAAAAACAGTAGTAACTGATATTCTCCATACTCTAAAGGCAGCTTAGTTTTCTATTGGTTAACATGATCATTTGTCTTTAACAACATTATTTCCTCACCGATGATATATAGAGGTGTGCTCGACTTGTACATCAAGTAAGATATGTACCAACACTAGATGGTTTTCTCTCGGAAATCTGGCTTAAACTACCAAACCAAGTCACCACGATATAAAAAAAAACAGAATGCTGTAAATGGCGTTAATCAAATATTCAATCAATCAACTTTGCACATTTAATGTACCATTATATATGATTAATAAACACGTCGGATGTGTATTTCATCTAAAAAGTCTCATTAGTGCTGCTCGAAGCCAAATTTGTTAAAAGGCTGAATAACAATAATATTGTAGATAAAATATAAATCAATGTCGACGACAGAACTGTCATTGAACACGGAGTTAATGATAACCACATTCATGACCAACCATGAGAGAGGTTGATTTCACCAATGCTTCATTTCATATTTTACTGTTCCACACTTAGCTTAAAAGGGAAATGTGCGCTGAGAATTGAACATCACGAGTCACAATACAACGTACCATTAACACAATTGCTAAAACAAAGATAAGAAAATATTCTAGCATAAAAATACACGAGGAAGTATGTTAACATCATCAGTTTGTGAGTTTTTACTCACTGTATTGTTCAACGTCAATATTGAACTCGATTTCGTGGTTCACATTTATAGTGACCGTCTGTAATGTTCATCATTACTATACTTATTTCGTGGTTCACATTTATAGTGACCGTCTGTAATGTTCATCATTGCTATACTTATTTCGTGGTTCACATTTATAGTGACCGACTGTAATGTTCATCATTACTATACTTATTTCGTGGTTCACATTTATAGTGACCGACTGTAATGTTCATCATTACTATACTTATTTCGTGGTTCACATTTATAGTGACCGAATGTAATGTTCAACATTACTATACTTATTTCGTGGTTCACATTTATAGTGACCGACTGTAATGTTCATCATTACTATACTTATTTCGTGGTTCACATTTATAGTGATCGTCTGTAATATTCATCATTACTATACTTATTTCGTGGTTCACATTTATAGTGACCGTCTGTAATGTTCATCATTACTATACTTATTTCGTGGTTCACATTTATAGTGACCGACTGTAATGTTCATCATTACTATACTTATTTCGTGGTTCACATTTATAGTGAGCGACTGTAATATTCATCATTACTATACTTATTTCGTGGTTCACATTTATAGTGACCGACTGTAATGTTCATCATTGCTATACTTATTTCGTGGTTCACATTTATAGTGACCGACTGTAATGTTCATCATTAGTATACTTATTTCGTGGTTCACATTTATAGTGACCGACTGTAATGTTCATCATTACTATACTTATTTCGTGATTCACATTTATAGTGACCGTCTGTAATGTTCATCATTACTATACTTATTTCGTGGTTCACATTTATAGTGACCGACTGTAATGTTCATCATTACTATACTTATTTCGTGGTTCACATTTATAGTGACCGTCTGTAATGTTCATCATTACTATACTTATTTCGTGGTTCACATTTATAGTGACCGACTGTAATGTTCATCATTACTATACTTATTTCGTGGTTCACATTTATAGTGACCGTCTGTAATGTTCATCATTACTATACTTATTTCGTGGTTCACATTTATAGTGACCGACTGTAATATTCATCATTACTATACTTATTTCGTGGTTCACATTTATAGTGAGCGACTGTAATATTCATCATTACTATACTTATTTCGTGGTTCACATTTATAGTGACCGTCTGTAATGTACATCATTACTATACTTATTTCGTGATTCACATTTATAGTGACCGTCTGTAATGTTCATCATTACTATACTTATTTCGTGGTTCACATTTACAGTGACCGACTGTAATGTTCATCATTACTATACTTATTTCGTGGTTCACATTTATAGTGACCGACTGTAATGTTCATCATTAGTATACTTATTTCGTGGTTCACATTTATAGTGACCGACTGCAATGTTCATCATTACTATACTTATTTCGTGGTTCACATTTATAGTGACCGACTTTAATGTTCATCATTACTATACTTATTTTAATAATTCACGTTTGTAGTGACCGTGTGTATTATTCGTATTCCCTGTTTAACTCTACTTGTATTGAAGTTTCACATTTGTGGTGACATGTTACATTTCCCAACATCACTGGTATTACGAGACCTTCCCCATAACAACGATGTTCGGTTTATTTGTTATTTGGATTAAGAAATGTTTGAGAACACCAAAGGTGTGGCCAGAAGCCGTAAATTAAAGAGAGCCACAATTACTTTAAAGATGTTCAGATTTCTATATCAGATGAAGTTCATGTCGTTAAACAGTAAAACACAACGGTTGTCACTAAGCAGGAATTACTCACACTTCCGGGGACCTGTGTAAACCTCCGAGTTTTAGTGAGGTCCATGTTGTTCTCACACTTCCGGGGACCTGTGTAAATCTCCGAGTTTTAGTGAAGTCCGTGTTGTTCAATCTTTAGTTCCGGAAACCTGTGTAAACTTCCGAGTTTTAGTGAGGTCCATGTTGTTCAATCTTAATTCCGGAGACCTGTGTAAATCTCGGAATTTTAGTGAGGTCCATGTTGTTCAATCTTTAGTTCCGGGGACCTGTGTAAACCTCCGTGTTTTAGTGAGGTCCGTGTTGTTCAATCTTTAGTTCCGGGGACCTGTGTAAACATTCGTGTTTTAGTGAGGTCCGTGTTGTTCAATCTTTAGTTCCGGGGACCTGTGTAAACCTCCGAGTTTTAGTGAGGTTCATGTTGTTCAATCTTTAGTTCCGGGGACCTGTGTAAACCTCCGTGTTTTAGTGAGGTCCGTGTTGTTCAATCTTTAGTTCCGGGGACCTGTGTAAACCTCCGAGTTTTAGTGAGGTTCATGTTGTTCAATCTTTAGTTCCGGGGACCTGTGTAAATCTCGGAGTTTTAGTGAGATCCATGTTCTTCAATCTTTAGTTTTCTGTGTAGTGTTTTGTGAACTATTATCTGTTTTGTCGTCTCCTATATTTCTATTTTCTGCCATTCTTCGATTTACGGGATCAGAATACTACTTTGCCATCTTCAATCTTCACTTGTTTCACTTAAAATGGTGAACCAAGTCGAACATTTTAATCAATATTTCGACTAGTTCCTTTCCGGAAATACAGAAAAAATAAACTGATAAACAGTGTGGTTTTTACGTAATGTCAATAGCTAGCAAACATCGATCACCCAGTTTCCAAAGAGATCTAAAATGTCTCTTCTAAACTAATTCAGCCAAAGTATAAAGATGCAGGCTTTTCACTGAATGAGTCATTGTATTTGCTTTTTACTGATGTAGTTAATGATTTTACAAATACAATTATTCTTTTATTATCTTTCCAATACCCATGGTTCCACTAACCAATCGTTATAATCAGTTACTATAGAATTTAACAGCTATTATTGTGCATTCAGCATTTCTTTTTTTCTAAGACGTTTTTATAAACGTTAATATTTTTGAAAAAATAATGTCGAACACGTTTTTGTAATATTTGCATCAGATAATAAAATGAGTTGTAATGCTCGATCTAAACAATAAAGTATCAGTGATGTAGAATTATTTGACAGCTTGTAGCACATTGAATTTAACAATGGAATAATAGATCCCATATTATTCTTCATTAACAATGATGGTACTTCAATATTGATACAATTGTTTCAAGGGATAATAGACATTATGAGGAATAGGGATGCTTCATTAACACAAATAATTATGAAAAGAGTAATGTACTTATCACTAATGAAGCTTTATCCTTTTTTGTTGAATTTTTTTTTTATTGTAAAAGCATTTATTATTTTTTTCTGATAGAATTAATCAATTGGATTCAAATTACATACACTACCTTCCTTAGATTTCTGAATACAATGCCTGACTGTTTTACCCATTACAAAACCTGACTGTTTTACCCATTACAATACAAAGCCTGACTGTTTTACCCATTACAAAGCCTGACTGTTTAACCCATTACAAAGCCTGACTGTTTTACCCATTACAATACAAAGCCTGACTGTTTTACCCAATACAAAGCCTGACTGTTTAACCCATTACAAAGCCTGACTGTTTTACCCATTACAATGCAAAGCCTGACTGTTTTACCCATTACAATACAAAGCCTGACTGTTTAACCCATTACAAAGCTTGACTGTTTTACCCATTACAATACAAAGCCTGACTGTTTTACCCATTACAATGCAAAGCCTGACTGTTTTACCCAATGCAAAGCCTGACTGTTTAACCCATTACAAAGCCTGACTGTTTTACCCATTACAATACAAAGCCTGACTGTTTTACCCATTACAAAGCCTGACTGTTTTACCCAGTACAATACAAAACCTGACTGTTTTACCCATTACAAAGCCTAACTGTTTTACCCATTACAATACAAAGCCTGACTGTTTTACCCATTGCAAAGCCTGACTGTTTAGCCCATTACAAAGCCTGACTGTTTTACCCATTACAATGCAAAGCCTGACTGTTTTACCCATTACAAAGCCTGACTGTTTAACCCATTACAAAGCCTGACTGTTTTACCCAGTACAATACAAAACCTGACTGTTTTACCCATTACAAAGCCTAACTGTTTTACCCATTACAATACAAAGCCTGACTGTTTTACCCATTGCAAAGCCTGACTGTTTAGTCCATTACAAAGCCTGACTGTTTTACCCAATACAATACAAAGCCTGACTGTTTTACCCATTACAAAGCCTGACTGTTTTACCCATTACAAAGCCTGACTGTTTTACCCATTACAATACAAAGCCTGACTGTTATACCCATTAAAATGTCCCTAACTTAGAAGAAAAACAAAAATTACCATACTGTCAAAACAATTCTAAGAAGAGTTTGAAGATACCAAAGGGGTAATCAGAATCCGTATATCGAAGAACAAACAACACAATGGTCAAAAGAAAAAGTACAAAAGGACAAACAACGATCTACAAAACATACCTATAAAACTAAAGATCGAGTAACACGAACTCCACTAATAACCGGGAGTGAACTCGAGTGCTCCGGAAGGGTAAGCAGTTCCTGCTCCACTAGTGAAACCCATAGTGTAACACATATATACATGACCACCCATTTTTCTGACTTGGTACAGACATTTCAATTAAAACTATTTTACAAAACATCCCCTCTTAGTGAAGTGATGCGATCCTGCTCCAAACAGGTTTTCAAACTTCTTAGACGAATATATCATTATCATTTTAGGTTGTTAACGTCACTGTAAGGAATATTTCAATTTTTAGGCAGGTGTTATTGTTGGAGTACTTGGACAACCCTTGACCTGTCTCATGCCAGTGACCTTCTTAGAATATAAAGCTGTATATAGTTCACCATGCCATTGATGGGGAATCTCCGTTACTGTAGTAGTGGTGATAGGCACTGGTTATATACGATCGCGGCCACGATGGATATTTAGTTGAACATAACTCTGACTAGTCAGGTTGAAAAATAATTTAATTGTATAAATTTCTAATAAAGTTGTACAAGAACACCAATAGTAAGGTGAAAATTAATATACCTTAAAAATCTTTTAAACTACGAAAGCAAACAATTAAGAACTTGCAGCAGGACCTATCAGATAAAACCCAATATGACTAAGTAACATCTCTTAGATGACGAAGAGTTTGAAGATACGAAATGGATAATCAGAATCCGTAAATCGAACAACAGACAACACAATGACCAACAGAAAAGGGACAAACATAGATCTACAAAACACGACACAGAAAACTAAAGTTTGAGCAACACGAACCCACCTAATAACAGAGATTGAACTCAGGAGCACTATTGGTACCCGTCACGAACCCACCTAATAACCCAGATTGAACTCAGGAGCACTAGTGGTACCCGTCACGAACCCACCTAATAACCCAGATTGAACTCAGGAGCACTATTGGTACCCGTCACGAACCCACCTAATAACCCAGATTGAACTCAGGAGCACTATTGGTACCCGTCACGAACCCACCTAATAACTCAGATTAAACTCAGGAGCACAAGTGGTACCCATCACGAACCCACCTAATAACCCAGATTGAACTCAGGAGCACTAGTGGTACCCATCGTGTTACTCTAGCTACAAACCCAGTGATAAGTCATGAATGAGAAAAACACCGGGAAGTTCTTACGACAAGTGGAATATATCCGTAGTCATTTGTGGCACAGCTATTCCGTAACGGTTAACCAAGCTATGGTTGTCCATCGTAAAACTTTCGAAGTGATCACTTCAACTTATCCAGTAGGTAGCCTTGGTTCAGTAGTTTTCTTGTTAGCATCCTGATATGAACCACAAGCTCTAGAATATCGGATCAAATGAGAAATATATACTCCATATACAGGTGCTGCTGGAATGTTGCTACATATAAATGAAAAATTCACAAGAAACAAGAAGGCTATCACTACGTTCCCATTTAGATAATGCAGATTTTAAACAATAATATCGTGCCTTCTTTCAACAACACTGCACATTGTGAATTAATGAATGCTGATTTGCAGATTTGAAACACAAGAGCTTTGTAATTTTGTACTTTATAAAGAATATAGCTTTAAAACAAAAACGCTGTCACTGCTTTTCTAGACAGAATGCAAGCTTGATACAAGAACAATATTTACCTCCATAGCACACGTACCAGTACACGGGCATTATGTTCCCTTTAAATAATGCAAATTATTAAACATTTTAACTGTGTTCCCATATGTTATAATCAGGGTATGAGATCATTGTATCAAAGTTGATTGTTTCCTTTTTTGTTTGTTTAATGGTACTGATTGCATAGGTAGCAAAAATCCAAATACCATACGATCACGATCACGACGCCCCCTGTATCAACGTTGACATTATAAAGATACTCTGCCAATACAGATCAAGAACAAGGTCAACATCTATGTTTAAATAATTCGATATTGTCACATGTCAATCTTATAATATTCATTTAAGTTACCTTATATCAATAATCTGTACTTTCACAAATATGTCTTGAAAAAAAAGCACAATACAAACTTTTAACTAGATCATAAAAAGGTGGTCGATTTTTAATATTTACTATAATTAAAATAATTCTTGTTCATTTCCACAAGAAGATTGGACGTTAAATTTTAAGTACACTGTACATTAATTAATTCATCTCTATCTGCATCTGCTTTATTCGGGAAATGCAGGTGCTGCTGGAATGTTGCTACATATAAATGAAAAATTCACAATGGAAAAATTGAAATCATCTCTTTTGTCTTAAAGTTTCGCACTTAACCGGCACTCACTGTTAATTTCGATGTGTAGGTCAAGGTATGAAGCAGAACTAGCTGTATCTTTGGTATCCTTTATTTCAAGCTCAATTGGATAGATACGATCAACAAAATCAACAAATTTAGAATTATATTATCTATATAGCGGAGCACAGTTTGTGCCCTTAGGATTGCCGACTATCTGTTGAAAAACACGTTCACCAAACTTAACAAATATGTTGTCAATCAAACACTCGAGCATATTGATATCAGTTTCAGAGAATCTTTTTGGCAGAATCAAAGTGTTTTTTATAAAATAAAAGTTGTCCCTTCCTAAGACAATGTATATGTATCTACGCCAAGTCATTCTCTTTTCATGGACTAATTATTGTAATCTGTCTGTTAGCTCTGTGTGTGGAATAGTTGTGTAGAGGGTTGAGAGGTCAAATGTTGTAAAGTTATTGCAGTAGGAGAGTGACCTTGAATGTATGTACTCTAACAGATCTTTAGAGTTCTTCAGAATGCACATCTGATTCACACCACCCTTGAGTACCTATTGTCACAGTAAGTCTGAAGCCCGGTTTTGAACGCTGATAGAATAGATGGTGTAGGGAAATCACCGAGTACAAGGTTTACAAATATTTTATGAATTTGTCAATTATATTTCACTCGGGAAATAATTGCCATATTTTGTAATAGTTTATCAGTGGAGATGGAGATTTCATCTATTAAGACAAGAAAAGTACATCATACATGTACTTTACACTCGGTAACTAAGGAATCTAGATCAACTGATTTGTCGCGGGATAATATGTGTGACATACTTAGTTCAGTTTATAATCATTACCTATGTGTTATATTGTCTTCTGGACAATTCTAGATAGAGATGGCATGTGCTTGTGCATGAACACCGTAAACGCGTTCCCGTGTACAGAATGCAGACCTAATATACGAATACTTTCATTGTGTTCACCTTTGCAGAATGTGGGTTAAGCACGAACAATGTAATTATAAATTCCCCTTTATACAATGCAGGTTTGAAATAGGCACATTCTTTACTATGTTTCTCAATACAGTATGCAGCTGTGAACATTGTTAAATGTTATAACGTCAGATGCAATAACACTGTAATTCCGTTCTGTTGGGGAGGGGGATATAGTGTTGGAGGGGGATATAGTGTTGGGGAGGGGGATATAGTGTTGATACGACAGCACCATGTGCATGTTCTCCTATATTGCAAGCAGAATTAACATGAAAACACTGACACTACGTTCCATTTCAGAGAATACATACCCGAAGAAAGAACGCTATCACTATTCGATAATGCATTATTTTAGGCAATAATAGTTTGCCTTCTTTCAACAACACTGTACCTGCAATCAGCTTTAGAGCATATCACATTGTGAATTAATAAATGTTGATTTGCATATGTGCAAAAAAGAGCTTTGTAACTTCGTACCTTATAGAGAATACAGCTTTAAAACAGAAACAATGTCACTGCTTTTCTAGACAGAATGCAAACTTAAAACAAGCACTATTTATCTCTATATAACTGTCATTATCTCCCCTTTAAATAATGCACATTTTTAAACAAGAACATTTTAACTGTCTTGCCATGTGATATATTTGCACCTAACTGGTACTGGCACTTATGTTTTTCACTAACAAATGTAAAGTTTTCAATAAAGATTTGAATGGGGGAAAAATATTTCCCAATGAACAAAAAAATATTTGCACCTTACAATCAGAGTATAAGATCATAGTATCAACGTCGACATTATTAAGATCTGACAACATACATCCAGAACAAGGTCAACATCTGTGTTAAAATAATTCGATACTGTCACATGTCAATCTTATAATATTCACTTAAGCTACGTTAATATATCAATAATCTGTAATTTCAAAATCTGTAATTTTTGAAGAAAAATAAAACACAATGCAAAATTTAATCTAAAGCATAAAAGATGGTCGATTTTAAATATTTACTATAATTAAAATAATTCTTGTCCATTTCCACAAGAAGATTGAGCGCTAAATTTGAAGTACACTGTATATTAATTAATTCATCTCTATCTGCATCTGCTTTGTTGGGGAAATAAACCGTGATTTCTAGATAATAGATTAAGCAGATAATCAAATTACGTTGTCCATTGAATTTCCGTTTAGCCCATTGAACAATCGACGTTTAGTTTGGTGTAAATACAACAATTTCCATATTCTAATGATAAAATAATCCAAATCCTGTAGGGACTTTATATTGAACCTACATACCATTAGTGTTTACAAGAGAAAAATCAAGAATAGTTAATAATTTCTATCATAAATCTGAATGCACAAGAAAGACGGAGAGGGAAAAAAATTAAATTGGGAAGTAAATAAATGATGTTGTATAAAGCTGTAAAAGCCCCTCTACTCCTAACCCACCTTTCTCTCAACATGGATGAGTTGTGTTTTAAAATTAACTGACACAGACAACAATTTTATCTTTTGAAAAAAAAATCTTACCCGTGTTAACTGTACAAAATCTCCAGAGTCCGGACCAGTGATTTTTGTAAGTACCTTTGGTGCTATTGCCTTTAATAGGCTGTAAATCACTGGTATACAACCAATAGTCTGTTGCGACGGATATTGCTAATAATCCGAAGGCCGCACACGCACATGCACTGGTCATGACCATAAATAAACGTTTTTTTGTACAGCAGTCCATGTTAAGAAATCCAAAGTAGAATTAGTGGCACGTGAAATTTTATAGCACCTTTCGACAACTTCTTCAGAATCATCCATGAAATTTAAATCCAGCATGAGCGAGATTTCAGAATCAAAGCAAAGCAGACGACAAAATTCACTTCCTTCCATTCGCCAGATGATCGTCTGCAATGGGGAAAGACAATGTAGAATTGTTAAAACAATATCTTAGTTACATCCTTTACATGGAATTTCTAATGATCGAATAATCTTCATGGCGGTGCCACACAATTATCCAGACATTTCTTGGAATATCTTAATTTAATCATATAACGTTAAGTCTATAGTAATGGTCGTTGAATATCGAGGCGTTTACAATTACTAGTATAGACTGAAATACAATGGAACAGTGATTGTTGCAACGGATTCCATTCCTCGGAGCAAATCAAGGAAGAAAATGGTTCAGGCGAATTATCTTCTTGGCGTGTCCATCTTGGAAACACAAAATCAATATGACTACATTGACGGATTATTACTCCGTTCGTATGCTCACCGAGTCTAACACAGTTACAATGTGAAATGAAACATATTGCGAAATAAATGTCATTGACAAGTAATATTATATGCACTTATTTCCTTTATAAAATCCATCATTTTATTTGCTCAACTCGCAGTAATTGCTTAATCAAATTGTAATTTCTGAGACAGTGAATCAAGCTATGTACAATGAGTGGAAGAGATTTGAAGAAGATTGGATAATAACACTTGCCACATACATTGTCATAATAAGTCCGTTGTATTTTTGTTGTTTTATAGAAACAGACGATGATGAATTGAGCCAGTTTGACAGATTTATTTCAGATAAATCTCAACTTTAATCAATTAATTGTAACTGATTTTGTCACGAGTGTCATGTCAAAATCTATAATTGAAAATTCTGATGGTTTTTTAGCATTTATATTTTCTTTTACTGCACACACATCGGTTTTAATCTCAAAATTAGTTTTAATTCAAATGTAAAAAAATATTAACCGTTAGCATTTGATATCGATTTGTAGTCATATGTATCAAACCGTTATATAATGAACATTATTTGTCAATAATTTATAATTGTTAGCTTCCCCATTTTGAAATTACAACTAGTTAGAGTTGAACATTTATATTGATTACACGATTATCTTGTAAAATTTTATGACAAATTTAATTTATTTTTACCCACTCTAAAGAAATACGGACTTATAATTGTAATTAATTTCCGATATATCGTCCTCGTAAAATTAATTTCGTTGAATGAAGTGAAGACAATATTCACCCTGGTGTTGATCAAATCTGATCACATGTTAATTCCCAAATCGTTCATATTCAAAACAAGACATAAAGGTTCAAGTGTTTATAATTAATTGGTTGCTCATCTCAACACCATTTGTCTCTCTTTTTATAGACCTTATTGGTCCAGAATGGTTTTCGAATTATCAAGTTCTTCTTTCCTTAGGGTGAGTATTTGCTGGATAAAATGATAAGAAAAACGTTGTGTCATTCTCTTTGCGGGAGAAACGTTTGAATGACTAAAGATTTGAGTTCGAATCCTGCTCATGGCGAGGTGTACTCGATACAACATTATGTGATTAAGTTTGTCAGTGACTTGCGGCAAGTCGGTGGTTTTCTCCAGTTACTCCGGTTTCCTACAATCAATAAAACTGACCGCAACGATATAGCTGAAATATTGTTGAGAGTGGCGTTAAATACTATAACCCTAACGCTAATTCCGTTTTAATAGAGACCTGGGGCGCACTTCTTTTAGGTGAATCTGGAATATGATTCTGAATCACATAATTGTTTTGTTGTTTTTTTCATCTAAAACAGAAACGGGTTTTCGAAACATGCGAAACATAGGTGACCCATGTTTCAAATCGAAACATGAACCGGAACCGGTCCGAAAATTAGTTTGTTTTTGATAGAAATGGCGGTTTTCGGTTCCAGGGCCAGTATGCATAAAACATCTTAACTTAAGTATCCCTTAAACTTTGTTAAGTGATGATATTTGTCTGTTTATTGACTTATGAGTTTTGCCTTTCCCTTTGGAAGATTGCTCGGTGTTCGGTAATTTTGTTATTACCCTTATTTATTAAGTAGTATGCACATATCTACTTAAGTTTGGACTTAACAAAGGAAACCATAAGTGGAAATTATCGGAACTCTTCTCCATTTACCGTTTAATATTATATGTTTAAGCAGTTTTCGTTGTTAAGTGTTTTCTAAGGAAATCAATTCATATCCCAACAGAAAGTATACGTATCTATCTGTCCAATTTGGCTTCCGTTTAGACATTTTTTATTTTCAACAGTCACGAATAGTAACATTCAAACACACCCGACCTTGAATGTTTACCCGCACAAAGTAATAAAAGCTGCATTATCTATCTATTGAAAAATTAAAGTGAAATTACCAAGGATGAGTAAATATAATATTAAACGGTAAATGGAGAAGGGTTGCGATAATTTCCACTTAAGGTTTCCTTAATTAAGTTCAAACTTAAGTAGTTATGTGAATACTACTTAATATCATCACTAAGGGATTCCTTACTGGAATCTTAGTTTAAGGGATATTTAAGTTAAGATGTTTTATGCACACGGGCCCAGAGTCTTAACTTTTTAAAGACTAAATGTGCATCGTACATTTGTATATGATGTACATGTAAGTAGGTATATAATACATGTAAGTAGGTATATACATGTAAACAATGTACAGGGTGACCCAAAAAAACCGAACTCATAAAAATGTTAATTAATCCTACATAGATCCATCAAATTTCTTCAAATTTAGTAGACTTAAACTTCAGCCTATGGATGATCTTTCCACAAAGTTTTAGCCATCTGAGTCAGTTTGCATATACTTTTTATGTTCTTTCCAAAATGTGCTCCAAATGACATCCTCGACGTTGAAGGCACACGTGCATACGTCGCGCAAGATTGTCAATGACTCGCATACATTCCTCTTATGGAATTTCCCTGATCTTTGCTGTGATTGCTGCCTTCAGTTCACCAATTGTTTGAGGATTGTTCTCATGCACATTATCCTTGAGATACCCCCACAGATAAAAATATGGGGGGTTCAAGTCTGGTGAATGCGCTATGTGGCAGTACTGATGAAGTTTGGGCATCATTGGGACGACGCAGAGGTATAGATCGAGATGAACAGTGGTTCCGGCAAGATGGGGGCCACCACCCCCCCCCCCCCCCCCACACACACACACACACAAGAAATGACTCCCTAGCCTGGCTTAGAGAGCGATTTAAAGACAGACTGATCGGCAGGAAGTGTGAAATCGAGTGGGGGTATCTCAAGGATAATGTGTATGAGAACCATCCTCAAACAATTGGTGAACTGAAGGCAGCAATCACAGCAAAGATCAGGGAAATCCCTAAGGAGGAATGTGTGCGAGTCATTGACAATTTTGCGCGACGTATGCAAGTGTGCCTTCAACGCCGAGGATGCCATTTGGAGCACATTTTGGAAAGAATATAAAAATTCTATGCACACTGACTCAGATGGCTAAAACTTTGTGGAAAGATCATCCATAGGCTGAAGTTTAAGTTTACCAAATTTGAAGAAATTTGATGGCCCTATGTAGGATTAATTAACATATTTATGGGTTCGGGTTTTTTGGGTCACCCTGTATGTATCTGATGGTGTCAATTGACGAGGCAAAGTATCATTTAAATTTAAAAGGGCATTATCTGCCAAAATCGTAAATTTGTGTTACCCATAAAAACTATCAGATATGATTGATGCCTTAATAAAACGTGTTTCTGTAACTTATAAATGTTATGAAATGTACTCGCATCGGGTGAAAAAGGTGCAACTGCTCGTGTTTTGAGATCGATCAAGAAATGGACGCCATCTTATTAATTATCGGCATTGTTTACGGGGTTTGCCGAATCGTCATTAAATCAGTACAACAATGCACTTATTTCTTATTTTCTGTGAAACTGCTTTTAGTCGGCGTTAATTACGGACAAAGAACCATGCAAGTTTTCAGTTAATAAGCGACAAAATACAAATTATTCGTTTTTACCTGTCACTAGTAAGGTCAGTTGCATACGGAGAAAGCGATGTCAAATTATTTGCTTGCAAGGAAATAATAAATCGATGGTAATTTTCGTTCTCAAAAGACGAAAAGTGGTACGATAAGCTGCTTAATGTGAAATATTTACCTTTATTTCATCATTTTAAAGCTATTTATCAATTTAAAAAACATATAATTTTTTTTGACAAAATCGTAGCTAATGCCGCTTTAATGTTTTATTAGATCACTCAATTTTTAAGCTCTACTTGTCTGTGCAAGATATCTCTGCACTTTTTTATAAAACAAAATATACAAATTGCTGTTTTTTTCACAAACCGTATGAAATTTTGCGACATGTTAGATAAAATTCGGAATGATTTCCTGAAACATAATTTTGAAACATACCGTTTTTTAAAGCAACAAATCATGATTTTGTTTTCTGGAACACTGAAGTGAGACATGTTCCAGATTCATTTAAAAGAAATGCGCCCCGGGATTTTCTTATAATGTTAGTTTCATTAAATTTGGATTACCTGTTTACGACACTTGTATGAAATATTCCCAGGGTTCATATTTTAAATACTTGTCAGTCTACTTTACAATTAGATTGGAATACTTTTGTAAATCATCAAAGTTCAGATCAATGGAATTTTGTAAAATGCGTGTTATCTAGATTACGTGTGATTTATTTATTGTGCTCACTTTCAAACATGAATATTTTATCGAAACAAAAATGTAAATAAATGCACACGACACGTTTCTGAAATATGCTTCATCAGGTACGTTCAAAGTCAAAAGATTGTAAAGCAAAACATTATATACATTAGATTGTGTCGAAAACAAAGGATAGTATATAAAATCACGTTCTCCTTAAGGTCATGCTTTTTTAAATGCTCCCGTTTAGTTTATTGGATTTACCTTTAGATAAGTACATACATGTCAGGGGCGGATCCAGGGGGGGGGGGGGGCGACACCGCCTACCCCCCCCCCCCCCCCCTTCCCCTAAATTTGGAAAAATGATGATTTTTTTGGCGTAAAATCGTGATTTTTCACACGAAATACCCAAAAAAAATTCGCGCCACCCTTCGCTCGGCGCAATTTTTTTAAGTGCGCCCCCCTAACTTGAAATCCTGGTTCCGCCCCTGCATGTAGTAATCATTTTTTCTATTTTAATATCCTTTTTTAATACATATGAATTATGAGTGCGTTCGATCAGGTGACTTACTAATATTTCAAAATTCTTTCAGCAAATGTCTCACTATAATTTATAAGCTAACTGTAGCGAGTGACATACGAGTGATTTATTGAATTAACAAGTATCTTGCTATGAATTAGAAACTTTACCAATATTTATACATTGATTTATATTATGATTGTTCAAAGTTGTAAACTATACACAAAGAAAAAAGTTAAGCACCCCATGTTTTTTTGAAATGACAAATGATACAAGTATCACGAGATTACTGACCAGATAATCTCAAGAACGCAATGGTGACCTGTTAGGATATTACATTGGCTGGTAAGAAACCACAAACAAAATCAAGAAAAATGTTAATTTAATGAATATTTAATCACAATATCACAAGGCCAGTGTTTGCAGTAAAGCATGTCCATTTTAAGTATTGACCTTCACAGTTCAAAAAGCACGATAAGATTGTCATTTCACTTTCAAAACGTCACTTATGAATCACTTGACGACATCTATTGTTCAAAGATCAGTCCCAGGTGTATTCTCCACGTGCTTGGATGACGGCCTCAACCCTGCGTCTCATCCTTCCAGTTAGACGTCGGATGTCCTGTTGTGATAGCTGCTGCCATTCCCGATGCAATGCTGCTTCCAACTGACGAATGTTTTGCACAGGAGGTTCCCGAGCCTGCATACGATGGCCTAACATGTCCCAAATATGCTCTATGGGATTCAAATCCGGGCTCATGGCTGGACAAGGAACAGAAATCACGGCTTCGCTTCTGAGGTAGGCGGTTACTGCTCTTGAACGATAAGGCCTGACGTTGTCCTCCAAATGCACAGACCTTGTAGCTAGTGGGTGGTTGTCGAAATGGGGGACAACAAGTGGTTGCAAGACGTCTCTGATGTACTGATCACCAGTTAGGTCGCCTTGTATGGTGACTAAATCCAGCTAGCAGTCATGAGAGATACACACCCAAACTATTACTGAGCCTCCACCGTAAGGGACAGTTTGGTCGATGTTCCTTGAGGCATAGATTGTATTATTGTGTCTCCAAACCCTCATCCGACCGTCGGTTGCATGAAGCAGAAACCGGCTCTCGTCTGACCAATGGATCTTGCCCTTAAATTCCAACCACGTCGTGCTAAACGCCATACCAAACGTGATCGTCGATGTCGGTCTGCCAACAGTGGACGTGTAATGACTCTCCTTGACTTAAGTACCGCTGATTTCAGACGGTTTCTAACTGTTCTTGTTGACAGACGTCTATTGGGCAGCCAGTGTTGTTTGAGTACGGGACTGGTTGCGAATGGCATTCGTCTAACCAAACGCTGCAATACCCTGTCGTCACGATCAGATGTTACCCGTGGTCTTTCCGAATCTTCGCAAGCTTTCACATTGTTGGTTTGTGTGTGTTTTCTCACCAGTCGACTGACTACATTATAGTGGTAGCCCATCTGACGTCCAATAGCTTTGAAGGACATCCCTGTTGTATGCATGCCGATTATTTGCCATCTTTGTGCTTCTGATATTCGCCTTCGTACCATGCTTACTGAGAATGAATACATTTTTTAAAACACCGGACTTAAATACCCAAATTCGAAGCGTGAACATACTGAATTTTGAGTAATGCGTGAGAGGCATGGTTCACGTGTATGACTAGTCGATATTAGACATAATGGTCACACCTGTGTGAGCACATCTTTTTAATGGAACATTGTTCTTGCTATAATCAATATAAATATTAGAATCTAAACTTAGTGTAACTTATTATATTTTAATATATCAGGGGGTGCTTAACTTTTTTCTTTGTGTATATGATGAATATTACTGTTTTAATATATAAATAATTAAGAATCTAACAAATCCACTCGATTATCCTCCCTTATGGCTAAATTTAGTTTGTAATTAGATTAACGCGGCGGATGCCACTAGTGGAACAAGAACTGCTTACCCTTCCGGAGACCTGAGTTCACCCCCGGTTTTTAGTGGGGTTCGTGTTGCTCGACCTTTAGTTTTATGTATGTTTTGTAGATCGTTGTTTGTCCTTTGGTCCTTTTTCTTTTAGCCATTGTGTTTTCTGTCCTTTTTACGGAGTATGATTAGCCCTTTGGTATCTTCAAACTCTTGTTATGTTTACAATATTGTATGCATACTTTTTTCGATATGACATTTTGGCATTCCTTTCTTTTATCATTTATAAAGAGCTTAAACAGTGATGGTCAACAATTCCACCAATACCAACAAAACAAACAAAACAAACAATCGCCTGTCACCTCAAACAATTTAACACAAATCAAGACCACGAGATATAACTGTGGAAATTCATGTCCTGGCGTAGGATAGGCACACAATTGTGGCGGATGGATCTCAAACAGCAATACGGATATCAGTAAACGGTAAAAGAACTGCGCAGATTCCCTTCTACCCCAAAAGACCTCACAAAATAAATGACAACATATACATGGACAGTACAATAGGGGGTAAATGAATGTTCATAGTTATATGACTATTAGCTAAGAAGCTAGAATATGTTGGTTAAAGATCATTACGCCTAGCACAATTATAACTGATACTTCTAACAGATATAATATACTAGTAGTCATCTAAAGAATTTGATGATCTTCGTCAGAGACCAGAATAAATAAAGGTTATCAAATCAAGGAATCAAATATTGTATAAAAATAGTAATATGATATCGAATGAAATATAAATGTACTGATTTAATTAAAACTATTGATGAAATATAAGTAATGGAAATGTGCATCAAATGCGTGTAACTTTATTTGTACATTTCGTGCGTCTCGTTTATAAATGAAAAAATAATATACTTTTGTGAAGATTGATGTCTTTCTTGTTATCTATATAAGAACAAGTACGTATCCATATAACATATGTAAGAGTTAAAAAGGAGACATGATACTTAAACTAGAAGGTTTCCAACACAAACTGCAAGCGATTTAATTGAATAAAGTACTTTTTTCGCCTTTTCTGACATGTCTATAGCACTTTGTTTTAAGTTACCATTGTTTTTAGCGAATTTCTAAAAATTGTATATCATGAAAGATGTTTTATTTCTCATTCCTGAAATATTATACAACATAATAGTTATATTATAATTATAAATGGCACCAAAACATGAGTGGAGTAAATGAATTTTCCCCCTGATTTGGACACCTATTTTTATTGATGGTTGAGATTGGGAAATCCATCGAACTACTAGAGAGTAATAGAGAATTGAGATACATACACTTGTAAGCTATTAGGAAACTGTTAGGAAACATTAGTTTGAAAGAATCATGGTATGCATTTCATATTTACTTTAACAGAAAGTTGAAGTCACAGTTACTCATTATATAGTAATATGCATTATTTGTGTTTGAGATATACTGGTAACTGGATACTTTCACCTGTCTCAGCAATTGTTACTTCGACTGTAAACTGTATAAATGTATCAAAGTACATGACCGTAGCCGACTCCTGTTTAGGTCCGTTGGTTTACTTGCTCCCATAGACTTATAAATTATTTAGCTTCCTAATCTTTTGATTATATGTGGGGGGAGCGGGTGGCTCAATGATATAGGTCGTTGGATCTAATAAGTCATACAAGCCTCTCACCAATACGGCGTGGGTTCGTGCCCAGCTTTGTAAATTACAAAAAGGGTGCATTCGACTAGGCAGCCGCAAGTGATACAGTTTATCAGTTGCTTGCCCAGGGTCGGTGGTTCTCTCCGGGTACTCCGGCGTCCTCCACCACTAAAACTGGTCGCCATGATATAGCTGAAATATTGCTGAAAGTGGCGTTAAAACACACACACAAAAATTATGTGTACCTCATAAAGGTTATTCCAGAAACGCGTAACGTGTAGTAAATTCACTATCTACGTTTTTATGACCGCACAAGGCATTATCTCAAAGCAAGAAACACTTATTTACGCTCCGTCCTGCTGGGCGATGTGTGTATTTGATTCGTCCCACACAAACAATAGACGGTTCTTTCGTAGGGTTTTAAAACACAGCAAGAAATCCTATTTCTTTCTCCACAAACTTCAATCGGGGTGCGACACAAGAACAATGATCATATTAAAATATTTCTTTATCGCCAATTTAAAGCGCCCTTTTAGACAAAATATATAATGTGTGTCTAACATGTCGGAACGCCATCATGTACAACATTTTAGTCTTGTGCATTGACGAGTTCCGATTTCTTGGGAACGTTTTTTCTGTATTGTTATTATTTTGTTTAAGTATAATCTATACGACAGTGATAATAACTCAGTTTATGATCTATATCTAACCAGGATAATGTCAGCCTATCATATTTTAATAGCTTTGTTTAAAATTTTAAGCAGAATCAACAAATGTCAAATATGGTTCTTATTTCTTTATAAAAAAATAAGTAGTATTTATTTAATAACGTCAGTCAGTGTTTGACCTTGGCTTTCCTAAATTATCTGCATCGTAAATTGTCAAATTAACCAATGCAAATTCTGTAGAAAAAAAGCCATATTGTAAATTAACGATTGATTAACAGTAACACACCGGATGTTCCTAGTGGCACAGGAACAGTCTTACCCTTCCGGAACACCACAGTTCATTCCGTGTATTTGTGGAAATCTCATTGCTCCATCTTTAGTTTTCTGTGCAATGTTTTGTATATCAATGTTTGTCCTTTTGTCCTTTTTCAATTGATCATTGTATTTTGTTGTCATTTGATTTACAGCTCTGGTATTTTCATACTTTTCGTCATACAGCTCTGATTACTCCTCTGGTATCTTCATACTTTTCGTCACTACGGAATTGTGTCGGATTAATTTCACTTAATACATGGTATAATAAAAGGGGTTAGGGCTATGGTGTTTAACGCCACTTTCAACAATACCGGCACTAGTGATTGTTTCCATAATACGTCTTTCGATATTATTGTGTACTATCTATGTTTGTTTGTTTGTTTGATGGTGCTTAGCGCCACTTTCAATAATATTTCAGTTATATCGTGGCGGTCAGTTTTATTGGTGGAGAAAACCGGAATACCCGGATAAAATCACCGACAAAATTTATCACATAATGTTGTATCGAGCACACCATGAGCGGGGTTCGAACTCACAACTTCAATGGTGATAGGCACTTAATATATAGGTAGCTATAAGTCCAACTACCATACGATCACGCCCACGACGACCCATCAAGGTATAATAAACAAATTAAGCCTCACCAATTGACTTCAAATTCAAGAAATTCAACCTTTTTTAAGGATTAATTAAAGAATACATAATAGGCCCCGGAAACCCCACAATTGCCCATCATTTGTTTAACAATTTGACTATGTAGTAGCCATGTTGGGAATTTGATGGTTCCAAAGACACAATTTTGTAAGGAGACCACTCAAGGATTTATTGATTCAACTTTCTTTTCATTCCATCTAGTCATTCTGAAGAAGATGGTAGAAGATTTCCAATTTTCAACCAATCAGAAGCATTGTTGGCCATCTTGAATGAAGGGCAAAGTGTATAAAAATAAACGTAAAATAAACAGTTATTTGATTGTTGTTCTTCATTTTACAGAATTTCTATTTATTCTGATATACATAGATCGACTGAAAAGTAGGTTATTTTTGTGTTGTTTTTTTAATTTAAAACTTTTTTAGAAGATGATAGATATTTTGCTACATATCAAACTATTGAGGTTATTGTAATGTCAGATATAGCATTATTATTTCGTCAAGTAGAAGACTCTAAGGACTCAACTTGGACATTATTTTACGTCGAATCTGGAAATTAATCTCTAAACAAACCTCTTACTTCTCTGTTGTAATATAATTGTCAGTAAAGTTAACAACTTTCAAATTTCCCCAGAGACCGAAATATGGTGTCACCTTTCTGGTCAGCTTGTTTTATATTTGAGGGTACATCGTGGGTGGTCCTAAAAAATCATTTAAAACTAATAAATTACATAATAATCATCGTTAATAATAGATTTAAGACGTTACCATTGAAAATATATATTAAAATGTAAAAAAAAATCATACATATATCTAAGATAATTTGAGAATGGAGTAGATTATACAATTATCACCAATGTACCGTTCACATCCCTGGCTTAATTTACAAACAATATGGAATGAAGATAATATTGTCTTCATCAAACAAATGGGTTTTTTTCTCGTTTTTTTTTCTGCTTTGATAAATTGATACTTATACAACAGAGTTTATTAATACAAGTGAATCTGTATTGTATTGACTACTTGTCTATATAATTATTAATGATTAAAGTATGATAGCTTTGTCCTGAAGTAGAAAGAATCTTCAGTAATTCAATCACAAGAAAATATAGTATTGATTCCCTATAGTAGCACGTGACAGTACTCTCAACCAATCAAGATCAGTTAAATAAACTACGTTTTTTATTCATTATTCAGGGTTTCATCGACATGACTTAATCTTCCAAGCACGGGGATAGACTCTAAGGATAGAGTGTGTACCGTCCCGATGTTACAAACATGAGAATAAATACTAGTATACCCCCTATTATAATTAAATAGAAATAGAAGACTAATGAGATGGACGGATGCTTTAAACGTCCTGTAAAGGTCAATACTCGTTAGTACAACAACTACAATAGAACATCATTGTAATCTGAAGCAGTGGATTTTATAGCAATAAATACGCTACCATAATAAAATTTAGAAAACATCCACTAGCAGCTGATGACCTCTACCCTAACTTGGTGGAAGCGCACCCTATTCCTTCATCACTTTTCCGGTTCCACTACTGCATGCAACACGTGTGACGTGATTTTGGAGGAAAAATTTATACATTTTTTCTACATTTGTGAAACTAAACAGGTTTTTTGTATAGAAGTATTATACACAGGTAATACAAGATATTTATTGAATTATTATGGAAAATAGAGAAGAACAAGGACTTGGTCTTTCTCCCTGGCGGTCAGCTACCACCTCGAATGAATTTTGGGATAGGGGTTTGGAAGATAATCCACAATTTCCTATATCTGTTGCTCCGGAAATAGATGAAATTGTGGATGGCTCCATACAGGTTTGTACACCTTCTGTTTCCCATCGACCGAGCTCCATCACTGGCCCCAATAATTCATCTGGGTCTCAATTGAGGCTGACTCGTCATCAGGCCAAGACTACGCACACCTTTAGTAGGCCTATTGATACCCCTATTCCTAGCTCCTCCATGGCTCCTTCAGGAGCAATGAATTTCATAGATCTAGGTGGCCCACTAACTATTTGTATCCACCAAAACAAACTATACCATCTTTTGACCCGTATAGTTTGCCACCATTTTGGCATGGGCCTAGTACGAGTAGGTATGGTCAAGGGACTCCTTTAGACTCTTCAATTAGTGAAGATATAAAGGCGTTAACAAATTATGTTAACCAGTTCCAGGCTATTACCAAGGCCCAATACCTGGAACTGGGTAACCGTCTTTCTTTGCTTGAGACGAAAGACATTTCCCCTATTATCAATGCCGAAGCCAGTTAAGGGGTTGATAATATGGATTTCGACGGGGAAGACACATTTTCTCTGGCACCTAGAAGTCAGGAGGGTAATTTTTTATCCCGCGATGAAATTTGCTCTCCTGTATCTAGCTGAAGGCCCAACCTTCATGTGCTTTGGGTGGTCCGCCTCCATCTTTGGATGGTGGATCATCCATTCAAGGAGAGGATGAGAATCCATCAGCGGTTGGATATCGGGAAGCACTCAGACATAGAGTTTACACCATTCGGCGTGAACTCTCTGAAGTTCCCATGTCTTCCCCACCTCGGAAAGTACTTGCTCCCTCTGATTTTATGTCGTGCTCAGGTTTGGTGAAGGACAAACCTAAAGGGTATAAGTCCTTCCCAGAATCGGGACAGACTAAGTCAGCCCTTGATTTCATGAATGAATCGATTTCAGATTTTCATTCTAGCAAGGGTAAAGGTACAATGGTTTTGATTCGGCCACTTTCCTCATGTTCAAAGATTAGATCCATGGATTTCGCTATTCTCTGGGGAAAGGATATCCGTCCTGTAATAAGACATACTCTGCCTTATTGGGGACAAAACCTGTAGAGGGATTGGTTTTAAGCCAGTCCACCTGGGCTAAGTCAGACAGTAATCTTCGACTTATGTCTAGTGTCCTTTGTACAGCAGAACATTTGATGGCTGCTACTGGCTCTTTACTGATGGGTACCTTATCCAACTTTACCCTGTCTAAGAGACAAGAGATGTTGGACCAATCACCCATTCCTGAGCCTCTTAAGGAGATTCTGTTGTTTTCCCCTCTAGTGAAGGACAAATTATTTGGTCTTCCATTGGGAAAACTTCAAGAAGAAGTTAGTTAAACACCACAGACCGTGAAGGTAGATGTTCAAGTTTCTAATGGGCATAGAAGAGTCACTACTTCTCAGTCCCATTCAGAAACTGGCCCTATGAAGAAGGGCTCGGGAAAACCTTCAGTGTATCGCAAGATATCAGCTACTAGAAATTCCTCCTCTACCACAGGTAGAAAAGCCAAAGTGGTACAGGGGGAAAAGTATAGTAAGTGATGGTCCACCCCCTCCGTCAGTACAACCTCCCGAGGAAGAGGAGTTTTTTCCAACTCCTTTTCCTCATATTCTAGTGGGAGGCAGATTAGCCCACTTCCTGAATCAGTGGCAACTGATCACTTCAAACAAGTGGGTTCTTTCAGTACTGCGGGGGGGGGGGGGGGGGGGGGGGGAGGGTCTGGAACTTCAGTTCCAGAATCGACCTCTATTGTCATCAGTTCTTCTGAACATGTCAGTGACGAGGGACCCAGACAGGAATATCTGCTTCAAGAAGAGGTTCTCACACTCTTCTGCAGAAAGGTGCTTTAGAATTAGTCAACCCTCCTCTTACTCCAGGTTTCTATTCCCGCCTTTTTCTTGTACCAAAGAAAAATGGGAAAATGAGACCTGTGATAGATCTCTCCGTCCTGAATCAGCATCTAATAGTGCCGCATTTCAAGATGGAGACCGACAGATCTATCAAGGGTTCAATTCAATTAGGTATGTGGACAACGTCTCTCGATTGGACAGACGCCTATTTCCATATTCATATTTCCCCCAAATTCCGCAAGTTCCTGAAATTTGTTGGGAAGACAGGGTATACGCTTTCAAGACGATGCCTTTTGGCCTATCTACAGCCCCTCTAGTATTTACCATAATTTTTCAGGCAGTGGTAGCACATTTACACAGCCAGTAAATTTTCATCCAATCCTATTTGGACGATTCCCTGTTGAAAAATATGCCCCAATTTCTTCTGAGAGATCATACCCATTTTGTGATAGGGTTGCTACACAAACTGGGTTTCCTAATTTCATGGAAGAAGTCGGAACTAGTACCCAGCCAAGACTTCATTTTTCTAGGGGAACATTATCGGACAGACCTGGTGTTAGTTTTCCCCAAGAGGAAAAAATTGTAGCTCTACAATTTCTGGTGAACAATTTTGTTCGGGTATCGTCAATACCAGCTCGTCAATTTTTACAGCTGATAGGTTTTCTGATTTCTCTGATGGATGTTATTCCTCTGGGCCGTCTACATATACGCCCAATTCAGTGGTATCTGAGGGAGTTCTGGCATCCAGTTACTCAAATGTGGGAGGCTTGTATTCCTGTTCTTCCCAGATTACTGCCTCATCTTCAGTGGTGGTTACAGACCCAGCCTTTTGACAGGTGTACCTCTGGACCCCCCCCCCCCCAGAATCCACACTGTCTCTTTACACAGACGCCTCCCTAACAGGATGGGGTGCCTTCCTAGAAGGGAGAACTGTGTCAGGGGTGTGGGAAGATTGTCATTTAGAAGAACACATAAGTCTTCTGGAAATGAGGGCAGTTCTATTGTCATTGAGACACTTCCAAGAAGTGATTCAAAGACCGTCTCTGTTGATAACCACAGACAATACGACAGTGGTGGCTTATCTTCAGAATCAAGGGGGAACTCACTCCTTTTCTCTGTATCTTCTATGCAGAGAAATTATGTTGCTATGCGACAGTCTCCAGACAGTGTTGACAGTGAGACATGTCCCAGGCAATCATAATCTAATAGCGAATGCATTATCTTGATTCCGTGTTCCAGTGAATACGGAATGGGAGTCACATCCAGCAATTTTTCTTCAAGCAATCACTCTGATATAGGATCGCACCCTGATAGATCTGTTTGCCACCAGTTTGAATTACAAACTGGAGACATTTGTCTCTCCAATCCCAGACCAGGAAGCTTGGGCAGTGGATGCAATGACCATCTCCTGGAAAGGGATGTTCAATTACATCTTCCCACCATTTCGTCTTCTCCACAAGATTTTACACAAGATAAGGGAGGATGGTTGCAAGACCATTATAATAGCTCCGGCTTGGCCAAGGCAATCTTGGTTACCGGATCTCCTACTATTATCGTGTGCAAAACCGCTTCGTCTTGCCTTGAGAGAGGACCTTTTGTCTCAATTCAAGGGAAAGAAGCTTCATTAAGACCTGGAGAAAACTCCACCTGCACGCATGGTTGCTATCAGGACATCTATCAGACAGAGAGGCTTTTCTGCAAAAGCAACCAAGCGCATCTCTGGAGCAGTTAGACAGTCAACAGGGGCAATATATGACTCAAAATGGTCAATCTTATGTTCTTGGTATCTGTCAAAACAAATTAATCCACTCAGTATCACTGCTCAGCAACTAGCTGAATATTTTCTGTACCTTTTTGAAGATAAAGGTTATACACCTTCTACCATTAAGGGTTACAGGTAAGCTATTGCAAGGACAATCCATCTCTCAGGCGGTCCTGATTTTGGTAGTGATGAGTTTTTATCACTCATGTTTAAAAACTTTTGTATTGAACGTCCGAAACAGAGACGTTTGGTACCCGCTTGGGACTTGGGAATTGTTCTAAAAGCTTTACAGCTTTCACCGTTTGAACCTTTAGATCTTATTTCTTTTAAGTTTTTGACTTATAAATGCTGTTTTTCTTTTAGCTTTGGCTACAGGTCGCAGAAGAAGTGAACTTCATGCTCTTTCTGTTTCTGAGTCCTGTGTTCGTTTTGCGGCAGACAAGTCCTCAGTTATCCTTTTGACTGACCCAGCTTTTTTTCTTGTTATCTAAAAGCCAGTTATCATAAAAGGGTTATGGGGTAATTGTTATTCCAGCATTACCCAATTCAGGTCCAACAAATTTATGTCAAGTTCGTAGTTTATTAAAGTATTCTTCAAAAAGGAAACACATTTGCTATGCACACTGAATTACGGTACTAAGCGGCCAATTTACACGGTAAATAAACAGACGTAGATACAGCATGTTATGTTAGGCGAGCATTTAATAGGAGGAAACCAAATGGGGTACGTTACCGTGGATAACAAATTTCCCTCCTATTTACTTTTTGGAGGGAAATTTCACTAGATTTTTTCTCCTACTACTTTTCCATAGGCAGACCCCCCCCCCGGAAAAAAAAACAAAAACACAAATAAAAATAAAAACAAAAAACAGTCTGCCCTGTATCACATCTTCGCTAAATAAACAATTGTTCAGCTATAACAAGTTGATTTTCAATGAGATTATGATGAGGTCCGCTTTGTACAAGACCAACATGCTTAGTTGGATTTTTATAGTGCTAGCTCACTAAAACAATAATCCGCGGATAGACATATCACCCCATTCGGACATATCACCCCACTCGGACATATTATCCCGATTCCGAGTCAACCAGTCTTTGCTCTTTCTCCTTAATGCTGCGTGCTTAGCGGAGAAGCAACAAATACCAATTTAATCATCTTTGGTTTGACCCTGTCGGGGCTCGAACCCACGATTTGCCGCACTCGAGGTGAGCATGCTAGCCATTACACACCGATGTTTTTTTCTACAATAAGATGCAGCTATGATTTAATATATGTCTTAATTACTGCTGATGATAACTGTTTAATCAATCAGTTAGATTGTTGTATATCCATTGGAAGTTGAATAAGTGTTTAGAAAGCATTACTGAGTGGTCAGTGTTCATTCAGAAGAATCTCAGGCTAACACAAGACAATGACACCACAGTGAACGACACATACAAAACAACGTACATATCCAATAGTCAGAACGAAATGTTTTAACATACCAAAGGGGCAACCAGAAGTCGTAAATAGAAGGATAGACAAACAATGACCAAATGAAAAAGGACAAAAGGACAAACAACAATCTACAAAACACAACACAGAAAAGATCGACCATCAGGAATCCCACTATAATACGTTCTTATAATCTGATTCTATTATTACCTATGATTAGGTCAGACAAATGATAAGTTTACTGGGTATAATATTTTAAAAAGATAATATATTCGTTGAAAGAAAAAAAATAATGGATGGTTGTAGATGTAGTACAGATATAAATTAACACAGAGAGACGACCTATTTGATCTACATTGACATATAGGAAGTAGATAATTTAGGACATTTCTGCCCGGTGTATCTAGAGAGATCAGCATCTGAAGTGAGTTAGGTAAAATTTCATTGTTGTCCTTCTTGCTATAATAGTATATCGGGATTTAGGTCATTCCGTGCGTGTGGTCATTGTTAACGGACTTTGTGATTGTTTCCCTATTAGTACTACGTCTTTTGATGGCCTTGTGTACTATCTAATATTTAAATGAAGGTTAAGGCCATCGATCCTCTTTTGTAAAACTAATATTATAACTTTATTAATTAATGCTCTTTTATACCCTTATAAGGTTGACAGCATAAAACAAACATACAAACATGGATATATATATACATATACAAACATGAACATACAAATCAATTATTCATTAAAGCAAACATAATAATTATGCAGCTATATTGAGTCCATTCTCCTCAGTGCTAATGACTTTTGAATGAAAGGGGCAGCAAGTTGCATATTATACATATGACAACTTTTTGTGTGATGAAGATTAAATTATGTTTGTGTTGTTTTTCTTTTATATGTTTGCATGCTTTTGTATTGTAATTGCTTGACCCATATGGGTGTAATATACAATTTGAATAAATAAATAAATAAAATTAAATATATTAAGACTCGACGTACTATACAACTAGCAAAGTTACAAGTGATTTCTGGCATTTTACTCTTGTAGAAACACTTACATGACCGCATTATTTAACATCTACTTTGTATTACAGTGCCTGTACCAAGCCAGGAAAGTGAGTGGTCATGCAAATGCTTCTTAGGGGAATCAAATTTGCCTCTGTTTTCACGAAATATTTCGATTGAATTTTGTAATTATTCCGACAGTGTGGTATTTTTTATGTTTTTTTTCTCATTTAGATCAAAACTGTACACAACAACTTCGTAAAAGGAGTCAAACTGTCGCTGTACAATCATTTCGAGATTAGATTTGATTAATGTTTAAATTACTGAATATCGTAGTACTAGTAATGAATGGAAACCATGATGTACAGATGCTCAAGGAATACGTGCGATAATATCCAATAAATCGTGGCTCCCAAAATGTTTTATCAATTAATGAATCTCTAATAGACCCCCCACCTCCCACAAAAAACATCCGTGGCAGACGACCACAGGCACTTGTCTCATTTATATGTTTGTTTACTATCCACGTCCACTCCTAAAGTGCCTGTGCAGACGACATGGTAATTTCATCTGAATCAGAGAATTTAAAGTGTTCAGCTGACTGCAAAATATACTATTATAATAATATATAATCTGTAATAAATCAAGTTTGTTATAATCTTATTGAGAATATGATGCCGAATGAGTGGGTAGGCCAGTCATTTCATTTAATTGCAATTCGGTGAAATGTCATTGATATATAAAATTCTGCATACAGTCTCTATGGAAACATAAACTTTCACGCGGGATTCAGAAAATTCGTCTGAATTTACAAATCAGCGGAAAATCTGTTAAATGTCATTTTTAAAGGTAGATTTTTTATGAAGGTACGTTGTCATTATGTAGGACAAAATCAAAGTACCCAATTATTCAGAGGAACACATAGTATCTAAGCCAGAAGACGGAAACAGGGTACCCAATCATTCAGAACATGGAGTACCCATGCCAGACGAAGAAAGTTTAGTACACAATAATTCTGAAGATATTTTTTGTGTTTTTTTGTTTTGTTTTTGTTGTTCTTTTCTTTGGCATGGATCCGTATTGTTGATCTTTTTTATTTTCTTTGTTGTGTTGTGTGTTTTATTTGACTTAATTCTGACAGTGTGGTATTTTTGTTTTTTTTCATTTTATTCTGTGTCTTGTGCCCAATATTTCCTGTGTCTGGTTACTCCATTCTGTATATTGGCCCTTCGGTCTTCTCTATC
This sequence comes from Bathymodiolus septemdierum, assembly GCA_963383655.1. Classification (NCBI taxonomy): domain Eukaryota; kingdom Metazoa; phylum Mollusca; class Bivalvia; order Mytilida; family Modiolidae; genus Bathymodiolus; species Bathymodiolus septemdierum. The sequence continues at coordinate 95,129,520 of OY726522.1, read as the reverse complement.
GTTTGTTCAGAAGATACCGCCGAATACCTAAAAGAACATGAGCTAGAATAACGCGAATCTTCAAAACACCTTGAAGTTAAATCATGTTTTTCCGAGGAGTTAACATCTCCTGTTTTATATATACATATATGGAACACGGCGTAAAATATTTATTCTGTGTGATGTATTGTAGATCATTGTTTGTCCCTTTGATTTTCTGTTGTGTCCACTGTGCTGTCTACCCTTCTTCGATCAACGGCTTCTGAATACCACTTTGGTATCTTCAAGCTTACATTGAAGAAAAAACATGGTTGGATTCCGTTTAGAGATGGAAATTCCGTATATCGGTCAACAAATGTAAGGCCATAGAAGAATGTTTTCAGCAATTGTTCAAGCTAAAGTAGCTCTCTTTACACATTTATGGGTTCAATGTTTATTATTTTGATGATTGGTAAACTCTGCCCTATAAAGAAGAGCTTGAAGATACCAAAGGGGTAATCAGAAGCCGTAAATAGAAGAAGAACAGACAACACAATGGCCAAAAGAAAACGGACAAAAGGACATACACATAAAACTAAAGATCGAGTAACACGTACTAAAAACCGGGGTTGTACTGAGGTGCTCCGGCATGGTTAGCAGTTCATGTTCCACCAATGGCACCCGTCGTGTTAATCTAGCTACAAACCCGATGATAAGTCATGAATGCTGAAAGGCCCGGGAAGTGTTTACAACAAGTGAAACATATCCGTGGTCATTTGTGACACAGATATTACATAACGGTCAACCAAGTCATGGTAGCGACCTATGGAATTATATGTACAAGCAAATAATGACCCAATTGGATAATTATCGGTTGACTACGCACCGATTACTTATCATGAGTGAAGAGTATCAGAGCGTAGTCAAGTCCCAGGTTATCGACGATTAGCACACCTAGGAAGTATCCAATATCATTGTAAATCGTTGTTTGCCCTTATGAATTATCCAAACTCGTCAGTTTTTTTAAAATTTAAAGTGACAAACCTGAATGACAATACAATGTGAAACATGTAAGAAATGAATCAATATTAGTTAAATATCTATGATGATGTTATAATGAGATGTTTTGTATATGTATTGTCCTCTATTACTGTTACTCTTCTTATATATTCTCTAGTATGCAATAGTACTGTTTGTTGTCTTTAACTAAGATAAGGTGTACTCGATACAACATTATGTGATAAAGTTTGTCAGTGGCTTGCGACAGGTCGGTGTTTTTCTCTGGATATTCCGGCCGGTTTCCTCCATCAATAATACTGACCGCCATGATATAGCTGAAATATTACCCCTAACCCTAACCCTATTACTTTTGACTGTTAATTAGTGAATCATGTGGAGTGGTGAAACATAGGTCTGTTACTAATTGGTGTGGTATTAATGCCTGCAGTTGATACAACAGATACAATACACATATATTGACCATGTATGTGTATGATGAGAGTTTGGGAGGGACAAGTTTCTTTGAAACAGAACGACTGTATTTTTTGCTTCCTTGTTCTCTCTATTTCATCTGTACAGAAGCAAAGTAATGTTTAGCTTTTCAGTATTACTGACAATATAATGTTAAACCAGTCGAAGTCAATACATGATATTAACGTCAATACATGATATTAACATGATATTAACGTCAATACATGACATTAACATGATATTAACGTCAATACATGACATTGACATGAAATTAACGTCAATACATGACAATAACATGATATTAACGTCAATACATGACATTACTATGATATTAACATGATATTAACGTCAATACATGACAATAACATGATATTAACGTCAATACATGATATTAACGTCAATACATGATATTAACATGATATTAACGTCAATACATGACATTAACATGATATTAACGTCAATACATGACATTACCATGATATTAACATGATATTAACGTCAATACATGACAATAACATGATATTAACGTCAATACATGATATTAACGTCAATACATGATATTAACATGATATTAACGTCAATACATGACATTAACATGATATTAACGTCAATACATGACATTAACATGATATTAACGTCAATACATGACATTAACATGATATTAACGTCAATACATGATATTAACATGATATTAACGTCAATACATGATATTAACATGATATTAACGTCAATACATGATATTAACATGATATTAACGTCAATACATGATATTAACATGATATTAACGTCAATACATGATATTAACATGATATTAACGTCAATACATGATATTAACATGATATTAACGTCAATACATGACATTAACATGATATTAACGTCAATACATGATATTAACATGATATTAACGTCAATACATGATATTAACATGATATTAACGTCAATACATGATATTAACATGATATTAACGTCAATACATGATATTAACATGATATTAACGTCAATACATGATATTAACATGATATTAACGTCAATACATGACTTTAACATGATATTAACGTCAATACATGATATTAACGTCAATACATGACATTAACATGATATTAACGTCAATACATGACATTAACATGATATTAACGTCAATACATGATATTAACATGATATTAACGTCAATACATGACATTAACATGATATTAACGTCAATACATGATATTAACATGATATTAACGTCAATACATGATATTAACATGATATTAACGTCAATACATGATATTAACGTCAATACATGACATTAACATGATATTAACGTCAATACATGACATTAACATGATATTAACGTCAATACATGATATTAACATGATATTAACGTCAATACATGATATTAACGTCAATACATGACATTAACATGATATCAACGTCAATACATGATATTAACATGATATTAACGTCAATACATGACATTAACATGATATTAACGTCAATACATGATATTAACATGATATTAACGTCAATACATGACATTAACATCATATTAACGTCAATACATGATATTAACATGATATTAACGTCAATACATGATATTAACATGATATTAATGTCAATACATGACATTAACGTGATATTAACGTCAATACATGATATTAACGGCAATACATGATATTAACGTGATATTAACGTCAATACATGATATTAACGTCAATACATGACATTAACATGATATTAACGTCAATACATGACATTAAGATGATATTAACGTCAATACATGATATTAAGATGATATTTACGTCAATACATGATATTAACGTGATATTAACGTCAATACATGACATTACCATGATATTAACGTGATATTAACGTCAATACATGATATTAACGTGATATTTACGTCAATACATGATATTAACGTGATATTAACGTCAATACATGACATTAACATGATATTAACGTGATATTAACGTCAATACATGATATTAACGTGATATTAACGTCAATACATGACATTAACATGATATTAACGTCAATACATGATATTAACGTGATATTAACGTCAATACATGATATTAACGTGATATTAACGTCAATACATGATATTAACGTCAATACATGATATTAAGATATTTGCGTCAATACATGACATTAACATGATATTAACGTCAATACATGATATTAAGATGATATTAACGTCAATACATGATATTAACGTGATATTAACGTCAATACATGACATTACCATGATATTAACGTGATATTAACGTCAATACATGATATTAACGTGATATTAACGTCAATACATGACATTAACATGATATTAACGTCAATACATGATATTAACGTCAATACATGACATTAACATGATATTAACGTCAATACATGACATTAACATGATATTAACGTCAATACATGATATTAACGTCAATACATGACATTAACATGATATTAACGTCAATACATGACATTAACATGATATTAACGCCAATACATGATATTAACGTCAATACATGACATTAACATGATATTAACGTCAATACATGACATTAACATGATATTAACGCCAATACATGATATTAACATGATATTAACGTCAATATATGACATTAACATGATATTAACGTCAATACATGACATTAACATGATATTAACGCCAATACATGATATTAACATGATATTAACATGATATTAACGGAAACAAAATCTATGTTGCATCTTCAATATTTGAGATAAAATTGTGTGTCATTCTAGGTCTGAATTTAGATTTGATTTGATTTTTGGTGTTTTAACGCCACTTTCAGCAATATTTCAGCTATATCATGGCGACCAATTTTAGTGGTGGAAGAAGCCGGAGTACCCGGAGAAAACCATGGGCAAGCAACTGGTAAACTTTATCACTTGCGGCTGTGAGTCGAGTGCACCTTTTTTGTAATTTACAAAGCCGGGAGCAAACCCACGCCGTATTGGTGATAGGCTTGTATGAGTTGTTAGGTAATCCAACTACCTAACTCATTGAGCCACCCGGCCCCCCCCCCCCTCACAATTTAGATACAATCAGTTATGCTAAAGGATGCTGAAAAAAATGTTGTCATTAAATCACTAGTAATTTTCTTCATTTAAAAGATTGTTGTCCTTGTATTATAACGTTTAACAATTTCGGCTGTATTTTCTTGGTATCACAAGTTTAGAATCATCAATAGATATTTTTATTGAATGTTGTAAGTCTAAGTACGATGTTAAATTGAGATATAAAGATAAGACAATAGACCATTAGAAGTCTAAATGAACCAATTATATTTCGCATGTCTAGGAAACATCAGACGTACAAAGCCTCCATATTTCTATCTAAATTACAGGGCTTTAGTCAAAATGGTTCTCTTTAAAAAGATCAACTTATAAGAATTGTGCTAGAAAAAGGAAAGAATCAACCTTCAACCACACATATCTCATCCGAGCAAAACTTGATAGGATTTCCTCATTTTGATTGCCTGGTTGATCAAATAGTTATATTTTTATATTCGCGATGTTTAGTGCTCACATATTTTGTTTGTATATCAAGCAGTCGACTTTGTAACTCGAACGCTCGACTTGGTATCTCGAGCGCTCGATTTAATAATTGCTAATTGTAATAAAAAAAAATATACCACTATTCAGCAGGATCTTATTGTGTTCCTTTGTTTGCAGGATAATTTGTTTCTACTGTTTTGAATTTCAATTATAATTAGATTTAAAGAATCTACTTGAAAAAAACTAATAAGTGTTAGAAACCCACCTCGTGCTTATATATACCCAATATATAAACATAAGGTGCTTTTTTTTTTATCTTATTCTATAGATTTCTTAGTTTATCTGTGAACATTTTTGAGAAAAAAAACATAGTCGTACCATTCTGGTTAGGACTGATTGATTGTTTTTTTTGTGTTTAACGCCACTTTCAGCAATATTTCAGCTATATCATGGCGACCGGTTTTAGTGGTGGCAGAAGCCGGAGTCCCCGGAGAGAACCACCGACCATGGGCAAGCAACTGGTAAACTTTATCACTTGCGGCTGCGAGTCGAGTGCACCCTTTTTGTAATTTACAAAGCCGGGCGCGAACCCACGCCGTATTGGTGACCGGCTTGTATGAGTTGTATGTAATCCAACTACCTAACTCATTGAACTACCCGGGCCCTTGGTCAGGACTGAGAGATCGATGCTGATAGATATCAATATTTGATCTAAAAATCGTGACACTCTTCATCCTTTAGTATTCTACAAGTTAAGATATTGTTCTGTCTGTTTAAAGTAATATGAAATGCCAAAATCATTATTTTCAGTTTTTAAAAATTTTTCTGATATATGTAAAGATTAAATATATAAAGAACGTAACCATTCACTTTTTGAGAGCTACGATGCATAATTCAGGAGAAAACGTCATTTTATTCTGTCTTCGATAATTCTTGCTACCCGGACAATAATGCAAATCATATGCTATTGACCTCAGATTTGAACTCATTCGGTAGAGATTGTGGGCATGCTCCGTTATAGTCTTGACAGGTAACATCATTTTCGTTTCGATTTACATTCCATTATTTTCCATTCAATCCACGATTAAAAATAATTTTCCCTTAGCGAAACGTTAAACAAGGATCTCTTTACATGGAAAATAAATATATATCACCATCTATGATCTAAACCGCCGTAAATGTCTTTTAACGGCATTATGTGTATAATCAAGGACGTATATAGAATCTTATATACGTCCTTGGTATAATTCAGCAAATTTCGCGGGGCCCAGTAAGGGGACACTGCATACGCAACTTGTAATTATCTTAAAACATTAGTTTTTTTTATATTAAAAATGAATACTACTTTGTTTCAAATCTATTTAAAATTTATTTGGCCTAAGAGACAAGAATGTGAAAGAAAGCACACATTCTTTATCTCATAATAATATATAGGCAAATAATTTGATTCTGAGGGGGCCTGGCAAGATTAGTCAGGTTATAATATTTGACAGAAAATTCATTCGACACATAGTGCAGGACAGGTTATAACATTGTTTACTCAGTTCAGGCCAGATTATTTTTTTTTATTTTCTATGAAGCAAAGGCCAGAATTGTTTTCCAACTTTGGGTGGCCAGATTATTATTTTATTTACAAAAACTGCCAGATCCTAATACTAATAATAATTTACACAGTTTGTACATGCGATACGTTAGTTCCGACGAGGATCTTAAATTCTGAGATTTCTTGGTTCTGTTTCGATTTCCCCAAATGGGGCCCCGTGTCATTCATTATTACCGATTTCAATGTTTTTGTCCAGTTTTTCGAATAAACTGATTAAGTCAGAATGAAATTCATTTCAGTTGATAATCTTTAAGGTAAAACATACATGAAATAATTTCTTTGCAAGGCAAGAAATGCAAGAAATTTAACTTTTTTCAAAACCAGAATGATACATGTGCTCACCTGTTTACGTTGGTGATGAAATTTCATGATCGGCAATCATCGGAACGGTGCATCCGAAAGTTAATTAGCCGCCATTGTCTTGACAAAACACGTACGAGATGGAATGATTTTCTGTTCTTAATCACAGATGATCGTGATTTTCGTGCTCAAACATGCACGAATGGTTTAGTTTTTAGGGAATGTAAACATATCAAGAATATTTTTGAAGATGTTTATTTCACCAAAGACTCGTTTCATATTACTTTAATGAGAGTAGAAACATTGTGATTGTAATCAAATACTACTTCCTGGTTTAAGCATTCACTTTGGACAAAGAACTTTTGCTGAGATGATTTAAGTAATCTTATATAATTGCATAATTCTATAATCTGAAATCATATTACAGAGTTTCGTCATGCATTGCATTCCTGTCAGATTTAAAATATTTCTTTTGAAAGATGTGTACATAATAATATAGTAACGTCACATATAATGGAATGGATTTTTTGCCATTGTTTGTCGCATTCATCACTGCTCAACCAAATAGAGGGGGGGGGAGTAGGGAATCTAAAAAGTGGAAATAATGTCTTCTCTAGGTAATAGTGAGAACATACCATAGAAATATCATCCGTCATTGTAGTTGACATGAAATATTCATGTGTAATTGAGAATCAGTCTTTTGCAAATGAAGGGTTCACATTCTATTTGGTTGTTAGACATGGACACGGTTATAAGACTTGTTGAGTAGATTTAGAAAAAGAGTGCTTGATTTACACAAAAGAGCTTTTTTTATCTTAAATCCTACCCAACTCTCCAATAGCTTTTCTTTTTTGTCTTAAATCCTACCCAACTCTCCAATAGCTTTTCTTTGTTGTCTTAAATCCTACCCAACTCTCCACTAGCTTTTCTTTTTTGTCTTAAATCCTACCCAACTCTCCAATAGCTTTTCTTTTTTGTCTTAAATCCTACCCAACTCTCCAATAGCTTTTCTTTTTTGTCTTAAATCCTACCCAACTCTCCAATAGCTTTTCTTTTTTGTCTTAAATCCTACCCAACTCTCCAATAGCTTTTCTTTTTTGTCTTAAATCCTACCCAACTCTCCAATAGCTTTTCTTTTTTATCTTAAATCCTACCCAACTCTCCAATAGCTTTTCTTTTTTGTCTTAAATCCTACCCAACTCTCCAATAGCTTTTCTTTTTTATCTTAAGTCCTACCCAACTCTCCAATAGCTTTTCTTTTTTATCTTAAATCCTACCCAACTCTCCAATAGCTTTTCTTTTTTGTCTTAAATCCTACCCAACTCTCCAATAGCTTTTCTTTTTTGTCTTAAATCCTACCCAACTCTCCAATAGCTTTTCTTTTTTATCTTAAATCCTACCCAACTCTCCAATAGCTTTTCTTTTTTATCTTAAATCCTACCCAACTCTCCAATAGCTTTTCTTTTTTTATCTTAAATCCTACCCAACTCTCCAATAGCTTTTCTTTTTTGTCTTAAATCCTACCCAACTCTCCAATAGCTTTTCTTTTTTATCTTAAGTCCTACCCAACTCTCCAATAGCTTTTCTTTTTTATCTTAAATCCTACCCAACTCTCCAATAGCTTTTCTTTTTTGTCTTAAATCCTACCCAACTCTCCAATAGCTTTTCTTTTTTGTCTTAAATCCTACCCAACTCTCCAATAGCTTTTCTTTTTTATCTTAAATCCTACCCAACTCTCCAATAGCTTTTCTTTTTTATCTTAAATCCTACCCAACTCTCCAATAGCTTTTCTTTTTTGTCTTAAATCCTACCCAACTCTCCAATAGCTTTTCTTTTTTATCTTAAATCCTACCCAACTCTCCAATAGCTTTTCTTTTTTATCTTAAATCCTACCCAACTCTCCAATAGCTTTTCTTTTTTTATCTTAAATCCTACCCAACTCTCCAATAGCTTTTCTTTTTTGTCTTAAATCCTACCCAACTCTCCAATAGCTTTTCTTTTTTTATCTTAAATCCTACCCAACTCTCCAATAGCTTTTCCAACAATAGTCAAAGGTTGTTGGCCGGTTGTTTTATCCCTCTCTCAATTCTGTATAATATCAGATATTGTTGAACTTATTCTCGTCCGGAATATGAATGAAATATTTGACGTTGGACATCAGGTAACCAACAATCAATGCGTCGGTTATGTCATGGCTGCGCAACCTGGCTGAAGTATTTTTAGTGAACAAAACTGAAGAGAACCATCGACCATTTCATAATAGCGGAGTTTCGGGTTATAGTGCCTCTCCTGTACGGAGGTGAAATAAGTATACGAGAGATGACAAATGTATAGCAGACGTACTTCCTAAAAGATTGTATAGTGTACCACAATACCTCGGTACAATCTTATGCGCATGTCATCCCTACACTCTCTCAAGTGATAGTAACAGATAGTGTGCTTGCCTTGGTTCACCCACTTCCCTTATAGGGTCAAACCGAAGACTACAATTGGTGTTTGTTGTTTCTCCGCTAAGCACGCAGCATTAAGGAGAAAGAGCAAAGACTGGTTGACTCGGAATCAGAATAATGTGTCCGAATGGAGCGACATGTCTACCTGCGGACTGTGAGCTAGCATTATAAAAATCCAACTCAGCGTGTTGGTCTAGTACAAGGCGGACCTTATCGTCATCGTATTGAAAATTAACTTGTTCTCGCCATGATATAGCTGAAAAATTGCTGAATTGGTGTTAAACAACAATCGCTCACTCACTCAAAAATTCAACTAAAATAGACCACGACATGTATATAATTAACACAAATAACAGCACAATATATATAAATACACTGTGTATGAATAGATATATGACTTTCATATTAAATATGGGAGTGTTTTTCACCGTTCCCAATTTTGACAAAAGTGCCCATCTCTGTTCTTTATAGAGTCAAATTGTTAAATGTTTTAAAGGTATAGGAAATAAACCGATTCGAAAGCTTTATTTTGAAAACATTTACATAAATTCTTGAAATATTTTAAATAGCAATTTAATGAACTGTTAATTTATTCATTCACACTGATAAAAACCAATTTCTGGTTTTCTCTAATACGTTTAAAACCAGAACGTCACTGCTGCTGCGCATTAAATATTAGCTGTTAAACGAAGGAATCAATTTGTCTTAAAATGGATGACTTCAAACGTATTCCTTTGTTAGCTATGATTATGTTATTTAATTGTGATTTAAAAGAGTTCAATAACAGTTAATCAAATAATGATCGATTTTCACCCTCAGACTTGAGGTTAATAAAGTGGTTTTGAGATGTTCCCCATGATTTATCAGCTCGATGAGAAAGCCGATTATTCTACTTCACGGACAATAGAAGAACGTAACAAATATAGAAAATAGTATTAATAACTCTAAGCTTGAAAAAATGAAAGAAGGCGTAGACAATTTAAATTGTTGTGAAGTGAGATTTCAATCTCTACACAAATTACTTTACAAAAAAAAACCAATGGTATATGGTTATCCATCGCCAGATATAAAATATCTCCTGATCGATGGCGGAAACAGTTGTCTTATGGTATACAGTCGTACCGTACCTAAATAATCACCCCTTTTCTGTTAATACATATCTTGTCACTTACATTTGCTACTAGATTTTTCACAGACATTAGTATCGCTTTCTAAGAATATTTGTTTTCATCTACAACGAGGTCAACTGAAGACCAAAGGTGGATACGGGAAGTCTTTCCAAGGTGGATACGAGAAGTCTTTCAAATGAGGATACGAGAAGTCTTTCAAAGGTGGATACGGGAAGTCTTTCAAAGGTGGATACGGGAAGTCTTTCAAAGGTGGATACGGGAAGTCTTTCCAATATTTTAGCTGTGTTTTTGTAGATTCATTAGATACAGTACATTTATTATCAATATTTACAGTTCCTAAATAATGTAATTTTCCTTTAAGCTAAGATTCTCCTCCCTCAGGCATAGTTGACCTTAGCTGATTTTGGCTATCCTGTTTAGACCTTTTAGTTTTCTTGCTCCTATACACTTTAGCTTTGTTGCTCCTGTACACTTTAGCTTTGTTGCTCCTATACACTTTAGCTTTGTTGCTCCTATACACTTTAGCTTTGTTGCTCCTATGCACGTTAGCTTTGTTGCTCCTGTACACTTTAGCTTTGTTGCTCCTATACACTTTAGCTTTGTTGCTCCTATACACTTTAGCTTTGTTGCTCCTATGCACGTTAGCTTTGTTGCTCCTATACACTTTAGCTTTGTTGCTCCTATACACTTTGGCTTTGTTGCTCCTATACACTTTAGCTTTGTTGCTCCTATACACTTTAGCTTTGTTGCTCCTATACACTTTAGCTTTGTTGCTCCTATACACTTTAGCTTTGTTGCTCCTATACACTTTAGCTTTGTTGCTCCTATACACTTTAGCTTTGTTGCTCCTATACACTTTAGCTTTGTTGCTCCTATACACTTTAGCTTTGTTGCTCCTATGCACGTTAGCTTTGTTGCTCCTATACACTTTAGCTTTGTTGCTCCTATACACTTTGGCTTTGTTGCTCCTATACACTTTAGCTTTGTTGCTCCTATACACTTTAGCTTTGTTGCTCCTATACACTTTAGCTTTGTTGCTCCTATACACTTTAGCTTTGTTGCTCCTATACACTTTAGCTTTGTTGCTCCTATACACTTTAGCTTTGTTGTTCCTATACATTTGGCTTTGTTGCTCCTATGCACTTTAGCTTTGTTGCTCCTGTGGACTTTAGCTTTGTTGCTCCTATACACTTTAGCTTTGTTGCTCCTATACACTTTAGCTGTGTTGTTCCTATACATTTTAGCTTTGTTGCTCCTATGCACTTTAGCTTTGTTGCTCCTATACATTTTGGCTTTGTTGCTCCTATACACTTTAGCTTTGTTGCTCCTATACACTTTAGCTTTGTTGCTCCTATACACTTTAGCTTTGTTGCTCCTATACACTTTAGCTTTGTTGCTCCTATACACTTTAGCTTTGTTGCTCCTATACACTTTAGCTTGGTTGCTCCTATACACTTTAGCTTTGTTGCTCCTATACACTTTAGCTGTGTTGCTCCTATACATTTTAGCTTTGTTGCTCCTATGCACTTTAGCTTTGTTGCTCCTATACATTTTGGCTTTGTTGCTCCTATACACTTTAGCTTTGTTGCTCCTATACATTTTGGCTTTGTTGCTCCTATACACTTTAGCTTTGTTGCTCCTATACACTTTAGCTTTGTTGCCCCTATACATTTGGCTTTGTTGCTCCTATACACTTTAGCTTTGTTGCTCCTATACACTTTAGCTTTGTTGCTCCTATACACTTTAGCTTTGTTGCTCCTATGCACTTTAGCTTTGTTGCTCCTATACACTTTAGCTTTGTTGCTCCTATGCACTTTAGCTTTGTTGCTCCTATACACTTTAGCTTTGTTGCTCCTATACACTTTAGCTTTGCTGCTCCTATGCACTTTAGCTTTGTTGCTCCTATACACTTTAACTTTGTTGCTCCTATACACTTTAGCTTTGTTGCTCCTATACATTTTGGCTTTGTTGCTCCTATGCACTTTAGCTTTGTTGCTCCTATACACTTTAGCTTTGTTGCTCCTATACACTTTAGCTTTGTTGCTCCTATACACTTTAGCTTTGTTGCTCCTATACACTTTAGCTTTGTTGCTCCTATACACGTTAGCTTTGTTGTTCCTATACATTTTGGCTTTGTTGCTCCTATACACTTTAGCTTTGTTACTCCTATACACTTTAGCTTTGTTGCTCCTATACACATTAGCTTTGTTGCTCCTATACACTTTAGCTTTGTTGCTCCTATACACTTTGGCTTTGTTGCTCCTATACACTTTAGCTTTGTTGCTCCTATACACTTTAGCTTTGTTGCTCCTATACACTTTAGCTTTGTTGCTCCTATACACTTTAGCTTTGTTGCTCCTATACACTTTAGCTTTGTTGCTCCTATACACTTTAGCTTTGTTGTTCCTATACACTTTAGCTTTGTTGCTCCTATACATTTTAGCTTTGTTGCTCCTATGCACTTTAGCTTTGTTGCTCCTATACATTTTGGCTTTGTTGCTCCTATACACTTTAGCTTTGTTGCTCCTATACATTTTGGCTTTGTTGCTCCTATACACTTTAGCTTTGTTGCTCCTATACACGTTAGCTTTGTTGCTCCTATACACTTTAGCTTTGTTGCTCCTATACACTTTGGCTTTGTTGCTCCTATACACTTTAGCTTTGTTGCTCCTATACACTTTAGCTTTGTTGCTCCTATACACTTTAGCTTTGTTGCTCCTATACACTTTAGCTTTGTTGCTCCTATGGACTTTAGCTTTGTTGCTATACACTTTAGCTTTGTTGCTCCTATGAGCGTACATGATGAAGCTTATTCCAAAAAACGGGTCGTGCGCAATAAATTTGATATCTACGTTTTTATTGAAGTTTTACCACTCTACAGATAATTCTTCGTTATCTCTTTCAATGGTTAATGTTACTCTCATCAATGATTTGATTTGATTTATTGTGTTTAACGCCACTTTCAGCGATATTTCAGCTATATCATGGCGACCAGTTTTAGTGGTGTAGGAAGCCGGAGTACCAGGAGAGAACCACCGACCATGGGCAAGCAACTGGTAAGCTTCATCACTTGCGGCTGCTAGTCGAGTGCATCCTTTTTTTTTTATACAAAGCCGGGCGCGAACCCACGCCGTATTGGTGATAGGCTTGTATGAGTTGTTTGGTAATTCAACTATCTAACTCATTGAACCACCCGGGCCCTCATATCAGGCACTAACCATGACAACTCACTGAGCCACCCGGGCCTTCATATCAGGCACTAACCGTGATAACTCATTGAGCCATCCGGGCCCTCATCAGGCACTAACCGTGATAACTCATTGAGTCACCCGAGCCCTCATCAGGCACTAACCGTGATAACTCATTGAGCCACCCGGGCCCTCATCAGGCACTAACCGTGATAATATGGTTTAATTGTATACGTATGTCATCGATGGTAACAGTGGCCGTTATATTATTGTATGACACAATTATGTCATCGATGGCAACAGTGGCCGTTAGATTATTGTATGACACAATTATGTCATCGATGGTAACAGTGGCCGTTAGATTATTGTATGACACAATTATGTCATCGATGGTAACAGTGGCCGTTAGATTATTGTATGACACAATTATGTCATCGATGGCAACAGTGGCCGTTAGATTATTGTATGACACAATTATGTCATCGATGGTAACAGTGGCCGTTAGATTATTGTATGACACAATTTTTGACAATATTTTAGTGGTAACGTGGCTGTCAGCTTTTATGCTGGAGTAAGCCAGACCTGATTTACATTATGTGCAGAAGTAGGCATGTTGTAACACATGGAGTGGAGTCTGGAGTTTTTTTTGGAGTGGAGTTTGGAGTCAGTTTTGGAGTGGAGTTTTTCTAAAAAAATATTCTGATTCCCAATGTTGCTGAAAAAAATAATCTGATTCAGAGTTTTTGTCACATAACTAAATGCTAAATGCGACAAAAAAAATAATTATTCTAACTCTTGTGTTGTCCGAAAAAAAAATTCTGAACGAAACAAAAAACCATAACCCCCCCCCCCCCCCCCCCCCCCCCCCCCCCCCCCCCCCATTCAAGTTAAATGGTCGGTCCCTAATATATTCACATGAATATAAATATTTTAATTATATTTACGAAGGAATTTAATCCTTTGTTTTGAAGATTCAAACATAATGAATATATCAGTTCAATATTGACAAGTGATTCAGTAAAAAAGTACCATGATGGAGGTACATGGTACCATTGAGAAAGTTTTAATGTCCTGTGTCCAGATGGCTAAATCATATTGTTATTTTATTACAAATGATGTGTAATAAAGAAATCAACCAGCCATGATCATGAGTTTAGCTGTCTCAATCTGGTCAGGGAGAATAACCTTTGTATGTCACTGCATTTAGTATCCAGCAGATTTATGACCTTTAACTCTTGAAAAAGACAATTATAGAATATTTTCGTTGACATATGCATATGAATATCTGTGTTGATATATCATACTACATGTAATAAAAGTTAAATATTTGTACATTGATGATCCACTAGATAATTCCCTGACTAGAATGATAATTAAATATTACAGCAATACCATAATAATTCGGATTTACTATTCTCATTAGCCATCCTGGTTTGACCAACCATGGATGTATAAATCCATAGGTGGTTTTTTTTATACATCTACGGACCAACAAAGGTTTTATGGTAAACAAATTTGAATTCCTTTCTATAGCCGAATTTGCAGCTACTAATTGGTACATTTCCAAGTGTGTGTTTTTTTGCCCTTCAGATGTTTTAAGCCCATATTTTTCTGAATATACTAATGATGAACCACTGAAAATAAATTTCACGTTTTGGTGCAGTTTCTCCACAGAGACTTACTTTTCAGTTGCTTACCCAAACTTGGGTTTGAAACTTATCATATTACTTGCATTGAATTTCTAGTTAATAATACTTCAATATCATATAGATTAAGTAAACAAAACATTTTCTTCAAATGAAGATGTAATAGACTATATAATATTTTTGCTCTCGCTTCTATACAAGATGATGTTATCAAAATCAAAAATAAAATGTGGTGAATAAATGGATATAAAAAGTTGTTGACAGATATGTATCAATGAAGTTATTCAGAAATTAAATTGATGGGATACTTGTCATACATACAAAAAAATTCCATTTAACTCAAGCACTTTTATATTTTATTATTGTAGTATATGTATTTAGATTTTTAAAGATCAATTGACAGATGCATGCAGTTCATAACACATTTGTAATCTTTTTGACAACAATGACAGGAACATCTCTGTCATATTTCAATTCCTAAAGCATCAAAGATAATCTATGACATGTATTTCCTGTGAAACAAAACATTCTCACGTAAGGTTTTTGCACTTTTGAAAAAAGAGTCATAAAGTGTTACCATAAGTCAATGTGGGTGATGAAAACTGTTCCTGACTTCAAAATTAATGTATGATAGTATAACCTAGGCCAGATTTAGATAAGCGAACATAATAAATGAACATTCTACATGTACAGTAAGATGTGATGATTTTATAAATAGCTTTAGTATACAGGTTTCTCGGTTTCCGATATATTTTTTCACTTAAAAATAATATCAAATGACATCTGTGTATCACAACGCATTGAACATTTGGGGGAAAATGTACCAAATAGGAGCTCCAAAATCGACTATAGAAAGGAATCCAAATTTGTCTCTCATAAAACGTTTGTTGGTCCATAGATGTATAACCCATCTATGGATTTATACATCCATATGGTTGGTCAAACCAGGATGGCAAATGAGAATTGAACATCCGAATTATAATGGTATTGTTGTAATATTTAATCATCACTCTAGTGGATCATCAATGTACAAATATTAAACTTTTATTACATGTAGTATGATATATCAACACGATATTCATATGCATATGTCAACGAAAATATTCTATAATTGTCTTTTTCAAGAGTTAACTCTTATCATATCAATTTCCAACTGCTGATTACAGTAGTTAAGAAAAAACAGAAATCATCACACTAATCATTTCTTCAAAACAAAGGATTAAATTCCTTCATAAATATAAATTATAATTAAAATATTTATATTCATGTGAATATATTAGGATATAGGTACAAGGCGCAATTACCTATATAGGCAAGACGCCTTTCAAATCTAAATAACAACAATATATTCAATCATGGATCATCTATGTTAGAATTGAGGAGAGACGACCTCCAACTATTTTTAATTCATTACTCCTTTTTTGTGTGTCTGTTTTGTATCGTTAAATATGTGCAATATTGAATTTAAAATCGACTCATAATTTGACTCCGTTTTACAACATGCCGCAGAAGTATTGCTATAATGTTCTTTATTAAAGAAGAAAAACACATTGGGAGTGTCATGATTAGCGTGTCTACAGTGCGGTAGAGGTGGTGTAATGATTAGCGTGTCTACAGTGCGGTAGAGGTGGTGTAATGATTAGCGTGCCTACAGTGCGGTAGAGGTGGTGTAATGATTAGGGTGTCTACAGTGCGGTAGAGGTGGTGTAATGATTAGCGTGGCTACAGTGCGGTAGAGGTGGTGTAATGATTAGCGTGCCTACAGTGCGGTAGAGGTGGTGTAATGATTAGTGTGCCTACAGTGCGGTAGAGGTGGTGTAATGATTAGCGTGGCTACAGTGCGGTAGAGGTGGTGTAATGATTAGCGTGCCTACAGTGCGGTAGAGGTGGTGTAATGATTAGTGTGCCTACAGTGCGGTAGAGGTGGTGTAATGATTAGTGTGCCTACAATGTGGTAGAGGTGGTGTAATGATTAGCGTGCCTACAGTGCGGTAGAGGTGGTGTAATGATTAGCGTGCCTACAGTGCGGTAGAGGTGGTGTAATGATTAGTGTGCCTACAGTACGGTAGAGGTGGTGTAATGATTAGTGTGCCTACAGTGCGGTAGAGGTGGTGTAATGATTAGCGTGCCTACAGTGCGGTAGAGGTGGTGTAATGATTAGCGTGGCTACAGTGCGGTAGAGGTGGTGTAATGATTAGCGTGGCTACAGTGCGGTAGAGGTGGTGTAATGATTAGCGTGCCTACAGTACGGTAGAGGTGGTGTAATGATTAGCGTGCCTACAGTGCGGTAGAGGTGGTGTAATGATTAGCGTGCCTACAGTGTGGTAGAGGTGGTGTAATGATTAGCGTGGCTACAGTGCGGTAGAGGTGGTGTAATGATTAGCGTGCCTACAGTACGGTAGAGGTGGTGTAATGATTAGCGTGCCTACAGTGCGGTAGAGGTGGTGTAATGATTAGCGTGGCTACAGTGCGGTAGAGGTGGTGTAATGATTAGCGTGCCTACAGTACGGTAGAGGTGGTGTAATGATTAGCGTGCCTACAGTGCGGTAGAGGTGGTGTAATGATTAGCGTGCCTACAGTGCGGTAGAGGTGGTATAATGATTAGCGTGGCTACAGTGCGGTAGAGGTGGTATAATGATTAGCGTGCCTACAGTGTGGTAGAGGTGGTATAATGATTAGCGTGGCTACAGTACGGTAGAGGTGGTGTAATGATTAGCGTGCCTACAGTGTGGTAGAGGTGGTATAATGATTAGCGTGCCTACAGTGCGGTAGAGGTGGTGTAATGATTAGCGTGCCTACAGTGTGGTAGAGGTGGTATAATGATTAGCGTGCCTACAGTGCGGTAGAGGTGGTGTAATGATTAGCGTGCCTACAGTGCGGTAGAGGTGGTGTAATGATTAGCGTGGCTACAGTGCGGTAGAGGTGGTGTAATGATTAGTGTGCCTACAGTGCGGTAGAGGTGGTGTAATGATTAGCGTGCCTACAGTGCGGTAGAGGTGGTGTAATGATTAGCGTGGCTACAGTGCGGTAGAGGTGGTGTAATGATTAGCGTGCCTACAGTACGGTAGAGGTGGTGTAATGATTAGCGTGCCTACAGTGCGGTAGAGGTGGTGTAATGATTAGCGTGCCTACAGTGCGGTAGAGGTGGTGTAATGATTAGCGTGGCTACAGTGCGGTAGAGGTGGTATAATGATTAGCGTGCCTACAGTGTGGTAGAGGTGGTATAATGATTAGCGTGCCTACAGTGCGGTAGAGGTGGTGAAATGATTAGCGTGCCTACAGTGCGGTAGAGGTGGTATAATGATTAGCGTGCCTACAGTACGGTAGAGGTGGTGTAATGATTAGCGTGCCTACAGTGCGGTAGAGGTGGTGTAATGATTAGTGTGCCTACAGTGCGGTAGAGGTGGTGTAATGATTAGCGTGCCTACAGTGCGGTAGAGTTGGTGTAATGATTAGCGTGGCTACAGTGCGGTAGAGGTGGTATAATGATTAGCGTGCCTACAGTGTGGTAGAGGTGGTATAATGATTAGCGTGGCTACAGTGCGGTAGAGGTGGTATAATGATTAGCGTGCCTACAGTGCGGTAGAGGTGGTATAATGATTAGCGTGGCTACAGTGCGGTAGAGGTGGTGTAATGATTAGCGTGGCTACAGTGCGGTAGAGGTGGTGTAATGATTAGCGTGCCTACAGTGCGGTAGAGGTGGTATAATGATTAGCGTGGCTACAGTGCGGTAGAGGTGGTGTAATGATTAGGGTGTCTACAGTGCGGTAGAGGTGGTGTAATGATTAGCGTGGCTACAGTGCGGTAGAGGTGGTGTAATGATTAGCGTGCCTACAGTGCGGTAGAGGTGGTGTAATGATTAGTGTGCCTACAGTGCGGTAGAGGTGGTGTAATGATTAGGGTGTCTACAGTGCGGTAGAGGTGGTGTAATGATTAGTGTGCCTACAGTGCGGTAGAGGTGGTGTAATGATTAGTGTGCCTACAGTGCGGTAGAGGTGGTGTAATGATTAGTGTGCCTACAGTACGGTAGAGGTGGTATAATGATTAGCGTGCCTACAGTACGGTAGAGGTGGTGTAATGATTAGCGTGCCTACAGTGCGGTAGAGGTGGTGTAATGATTAGCGTGCCTACAGTGCGGTAGAGGTGGTATAATGATTAGCGTGGCTACAGTGCGGTAGAGGTGGTATAATGATTAGCGTGGCTACAGTGCGGTAGAGGTGGTGTAATGATTAGCGTGCCTACAGTGCGGTAGAGGTGGTGTAATGATTAGCGTGCCTACAGTGCGGTAGAGGTGGTGTAATGATTAGCGTGGCTACAGTGCGGTAGAGGTGGTATAATGATTAGTGTGCCTACAGTGCGGTAGAGGTGGTATAATGATTAGCGTGCCTACAGTGCGGTAGAGGTGGTGTAATGATTAGCGTGCCTACAGTGCGGTAGAGGTGGTATAATGATTAGCGTGCCTACAGTACGGTAGAGGTGGTGTAATGATTAGCGTGCCTACAGTGCGGTAGAGGTGGTGTAATGATTAGTGTGCCTACAGTGCGGTAGAGGTGGTGTAATGATTAGCGTGCCTACAGTGCGGTAGAGTTGGTGTAATGATTAGCGTGGCTACAGTGCGGTAGAGGTGGTATAATGATTAGCGTGCCTACAGTGTGGTAGAGGTGGTATAATGATTAGCGTGGCTACAGTGCGGTAGAGGTGGTATAATGATTAGCGTGCCTACAGTGCGGTAGAGGTGGTATAATGATTAGCGTGGCTACAGTGCGGTAGAGGTGGTATAATGATTAGCGTGCCTACAGTGCGGTAGAGGTGGTGTAATGATTAGCGTGCCTACAGTGCGGTAGAGTTGGTGTAATGATTAGCGTGGCTACAGTGCGGTAGAGGTGGTGTAATGATTAGCGTGCCTACAGTGCGGTAGAGGTGGTGTAATGATTAGCGTGGCTACAGTGCGGTAGAGGTGGTGTAATGATTAGCGTGCCTACAGTGCGGTAGAGGTGGTATAATGATTAGCGTGGCTACAGTGCGGTAGAGGTGGTGAAATGATTAGCGTGGCTACAGTGCGGTAGAGGTGGTGTAATGATTAGCGTGCCTACAGTGCGGTAGAGGTGGTATAATGATTAGCGTGGCTACAGTGCGGTAGAGGTGGTGTAATGATTAGGGTGTCTACAGTGCGGTAGAGGTGGTGTAATGATTAGCGTGGCTACAGTGCGGTAGAGGTGGTGTAATGATTAGCGTGCCTACAGTGCGGTAGAGGTGGTGTAATGATTAGTGTGCCTACAGTGCGGTAGAGGTGGTGTAATGATTAGCGTGCCTACAGTACGGTAGAGGTGGTATAATGATTAGCGTGGCTACAGTGCGGTAGAGGTGGTGTAATGATTAGGGTGTCTACAGTGCGGTAGAGGTGGTGTAATGATTAGCGTGGCTACAGTGCGGTAGAGGTGGTGTAATGATTAGCGTGCCTACAGTGCGGTAGAGGTGGTGTAATGATTAGTGTGCCTACAGTGCGGTAGAGGTGGTGTAATGATTAGCGTGCCTACAGTGCGGTAGAGGTGGTGTAATGATTAGCGTGGCTACAGTGCGGTAGAGGTGGTATAATGATTAGCGTGCCTACAGTGTGGTAGAGGTGGTACAATGATTAGCGTGGCTACAGTGCGGTAGAGGTGGTATAATGATTAGCGTGCCTACAGTGCGGTAGAGGTGGTATAATGATTAGCGTGGCTACAGTGCGGTAGAGGTGGTATAATGATTAGCGTGGCTACAGTGCGGTAGAGGTGGTGAAATGATTAGCGTGCCTACAGTGCGGTAGAGGTGGTGTAATGATTAGCGTGGCTACAGTGCGGTAGAGGTGGTGAAATGATTAGCGTGGCTACAGTGCGGTAGAGGTGGTGAAATGATTAGCGTGCCTACAGTGCGGTAGAGGTGGTGTAATTATTAGTGTGCCTACAGTGCGGTAGAGGTGGTGTAATGATTAGCGTGGCTACAGTGTGGTAGAGGTGGTGTAATGATTAGCGTGCCTACAGTGCGGTAGAGGTGGTATAATGATTAGCGTGGCTACAGTGCGGTAGAGATGGTGAAATGATTAGCGTGGCTACAGTGCGGTAGAGGTGGTGTAATGATTAGCGTGCCTACAGTGCGGTAGAGGTGGTGTAATGATTAGCGTGCCTACAGTGCGGTAGAGGTGGTATAATGATTAGTGTGCCTACAGTACGGTAGAGGTGGTATAATGATTAGTGTGCCTACAGTGCGGTAGAGGTGGTATAATGATTAGCGTGGCTACAGTACGGTAGAGGTGGTATAATGATTAGCGTGGCTACAGTGCGGTAGAGGTGGTATAATGATTAGCGTGCCTACAGTGCGGTAGAGGTGGTATAATGATTAGCGTGCCTACAGTGCGGTAGAGGTGGTATAATGATTAGCGTGGCTACAGTGCGGTAGAGGTGGTATAATGATTAGCGTGCCTACAGTGCGGTAGAGGTGGTGTAATGATTAGCGTGCCTACAGTGCGGTAGAGGTGGTATAATGATTAGCGTGGCTACAGTGCGGTAGAGGTGGTGAAATGATTAGCGTGCCTACAGTGCGGTAGAGGTGGTGTAATGATTAGCGTGGCTACAGTGCGGTAGAGGTGGTGAAATGATTAGCGTGGCTACAGTGCGGTAGAGGTGGTGAAATGATTAGCGTGCCTACAGTGCGGTAGAGGTGGTGTAATGATTAGTGTGCCTACAGTGCGGTAGAGGTGGTGTAATGATTAGCGTGGCTACAGTGCGGTAGAGGTGGTGAAATGATTAGCGTGGCTACAGTGCGGTAGAGGTGGTAAAATGATTAGCGTGCCTACAGTGCGGTAGAGGTGGTGTAATGATTAGCGTGCCTACAGTGCGGTAGAGGTGGTGTAATGATTAGCGTGGCTACAGTGTGGTAGAGGTGGTATAATGATTAGCGTGCCTACAGTGCGGTAGAGGTGGTGTAATGATTAGCGTGCCTACCATGCGGTAGAGGTGGTATAATGATTAGCGTGCCTACAGTGCGGTAGAGGTGGTGTAATGATTAGCGTGCCTACAGTGCGGTAGAGGTGGTGTAATGATTAGCGTGCCTACAGTGCGGTAGAGGTGGTGTAATGATTAGCGTGCCTACAGTGCGGTAGAGGTGGTGTAATGATTAGCGTGGCTACAGTGCGGTAGAGGTGGTGTAATGATTAGCGTGGCTACAGTGCGGTAGAGGTGGTATAATGATTAGTGTGCCTACAGTGCGGTAGAGGTGGTGTAATGATTAGCGTGCCTACAGTGCGGTAGAGGTGGTGTAATGATTAGCGTGCCTACAGTGCGGTAGAGGTGGTGTAATGATTAGCGTGCCTACAGTGCGGTAGAGGTGGTGTAATGATTAGCGTGCCTACAGTGCGGTAGAGGTGGTGTAATGATTAGCGTGCCTACAGTGCGGTAGAGGTGGTGTAATGATTAGCGTGCCTACAGTGCGGTAGAGGTGGTGTAATGATTAGCGTGCCTACAGTGCGGTAGAGGTGGTGTAATGATTAGCGTGGCTACAGTGCGGTAGAGGTGGTGTAATGATTAGCGTGGCTACAGTGCGGTAGAGGTGGTATAATGATTAGTGTGCCTACAGTGCGGTAGAGGTGGTGTAATGATTAGCGTGCCTACAGTGCGGTAGAGGTGGTGTAATGATTAGCGTGGCTACAGTGTGGTAGAGGTGGTGTAATGATTAGCATGGCTACAGTGCGGTAGAGGTGGTATAATGATTAGTGTGCCTACAGTGCGGTAGAGGTGGTGTAATGATTAGCGTGCCTACCATGCGGTAGAGGTGGTATAATGATTAGTGTGCCTACAGTGCGGTAGAGGTGGTATAATGATTAGTGTGCCTACAGTGCGGTAGAGGTGGTGTAATGATTAGCGTGCCTACAGTGCGGTAGAGGTGGTGTAATGATTAGCGTGGCTACAGTGCGGTAGAGGTGGTATAATGATTAGCGTGGCTACAGTGCGGTAGAGGTGGTATAATGATTAGTGTGCCTACAGTGTGGTAGAGGTGGTGTAATGATTAGCATGGCTACAGTGCGGTAGAGGTGGTATAATGATTAGTGTGCCTACAGTGCGGTAGAGGTGGTGTAATGATTAGCGTGCCTACCATGCGGTAGAGGTGGTATAATGATTAGTGTGCCTACAGTGCGGTAGAGGTGGTATAATGATTAGTGTGCCTACAGTGCGGTAGAGGTGGTGTAATGATTAGCGTGCCTACAGTGCGGTAGAGGTGGTGTAATGATTAGCGTGCCTACAGTGCGGTAGAGGTGGTATAATGATTAGTGTGCCTACAGTGCGGTAGAGGTGGTGTAATGATTAGCGTGGCTACAGTGCGGTAGAGGTGGTATAATGATTAGCGTGCCTACAGTACGGTAGAGGTGGTGAAATGATTAGCGTGCCTACAGTGCGGTAGAGGTGGTGTAATGATTAGCGTGCGTACAGTACGGTAGGTCGTGGGTTCTAGCAGTGATCGGGTCAAACCGAAAATAATAAAATTGGCATATGTTGTTTCTCCACCAAGCATGCAGTATAAAGGGGTGAGAGTAAAGATTGGTTGGCTTAGAATCAGGATATGTCCGAGTGGAGCGTCATGTTTACCGTGGACTGTTTTAACTATTTAAGCGTGTTGTTCTAGTACAAAGCGGACATCGTCCTGTCGAAATGTAGTCTATGTGTTCTGTCGTCTAATCTATTGTTTGGCGTTCTTTTGTCTGGCTTTTATTTTGTCTTCTTTCACGGCTTCTTTGTGATTCAGGTGTCGATGGTATTTCACCAATTGGAGGGGACTGGGGTTGCTTGGTGGTGTGTTATATAAGATATGGATCACCTAGATTAAACAGTAAAGAATCTCCTAGACATTATCATGTTGTATTTCTCGCTCTTGAGTGACAAGGTTGTTAGTTGTTTCGTGTCTACTGGTTCGGCATAGTTCTCTATCGTAATGAGTTCTGTTCTTAAGTAGTGTCATGCCGCCGGTTGCCATGTCGTTTGGGGATGTCTATGTTGCGGAAGTCACTCATCAAGAGTGACCTGTCTTTCAGTGGATTGGGTAGATTCGTAGACATGGAGTTACTTCATTTTCTTTTCTTCACTGCGTAGTTTTCCTGATCTGATCTGACATGTACTACGGGGGTATTTAAATTCTGACTATATATTACATTCTAAATATAGATAATTTTGTGGAAGCTATGATTGGTCAATAACGGTTGTTTTCATGTTTAAAATTCTGACCTTTTTAATAGTTCATCAGTTCGCTTTACAACTTGGATGTACAACAAAATTAGTGTCCTTGAAATTAACAAAATACTTACAATGGAAGATACTTTAGTCACCAGGAAGTTGACATACAATCAAACATTAACAACATCTACAATAGCACTGGAACTTGATTACATCTCCCCCCCAAAAGGATGTCTCAGTGGCTAAAGTTAAAGCTCATTAGAGCTTGTGTTATATTATTTATGTATACTGTGTGTCGACTCTAAATAAAACTTTGAATTGAAGTAATTGGAACAAAAAAGACATATGTTAATGCACTAAAGGACCAACCATTTAAGTTGTAGTACATTCCTCCCAGTTAAATGGTCGTTCAATAATCTTCAATCTTTTATTACGTACGGATATATGTATATAACCAAATATGTTTACTTTATAACAATACAAAATACAAACAGACAAAATGTTTAGACATCAAATTTATTTATGTGATTACACCTGATCCAAATCTCCCCATGCGAACTTGTACCTATTATTTGTTTATTCTCGTTTCAGTGGCTACTTTAATTTTGTTTATTTTTCATTACAATGTGTGTGAAAAACAAACAACACGAAATTAAAGTGTGTAAAGCCATTTAAGAAAAAAAAAATGTTTATTTTTCGTCAAATTGACATACAGCCATTATTTGTTGTTTTTTTAGATGTTTAATCGTATATTGTAACACATTGAGATTAATTCTATTCGTTACATTTGATATGACATGTCGACTTCATAACACTCAACAATATCCCAGGGGTATTCATGTAAAATCTGTTTTGTTAAAAAAAACAAATTTAATTACATACATTCAATACATTTAAAATCCACCTGTGATGTAAATCTATCGTCAAAACTCTCCATTATTTTTAAGGAATGGAGAGTTATTGTTCTCTTTGTACTTTAGATACTATACACAGACTTTTCTTTGTTACAAAATTAATAAAATTAAAAACGTACAATGGGTGGATTTTAAGTTGGTGAATGTCCTCGTATCTCTCCATTTCTTAAAAACAATGGGACTCGGCCCCTTCGGGGCCTCGGCTCCGTTATTATTAAGCATTGGAGAGTTACTTGGACATTCTCCTATACGTAGTTGGTTGATTAATCTAGAAATCTGATGTATTTTATCACGCTTTTAATGAATGAATCTCTAATTTAATCTGATGTATTCACTTTGAGAAAGCCCCTTGATTGTATTTCAACACAGGTATTCCTAGGTAAACCGGTTGTCAGTGTTGGTTTCTTTACTCATATTATAGAAATGGCCGCTCCCAATGCGAGCTGAGACTTGTGAGCATTTTCGAATATATTGCATGATTTTGGAATAAGTGAGAATTATTTAGAGGACATACTGTAAAAATTCAAAATGGGAAAACACATGTGTGCCATCAGCGTTTCTGTATTCTTCATGATATCGGCACTGGCTTTGACTTTAATCAGTATCTATTTCGACTATTGGTACGAAGTAGATGCCAGTGGAAATTCTAATTCAACGATAAAAAATGAATATTCCTACAGATACGGAATGTGGAGGAGATGCTATTTACAGGAGATACCTGCAAGTATGTATATTTCAAAAGATATTGACACAGGTGTAAATATTTATATGATTTTCTGGCGTCATTCAAAAACACTCGGAAGAAATAACATTAAAAACACCCGTATCATATTCATATTTATTTGAATTCGGTTTTTGTATAACAATAAACACAAGCTCTCAGGAGCTTTTTACTTTGACATTTTTGTTAAGTTTTAATTAAACCATGTCATTTTGAGCATACACCCTTCTTTAACATGCCCCGACGAGCTCGGAAATACCACGATGATATAGAACTTTAAAACAATGTTCGTGATTTGTACTTTTAAGAATAATAATTATTTAGATGTAAATAACTTTAATTTGTTGTAAAAAAAGTTGGTCCATAAATAAGTACAAAGATGAAGAAACAAAGGGGAAAGGATTCTCATATTAGAATGAAGAAACAAAGGGGAAAGGATTCTCATATTAGAATGAAGAAACAAAGGGGAAAGGATTCTCATATTAGAATGAAGAATTCATCCTAATGATACGATTAACTAATGAAATGTCTTATAAATAAATAAAAACCTATATATAATTCATAGGTATAAAATGGAAATCAGATAAATCTGGGAGAATTTTTCTAATTAGAACCTTTAATTTGATGTGTCATGTGATGAACGTGATTGACATTCCACTTATTACTAACCACCAGCTGATTAAGTTATTAACATGTACACGGTGAACGAAAATGCACATAACACATGCATTAGTATGCAGACAGGACATAGTTTTGCACTTTGTGATGGAGGTTATTAATAAAGCAATGACAGAAAAGACTATTTATTCTGACGTCCCTATCGAACTACTTTTATGTTAAAACAATTCAATAAGTTGTTGTACATATGTTTTAGTGTAATTAACATACTTAGAGACGTAAATAGTATATATGTGTATTGTTTGAAGTATATGTTGACCTGTTTACATGTATGAAAAACAAATTCTTCACGGATACCTGATTTGGGCATGTTCCAACTGCTAATTTCTGTACAATTATATGTTTAGATTAAATGTAAAAACAACGGTGTTACACAAGTAGAAAATTGTGCAAATTGGATGTTTTCTTCTCATATTACTTCTTTATTTATCACTTATGAGATAACATACTTATGTTTGCAGCCAAATGCAGCTCTGACTAAACATATTTAACAATAAAATCGTAAAAGAAATGTATGGTAAAGGTTTATCTTTTAGATAGAGATAATACATGTATGGTAGGCGATTTTACATCTACATATACAAAAATGTACAATTACTCCCTATATACAATTAAAGTATACGATTTCAAGATTTCAATTTTAACCCATGACGAGGTGAACTCGAGAAAACTTTATGTGATAGTTATTCCAGACAAGGTCGGTGGTTTTTCTACAGGTATTCCTGTTTTCCTCACCCAGACAAGGTCGGTGGTTTTCTACAGATATTCCTGTTTTCCTCACCCAGACAAAGTCGGTGGTTTTCTACAGCTATTCCTGTTTTCCTCGCCCAGACAGGTCGGTGGTTTTCTACAGGTATTCCTGTTTTCCTCGCCCAGACAGGTCTGTGGTTTTCTACAGGTATTCCTGTTTTCCTCACCCAGACAGGTCGGTGGTTTTCTACAGGTATTCCTGTTTTCCTCGCCCAGACAGGTCGGTGGTTTTCTACAGGTATTCCTGTTTTCCTCGCCCAGACAGGTCGGTGGTTTTCTACAGGTATTCCTGTTTTCCTCGCCCAGACAGGTCTGTGATTTTCTACAGGTATTCCTGTTTTCCTCGCCCAGACAGGTCGGTGGTTTTCTACAGGTATTCCTGTTTTCCTCGCCTAGACAGGTCGGTGGTTTTCTACAGGTATTCCTGTTTTCCTCGCCCAGACAGGTCGGTGGTTTTCTACAGGTATTCCTGTTTTCCTCGCCCAGACAGGTCGGTGGTTTTCCACAAGTATTCCTGTTTTCCTCACCCAGACAAGGTCGGTGGTTTTCTACAGGTATTTCTGTTTTCCTCGCCCAGACAGGTCGGTGGTTTTCTACAGGTATTCCTGTTTTCCTCACCCAGACAGGTCGGTGGTTTTCTACAGGTATTCCTGTTTTCCTCACCCAGACAGGTCGGTGGTTTTCCACAGGTATTCCTGTTTTCCTCGCCCAGACAGGTCGGTGGTTTTCTACAGGTATTCCTGTTTTCCTCGCCCAGACAGGTCGGTGGTTTTCTACAGGTATTCCTGTTTTCCTCGCCCAGACAGGTCGGTGGTTTTCTACAGGTATTCCTGTTTTCCTCGCCCAGACAGGTCGGTGGTTTTCTACAGGTATTCCTGTTTTCCTCGCCCAGACAGGTCGGTGGTTTTCTACAGGTATTCCTGTTTTCCTCGCCCAGACAGGTCGGTGGTTTTCTACAGGTATTCCTGTTTTCCTCACCCAGACAAGGTCGGTGGTTTTCTACAGATATTCCTGTTTTCCTCACCCAGACAAAGTCGGTGGTTTTCTACAGCTATTCCTGTTTTCCTCGCCCAGACAGGTCGGTGGTTTTCTACAGGTATTCCTGTTTTCCTCGCCCAGACAGGTCTGTGGTTTTCTACAGGTATTCCTGTTTTCCTCACCCAGACAGGTCGGTGGTTTTCCACAGGTATTCCTGTTTTCCTCGCCCAGACAGGTCGGTGGTTTTCTACAGGTATTCCTGTTTTCCTCGCCCAGACAGGTCGGTGGTTTTCTACAGGTATTCCTGTTTTCCTCGCCCAGACAGGTCTGTGATTTTCTACAGGTATTCCTGTTTTCCTCGCCCAGACAGGTCGGTGGTTTTCTACAGGTATTCCTGTTTTCCTCACCTAGAAAGGTCGGTGGTTTTCTACAGGTTTTACTCGCCCAGACAGGTCGGTGGTTTTCTACAGGTATTTCTGTTTTCCTCGCCCAGACAGGTCGGTGGTTTTCTACAGGTATTCCTGTTTTCCTCGCCCAGACAGGTCGGTGGTTTTCCACAAGTATTCCTGTTTTCCTCACCCAGACAAGGTCGGTGGTTTTCTACAGGTATTTCTGTTTTCCTCGCCCAGACAGGTCGGTGGTTTTCTACAGGTATTCCTGTTTTCCTCACCCAGACAGGTCGTGGTTTTCTACAGGTATTCCTGTTTTCCTCACCCAGACAGGTCGGTGGTTTTCCACAGGTATTCCTGTTTTCCTCGCCCAGACAGGTCGGTGGTTTTCTACAGGTATTCCTGTTTTCCTCGCCCAGACAGGTCGGTGGTTTTCTACAGGTATTCCTGTTTTCCTCGCCCAGACAGGTCGGTGGTTTTCTACAGGTATTCCTGTTTTCCTCGCCCAGACAGGTCGGTGGTTTTCTACAGGTATTCCTGTTTTCCTCGCCCAGACAGGTCGGTGGTTTTCTACAGGTATTCATGTTTTCCTCACCTAGACAGGTCGGTGGTTTTCTACAGATATTCCTGTTTTCCTCACCCAGACAGGTCGGTGGTTTTCTACAGGTATTCCTGTTTTCCTCGCCCAGACAGGTCGGTGGTTTTCCACAGGTATTCCTGTTTTCCTCACCCAGACAAGGTCGGTGGTTTTCTACAGGTATTCCTGTTTTCCTCGCCCAGACAGGTCGGTGGTTTTCTACAGGTATTCCTGTTTTCCTCGCCCAGACAGGTCGGTGGTTTTCTACAGGTATTCCTGTTTTCCTCACCCAGACAAGGTCGGTGGTTTTCTACAGGTATTCCTGTTTTCCTCACCCAGACAAGGTCGGTGGTTTTCTACAGGTATTCCTGTTTTCCTCACCCAGACAGGTCGGTGGTTTTCTACAGGTATTCCTGTTTTCCTCACCCAGACAAGGTCGGTGGTTTTCTACAGGTATTCCTGTTTTCCTCACCCAGACAAGGTCGGTGGTTTTCTACAGGTATTCCTGTTTTCCTCACCCAGACAGGTCGGTGGTTTTCTACAGGTATTCCTGTTTTCCTCGCCCAGACAGGTCGGTGGTTTTCTACAGGTATTCCTGTTTTCCTCACCCAGACAGGTCTGTGGTTTTCTACAGGTATTCCTGTTTTCCTCAACCAGACAGGTCGGTGGTTTTCTACAGGTATTCCTGTTTTCCTCACCCAGACAGGTCGGTGGTTTTCTACAGGTATTCCTGTTTTCCTCGCCCAGACAGGTCGGTGGTTTTCTACAGGTATTCCTGTTTTCCTCACCCAGACAGGTCGGTGGTTTTCTACAGGTATTCCTGTTTTCCTCACCTACGTAAAGTAGCACCACAATATACTATGTTTTAGAGAATGGCGTCATGCACTCATAATTTAGTCCTATTTTTAGATGATAAAATCAGAGACATGGGTGCCTCTGATATGTCTTGGGTGAAATTAAAACGTTTTACAAATAGATAGCCAATGATTTTTTTTAATAATAATTACTCTTTTTCAGTTTTTTCGCCGGGAATTGAAAACCAAATACATTTATTTGTAACTTTCCGTTTACCTTTACTATATTGTTGGTTGGTTTTGTCGCCGACATGTAATTAAAAGATATTTGAATACTGACTTCTTTTTATAGGCGAAGAAAGGATGCGATATGGTAAATGTGTCTACACATACGAAGACATGATGCCCAGAGTAGCACCTACTGAATCCGATAAAATCAGATATTTACGTAAGTTGGATTTTGGTATAGAAAGGCGTTCTTATATTACCAATCACTGAAGCATATAATCTACACGCTATCCCACAGATCTTCAATTTCGAAAATTTGAAAGTTTCTAGAAAACTAATTATATAGATTTTTAGTAGTTATTCCTAGCTTGTATTTATATTACACTTGCCTTCGTGGTTTAACAATAAAAAAAAACTAATACACCATTACATACACAGAGTCTATTAAAGAAATGGTTGGAATAACAATTTAAAAATTTTCTTTTCTAGATTTAGAGCGGTCTTGGGTCGGATGCTTGATAGCATGTGGAGGTATTCAGCTATTTGCAGTATTGACAATGATCTGTGGATTATGGCCTTGCAAAAAGAATCCAAAGAGATCGTCAATTTATCTTGCAAGTGCCATTCTATTTTTACTTGCAGGTAAGCACTTTACTCTCAGTCTAGCATGATAATAGCCCATCCAATATTTGTGAAAACAGCGAACTGCATTAGTATTCAATGGCGGTAATCCAGTGTTTTACTTGGATACCGCCTCCAGTCTTTCTGTACGACAAAAAGCTACATTCTCACAATCGTCTAGCCAGTACGACAAAAAGCTACCTTCTCACAATCGTCTCGCCATAGAGTGATAGAAGTGACTGGACATAAACACAAGATTAATGGGGGTAACATTATTATTGTAATTTGTGAAGGAATGAAAGAAATGTTTGAAGATGTCAAAGCCGAAAACCGAAAGACAACGTTTGTGTCACTCTTCTTGTTATAAACCCAAAGACTAGCCATGAATGAGGAAGGACTCGGAAGTGTTTACGACAAGCGGAACATATCCGTGGTCATTTGAAACACAGATATTGCATAACTGTTAACTAAGTCATGGTGGCGCCTGTAAAACTTTTGAAGTGATGACTTCAAATTAACCACTAGGAACCCATGGTTCAGTAGCTTCCTTGTTAGCAGCAACCCTCTATAAAGGAAATCACGATAGGAATAACAAACTCTGGAATATCCGATCAACTGAGATATATATATATATATATATATATATATACTCCATATGCTGGTGATGCTGGAATGTTACTACATATACAATGTAAATGGGAAATTTGAAATCCTCTCTTTTGTGTTAAAGTCTGGTTCTAAACCAGTCCTCGTTGTCAATTTCAACAAACATTTAATTTGAGTAAATTTTGATTTCTTATTCATATGTTGTTATTACCTTAGATGTAATATTAGATAAATACCGGGTTATGGCGTTACTTTCAACAATATTTCGGTTATATCGTAGCGGTCAGTTTTATTGTTGGAGGAAACCGGAGTACCCGGAGATAACCACAGATCTGCCGCAAGTCACTGACAGACTTCATCACATAATACTGTTTCGAATACACATTGCCTGAGCAGGATTCGATCTCACAACGTTAGTGGTGATAGGCACTGATTGCATAGGTCGTTAGAAATCCAACCACCATACGATGACGACGGTCCATGATAAATAGGGGTTACACTAATGTCCTGAAAATTGACCTGAAATGTCCTGAAAAGTACATAAAGGCTTATATCTTTTTTATTATCCAATGGATTGAGTTCAAATTTGAAAATGTTAAATACATTAGCATATATTTAACGAATATTTAAAAAAAAAAATTAAAAAAAATATTTTTAAGTGGAAATAATTTGACCTGAAAATTGTCATGAAATGTCCTGAAAATGTCCTGAAAAGTACATAAAGGCCTATATCTTTTTTTTTATTATCCAATGGATTGAGTTCAAATTTGAAAATGTTAAATACATTAGCAGGTGGAAATAATTTGACCTGAAAATTGTCATGAAATTTTCAGGTCAAATTATTTCCACCTAAGCAATATTTTTTTTATATATTTTTTTTAAATATTCTTTAAATATATGCTAATGTATTTAACATTTTCAAATTTGAACTCAATCCATTGGTTAATAAAAAATAAAAAAAGATATAGGCCTTAATGTACTTTTCAGGACATTTCATGACAATTTTCAGGTCAAATTATTTCCAACTGAAAAAAAAAATTATATTTTTTTTTTAATATTCGTTAAACATATGCTAGTGTATTTAACATTTTTTAAATTTGAACTCAATCCATTGGATAATAAAAAAGATATAGGCCTTTATGTACTTTTCAGAACATTTTCAGGACATTTCATGACAATTTTCAGGTCAAATTATTGCCACCTAAAAATATTTTTTTAATTTTTTTTTTAATATTCGTTAAACATATGCTAATGTATTTAACATTTTTAAATTTGAACTCAATCTATTGGATAATAAAAAAAAAGATATAGGCCTTTATGTACTTTTCAGGACATTAGTGTAACCCCATAAATAGGTGATATTGCACTTTAACACATAGTATCTTTCTTGTTATTTTCAGCAATGGCAGGAGTAGCAAGTAACGTCTGCTTCATGGCTTTGCGAGATTTAGATGAGAATAAGAACTATATCTATCCGGCACACACAAATATAAAATATGATTGGACATTCATGACGTCATGGATAGGAACAGGACTTTGTTTTATTCTGGCTTTTATGTATATATGTCTATTGTGTGTGGATTATGATGACCTCAACGAAACAGGAAAATATTCAACATTTCCAGAATGAGGACAGTGTGAATTAGATGTAGATTATCAGATGAAATTAATACTCGTTTTTAAAGAGTGATATGTGAGAATTTATGAAAGTAAATTTGATTTTTACATTGTTTGAATGGAAATTTATGAATCTCATGGTTAATATTTCCTTATGAAATGCATAATGTATTTTATAAGTCATATAAAAAGTAAATTGGACTTTCTATTTTTAGCTTTGAACAAGTTAGGATTTTTACACCTACATGTTTGTATAGTATCAAAGCTTTAGATCATGGTAGAATTATCTACTGGGTATAGAAAGAATCATGCTTTTTCATGATGTTTCCGTCAAATTCAGCATTAATCACACAGGCACTTGTTTCATTGAAAAAATATATGCCCCCTCCTCTTCCTTACTTCAAGGTAAATATCTGCCCTTTTCCCCTTCCCCACTTCGCCTCAATATTTTTCGCTTATTTGTGATCCTTTCGCTGACCCAATTATATCGTTACACTCCCTAGATATTTCTCTTTTCGACTGCCACATTTAAATATAGCTACCGGGCCCCCCTCGGACGAATTGGACAAGAATATTCAGCGAACGTCGCTTCGTCTACTTTTCAGTCATTGAAACGGATACTTCCGGTCCGGTCTAAATTGATTTAGAAAATAATAAAAAAGGTGCTTTAAAAATCAAATGTCAGTAATTTGGAGTTGAACATATTTTTATAATCTGCATTGGAACAATTATCTGTATTTTAAAAGCTTACATTTCATTTGAGAGGAGATGATCATCATGGCATTGTTACACATGGCCGGTCTAGAGAATTCCGAATGCATATGAAAAATTCAGTGCAAACCGGAAGTGGCTGTATCCGTTTCAATGACGAAAAGTAGACGAAGCGACGTTCGCTGAATATTCTTGTCCAATTCGTCTGAGGAGGGCCCAGTAGGTATATTTAAATGTGGCAGTTGAAAAGAGAAATATCTTGGGAGTGTAACGATAGAATTGGGTCAGCAAAAGGATCACAAATAAGCGAAAAATATTGAGGCGAAGTGGGGAAGGGGAAAAGGGCAGATATTTACCATGAAGTAAGGAAGAGGAGGGGGCATATATTTTTTGAATGAAACAAGTGCCTGTGATTTATCATTATTTGTAGCCAAGTACAATTTATCATCAACTAAGGGAACGACCATTTAACTTGAAGGGGGGGGGGAATGGTTTTCTTCTAAGAAAATATTCTGATTCCCAATGTTGCTGAAAAAAATATTCTGATTTTGATGGAGGAAAAAAAAATAATCTGATTCAGATTGTTTGTCATATAACCTAATGTTGAATTCTGGTGAAAAATTTCGCACTCTGCATGACAAAAAAAATAAATATTCTAACTCTTGTGTTGTCCGAAAAAAAAATTCTGAACGAAACAAAAAACCATAACCTCCCCTGCAAGTTAAATGGTCGGTCCCTAAATAGTATTTTTGTGCAAGAAAATTTAAAATGAATATAATCAAATTTTTCTTTGCTCCAGAAAGGAATACACAAATGGTTAATTTTAATCCATGTCATAAATTAAAGTGTTAAGTATATGTGACTGAAACAGAGGGGGTGGTACATACTGAAGAATTTTCCTTTAAATTTAACCTTTTATGTTCTAATTTCAATGGCTATCAAAATTGATGTGCATAACATTAATTTCTCTTGCATGAAATCCTGATGTTATGATTGAAATATTTTATTTTTGTATTATTTAATGTTTTTACAAGTGATCTATATATTATATATATATTCTAATTTTATGTATACCACACCTTCATATCATTTATATGCATTGTAAATAAAAAGTTTAAAACCACAGATACAAGTCTAGTCTTGTAAAATATTCAAGCCTCTAGCTTAGATTGTGTGAGATTTTAGAATAAATTACACCTTATACAAGTACTTTAATGTCACCAGGTCCTGTGATTGACATTTAATGGCTTGACTGATTTTCTTCTATTAGTTACATTAGAAACCATCTTAAGACCTTCATCATCCTTTACAGATTGTAAACTGGTAATAAATTACTACTATCATGTTGTTTGTCTTTCACAATATTTGAAGAACTGCTTACTTGAGTTATATAATTGGTTTCAATGGATATTTGTTTAGACAATTTCTATCTTTCCATCCAATGTCAGGCCAATTTTGATTCAACTGTGATTAAATAATGTACAAATACCCCCCCCCCCCCCCAAAAAAAAACCAACCAACAAAAAGACAACAAACAAACAAAAAAGGGATACACTTAATGAAAAAAATCTGAGGGATGGGGGTGCCCGATTACAAAATGACATCTACAAATGTATGTGAAACACAAGTGGAATATAATTACATGGAACACTTAGGGAACGACCATTTAACTTGAAGGTTATGGTTTTTTTCTAAAAAAATATTCTGATTCCCAATGTTGCTGAAAAAAATATTCTGATTTTGGTGGAGGAAAAAAAATTTATCTGATTCAGAGTTTTTGTCATATAACCTAATGTTAAATTCTGGAAAAAAAATTCGCGCTTTGCGCGACAAAAAAAAAAATTCTAACTCTTGTGATGTCCGAAAAAAAATTCCTGAACGAAACAAAAAACCATACCCCCCCCCCCCCCCTTCAAGTTAAATGGTCGGTCCCTTACTTAATTAGTCCATGCTATGCCTCATGGCACATAGGGCAAGGACAAGTTCCCTCTACTCTTCTCTGTTGTTGGCTTTTCTTTCTATTGTGCCCAATGTGTATCCTCTTTCCTTTATTTCATTTTCGATGGTGTGCCTCCATGTTGTTTTTGGTCTTCCTCTTTTTCTGTTCCCTTCTGGTGTCCATCTTAGGGCTACCTTTGTCATGTCTTCAGATGGTGTACGTAGAACATGACCAAGCCATCTCCATCTCTTTTGAATCAACGGTCTCCATGTCCTTGGTGTTTGTGATGTTATGCAGGTCTTTGTTGGAGATTTTGTTCGGCCAGAATATCTTCATTATCTTTCTCAGGCAGGTGTTATGGAAGCTGGAGTCTGTTGATGTCTATCAGTCATTCCCCAGCACTCTGAGCCATATAGGAGCACCTATAGTACACAGCTGTTATAGAGTTTAAGTTTGGTCTTCTTTGAAAAGGCTGTTGTCTTCCAGATGTTGCCTAATCTGATGAATGCTGATCTAGCTTTTCCTATTCTGACCTTTATATCTCTTTCAGCTCCACCCTCTGTTGTTATACAGCTTCCTATGTAATTACAGGAGTCTACTGTATCCAGTTGTTTCCCTTCTACAAATATGACTCGCAATCTCTCTGTGTTTAGGTACATTAACTTTCTTTTCTTGGATTTGATCTTTAGGCCAACCATTCTAACATTTTCTTCTAACTTTCTGGTCTTTTCCTGCATATGGTCTTCAGTGTGTGATAATAGTGCTAAATCATCAGCATAGTCTGTACCCTCTAGTGTGGTACATAGTGTCCATCTATGTCCAGTGTTACCTTCTCATTACCCAATCAATGGCAAATATAAAGAGCACAGATGACAACATATCCCTGTCTTACTCCTGATTTTACAAGGAAACTAGTGTCAGCTTCAGAGTTGATGGTACATGAGAAATTTGTATAGAACTGTTTGATGAGTTGCACTATCTTACTTAGTATTCCATAGTTTCTCAAAATTTCCCATAGACTGTCTCTGTGTAGGCTGTCAAAGGCTTTACCAAAATCTACAATATTAACAAGTAATTTTCTCTGCCACTCATGGCACTGTTCTAAGATGTTTCTGAGGACAAATATGTGGTCTATGCAACCTCCATCTTTTCTGAACCCAGCTTGTTCTTGTCGTAGTTTCTTGTCCACAGCTTCTATAATTCTTGATATTAAAATTATGCAGAAGACCTTACTCGGAATGGATAATAAGGTGATTCCTCTCCAGTTGTTGCAGTAGTCAAGTCTCCTGATTTTGGTATTCTTATGATGTTACCTTCAGACCAACCGATAGGTATAACAGCTTTTTCCCATATTTTGTGGAATACTGGGTGTAAAGTATTCGCTGCAAGAAATGGATCTATCTTAAAAAGTTCTGCATTTAGTTGGTCTGTGCCAGGTGCCTTCTTGTTTTTCAAACTTTTAATGGCTTTCTGTATTTCTAGTTTTGAAGGTGGATCTGTATCTATTTCTAGGTTCATGGGTGCTTCATGAATAATTGCAAATTCATCCGGATCTTTTTGGTTAAGAACTTCTTGAAAATGTTCCTTCCATCTTAAATATTGTTCTCGTTCTGTTGTTAGTATATTGTTGTTTTTGTCTTTAATTGACATGTTTACTTGGGTTCCGTGGCGTTAGTCCGAAGGTCCATTGGTCCGAAGGTCCGTTAGTCCGAAGGTTCGTTAGTCCGAAGGTCCATTAGTCCGAAGGTTCGTTAGTTCGAAGGTCCGTTTGTCCTAATGTCGGTCACCCATACGTTTGAACTCTGTTATTTCTGGTTTGAATAAACGTATATATTCAATCCGTATACCCTTTTTGTTCCCCGCCGCGAAGCGACGCAGTGACTTAGTAATGGTCTGCGTTCGTCCGTCCGTCCTTCCGTCCTTGTGCAAACATGTATCTTAAAGTAGTGTTACTAGAAATTAAGGTATAAAACAACAAAGTACCCAAATTGCAGGAAATAATGATTTTTTTTTCTAGTTTAACCCGTACGTTTTTTCCTACATGTAACATGCATAAAACATTTGTTTGATGATCTTTTATGATATTATATTATTTTTTGTTTCTGATGCGTGTATACCTACATTGTGTAAGTACCAATCTTTGGAATTTCTACACTAACAACAGACTGTTTATTCCTCTACAGTATACCACATGGTTAAAATATCTAGGGAGACCCCCCATCTGGTACACGTATTTGGTAAAGGGTACTTGTATATGTCGAGCCATGGAACACGGTATTCTGGAATTACATAGATGTAGAATTTGGTACGCATATGCTTAAGTTGTTGCGGTAGTTGATTGGAGTTTTCAATATTCCGTAATAATTGGTATATATGTATAGGAGAATGTCCGAGTAACTCTCCATTCCTTAAAAATAATGGAGCGAGGCCCATTGATTTTAAGGAATGGAGAGATACGAGGACATTCTCCAACTTAAAATCCACCCATTGTACTTTAATAATTTTATTAATTATTAATCTTGTAACAAAAAAAATTAAATAAATTGTTTGTTATTCCCTTTTGCAATTTTAAACAGGTTGAGGTTTTTGACCTTTAAACTCTAGCTCCGCCCCTGTACATATTGTTCACAACTCTCCATTACTTAAAAATAATGGAGAGTTTAGACAATAGATTTACATCACAGGTGGATTTTAATTGAGGTTACACTCCGTATTTTGCGACCATCAGTTGTACATTAGAACGTCCGTTTAATGATTTTATGTATTCTCTTTTTAATGGAATGTCCCTCACAAAACTTAATTTCAGATGTGCTTTTATGTTTTCTTATCCCTTTCTCAGAGATCGTCTTGTTTGTGTCGTACCAAAAGGGATTCTTTCAGTATTTCGTAAAGAGTAAATGACAAGTCTGAATTTGTTTTCATTTTATTTGTATGTTGTTACTATGTCTTTGTCTATTTGACTTGTGTACGTTGTTTAATTTGTATATATTCCTTGTAAAGTTGTATATGCCTTCAACCCTTCGAGGTAAAATTGTGCATTGAATAAAGTTATTATTATTCTGAAGTGTTTGTTAAGCAAAAAAATCCCAGTTGTTAATTGGATCAACAACGGGTTTTAAAAATAATCTAATATTTAGATATCTTTTAAGTTTTAATATATAAATATCTTTTAAGTTTTAGCTTAAACATATTTGGTTAAGATCAGTTTTAGTGGAGGGTTTACTTCATTGGAATGATTTCCATATATTTCACAGACGACGCGGTTTTTTTCTCTCTTTTTTTTAGACTTAGCACGCTTGGATCCATAATTACAAAACAGGGGTTTGGTGCAATTTTTGGCGTGTTTTCTACAAAATGTTTTAAGTTTTACCTATATTTGCCGATTACACATTTTTGTTTTGCTAGTAAAAGCCGGGCGTACAGCCTACAACCCACCTGGATAGACCACTGCTTAGTCAGGCTGCGAATATGAGTATCTTGCTTCTCTTACTTAATTTGATAAAGGACTGAATATTAAATCAATTCAACACTGTTCGATACCTATCCTTTGGTCGAAAAACAAGAATAACGGACCTTAAAAAGTTCGGACTAACGGACAATCGGACTAATGAACCTTCGGACTAACGGACCTTCGGACTAATGAACCTTCGGAGTAATGGACCTTCGGACTATCGAGCGGTCACCGTTTACTTGAGCTTGTTTACCACTTAGTTGTTTGGTTACTTGTTAATACTGTCCCATTCTCTGATTTGAAGCTGCACTTTCTGCTTCTCTTGCTAGGTCTTCCCTCTTGTTCTTACATGTTGCTGTCTTATACCTTCTTGTTGCATTCTGTATATTTTGTTCTAAGCTTTTCTTTAATTCTCTGTATGGTTTTTTTCTAAAAAAATATTCTGATTCCCAATGTTGCTGAAAAAAAAATATTCTGATTTTGGTGGAGGAAAAAAAAAATAATCTGATTCAGAGTTTTTGCCATATAACCTAATGTTAAATTCTGGAACAAAATTTCGCGCTTTGCGCGACAAAAAAAAAAAATATTCTAACTCTTGTGTTGTCCGAAAAAAAAATTCTGTACGAAACAAAAAACCATAACCCTCCCCTTCAAGTTAAATGGTCGGTCCCTAATAGCTACTCCTCCATGGTGTTTCTCATCATTTCTATCTGAGTATACAATTGTTTCTCCTGTACTTGTTATTCTTTTATCCAGTCCATCTACATTCACTAATTCCTAGCAGGTGGAGTTTGTATGCACTCATTTCTCTTATGAGCTTGTTTTCCTGTTTCATACATTGTTCTTACATTCCAGCATC
The DNA here is from genome assembly GCA_963383655.1 of Bathymodiolus septemdierum. Lineage (NCBI taxonomy): Eukaryota > Metazoa > Mollusca > Bivalvia > Mytilida > Modiolidae > Bathymodiolus > Bathymodiolus septemdierum. The sequence goes on along the minus strand of OY726522.1, from coordinate 95,089,250 downwards.
CAATTTTAAGCTTTGTTCTCGTGTTCAGAATACTTTTCATGTTGTCAGCTTCCGTATGGCTTTCACCGACACCATTCATGCTTGCAGATGTCTGCTGGTACTCTAGATCCTCCGAGATGAGTTAAGTTTTTTCTTGTCCTTGTTTCCGTAACTGCATTTTTTTTTTACGAGACGAGATAGTCGGTCTTGTGCTCAACCCCCTACCTGAAGGGACAGTGGATTTGGTATCAAGGTTCCAGTCCTCTAGATCAGTTGCCAACCAAGGTTTACGAGCCATGATCTGTCCGGTTTTGGATAGAGTTGTCTCTCTTAGATAGGTGACCTTACTGGGCTAATGACTCCTATATAGCCAAACTATTTACCCATAGCTGGGACAAGGTTGATGAGTGCTAGGGCATGTCCATACGCCGATGGGCCTACACACTGCATCTCTAGGGCCCTTGCTGCTCTGAGATCCCAAACAGTTCAGCCTAACTTGGGAAGATGCCAGTTACCAGTGTTACCAACGTGGAGGATACTGTAGGAGTCGTGGTAATGTAGAGGCTATGTACTGGCAGGAAACACTTACACACTCAGCTTTCTTTTCACATAAAATATGCTAGCCAACGGCAGTATGATTCATTTGAATAGATCTACAGCACAAGACGCATAACATTACCCTGTAGAAATACACCACCAACACATGGAACACTTATGAAACTGAAATCCACATTGTGACTAAATCCAACGCATACTGTAGCTGTTATGGTTATTTCATGGTATTTCTATATTCTGTAATGGTAGACAAGGGGTCCTTGTGGCCGGGGATGGTATGGTAGTTTGATGTACAAATAAATAAATCAGTGCTTGGCTTAAGCTTCACAAGTGTATATGGCTTTGATTTCTACAGGTGGTAAAGTTCATCCCTTTGTTGCAGTAGGTCTTCTATCTTTCAGATACCGGTAGTTATTTTTGTTTCCTTGACCAATAAAAAATAAAGGACTGACAGGCATAGCAAGTCCACCAGGCTTCCTCCTGCACAAGTATACTGCAATCAAATTCAACTCGAAAACCATAATACTGATAGCAGAAAATGTCTTTAAAGAAAAAGCTTAAGGAAAAATCAGATCAATGGTCAAAATTAAATGAACAATATAAATTATGTATATCTTCCAAATATATGAAATTTCAGAATTTGGACCCCATAATGATTTAGCTCCCTTTCCATAAAAATAGATATTCTTACTTCGGGACCATTGTGGTCGTGATCGTATGGTAGTTTTACAACTACAAATGCAATCACTGCCAATCACCATTAAAGTTGTGAGTGTGTTTTCACCTGGCTAATCCGGTTTCCTCCACCAATAAAACTGACTGCCAAGATATAACAGAAATATTGTTGTAAGTGGCGTTAAACACCAAAACCCTATATTTTCTTCATTAACTCAAGGGAAACTAACTTGGAATAGCATTTAGCACAAGCATTCATTCAAATTGAATGAAAAAATAAGAAAGTTCAAAATTTTGAATTTAGCACATCCTTGTTCGGTTGGTCTCAAAAACCGGAAGAGATTCATAAAATCGGTTGACAAGGTAAAAACACACATCAAAATTAGATGAAAAATAAAACTTCTATAGTTCTGTATATCTTCCAAATATGAGAAATTTGGGAATTTTGACCACTTTTTCAAATATTGGGCGATATTAAACAAGTTTTTAAAACTCTTTTTATGTCAAAAATAGTTACATAACAATGCAATGCCCTTTTCTGAAATGAATTTTTCCTAAGGAAGTTATTTTGTCATGGGGACTAGTATGTTATTGTCAAATTTTAGATAACCACTTCGGTGATGTAATGGTTAGCATGCTCGCATCGAGTGCAGTAGATCGTAGGTTCGATTCCTGATCGGATCAAGCCAAAGACTATAAAATTGGTATTTGTTGCTTCTCCGCTAAGCACGCAGCATTAAGGAGAAAAAACAAAGACGGGTTGGCTCAGAATCGGGACAATGTGTCTCAGTGGGGATACATGTCTATCCGCTGACTGTTGTGTGTTTGTCTAGTTCAAATCGGACCTCATCATCATCTCATTGAAAATTAACTTGTTCTGGCCATGATATAGCTGAAAAATTGCTGAGTTGGCGTTAAACAACAATCATAAAGTCACCCAAATTTGAGGTAAATGCCAAGAAATGAGGAAAAGTAAGCTGTTTCTGTTATTTCTTTTATCTCAAGTTCTTCATTGTATATTAATGGAATCCAGTTACCAAAGTTTAGATTATTAATTGTTAGAACATCATAAACATAATTGAATGTGTGATTAAAGGCTAAAGTGTCTGCCATCCTTTTGTTTTTGAGTATTTTATTCTCATAAGAGTAAAGGAAAAGATCGTCAAGGAGACAGTTTGTTTCCATGGGGATGCTGATGATTTGTTGAAACATCTACCCTTCCGAACTCCACAAATATGTTTTCGATAAGGAACTCCAACATACTGATAACATCATTTTCTGTGTATCACTTTGAGTATTTTGTCACATGTTTATAACCTTGTTGAATCATTATTGTCTTGATTGGTTGAATTAACTAATCAAAGAAAACAGACTTGAATAATTGAGATATCTGTTCATAAAAAATACAATGTCTGCACTAATGTTAACAGACAGTCACTGAAATGACTAATTGCTCATCATTTCTGATCTTTTTAATTATAATGTGGTAATACCATCCATTAATACTCGTCATTTTGATAGTTTTGTGAGATATTCTTTTCAAACATAGCGACCTTTCAAAATTTTGAATAATAAACTTCAGCTCCTTATTTGTAAACAATAAACATGTTTTTTTATGAATTGAATCAACATAACACCACTTCACGATGCAGTTCATCAATTTTTTCTGTAGATCCTGGGCTAGTTTGCTTGTCTAAATTTATTTTTGTGATCAATGTAGCTGGATACTTCTTACTTAACGTTTAACAGCAATAAATCAATCAAAATATGACATTTATTTTTTAAGAGTATTGGCATAACATTTTATGGTCATTAAAACTAAGATGTTGCCATACTTCAATCTTAAACAGAGTAATAAATTGTAACAATATTCTCTCAAGGAAACAATCTTTTTACAAGGCCGATCAACTTAATTAACAAATGTTATGTGTTCATAAAAGGTGCACAGAATCAAGTACAGATCACATTTGATGTATATGCCACCACGTGTCTTAACAATGCAGTATATAAATGCACCCAATAGCATATTAGGTATAATAAATCCTTTAGATCCAAATAACAATTATAATCAAGACATTTTGATTTTAAAATATTATTTATATAAATGTAGATGTTCGAGTGATAAACCCAGTATAAATGATGGTCTAAAATACCTGAAATAACAACCATACATTTCTTATCCTCTACACAACAAGAATATATATGTAAAAAGTGGTTGCCATTTGAAACTGTCCTTGGTGTTTGAAACTTTAGTGCAGTGCTGAAAAATGTGTTTTTATAAAATAAATGTCTTTTGTCTATGTAAAATTGTATATGCAATATCATGTTATTTTTTGTATTTGTATCTGCCTCTCCTTTTCTTTAAAAATAAACAAATTAAAAGAACAAAATATGACTATGACCATTTTCGGCCAATCAGATTGCTTGTGGCATGCAAAGCAGTTTAATAAAAAAAATTATATTTTTTGCAATCACCATATTCATTGGCTGGTACATAAGGTCACTCAAATGTGACCTATAATGGGATTTCCTCAGTTCTTCCATGTAACGACATATTCACAAAATAGTCCATCAAAATTACAAATGAAAAAAAAAAAAGATACATTTTAAAATTTCAGTTCATTTTAGCTTACAATGTGGCAGTTTTGGTCATTCGAAGAAATACCAGACATTTCCTATGGATCCACCATGTAGACACAAAATACCAGGCAATCCCAAAGGGTCGGGTCAGATCAGACTATAAAATTGGTATTTGTTGCTATATAGCTTAATAAAAAAAATCCAACTAAGCATGTTGGTCTAGTACAAGGCTGACCTCATCATCATCTCTTTGAAAATTAACTTGTTCTCACCATGATATAGCTGAGAAATTGCTGAGTTGGCGTTGAACAACAATCACTCACACACTCATTCCAATACACAAAATACCAGACAATTCCCATAAATCAGCCATGTAGAAAAAAAACAACAGACTATCATTAGGTAACAAAAACGAGAGAAGATGTGTTTTAAGATGTTTATTTGGTAGGACTCCATGGTTAGTGATTACTGGTTACTTATACAATAACAATATATACATAATCTTAAAACTTCGTACAAATAGTTCCACAGTAATATCCAACCAATACATAATGTATGGCTTTATCAAGTCAAATTGAAAACCTGATTCTCCTATTTGATCATGCTACAAGCAACATTTCTATTTATTTTTTTCAAAACTTTCCTTAAATTTGTTTTTTTTATACAAATTTCACATGTCTAACTTTCCACTTGTTATCTTTTTGTGTTATTTCCATTAATTTTAAGACAAATCTAATTTCTTTAATTGTTCTTGTTAAATCAGTGATGAAGCTCTCATAACAAAAATGGTACAAAATATTGATTAAGACATCAATGTCAAAACAATAACAAAAACACTATGATGACCATGAATGACTATGAATCTCCATTTTCTTTTTTCACAGATACCTCCCTTTCTGTTTCTTTCTTTATAATGTCCTCCTTCTTCATATCCTTCTCATCCAACGCTGCCGTGACGGTATCCAACATAGTGGTCAGGTGATCCTTCGACAACATAAGGGCAGATATATACTTCCTACTCGCAGATTCAGAAAAGTTTGTTAATTTCTCCTGGTTGGACAATTTTTGTTTTGTTTGTTTGACCTCATCCTTCAACTTCACAGTACTTTCTTCTTTAGAATCTAAGCTTGCCTTGATTGCATCTAAAATATGGAATTAGTATTCTATACAATAATAATAATTAACATTGCATTCTCACAGCAAATCTCACTGAATGATTAAACCACTAAATCAGAAAAGTTTTAAGAATACAGCACACTGTTTATTATACTGTAAAATACATAGTTAATCTTCTTTACAGAAAGGAATTTCAAAATATTTTGGTAATATTAATATTTTATATATAAAAATAATAATCTGACAGTTTAAATGAGATGTGAAGCAGTGTCTAGGATACAGTCTGTATTAACACCAACATTACAGGTGTATAGAAAGTTGTAAATTTTTCCAAATAACAATAGAATATGATTTTGAAGTTTTACAGTCACCACCATGGGTTAACTGTTAAAGAATATCTGTGTCACAAATGACAATGAAATCGCTCTGTTTGTTGTAATCACTATTCAATACTTTCCTCATATATGACTAATCACTGGGTTTGTACAAGAGTAATACGACAGGTGTCACTAATGGAGCAATAACTGCCTACCCTTCCGGAGCACCTGAGTTCATTCATGGTTTTTAGTGGGGTTGCTCAATCTTTAGTTTTCTGTGTAGTGTTTTGTAGATCATTGTTTGTCCTCTTTCTTTTGGCCATTAAGTTGTCTGCCCTTCTTTAATTTATAGCTTCTGATTACCCCTTTGTTATATTCAAACTTTTGGCCATTACATTGTCTGCCCTTCTTTAATTTATAGATTCTGATTACCCCTTTGTTATATTCAAACTTTTGGCCATTACATTGTCTGCCCTTCTTTAATTTATAGATTCTGATTACCCCTTTGCTATATTCAAACTTTTGGCCATTACATTGTCTGCCCTTCTTTAATTTATAGATTCTGATTACCCCTTTGCTATATTCAAACTTTTGGCCATTACATTGTCTGCCCTTCTTTAATTTATAGATTCTGATTACCCCTTTGTTATATTCAAACTTTTGGCCATTACATTGTCTGCCCTTCTTTAATTTATAGATTCTGATTACCCCTTTGTTATATTCAAACTTTTGGCCATTACATTGTCTGCCCTTCTTTAATTTATAGATTCTGATTACCCCTTTGTTATATTCAAACTTTTGGCCATTACATTGTCTGCCCTTCTTTAATTTATAGCTTCTGATTACCCCTTTGTTATATTCAAACTTTTGGCCATTATATTGTCTGCTCTTCTTTAATTTATAGCTTCTGATTACCCCTTTGTTATATTCAAACTTTTGGCCATTACATTGTCTGCTCTTCTTTAATTTATAGCTTCTGATTACCCCTTTGTTATATTCAAACTTTTGGCCATTACATTGTCTGCCCTTCTTTAATTTATAGATTCTGATTACCCCTTTGTTATATTCAAACTTTTGGCCATTACATTGTCTGCTCTTCTTTAATTTATAGCTTCTGATTACCTCTTTGTTATATTCAAACTTTTGGCCATTACATTGTCTGCTCTTCTTTAATTTATAGATTCTGATTACCCCTTTGTTATATTCAAACTTTTGGCCATTACATTGTCTGCTCTTCTTTAATTTATAGCTTCTGATTACCTCTTTGTTATATTCAAACTTTTGGCCATTACATTGTCTGCCCTTCTTTAATTTATAGATTCTGATTACCCCTTTGTTATATTCAAACTTTTGGCCATTACATTGTCTGCCCTTCTTTAATTTATAGATTCTGATTACCCCTTTGTTATATTCAAACTTTTGGCCATTACATTGTCTGCCCTTCTTTAATTTATAGATTCTGATTACCCCTTTGTTATATTCAAACTTTTGGCCATTACATTGTCTGCTCTTCTTTAATTTATAGCTTCTGATTACCTCTTTGTTATATTCAAACTTTTGGCCATTACATTGTCTGCCCTTCTTTAATTTATAGATTCTGATTACCCCTTTGTTATATTCAAACTTTTGGCCATTACATTGTCTGCCCTTCTTTAATTTATAGATTCTGATTACCCCTTTGTTATATTCAAACTTTTGGCCATTACATTGTCTGCTCTTCTTTAATTTATAGATTCTGATTACCCCTTTGTTATATTCAAACTTTTGGCCATTACATTGTCTGCTCTTCTTTAATTTATAGCTTCTGATTACCTCTTTGTTATATTCAAACTTTTGGCCATTACATTGTCTGCCCTTCTTTAATTTATAGATTCTGATTACCCCTTTGTTATATTCAAACTTTTGGCCATTACATTGTCTGCCCTTCTTTAATTTATAGATTCTGATTACCCCTTTGTTATATTCAAACTTTTGGCCATTACATTGTCTGCCCTTCTTTAATTTATAGATTCTGATTACCCCTTTGTTATATTCAAACTTTTGGCCATTACATTGTCTGCTCTTCTTTAATTTATAGATTCTGATTACCCCTTTGTTATATTCAAACTTTTGGCCATTACATTGTCTGCTCTTCTTTAATTTATAGCTTCTGATTACCTCTTTGTTATATTCAAACTTTTGGCCATTACATTGTCTGCCCTTCTTTAATTTATAGATTCTGATTACCCCTTTGTTATATTCAAACTTTTGGCCATTACATTGTCTGCCCTTCTTTAATTTATAGATTCTGATTACCCCTTTGTTATATTCAAACTTTTGGCCATTACATTGTCTGCCCTTCTTTAATTTATAGATTCTGATTACCCCTTTGTTATATTCAAACTTTTGGCCATTACATTGTCTGCTCTTCTTTAATTTATAGCTTCTGATTACCTCTTTGTTATATTCAAACTTTTGGCCATTACATTGTCTGCCCTTCTTTAATTTATAGATTCTGATTACCCCTTTGTTATATTCAAACTTTTGGCCATTACATTGTCTGCCCTTCTTTAATTTATAGATTCTGATTACCCCTTTGTTATATTCAAACTTTTGGCCATTACATTGTCTGCCCTTCTTTAATTTATAGATTCTGATTACCCCTTTGTTATATTCAAACTTTTGGCCATTACATTGTCTGCCCTTCTTTAATTTATAGATTCTGATTACCCCTTTGTTATATTCAAACTTTTGGCCATTACATTGTCTGCCCTTCTTTAATTTATAGATTCTGATTACCTCTTTGTTATATTCAAACTTTTGGCCATTACATTGTCTGCTCTTCTTTAATTTATAGATTCTGATTACCCCTTTGTTATATTCAAACTTTTGGCCATTACATTGTCTGCCCTTCTTTAATTTATAGCTTCTGATTACCTCTTTGTTATATTCAAACTTTTGGCCATTACATTGTCTGCTCTTCTTTAATTTATAGATTCTGATTACCCCCTTTGTTATATTCAAACTTTTGGCCATTACATTGTCTGCCCTTCTTTAATTTATAGATTCTGATTACCCCTTTGTTATATTCAAACTTTTGGCCATTACATTGTCTGCTCTTCTTTAATTTATAGCTTCTGATTACCTCTTTGTTATATTCAAACTTTTGGCCATTACATTGTCTGCTCTTCTTTAATTTATAGCTTCTGATTAACCCTTTGTTATATTCAAACTTTTGGCCATTACATTGTCTGCCCTTCTTTAATTTATAGATTCTGATTACCCCTTTGTTATATTCAAACTTTTGGCCATTACATTGTCTGCTCTTCTTTAATTTATAGATTCTGATTACCCCTTTGTTATATTCAAACTTTTGGCCATTACATTGTCTGCCCTTCTTTAATTTATAGATTCTGATTACCCCTTTGTTATATTCAAACTTTTGGCCATTACATTGTCTGCTCTTCTTTAATTTATAGCTTCTGATTACCCCTTTGTTATATTCAAACTTTTGGCCATTACATTGTCTGCCCTTCTTTAATTTATAGATTCTGATTACCCCTTTGTTATATTCAAACTTTTGGCCATTACATTGTCTGCCCTTCTTTAATTTATAGATTCTGATTACCCCTTTGTTATATTCAAACTTTTGGCCATTACATTGTCTGCTCTTCTTTAATTTATAGCTTCTGATTACCCCTTTGTTATATTCAAACTTTTGGCCATTACATTGTCTGCCCTTCTTTAATTTATAGATTCTGATTACCCCTTTGTTATATTCAAACTTTTGGCCATTATATTGTCTGCCCTTCTTTAATTTATAGATTCTGATTACCCCTTTGTTATATTCAAACTTTTGGCCATTATATTGTCTGCCTTTCTTTGATTTATAGCTTCTGATTACCCCTTTGTTATATTCAAACTTTTGGCCATTACATTGTCTGCCCTTCTTTAATTTATAGCTTCTGATCACCCCTTTGCTATATTCAAACTTTTGATCATTATATTGTCTGCCTTTCTTTGATTTATAGCTTCTGATTACCCCTTTGTTATATTCAAACTTTTGGCCATTATATTGTCTGCCCTTCTTTAAATTATAGATTCTGATTACCCCTTTGTTATATTCAAACTTTTGGCCATTACATTGTCTGCCCTTCTTTAATTTATAGCTTCTGATTACCCCTTTGTTATATTCAAACTTTTGGCCATTATATTGTCTGCCCTTCTTTAATTTATAGCTTCTGATTACCTCTTTGTTATATTCAAACTTTTGGCCATTATATTGTCTGCCCTTCTTTAATTTATAGATTCTGATTACCCCTTTGTTATATTCAAACTTTTGGCCATTAAGTTGTCTGCCCTTCTTTAATTTATAGCTTCTGATTACCCCTTTGTTATATTCAAACTTTTGGCCATTATATTGTCTGCCCTTCTTTAATTTATAGATTCTGATTACCCCTTTGTTATATTCAAACTTTTGGCCATTACATTGTCGGTCCTTCTTTAATTTATAGATTCTGATTACCCCTTTGTTATATTCAAACTTTTGGCCATTAAGTTGTCTGCCCTTCTTTAATTTATAGCTTCTGATTACCCCTTTGTTATATTCAAACTTTTGGCCATTAAGTTGTCTGCCCTTCTTTAATTTATAGCTTCTGATTACCCCTTTGTTATATTCAAACTTTTGGGCATTACATTGTCTGCCCTTCTTTAATTTATAGATTCTGATTACCCCTTTGTTATATTCAAACTTTTGGCCATTATATTGTCTGCTCTTCTTTAATTTATAGATTCTGATTACCCCTTTGTTATATTCAAACTTTTGGCCATTACATTGTCTGCCCTTCTTTAATTTATAGATTCTGATTACCCCTTTGTTATATTCAAACCTTTGGCCATTACATTGTCTGCCCTTCTTTAATTTATAGATTCTGATTACCCCTTTGTTATATTCAAACTTTTGGCCATTACATTGTCTGCCCTTCTTTAATTTATAGCTTCTGATTACCCCTTTGTTATATTCAAACTTTTGGCCATTATATTGTCTGCCCTTCTTTAATTTATAGCTTCTGATTACCCCTTTGTTATATTCAAACATTCCTAGAAAACATTGTTACCTTTTTCTTTTGACAATTTTTGCATTTCTTTTTCCATGTCTAATCTTGTCTTTTCACTTTTCTCCAGTCTGTCTAGTAAACTTTCTATGTCCAGGACAGATCCTTTATAATTGACCATCCCTGTTAATACTTCACTCTCCCCCTTTTTAGAGGTACGGTTAGGGGAGGCTTTAACAGCTTTAGCATCAGGATCATATTCAGCATTTCCTAAAAATAATACAATGATTTCTAATCATGTTACACTGAAGGGGTTGGTTTGGTTTTATGGTGCTTAATGCCACTTTCAACAATATATCAGCAATATCATGGTGGTCAGGTTTATTGGTGGAGGACACACAACTACTATATGATAATGGCCATGACGCCCCCACACTGAAGGGGAATCTGACCTTAATGTCCCGCCATGACGCCCCCACACTGAAGAGGAATCAGACTTTAATGTCCTGCCATGACGCCCCCACACTGAAGAGGAATCAGACATTAATGTCCCATCAAACACTATATACAAGATACCATGTTTTGATTGGACGACTTTCAAGTACATCTTACAAGTACAAAACCTTTAATTGAAAGCTCTATGATCACAAAGCCAGATTAGTATAATTACAAATAATAATTGGTTTATGCCTAAGTTCTTGTTGAAATTGTGTATATTTATATGAAACAAATAGAAAATTTCAATGTTAACTCTAGAACACTACAAGGCAATATAGTCATAATGTAATGTGATCTGTATTTAGTCATGAGCAATCATATAACAATGATGTATGTCACATGAAGGGGCTGTCGTGGTCGTGATTGTATGGTAGTTGGATTTATAACTACCTATGCCATCAGTGCCTATCACCACTAACGTTTTGAGTTTGAATCCCGTTCAGTACTTGATATAACATTATGTGATAAAATTTGTCAGTTATTTGCGACAGGTCTGTGGTTTTCTCCGTTTTCCTCCACCAATAAAACTGCCTGCCACAAGATAACTGAAATATTGTTAAAAGTGTCATTAAACACCCCCCCTAAACCAGTATGTCACATGTAAATCAAGATATTGTCTGTAAACAAATAGAAATACATTGTGGTTAAAGGCATCACTGTCAAAATTAAACAACTTGCAGTAATCAACCTAAATAAAAATTGTGGACTACTAAGTTACAAAGATTTTAATATATTCCTCATAAACAAAATATTTACTATTTCTAACATTTTCAAAGGTAAATTGTATTCAATGCAAACTGTACTATAAAAATAAATTCAATGATAGATATAATATGGATTTTATATATGAAGGATTCTAGGTACTTTTTTGCAATATCAGAGCAAAGGAAAAAGACTTATTACAAGTTACAAAAATAAACATTGTAATAACTGTCGTCTGCTGTTGCATCATCATCAGAAAGTATCACACAACATTCTGTATATGGATTCAACAATGAAAAAAAAATAGAATGGCTCCCAAACATTTAAAAACTAAAAGCCAGATGATATACTTATCTACAGGGCTCCCACTACTTTCAAATTAGAGGGGGAAGTGACTTCTCTTTCAGAGAACTCACAGGGAGAAGTGGGAGACAACAGAGAGAAGTGGGGAGACTTCTGGGAGAAGTTAATTGCGATTAATTGAAACATTCTTTCGTGACCCATCTGAAGTTACCCTGCCCAAATTTAGTAAATAGTTAAAAAGCTGTCTGAACTGATTTGTTCTGGGTTTTTTTTATTCATAACTACCTTAAGGACATCTATTCAATGTCACATTTCTATTTCTGTCTACCTTGACTATTGGAGTCTTGCATACCAGTGATTTTCTTTATATGTACCCTGCCCCCTTTTTTCCTTTTGAAATATTACTGTGCTGTGATCCAGTACCACAGAAATTGTAATAACTCGTACTTGTGTAATCTTCAGCAGAAGAATGATGTCTCTGTCAAATTGCTCAATGGTCCAACTATATATAGCTAGGGAATGAATATATAGGATAGCACAAACGTAAATTGCCACTGTCAGTCAAAAACTGAAGAAAGTAAAGGCTGTAATTATTATTTACCAGACTTCAAATCAGTTTGCAACAATGAAGGAAAGCTACTGTAGTTCAAAGTCTACTTTTTTAATTGGATATGCATTAACGTTTACACATGTCTGGATGTAAATAAACAGTTCCATAGATCGTAATATTAACTCGGTGTCGAGTATAAAATACCATTGCGGGTGGATAAATATCTGAAGCGTCCCCGTGCATTTCAACAAATTTTGAATTGCCAATATTCGTATATATGAACATATTTAATATGAAAACTATGATTTTATGTCACAGAAATGAGAAAAAATAAATCAAAAGTTCGTTTTGTTGAAAGTAGCTTCGGACAAAAAGTTCGGTTAGCATTTCCCATAGCACAGTACTGCATTACGTCCCCTTTCCAAAATGGCGCCATTGTTGTTTGTTTACTAAAAACAAATACAAATAGTTTTATTTTAAGTCGGGCATATATAAACATAAGCTCTATTGAACAAAATTGAAGTTTCTATAAACCGTAATGGATTACTTTCCAAGAAAATCACTTTCAAAATACTTAACGGATACGAAAGATTTCAATAAACATGTGCACGATATCGACATTTTCATAAATAACAAAAGGAGAAAATATGCGGGCGGCGACATAGGGCGACTCTTAAAAATTACAAGGCGACTTGAACTTCGCTTTTGACCAACGAGAAAGCGAAGTCAACCTTCACAAGGCGACTTCTTCACCCGAATCGCCCTCCAACATGAGCCCTGATCTATTGGTAATATATTTGTATCAATGATCTGAATTCCTCTATCTTCCTTTTCTTTCTCCTGTCTTTGACCTAGACAATCTGTATCTCCCTCTCCCTCAGACCAGAGGTTGTACTTACCTACAGCTAATTTCTCTGTGTCAATAACTTTAATCTCTTTAACCTCCACCTATTTTTCTCCTCCCTGACCTGGCAGAGGTTTATCTACCAGAGGTTGAACTTACCTACAGCTAATTTCTCTGTGTCAATAACTTGAACCTCTTTGGCCTCTTCCTCTTTTTCTCCTCCCTGACCTGGCAGTGGTTTATCTGTTATTTTTCTGTAGTGCATTGAATCCCTAGATATACATTTCAGAACCAATTTCTTCACCTGAAATTTTATTTCAAAATCAACACAAATTCTATCTAAATATAACCTTTCTACAGTGTTATAAAATATGTAATGCTCACCTATTCTATTTAGGAATTAGTAATTCTCTGTAATTTGAACATTTTTCCTTTGAAGTGACTCTGATATTGAAAATGTTTGGTCGGTGCGATGTCAAATGCTGGTACATTATGATGTTATCAATTAAAACAATAACGTCAGTCTTGAAGGTCTTGACATACATTATCACAGGTCATACTATCAGACTCATTGTGATAATGTCTGTCTCAACCTTCAAAACTGCCGATATTCATCATCTATTGTTCATGTTTTATATCTATTGTATATAAATGTTTAATTAAATACTGCGCTATTTGTAACATAATCACTGTTTAATTTTCTGACTTTAGGAAGTAATTATTTCATAAAAATCAATCTAAACAAGATGAACTGTGAGCTAATGCTCACCTATGATACCCCTGCTCTTTGGCAAACAGGAAGTAGGAATCTGACGGGTCAAAAAACGCTTCCCACGATATGGGGTACCTATATGAAACTTGTGACCAAATATCAGATTTCTGCCATCAATAGTTGCTGAGAAAAATGCGACGAAAAATGAGCATATATGTTCCATGTGTAGAAAAATCAACAAAGTCGTCAAACAGGAAGTAGGAATCTGATGGGTCCAAAAACGCTTCCCACGATATGGGGTACCTATATGAAGCTTGTGACCAAATATCAGATCTCTGCCATCAATAGTTGCTGAGAAAAATGTGACGAAAAATGTGCATATATGTTCAATGTGTATAGAAATCAACTAAGTCGGCAAACAGGAAGTAGGAATCTGACGGGTCCAAAAAGGCTACCCACAATATGGCATACCTATATGAAGCTTGTGACCAAATATCAGATTCCTGTCACCAATAGTTGCTGAGAAAAATGCGACGAAAAATGTGCATATACAAATGTATGTTAAATGTGTACAAAAATCAACAAAATCGGCAAACAGGAAGTAGGAATCTGATGGGTCCAAAAACGCTTCCCACGATATGGGGTACCTACATGAAGCTTGTGACCAAATATCAGATTTCTGCCATCATTAGTTGCTGAGAAAAATGCGACGAAAAATGAGCATATATGTTCAATGTGTATAAAATTCAACAAAGTCGGCAAACAGGAAGTAGGAATCCGATGGGTTCAAAAACGCCTCCCACGATATGGGGTACCTATATGAAGCTTGTGACCAAATATCAGATTTCTGCCATCAATAGTTGCTGAGAAAAATGTGACGAAAAATGTGCATATATGTTCAATGTGTATAAAAACCAACTAAGTCGGCAAACAGGAAGTAGGAATCTGATGGGTCCAAAAAGGCTACCCACAATATGGTATACCTATATGACACTTGTGACCAAATATCAGATCTCTGTCATCAACAGTTGCTGAGAAAAATGTGCATATATGTTCAATGCGTATAAAGACCAACTAAGTCGGCAAACAAGAAGTAGGATTCTGACGGGTCCAAAAACGCTACCCACAATATGGTATACCTATATGATGCTTGTGACCAAATATCAGATTTCTGCCATCAACAGTTACTGAGAAAAATGCGACGAAAAAAATCTTGGACGTACGGAAGGACAGAGGTAAAACAGTATACCCCCCTCCCCCTTCGGGGAGCGGGGGTATAAAAAAAGTTGAAAATCACAAAATATTTATCAGGGAAAAGGCAGAAATTGGGACTTCTGTAAAGTTTAACAATGGAAAATACATTCTGTGCACCTCAATGTCAAGATTAGCGTAACCACATTGGTGGAGTAATGGTTAGCATGCTGGCTCTGAGTGTGGTAGATCATTCGGTTGAGCCATGTTCAGGTCAAATCAAATACAATAAAATTAGACATTGCTGCTTCTCAGCACATCACACAGTATTAAGGAGTAAGAGCAAAGACTCGTTGGCTCAGAATCAGGACAATGTGTTCGGGTGAATTTTTGTTTTCGTGAGCTATAAAAATCCAACTAAGCTTGTTGGTCTAGTACAAAGCAGACATCATCATAATTTCATTTAATATAATTTGTCATCACCCATCAGATAGCAGAAAAATTGCTGATTTGGTTTAAACAGCAATCACTCACTTCCCAAGACTAAAGTCTCAAATTCATAAAGATGTGTAATGTCCGTTTCACTATCAAAATCAATTATTAGAGAAACATATTTCTTCAGCACCCCAAAAATAACATGCTTATCAAATAGAAATTGGAATGTGAAAATTTTCATCTTTCATTCATGTGCATATATATTTTCTGTTCTATGTTTTGTTGATAGTACACATTTGTTTAAACAGTTTGAAAGACAAATGCACTATTTTTACATCAGAAGTCTATTGTTTTTATCAGGATTTTACTCATCATAGTATTTTTAGTGACAACATAACAACATGGTTATTAGTGTGTTTTATCCGTAATTTGTACATTTATTTCTTTGATCTCACAAAGTGATATTGTCTATATCAACGAACTGACTCTGGTACTAAAAATTCTCATTATGACGGTGTAAGGGAGATAATTCGAATTGACTTAATAAAATCAATATTAAGTCAACGGTGTAAGGGAGATAATTCAAATTGACTTAATAAAATATTGCACTGAAATTTATTAGGACAATATCAACCAATCATATTGCGAGATTTAACCTAAAATCAGGATAATAAAAATTATCATCCACATTACGACGGTACTGATAAAAAACAAAAACAATAGTTCTGGAGGTCTCAACATACATCAATGTCCGTCTTGACCTTCACATCTGCCGTCTTTCTATATACATATAAGAAGACAAACCTGTGCTCTAGACAGCTGTAATCCTATGGTATGAATAATCTCTTCTATGTCTTTATCTAGGAGGTATCCTGTGTGGTTCTGATCAAAATATGTAAATGACAACAATAGCGAGGGAAATCGGGTGAACAATTTCTTCTTGTCTTTCTTCTTCTCTGTAACAATAAAAATAGAAGTATTCTCTTCAGACATAGAATAATAATACTGTACAAGCAGTTATTTTTGCAGGACAATTAATTCGTGAAAATAAAAATATGCGGAGATACCATCTTTTTAATGTTAAAAAAAAGTGCTTAGAAAATGCTAATACAAATTATTCATGATCAATATAACAAATAGAAAAGACAGATAATATACTTTCTCTTGTCCAAGTGTAGCAAAAAATAAAGACAAATCAAATACAATATCAAAATATTGTCTATTTCAAGATGTTACAGTAATTACTGTACTAGAACTATGAGTTCTTCTTTATTGTACCTTCTATGTAATGGTGTGAGATTGGAAAATGGGCAATAACTCCTGTGGAACTAGATTAAACTTGGATATCAGAAGACAATATCCAGTGGTTACCTATATAATTTAGAGTTGTTCTGATCATGTGGTATTAAGAACTGTTTACACTTTACTGCTACACAGGGACATTGCTATCACATCCAATGACACTTTACTGCTACACAGGGACATTGCTATCACATCCAATGACACTTTACTGCTACACAGGGACATTGCTATCACATCCAATGACACTTTACTACTACACAGGGACATTCCTATCACATCCAATGACACTTTACTGCTACACAGGGACATTGCTATCACATCCAATGACACTTTACTACTACACAGGGACATTGCTATCACATCCAATGACACTTTACTGCTACACAGGGACATTGCTATCACATCCAATGACACTTTACTACTACACAGGGACATTGCTATCACATCCAATGACACTTTACTGCTACACAGGGACATTGCTATCACATCCAATGACACTTTACTGCTACACAGGGACATTGCTATCACATCCAATGACACTTTACTGCTACACAGGGACATTGCTATCACATCCAATGACACTTTACTGCTACACAGGGACATTCCTATCACATCCAATGACACTTTACTGCTACACAGGGACATTGCTATCACATCCAATGACACTTTACTGCTACACAGGGACATTGCTATCACATCCAATGACACTTTACTGCTACACAGGGACATTCCTATCACATCCAATGACACTTTACTGCTACACAGGGACATTGCTATCACATCCAAATAAATATTTGACAACAAGAATAATGCCCACAACTTACTCTTATCTTCAGATTCATCATCCTCTTCATCTTTTTTATCATCATTTTTATCATCTTCTTTCTTTACAACATAAGCCTAAAATAGTTCGTTTAACGCCAATTTTCATCAATATTTCAGTTATATCGTTGCAAAGCTTAAAATAAGATGCTTCATTCAATATGTTACAAACATAGTTACTTAGTGGGGGGACATTGTATAAATGATTATAGTAGTGATGACAATTTACCTAACTACAACATTTATAAACAATGCCCGTTGATCATCATTCACTCTTGTAGCTTATATCTTGATTAATTCATTGTTTAAACATTAAGTAAGCAGTACTTTAGATATATTCATGATGAGAACAAATTTATAAACAATAAATCTTGTAGAAGAAGAAGTGGCAACCCCAGATTTGTTGTGAGCTTCGTGTTGCTAAATCTTTAGTTTTCTGTGTAGTGTTTTGTAGATCATTGTTTGTGTTTTTGTTTGTTCTCTTTTGGCCATTGTATTGTCTATCCTTCCATTTACTGCTTCTGATTACCCCATGGTATCTGCCAGCAATGTAATAATCAAGTCTTATTTAATGTGATAGAGGGTAGGAATCCCCATGTAATCTTAGTAGGTTGATAATTTCAATGTTGACTGTTACTTAAGTGTACTGGCTATATTCAAAAGCTCACAAAAACCGGTTTGAACTCAGATGCTCCTTACCCGTCTATCATTCTTTTCACAGTCTTTCTTTGTCTCCTTTTCATCTGTTTTCCTTTTCTTTGGTGTTGGTTCCTTCAATATAAAATTAAGTTTATTCACAGATTTTATCCTATAAAAATCAGATTAAGTTACACAAGCAAAATTTCTAGTGTAATTTATTTTTTACTCTGACATAATCTTCATTGGTTGGAGGTGGTCAGTATTTGGTAGAAGTAGTATAACCTCTGACATAATCTTCAACTTGTTTAAGGCTTTCAGTATTTTAGTAGCAGTTGAAGTACAACAATGTAAAACAAATTGATTGTCTTACTTTATTTGTTTTTTCATCTGTCTTTTTTTCCTTCTCCTTGTCCTTGTCTTTCTCCTTTTCCTTGTCTTTGCTGTCTTTTTCCTTCTCCTTGTCTTTGCTGTCTTTTTCCTTCTCCTTGTCTTTATCTTTTTCTTTCTTCTCCTCTTCCTTCTTTTCTGGAGCTTTAACCAGAGATTTATAAATCTCAAAGGAGAAATCTCTCATCAGCATTTCATTAAACAGTTCAGCAAACAAAGAAACCTGAAAACATCATAATTAAATTACATTCTAACATGACCTCCTTCTTTCACTTTGTAAAGAAACGAGCGGATTATCGATTGGGTATAATCTCATTAGCACATGCACCGCTGCATGTGACTGACTTTCCCATCGTAAATGTACATGTTGATGAATTATCGTCTGCTTGAATTTGGCAACATAAATTGTGTGCAACATTGCAAACATAAATATAAATTAAATTACCGTCTTCCAATCAAAGTTTACTACCGTATTTGTACTCTTAGACATCAGAATCGAAAAAATTCATGGAAGCCAGAATGTGTTCGGGGTAAAATACTAATAACTGCCAACCCATGATAAAAGATTTATTTCTTAATCAATCTACTGTTTAGAGATTAAGATTACCATCTACTGTTTAGAGATTAAAATTACCATCTATCGCTTAGAGATTAAGATTACCATCTACCGCTTAGAGATTAAGATTACCATCTACTGTTTAGAGATTAAGATTACCATCTACTGTTTAGAGATTAAGATTACCATCTACTGCTTAGAGATTAAGATTACCATCTACTGCTTAGAGATTAAGCTTACCATCTACTGTTTAGAGATTAAGATTACCATCTACTGTTTAGAGATTAAGATTACCATCTACTGTTTAGAGATTAAGATTACCATCTACTGTTTAGAGATTAAGATTACCATCTACTGTTTAGAGATTAAGATTACCATCTACTGTTTAGAGATTAAGATTACCATCTACTGTTTAGAGATTAAGATTACCATCTACTGCTTAGAGATTAAGCTTACCATCTACTGTTTAGAGATTAAGATTACCATCTACTGTTTAGAGATTAAGATTACCATCTACTGTTTAGAAATTAAGATTATTGCTTAGAGATTAAGAATACCATCTACTGCTTAGAGATTAAGATTACCATTTACTGTTTAGAGATTAAGATTACCATCTACCACTTAGAGATTAAGATTACCATCTACTGCTTAGAGATTAAGATTACCATCTACTGTTTAGAGATTAAGATTACCATCTACTGTTTAGAGATTAAGATTATCATCTACTGTTTAGAGATTAAGATTACCATCTACTGTTTAGAAATCAAGATTACTGTTTAGAGATTAAGAATACCATCTATCGCTTAGAGATTAAGATTACCATCTACCGCTTAGAGATTAAGATTACCATCTACTGCTTAGAGATTAAGCTTACCATCTACTGTTTAGAGATTAAGATTACCATCTACTGTTTAGAGATTAAGATTACCATCTACTGTTTAGAAATTAAGATTACCATCTACTGTTTAGAGATTAAGATTACCATCTACTGTTTAGAGATTAAGATTACCATCTACTGTTTAGAAATTAAGATTACTGTTTAGAGATTAAGAATACCATCTACTGCTTAGAGATTAAGATTACCATTTACTGCTTAGAGATTAAGAATACCATCTATTGCTTAGAGATTAAGATTACCATCTACTGCTTAGAGATTAAGATTACCATTTACTGTTTAGAGATTAAGATTACCATCTACTGTTTAGAGATTAAGATTACCATCTACTGTTTAGAGATTAAGATTACCATCTACTGTTTAGAGATTAAGATTACCATCTACTGCTTAGAGATTAAGATTACCATCTACTGTTTAGAGATTAAGATTACCATCTACTGTTTAGAAATTAAGATTATTGCTTAGAGATTAAGAATACCATCTACTGCTTAGAGATTACGATTACCATTTACTGTTTAGAGATTAAGATTACCATCTACCGCTTAGAGATTAAGATTACCATCTACTGCTTAGAGATTAAGATTACCATCTACTGTTTAGAGATTAAGATTACCATCTACTGCTTAGAAATTAAGATTATCATCTACTGTTTAGAGATTAAGATTACCATCTACTGTTTAGAAATCAAGATTACTGTTTAGAGATTAAGAATACCATCTATCGCTTAGAGATTAAAATTACCATCTACCGCTTAGAGATTAAGATTACCATCTACTGTTTAGAGATTAAGATTACCATCTACTGTTTAGAGATTAAGATTACCATCTACTGTTTAGAGATTAAGATTACCATCTACTGCTTAGAGATTAAGATTACCATCTACTGCTTAGAGATTAAGCTTACCATCTACTGTTTAGAGATTAAGATTACCATCTACTGCTTAGAGATTAAGATTACCATCTACTGTTTAGAGATTAAGATTACCATCTACTGTTTAGAGATTAAGATTACCATCTACTGTTTAGAAATTAAGATTACTGTTTAGAGATTAAGAATACCATCTACTGCTTAGAGATTAAGATTACCATTTACTGTTTAGAGATTAAGAATACCATCTATTGCTTAGAGATTAAGATTACCATCTACTGCTTAGAGATTAAGATTACCATTTACTGTTTAGAGATTAAGATTACCATCTACTGTTTAGAGATTAAGATTACCATCTACTGTTTAGAGATTAAAATTATCATCTACTGCTTAGAGATTAAGATTACCATTTACTGTTTAGAGATTAAGATTACCATCTACTGTTTAGAAATTAAGATTACTCTTTAGAGATTAAGAATACCATCTACTGTTTAGAGATTAAGATTACCATCTACTGTTTAGAGATTAAGATTACCATCTACTGCTTAGAGATTAAGCTTACCATCTACTGCTTAGAGATTAAGATTACCTTCTACCGCTTAGAGATTAAGATTACCATCTACTGTTTAGAAATTAAGATTACCATCTACTGCTTAGAGATTAAGATTACCATCTACTGCTTAGAGATTAAGATTACCATATTAATAACACAAGACATGTGGAAAAAAAATGTTATCACATGGGGTTGAATTGCACAAAATTAGAAATACAAAAAACCATGTCATTCTGACGATTTTATTGAATTATTTTACATTAATGTTTTCATGTAATATACAGTTTTTTTTACTGATTGTAATGAAACATTATAACTGATATGATGTGACAAAAAAATGAGAAAAATCTGTAATGCAGAAGAAATATAGTTTGTTTATCATTGTTGGAAATTCTTATATCAAGTGTGAAGGATTATAATTATATTAACTGGTTTAATGATGACACGATCTTGATTTACATAACTTCTTGTTGTCGTTTCATCAGAGATTTAGAATTGGCCTGAAGACTGTTGTGATTGGAGTAAATTTAAAAGTTAACAAAAAGATGTGACATAGCAAGACTGACACAGTGAAATAATAATACAATCAATGAAAGGTTTTTATTAAACAAAATTTTAGTCAAATCCAGTGTATATAGATAGGGTAGTTTAACATTTACTCGATAGACATTGATATGATTACGATGTTCGATTATCTCCCTTGCTTGTAGTGTAGACGTAAACACCATATCAATTAATTCCTTTTATAATCATTATTCTGAACAAATTTATGTATAGTGTATTGACTTTAGAAATAATATAGGAAAGAGTTCCTTATGGCACCCCCACCCAAAAATAGTATAATTACCCAAATAGAGAAGATTCTGAAAACCCTAACCCTAACCCATGATCAAATTCATATGCTTATTATTAAATATGCAAATTCCATAGAATTTTTGGCATGGGTGCCATCAAGAACTCATAAATACATGTACAGCTCTCATTAAATAAGAATATAAATTTTTTCAGTTTTGCAACTTGTTGGCATAGAAATAACTTATGAGGGCAAAGAGCATAATTTAGGGGTCAAAAATCGTAGAAACTACGCTACAATCGTAGTTGTAAACAGGTCTGTAGATGGAAAAGAAATGGGGGAGGGACATAATTCAGCCAAAAAGTGACAGAATAGTCAATTCAATAATAAAACATTAACAAACCTCAAAAGAATGTTCTTTGTTGTCCTCAGGTCTATAGTCTAGGAGAACACTAAGTGACATGACAGAACAGTCAAACTTCCCTGATTTAGCTGCAGGATTAGGATGAACTAAGATAGCAGGGTTCTCTGGTAAAGCATATTTCCTCTCTAATGAAGCCTTCTCTTTTTCTTCCTTCCTTTTCTTTTCTTCCTCCTATAAATGATATATACATGTAACTTCTTCTGTCGTAACCGCATCGGTGCTGTAATGGTTAGCGTGCTCGCCTCGAGTGTGGTAGATAGTGGTTTGAGCCCCGGTTGGGTCAAACCAAAGACTAAAAAATTGGTATTTGTTGCTTCTCTACTAAGCATGCAGCACTAAGGAGAAAGAGCAAAGACTGGTTAGGTTGGAATCAGAATAATGTGTCAGAGTGGAGAGACATGTTTACCTGCGGACTGTTGTTTCAGTGAGCTAGCACCATAAAAATCCAACTCAGCATGTTGATCTAGAACAAAGCGGACCTCATTATCATCTCATTGAAAATTAACTTGTTCTGTCCATGATATAGCTGAAAAATTGCTGAATTGTCGTTAAGCAACAATCACTCACTCACTCACTCTTCTGTCGTGCTTTACAATTTACAATTAAAAAAACTAAATGTGAAATATGAAATATTAATGATCAGAAACACCTCAAACTGTTCAAATCTCCAGTGAAACCCAGCCTAGGCCATCTTTATTAAGTGAAAAAAACACACACAACAAAATAATCCATCAATCTGTATTATTAAGGCACAAAATCTATTTATAACTTAGGATTATTATGTGTGATTCTTAGGAGAATGCGACCAGATTTATAAAATTTGTTGACATTGTGAAATAAGATGTCAAACCTCTTTCTTCTTTTCCTCAGATTTTTCTTCCTCTAAATTTTTTTGAACTTCTTCTTCCATGGGTGAAGGAACGTCCTGTAAGAAGTAAAAAGTCATATCTATATATCCTCTTGAACAATACCTGAATAATTGAACAATTCTAAATATAACTGACCTGATTTACTTTCTGACAGGTACATGTCAGGTCTAAATGAAAATAAAAATAAAACAATTTACTACTGAATGCTTCAAACAACATATATTTGTTCACTTACGTATACATTGTCAATAAATTAAATTTATCTAACATTTTTACATTTTCCTTTGAATTTAAAGAAAGTAGCTTGTCTGATACAAGATGTTGTATCATCACATTGTGGTGATAAAGAAATGGCACGACGTTGCACGAGATCTTCTCTGCCGAACTATTTTGTCATGACATTATATCATTGGAATGCAGAGAAAACACGTCAATGTGAGCAACGTTAACAAAGCAATAAAATGAATGGCAACAAATAAACGTGACGTCATGCACAAAATCTAGTCTCCCTCAGAGTATTGTACAACTTTGCTAATTTTATTTCGACCCTTGTTATTTGCTTGAAATTTGTTTCTATTGAAATGTTAGATAAACTTATTACATACATAGTGTGCTGGTACAATACTTTGCATCAGGTCTTGCCTGTTGCGTGAATTAACTGCATCACAACTCATCGCTATCGTGCCTCGTAGTGATACTGGTTAACACAACAGACTCGACCTGATACAAAGTTTTGTACCACCACACTGTGTATGTAATGGGTATGTATTTCAGAAAAATAACACTAAAGAGATTAGGGGTCACCTACTTAAAGATGTAAGGAAATCTGAGGGATCAGTTACAACTCTTTAAACAGAAGAATATATGATGAGTAAGCTATACCTCTTTAAAATGTAAGGATGCCTGAGAGGTAAGTCAAAATGTAAGGATGCCTGAGAGGTAAGTCAAATTGTAAGGATGCCTGAGAGGTAAGTCAAAATGTAAGGATGCCTGAGAGGTAAGTCAAAATGTAAGGATGCCTGAGAGCTAAGTCAAAATGTAAGGATGCCTGAGAGGTAAGTCAAAATTTGAGGATATGAGGTGTGAGCTACACCTCTTTATATAGAAGAACATCTGAATATGTCATTAGTATATTTTTTTTTATTTATTATGGCAATATAAATGTGCTTATAAGACAATTCTCTTGTTGGTTCTCATGTTTTTATGTACAAGATAACTCTCAATGACTTTGGGGGTTAGGGTTGTGGTGATTAACACCACTTTCAACAATATTTCAGTTACTCTGAGAAAACCACTGACCAACTTGATCACATTATGTTGTATCAATTATATCTCGCCATGAGTGGGATTCGAACTCATGTTAGTGGCGATAGTCATTGATTGCACAGGTAGTTGTAAATCCAACTATCATACGATCACGACGACAGTCCCTCAATGACTTGGTGATAAATTAAACTGTTGACAAACTCTCTACAATATCACTGAAACATGTCAATAGTTTGGTAGTTTATATTATTTGTATTGTACTTGCCTCACAAAAGGCTTAACCTATTAAATTCTCAAATCTTAGACTATGTATCCTTCAGCAGACATCTCATCAATTTAAGAATATGAAAAGTAAGTGTCGATCAACAATTCCACCAATATCAAATAAAATGAACCTCTCATCTTAACTCACTGAACACAAACATCATGACATATGATGTTGGAAATCCAGATCCTGGCTTGGGACAGGCACAAACATGTGGCAGGGTTCAACTTGTTAATGAGATCCCAACCCTCCCCTCTAAAAAATGACAATTTACCTCTTTTACTTGCTCCTCACTTTCTTCTTTTTCCTGCTCCATTTTTAATGACTTTGTGAGTCGTGCAATCAGCTGTGACTTCAATCCTTTAGAACTTAACGTTCTGGCCTCTAATTCTTTCCTCAAATCAATTATCTAAAATTAAAATATCAAAACAATAACAAAAAATATTCCAATCAAATTGTTCATAAACCTGAGATAACATTAGACAAATATAGATATAAGCCAAGTAACCTTTAACCCCAACTAAGACAGGAAGAAAACGGTGAGTGAGTTAATGATAATTAGTGCTATGGTGTTTTACCCCACTTTCAACAATATTTCAGTTATATCGTCACGATCAGTTTAATTGGGGGAGGAGACCGGAGTACCCGGAGAAAACCAACGACCTGCTGCAAGTCACTGACAAATGTTCTCACATAATGTTGTATCGTTTATACCTCACCTGATCGGGATTCGAACTCACAACGTTAGTGGTGATAGGCACTGATTGCACAGGTAGTTATAAATTAAACTACCATACGATCATGACGACCCCTAATGATAATTAGAACATTAAATCTTTGATAAATCTGTACATACATTATCATTTTTACATTTTTAACATCACTAAGGGGAATAACTCTTTTTATCTTCTATAACAAGATGATTGATTGATTGAGATTGGTGCTTAACGTCCAGCGAGCAATTTTTCATCTATATTCAGGACGAGAACATTTAAAAATTTAAACGCCACGGGACTCGAAACAAGGAAAGGTGATGGGTAGGGACGGATAATTTTGCCAGTGCAACAGGTCTCTTATGGACCACTCATTATGCTCATAATGAGCTGTTACACTGGGTTCTTTAACGTGCAGAGAGGGTGGCAATCTCTCTACACGGGACCTCAGTTTTATTTACGTCTCATCCGCAGGACGTGTTAGTTGTGAATTTCTACATCCCGCACAACTGACGGACGCCCCTTCAAGCCGAAGAAGCTCTCGGTCCCATTTCTATACCCTGGGGTACCCCCGCATATATGTTCAATGTGCATGAAAATCAACTAAGTCGGAAAACAGGAAGAAGGAATCTGACGGGTCCAAAAACGCTTCCCGCAATATGGCATACCTATATGAAGCTTGTGACCAAATATCAGATATCTGCCATCAATAGTTGCTGAGAAAAATGCGATGAAAAATATCTTAGACAGACGGAAGGACAGAGGTAAAACAGTATACCCCTCTCCGGTGGAGCGGGGGTATAAAAACATAGTTTTCAAACAAAAGTAAAAAATTATTGCAATAACAGGGTGTATCATTTTGTACAGTGTTGTAAAGGAACAAAAAAACTAAAAAATTTGGAATTTCAAATCACATTTCATGTCCAAGAATTAAAACAAAGTCTACCTACACCATTTTTTACAATAAGTAGACAGAGAAACAAAACCCTTACTATATGATAGCCTTACAGAAGAAAGAATTGTCATAACACAAACATTAAATAATATACCTTCATAGCTTTAGGATCTAGCTGTGAGAAATGTGTAGGATCTTGTACTTCAATGTTTTCACTATCCTCATCATCCTCCTATAACAATTATATTCATTCAGTAAATATTAGCTGACAAAAGATATTAAGCCCCCTTTTTGTCCCTATAACATTTGTGGTAAGACATCCACTAAAGCCATCATAAGCTTCGAGTAATCTTGGTGCTAAACAGTTATTATCAAAATCTAAATTACATGGTAAAACAAATTGTTTTCTTCATTCCTTTAATTTCTTCCACTTTTATGAATTTTAACATATTTGCATTAATCATAACAGAAAGGGTATGAAAAATATCCGGTCATGGAATTACACATTTAAAATGTATATTATTTCTATATAAGTAGTTAGATCCCATATAAAACAAGGGAGATATGAAAATCATTTGAAAATCTATTGTAGGTTTAAAGTGTTTACAACTTGCTTAGCAACAGAATAAAATTCTGATAAATTTACTAAATAATTTCAAAGAATGAAATTGTACAGTAGAATCTGTTTTTTTTACACAAAATATGTATAAATTAAAACAGTAAGTTTCGCCTACTGTTTATCTATATTTTTCCCTCACATGATTTTTCTTAACTACAATGACACCCATGCTTTTTTTCATTTCATGGTATAATGAAAATTAAAGTGTCGTTGTTTTTATAATTATATTTTGTATCCTAAATTAAGTTTAACTTTGCTACAATAAATCACAGATCAGAACACACAACAATGTTGTGGTGAACTGCAAGTCGTAAACACTTAATAAAATTTAAAAAAAAACACATCTTATATCATTAAAATGTGATATATAACAAATTCTAATTCACTAAATTTTCAAACCTGCATATAAAGAACTAAAAATGAATATAATATATGACCCAGTAGGCCCTAAGCTGCCTATCTTTATTTCAGGGTTACTAAAACCTGTTTGGGTTCTCTGTGGTGACAATTCTTGATTTTGACTGAATGGCCTTGATAAAGGCTTCAACATAGTTAAACCTAGATAAAAAGAAAACTAAAATATTTGATAAAAATCTCTGCCTGTGAAGTTGATTCTTTGCCGCCATCAGAGATGGTGGCGATCTTTTTCTGCAGTTGTTTTTTGTAAGCTGTCTGTAGTGATGCCCATTCAAGGCGAGAGGGATTACAGCTCCACACATCTGGGAAGAAAATGACTGTCGTTTCGACTCTCGTCATCAGGTGCTTGCCCTTATGGGTCTCTTCTGGTCGTAGATACCGCACCTCAGCAAATCTGTACCTGTTTTGGATGGGTTAGGAAAAACAAACAATTTTAGTAAATGACTCAAGGTTTCATAACTAAATCAAGCTATAATAACATTTAATTTTTTTTTCATATAAAAGTACTTATTTTTAATTATATTAACTGATAATAATCAAAATAAAAAACTTAAAAAAAAGATTTTTAGTGAAAATAGCAAAATATGTTTATATATATATATATATATATACATAAAGTGTGAACAGCTAAACAAAAATAAACACTTCTAAACCTGAAAAATTTTCTGGCTGAAATACAAGGTCTGGATCACACAGGCAGTCACTCTCTTTTATTGGGGAGGTATACAACAGAGAAAGAAAGAGATTTAATGTTAATTATTACTTCCTTTTTTGACCACAAGTCTTTTAACTTTAACCTTTGAACTTGATAAATATACTAGCCAAGTAATTTTATGTTTAATTTCCCAAAATAAAGAGAAATATAATCAAAAATATATATTTATTTCAATTATATCTGGGTCCTTAGGCACCTTGGTAGTTAATTAAAAAATATGGTAGTGAATATTAATTGAAATAGCACATGAATACACAGAACCATTGAACTTGTGGTACTATATGATTGGACTATACATACAAAAAATATCATTTAAATACTTATTGATGCTGCATTGTATTTTACATTAAGAAGTAACCAAACATGGACAGAATCAGTTGTATATTAATATCTAGTATTGACCTGATGTCAAAAAGGACAATGAATCTTCAAATAAAAAAAAAATCACTAAAAGGATTCTGTTTTGTCTCCCTTGGGACAAAAATAACCCAATATTTATCTCCCTTTAGGAAGTTGTTCAATTTTGAAGCAAATCTATCTTCATTAGTGTATGATGCCAATCTGCCCCTACTCTTCAATTTTTAATCAAATCCTAACCACTGGCTAGCAAAGACGAGTCTTACAATACAAGCAAAAAGTTCTTTAAGTTTCTTATTGATATAAATCAGGTGATCTGAACAGCAATTATGCAAAAGGCTTACGTTTATTTACTGTATAAAAGGAATAGAACTATTATGCCTACTTCACATGCACACTGGACTATGACAAACATTTCATACTAACCATTGAGTACAAGATGATAAATCAATACCAGTCAAAGCTTTGGTTGTACGTATGGCAGTCTTGATAAGTACTTTAGGGTCATCTTCAGGATTTAGACCATCCTGTGATGGAGACCACGGACCCCCAATTGCCATGGTTTCATTTTTTCCTTTGATTCCAACTAAGAAGTTGATGAGTCTGGTTGGATGAACAAAGTTTTCCTGTATGTCAGCTGGATCTTCTGACAATGAACATGACTTGTGGTAGAGATCATCTAGTTCTGGACAAGCTAACAACATAACCTGAAAATAAAAACATATGTCATTGTACATTTTTGAGGACGAGTAACATAATTCAACTTATGAAACTTTTTACAAGTATCTCTATTTTCCAATAGTGTTTATTGTTACAAGTATATGTGTAGGAAGAAATGTAATGCATTTCTAACATTTGAAAACCTGCAAAAAAAATATGAAATGAGAACTAACTAAAGTTTGTCAGTGACTTGTGGCAGGTCAGTGGTTTTCTCTGGGTACTCCGGTTTCCTCCACCAATAAAACTGACCGCCAAGATATAACTGAAATACTGTTGAAAGTGGCGTTAAACACCATAAAACCATTAAAACCAAACCCAATATAGATAACGCAGTCAAGATTAGTCAATTGGTTTCAAAGAAGATTAAAATGTGAAATTAACAACAGATATTACAGGATCTTATGAAGGCTCACATGGCCTTAATAGATGCACTATTTTGATTTTGACAAGGTGAACTAACAATTTGATCGATTTTGACAAGGTGAACTAACAACTTGATAGATTTTGACAAGGTAAACTAACAACTTGACACCAACCTTTGCATTATAACTGTGATCAGCATCAGGTGGATCTAACAAGGCATCTGATGTATTTAAAGCTTCCACATCCTTGTGGAGAACATGGAATTCACAATGATGACCCAGTTGAAATGGTCTGGTTAAAGGGAAAGCATCCATCCAGCAAAAGTTGGCTTTAAAGAAGTCACTAGGTATATACATATTATTGTATCTGGATTTTAATGTAATGACGTTAGCATTTTTCCTGAAATGTAAATTATTAATTTTTAATGTTAAATGCATGAGCTTATTTTCTCAATAATGTGAACAGAAGAATTTATAAAAATGTCAAAATCTGGATCATTATCGTAAAAAATTTACTTTTACAGAAACAAGAAATGGAATAGTTAGGGATATAAAGTTGCGTCCCCTGACCAAGTTGTCTTCCTGGTTGATTCCTATTTACCACAAATACAGAGATTCACATTAGTACTGCAGTCTGTATACCTAATTACAAATGTTAATGGGTGCATCCATATTTCAAGAGGATCTTGGTAGAGAAATGTATATGTTCTGAAATTCCTAAATTGTATAATGGAGAATACATGGTAACTTAAACCAATAATAATTTGTCTTTAACAAGAGGTTTAGCAATAGGAAGAGAAAGACTTTAAATGTTAATAATTTGTCTTTAACAAGAGGTTTAGCTATAGGAAGAGAAAGACTTTAAATGTTAATAATTTGTCTTTAACAAGAGGTTTAGCTATAGGAAGAGAAAGACTTTAAATGTTAATAATTTGTCTTTAACAAGAGGTTTAGCTATAGGAAGAGAAAGACTTTAAATATTAATAATTTGTCTTTAACAAGAGGTTTAGCTATAGGAAGAGAAAGACTTTAAATGTTAATAATTTGTCTTTAACAAGAGGTTTAGCTATAGGAAGAGAAAGACTTTAAATGTTAATAATTTGTCTTTAACAAGAGGTTTAGCTATAGGAAGAGAAAGACTTTAAATATTAATAATTTGTCTTTAACAAGAGGTTTAGCTATAGGAAGAGAAAGACTTTAAATATTAATAATTTGTCTTTAACAAGAGGTTTAGCTATAGGAAGAGAAAGACTTTAAATGTTAATAATTTGTCTTTAACAAGAGGTTTAGCTATAGGAAGAGAAAGACTTTAAATGTTAATAATTTGTCTTTATAACAAGAGGTTTAGCTATAGGAAGAGAAAGACTTTAAATATTAATAATTTGTCTTTAACAAGAGGTTTAGCTATAGGAAGAGAAAGACTTTAAATATTAATAATTTGTCTTTAACAAGAGGTTTTGCTATAGGAAAAGAAAGACTTTAAATGTTAATAATTTGTCTTTAACAAGAGGTTTAGCTATAGGAAGAGAAAGACTTTAAATGTTAATAATTTGTCTTTAACAAGAGGTTTAGCTATAGGAAGAGAAAGACTTTAAATGTTAATAATTTGTCTTTAACAAGAGGTTTAGCTATAGGAAGAGAAAGACTTTAAATGTTAATAATTTGTCTTTAACAAGAGGTTTAGCTATAGGAAGAGAAAGACTTTAAATATTAATAATTTGTCTTTAACAAGAGGTTTAGCTATAGGAAGAGAAAGACTTTAAATGTTAATAATTTGTCTTTAACAAGAGGTTTAGCTATAGGAAGAGAAAGACTTTAAATGTTAATAATTTGTCTTTAACAAGAGGTTTAGCTATAGGAAGAGAAAGACTTTAAATGTTAATAATTTGTCTTTAACAAGAGGTTTAGCTATAGGAAGAGAAAGACTTTAAATATTAATAATTTGTCTTTAACAAGAGGTTTAGCTATAGGAAGAGAAAGACTTTAAATATTAATAATTTGTCTTTAACAAGAGGTTTAGCTATAGGAAGAGAAAGACTTTAAATGTTAATAATTTGTCTTTAACAAGAGGTTTAGCTATAGGAAGAGAGACTTTAAATATTAATAATTTGTCTTTAACAAGAGGTTTAGCTATAGGAAGAGAAAGACTTTAAATATTAATAATTTGTCTTTAACAAGAGGTTTAGCTATAGGAAGAGAAAGACTTTAAATGTTAATAATTTGTCTTTAACAAGAGGTTTAGCTATAGGAAGAGAAAGACTTTAAATGTTAATAATTTGTCTTTAACAAGAGGTTTAGCTATAGGAAGAGAAAGACTTTAAATGTTAATAATTTGTCTTTAACAAGAGGTTTAGCTATAGGAAGAGAAAGACTTTAAATATTAATAATTTGTCTTTAACAAGAGGTTTAGCTATAGGAAGAGAAAGACTTTAAATATTAATAATTTGTCTTTAACAAGAGGTTTAGCTATAGGAAGAGAAAGACTTTAAATGTTAATAATTTGTCTTTAACAAGAGGTTTAGCTATAGGAAGAGAAAGACTTTAAATGTTAATAATTTGTCTTTAACAAGAGGTTTAGCTATAGGAAGAGAAAGACTTTAAATATTAATAATTTGTCTTTATAACAAGAGGTTTAGCTATAGGAAGAGAAAGACTTTAAATATTAATAATTTGTCTTTATAACAAGAGGTTTAGCTATAGGAAGAGAAAGACTTTAAATATTAATAATTTGTCTTTAACAAGAGGTTTAGCTATAGGAAGAGAAAGACTTTAAATGTTAATTGGAAAGTGGATGTGCAGGATGCTATATATATTGTAAAACATACAAATTAAATGACAACTTTGGAATCTGTACTACATATCTGGGTACCACTCTCATTCTTCTTCTTGATGGACTACGGCCACCTTCTGGTCGCTTAGAAGGAGATCGAGAACGTGAACGTTTCTTTGGAGGAGGCATTGGTCTCTCCATTCTCTCTCTTGGTTCTCTTTTAATGTCGTTGAACCCTTTCCTTTCTCTATCTCTAAACCTTTCTCCTTTCCTTGAAGTAAAGGGTCTTGATCCTATAACTAAAATACAACTAACTTATTGTATTAAAGATCAAAAGAAGAATCACTTTACTTAAAACTTTCAAATCAGACTTGTTATATCTTGTAAATGGTCAGAACCATGCACAATCTGTTGGCACGTTTAATAGAGAGAATTCTATAAGAAACATAATGTAAACAAATTATCAAAATAGGTTGAAAAATAAACAATCCACATAAAAAACACTGTTTTTGGCACTATGGGGCATCTTGGGGAAATGGGTATGGCTAGAATTCTCAAAATCAATCCAGCCTTTTTTCTGTGCCAAAGATCATTGTGTTCAAATTTCAGAAGGAAATCAGTCAACAAAAACCAAAGTTACTGCATGGAAATCATCAAAATATAGTGTTACTTTCTTGTGTTTTATTTTGGGAAAATTTTGGAATTAAATTTTAATAGAAATTCCAATCTATACTCTGTGTCACATGATTCATTTGTCCAAAATATGTTGGGTTTTTTTTTATATGACCATTCCTTACCCTTTTGTATTCAAAAATCAAATACTACACTCCATCACAAAGTGAATGATCTATGTTTTATATAATGCCATGACAATTTGAGTGAATGAATGAATATGTCCTTCACTTTCTCTGAGGAAATTTAACATTATATGGTCCCCAACTTTGCTTTAATTGGGAGGTTGATTTGTTTACATCGCTTCATTAATTTTGCCTCAACATTTTCAATAAAACTTCTCTTGTTTTTGCTAAACCATATTTGAGTTAAATATGACAACAATGTTGACCTACATCGTCTGCCAATATGTCATAGTGAATGATGAATGAAAGTTTTATTACAATTTTATATATTTCTGAAACGATTATTTGCTTATCAAAATGTAAAAACCAAGTAAAATAAAAAGAAGAAAAAAATCAATCATTCAGGAAAAAAACAAGATGGCTGATGAATACTAGTTGATGAGATAGTTTATAACTTACCAGGATTATCTCCCATTAATGATGGTGGCATTGATTGGCCCATTATATTAGGTTTTCCTCCAGACATATTAGAATTCTGAAACATGTGAAAAAGGTTAACAAATGCAATTATATCTTCATGTTCTCTAAAATTTACAAAAAATTGTAAGCTTCTGATAGATTTACTTATATCTAACTGACTTCTAAATAATATTATCATTATAAAAGTTATCATCTTTACATGTATTCAATTTTTCAAAATGAAACGACACAAAATAAATTCTATCTAATCACATTTTTCATTATTCAAAGATATCTAACAAATCAAACTGTTTTGTTAATATCTCAGAAATAGATGAACTTGACAAACTTCCCAGTTAAAGGAGTGAGTGATTTGTGTTTTACTCTAAGTGAGCACTTTTTCAGCTATATCATGGCGAGAACAAGTTACATTTCAATGAAATAATGTTGAAGATGCCCACTTTGTACTAGATCAACACGTTTGTTGATTTTTCTAGCGCTAGCTCACTGAAACAAGTCCATGGGTAAATATGTCACTCCACTCAGACACATTATACTGATTCCAAGCCAAGCAGTCATTGCTCT
Organism: Bathymodiolus septemdierum; assembly: GCA_963383655.1. NCBI lineage: Eukaryota > Metazoa > Mollusca > Bivalvia > Mytilida > Modiolidae > Bathymodiolus > Bathymodiolus septemdierum. Next base: position 95,054,713 of record OY726522.1, on the reverse strand, counting down.
TACTCCTTAATGCTCCATGCTTAGTGGAAAAGCAACAAATAACAATTTCATAGTCTTTCGTGTGACCGGAATGGGGTTCGAATCAATGACCTCCCGTACTCGAGGCAACACTAGGAAATAGAAAATGCAAATATCCCCGGTAAAATGCAAAAAATTAAAGATTACCAGTTATATTAGCGTTTACCAGTTAAATTAGCGAATTGTCTTGTTATATTTGCGTTTTACCTTTTAAATTTGCATTGTCGTGGCATTTTAGCGTTTTTCCTTTTATATTTGCGTTTTTCCTTTTAAATTTGCATTGTCGTGGCATTTTAGCGTTTTTCCTTTTAAATTTGCATTGTCGTGGGATTTTAGCGTTTTTCCTTTTAAATTTGCATTGTCGTGGGATATTAGCGTTTTTCCTTTTATATTTGCGTTTTTCCTTTTAAATTTGCATTGTCGTGGGATTTTAGCGTTTTTCCTTTTATATTTGCGTTTTTCCTTTTAAATTTGCATTGTCGTGGGATTTTAGCGTTTTTCCTTTTATATTTGCGTTTTTCCTTTTAAATTTGCATTATCGTGGGATTTTTAGCGTTTTTCCTTTTAAATTTGCATTTTACCAGTTAAATCGCATGGTCATCTAAATCACCCGCTGAGTAGAGAGATTACGTAATACTGTAGTCGTCACTAGCTCATTGAATATGACGATCTATAGTATTATATTATCGTGTATCTATACGTATTTATTTATTATTATTATTTATGTCATACTAGTCTGGCCCTTAATAAATTTAGTGTATTCAATACACAATAATCCATCAATTGTTGCGCATTTGATTTTCATGTCGTATTTTAACTTAATGCGATATTTATTAAGAAATGTGACTTTAAATGTATTAAAATATTAGCAAAGTGTGATACACGTACAGAATACGTATACTGTTGTCACTTCACTATTACTTGTTTATCATGCGAGAAATACATTAACCTTGTAATACCTATGCTGAGACTATTTACTAAAAAATGAATTAAGTATATATTAAACTATCGGTCTCTATTAAGCTATTTATGTCTTGTTTTATAGCACAGGATTGTGTATGTACAGCGTCAAAGTTATTGTGTTTTAAAAGTTCTGATTATTGTAATGAGGCACCTTAATGAACAATAAATATTTTTGTTGATGATACAAAACAAATAATCATAACCCTATGTATACGTAGCGTACGCGCCCTTGTCCGATCCAACAGAAATATGCAATTTACATGTAAACACTTTTTTGTCAGTTAATTAGATTGATCAATAAATACAGGATTTTTTTTTTCTTCAAATGTTTATATAATTCCCTGATAAATATAAGAACAATCTATAATAGTATTATATTATTGTTTATTTATTTGTACCATTCTGGATGATAATAACTTTAGCTATTCAATACACAATAATCCATCAATCGTTGTGTATTTTACAGTAGTTATGTACATTTGATTTCTTGATTTTGTTTTTCAGGATCTAGAACTTTGCACTCATATTTATTTCTCAATTTGATGTTGATTTAAATGTAAACGTTTAATATTTTCAAGGAGATTCAACATTATAATTTATGTTTATTTATTTTACAGGCGATTCATGCATCTTAGTGGCCTTACCGTTCATCATTACGAACATATTGTTATATGGTAAATTACTTCAAGCCTTACAAATCGGGTAGCCTATTGTGCGACATTATATCCAACTTAATCATGATTCGCTTTGATAACTCTGTAATTTATTAGGGGCTTGTTTTCGATAAAGAAAAATATGTATATGGATATTTTTTTTAAATAATCGCTAATACAGTGTTAAACATCGATTTGTATGCATCTGAAAGCAAAGCTCGGAGCTAAGAAATTATTCATATGAATATACGTTAACAAAAATGAAATTCACTTCTGTAAACATCTGTTTTATAGGCCTTGTATTAAAATATGTGTTGAAATAGTGTAAAACAATTGAATTTTCTATAATTCAGAGAGAACACATTTGTTGTCCCCACAAGAGTTACATGTCTAGAGGCCTTTTCCTGTTGTGTTTATTGCTAAAGTGTATATTGTATTGGAGTGAGCTGTAAGTAATGAATTACCAAATTAATAAAATTTTATGATTTCGTGTATCCCTCAAGGCCAACATTTTATAATATCAAAGAATGCTGTCCTTCCTAATTAAGAGGAATTAAGGGGTCCCATTAAGGGTGAATTATCAGGGTAATCACATGTAAATAAAGGTAAATTTGATTCTCTTTTTTGCTTTTTCTACATAAATGGAATTACATAAAATACGAAAACAAATTAATGAATATGTATTATTAAACTCTAAAACTATAAAATTACACATGAAATATGAAAATATAATACTGAATATTTATTATTAATTTTAAACCAATATAAACACACATCAAATAAGAAAACATAATAATTAATATTTATATTAAACATTAATACTATTACTATATAAGCAAACCTGAAATATGCTCTCCAAACTTGATTTTTCACTATTTTTTATAATTAAAAAAAGTCAAGTTATGAAAGAAATAATTTTCTAATAAAAATTAACTTTTAAAAATAGAACTTCATTTCCATTGTAAGAATATATATATATGATCTATTTTCTTTCCTTAATGTATACATATTTTACTGTTTTAAGGTGTATTATTTCTGTTAAAATTTTAATTAATGGTTTATTTTCCTATTGAATTTTGTTAACCAAAAAAAAAATGACCAACTTTACTCTTACATAAAATATATTATTTCATTTCTCATTAGTTTTGTAACTTTTCTTTATTTCAATTTTTCTTCTTAAATCAATATAAATTTACTTCATTTTCATTAGATTTGAATCAATATTTTTATTGAACTACTTGATGATGCAAATATATATATATACCACATGTTCAATCTTTAAAAAAAAATAATCCACAACCCATAAAACACGAAACTACATGACCCCTATATGACCCGAATGCTATTCTCTTATCCAAACATATCCGGGTATTTAATAATAACACTTTTTTTTAGCAATCAATTTTAATCGTTTCATTTATATCAATCTTTATTCAATAATTCGTCTATTTTATTAACAAAAATAAACTATTGTAAAGAAAATATTACTTATTAGCAAAGTGTATGAATGGATCAGAGACTATATTATGTAACCTTGTACATGTCAATAAAAAAAAATATCGGATGTAAACAGAGTGTGCGATATTAAAAATACGGATGAAAACACATAAATTGTGCCTACATTGTAGGAATAATGACATTCTTTTCATAAGAAAGGATAAAACATTGAAATTTCACCCCGAGATCAAAATATTACTAAAACTAGGATGTCAACAAACAACATGCATAACCAACAAAACACGTGACGCTATAAAAAAAAAATCGTTAACTAATGAAATAGAAAATTAAACAACAACTTTTAAAAATATTTTATTGAATAAAAATACAATAATGAATGGAGTATATATGTGATCTGAGCTCTTCCAAAGCTGCACTTCCTGTCCAAAAATATGTAGAAGAATATTCGATTATAACTAAGTTTAAGTTGAATAATACTGCGCCCTCTATCGGCACTTTCGCTGGATGAGGGCTTGAACGCTCTTAGTGGTAAAAATCTGTCAGGCTGCTGGCTGAATTAAATAGGGTCGACACACGTAACTTGCCGTTAACATAAGATTGTATAAATATGGATATGCACAAGTTAAATTAAGGAAAATGGGATGAAATAATAAAGAAATTTTATTGAAAATAAATATGTAAACAGAAAGTTGATTATTTCATAAATTAAAACGATACCCATCACAATATCGTTATTTTGGTAAATACTTATTAGACCGATTTTTGTCTTTAATTGATAACTGACCCAAGGTAGCCTAAATAAATGAAATGTGACTTAATGTGTTAATTATATAAATCCTTGCCTTCTATCAATTTTAATTTCTTATCTAATTCTTATTCTTATTATGTAACAATATGGTCAGGTTGTTATTTTCATTAAATGGCATCTCAAAATAGATGGCTTCACAGTAAGAGTTCTTCCTGTATATTGGTTACATCCTGTATATTACAACTGACAGCTAATGCATGACAAACAATTTTAATCAGCCATCAGTATCATAAAATACATTTTTTTTAATCTTTATTTTAAATGAAATTAAAAAATCATTATAAGAGTGAATTCAATTCAAGCTTTTATTTTACTTTCCAACTTTGAAATAAAAATCACTGTTTTAGTTTAGTAATTATTCATTTAAGTTTTATTTCATGTTTGGTTGTATTTATCCGGATATGTGGATTGCATACAACATTACATCATCTGATCGCTCCATTGGACATTATTGACAAACATTTTAAATACTTTTATAATGCCTTGTATATATTGATCGTTTACTTACTTAAACAATTCGTTGATATTTTCTTTAAATAAAGTTTACAATGAAGAGTCATATATAAATTATATATTTTTGTAGTGTGGTTAGATGGAAATTTGGAAACTCAAAGAAGACTGAAAATTCCAGCAGGGGTTTGAGACCCACAAGTCACAAAATACAACACTGTTTAAGCCTAAAATGGTTAAAGGTTAAAGTTCATATACACAAGAACAAAAGAATTAGATTTAAAAAAAATAATCCACTGTTTGAACAATAGTGCGACGTCAGAGAAATGTATTCGTTGCTGAATTAATTAGTGGCGCCTTATATCAACTTGATTTTTTCTTCTGTCGGTCCTTATATAACAGTAACTATTTTCATTATCAAATAATGAGACAATTCTTTAATATGGGAATGAAAAACAACATTCAAATTCTAATTGCTTCCCTAACAATCAACTATTTAGTTAATTTGAAATTATTAGCAAGGTTAGTGCATAACAAAACATGAGCACATTATTCATATTTATATGAAGATCAAAGAACATTAATTTGATTAATTATACAAAATAATCAACTTAGTCTAATTTTGATAAATAACATCAAATTAAAAAAGAAATCATAAAATTGTATTACTCCAATACAATATACACCTCTGGGCATGTCACTGTCTAAATATCTTGTAGGGACAACAATTTAAATCAACATCAAATTGAAATAAATATGAGTGCACTTTGCTAATATTTTAATACATTTAAAGTCACATTTCTTAATAAACATCGCATTAAGTTAAAATACGACATGAAAATCAAATACGCAGCAATTGATGGATTATTGTGTATTGAATACACTAAATTTATTAAGGGCCAGACTAGTATGACATAAATAATAATAATAAATAAATAAATAAATACGTATAGATACACGATAATATAATACTATAGATCGTCATATTCAATGAGCTAGTGACGAATACAGTATTACGTAATCTCTCTACTCAGCGGGTGATTTAGATGACCGTGCGATTTAACTGGTAAAATGCAAATTTAAAAGGAAAAACGCTAAAATCCCACGATAATGCAAATTTAAAAGGAAAAACGCAAATATAAAAGGAAAAACGCTAAAATCCCACGACAATGCAAATTTAAAAGGAAAAACGCAAATATAAAAGGAAAAACGCTAAAATCCCACGACAATGCAAATTTAAAAGGAAAAACGCAAATATAAAAGGAAAAACGCTAAAATGCCACGACAATGCAAATTTAAAAGGAAAAACGCTAAAATGCCACGACAATGCAAATTTAAAAGGAAAAACGCAAATATAAAACGAAAAACGCTAAAATGCCACGACAATGCAAATTTAAAAGGAAAAACGCAAATATAAAAGGAAAAACGCTAAAATGCCACGACAATGCAAATTTAAAAGGTAAAACGCAAATATAACAAGACAATTCGCTAATTTAACTGGTAAACGCTAATATAACTGGTAATCTTTAATTATTTGCATTTTACCGGGCATATTTGCATTTTACCGGGGATATTTGCATTTTCTATTTCCTAGTGCAAGCATGCCACCAATTGTGAATCAATTAATATATAATGTACAACAGTACCTGATTGGGTAAGAGAATTAACATATAATGTACAACAGTACCTGATTGGGTAAGAGAATTAACATTTAATGTACAACAGTACCTGATTGGGTAAGAGAATTAACATATAATGTACAACAGTACCTGATTGGGTAAGAAAATTAACATATAACATACAACAGTACCTGATTGGGTAAGAGCTGTATTCTTGTGGCATTCCATTTAAATGGCATGTTAGGATTATATGTGGCCTCTACTAACACTCTTTCTCCTACTTTAGGAATGTTGCCTTTTACACAACTGAAGAATAAAATGTAAGAGGGTCTTGTAGAAGTAACATGATGAATTAAATACAAATAGGTAATCTTGATCTCTATAATAAGAAACCAAAGTAAATCAGAAAACTGTATAAAAAAAAAAAAAAAAAAAAAAAAAAAAAAAATATTAAAAAAAGTGTGAAATTGTAAACAAAATATTTTTTGAGTACATGCAATTGAGAAAGTCTGAATTCATTCCTTCAAAGAAAGTTCTAGTAAGTATACCTGCACCAAATGGTAGTGTTGACAGGCATTATGTTGGTAAAAGAATTTCAAACTACTGTGAGTGTGAAGTGTACAACAGTGATAAGGGTGATGTACCTTTACTTTAATTTGTGTTCAAGTGTAAATTTGTATAATCTCTCATGTTCATTTACATTCATATCTTTTCTTACTAATTAAAAAAGAGATACAATTGTACCTTGGGTAAAAAACAAACAAATTCATCAATTATGTAACTTAGTAAAAGTACCTTGTTTGGAAGAAAACATCTTCGTCAACAAAACCAAAATTATCATGTAACTTAGTGACGGTACCAGTAAAAACTCTCTGTTTTGGTGATGTATTCTGTTGTTGTAGTACCCTGGGGTTGGGGTAGCTGACTGGGGTCACTTGCTGTGATGTAGCTAAGGTCGTTGGTATGGCTATCCCAGGCTGTGGGATTATGGTTGGTGGAACCTGCTGCTGCATGGCTGCTTGTTGCTGTAATGAATAAAATAGTGAGGGAATGATAGTTGTTGTACTGATAATAACAATATCTGTTTTGTACTAGACCAAATTGCAGAACTGGATTTTTATTGTGCCAACTCATTGAAAAAGAATAATAATACATGAAATTAAAGTTGAAATCACTGAACATTTCAATAGCCAGTACTGAATTACTGAAGGGTTGTTTAAAAGTACAGTACGTTATGACAGCATAAGTGTGAAAGTCCAACAACAGTGTTAAAAATATTATACACCTTGGCTGGAGGCCCTAGGTAAATCCGGCACTGCCAGTACTAACTTCTGGTCATAATGCATGATTCTGTCATTGTGTAGTTTTGAGACTCTGTTGATTTTTCAACATTTCACATCTAAATCTGATTGGCATTTCATGTTACCAGATTCATTTATGGACCAATTTATATAGTGTGTTGTGTACTGTATATTATACAGTAGTCCCTCTCTTATAAGACCACCCTTTCTGCAATGATAGTGGTCTTATAAGAAGGGTGACCTTTGTTTAGAGTGGCCTTTTAAGAGAGCAGCTACTGCACAATTTACTGAAGGGGCTGTTATTGCTTTGTATACACTGTATTTACCTGTAATCCAATAGATATTTGTTGTGCAGCATATTGTGGTGGTTGAGTTGTAAACTGAGGAGGTTGTTGTTGAGTGGTATACTGAGGAGGCTGTAGGTTTGGAGTTGATGATCCTATACTATATACAGTCTGTGAACCTATCCCAGGAGCCATCATGTTGGATGCTACCTGTTGTTGTGCCAATGTGTTACTAACTGACAATGGTGTAGCTACACTTGCTGGTATCATATCAGAGGCAACTGAAATAGAAACAGCTGCATGTACTTGAACAGACAAAAGCTGTAAAGCATTTATAATCCAAGTAAAACCTATAATAATACACAGAAGACTCATTCATCTGTTAAAGAAAATGCATTGTTAAAAAAAAAAAAAGTCTTATTTAAAATTCAGCTATACCGGTACTTAATGTCCAGCAAGCAGTATTTCAGCTATACCGGTATTTAACGTCCAGCGAGCAGTATTTCAACTATAGCTGTACTCAATGCCCAGCGAGCAGATTTTAGCTATACCGGTACTAAACACCCAGCGAGCAGTATTTCAGCTATACCAGGTACGTAACGCCCAGTGAGCAGATTTCAGCTATATCGCTACTTAATGCCCAGAAAGCAGTATTTCAGCTATACCTGTACTTAACGTCCAGCAAGCAGTATTTCAGTTATACCTGTACTTAACATCCAGCTAGCAGTATTTCAGCTATACCTGTACTTAACTTCCAGCTAGCAGTATTTCAGCTATACCGGTACTTAATGCCCAGCTAGCAGTATTTCAGCTATACCGGTACTTAACGTCCAGCTAGCAGTATTCAGCTATACCGTTACTTAACGTCCAGCGAGCAGTATTTCAGCTATACCTGTACTTAACTTCCAGCTAGCAGTATTTCAGCTATACCTGTACTTAACGTCCAGCGAGCAGTATTTCAGTTATACCTGTACTTAACGTCCAGCTAGCAGTATTTCAGCTATACCTGTACTTAACTTCCAGCTAGCAGTATTTCAGCTATGCCGGTACTTAATGCCCAGCTAGCAGTATTTCAGCTATACCGGTACTTAACGTCCAGCTAGCAGTATTCAGCTATACCGGTACTTAACGTCCAGCTAGCAGTATTTCAGCTATACCGGTACTTAACGTCCAGCTAGCTGTATTTCAGCTATACCAGTACTTAACGTCCAGCTAGCAGTATTCAGCTATATCAGTACTTAATGTCCAGCTAGCAGTATTTCAGCTATACCGGTACCTAACATCCTGCTAGCAGTATTTCAGCTATGCCGGTACTTAACGTCCAACGAGCAGTATTTCAGCTATACCGGTACCTAACATCCCGCTAGCAGTATTTCAGCTATACCGGTACTTAACGTCCAGCGAGCAGTATTTCAGCTATACCGGTACCTAACATCCAGCGAGCAGTATTTCAGCTATACCGTAACTAACGTCCAGCGAGCAGTATTTCAGCTATATCAGCACTTAACGTCCAGCGAGCAGTATTTCAGCTATACCGGTACCTAACATCCAGTGAGCAGTATTTCAGCTATTGATTGTAATAGATGTTATATTGTATTGTATATAAGCATTATGATTTCCTGTTTAATATACTCATGATCATTAAATTTTGACAAATGATTTCCAAGATAATTATTGTATTGGGATTAAACCTACTAAGGCAATCAGTGTATATCAGGAATAAGGTTCGTGAGGGAAAGATGATCGTTGTTAGACACCATGTGACCATTGCTTAGCTATATCATAGCAAGAACAAGTTACTTCTTGATTCGATAATGATGATATCTGCTTTGTATTAGACCAACAGGTGAGTTTAATTTTGTTAGTGGCAACTCACTAAATCAACAGTCCTCAAGTGAAAAATTCGCTGCACTCCGACACATTCTCCGAATTATGAGCCAATCAGTCTTCCTTCTTACTCCTTAATAGTGAATGCTTAGCAGAGAAGCAACTACCATTGGATTCTATTTGTTCAGACCTGGAATTGAACCCATGATCTAGTGTACTCTAGGCCAGCATGCTAATCATTACACCATTGTGCCAGTTTTAATATCATGATCATGGTTTGTGATTTTGTCTTGTGGCAAGAAATAATCAATAAAACATCATGTCAAAACTTTTGTCCGTGAATTACAGAAGGTCGATTGTTTTCTTTTGTCCATCGATTGTTTTAGTACAATAACAACACATGTCACTTTCAACCATAAACATTCTATTCTCCAGTTTTAAAATTTAATGATGAAGTTCAAATTACCCAATGATTTACCGGGTATTAAATTTTATGTTTAATTAAGTTCAATTAGTCAGATTCTATGCTTAATTGACTTTGATTAGATTCTATTTTGAATTATAAAGTAATTAGATTCTATCTACGACACCTATGTAGAAATAATATTTGTGTTTCCATTGATTATTGATTTAGTAATAAGAAGTCACAGGTAAATGGTTACCTTTAACAGCATCCCTTTAATGACATACTAGTAATCAATGTATATCATATAAACAAACAAGTATCAGTTTTTAACCTTTTCTATATTTTAATAATAAAGATCAATAACGCCTTCTTCACTAGTGTTTACAAAGGTAAATTGAAGTTGAATGGACATTCTGTCCAGTAAAGAAGTACAAATTCCTGGATCCCGCATCAAGTTTACAGGACATTCACATACTCCACAAAGGAGGTGCTCAGATTCCTACTGGTCATTTGGTTCAGTAATGAATAACGTTTTACTGGACATTGCCACATGTCTGATGGACTTTGGGAATGACTGTAGACACTAACCTGACTGTAGATACTAACCTGACTGTAGACACTAACCTGATTGTAGACACTAACCTGATTGTAGACACTAACCTGACTGTAGACACTAACCTGACTAGACACTAACCTGACTGTAGACACTAACCTGACTGTAGACACTAACCTGACTGTAGACACTAACCTGACTGTAGACACTAACCTGATTGTGGTCTTGCCCACGGTGGATTCTTTGTTGTAGTAAACTGTGACATAGTCTAGCCTAAAATATAAATAGTAGCAATCATTAGGTCATTCAAATAAACAAAAATTCTTTCTTTCTTTCTTAGAAGTTCAATGTCTATGTTATTAGCAACAGGTCATAGGAGTTCTGTTGATCATTATATGCTTAACTGTTCACCTCTCAAGACAAAGAGATTACCAGTATGATCCCACAGGGTGGATAGAGGATGCCCTTTCATCAGTATGATCCCACAGGGTGGATAGAGGATGCCCTTTGATCAGTATGATTCCACAGGGTGGATAGAGGATGTCCTTTCATCAGTATGATCCCACAAGGTGGATAGAGGATGTCCTTTCATCAGTATGATCCCACAGGGTGGATAGAGGATGTCCTTTCATCAGTATGATCCCACAGGGTGGATAGAGGATGTCCTTTCATCAGTATGATACCACAGGGTGGATAGAGGATGTCCTTTCATCAGTATGATCCCACAGGGTGGATAGAGGATGCCCTTTGATCAGTATGATCCCACAGGGTGGATAGAGGATGTCCTTTCACCAGTATGATCCCACGGGGTGGATAGAGGATGTCCTTTGATCAGTATGATCCCACAGGGTGGATAGAGGATGTCCTTTGATCAGTATGATCCCACAGGGTGGATAGAGGATGTCCTTTCACCAGTATGATCCCACAGGGTGGATAGAGGATGTCCTTTCATCAGTATGATCCCACAGGGTGGATAGAGGATGCCCTTTGATCAGTATGATCCCACAGGGTGGATAGAGGATGTCCTTTCACCAGTATGATCCCACGGGGTGGATAGAGGATGTCCTTTGATCAGTATGATCCCACAGGGTGGATAGAGGATGTCCTTTGATCAGTATGATCCCACAGGGTGGATAGAGGATGTCCTTTCACCAGTATGATCCCACAGGGTGGATAGAGGATGTCCTTTCATCAGTATGATCCCACAGGGTGGATAGAGGATGTCCTTTCATCAGTATGATCCCACAGGGTGGATAGAGGATGTCCTTTCATCAGTATGATCCCACAGGGTGGATAGAGGATGTCCTTTCATCAGTATGATCCCACAGGGTGGATAGAGGATGTCCTTTCATCAGTATGATCCCACAGGGTGGATAGAGGATGTCCTTTCATCAGTATGATCCCACAGGTTGGATAGAGGATGTCCTTTCATCAGTATGATCCCACGGGGTGGATAGAGGATGTCCTTTGATCAGTATGATCCCACAGGGTGGATAGAGGATGTCCTTTCACCAATATGATCCCACAGGGTGGATAGAGGATGTCCTTTCATCAGTATGATCCCACAGGGTGGATAGAGGATGTCCTTTCATCAGTATGATCCCACAGGGTGGATAGAGGATGTCCTTTCATCAGTATGATCCCACAGGGTGGATAGAGGATGTCCTTTCATCAGTATGATCCCACAGGGTGGATAGAGGATGTCCTTTCATCAGTATGATCCCATGGGGTGGATAGAGGATGTCCTTTCATCAGTATGATCCCAAGGGGTGGATAGAGGATGTCCTTTGATCAGTATGATCCCACGGGGTGGATAGAGGATGTCCTTCCATCAGCATGATCCCACAGGGTGGATAGAGGATGTCCTTTCATCAGTATGATCCCACGGGGTGGATAGAGGATGTCCTTTCATCAGCATGATTCCACGGGGTGGATAGAGGATGTCCTTTCATCAGTATGATACCACGGGGTGGATAGAGGATGTCCTTTCATCAGTATGATCCCACGGGGTGGATAGAGGATGCCCTTTGATCAGTATGATTCCACGGGGTGGATAGAGGATGTCCTTTCATCAGTATGATCCCACAGGGTGGATAGAGGATGCCCTTTGATCAGTATGATCCCACAGGGTGGATAGAGGATGCCCTTTGATCAGTATGATTCCACGTGGTGGATAGAGGATGTCCTTTCATCAGTATGATCCCACAGGGTGGATAGAGGATGCCCTTTGATCAGTATGATCCCACAGGGTGGATAGAGGATGCCCTTTGATCAGTATGATTCCATGGGGTGGATAGAGGATGTCCTTTGATCAGTATGATCCCACAGGGTGGATAGAGGATGCCCTTTGATCAGTATGATCCCACGGGGTGGATAAAGGATGCCCTTTGATCAGTATGATTCCACGGGGTGGATAGAGGATGTCTTTTCATCAGTATGATACCATGGGGTGGATAGAGGATGTCCTTTCATCAGTATGATCCCACAGGGTGGATAGAGGATGCCCTTTGATCAGTATGATCCCACAGAGTGGATAGAGGATACCCTTTGATCAGTATGATTCCACGGGGTGGATAGAGGATGTCCTTTCATCAGTATGATACCACGGGGTGGATAGAGGATGCCCTTTGATCAGTATGATTCCACGGGGTGGATAGAGGATGTCCTTTCATCAGTATGATACCACGGGGTGGATAGAGGATGTCCTTTCATCAGTATGATCCCACAGGGTGGATAGAGGATGTCCTTTCATCAGCATGATCCCACAGGGTGGATAGAGGATGTCCTTTCATCAGTATGATCCCACGGGGTGGATAGAGGATGCCCTTTGATCAGTATGATTCCACGGGTTGGATAGAGGATGTCCTTTGATCAATCGGGGGTTGTCAGCTGATAACTCAGAAAATCTGCCCATGGATCAAAATGGGTGCCATGCATGGAGAGTGCCACACTTCTTCTACATTAAAGACCCCTCCCTTTTGTAGATTCGAAAACAAATATGCTCATTGTAGCTTCTACAAGACATGAGGCTAATTCTATCATCCCTAACCAATTCTCTATACAATTACAGTGGCAGTCAACAGTTGTTGTGCATGTTGTTTCATTCCTCCCTCATTTCTGTATAATTGTTATATTGTAATGTCAGGGGTTGAAATTTTCTTTCACACCTAACTAGCCCTGGGCTTTTTGGAGATGATTTTTTGCTAGCCCGACAGATTCAAGTACTAGTCCAAGCCTGGAGAAAACTTCTGTGTTCACCCATCGGACCCAGGGGAAGCATGTTGTCCAAGATTGTTGAAATGTTCTTTTATGTTTGTCCTCATATTTTGCAATTTATTTTTGTTACAGTTGTTTCGTGATCACTGTCAGGTCCTTCTAGTTTCCATTTGTTACTTTTTGTGGGTAGATTTTATATGCATTAGACCGTCGGGCTTTAGTTGGGACGAAACTTGGTGGTCCTGCAGTTAAAAATGGTAGCCCCAGGCTTGTGTTATTTTCAACCCCTGATTGTTGAACTTGTTCTCATCCTGAATATTCATGAATCACTTGACACTAGATCTTAATCAACTATCAATCAGTCGTATCCCCCATGCCCCCTCCAAATAGACACTAGATCTTAATCAACTATCAATCAGTCGTATCCCCCATGCCCCCTCCAAATAGACACTAGATCTTAATCAACTATCAATCAAGTCGTATCCCCCATGCCCCCTCCAAATAGACACTAGATCTTAATCAACTATCAATCAGTCGCATCCCCCATGCCCCCTCCAAATAGACACTAGATCTTAATCAACTATCAATCAGTCGTATCCCCCATGCCCCCTCCAAATAGACACTAGATCTTAATCAACTATCAATCAGTCGTATCGCCCATGCTCCCTCTAAATAGACACTAGATCTTAATCAACTATCAATCAGTCGTATCCCCCATGCCCCCTCCAAATAGACACTAGATCTTAATCAACTATCAATCAGTCGTATCCCCCATGCCCCCTCCAAATAGACACTAGATCTTAATCAACTATCAATCAGTCGTATCCCCCATGCCCCCTCCAAATAGACACTAGATCTTAATCAACTATCAATCAGTCGTATCCCCCATGCCCCCTCCAAATAGACACTAGATCTTAATCAACTATCAATCAGTCGTATCCCCCATGCTCCCTCTAAATAGAAACTAGATCTTAATCAACTATCAATCAGTCGTATCCCCCATGCTCCCTCCAAATAGACACTAGATCTTAATCAACTATCAATCAGTCGTATCCCCCATGCCCCCTCCAAATAAACACTAGATCTTAATCAACTATCAATCAGTCGTATCCCCCATGTCCCCTCCAAATAGACACTAGATCTTAATCAACTATCAATCAGTCGTATCCCCCATGCCCCCTCCAAATAGACACTAGATCTTAATCAACCATCAATCAGTCGTATCCCCCATGTCCCCTCCAAATAATAAAGAATATACTAAGCTAAAGAGGAAAAATCCTCAATATCATTCTGTAAGTGACCGTTTTCTCAGTGTATTACACTTTAGAATATGAAATTAATGCAAATTTATATTATGCAAATTTAATTGTAAATGCCAATTGTTTATGTGGATTATGTTAATGAAAATGCAAAGCATTACTTGTTGCACTGTCACAGTTTTGTCATAATGTGTATTATTATGTTATATGAAATATATAAGTTGAATTTGATCGGAATTCCGGATGAAACACTTAACTGTGATGTAAATCGTTCTACATTTGTATATCTTTGGCTATATAAAAATATATTATAGACACTTGTCGCTTTTATGACATGATCAAATATATTTGTAGATTAGTCATGAAGCATGAAGCAAACTATTTATTTTTTAATTTATTAATCAAAACAGGGTTAAGAGTTATGGTATTTAAAGCTATTTTCAACAATATTTCAGTAATATTGTGGCGGTGTTTTATTTGTGGAGGAAAGTGGATGACCCGGAGAAGACAACTGACCTGTCACAAGTCACTGACATCACATAATGTTGTATTGAGCACACCTCTCCTGAGCAGGTTTTGAACGTTAAAATTCCAAGATTAACTACAGGTATAAAAACAGATCCCAAGTGAAGCCTTAAAAGTTCAATTATTCTCTGTCATCTGCACATTAAAATTCTAAAATTAACTATATTAACCGACCCCACACGAAACCTAAAAGTTCATTATTGACTGCCGTTATCGATGTCATCTGAACGTCAAAATTTTACAATTAATTTAAATTGTAACAAGTCCATGTTGTTGCTTGAATGACTGATTATTGTATAGCGTCAAGCAAGCAGTATTTCAGCTATCTTCAGGACGAAAACAAATTTTTAAAAATGTATATAAAAATGAGGGAGGCGTGGGCCAAGCAAGGAAACAACATTTGACTGCCACCGAATATCTACATACAAAATTCAAATAAGAGTAAATAAAAAAATGTTTTGTATTTATACAACTGTACATGTTGTTCTATTTTTATTTGAAACAAAAAAGTATATATTTCAATTTTTTTTTTAATTTAATTTTAGAACAATCATAGCCGATTCACGATGGAGCAGCTGTCTTGCACTGTCTGTCAATATTTTGTATTTCTTTAACCCAACCATTGACATTTAGAAGAATTCTGAGGACATCTGACCAAATGCACCCCAAGTTTCACTTTTGGTGTAAAAAATCACCAAAAACTCCATGTTAAATCATGGGAGCGTAGCTTTAGTCCAACAGAGATGTGATTGTTTTTCACTCTCACCGGTCAAGTAAGAACAGCAACAAAGTAAAACTTTGCGTGAATACATAAGAAAGATATAAAGCTTTAGCTTGATCAATTTTCTTGACTATTTGTTTGAATTTGTCCTTGCATGGCAGAATTTTCATTCACCTTAATGAAGAAATATTAAACTTCTTTAATTCAATGATAATCTGAAAGTGATGACCATACGATTTTCGATTGTTATTGGATCAAATTAAATATTTTCGTCTTCTTCGTCGTTAATTTTGTTGTTGTTGACAGTGACGAGATAGCAGATAATTTGTTCTGGACTGAAAAGACTGTCTTGGCTAGATGAACCGACCGAAATAATAGGCAAAGGGTACGTATTCCTGGTCTATGCAATATATTCAGACTTTTTTTAACTTTGAATTCTCTCAAGTAAATGTCTTTTTTTTTTTAATTTGACGAAACTATTTTTAATATATGCTCCAGTAAATCACATAAGAATCTTGCAATGTCCATTTGACAACAGATCTTGCTTTCACAGTCTACAAAACTTGACTAAACGAATATTTCTTATAAAGAACAGATATTTTAGGTTCATATTAAATGTACTTAATCTGTCGGACTATTGGACTACTGGACCGTCGGACTATCAGGATGTCAGATTATAGGTCTGACCCTTGAAATCATCTATGACACATGAATAAAACCTGTACATTCAAATGAAGGATATGTCATTGTGGAATTTAAGTTTCACAAGGAATAATCTCCGATATGCACTTTAGTTTGATGCCATCGGCATTGGTGAGTAGTTTTTATTTAACACAGTTTCAACCTATGACTGAACTCTGCGGCATACAGTATACTACACTTGTATATAGCAGGGATGATTCTGCTTAGGAAATAAAATTACTGAAAATCCATGAAAATAGCTGAAACCATACTGGTCGGGGAGTAGTTCTCGCCAAGAAGCAATTCTCGCCAACTGTCTCATTTAGTGCGAGCGCTCGCGAATTTTCGTCTGATTTTTTCACCATCATTAAAGGACGCCGTACCAATCCTTCGTATTAATTTTTATCGAATTTCATTGTGAAATATCATTAAAATCGGATAAAAACCCTACTGCACCTCACATTCCGTCATAACATCAACAGGGGGTCACGTGTGTTGGTACTCTTAAAATAGAAAAAACACATGGAATGATCATCGGAGAATCTAGTGACACCATATTTCCAATTTATCTCTACAAATCTTTCTAAAAAGTGTCACACTTTGCCTTATTACTCATCCCTACAATCCAAAATACTCACGGTTGCAGAATAAAAATAGATTCCATGTGAATGCAAATGGTCGCTTGTGCATGCACTGTTTACGTCATCAATTACCTTGACCGCTAATTTATACATGGATCCTATATTATCACATTGGGCATAAAACATGGACAAAATATTAAAATTAATTCTAGAAAAACTGGAATTATTACTTTTCATCAATAAAATTAAAATAATCAGGTAAACCACTGTTGAAAAGGATGTATTTTACGGAATCGGGGAGCGGCATGGGGATGGCATGACAGCCTTTAAAACAGCGATGAATAATCATCAGAATTTTCTACAAACTAACACAAAAACTGATAAACTTTTTAAGAAAGGGTTTTAATTTTCTAAAATATCGTTTTTCTTTCCTTTTGATGCTTTAGCTTCACAAAAAACAATATTTCTGAAAGATGGCGAGAATTGCTTCTGTTGCTGCTATTTTCTGTTAAAAAACGCAACATCGTAATAATGGATCCCAGATCAGCGTGCGCTCTCCTTTATGAAAATTCATTTCGTAGGTAAATCGTTATGGTTCATGCAAAATAATAATGGGGTGAAACAAAGGTTTCTCGACTGCTTCTTAAAAATATTGGATAAAAAACGTAAAAAATGGTGAGATCTACTCCCTGACCAGTATGAATGCTAGACACTTCGGCACCGGGACAATTCGGCACCAGGACACTTCGGCACCCGGACAATTCGGCACCTGTGCGAGACATTTCGGCACCCGGACAATTCGGCACTTGTGTTTTTTTCCTTGATTTTACGTACAAAACTTCCAATAGCCTTGATTCTGATGTTTTGATATCTGTTTTCTAGATTTCACAAGATTTACTCGTAACTGAATATGAAAACCCATAATAAATCATTATTATTTTAACAATTTTTTAATTAGTAATTTTTGGTAATAATGATGGAAATCATTTCGCCCATACTTTTTACCAAAACGCCCCCACTTTTTTCCAAAATAAATCATTATAAAAAAAAAATATTTTGTGATTCAAATCCTTGTTCAAATGTTTAATGTCTTCTCGCGATTCATTTTTGTTCGAATATTTTGTTTTTGTTTTATTATATTTTTATTAATCTATTTATACGTTAATTTTCTAATATTTTTCTGTCATGGTGTAAACAAACAAAAAACATGCTATATGGCACCTGATAGACAAATTAATTAATTAATTATTTACTCAAATCATCACAATGTGTCGTTTTATCGTATGTATCGCCGCATATATCCATAGATACACATCATTCTTAACTGAGGCCGTATCAACTAAGGCCGCATTAGTTCAAGGCCGGATCATCTCGAAAGCAAACAATCACCAATGCAAACACAAGCTGTAAACATTTGATCACTGCTTTTGATCTTAATTAAGTTAATAATGGCTTCTTTTAAAGAATATTTAAATAAATTATGTTTTGATTACATTTAAACGATCAATGATGTTTTTTTTTAATTTTCGTTGATTTTATTTTATAAAAAGGTAATCACATTTGTTTGAAACAAAATGTGGTGCTGATTTGTCCCTTTTTTTCAACGGTGCCGAACTGTTTTTTTCAAACCAGTATACATCTCATTTCAAAGTCAATTTTTGACCATTCAGATTATGTCCTGCAACTTTCGGATTTTCTTTTTCAGAGGAAAATAGCTGAAATCAGTTAAATGACTGAAAAAAGTCATCCCTGATATAGGTACCTACGTTCCGAAATACCGGATTTTAAAAATGAGTGAAAACAGTTTACGAAAAAACCCATTTTCTTTACATTTGTGATTGAAAGCCTGCTCTTGATATTACACATTTACATTTCTTAACATTGACTGTATGGGATTTTTATTGATATATCGTCTCGTGCCGGTGCAGGAGCAAATCTTTGAGGCATATCCCAAATATCACAATATTAATATAATAATGCATTGGCCACAGGCACATCGCACATGGCCTAGCGATTTCTTTGGCAATAGCAATACATCTACATGTGGATCTTCATTAACACTAAACTTACTCAATAGAAATAAAATACGATTGAATGACACCAGGTATATAATCTTAAATATAGATATAATAATTACAAAGAATAAAGCTTAAAAAATAATGGGCGATTTACCGGAAGTACGCTATAATTCAAGTGGTGGTACATCTAAAGACCGACAAAACAGAAATAAAGTATACACTCCAACGTCCTCAGAATTTGAGACAACGATGGATTTCAGTCAGTCTCATTTATCTTTTTTGTTTCGTGTTCAAAATGTTTATAGATGTAATAATTAATCACAAGAAATCAGAAATCATCAGCATTTTTCTCGGGAGCTGATTGATTGGTTCAAGGAAATTATGATGTAGACAATCAGAAGGAAGCGTTCCTGTGAAACCCAACTGGTAACAACAATACAGAAGATAGCCCAGAACCTCACATCTAAAGGACAGGTCGATGTCATATTACTTGACTTTGCCAAGGCTTTTGATAAAGTCCCTCATGGCAGGCTTCTACATAAACTCAAGTTCTATGGAGTTGATGGAACCACGGTGGCCTGGATATCTTCATTTCTTAGTAGCCGGAAACAGCTGGTGCTCCTAGATGGAGTGAAGTCTTCCGAGAAAGAAGTACTCTCAGGAGTACCTCAAGGTACAGTCCTGGACCCCTTGCTCTTTTTGTCATTTATTAATGACCTACCGGATGTTACCACCTCATCGGATGCACGCTTGTTTGCAGGTGACTGCCTCCTCTATCGTCACGTCAACAACCAGAACGACTCAGACCTGCTGCAAAAAGACCTTTCAGCACTTGAAAAATGGGAAGAGGAGTGGCAAATGAGTTTCCACCTACAGAAATGTATAGTCATCAGGATAGCTACAAACCAACGACATGTCATACCAACACAATACACTCTACATGATCACACTCTAGAAGTTGTCGACAGTGCCAAGTACTTAGGAGTCACCATTAGCGAGGACTTACAGTGGTCCAAGCACATTGACAACACAGTCTCCAAGGCTAACAGGACAATGGGTTTCATCCGGAGAAACCTCAGAGACTGCACCAAACCAGTCAAAGCTGCGGCTTACACCACAATGGCAAGATCGACACTAGAGTATGCATCCACTGTCTGGGACCCACACTCATCTGCAGAAACCCATAAACTAGAGCAAGTGCAGAGGAGAGCCGCTAGGTTTGTCCACAACAACTACAAGGAGCGCACACCTGGCTGCGTGACGCATATGGTACAGAACCTTGACTGGCAACCACTTCAACAAAGACGATATAACAACCGTCTCATCATCATGTTCAAGATCATACATGAGCTTGTTGATGTCCAGACAGACGTAATCAGAACCGGGGACAGTAGGACGAGAGGTTCCAACCGCCTGTACCAACCAGTGGCACAAAAGGATGTATATAAGTTCTCCTTTTTCCCTCGCACCATCAGGGAATGGAACCTTTTGCCAGCCTCAGTCACTGATGCAGACAAATTAGAAGAATTCAGGGTTAGGATTCAGAATCTGCCGGAACCCCTCTACGCATACTAGTGACCAGAGCTGTGTACATAGTTTTAGCATTGTATATATTCCAGGGAACTTTTAATTGTATAGTAAAGGAGACCCGTCTGTTCCCGAGGGCCTGCGAAGTTTTTAATCCCAGGACACAAACATTCATTTATTGAATTCCGTCCTTTACCTGGAAGAAGAAGAAGAAGAAGAAGAAGAAGAAGAATAATCTAATGGCGTAGCTACCATTGATGTAACGACGTGCACAAACAAATCAGCCAAAAAAACAGTTATATTTTGTAGTAATATATGCAAATAAACCTCAATATTAATTGATTATACGAGTATAAGAATATAATCAAGTGTTGTAAATCTGTGCAGTCAAAAGGAAATGTTCTATTCGGTGCCTTTTAATTACTCCTAGTGGCGTTGGTATTCATTTTCAAAGGATGCTGTTTATTGATCTTCCTGTGTTGTATTTTGCATTCCACAGGAGCTCGCAGTTAAATTTTCACATCACCAGGTATGTATTAACACATACCTGGTGATGTGAAAATATAACTGCGAGTCCCTGTGTTTGTATCTACCCGACTAGTCAAACATTTATAATCATATAAAACGACACGAAGTACTGAGTTTTCATATAGCTAGTCAACAGGCAGGGCTCCACTCATTTTCTTGATGTTAAGTCCAAAACGTCAAAGACGAAGTCAATACTTCAATGCTATCGTCTCAGTACAAAGAGGAGATTGGCAGAAAAAGATACATTGTGAAGGAGATAATCGATGTATTGATTCCTTACGGTCGTCAAAATATTGCAATTGGGGGGCATACCGAAGACAAAAGTAATTACATGGCAATTTTGCGTCATGTATCCAAACACGACGAAACACTACAGTCTCATCTGGATAACCCAGTACCTAATACGAAGATGATATACACAAATATATACAGAACAAGATAATCGAAATTGGCTGTGAAATGAGTACGTTAAAAAATTGTAAGAGTGAGTATTGACTCTGAATACTTTGTCATAATTAGTGATGAAGCAACTGATGTTTCAACGCATGAATGTAAGGTTTGTAGAATGTACTGGTGGTAAAGTTATTCCTCGTGAGGAATTTCTTGGTTTTGTGAGGGCAAGCGAAACTACCGGTGAATATCTAGCTGAGTTGTTTTAACTAGTCTTGAGAAATTCGGCATTGATTATCATATGACAGTACAAGAGAATGATGGAGCAGAAACATGTTAGATATGTATAGAGGTGTTCAGGCCATGATTAGGGAACGGTAGAAAACGGAATCGTACCAATCCACAGGTAGCAGACAGCAAGGATTATTGGTGGATTATATTGTATTACAAGTCCTTAGAGCACTTGTTATACGAGTTAAGGGTTCGTTTGGTGAAAAACGAAGATCGATTTCTGGCATTGGTACCGATCAATTTAAACAAATTAAAAAAAGAGGATGAATTGCATATTTATGATACTTATAGGGCATATCTGCAAACCCAGGAAGAGTTTACTCTTGAAATAAAAATAATGGAAAGCAAGGTGGGAATTATATCCCACAAACCATGTAAGACCAAAAGCCATCTTTGTAAGATATTGGAACTTGTATCCGAATATCTATTGTATTTTGAAAATTTTGCTTACAATGCCACCTTCTACAGTAACATAAGAAATATTTTTCAATGTTTTGAAACGCGTAAAGACATACGACGTATTTAGGCGCCACAATGGGACAGGAATGACTATCGCCATTGGAATTGCTACATATTCAGACAGACATTTAGCTTCCACTGGATGCAGTCATAGACAAGCTTAATAATACCAGACACAGAACATTTCTTGCTTGATTGTGTATAAACATCCATTATAGTATTAACATGAATAAATGAAATTAAAAGTCGTTTTAAATAGATTTTCCTGCTATCTATATAACAAACTTTCCAAGTTTCTTCCGGGTAATACCTTGGAGGGAAAACCCCCAACCCCCAGTGCGTGCACTTCCTACGCCACTGATAAACAAGAAATATCATCGTTTTAAGTAAGCTCAAAAGGAACACACTTTATTTTTTCTATGCTATCTCGATTTCGATCTTTCTTATCTCGTTATCTTGATTAGCGATTCACTGTCTCATACAATGGAAGGTAAATAAATACTGCTACAGAACATAGCTATTTAGGCCTACTAAAAGTAATTTCAAGTAACAAAGGCAGCTAAAGTCACGGCAAGACGAAAATTAATATGGAAGAAATAGAGGCACATAGTGGCTGAACAAGCCATCGTCCACTGAAGATCCTATGGTATCCTATGGTAAAGATTGTAAACTGACAAGCAAAAAAAGTACATTAAATCAAAATAATTATTTGAAAAAAAATGATGAACTTTGTCCAAAATTATTTTTTTGATCAATAACATAGTGTCTGTAAAAAATCGAAAATAGCCGATTTTGTTTAAATTAAAATGGAGACATAATAATTCGGTTCGGAGGTTTTAACATAGATTGATTCATTGATGTACCCTCTCTCTCCATCTCTGAATAGCTTTTCTCAAGTCCAGGTATTATAACTGAATAGTAAATAAATATATGCCTTAATTTTCTACGTACTCTGGATTCTTTTTACTTTTGTACTTCGGCAACCTTTTCGCTTTCGATGCCTATGTAATGGAGAATCTACAAGTTGGAGTGTATTCTATAACATAATACATTTCCATATGCAACAGTGTTTTCATTTTATATTTTTACCCTTTTAATATCCAGAAAGCTAAATAAGCCACAATTAACAAAAATTAAACAATGAAATTTTATCGGCATTCGTGTTTTCGATTCTCGTTTATATTTAGATATTTCAAGGTCTTTCAAGTGAAAAGAATCGTCTATATTTATATATTTTCAAGGTCTTTCAGGTGTCCCAAATGTTCACCTATGGCCCTGTCTGATTTGTTATACTTGCGGTCAGTTCGTTAGTTGTTTTTGTATTGCGAGAATACATTTTAAAAGTTCACGTACTCGTCAGTTTTGAACATAAATTATGCCAAATCTGAAATACTTGTATCGTGTTTTGTATATTATTGATCAATTGCTTTTTTAAGCATATTGTTGATATTTTTTTTTAGCAAATATTACTAAAGTAATAATTTTTTGATTAGAAAACGGAAAAATATAAATATTTCGTAAAGCGTAGATTTTTTTTTAACGCATCCAACGAGAGTTTTGTCAGGAATTTTACTACCATTTTGGAATTGTATAAATATTTACGGTTGCAATTATTCTGAAGGCCCTGCTCATCTGAAAAAATACCAATTTATGGCGTTATTTTGGTCTTTATTTCAGGTTAAGTTCTTCAAAATAGGCCAAGTTTGCTCGTTAAATGTGACAGCCAACTCACCGTTGACGTAATCCCATATAACAATAGGAACGACGGTGGTCCCGCAGCTGGTCTATTGTCTCTCGTCGAAGTGCCGGAGAAGGCTATTGTTCCCTTCATGGTTAATGCATTTGACTACGTGACATTTATACACAGGCTTACCTGAGATTTACCTGGACAATTTTGAAAAAAAAAGTGAAATCATAAATTTTCATAATTACTGATTTTTAATTTGACCAAGTTATTTCAATCTTTCGGAAATAATTCGAAAAAGAACGGTTTTTTCTGCTAATAAATTCACTGAAGTTAAACATAGAGTACACAATTATTGGATATGAATAAAATTTTATAGGTAAAAACGTTATATACAATCTGTCATTTACAACCGGTGTACCCTTCAATCTGTAATCATGTTGGACTGGATTCAGCTTTCCTCGTCGCTGGACTCGTCGTCATCAAAATCAATTATTATTGGGGGAATCTCACTCCTATCAATGCAATTCTCTTTCCCATACTCCTTTTCTATTTTTAATACATGGTCTTCTGCCTTCGCCCAAACTTCCTTTGTAATTCTGCCAAACCCCCCCCCCCTCCCATAAACAAGTTCTTTCACTTCCTTCAAACGAAAAGTTGTATTGTTTTCTGCAACAAACCCTTTAACCTGTGCCCAAATAAGTTCTATGGGGTTCAATTCGCAATGGCGAACAGGGGTTCTTAGAACTTCGTGACCGTGTAGGTTGGCAATTTTATCAGTTTTAAAAACGGAAAGGAGTTTCTTAAATTTGATTTTTTCATAAAGTTGTTTTTTTAGTTTCAAGGGGCTGAAAAGGAATGTTGTGTTTTGAAAGATAATCTTGTAAGACAGCTTTTCTCTGAATAAAGTTTGGCACAACAGTTTCTTCAGTCTTGATGTTGTGATAACTGGCATTATCTAAAACGATAACACTTGGGCTTTTTAATGCTGGCATAAGCTGATTTTCGAACCAGTTTAGAAAGATGGGCCCGTTCATTTCTTGGTGATAATCCCCATCTTTAGCTTTGGCAATAAAAACCAAATCACACCTATCAATCAAACCCTCCTCACGATTACCAGCGTGCAACGGTCAAAATCATCAAGAGTTTTCTTTCTTTCGGTCTGTTGGATTCAGGAGAACTTTTACCGTTTACAACTCTATACACAGAACTGTAAGATATGCCAGCAGCCTTGCATGTTCTTTTAATCAAATTATCTGGGGAATAAAATGGTCTTCCCTTGGACTTCTCAAGCTGAAAAAACTTGAATAGATTTAACACAATGTTTTTACAATCTTTTGACAAGTCCTTTGTTTTACCCATTCTTGCGATGTTTATATATATGTTAAGATGTCAAAAAATAGGTTTATGAAGAAATTTTATGTGAACTTTTAGAAAGATTTTAAAGTTTAAAAATGGAGTGTCAAAATATGCTTGTACACGTGTCTCTGTCTCTATCAAGGTAAGATTTACCTGGCTGCTACCTCTAGTTAGTTTACTCCCACCTCTATTTTGGCGGTAAAAATCGGGGAAAATGTCAAATTTCAGATGAGTGCAGCAATAATGAAAGGTTATTGTTAGATGAAATGCATATTTTAAAAATGGTAGTAAAATTCTGCACAAAACTCTCGTTTACTGTGTTTTAAAAAAATGTATTGTTTTCGAGAAAACTCAAATTTTCCGTTTTCTAATCAGAAAATTATTACTTTATCAAGATTCATATATACTAATTATAGAACATATTAGTGTGGTCACCGTAGCCGAGTGGTTAGATGGAAGTTCTTATAACAATAAATACGCTACCATAATAAAATTTAGATAACATCCACTAGCAGCTGACATGAAACGGAAACAAACAAAATGACCTCTACCCTAACTTGGCGCAAGCGCACCCTATTCCTTCATCACTTTTCCGGTTCCACTACTGCATGCAGCACGTGTGACGTGATTTTGGAGGAAAAATTTATACATTTGTGAAACTAAACAGTTTTTTATAGAAGTATTATACACAGGTAATACAAAATACTTATTGATATTATTATGGAAAATAGAGAAGAACAAGGACTTGGTCTTTCTCCCTGGCGGTCAGCTACCACCTCGAATGAATTTTGGGATAGGAATTTGGAAGATAATCCACAATTTCCTATATCTGTTGCCCTGGCAATAGATGAAATTGTGGATGGTTCCAGACAGGTTTTTACACCTTCCAATCGACCGAGCTCTGTCACTGGCCCCAATAATTCATCTGGGTCTCAATTGAGGCTGACTCGTCCTCAGGCCAAGACTACGCACACCTTTAGTAGGCCTATTGATACCACTATTCCTAGCTCACCCATGGCTCCTTCAGGTATAAGGAGCAATGAATTTTATAGATCTAGATGGCCCACTAATTATTTGTACCCACCAAATCAAACTATACCATCTTTTGACCCGTATAGTTTGCCACCTTTTTGGCATGGGCCTAGTACGGGTAGGTATGGCCAAGGGACTCCTTTAGACTCTTCAATTAGTGAAGATATAAAGGCGTTAACCAGTTCCAGGCTATTACCAAGGCCCAATACCTGAAACTGGGTAACCGTCTTTATTTGCTCGAGAAGAAAGATATTTCCCCTATTATCAATGCCGAAGCCAAGTGAAGGTGTTGATAATATGGATTCCGACGGGGAAGACACATTTTCTCTCGCACCTAGAAGTCAGGAGGGTAATTTTTTATCCCACGATGAAATTTGCTCTCCTGTTTCTAGCAGAAGGCCCCAGCCTTCATGTGCTTTGGGTGATCTGCCTCCATCTTTGGATGGTAGATCATCCATTCAAGGAGAGGAGGAGAATCCATCAGCGATTGGATATCGGGAAACGCTCAGACATAGAGTTTACACCATTCGGCGTGAACTCTCTGAAGTTCCCATGTCTTCCCCACCTCGGAAAGTACTTGCTCTCTCTGATTTTATGTCGTGCTCAGGTTTGGTGAAGGACAAACCTAAAGGGTATAAGTCCTTCCCAGAATCGGGACATACTAAGTCAGCCCTTGATTTCATGAATGAATCGATTTCAGAATTTCATTCTACCAAGGGTACTGGGAATAAGTACAATGGTTTTGGTCTAGCCACTTTCTCCTCTTCAAAGATTAGATCCATGGATTTCGCTATTTATGATTCTTCTCTGGGGAAAGGGTATCCGTCCTGTGATAAGACATACTCTGCCTTATTGGGGACAAATCCTGTAGAGGGATTGGTTTTAAACCAGTCCACCTGTGCTAAGTCAGAGAGTATTCTTTGACTTATGTATAGTGTCCTTGGTACAGCAGAACATTTTATGGCTGCTGCTGGTTCTTTACTTAAGGAAAAAGGGGATGAGTTTGATGAACTCAAGTCTCTCCTTCTACAGGTGGACCAAAGCCTTGGTGTTTCACAACTCCTTCTGATGTGTACCTTATCCAACTTTACCCTGTCTAAGAGACAAGAGATGTTGGATAGATCACCCATTCATGAGCCTCTTAAGGAGATTCTGTTGTTTTTCCCTTTAGTGAAAGGCAACTTATTTCGTCTTCCATTGGGAAAACTTCAAGAAGAAGTTAGTAAAACACCACAGACCGTGAAGGTAGATGTCCAATGGACAGAGAAGAGTCACTACTTCTCAGTCCCATTCAGAAATTTCACCTCTACCACAGGTAAAAAGACAGGGGAAAAAGCATAGTAAGTAATGGTTCACCCCCTCCGTCAGTACAACCTTTCGATGAAGAGGAGTTTTTTTTCAACTCCTTTTCCTCATATTCCAGTGGGAGTCAGATTAGCCCACTTTCTGAGTCAGTGGCAACTGATCACTTCAGACAAGTGGGTTCATTTAGTACTGCGGGGTAGGGGGTCTGGAACTTCAGTTCCAGAGTCGACCTCCATTGTCATCAGTTCCTCTGAACATGTCAGTGACGAGGGACCCAGACAGGAATCTCTTGCTTCAAGAAGAGGTTCACACTCTTCTGCAGAAAGGTGCTGTAGAATTAGTGAACCCTCCTCTTGCTCCAGGTCTCTATTCCCGCCTTTTTCTTGTACCAAAGAAAAATGGGAAAATGAGACCTGTGATAGACCTCTCCGTCCTGAATCAGCATCTAATAGTGCCGCATTTCAAGATGGAGACCAACAGATCTATCAGGGGTTCAATTCATTTAGGTATGTGGACAACGTCTCTCGATTTGACAGACGCCTATTTCCATATTCTTATTTACCCCAAGTTCCGCAAGTCCATGAGATTTGCTTGGGAAGACAGGGTATACGTTTTCAAGACGATGCCTTTTGGCCTATCTACAGCCCCTCTAGTATTTACCAGAATTTTCCAGGCAGTGGTAGCACATTTACACAGCCAGTCAATTTTCCTCCATTCCTATTTGGACGATTCCCTGTTGAAAAATATGTCCCAATTTCTGAGAGATCATACCCATTTTGTGATAGGGTTGCTCCTCAAACTGGGATTCCTAATTTCATGGAAGAAGTCGGAGCTAGTACCCAGCCAAGACTTCGTTTTTCTAGGGGAACATTGTCGGACAGACCTGAGACTAGTTTTCTCCCCAGAGGAAAAATGTCGTCAGTACCAGCTCGTCAATTTTTACAGCTGATAGGTTTTCTGATTTCTCTGATGAATGTTATTCCTCTGGGCCGTTTACATATACGACCAATTCAGTGGTACCTGAGGGAGTTCTGGCATCCAGTTACTCAAATGTGGGAGGCTTGTATTCCTATTCTCCCCAGACTACTGCCTCATCTTCAGTGGTGGTTACAGAGGTCCAACCTTTTGACATGTGTACCTCTGGATTACCTAGATTCCACACTGACTCTTTACACAGACGCCTCCATAACAGGATGGGGGTGCCTTCCTAGAAGGGAGAACAGTGTCAGGGGTGTGGGAAGATTGTCATTTAGAAGAACACATAAATCTTCTGGAAATGAGGGCAGATCTATTGTCATTGAGACACTTCCAAGAAGTGATTCAAAGTCAATCTCTGTTGATAGCCACAGACAATACGACAGTGGTGGCTTATCTCCAGAATCAAGGGGAAACTCACTCCTTTTCTCTGTATCTTCTATGCAGAGAAATTCTGTTGCTATGCGACAGTCTCCAGACAGTGTTAAAAAAAAGTGTTTTTTTTCGGTCGTTCAATACAAAATTATGTTTATTTCATATCACAGTAAGATGAGCGAGAAACAGGATAGATATTTTTTCCCCTTTCTTTTCTTTTATCATTTTACGAATTTTATCTAGAAGTTAGATATTTGAATTTAACAAAATTCATCATTTAAACATCAAACAAAAAAGTTTCTATACAACGAGTGGAAATTTGAGAAAAGGAAGTGAAATTTGATATCGTCTTATGATCGAGGTCAAAGTCCACGTTTTAGTGACTACAACCAAATCGAAATCTGTTTAAGAATATCTCCTATTTTATAAATTACTTAAGAGTGTAATATTTTTAAAGAGTGATGGTCAACAATTCCATCATTAACAACAAAGCGAACAGCCACCTCTAATTATTGAACACGAAAAAAGACTGCGACATATATCGTTGGAAATCCATGTCATGGCTTAGGATAGGCACAAACATGGGGTGGGGTTAAACCGGTTAACGGGATCCCAACCCTCCCATCTTGATAATTGGATCTCCAACGGCAATACAGGTATAAACAAACGTTAAAACTTGCGCGGATTCGGTTCCAGTTAATAAGATTACACAATCTCGCAAAACATGAATAACAACAAACATGGGGAGTACAATAGCAGGGTCAACAAATACTCGTAGTTAACCGACTAATAGCTACGAGGGGAGAATATATTGGTTAAAGACAATTAACCTTAGGATACAAAATCATAAATAATATTTCTAACAGATTTAATATAAACATTGGTTGTGGTACCGCATAACACATTGCCAGGTGAAATACACTGGTTGGGGTACCGTATGACATATTGCTAGGTTGCACTGGTCGTGGTACCGCATGACACAGTGCCAGGTGAAATACACTGGTTGTGATACCGTATAGCGCATTATCAGGTGGAATACACTGGTTGTGGTACCGCATAACACATTGCCAGGTGAAATACACTGATTGTGGTAGCGTATGACATATTGCTAGGTTGCACTGGTCGTGGTACCGCATAACACATTGCCAGGTGAAATACAATGGTTGTGGTACCGCATGACACAGTGCCAGGTGAAATACACTGGTTGTGGTACCGTATAACACATTATCAGGTGGAATACACTGGTTGTGGTACCGCATAACACATTGCCAGGTGAAATACACTGATTGTGGTACCGTATGACATATTGCTAGGTTGCACTGGTCGTGGTACCGCATAACACATTGCCAGGTGAAATACAATGGTTGTGGTACCGCATGACACATTGCCATGTGAAATACACTGATCGTGGTACCATATGACACATTTTAACACATGACCAAGTTGGAATCGAATGCAAAATCTCCACAAATTCAGAAACTATAACAGTATTCGACAACATTTATGCTTTTGTGTCGATCGGAAATGCAAGATTACTTACTTCTATGTGACTAATAACCCTTTTAGGTTAAACGTGACATTGTTGTTCTTTGGGTGGTTTTTTACAACGATTTTGTTCAATATCGTGTCGATCGATAATAAAGATGGCCACCATATCGAGGGGATATGCTAATTTATTTCCTCCTTGGTATTTCAAAATTACCCTAAGCTATATCATACATGTACTTGTCCTTTACCAAGGTGACGTTTTCGTATGCCGATTTGAAATTGTCACAAATCAAGGACCAATTAAGTTAAAGCAAGTTATAACATGACGATGTATTCAATAACAGAAGTATATTTCAATTAAGAAAAAATACAAAATTTTATGTCGAAAGGTCGAATCCCTTTGTTTCTACTTGTCGAACAACTGAACGAAGTCTTCCTTTAAACTGCCATATTGCGTGTTTCATCTTCAAGAGAAAATTGATATGGCTTTATTTTAGTTACAAGGTTCCTGACCTCGGAGTCTATTCAAAGGAGATATTTATACTTACACACTAGTTCTATTGTTATCGATAGGTATTCAAATTTTGGAAATACCTATTTAGGTGGTTCAAACTTGAACACCTGGCACAGTGCCGAGGTTTTCAAGTGACGTTACTATTTGTCCTGGGCCAAAACACGTGCGAATTCTTTTGACAAATAGGTATTTCCAAAATTTGAATACCTATCGATAACAATAGAACTAATGTGTGTAATATCTTATAAATCCTTGTCTCGGATAATACATCTACATCCTCCTCCTCCTCCGCCTTTTCCTCCTCTTGATTTGTCAAGCTGGTTTTGTGCGTCACTGGTGTTGATTTTTCAATCTGGTTTTGTGCGTCACTGGTGTTGATTTGTCAAGATGATTTTATGCGTCACTGGTGTTGATATGTCAAGCTGGTTTGGTGCGTCACTAGTGTTGATTTGTCAATCTGGTTTTGTCCTCCTCTGGTGTTCATTTGTCAATCTGGTTTGTGTGTCACCGATGTTGTTTATGCGTTTTTGAATGTTTGTTATTGGTGGTAGAGGATAATACATGTGAATGAATCGACATGTCTAACCACGACTGTTGTTTCAGTGAGCTAGCACTATAATTCCAGTTAAGCGTGTTAGTCTAGTAACTACTAGTATGTGGACATCATCCTCATTTTCATCATCCTCGTCATCATCTAATCGAAAGAAAAGGGCAATTTCTCGCCATGGTATAGCTGATAACATGCACAATTAGTGTTATGCAACAATCACTTTTTCATTCAAGTGGTGAAAATAAGACAATAATACCTTCCAAACAAGTGTGTCTGCTGTTTATGTTAGACGAGTCAAATGTACAACTAGTCCTTAGGACGGATGTATCGTATTGGCCCGTATTTGGAGAACCAAACCCTAATTGCCCGTAACAACAGCTTGGAACAGCTCTTAATAAGCTACAGTGAAGAGTAGAAGTTGGTCGGTGACCTGTTGCAAGGTTAATTTATCTGTGTCAATCGGAACATTGATCTCTTATAGCCAATCCCAGTGAAACATATATCTGATTTCTTGTTTGTAAACCCTTTGTAAGTCCCACAAATCACACGACCAAGCAAGCACCATTTTCTTTATCCAGACCAGAGATGAAATAAAATAAAAATGTAAAATTTGAAATCTGATACAAAATCAATACATAATTAATTATTGATGACGGAAATGACATTTGAATTTTTCATGGCTCTATTGATGATTCATTGGAACAAAACTGTGTAGGATTAAAATGGCATGTTAAACAAACTGTGAAATGTTGTAGGTCTTGATTGAAGTGGCTTTAAAAATAGTAATACGATTGTTTAATGTTTGTTGTGGTCGATAATGGTAAAAT
This sequence comes from Bathymodiolus septemdierum, assembly GCA_963383655.1. Taxonomy (NCBI): domain Eukaryota; kingdom Metazoa; phylum Mollusca; class Bivalvia; order Mytilida; family Modiolidae; genus Bathymodiolus; species Bathymodiolus septemdierum. Next base: position 95,022,068 of record OY726522.1, on the reverse strand, counting down.
TATTGGAAATTGAGAGCAAAAATATAATGGTTATTTCTAAACATATAACCTTTACAAAGGAAATTCAAGAAAAACGTCGATTAATTAAATCAGCCACGGAAAAACATCTTTGTGGGTTGCTTCCACACATTGTCCTGAGTATCGTCCATCTTGTTTTGTGGAACTTGTTTAACATTCCACACCATTGGAATAGTAAACATATTAATGAAGTGTATTAGAACTTAGTTTTCTTCAACGGAAACACAGTTATTTTTGTGAGATAATATACGTTTGTTCTTTTTTCCGTTGTATCATTACTGCACCCAACATTCTTAGAATATGAATAGCGTTAAACAGTGATGACCCTAACAATGTTCCACTCCTCCGACTTACTCTATTATTACACTATATATTATTATCACTGGACTGATACCTCTGCATGTGTATTATTACACTATATATTACTATCACTGGACTGATACCTCTGCATGTGTATTATTAGTCCCCATGGTTATCATTCGCCCAGTCGTCAATGTTTCCTTTCTCCTCCATCAGGCATAAATGACATTAGCCGATTTTGGTCATCATGTTACATATTTTGTTTGTTCTATTTTCAAATTATTTGGCTTTCCAATCTTTTCATTATGAGTGTACATTATGAAGGTTATTCCAGAAACATGACTTTGAGTGTACATTATGAAGGTTATTCCAGAAACGCGTCATGCGCACTAACTAAGATATCTACTTTTTTATGACACAGGTCAGAGAAAAAACAAGGACTGAAGTTGGTAGAAATCAGGTCATGACCCTCAAAACACGAGATACACATTTACGTCTGGTTCTAACTGCATGTAAAACAGTTGACTTGTCACTCACAACTATCGGATGCACATTTCGAAGCAATCAAAAAACTTCGGATGATTCCGATATACTTCGGATGATTCCGATATTCTCTCATCAACAGCTTTATGCATATGTTTTTTTAACGGTTAGCTCGTTTATTAATGCTCATATAAACAGATCTCGTCGCCCAGCTTTCTCACAAATCAGACTTTGCCAAGTTAAGCTTCAGAATGTCCTTTGCTTTGAAGCAAAACCAGTTGGAGAACTTGGAATTGTTATTCCTTGACTGTTTGCCATCCGGATTCTAATCGGCACATGTTTTAAAAGAGGTACATATCGCCAAATCGACGTTGTATCACGTCGTTACATGTAGGTTTGTGTTTTGATTGTCAAAATATTCAAAGACTAAAGGGTGATTTCGAAGGGTCCGTACCCGGAGGCGACGAAACTATGTCACACACACACACATATATATACCCCCGATGTTCCCGCGGGGATGACAATATGGTTGAGGTTTCAATATATTGCTTACATGTTTCTAAATATGTAATAATTATAATAATATTGTGAAGTAAGTTACTATGTACATACTGTAAGTGACAGATTGTTGATAAAAGCCAAATAAGCAATCTCTCACCTATATCATGAAGAAACAGTTATTTTTATGAGATGGGGATGTGCATATAAATCATTTAGGGGCGGGGCGTCGTCCTGTGGTTCAAATATACTTATAGGATATTTTCCTAATTGTAAATGTTGTGGTTCAACTATACTTTTAGGATATTTTCCTAATTACAAATGTCATGGTTCAAATGTACTAATAGGATATTTTCCTAATTACAAGCTGCGGTTCAAATGTACTTTTCGGATATTTTCCTAATTACGAATGTTGTGGTTCAAATGTACTTTTAGGATATTTTCCTAATTACAAATGTTGTATTTTAAATGTATTTTTAGAATATTTTCCTAATTACAAATGTTGTAGTTTAAATGTACTTTTAAGATATTTTTCTAATTACAAATGCTGCGGTTCAAATGTACTTTTATGATATTTCCTAATTATAAATAGTGTGGCTGAAATGCACTATAAAACATTCTTATATTATTACATAAAGTATTAATAATCTGGTTCTCTATTAAAAATAGAATCCTACGAGATGTTTGCTCAGACAGGTTGCTAAAATTCCTTAAAAGCTTAATTATTTGTTGTATAAATATATTGTATTTAATGCTTTGGAGACATTAATCTCTGTTCATGTATATTTATTAACATAAATATATTCTGAAGATTATTATTGAGGTGGTAGTAAAAATAGATACATGTAATTATAAAAACACCAATTAGAGCTTAGAACATTTACAAAAGTAATCCATTTTATACAAAAATGTCCTTTGCTTTGTTGGATTTTGTGAAAAATTGAATGACTTAAATGAATTTGGCATTGAAGGTCAAATAAGGACTATTTTGAGCCCAAATTTGATTTGATTTAGTGTCGTTTTATTACCTGTACGGATGTCTTGTTGCATGGCCTTTGTTGATCTCTCATGTACGATTTCCGCATAAAAACGATGTTCGCATCCTTTTTGCAGAAGGGCACATGCATTATTTCTTATATCTGAAGTTGTTTGCGTATAGTGGTGTCCAGCATGTCTTGACTATATAAACAACATGGCGGGTGTCTTATGAAAGGTTCGGAACTTCTTACACTTCGTTAGTACCTTGGTTCTCTCTTGGTTGTTGGTGAAGTCCGTGTAGCTCATCATATTTGTTTTCTGTGTGTGTGGTTTTTTGATGTTGTGATGTTTTGTTTGTCTTCGTCCTGTGTTTTGTGTGCCCAATGTTGCCAGGTGTCTCTATATTGTCCATTCTTGATTGTCCCTTCAGATTTTCTCTAACGTTTATTCTCGTCCTGTGTTTTGTGTGCCCAATGTTGCTAGTTTCTCTGGATTGTCCATTCTTGATTGCCCCTTCAGATTTTCTCTAACGTTTGTTTTAAATATTGAATTCTTGGGATGACAGTGCAATATTGCTTAGTAGGAAGAAGAGTTTGAAGATACCAAAGGGGGGTAATCAGAATCCCTATGTCGAAGAAGAACAGACAACACAAAGGCTAAGCGAAAAAGTACAAAAGGACAAACAGCGATCTACAAAACATACACATTGCTTAACCTTATCTATGCCCTGCAGCGAGCTAATCTTAATCTTAGAAGTATTCGTAGTGGTCAAGTTTGTCGATAATCTGCAACAAGCTTAATATAATCTTAGAAGCATAATGTTTTTCGTAGCGCCTAGCCTTATTAATAATCTGCAGCAAATTAAACATAATCCTATAACTACTCCGCAAACTTTGACCTTATCGATAGTCTTTACTATGTGCTGTTCAAATACATTTACCAGTATCCAACATTACTTTGTACCGTGGTCCAAATTAAATGTATTCCATAATATTGAGATGACAATAGGGTATTGCAAACTGCCAAAAGGTGGATGTATTCATGAAAACTGTTCGGCTTAGCATTCCGAATATGAAATTTGCTAGTTTTATGTGTTTTTCAATACAAAATTATTAGCTAAAAGTTTTCTGTTATCATGGGAACTGGAGTCTCCGTTTTAATTTCATGTATTTTATGCATTAAAAATATCTTAGCACTCGCCCATCATGCCACCATAAAGATCATTAATTGTGTAATAAAATCTACAATTATAATTGATTCTAGAGATCTTTACAGCGAAAAAAAAACCAATTTCATGTTAAAAACAATCAAATTACAGTAATTGTGATATCTATTTACAGTAATTGTGATATCTATTTCAGAAATCAATGTATAATGATAAACATTAATAATCAGTTACAATAATGACACATTTTCCAAATATGTGCAGCAATATACCAGCTTCTCCTGCATATGATGTTTACATCTCGCAATTGATTCGTTATGCAAGGGCCAGTAGCAATTATTCTGATTTCCTGAAACGCCATCTTCATATGAGAAACAGGCTACTGGACCAGGGCTATAAAAAGATTCGCCTTATTCGATCTCTTAAAAAGTTTATATTCCGATACCAAGATCTTGTCGAAATATATTCCGTCTCTGCAGAAAAGATTATAAACGATGGATTTTCATATAGTGAAAATGTATAAAGATAAGGTGTCAACAAAAATGTCAAAAATATTTTTTTATCAATGTGTGACGTAAAAGTGTCTTTGACATTTACTTCACTGAGTTTGGCGCTGCTTTGACAACTGTTTTACCTGTTTTGTTCAAGTATTGTTATAAATACTGTTATAGTGACAGCCGGAAACTTTGAGCCGTAATGAAAGGGGGAGGTTTGGCGCTTTAAAATCTGATTCAACCCACCATTTCTTTAGAAATGCCTGTACCAAGTCAGGGTCATTACGGTTTTCACAGTTTTCCGGTTGTTGACTGATTTTGTCTGTTTATATACTTATGAGTTTTGACTTTCCCTTTGTAAGATTGTTCGGAGTTCGGTAATTTTGTTATTACCCTTATTTTCTTCTATACAAGTAATATATGTAAAATGTCTCAAATCAGGAAAAAAATTCTACTTCAGCTTTTAATCTACGTGTATTTTACCTTCAATTTTCTGTTTGTAAAATTGATGATTTATCTAGTTGTATCCCCATATTACATATTAGACGAAGAGTTTGAAGATACCAAAAGGGCAATCAGAATCCGTATATCGAAGAACAGACAACACAATGGCCAAAAGAAAAAGTACAAAAGGACAAACAACGATCTACAAAACATACACATAAAATTAAAGATCGAATAACACGAACCCCACTAAAAACCGGGGGTGAACTCAGGTGTAAACATGTATTATCCCAGGATATAGTTGTCTATATAGTATATTTTCCCAGGAAATAGTTGTCTATGTAGTATATTATCCCAGGATATAGTTGTCTATATAGTATATTATCCCAGGATATAGTTGTCTATGCAGTATATTATCCCAGGATATAGTTGTCTATGCAGTATATTATCCCAGGATATAGTTGTCTATAAGCATGTTATATCATAGGATATAGTTGTCTATAAACATGCACTATCCCAGGATATAGTTGTCTATAAACATGTACATTCTCCCAGGATATAGTTGTCTATAAACATGTACATTCTCCCAGGATATAGTTGTCTATAAACATGTACTATCCCAGAATATAGTTGTCTATAAACATGTACTATCCCAGGATAAAGTTGTCTATAAACATGTACTATCTCCCAGGATATAGTTGTCTATAAACATGTAATATCATAGGATATAGTTGTCTATAAACATGCACTATCCCAGGATATAGTTGTCTATAAACATGTACTATCCCAGGATATAGTTGTCTTTTAACATGTACATTCTCCCAGGATATAGTTGTCTATAAACATGTACTATCCCAGGATATAGTTGTCTATAAACATGTACATTCTCCCAGGATATAGTTGTCTATAAACATGTACATTCTCCCAGGATATCGTTGTCTATAAACATGTACATTCTCCCAGGATATAGTTGTCTATAAACATGTACATTCTCCCAGGATATAGTTGTCTATAAACATGTACTATCCCAGGATATAGTTGTCTTTTAACATGTACATTCTCCCAGGATATAGTCGTCTATAAATATGTACATTTTCACAGGATATAGTTGTCTATAAACATGTACCCTCTCCCAGGATATAGTTGTCTATAAACATGTACTATCCCTGGGTATAGTTGTCTATAAACATGTACTATCCCAGGATATAGTTGTCTATAAACATGTACATTCTCCCAGGATATAGTTGTCTATAAACATGTACATTCTCCCAGGATATAGTTGTCTATAAACATGTACATTCTCCCAGGATATAGTTGTCTATAAACATGTACTATCCCAGGATATAGTTGTCTATAAACATGCACATTCTCCCAGGATATTGTTGTCTATAGACATGTACTATCCCAGGATATAGTTGTCTATAAACATGTACATTCTCCCAGGATATAGTTGTCTATAAACATGTACATTCTCCCAGGATATAGTTGTCTATAAACATGCACATTCTCCCAGGATATAGTTGTCTATAAACATGTACTATCCCAGGATATAGTTGTCTATAAACATGTACTATCCCAGGATATAGTTGTCTATAAACATGTACATTCTCCCAGGATATAGTTGTCTATAAACATGTACTATCCCAGGATATAGTTGTCTTTTAACATGTACATTCTCCCAGGATATAGTTGTCTATAAACATGTACTATCCCAGGATATAGTTGTCTATAAACATGTACATTCTCCCAGGATATAGTTGTCTATAAACATGTACATTCTCCCAGGATATAGTTGTCTATAGACATGTACATTCTACCAGGATATAGTTGTCTATAGACATGTACATTCTCCCTGGATATAGCTGTCTATAAACCTGTGCATTCTCCCTGGATATAGTTGTCTATAAACATGCACATTCTCCCAGGATATAGTTGTCTATAAACATGTACTATCCCAGGATATAGTTGTCTTTTAACATGTACATTCTCCCAGGATATAGTTGTCTATAAACATGTACTATCCCAGGATATAGTTGTCTATAAACATGTACTATCCCAGGATATAGTTGTCTATAGACATGTACATTCTCCCTGGATATAGCTGTCTATAAACCTGTGCATTCTCCCTGGATATAGTTGTCTATAAACATGTACATTCTCCCAGGATCTAGTTGTCTATAGACATGTACATTCTACCAGGATATAGTTGTCTATAGACATGTACTATCCCAGGATATAGTTGTCTATAAACATGTACTATCCCAGGATATAGTTGTCTATAAACATGTACATTCTCCCAGGATATAGTTGTCTATAAACATGTACATTCTCCCAGGATATAGTTGTCTATAAACCTGTGCATTCTCCCTGGATATAGTTGTCTATAAACATGTACATTCTCCCAGGATCTAGTTGTCTATAGACATGTACATTCTACCAGGATATAGTTGTCTATAGACATGTACATTCTCACAGGATCTAGTTGTCTATAAACCTGTACATTCTCCCAGGATATAGTTGGCTATAAACATGTACATTCTCCCAGGATATAGTTGTCTATAAGCATGTACTATCCCAGGATATAGTTGTCTTTTAACATGTACATTCTCCCAGGATATAGTCGTCTATAAATATGTACATTTTCCCAGGATATAGTTGTCTATAAACATGTACATTCTCCCAGGATATAGTTGTCTATAGACATGTACATTCTCCCAGGATATAGTTGTCTATAAACCTGTGCATTCTCCCAGGATATAGTTGTCTATAAACATGTACATTCTCCCAGGATATAGTTGTCTATAAACATGTACATTCTCCCAGGATATAGTTGTCTATAGACATGTACATTCTCCCAGGATATAGTTGTCTATAGACATGTACATTCTCACAGGATATAGTTGTCTATAAACCTGTACATTCTCCCAGGATATAGTTGTATATAAGCATGTACTATCCCAGGATATAGTTGTCTATAAACATGTACATTCTCCCAGGATATAGTTGTCTATAGACATGTACATTCTCCCAGGATATAGTTGTATATAAGCATGTACTATCCCAGGATATAGTTGTCTATAAACCTGTACATTCTCCCAGGATATAGTTGTATATAAGCATGTACTATCCCAGGATATAGTTGTCTATAAACATGTACATTCTCCCAGGATATAGTTGTCTATAAACATGTACATTCTCCCAGGATATAGTTGTCTATAAACATGTACATTCTCCCAGGATATAGTTGTCTATAAACATGTACACTCTCCCAGGATATAGTTGTCTATAAGCATGCACTATCCCAGGATATAGTTGTCTTTTAACATGTACATTCTCCCAGGATATAGTTGTCTATAAATATGTACATTTTCCCAGGATATAGTTGTCTATAAACATGTACCCTCTCCCAGGATATAGTTGTCTATAAGCATGTACTATCCCAGGATATAGTTGTCTATAAACATGTACTATCCCAGGATGCAGTTGTCTATAAGCATGTACATTCTCCCAGGATATAGTTGTCTATAAACATGTACATTCTCCCAGGACATAGTTGTCTATAAACATGTACATTCTCCCAGGATATAGTTGTCTATAAACATGTACATTCTCCCAGGATATAGTTGTCTATAAACATGCACATTCTCCCAGGATATAGTTGTCTATAAACATGTACTATCCCAGGATATAGTTGTCTATAAACATGTACTATCCTAGGATATAGTTGTCTATAAACATGTACTATCCCAGGATATCGTTGTCTATAAACATGTACATTCTCCAAGGATATAGTTGTCTATAAACATGTACATTCTCCCAGGATATAGTTGTCTATAGACATGTACTATCCCAGGATATAGTTGTCTTTTAACATGTACATTATCCCAGGATATAGTTGTCTATAAGCATGTACTATCCCTGGATATAGTTGTCTATAAACATGTACATTCTCCCAGGATATAGTTGTTTATAAACATGTACATTCTCCCAGGATATAGTTGTCTATAGACATGTACATTCTACCAGGATATAGTTGTCTATAGACATGTACATTCTCCCAGGATATAGTTGTCTATAAACCTGTGCATTCTCCCATGATATAGTTGTCTATAAACATGTACATTCTCCCAGGATATAGTTGTCTATAAACATGTACATTCTCCCAGGATCTAGTTGTCTATAGACATGTACTATCCCAGGATATAGTTGTCTTTTAACATGTACAATCCCAGAATATAATTGTCTATAAACATGTACATTCTCCCAGGATATAGTTGTCTATAGACATGTACATTCTCCCAGGATATAGTTCTCTATAGACATGTACATTCTCACAGGATATAGTTGTCTATAAACCTGTACATTCTCCCAGGATATAGTTGTATATAAGCATGTACTATCCCAGGATATAGTTGTCTATAAACATGTACATTCTCCCAGGATATAGTTGTCTATAAGCATGTACTATCCCAGGATATAGTTGTCTATAAACATGTACATTTTCCCAGGATATAGTTGTCTATAGACATGTACATTCTCCCAGGATATAGTTGTCTATAGACATGCACATTCTCCCAGGATATAGTTGTCTATAGACATGTACACTCTCCCAGGATATTGTCGTCTATAAACATGTACTATCTCAGGATATAGTTGTCTATAAACATGTACATTCTCCTAGGATATAGTTGTCTATAGACATGTACATTCTCCCAGGATATAGTTGTCTATAAACATGTACACTCTCCCAGGATATAGTTGTCTATTAACATGTACAATCTCCCAGAATATAGTTGTCTATAAACATGTACATTCTCCCAGGATATAGTTGTCTATAGACATGTACATTCTCCCAGGATACAGTTGTCTATAAACATGTACATTCTCCCAGGATATAGTTGTCTATAGACATGTACATTGTCCCATGATATAGTTGTCTATAGACATGTACATTCTCCCAGGATATAGTTGTCTATATACCTGTACATTCTCCCAGGATGCAGTTGTATATAAGCATGTACTATCCCAGGATATAGTTGTCTATAAATATGTACATTCTCCCAGGATATAGTCGTCTATAAACATGTACATTTTCTCAGGATATAGTTGTCTATAAAGATGTACCCTCTCCCAGGATATAGTTGTCTATAAACATGTACTATCCCAGGATATAGTTGTCTATAAACATGTACATTCTCCCATGATATTGTTGTCTATAGACATGTACTATCCCAGGATATAGTTGTCTATAAACATGTACATTCTCCCAGGATATAGTTGTCTATAAACATGTACATTCTCCCAGGATATAGTTGTCAATAAACATACACATTCTCCCAGGATATAGTTGTCTATAAACATGTACTATCCCAGGATACAGTTGTCTATAAGCATGTACTATCCCAGGATATAGTTGTCTATAAAGATGTACATTCTCCCAGGATATAGTTGTCTATGAACATGTACATTCTCCCAGGATATAGTTGTCTATAGAAATGTACTATCCCAGGATATAGTTGTCTTTTAACATGTACATTCTCTCAGGATATAGTTGTCTATAAACATGTACTATCCCAGGATATAGTTGTCTATAAACATGTATTATCCCAGGATATAGTTGTCTATGAACATGTACATTCTCCCAGGATATAGTTGTCTATAAACATGTACATTCTACCAAGATATAGTTGTCAATAAACCTGTGCATTCTCCCAGGATATAGTTGTCTATAAACATGTACATTCTCCCAGGATATAGTTGTCTATAAACATGTACATTCTCCCAGGATATAGTTGTCTATAGACATGTACTATCCCAGGATATAGTTGTCTTTTAACATGTACAATCCCAGAATATATTTGTCTATAAACATGTACATTCTCCCAGGATATAGTTGTCTATAGACATGTACATTCTCCCAGGATATAGTTGTCTATAGACATGTACATTCTCCCAGGATATAGTTGTCTATAAACCTGTACATTCTTTCAGGATATAGTTGTATATAAGCATGTACTATCCCAGGATATAGTTGTCTATAAACATGTACATTCTCCCAGGATATAGTTGTCTTTAAGCATATACTATCCCAGGATATAGTTGTCTATAAACATGTACATTTTCCCAGGATATAGTTGTCTATAGACATGTACATTCTCCCAAGATATAGTTGTCTATAAACATGTACACTCTCCCAGGATATAGTCGTCTATAAACATGTACTATCCCAGAATATAGTTGTCTATAAACATGTACATTCTCCCAGGATATAGTTGTCTATAGACATGTGCATTCTCCCAGGATATAGTTGTCTATAAACATGTACACTCTCCCAGGATATAGTTGTCTATTAACATGTACAATCTCCCAGAATATAGTTGTCTATAAACATGTACATTCTCCCAGGATATAGTTGTCTATAGACATGTACATTTTCCCAGGATATAGTTGTCTATAAAAATGTATATTCTCCCAGGATATAGTTGTCTATAGACATGCACATTCTCCCATGATATAGTTGTCTATAGACATGTACATTCTCCCAGGATATAGTTGTCTATAAACCTGTACATTCTCCCAGGATATAGTTGTATATAAGCATGTACTATCCCAGGATATAGTAGTCTATAAACATGTACATTCTCCCAGAATATAGTTGTCTATAAGCATGTACTATCCCAGGATATAGTTGTCTATAAACATGTACTATCGCAGGATATAGTTGTCTATTAACATGTACAATCTCCCAGAATATAGTTGTCTATAAACATGTACATTCTCCCAGGATATAGTTGTCTATAAACATGTACATTCTCCCAGGATATAGTTGTCTATAGACATGTACTATCCCAGGACATAGTTGTCTATAAACATGTACGATCCCAAGATATAGTTGTCTATAGACATGTACTATCCCAGGATATAGTTGTCTATAAGCATGTACATTCTCCCAGGATATAGTTGTCTATAAACATGTACATTCTCCCAGGATATAGTTGTCTATAAACATGTACATTCTCCCAGGATATAGTTGTCTATGTAGTATTTTGTCCCTCATTGATAGTCTTTTTGTCGCTGTTCTCTTGGTTATTGTATTGTCTGTCCTGCTTGGATTTACGGCTTCATATTATCCCTTTGGTATCTTCAAACTTTTCTTGCCAAGTTGTAATATGAACTATAATTTGTCACAAATAACAGTTGTAATGTATATTAAATATATACAGTCATATTAGTGGCCGTATATCTTATTTTGTAATGTATATTAAATATATACAGTCATATTAGTGGCCGTATATCTTATTTTGTAATGTATATTAAATGTATACAGTCATATTAGTGGCCGTATATCTTATGTTGTAATGTATATTAAATATATACAGTCATATTAGTGGCCGTATATCTTATTTTGTAATGTATATTAAATGTATACAGTCATATTAGTGGCCGTATATCTTATGTTGTATTGTATATTAAATGTATACAGTCATATTAGTGGCCGTATATCTTATGTTGTAATGTATATTAAATGTATACAGTCATATTAGTGGCCGTATATCCTTTATGTTGTAATGTATATTAAATGTATACAGTCATATTAGTGGCAGTATATCTTATGTTGTATTGTATATTAAATGTATACAGTCATATTAGTGGCCGTATATCTTATGTTGTATTGTATATTAAATGTATACAGTCATATTAGTGGCCGTATATCCTTTATGTTGTAATGTATCTTAAATGTATACAGTCATATTAGTGGCCGTATATCTTATGTTGTAATGTATATTAAATGTATACAGTCATGTTAGTGGCCGTATATCTTATGTTGTAATGTATGTTAAATGTATACAGTCCTATTAGTGGCCGTATATCCTTTATGTTGTACTGTATATTAAATGTATACAGTCATATTAGTGGCCGTATATCTTATGTTGTAATGTATATTAAATGTATACAGTCATATTAGTGGCGTATATCCTTTATGTTGTATTGTATATTAAATGTATACAGTCATATTAGTGGCCGTATATCTTATGTTGTAATGTATATTAAATGTATACAGTCATATTAGTGGCCGTATATCTTATGTTGTAATGTATATTAAATGTATACAGTCATATTAGTGGCCGTATATCTTATGTTGTACTGTATATTAAATGTATACATTCATATTAGTGGCCGTATATCTTATGTTGTAAGGTATATTAAATGTATACAGTCATATTAGTGGCCGTATATCCTTTATGTTGTAATGTATATTAAATGTATACAGTCATATTAGTGGCCGTATATCTTATGTTGTATTGTATATTAAATGTATACAGTCATATAAGTGGCCGTATATCTTATGTTGTAATGTATATTAAATGTATACAGTCATATTAGTGGCCTTATATCTTATGTTGTAATGTATATTAAATGTATACAGTCATATTAGTGGCCGTATATCTTATGTTGTACTGTATATTAAATGTATACAGTCATATTAGTGGCCGTATATCTTATGTTGTAATGTATATTAAATGTATACAGTCATATTAGTGGCCGTATATCCTTTATGTTGTAATGTATATTAAATGTATACAGTCATATTAGTGGCCGTATATCTTATGTTGTAATGTATATTAAATGTATACAGTCATATTAGTGGCCGTATATCCTTTATGTTGTATTGTATATTAAATGTATACAGTCATATTAGTGGCCGTATATCTTATGTTGTAATGTATATTAAATGTATACAGTCATATTAGTGGCCGTATATCTTATGTTGTAATGTATATTAAATGTATACAGTCATAATAGTGGCCGTATATCTTATGTTGTAATGTATATTAAATGTATACAGTCATATTAGTGACCGTATATCCTTTATGTTGTAATGTATATTAAATGTATACAGTCATATTAGTGGCCGTATATCTTATGTTGTATTGTATATTAAATGTATACAGTCATATTAGTGGCCGTATATCTTATGTTGTAATGTATATTAAATGTATACAGTCATATTAGTGGCCGTATATCTTATGTTGTAATGTATATTAAATATATACAGTCATATTAGTGGCCGTATATCTTATGTTGTAATGTATATTAAATATATACAGTCATATTAGTGGCCGTATATCCTTTATGTTGTAATGTATATTAAATGTATACAGTCATATTAGTGGCGTATATCTTATGTTGTATTGTATATTAAATGTATACAGTCATATTAGTGGCCGTATATCTTATGTTGTAATGTATATTAAATGTATACAGTCATATTAGTGGCCGTATATCCTTTATGTTGTATTGTATATTAAATGTATACAGTCATATTAGTGGCCGTATATCTTATGTTGTAATGTATATTAAATGTATACAGTCATATTAGTGGCCGTATATCTTATGTTGTAATGTATATTAAATGTATACAGTCATATTAGTGGCCGTATATCTTATGTTGTAATGTATATTAAATGTATACAGTCATATTAGTGGCCGTATATCTTATGTTGTAATGTATATTAAATGTATACAGTCATATTAGTGGCCGTATATCTTATGTTGTAATGTATATTAAATGTATACAGTCATATTAGTGGCCGTATATCTTATGTTGTAATGTATATTAAATGTATACAGTCATATTAGTGGCCGTATATCTTATGTTGTAATGTATATTAAATGTATACAGTCATATTAGTGGCCGTATATCCTTTATGTTGTAATGTATATTAAATGAATACAGTCATATTAGTGGCCGTATATCTTATGTTGTATTGTATATTAAATGTATACAGTCATATTAGTGGCCGTATATCTTATGTTGTAATGTATATTAAATGTATACAGTCATATTAGTGGCCGTATATCTTATGTTGTAATGTATATTAAATATATACAGTCATATTAGTGGCCGTATATCTTATGTTGTAATGTATATTAAATATATACAGTCATATTAGTGGCCGTATATCCTTTATGTTGTAATGTATATTAAATGTATACAGTCATATTAGTGGCCGTATATCTTATGTTGTATTGTATATTAAATGTATACAGTCATATTAGTGGCCGTATATCTTATGTTGTAATGTATATTAAATGTATACAGTCATATTAGTTGCCGTATATCTTATGTTGTAATGTATATTAAATGTATACAGTCATATTAGTGGCCGTATATCTTATGTTGTAATGTATATTAAATGTATACAGTCATATTAGTGGCCGTATATCCTTTATGTTGTATTGTATATTAAATGTATACAGTCATATTAGTGGCCGTATATCTTATGTTGTAATGTATATTAAATGTATACAGTCATATTAGTGGCCGTATATCTTATGTTGTAATGTATATTAAATGTATACAGTCATATTAGTGGCCGTATATCTTATGTTGTAATGTATATTAAATGTATACAGTCATATTAGTGGCCGTATATCTTATGTTGTAATGTATATTAAATGTATACAGTCATATTCGTGGCCATATATCCTTTATGTTGTATTGTATATTAAATGTATACAGTCATATTAGTGGCCGTATATCTTATGTTGTATTGTATATTAAATGTATACAGTCATATTAGTGGCCGTATATCTTATGTTGTAATGTATATTAAATGTATACAGTCATATTAGTGGCCGTATATCTTATGTTGTATTGTATATTAAATGTATACAGTCATATTAGTGACCGTATATCCTATGTTGTAATGTATATTAAATGTATACTGTCATATTAGTGGCCGTATATCTTATGTTGTAATGTATATTAAATGTATACAGTCATATTAGTGGCCGTATATCTTATGTTGTATTGTATATTAAATGTATACAGTCATATTAGTGGCCGTATATCTTATGTTGTAATGTATATTAAATGTATACAGTCATATTAGTGGCAGTATATCCATTGATGTGTGTCGGCCATTAATAACAAAATGCACTAACCTTGTTTTCCTACATTGACAACTAGACGGTGATGCAATTAAGTTACTGATATTTTCCAATTTGATGGCATTTTGCATTTAGCTACTCAAACAAGTTAAATGCTCACAAAATCGTAAAATAAATCAGTAACCAGCTTGTGTCAATCAGCGTCCCTTGTAAACAACGTCACAGGATAATATGTGTGCGTAGATCCCCAAATGTAAATTTTCAAAACAAATGAAAAAAAAATACTTTGTTACAGAATTATAAGGATTAAGCGCATTTTTTCCGTAGTTTATTGATGCATAACCTGGACCAAGTCACTCACAAACTTACATAAAAGTCCTTCGGACTTTTATTTGTTTGTGAGTGAATTGGTTTAGGTTATACATAAATAAACTCCGGAACAAATGCGTTTGATGGGAGGTTTGGCCCACGAAACTAGCTTAACTCCACCACTTGTTATTGAAGTACCTTTACCAAGCAAGGAAGGTGAGAGGTCATGTATGTGTGTTAGAGGTATCTGTTGTGCCTCTTTCTACGATTTAGATATTTAATTCTGAGCTGTTCCGACAGTGTGTTATTCTGAGCTGTTCCGACAGTGTGTTATTTTGAGCTGTTCCGACAGTGTGTTATTTTGAGCTGTTCCGACAGTGTGTTATTTTGAGCTGCTCCGACAGTGTGTTATTTTGAGCTGTTCCGACAGTGTGTTATTTTGAGCTGTTCCGACAGTGTGTTATTTTGAGCTGTTCCGACAGTGTGTTATTTTGAGCTGTTCCGACAGTGTGTTATTCTGAGCTGTTCCGACAGTGTGTTATTCTGAGCTGTTCCGACAGTGTGTTATTTTGAGCTGTTCCGACAGTGAGTTATTTTGAGCTGTTCCGACAGTGTGTTATTTTGAGCTGTTCCGACAGTGTGTTATTTTGAGCTGTTCCGACAGTGTGTTATTTTGAGCTGTTCCGACAGTGTGTTATTTTGAGCTGTTCCGACAGTGTGTTATTTTGAGCTGTTCCGACAGTGTGTTATTTTGAGCTGTTCCGACAGTGTGTTATTTTGAGCTGTTCCGACAGTGTGTTATTTTGAGCTGTTCCGACAGTGTGTTATTTTGAGCTGTTCCGACAGTGTGTTATTTTGAGCTGTTCCGACAGTGTGTTATTTTGAGCTGTTCCGACAGTGTGTTATTCTGAGCTGTTCCGACAGTGTGTTATTTTGAGCTGTTCCGACAGTGTGTTATTCTGAGCTGTTCCGACAGTGTGTTATTTTGAGCTGTTCCGACAGTGTGTTATTTTGAGCTGTTCCGACAGTGTGTTATTCTGAGCTGTTCCGACAGTGTGTTATTTTGAGCTATTCCGACAGTGTGTTATTTTGAGCTGCTCCGACAGTGTGTTATTTTGAGCTGTTCCGACAGTGTGTTATTTTGAGCTGTTCCGACAGTGTGTTATTTTGAACTGTTCGGACAGTGTGTTATTTTGAGCTGTTCCGACAGTGTGTTATTTTGAGCTGTTCCGACAGTGTGTTATTCTGAGCTGTTCCGACAGTGTGTTATTTTGAGCTGTTCCGACAGTGTGTTATTTTGAGCTGTTCCGACAGTGTGTTATTCTGAGCTGTTCCGACAGTGTGTTATTTTGAGCTATTCCGACAGTGTGTTATTTTGAGCTGCTCCGACAGTGTGTTATTTTGAGCTGTTCCGACAGTGTGTTATTTTGAGCTGTTCCGACAGTGTGTTATTTTGAGCTGTTCTGACAGTGTGTTATTTTGAGCTGTTCCGACAGTGTGGTATTTTGAGCTGTTCCGACAGTGTGTTATTTTGAGCTGCTCCGACAGTGTGTTATTTTGAGCTGTTCCGACAGTGTGTTATTTTGAGCTGTTCCGACAGTGTGTTATTTTGAGCTGTTCCGACAGTGTGTTATTTTTTGTGTTTCATTGTATTTCCAGTATCTTCAAGATCTGCTATTAGACAAAATGAATTACTGACTGATTTATTGGCTTCGATGGTAATCCGTAGTGGAAAATGTCTGCAAATAATGGGTTATATTGTCTGAACATAACGTCCAATATCACTTCTGTCTGGTTTAGTTCAAATTGATTGGGAAGTTCTGTGAAAAATAAGAAGCCATGGCGGCCATACTGAAAATCAAATCAAACCAGATCATCACATACTTTTTCAAAGATGACCAAGAAACAATACTACAAACTTCTATGTTTAAATAAGTTTAAAAGAAACAGACAAAATGTCCTTCAATTGTGAATTCCGAATGGATCATTATTTTATTTAAAAACAAGAGTTATCGCTCTTAAATCAGAGTTTGTAATGCAATCGCAATATGGTCGTAATGTTTTAATTAACTATAACGTTATATATAACGTTTCCAGAACACCAAACACCAACACAACACTAAAATAATACGATAAAATATAATTTCGGTTTGAAATATCAATAAACCATAAATCTTTAAGCCTAGTATTATACAATTACAAACTTTTGTAGAAGTGAATATGAGTTTTTATTGACCTGTAAAATAATATTGACCGAAGCCAAAGACTGAGGTCAATATTGGTTTTGCAGGTCAATCCGATGAATATTACTTCCAGCAGGTGAATCCATTATTTATTGACTTCTAGACTTTACTTAGCTAAAGTACGGATATATATAGTCAGTATGTCATAAAAACATATATTCACCAACTTTATGCAAACCGTAATATTCTTATTAGAAGTACGAATGGAAAAACTACCACGTGTTTGTTTGTCTGAGTGTCTTTCATCAAAACCACTTACCGCTGACATTTGATTATTCGTGTTTATTAAGCATTTGACAAATGACAAACTTATATTTATCAACGATACAAATATCAATACAAGTGACACACCAGGTAATAAAAAGTGGTTCTAATCACAAGAGAACGAAGGTGGATCTAGTCACCAGAGCACGAAGGTGGTTCTAGTCACCAGAGCACGAAGGTGGTTCTAGTCACCAGAGCACGAAGGTGATTCTAGTCACCAGAGCACGAAGGTGATTCTAGTCACCAGAGCACGAAGGTGGTTCGAATCACCAGAGCACGAAAGTGGTTCTAATCACAAGAGAACGAAGGTGGATCTAGTCACCAGAGCACGAAGGTGGTTCTAGTCACCAGAGCACGAAGGTGATTCTAGTCACCAGAGCACGAAGGTGGTTCTAGTCACCAGAGCACGAAGGTGATTCTAGTCACCAGAGCACGAAGGTGGTTCGAATCACCAGAGCACGAAAGTGGTTCTAGTCACCAGAGAACGAAGATGGTTCTAGTCACCAGAGCACGAAGGTGGTTCTAATCACCAGAGCACGAAGGCTGTTCTAGTCACCAGAGCACGAAGGTGGTTCTAGTCACCAGAGCACGAAGGTGGTTCTAGTCACCAGAGCACGAAGGTGGTTCTAGTCACCAGAGCACGAAGGTTGTTCTAGTCACCAGAGCACGAAAGTGGTTCTAGTCACCAGAGCACGAAGGTGGTTCTAATCACAAGAGCACGAAGGTGGTTCTAGTCACCAGAGCACGAAGGTTGTTCTAGTCACCAGAGCACGAAGGTGGTTCTAGTCACCAGAGCACGAAGGTGGTTCTAATCACCAGAGCACGAAGGTGGTTCTAATCACAAGAGCACGAAGGTTGTTCTAGTCACCAGAGCACGAAGGTGGTTCTAATCACCAGAGCACGAAGGCTGTTCTAGTCACCAGAGCACGAAGGTGGATCTAGTCACCAGAGCACGAAGGTGGTTCTAGTCACCAGAGCACGAAGGTGGATCTAGTCACCAGAGCACGAAGGTGGATCTAGTCACCAGAGCACGAAGGTGGTTCTAGTCACCAGAGCACGAAGGTGGTTCTAATCACCAGAGCACGAAGGTGGTTCTAATCACAAGAGCACGAAGGTGGATCTAGTCACCAGAGCACGAAGGTGGTTCTAGTCACCAGAGCACGAAGGTGGATCTAGTCACCAGAGCACGAAGGTGGTTCTAGTCACCAGAGCACGAAGGTGGATCTAGTCACCAGAGCACGAAGGTGGATCTAGTCACCAGAGCACGAAGGTGGATCTAGTCACCAGAGAACGAAGGTGGTTCTAGTCACCAGAGCACGAAGGTGGTTCTAATCACAAGAGCACGAAGGTGGATCTAGTCACCAGAGCACGAAGGTGGTTCTAGTCACCAGAGCACGAAGGTGGTTCTAGTCACCAGAGCACGAAGGTGGTTCTAGTCACCAGAGCACGAAAGTGGTTCTAGTCACCAGAGCACGAAAGTGGTTCTAGTCACCAGAGCACGAAGGTGGTTCTAGTCACCAGAGCACGAAAGTGGTTCTAGTCACCAGAACACGAAGGTGGTTCTAGTCACCAGAGCACGAAGGTGGTTCTAGTCACCAGAGCACGAAGGTGGTTCTAGTCACCAGAGCACGAAGGTGGTTCTAGTCACCAGAGCACGAAGGTGGTTCTAGTCACCAGAGCACGAAGGTGGTTCTAGTCACCAGAGCACGAAGGTGGTTCTAGTCACCAGAGCACGAAGATGGTTCTAATCACCAGAGCACGAAGGTGGTTCTAGTCACCAGAGCACGAAGGTTGTTCTAGTCACCAGAGCACGAAGGTGGTTCTAGTCACCAGAGCACGAAGGTGGTTTTAGTCACCAGAGCACGAAGGTGGTTCTAGTCACCAGAGCACGAAGATGGTTCTAATCACCAGAGCACGAAGGTGGTTCTAGTCACCAGAGCACGAAAGTGGTTCTAGTCACCAGAGAACGAAGGTGGTTCTAGTCACCAGAGCACGAAGGTGGTTCTAGTCACCAGAGCACGAAAGTGGTTCTAGTCACCAGAGCACGAAGGTGGTTCTAGTCACCAGAGCACGAAGGTGATTCTAGTCACCAGAGCACGAAGGTGGTTCGAATCACCAGAGCACGAAAGTGGTTCTAGTCACCAGAGAACGAAGGTGGTTCTAGTCACCAGAGCACGAAGGTGGTTCTAATCACCAGAGCACGAAGGCTGTTCTAGTCACCAGAGCACGAAGGTGATTCTAGTCACCAGAGCACGAAGGTGGTTCGAATCACCAGAGCACGAAAGTGGTTCTAGTCACCAGAGCACGAAGGTGGTTCTAGTCACCAGAGCACGAAGGTGGTTCTAATCACAAGAGCACGAAGGTGGATCTAGTCACCAGAGCACGAAGGTGGTTCTAGTCACCAGAGCACGAAGGTGGTTCTAGTTACCAGAGCACGAAGGTGGTTCTAGTCACCAGAGCACGAAAGTGGTTCTAGTCACCAGAGCACGAAAGTGGTTCTAGTCACCAGAGCACGAAGGTGGTTGTAATCACCAGAGCACGAAGGTGGTTCTAGTCACCAGAGCACGAAGGTGGATCTAGTCACCAGAGCACGAAGGTGGTTCTAGTCACCAGAGCACGAAGGTGGTTCTAGTCACCAGAGCACGAAAGTGGTTCTAGTCACCAGAGCACGAAGGTGGTTCTAGTCACCAGAGCACGAAAGTGGTTCTAGTCACCAGAGCACGAAGGTGGTTCTAGTCACCAGAGCACGAAGGTGGTTCTAGTCACCAGAGCACGAAAGTGGTTCTAGTCACCAGAGCACGAAAGTGGTTCTAGTCATCAGAGAACGAAGGTGGTTCTAGTCACCAGAGCACGAAGGTGGTTCTAGTCACCAGAGCACGAAGGTGGTTCTAGTCACCAGAGCACGAAGGTGGTTCTAATCACCAGAGCACGAAGGTTGTTCTAGTCACCAGAGCACGAAGGTTGTTCTAGTCACCAGAGCACGAAAGTGGTTCTAGTCACCAGAGCACGAAGGTGGTTCTAGTCACCAGAGCACGAAGGTTGTTCTAGTCACCAGAGCACGAAGGTGGTTCTAATCACCAGAGCACGAAGGTTGTTCTAGTCACCAGAGCACGAAGGTTGTTCTAGTCACCAGAGCACGAAAGTGGTTCTAGTCACCAGAGCACGAAGGTGGTTCTAGTCACCAGAGCACGAAAGTGGTTCTAGTCACCAGAGCACGAAGGTGGTTCTAGTCACCGGAGCACGAAGGTGGTTCTAGTCACCAGAGCACGAAGGTGGTTCTAGTCACCAGAGCACGAAGGCTGTTCTAGTCACCAGAGCACGAAGATGGTTCTAGTCACCAGAGCACGAAAGTGGTTCTAGTCGCCAGAGCACGAAGGTGGTTCTAATCACCAGAGCACGAAGGTTGTTCTAGTCACCAGAGCACGAAGGTGGTTCTAGTCACCAGAGCACGAAGGTGGTTCTAGTCACCAGAGCACGAAGGTGGTTCTAATCACCAGAGCACGAAGGTTGTTCTAGTCACCAGAGCACGAAGGTGGTTCTAATCACCAGAGCACGAAGATGGTTCTAGTCACCAGAGCACGAAGGTGGTTCTAGTCACCAGAGCACGAAGGTGGTTCTAGTCACCAGAGCACGAAGGTGGTTCTAGTCACCAGAGCACGAAGGTGGTTCTAGTCACCAGAGCACGAAGGTGGTTCTAATCACCAGAGCACGAAGGTTGTTCTAGTCACCAGAGCACGAAGGTGGTTCTAGTCACCAGAGCACGAAGATGGTTCTAGTCACCAGAGCACGAAGGTGGTTCTAGTCACCAGAGCACGAAGGTGGTTCTAGTCACCAGAGCACGAAGGTGGTTCTAGTCACCAGAGCACGAAGGTGGTTCTAGTCACCAGAGCACGAAAGTGGTTCTAGTCACCAGAGCACGAAAGTGGTTCTAATCACCAGAGCACGAAGGTGGTTCTAATCACCAGAGCACGAAGGTTGTTCTAGTCACCAGAGCACGAAGGTGGTTCTAGTCACCAGAGCATGAAGGTGGTTCTAGTCACCAGAGCACGAAGGTGGTTCTAGTCACCAGAGCACGAAGGTGGTTCTAGTCACCAGAGCACGAAGGTGATTACCATTAATGATATATACATAAGACTAACAGCTCTATACAAACATTAGTACATTATAGACAAACACGTTTTAATTAAGTTCTGTTCCATGGTATGACGCTAAGACCTGATATAAGCCTTTTGTCGTACATCATGTAGTCGGTGTATACATAGATAACTGAAACTGAGAATTGATTTGGATGTTCACTATGGCACATTTACATTGTTAGTTTTTCTAGATAATTACCACGTGGGTATAGTGTGGTACTAAATAATTACCACGTGGGTATAGTGTGGTACTAGATAATTACCACGTGGGTATAGTGTGGTACTAGATAATTACCACGTGGGTATAGTGTGGTACTAGATAATTACCACGTGGGCATAGTGTGGTACTAGATAATTACCACGTGGGTATAGTGTGGTACTAGATAATTACCACGTGGGTATAGTGTGGTACTAGATAATTACCACGTGGGTATAGTGTGGTACTAAATAATTACCACGTGGGTATAGTGTGGTACTAGATAATTACCACGTGGGTATAGTGTGGTACTAGATAATTACCACGTGGGTATAGTGTGGTACTAGATAATTACCACGTGGGTATAGTGTGGTACTAGATAATTACCACGTGGGTATAGTGTGGTACTTTTTGTTTTTCGTTTTATTAGTTGAAGCAAAGGTTTTGGTTTATTGTTAGAACCAGGGGCGGATTCAGGATTTCAAGTTAGGGGGCGCACTTAAAAAAATTGTTGGGATATTTCGTGTGAAAAATCACGATTTTACGCCAAAAAATCATATTTTTTCAAATTTCGGAGGGAGGCGCGAAAAAGTTTGGGGTATTTCGTTTGAAAAATCACGATTTTACGCCAAAGAAAAATCATATTTTTCCAAGTTTAGGAGGGGGGCGCGCCGGGTGCGCGCCCCCCTCCCCCTGGATCCGCCCCTGTGAACCCTGCTTCATATTTTATGCTTCCTCCACATCAGGATCTCGATTTATAATAATCAATAGATCAATTGTTTCTAGTTGATAAAGGACATATTTGAATTTGCTTTATCATCAAAATATGCTTATATTTGTATATTATTTTAGTCATGTATATGTTACTGCTTTATACACTTTGTTACTTCCACAACATGTAATCATTATCTGAACAGAATATTGTTCCTTCCACAACATGTAATCATTATCTGAACAGAATATTGTTCCTTCCACAACATGTTATCATTATCTGAACAGAATATTGTTCCTTCCACAACATGTTATCATTATCTGAACAGAATATTGTTCCTTCCACAACATGTTATCATTATCTGAACAGAATATTGTTCCTTCCACAACATGTAATCATTATCTGAACAGAATATTGTTCCTTCCACAACATGTTATCATTATCTGAACAGAATATTGTTCCTTCCACAACATGTTATCATTATCTGAACAGAATATTGTTCCTTCCACAACATGTAATCATTATCTGAACAGAATATTGTTCCTTCCACAACATGTAATCATTATCTGAACAGAATATTGTTCCTTCCACAACATGTTATCATTATCTGAACAGAATATTGTTCCTTCCACAACATGTTATCATTATCTGAACAGAATATTGTTCCTTCCACAACATGTTATCATTATCTGAACAGAATATTGTTCCTTCCACAACATGTTATCATTATCTGAACAGAATATTGTTCCTTCCACAACATGTTATCATTATCTGAACAGAATATTGTTCCTTCCACAACATGTTATCATTATCTGAACAGAATATTGTTCCTTCCACAACATGTTATCATTATCTGAACAGAATATTGTTCCTTCCACAACATGTTATCATTATCTGAACAGAATATTGTTCCTTCCACAACATGTTATCATTATCTGAACAGAATATTGTTCCTTCCACAACATGTTATCATTATCTGAACAGAATATTGTTCCTTCCACAACATGTTATCATTATCTGAACAGAATATTGTTCCTTCCACAACATGTTATCATTATCTGAACAGAATATTGTTCCTTCCACAACATGTTATCATTATCTGAACAGAATATTGTTCCTTCCACAACATGTTATCATTATCTGAACAGAATATTGTTCCTTCCACAACATGTAATCATTATCTGAACAGAATATTGTTCCTTCCACAACATATAATCATTATCTGAACAGAATATTGTTCCTTCCACAACATGTTATCATTATCTGAACAGAATATTGTTCCTTCCACAACATGTTATCATTATCTGAACAGAATATTGTTCCTTCCACAACATGTTATCATTATCTGAACAGAATATTGTTCCTTCCACAACATGTTATCATTATCTGAACAGAATATTGTTCCTTCCACAACATGTAATCATTATCTGAACAGAATATTGTTCCTTCCACAACATGTAATCATTATCTGAACAGAATATTGTTCCTTCCACAACATGTAATCATTATCTGAACAGAATATTGGATTAAAGTTTAAAAACACATCTCACTATGCATAGCAACGAGTGTGAGGGTACTTAACTGTCAATGGGGTCATATTTATTGACTTAATAGAGATAGATGTTTTAGTCTAGTTCATATATTGATTTTATATTACGACAAAAGAAAAAAATATGATATGATGATATTTATAGTCTTCAGAATTAGCAGCTGTGTCTCTGTTCGACGATATATTTATAGAATGTTCGAGTTAACTAGGGTGGGGTATGTGTCAGAATGTGACACAGTTACAAGATAATCAAAACGTAGATATCTAGTTAAGTGTACACGATGCAGTTTTAGAATAACCTTCGTCCCGTACGCTCACAGTGATACGATTTGAAAGTCAAATGAAGTCTTTCGGAGCACGTGACCTAAAGGGTCTAAGAAGGATAAACTTTCATGATGACATCATCTTGAGTTACGTGTACTATAGAATGCATGACATGTCAGAACAACCATATCTTGTGTGAAGAGATATACGACAGTGACATAAGGTTCTGAAGACAATCAATACGTAATATTGTCAACGAATTTTAATCGTTATGCGTTAAATATATGAAAGAAAATACAAATCAATATTGAAAAATAAAATAAAATACATGTACAAGCCAGACAGAATCTGTTGAGTTCAAACCAAACTGTAAAAGTATGTGTTCTGTTGAGTGCTAGGAAAACTGCAAAAGTATGTGTTCTGTTGAGTGCTAGCAAAACTGCAAAAGTATGTGTTCTGTTGAGTTCAAACTAAACAGTAAGAGTATGTGTTCTGTGGAGTTCACACTAAACAGTAAAAGTATGTGTTCTGTTGAGTTCAAACAAAACTGTAAAAGTATGTGTTCTGTTGAGTTCAAACAAAATTGTAAAAGTATGTGTTCTGTTGTGTTCAAACTAAACAGTAAAGGTATGTATTCTGTTGAGTGCAAACAAAACTGTAAAAGTATGTGTTCTGTTGAGTTCAAACTAAACAGTAAAAGTATGTGTTCTGTTGAGTTCAAACAACACTGTAAAAGTATGTGTTCTGTTGAGTTCAACAAAACTATAAAAGTATGTATTCTGTTGAGTTCAAACAAAACTGTAAAGGTATGTGTTCTGATGAGTGCAAACAAAGCTGTAAAAATATGTATTCTGTTGAGTTCAAACTAAAGAGTAAGAGTATGTGTTCTGTTGAGTTCAAACTAAACAGTAAAAGTATGTGTTCTGTTGAGTTCAAACAAAACTGTAAACGTATGTGTTCTGTTGAGTTCAAACCAAACTTTAAAGGTATGTGTTCTGTTGAGTGCAAACAAAACAGTAAAAGTATATGTTCTCTTGAGTGCAAACAAAACTGTAAAGGTATGTGTTCTGATGAGTGCAAACAAAGCTGTAAAAATATGTATTCTGTTGAGTTCAAACTAAAGAGTAAGAGTATGTGTTCTGTTGAGTACAAACTAAACAGTAAAAGTATGTGTTCTGTTGAGTTCAAACAAAACTGTAAACGTATGTGTTCTGTTGAGTTCAAACCAAACTTTAAAGGTATGTGTTCTGTTGAGTGCAAACAAAACAGTAAAAGTATATGTTCTGTTGAGTGCAAACAAAACTGTAAAAGTATATGTTCTGTTGAGTGCAAACACAACTATAAAAGTATGTGTTTTGTTGAGTTCAAACTAAGCAGTAAAAGTATGTGTTCTGTTGAGTTCAAACTAAACAGTAAAAGTATGTGTTCTGTTGAGTTCAAACTAAACAGTAAAAGTATGTGTTCTGTTGAGTTCAAACTAAACAGTAAAAGTATGTGTTCTGTTGAGTGCAAACAAAACTGTAAAAGTATGTGTTCTGTTGAGTTCAAGCAAAACTGTAAAAGTATGTGTTCTGTTGAGTTCACACTAAACATCAAAAGTATGTACTCTGTTGAGTGCAAACATATCTGTAAAGGTATGTGTTCTGTTGAGTGCAAACACAACTGTAAAAGTATGTGTTCTGTTGAGTTCAAACAAAACTGAAAAAATATGTGTTCTGTTGAGTTCAAACTAAAGAGTAAGAGTATGTGTTCTGTTGAGTACAAACTAAACAGTAAAAGTATGTGTTCTGTTGAGTTCAAACAAAACTGTAAACGTATGTGTTCTGTTGAGTTCAAACCAAACTTTAAAGGTATGTGTTCTGTTGAGTGCAAACAAAACAGTAAAAGTATATGTTCTGTTGAGTGCAAACAAAACTGTAAAAGTATATGTTCTGTTGAGTGCAAACACAACTATAAAAGTATGTGTTTTGTTGAGTTCAAACTAAGCAGTAAAAGTATGTGTTCTGTTGAGTTCAAACTAAACAGTAAAAGTATGTGTTCTGTTGAGTTCAAACTAAACAGTAAAAGTATGTGTTCTGTTGAGTTCAAACTAAACAGTAAAAGTATGTGTTCTGTTGAGTGCAAACAAAACTGTAAAAGTATGTGTTCTGTTGAGTTCAAGCAAAACTGTAAAAGTATGTGTTCTGTTGAGTTCACACTAAACATCAAAAGTATGTACTCTGTTGAGTGCAAACATATCTGTAAAGGTATGTGTTCTGTTGAGTGCAAACACAACTGTAAAAGTATGTGTTCTGTTGAGTTCAAACAAAACTGAAAAAATATGTGTTCTGTTGAGTTCAAGCAAAACTGTAAAAGTATGTGTTCTGTTGAGTTCAAACTAAACAGTAAAAGTGTGTGTTCTGTTGAGTTCAAACTAAACAGTAAAAGTATGTGTTCTGTTGAGTTCAAACTAAACAGTAAAAGTATGTGCTCTGTTGAGTTCAAACAAAACTGTAAAAGTATGTGTTCTGTTGCGTGCAAGCAAAACTGTAAAGGTATGTGTTCTGTTGAGTGCAAACAAAACTGTAAAAATATGTGTTCTGTTGAGTTCAAACTGAACAGTAAAAGTATGTGCTCTATTGAGTTCAAACTAAACAGTAAAAGTATGTGTTCTGTTGAGTGCAAATAAAACAGTAAAAGTATGTGCTCTATTGAGTTCAAGCTAAACAGTAAAAGTATGTGTTCTGTTGAGTACAAATAAAACAGTAAAAGTATGTGTTCTGTTGAGTTCAAACTAAACAGTAAAAGTATGTGTTCTGTTGAGTTCAAACTAAACAGTAAAAGTATGTGTTCTGTTGAGTGCAAACAAAACTGTAAAAGTATGTGTTCTGTTGAGTTCAAGCAAAACTGTAAAAGTATGTGTTCTGTTGAGTTCACACTAAACATCAAAAGTATGTACTCTGTTGAGTGCAAACATATCTGTAAAGGTATGTGTTCTGTTGAGTTCAAACTAAACAGTAAAAGTATGTGTTCTGTTGAGTTCAAACAAAACAGTAAAAGTATGTGTTCTGTTGAGTTCAAACTAAACAGTAAAAGTATGTGTTCTGTTGAGTGCAAACAAAACTGTAAAAGTATGTGTTCTGTTGAGTTCAAGCAAAACTGTAAAAGTATGTGTTCTGTTGAGTTCACACTAAACATTAAAAGTATGTACTCTGTTGAGTGCAAACATATCTGTAAAGGTATGTGTTCTGTTGAGTGCAAACACAACTGTAAAAGTATGTGTTCTGTTGAGTTCAAACAAAACTGAAAAAATATGTGTTCTGTTGAGTTCAAGCAAAACTGTAAAAGTATGTGTTCTGTTGAGTTCAAACAAAACTGTAAAGGTATGTGTTCTGTTGAGTGCAAACATAACTGTAAATGTATGTGTTCTGTTAAGTGCAAATAAAACTGTAAAAGTATGTGTTCTGTTGAGTTCAAACTAAACTGTAAAAGTATATGTTCTGTTGAGTGCAAACAAAACTGTAAAAGTATGTGTTCTGTTGAGTTCAAACTAATCAGTAAAAGTATGTGTTCTGTTGAGTGAAAACAAAACTGTAAACGTATGTGTTCTGTTGAGTTCAAACCAAACTTTAAAGGTATGTGTTCTGTTGAGTGCAAACAAAACAGTAAAAGTATATGTTCTGTTGAGTGCAAACAAAACTGTAAAAGTATGTGTTCTGTTGAGTGCAAACACAACTATAAAAGTATGTGTTCTGTTGAGTTCAAACTAAACAGTAAAAGTATGTGTTCTGTTGAGTTCAAACTAAACAGTAAAAGTATGTGTTCTGTTGAGTTCAAACTAAACAGTAAAAGTATGTGTTCTGTTGAGTTCAAACTAAACAGTAAAAGTATGTGTTCTGTTGAGTGCAAACAAAACTGTAAAAGTATGTGTTCTGTTGAGTTCAAGCAAAACTGTAAAAGTATGTGTTCTGTTGAGTTCACACTAAACATCAAAAGTATGTACTCTGTTGAGTGCAAATATATCTGTAAATGTATGTGTTCTGTTGAGTGCAAACACAACTGTAAAAGTATGTGTTCTGTTGAGTTCAAACAAAACTGAAAAAATATGTGTTCTGTTGAGTTCAAGCAAAACTGTAAACGTATGTGTTCTGTTGAGTTCAAACTAAACAGTAAAAGTATGTGTTCTGTTGAGTTCAAACTAAACAGTAAAAGTATGTGCTCTGTTGAGTTCAAACAAAACTGTAAAAGTATGTGTTCTGTTGCGTGCAAGCAAAACTGTAAAGGTATGTGTTCTGTTGAGTGCAAACAAAACTGTAAAAATATATGTTCTGTTGAGTTCAAACTGAACAGTAAAAGTATGTGCTCTATTGAGTTCAAACTAAACAGTAAAAGTATGTGTTCTGTTGAGTGCAAATAAAACAGTAAAAGTATGTGCTCTATTGAGTTCAAGCTAAACAGTAAAAGGATGTGTTCTGTTGAGTGCAAACACAACTGTAAAAGTATGTGTTCTGTTGAGTTCAAACAAAACTGAAAAAATATGTGTTCTGTTGAGTTCAAGCAAAACTGTAAACGTATGTGTTCTGTTGAGTTCAAACCAAACTTTAAAGGTATGTGTTCTGTTGAGTGCAAACCAAACAGTAAAAGTATATGTTCTGTTGAGTGCAAACAAAACTGTAAAAGTATATGTTCTGTTGAGTGCAAACACAACTATAAAAGTATGTGTTCTGTTGAGTTCAAACTAAACAGTAAAAGTATGTGATCTGTTGAGTTCAAACTAAACAGTAAAAGTATGTGTTCTGTTGAGTTCAAACTAAACAGTAAAAGTATGTGTTCTGTTGAGTTCAAACTAAACAGTAAAAGTATGTGTTCTGTTGAGTGCAAACAAAACTGTAAAAGTATGTGTTCTGTTGAGTTCAAGCAAAACTGTAAAAGTATGTGTTCTGTTGAGTTCACACTAAACATCAAAAGTATGTACTCTGTTGAGTGCAAACATATCTGTAAAGGTATGTGTTCTGTTGAGTGCAAACACAACTGTAAAAGTATGTGTTCTGTTGAGTTCAAACAAAACTGAAAAAATATGTGTTCTGTTGAGTTCAAGCAAAACTGTAAAAGTATGTGTTCTGTTGAGTTCAAACTAAACAGTAAAAGTATGTGTTGTTCTGTTGAGTTCAAACTAAACAGTAAAAGTATGTGCTCTGTTGAGTTCAAACAAAACTGTAAAAGTATGTGTTCTGTTGCGTGCAAGCAAAACTGTAAAGGTATGTGTTCTGTTGAGTGCAAACAAAACTGTAAAAATATGTGTTCTGTTGAGTTCAAACTGAACAGTAAAAGTATGTGCTCTATTGAGTTCAAACTAAACAGTAAAAGTATGTGTTCTGTTGAGTGCAAATAAAACAGTAAAAGTATGTGCTCTATTGAGTTCAAGCTAAACAGTAAAAGTATGTGTTCTGTTGAGTACAAATAAAACAGTAAAAGTATGTGTTCTGTTGAGTTCAAACAAAACAGTAAAAGTATGTGTTCTGTTGAGTTCAAACTAAACAGTAAAAGTATGTGTTCTGTTGAGTGCAAACAAAACTGTAAAAGTATGTGTTCTGTTGAGTTCAAGCAAAACTGTAAAAGTATGTGTTCTGTTGAGTTCACACTAAACATTAAAAGTATGTACTCTGTTGAGTGCAAACATATCTGTAAAGGTATGTGTTCTGTTGAGTGCAAACACAACTGTAAAAGTATGTGTTCTGTTGAGTTCAAGCAAAACTGTAAAAGTATGTGTTCTGTTGAGTTCAAACAAAACTGTAAAGGTATGTGTTCTGTTGAGTGCAAACATAACTGTAAATGTATGTGTTCTGTTAAGTGCAAACAAAACTGTAAAAGTATGTGTTCTGTTGAGTTCAAACTAAACTGTAAAAGTATATGTTCTGTTGAGTGCAAACAAAACTGTAAAAGTATGTGTTCTGTTGAGTTCAAACTAATCAGTAAAAGTATGTGTTCTGTTGAGTTCAAACAAAACTGTAAACGTATGTGTTCTGTTGAGTTCAAACCAAACTTTAAAGGTATGTGTTCTGTTGAGTGCAAACAAAACAGTAAAAGTATATGTTCTGTTGAGTGCAAACAAAACTGTAAAAGTATATGTTCTGTTGAGTGCAAACACAACTATAAAAGTATGTGTTCTGTTGAGTTCAAACTAAACAGTAAAAGTATGTGTTCTGTTGAGTTCAAACTAAACAGTAAAAGTATGTGTTCTGTTGAGTTCAAACTAAACAGTAAAAGTATTTGTTCTGTTGAATTCAAACTAAACAGTAAAAGTATGTGTTCTGTTGAGTGCAAACAAAACTGTAAAAGTATGTGTTCTGTTGAGTTCAAGCAAAACTGTAAAAGTATGTGTTCTGTTGAGTTCACACTAAACATCAAAAGTATGTACTCTGTTGAGTGCAAACATATCTGTAAAGGTATGTGTTCTGTTGAGTGCAAACACAACTGTAAAAGTATGTGTTCTGTTGAGTTCAAACAAAACTGAAAAAATATGTGTTCTGTTGAGTTCAAGCAAAACTGTAAAAGTATGTGTTCTGTTGAGTTCAAACTAAACAGTAAAAGTATGTGTTGTTCTGTTGAGTTCAAACTAAACAGTAAAAGTATGTGCTCTGTTGAGTTCAAACAAAACTGTAAAAGTATGTGTTCTGTTGCGTGCAAGCAAAACTGTAAAGGTATGTGTTCTGTTGAGTGCAAACAAAACTGTAAAAATATGTGTTCTGTTGAGTTCAAACTGAACAGTAAAAGTATGTGCTCTATTGAGTTCAAACTAAACAGTAAAAGTATGTGTTCTGTTAAGTGCAAATAAAACAGTAAAAGTATGTGCTCTATTGAGTTCAAGCTAAACAGTAAAAGGATGTGTTCTGTTGAGTACAAATAAAACAGTAAAAGTATGTGTTCTGTTGAGTTCAAACAAAACAGTAAAAGTATGTGTTCTGTTGAGTTCAAACTAAACAGTAAAAGTATGTGTTCTGTTGAGTGCAAACAAAACTGTAAAAGTATGTGTTCTGTTGAGTTCAAGCAAAACTGTAAAAGTATGTGTTCTGTTGAGTTCACACTAAACATTAAAAGTATGTACTCTGTTGAGTGCAAACATATCTGTAAAGGTATGTGTTCTGTTGAGTGCAAACACAACTGTAAAAGTATGTGTTCTGTTGAGTTCAAACAAAACTGAAAAAATATGTGTTCTGTTGAGTTCAAGCAAAACTGTAAAAGTATGTGTTCTGTTGAGTTCAAACAAAACTGTAAAGGTATGTGTTCTGTTGAGTGCAAACATAACTGTAAATGTATGTGTTCTGTTAAGTGCAAACAAAACTGTAAAAGTATGTGTTCTGTTGAGTTCAAACTAAACTGTAAAAGTATGTGTTCTGTTGAGTTCAAACTAAACAGTAAAAGTATGTGCTCTGTTGAGTTCAAACAAAACTGTAAAAGTATGTGTTCTGTTGCGTGCAAGCAAAACTGTAAAGGTATGTGTTCTGTTGAGTGCAAACAAAACTGTAAAAATATCTGTTCTGTTGAGTTCAAACTGAACAGTAAAAGTATGTGCTCTATTGAGTTCAAACTAAACAGTAAAAGTATGTGTTCTGTTGAGTGCAAATAAAACAGTAAAAGTATGTGCTCTAATGAGTTCAAGCTAAGCAGTAAAAGTATGTGTTCTGTTGAGTACAAATAAAACAGTAAAAGTATTTGTTCTGTTGAGTTCAAACAAAACAGTAAAAGTATGTGTTCTGTTGAGTTCAAACTAAACAGTAAAAGTATGTGTTCTGTTGAGTGCAAACAAAACTGTAAAAGTATGTGTTCTGTTGAGTTCAAGCAAAACTGTAAAAGTATGTGTTCTGTTGAGTTCACACTAAACATTAAAAGTATGTACTCTGTTGAGTGCAAACATATCTGTAAAGGTATGTGTTCTGTTGAGTGCAAACACAACTCTAAAAGTATGTGTTCTGTTGAGTTCAAACAAAGCTGAAAAAATATGTGTTCTGTTGAGTTCAAGCAAAACTGTAAACGTATGTGTTCTGTTGAGTTCAAACCAAACTTTAAAGGTATGTGTTCTGTTGAGTGCAAACCAAACAGTAAAAGTATATGTTCTGTTGAGTGCAAACAAAACTGTAAAAGTATATGTTCTGTTGAGTGCAAACACAACTATAAAAGTATGTGTTCTGTTGAGTTCAAACTAAACAGTAAAAGTATGTGATCTGTTGAGTTCAAACTAAACAGTAAAAGTATGTGTTCTGTTGAGTTCAAACTAAACAGTAAAAGTATGTGTTCTGTTGAGTTCAAACTAAACAGTAAAAGTATGTGTTCTGTTGAGTGCAAACAAAACTGTAAAAGTATGTGTTCTGTTGAGTTCAAGCAAAACTGTAAAAGTATGTGTTCTGTTGAGTTCACACTAAACATCAAAAGTATGTACTCTGTTGAGTGCAAACATATCTGTAAAGGTATGTGTTCTGTTGAGTGCAAACACAACTGTAAAAGTATGTGTTCTGTTGAGTTCAAACAAAACTGAAAAAATATGTGTTCTGTTGAGTTCAAGCAAAACTGTAAAAGTATGTGTTCTGTTGAGTTCAAACTAAACAGTAAAAGTATGTGTTGTTCTGTTGAGTTCAAACTAAACAGTAAAAGTATGTGCTCTGTTGAGTTCAAACAAAACTGTAAAAGTATGTGTTCTGTTGCGTGCAAGCAAAACTGTAAAGGTATGTGTTCTGTTGAGTGCAAACAAAACTGTAAAAATATGTGTTCTGTTGAGTTCAAACTGAACAGTAAAAGTATGTGCTCTATTGAGTTCAAACTAAACAGTAAAAGTATGTGTTCTGTTGAGTGCAAATAAAACAGTAAAAGTATGTGCTCTATTGAGTTCAAGCTAAACAGTAAAAGTATGTGTTCTGTTGAGTACAAATAAAACAGTAAAAGTATGTGTTCTGTTGAGTTCAAACAAAACAGTAAAAGTATGTGTTCTGTTGAGTTCAAACTAAACAGTAAAAGTATGTGTTCTGTTGAGTGCAAACAAAACTGTAAAAGTATGTGTTCTGTTGAGTTCAAGCAAAACTGTAAAAGTATGTGTTCTGTTGAGTTCACACTAAACATTAAAAGTATGTACTCTGTTGAGTGCAAACATATCTGTAAAGGTATGTGTTCTGTTGAGTGCAAACACAACTGTAAAAGTATGTGTTCTGTTGAGTTCAAACAAAACTGAAAAAATATGTGTTCTGTTGAGTTCAAGCAAAACTGTAAAAGTATGTGTTCTGTTGAGTTCAAACAAAACTGTAAAGGTATGTGTTCTGTTGAGTGCAAACATAACTGTAAATGTATGTGTTCTGTTAAGTGCAAACAAAACTGTAAAAGTATGTGTTCTGTTGAGTTCAAACTAAACTGTAAAAGTATATGTTCTGTTGAGTGCAAACAAAACTGTAAAAGTATGTGTTCTGTTGAGTTCAAACTAATCAGTAAAAGTATGTGTTCTGTTGAGTGAAAACAAAACTGTAAACGTATGTGTTCTGTTGAGTTCAAACCAAACTTTAAAGGTATGTGTTCTGTTGAGTGCAAACAAAACAGTAAAAGTATATGTTCTGTTGAGTGCAAACAAAACTGTAAAAGTATATGTTCTGTTGAGTGCAAACACAACTATAAAAGTATGTGTTCTGTTGAGTTCAAACTAAACAGTAAAAGTATGTGTTCTGTTGAGTTCAAACTAAACAGTAAAAGTATGTGTTCTGTTGAGTTCAAACTAAACAGTAAAAGTATTTGTTCTGTTGAGTTCAAACTAAACAGTAAAAGTATGTGTTCTGTTGAGTGCAAACAAAACTGTAAAAGTATGTGTTCTGTTGAGTTCAAGCAAAACTGTAAAAGTATGTGTTCTGTTGAGTTCACACTAAACATCAAAAGTATGTACTCTGTTGAGTGCAAACATATCTGTAAAGGTATGTGTTCTGTTGAGTGCAAACACAACTGTAAAAGTATGTGTTCTGTTGAGTTCAAACAAAACTGAAAAAATATGTGTTCTGTTGAGTTCAAGCAAAACTGTAAAAGTATGTGTTCTGTTGAGTTCAAACTAAACAGTAAAAGTATGTGTTGTTCTGTTGAGTTCAAACTAAACAGTAAAAGTATGTGCTCTGTTGAGTTCAAACAAAACTGTAAAAGTATGTGTTCTGTTGCGTGCAAGCAAAACTGTAAAGGTATGTGTTCTGTTGAGTGCAAACAAAACTGTAAAAATATGTGTTCTGTTGAGTTCAAACTGAACAGTAAAAGTATGTGCTCTATTGAGTTCAAACTAAACAGTAAAAGTATGTGTTCTGTTGAGTGCAAATAAAACAGTAAAAGTATGTGCTCTATTGAGTTCAAGCTAAACAGTAAAAGGATGTGTTCTGTTGAGTACAAATAAAACAGTAAAAGTATGTGTTCTGTTGAGTTCAAACAAAACAGTAAAAGTATGTGTTCTGTTGAGTTCAAACTAAACAGTAAAAGTATGTGTTCTGTTGAGTGCAAACAAAACTGTAAAAGTATGTGTTCTGTTGAGTTCAAGCAAAACTGTAAAAGTATGTGTTCTGTTGAGTTCACACTAAACATTAAAAGTATGTACTCTGTTGAGTGCAAACATATCTGTAAAGGTATGTGTTCTGTTGAGTGCAAACACAACTGTAAAAGTATGTGTTCTGTTGAGTTCAAACAAAACTGAAAAAATATGTGTTCTGTTGAGTTCAAGCAAAACTGTAAAAGTATGTGTTCTGTTGAGTTCAAACAAAACTGTAAAGGTATGTGTTCTGTTGAGTGCAAACATAACTGTAAATGTATGTGTTCTGTTAAGTGCAAACAAAACTGTAAAAGTATGTGTTCTGTTGAGTTCAAACTAAACTGTAAAAGTATATGTTCTGTTGAGTGCAAACAAAACTGTAAAAGTATGTGTTCTGTTGAGTTCAAACTAATCAGTAAAAGTATGTGTTCTGTTGAGTTCAAACAAAACTGTAAACGTATGTGTTCTGTTGAGTTCAAACCAAACTTTAAAGGTATGTGTTCTGTTGAGTGCAAACAAAACAGTAAAAGTATATGTTCTGTTGAGTGCAAACAAAACTGTAAAAGTATATGTTCTGTTGAGTGCAAACACAACTATAAAAGTATGTGTTCTGTTGAGTTCAAACTAAACAGTAAAAGTATGTGTTCTGTTGAGTTTAAACTAAACAGTAAAAGTATGTGTTCTGTTGAGTTCAAACTAAACAGTAAAAGTATGTGTTCTGTTGAGTTCAAACTAAACAGTAAAAGTATGTGTTCTGTTGAGTGCAAACAAAACTGTAAAAGTATGTGTTCTGTTGAGTTCAAGCAAAACTGTAAAAGTATGTGTTCTGTTGAGTTCACACTAAACATCAAAAGTATGTACTCTGTTGAGTGCAAACATATCTGTAAAGGTATGTGTTCTGTTGAGTGCAAACACAACTGTAAAAGTATGTGTTCTGTTGAGTTCAAACAAAACTGAAAAAATATGTGTTCTGTTGAGTTCAAGCAAAACTGTAAAAGTATGTGTTCTGTTGAGTTCAAACTAAACAGTAAAAGTATGTGTTCTGTTGAGTTCAAACTAAACAGTAAAAGTATGTGCTCTGTTGAGTTCAAACAAAACTGTAAAAGTATGTGTTCTGTTGCGTGCAAGCAAAACTGTAAAGGTA
This sequence comes from Bathymodiolus septemdierum, assembly GCA_963383655.1. Classification (NCBI taxonomy): domain Eukaryota; kingdom Metazoa; phylum Mollusca; class Bivalvia; order Mytilida; family Modiolidae; genus Bathymodiolus; species Bathymodiolus septemdierum. The sequence goes on along the minus strand of OY726522.1, from coordinate 94,985,462 downwards.
TGTGTTCTGTTGAGTGCAAACAAAACTGTAAAAATATGTGTTCTGTTGAGTTCAAACTGAACAGTAAAAGTATGTGCTCTATTGAGTTCAAACTAAACAGTAAAAGTATGTGTTCTGTTGAGTGCAAATAAAACAGTAAAAGTATGTGCTCTATTGAGTTCAAGCTAAACAGTAAAAGGATGTGTTCTGTTGAGTACAAATAAAACAGTAAAAGTATTTGTTCTGTTGAGTTCAAACAAAACAGTAAAAGTATGTGTTCTGTTGAGTTCAAACTAAACAGTAAAAGTATGTGTTCTGTTGAGTGCAAACAAAACTGTAAAAGTATGTGTTCTGTTGAGTTCAAGCAAAACTGTAAAAGTATGTGTTCTGTTGAGTTCAAACAAAACAGTAAAAGTATGTGTTCTGTTGAGTTCAAACTAAACAGTAAAAGTATGTGTTCTGTTGAGTGCAAACAAAACTGTAAAAGTATGTGTTCTGTTGAGTTCAAGCAAAACTGTAAAAGTATGTGTTCTGTTGAGTTCACACTAAACATTAAAAGTATGTACTCTGTTGAGTGCAAACATATATGTAAAGGTATGTGTTCTGTTGAGTGCAAACACAACTGTAAAAGTATGTGTTCTGTTGAGTTCAAACAAAACTGAAAAAATATGTGTTCTGTTGAGTTCAAGCAAAACTGTAAAAGTATGTGTTCTGTTGAGTTCAAACAAAACTGTAAAGGTATGTGTTCTGTTGAGTGCAAACATAACTGTAAATGTATGTGTTCTGTTAAGTGCAAACAAAACTGTAAAAGTATGTGTTCTGTTGAGTTCAAACTAAACTGTAAAAGTATATGTTCTGTTGAGTGCAAACAAAACTGTAAAAGTATGTGTTCTGTTGAGTTCAAACTAATCAGTAAAAGTATGTGTTCTGTTGAGTGAAAACAAAACTGTAAAAGTATGTGTTCTGTTGAGTTCACACAAAACTGTAAAAGTATGTGTATGTGTTCTGTTGAAAACTATGTAGTATTGTTATTGCTTGCCCTGTTAGGCCGTTGATATCAAGAGGCGATGATTGATGGTTACATTAACAGATTTAACCACGCCACATCCTAGTGTTGGTCCCAAATCATTACATATATCGCCATGGACTTCTGTCGTTTTTATTTCTGAATTTGATAGTTAAAGTTTCCCAAAGGAGAAGATCGTATTATTGTGGTTACGTACTTTAATCTTGAGACATATGTTATATCAGTAGAAGTATAAACATGTGTTACATAGAAACTCTGTTATTGTTATTATTGATGGGTATGGTTATGGTGTTTAGCGCCACGTTCAACAATATTTTAGCTATGTCGTGGTGGTCAGTTTTATTGGTGGAGGAAACTGGAGTCCCGGGACAAAACTACCGTCCTGTCGCAAGTCACTTACAAACTTTATCACATATTGCTGTATCGAGTACACCTCGCCATCAGCTGGGTTCGAATTCATAACTTTAGTGGTGATAGACACTGATTACACATGTAGTTGTAAATCCAACTACCATAAGATCACGACCACTGCGGCCTCTTGTTATAATTGAAATAAAACTATTGAATAAATATGGGTCTGTGCTAATACTTTTCATTTGATGCTTAATGACTCCAATACGTTCAAGTTTAGAGACGACTGTGATATAGTCCTTTCCTGACTCCCCCAAGTAACTATTCGCCGCATGATTAACTTTTAACGACGACTGTGGTGATGTTTTTCTCCAATAACTGTGGTCGAAAATTTTAGCCTATATCGACGACTGTGGTGATCTTTTTCTCCGGTAGCGTTGTCTGAAACGTATAACTTCTACCGACGACTGTGGTGAAGTTTTTCTCCAGTACCTTTGCTTGGAACACTTAACTTACACCGACGACTGTGGTGATGTTTTCCTCCAGTAACTTTGTAACGTTTAACTTCTATCGACGACTGTGGTGATGTTTTTCTCTAGTAACTTTATCGGGATCGTTTAATTTCTGCTGACGACTGTGGTGATGTTTTTCTCTAGTAATTTTGTCGGGAACTTTTAACTTCTGCTGACGACTGGTGGCGATGTTTTTCTCTAGTAACTTTGTCGGGAACGTTTAATTTCTGCTGACGACTGTGGTGATTTTTTCTTCTAGTAACTTTGTCGGGATCGTTTAATTTCTGCTAACGACTGTGGTGATGTTTTGCTCCAGTAACTTTGTCGGGAACGTTTAACTTCTACAGACGACTGTGGTGATGTTTTCCTCCAGTAACTCTGTCGGGAACGTTTATCTTCTGCTGACGACTGTGGTGATGTTTTGCTCCAGTAACTTTTTCAGGAACGTTTAGCTTTTGCTGACGACTGTGGTGATGTTTTCCTCCAGTAACTCTGTCAGGAACGTTTAGCTTCTGCTGACGACTGTGGTGATGTTTTGCTGCAGTAACTTTTTCAGGAACGTTTAGCTTCTACCGACGACTGTGGTGATGTTTTCGTCCAGTAACTCTGTCAGGAACGTTTAACTACTACCGACGACTGTGGTGATGCTTTCCTCCAGTAACTTTTTCAGGAACGTTTAACTACTACCGACGACTGTGGTGATGCTTTCCTCCAGTAACTTTGTCGGGAACGTTTAGCTACTACCGACTATTGTGGGGATGTTTTTCTCTAGTAACTTTGTCGGGAACTTTTAGCTTCTACCGACGACTGTGGTGATGTTTTCGTCCAGTAACTCTGTCAGGAACGTTTAACTACTACCGACGACTGTGGTGATGCTTTCCTCCAGTAACTTTGTCGGGAACGTTTAGCTACTACCGACTATTGTGGGGATGTTTTTCTCTAGTAACTTTGTCGGGAACTTTTAGCTTCTACCGACGACTGTGGTGATGTTTTCGTCCAGTAACTCTGTCAGGAACGTTTAACTACTACCGACGACTGTGGTGATGCTTTCCTCCAGTAACTTTGTCGGGAACGTTTAGCTACTACCGACTATTGTGGGGATGTTTTTCTCTAGTAACTTTGTCGGGAACGTTTAGCTTCTACCGACGACTGTGGTGATGTTTTCCTCCAGTAAAAAAGACTGGTTGGCTCGGAATCAGGACAATGTGTCGGAGTGGTGCACATGTCTATCCGCGGACTGTTTCTTTAAGTGAGCTAGTACTATAATTATCCTAGTAAGCGTGTTGGTCTAGTACAAAGGGGACTTCATCATCATCATTTCATTGCAAATTAACTTGTTCTCGCCATGATATAGCTGAATAAATGCTGAGTTTGTGTTAACAACAATGACTCACTCAATATACCCGGTAGTTGACATTTATTTACAATGTTATTACTAAATAAATATATTTGCAAATACTTGAAATAGATTCTCAAATAATGTAGATAAGAAGTTAATAGCTCAAATCAATAAATTCAATGAATTATTTATTTTTATGCAAAATTGTCTTTTAAAGTGCGTGTTTGTTTGTAAAAATTTGGTAAAATAGAAATAATTTTAGATAGTTTTTTTAGGCTCATCGTTTTGATAAATGTAGCAACGAGATGGAACTTGAGTAAATGATATTTTCATTCAACGTAAAGTTCAGATAAATATAAATGTCTAAAGCGTTAGAATAAATAGCAGATTTTACAAGCATTCATTGATCCATCTATTGTGATGTTGTGATGTCTATTTGTTTTCTGAGTCATATTATTGTATAAGTACGAGTCCATTATGAGTTGTTCCTATAGAATATGTTCAGAATTATTTGTTTTTGTTTTTGGTTATATTACAGGGGGGACAACGTACGTCATACATCCGACTATTTTTTTGATGCAGGATCCAGCATAAAATAATACACGGATGTATGACGTACGTTGGCCACCCCTGAATCCAGCATCAAAAGGAAACGTTGTCGGAATGATTAGACAAATGACAACAGCTTTTTGAATATTATCGATGTAAATAGTACCATACAAGTCTGTAGGGTACTTTGGTCTGGCTTTTATCATACAGATTCGTTGTTAAAATAGCATAAAAATGAGTTTTATTTTGTCAGATGGTTGAACAATTTCCGCCATTATAAAGTTTTCGATAAAAAAAAATACCCGAATGTATGACGTACGTTGTCCCCCCTGTATTAGTTTGATTTTTGGAAATCTAATAATTAAGAGGTGATAGATTCCAATAAACAAATTTAATACTCTCCAATGCTCTCCTGGTTATAATCCAATAGTACCAATGCTCTCCTCATCATAGTTGATTAACACCAATACTGTCCTGCTATAGTCCAATAGTACCAATGTTCTCCTCATCATAGTTGATTAACACCAATACTGTCCTGCTATAGTCTAATAGTACCAATGTTCTCCTCATCATAGTTTATTAACACCAATACTGTCCTTCTATAGTCCAATAGTACCAATGTTCTCCTCATCATAGTTGATTAACACCAATACTTTCCTTCTATAGTCTAATAGTACCAATGCTCTCCTCATCATAGTTTATTAACACCAATACTGTCCTGCTATAGTCCAATAGTACCAATGCTCTCCTCATCATAGTTGATTAACACCAATACTGTCCTGCTATAATCGAATAGTACCAATGCTCTCCTCGTCATAGTTGATTAACACCAATACTGTCCTGCTATAGTCCAATAGTACCAATGCTCTCCTCATCATAGTTGATTAACACCAATACTGTCCTTCTATAGTCTAATAGTACCAATGTTCTCCTCATCATAGTTGATTAACACCAATACTGTCCTGCTATAGTCCAATAGTACCAATGCTCTCCTCATCATAGTTGATTAACACCAATACTGTCCTGCTATAGTCCAATAGTACCAATGCTCTCCTCATCATAGTTTATTAACACCAATACCGTCCTGCTATAGTCTAATAGTACCAATGCTCTCCTCGTCATAGTTGATTAACACCAATACTGTCCTGCTATAGTCCAATAGTACCAATGCTCTCCTCGTCATAGTTTATTAACACCAATACTGTCCTGCTATAGTCCAATAGTACCAATGCTCTCCTCATCATAGTTTATTAACACCAATACTGTCCTGCTATAGTCCAATAGTACCAATGCTCTCCTCGTCATAGTTTATTAACACCAATACTGTCCTGCTATAGTCCAATAGTACCAATGCTCTCCTCATCATAGTTTATTAACACCAATACTGTCCTGCTATAGTCTAATAGTACCAATGCTCTCCTCATCATAGTTGATTAACACCAATACTGTCCTGCTATAGTCCAATAGTACCAATGCTCTCCTCATCATAGTTGATTAACACCAATACTGTCCTGCTATAGTCCAATAGTACCAATGCTCTCCTCATCATAGTTTATTAACACCAATACTGTCCTGCTATAGTCTAATAGTACCAATGTTCTCCTCATCATAGTTTATTAACACCAATACTGTCCTGCTATAGTCTAATAGTACCAATGCTCTCCTCATCATAGTTGATTAACACCAATACTGTCCTGCTATAGTCTAATAGTACCAATGTTCTCCTCATCATAGTTTATTAACACCAATACTGTCCTTCTATAGTCTAATAGTACCAATGTTCTCCTCATCATAGTTTATTAACACCAATACTGTCCTTCTATAGTCTAATAGTACCAATGTTCTCCTCATCATAGTTTATTAACACCAATACTGTCCTTCTATAGTCCAATAGTACCAATGTTCTCCTCATCATAGTTTATTAACACCAATACTGTCCTTCTATAGTCTAATAGTACCAATGTTCTCCTCATCATAGTTTATTAACACCAATACTGTCCTTCTATAGTCTAATAGTACCAATGCTCTCCTCATCATAGTTTATTAACACCAATACTGTCCTTCTATAGTCTAATAGTACCAATGTTCTCCTCATCATAGTTTATTAACACCAATACTGTCCTTCTATAGTCCAATAGTACCAATGCTCTCCTCATCATAGTTTATTAACACCAATACTGTCCTGCAATAGTCCAATAGTACCAATGCTCTCCTCGTCATAGTTTATTAACACCAATACTGTCCTTCTATAGTCTAATAGTACCAATGCTCTCCTCGTCATAGTTGATTAACACCAATACTGTCCTGCTATAGTCTAATAGTACCAATGCTCTCCTCGTCATAGTTTATTAACACCAATACTGTCCTTCTATAGTCCAATAGTACCAATGTTCTCCTCATCATAGTTTATTAACACCAATACTGTCCTTCTATAGTCTAATAGTACCAATGCTCTCCTCATCATAGTTTATTAACACCAATACTGTCCTGCTATAGTCTAATAGTACCAATGTTCTCCTCATCATAGTTTATTAACACCAATACTGTCCTTCTATAGTCTAATAGTACCAATGCTCTCCTCGTCATAGTTTATTAACACCAATACTGTCCTTCTATAGTCTAATAGTACCAATGCTCTCCTCATCATAGTTTATTAACACCAATACTGTCCTTCTATAGTCTAATAGTACCAATGTTCTCCTCATCATAGTTTATTAACACCAATACTGTCCTTCTATAGTCTAATAGTACCAATGTTCTCCTCATCATAGTTTATTAACACCAATACTGTCCTGCTATAGTCTAATAGTACCAATGTTCTCCTCATCATAGTTTATTAACACCAATACTGTCCTTCTATAGTCTAATAGTACCAATGTTCTCCTCATCATAGTTTATTAACACCAATACTGTCCTTCTATAGTCTAATAGTACCAATGTTCTCCTCATCATAGTTTATTAACACCAATACTGTCCTTCTATAGTCCAATAGTACCAATGTTCTCCTCATCATAGTTTATTAACACCAATACTGTCCTTCTATAGTCTAATAGTACCAATGCTCTCCTCATCATAGTTTATTAACACCAATACTGTCCTGCTATAGTCTAATAGTACCAATGTTCTCCTCATCATAGTTTATTAACACCAATACTGTCCTTCTATAGTCTAATAGTACCAATGCTCTCCTCGTCATAGTTTATTAACACCAATACTGTCCTTCTATAGTCTAATAGTACCAATGCTCTCCTCATCATAGTTTATTAACACCAATACTGTCCTTCTATAGTCTAATAGTACCAATGTTCTCCTCATCATAGTTTATTAACACCAATACTGTCCTTCTATAGTCTAATAGTACCAATGTTCTCCTCATCATAGTTTATTAACACCAATACTGTCCTGCTATAGTCTAATAGTACCAATGTTCTCCTCATCATAGTTTATTAACACCAATACTGTCCTTCTATAGTCTAATAGTACCAATGTTCTCCTCATCATAGTTTATTAACACCAATACTGTCCTTCTATAGTCTAATAGTACCAATGTTCTCCTCATCATAGTTTATTAACACCAATACTGTCCTTCTATAGTCTAATAGTACCAATGCTCTCCTCGTCATAGTTTATTAACACCAATACTGTCCTGCTATAGTCTAATAGTACCAATGTTCTCCTCATCATAGTTTATTAACACCAATACTGTCCTGCTATAGTCTAATAGTACCAATGCTCTCCTCGTCATAGTTTATTAACACCAATACTGTCCTGCTATAGTCCAATAGTACCAATGCTCTCCTCGTCATAGTTGATTAACACCAATACTGTCCTGCTATAGTCCAATAGTACCAATGCTCTCCTCATCATAGTTGATTAACACCAATACTGTCCTTCTATAGTCTAATAGTACCAATGTTCTCCTCATCATAGTTTATTAACACCAATACTGTCCTGCTATAGTCTAATAGTACCAATGTTCTCCTCATCATAGTTTATTAACACCAATACTGTCCTGCTATAGTCCAATAGTACCAATGCTCTCCTCATCATAGTTGATTAACACCAATACTGTCCTTCTATAGTCTAATAGTACCAATGTTCTCCTCATCATAGTTTATTAACACCAATACTGTCCTTCTATAGTCCAATAGTACCAATGTTCTCCTCATCATAGTTTATTAACACCAATACTGTCCTGCTATAGTCCAATAGTACCAATGCTCTCCTCATCATAGTTGATTAACACCAATACTGTCCTTCTATAGTCTAATAGTACCAATGTTCTCCTCATCATAGTTTATTAACACCAATACTGTCCTGCTATAGTCTAATAGTACCAATGTTCTCCTCATCATAGTTTATTAACACCAATACTGTCCTGCTATAGTCCAATAGTACCAATGCTCTCCTCATCATAGTTGATTAACACCAATACTGTCCTTCTATAGTCTAATAGTACCAATGTTCTCCTCATCATAGTTTATTAACACCAATACTGTCCTGCTATAGTCTAATAGTACCAATGTTCTCCTCATCATAGTTTATTAACACCAATACTGTCCTGCTATAGTCCAATAGTACCAATGTTCTCCTCATCATAGTTTATTAACACCAATACTGTCCTTCTATAGTCCAATAGTACCAATGTTCTCCTCATCATAGTTGATTAACACCAATACTGTCCTTCTATAGTCTAATAGTACCAATGTTCTCCTCATCATAGTTTATTAACACCAATACTGTCCTGCTATAGTCCAATAGTACCAATGTTCTCCTCGTCATAGTTTATTAACACCAATACTGTCCTTCTATAGTCTAATAGTACCAATGTTCTCCTCATCATAGTTTATTAACACCAATACTGTCCTGCTATAGTCCAATAGTACCAATGTTCTCCTCGTCATAGTTTATTAACACCAATACTGTCCTTCTATAGTCTAATAGTACCAATGTTCTCCTCATCATAGTTTATTAACACCAATACTGTCCTGCTATAGTCCAATAGTACCAATGTTCTCCTCATCATAGTTTATTAACACCAATACTGTCCTTCTATAGTCCAATAGTACCAATGCTCTCCTCATCATAGTTTATTAACACCAATACTGTCCTTCTATAGTCTAATAGTACCAATGCTCTCCTCGTCATAGTTTATTAACACCAATACTGTCCTTCTATAGTCTAATAGTACCAATGTTCTCCTCATCATAGTTGATTAACACCAATACTGTCCTGCTATAGTCCAATAGTACCAATGCTCTCCTCATCATAGTTGATTAACACCAATACTGTCCTTCTATAGTCTAATAGTACCAATGTTCTCCTCATCATAGTTTATTAACACCAATACTGTCCTGCTATAGTCTAATAGTACCAATGTTCTCCTCATCATAGTTTATTAACACCAATACTGTCCTGCTATAGTCTAATAGTACCAATGTTCTCCTCATCATAGTTTATTAACACCAATACTGTCCTGCTATAGTCCAATAGTACCAATGTTCTCCTCATCATAGTTTATTAACACCAATACTGTCCTTCTATAGTCCAATAGTACCAATGCTCTCCTCATCATAGTTGATTAACACCAATACTGTCCTTCTATAGTCTAATAGTACCAATGTTCTCCTCATCATAGTTTATTAACACCAATACTGTCCTTCTATAGTCTAATAGTACCAATGTTCTCCTCATCATAGTTTATTAACACCAATACTGTCCTGCTATAGTCCAATAGTACCAATGTTCTCCTCATCATAGTTGATTAACACCAATACTGTCCTTCTATAGTCTAATAGTACCAATGTTCTCCTCATCATAGTTTATTAACACCAATACTGTCCTGCTATAGTCTAATAGTACCAATGTTCTCCTCATCATAGTTGATTAACACCAATACTGTCCTGCTATAGTCTAATAGTACCAATGTTCTCCTCATCATAGTTTATTAACACCAATACTGTCCTGCTATAGTCTAATAGTACCAATGTTCTCCTCATCATAGTTTATTAACACCAATACTGTCCTGCTATAGTCTAATAGTACCAATGCTCTCCTCATCATAGTTTATTAACACCAATACTGTCCTGCTATAGTCTAATAGTACCAATGTTCTCCTCATCATAGTTTATTAACACCAATACTGTCCTGCTATAGTCTAATAGTACCAATGTTCTCCTCATCATAGTTTATTAACACCAATACTGTCCTGCTATAGTCCAATAGTACCAATGTTCTCCTCATCATAGTTTATTAACACCAATACTGTCCTTCTATAGTCCAATAGTACCAATGTTCTCCTCATCATAGTTTATTAACACCAATACTGTCCTTCTATAGTCTAATAGTACCAATGTTCTCCTCATCATAGTTTATTAACACCAATACTGTCCTTCTATAGTCCAATAGTACCAATGTTCTCCTCATCATAGTTTATTAACACCAATACTGTCCTTCTATAGTCCAATAGTACCAATGTTCTCCTCATCATAGTTTATTAACACCAATACTGTCCTTCTATAGTCTAATAGTACCAATGTTCTCCTCATCATAGTTTATTAACACCAATACTGTCCTTCTATAGTCGAATAGTACCAATGCTCTCCTCCTCATAGTTTATTAACACCAATACTGTCCTTCTATAGTCCAATAGTACCAATGTTCTCCTCATCATAGTTGATTAACACCAATACTGTCCTTCTATAGTCTAATAGTACCAATGTTCTCCTCATCATAGTTTATTAACACCAATACTGTCCTTCTATAGTCCAATAGTACCAATGTTCTCCTCATCATAGTTTATTAACACCAATACTGTCCTTCTATAGTCTAATAGTACCAATGTTCTCCTCATCATAGTTTATTAACACCAATACTGTCCTTCTATAGTCTAATAGTACCAATGCTCTCCTCATCATAGTTTATTAACACCAATACTGTCCTTCTATAGTCCAATAGTACCAATGCTCTCCTCATCATAGTTTATTAACACCAATACTGTCCTTCTATAGTCCAATAGTACCAATGTTCTCCTCGTCATAGTTTATTAACACCAATACTGTCCTTCTATAGTCTAATAGTACCAATGTTCTCCTCATCATAGTTTATTAACACCAATACTGTCCTTCTATAGTCTAATAGTACCAATGCTCTCCTCATCATAGTTTATTAACACCAATACTGTCCTGCTATAGTCCAATAGTACCAATGTTCTCCTCATCATAGTTGATTAACACCAATACTGTCCTTCTATAGTCTAATAGTACCAATGTTCTCCTCATCATAGTTTATTAACACCAATACTGTCCTGCTATAGTCCAATAGTACCAATGTTCTCCTCATCATAGTTGATTAACACCAATACTGTCCTTCTATAGTCTAATAGTACCAATGTTCTCCTCATCATAGTTTATTAACACCAATACTGTCCTGCTATAGTCCAATAGTACCAATGTTCTCCTCATCATAGTTGATTAACACCAATACTGTCCTTCTATAGTCTAATAGTACCAATGTTCTCCTCATCATAGTTGATTAACACCAATACTGTCCTTCTATAGTCTAATAGTACCAATGTTCTCCTCATCATAGTTGATTAACACCAATACTGTCCTTCTATAGTCTAATAGTACCAATGTTCTCCTCATCATAGTTTATTAACACCAATACTGTCCTTCTATAGTCCAATAGTACCAATGTTCTCCTCATCATAGTTTATTAACACCAATACTGTCCTGCTATAGTCTAATAGTACCAATGTTCTCCTCATCATAGTTTATTAACACCAATACTGTCCTTCTATAGTCTAATAGTACCAATGTTCTCCTCCTCATAGTTTATTAACACCAATACTGTCCTGCTATAGTCTAATAGTACCAATGCTCTCCTCATCATAGTTTATTAACACCAATACTGTCCTTCTATAGTCTAATAGTACCAATGTTCTCCTCATCATAGTTGATTAACACCAATACTGTCCTTCTATAGTCGAATAGTACCAATGCTCTCCTCCTCATAGTTTATTAACACCAATACTGTCCTTCTATAGTCTAATAGTACCAATGCTCTCCTCATCATAGTTGATTAACACCAATACTGTCCTTCTATAGTCTAATAGTACCAATGTTCTCCTCATCATAGTTTATTAACACCAATACTGTCCTTCTATAGTCTAATAGTACCAATGCTCTCCTCATCATAGTTGATTAACACCAATACTGTCCTTCTATAGTCCAATAGTACCAATGTTCTCCTCATCATAGTTTATTAACACCAATACTGTCCTGCTATAGTCTAATAGTACCAATGCTCTCCTCGTCATAGTTTATTAACACCAATACTGTCCTTCTATAGTCTAATAGTACCAATGTTCTCCTCATCATAGTTGATTAACACCAATACTGTCCTGCTATAGTCTAATAGTACCAATGTTCTCCTCATCATAGTTTATTAACACCAATACTGTCCTTCTATAGTCCAATAGTACCAATGTTCTCCTCCTCATAGTTTATTAACACCAATACTGTCCTGCTATAGTCCAATAGTACCAATGTTCTCCTCATCATAGTTTATTAACACCAATACTGTCCTGCTATAGTCCAATAGTACCAATGTTCTCCTCATCATAGTTTATTAACACCAATACTGTCCTGCTATAGTCCAATAGTACCAATGTTCTCCTCATCATAGTTGATTAACACCAATACTGTCCTGCTATAGTCCAATAGTACCAATGTTCTCCTCATCATAGTTTATTAACACCAATACTGTCCTGCTATAGTCCAATAGTACCAATGTTCTCCTCATCATAGTTTATTAACACCAATACTGTCCTTCTATAGTCCAATAGTACCAATGTTCTCCTCATCATAGTTTATTAACACCAATACTGTCCTTCTATAGTCTAATAGTACCAATGTTCTCCTCATCATAGTTTATTAACACCAATACTGTCCTTCTATAGTCTAATAGTACCAATGTCCTCCTCATCATAGTTTATTAACACCAATACTGTCCTTCTATAGTCTAATAGTACCAATGTTCTCCTCATCATAGTTTATTAACACCAATACTGTCCTTCTATAGTCTAATAGTACCAATGTTCTCCTCATCATAGTTGATTAACACCAATACTGTCCTTCTATAGTCTAATAGTACCAATGTTCTCCTCATCATAGTTTATTAACACCAATACTGTCCTGCTATAGTCTAATAGTACCAATGTTCTCCTCGTCATAGTTGATTAACACCAATACTGTCCTTCTATAGTCTAATAGTACCAATGTTCTCCTCATCATAGTTGATTAACACCAATACTGTCCTTCTATAGTCCAATAGTACCAATGTTCTCCTCATCATAGTTTATTAACACCAATACTGTCCTTCTATAGTCTAATAGTACCAATGTTCTCCTCATCATAGTTGATTAACACCAATACTGTCCTTCTATAGTCTAATAGTACCAATGCTCTCCTCATCATAGTTGATTAACACCAATACTGTCCTTCTATAGTCCAATAGTACCAATGTTCTCCTCATCATAGTTTATTAACACCAATACTGTCCTGCTATAGTCTAATAGTACCAATGCTCTCCTCGTCATAGTTTATTAACACCAATACTGTCCTTCTATAGTCTAATAGTACCAATGTTCTCCTCATCATAGTTGATTAACACCAATACTGTCCTTCTATAGTCTAATAGTACCAATGTTCTCCTCATCATAGTTTATTAACACCAATACTGTCCTGCTATAGTCTAATAGTACCAATGCTCTCCTCATCATAGTTTATTAACACCAATACTGTCCTTCTATAGTCCAATAGTACCAATGCTCTCCTCGTCATAGTTTATTAACACCAATACTGTCCTTCTATAGTCTAATAGTACCAATGCTCTCCTCATCATAGTTTATTAACACCAATACTGTCCTTCTATAGTCTAATAGTACCAATGTTCTCCTCATCATAGTTTATTAACACCAATACTGTCCTTCTATAGTCCAATAGTACCAATGCTCTCCTCATCATAGTTGATTAACACCAATACTGTCCTGCTATAGTCTAATAGTACCAATGTTCTCCTCATCATAGTTGATTAACACCAATACTGTCCTGCTATAGTCTAATAGTACCAATGTTCTCCTCATCATAGTTTATTAACACCAATACTGTCCTGCTATAGTCCAATAGTACCAATGTTCTCCTCATCATAGTTTATTAACACCAATACTGTCCTTCTATAGTCCAATAGTACCAATGTTCTCCTCATCATAGTTTATTAACACCAATACTGTCCTGCTATAGTCCAATAGTACCAATGTTCTCCTCATCATAGTTTATTAACACCAATACTGTCCTTCTATAGTCCAATAGTACCAATGTTCTCCTCATCATAGTTGATTAACACCAATACTGTCCTTCTATAGTCTAATAGTACCAATGTTCTCCTCATCATAGTTGATTAACACCAATACTGTCCTGCTATAGTCCAATAGTACCAATGTTCTCCTCATCATAGTTGATTAACACCAATACTGTCCTTCTATAGTCTAATAGTACCAATGTTCTCCTCATCATAGTTGATTAACACCAATACTGTCCTGCTATAGTCCAATAGTACCAATGTTCTCCTCATCATAGTTGATTAACACCAATACTGTCCTTCTATAGTCTAATAGTACCAATGTTCTCCTCATCATAGTTGATTAACACCAATACTGTCCTTCTATAGTCCAATAGTACCAATGCTCTCCTTATCATAGTTTATTAACACCAATACTGTCCTGCTATAGTCCAATAGTACCAATGTTCTCCTCATCATAGTTTATTAACACCAATACTGTCCTTCTATAGTCTAATAGTACCAATGCTCTCCTCATCATAGTTGATTAACACCAATACTGTCCTTCTATAGTCTAATAGTACCAATGTTCTCCTCATCATAGTTGATTAACACCAATACTGTCCTTCTATAGTCTAATAGTACCAATGTTCTCCTCATCATAGTTTATTAACACCAATACTGTCCTTCTATAGTCCAATAGTACCAATGCTCTCCTCGTCATAGTTTATTAACACCAATACTGTCCTTCTATAGTCTAATAGTACCAATGTTCTCCTCATCATAGTTTATTAACACCAATACTGTCCTGCTATAGTCCAATAGTACCAATGTTCTCCTCATCATAGTTGATTAACACCAATACTGTCCTTCTATAGTCTAATAGTACCAATGCTCTCCTCGTCATAGTTTATTAACACCAATACTGTCCTTCTATAGTCCAATAGTGCCAATGTTCTCCTCATCATAGTTTATTAACACCAATACTGTCCTTCTATAGTCTAATAGTACCAATGTTCTCCTCATCATAGTTTATTAACACCAATACTGTCCTTCTATAGTCTAATAGTACCAATGCTCTCCTCATCATAGTTTATTAACACCAATACTGTCCTTCTATAGTCTAATAGTACCAATGTTCTCCTCATCATAGTTTATTAACACCAATACTGTCCTTCTATAGTCCAATAGTACCAATGTTCTCCTCATCATAGTTGATTAACACCAATACTGTCCTTCTATAGTCCAATAGTACCAATGTTCTCCTCATCATAGTTGATTAACACCAATACTGTCCTTCTATAGTCCAATAGTACCAATGTTCTCCTCATCATAGTTTATTAACACCAATACTGTCCTTCTATAGTCCAATAGTACCAATGTTCTCCTCATCATAGTTTATTAACACCAATACTGTCCTTCTATAGTCTAATAGTACCAATGTTCTCCTCATCATAGTTGATTAACACCAATACTGTCCTTCTATAGTCCAATAGTACCAATGCTCTCCTCATCATAGTTTATTAACACCAATACTGTCCTTCTATAGTCTAATAGTACCAATGTTCTCCTCATCATAGTTTATTAACACCAATACTGTCCTTCTATAGTCTAATAGTACCAATGTTCTCCTCATCATAGTTTATTAACACCAATACTGTCCTGCTATAGTCCAATAGTACCAATGTTCTCCTCATCATAGTTTATTAACACCAATACTGTCCTGCTATAGTCTAATAGTACCAATGTTCTCCTCATCATAGTTTATTAACACCA
Source organism: Bathymodiolus septemdierum (assembly GCA_963383655.1). Taxonomy (NCBI): domain Eukaryota; kingdom Metazoa; phylum Mollusca; class Bivalvia; order Mytilida; family Modiolidae; genus Bathymodiolus; species Bathymodiolus septemdierum. The sequence goes on along the minus strand of OY726522.1, from coordinate 94,969,588 downwards.
ATACTGTCCTTCTATAGTCTAATAGTACCAATGTTCTCCTCATCATAGTTTATTAACACCAATACTGTCCTTCTATAGTCCAATAGTACCAATGTTCTCCTCATCATAGTTTATTAACACCAATACTGTCCTTCTATAGTCTAATAGTACCAATGTTCTCCTCATCATAGTTTATTAACACCAATACTGTCCTTCTATAGTCCAATAGTACCAATGTTCTCCTCATCATAGTTTATTAACACCAATACTGTCCTTCTATAGTCTAATAGTACCAATGTTCTCCTCATCATAGTTTATTAACACCAATACTGTCCTGCTATAGTCGAATAGTACCAATGCTCTCCTCCTCATAGTTTATTAACACCAATACTGTCCTTCTATAGTCTAATAGTACCAATGTTCTCCTCATCATAGTTGATTAACACCAATACTGTCCTTCTATAGTCTAATAGTACCAATGCTCTCCTCGTCATAGTTTATTAACACCAATACTGTCCTTCTATAGTCTAATAGTACCAATGCTCTCCTCATCATAGTTTATTAACACCAATACTGTCCTGCTATAGTCGAATAGTACCAATGCTCTCCTCCTCATAGTTTATTAACACCAATACTGTCCTTCTATAGTCCAATAGTACCAATGCTCTCCTCGTCATAGTTTATTAACACCAATACTGTCCTGCTATAGTCCAATAGTACCAATGCTCTCCTCATCATAGTTTATTAACACCAATACTGTCCTGCTATAGTCTAATAGTACCAATGTTCTCCTCGTCATAGTTTATTAACACCAATACTGTCCTTCTATAGTCTAATAGTACCAATGCTCTCCTCGTCATAGTTTATTAACACCAATACTGTCCTGCTATAGTCTAATAGTACCAATGCTCTCCTCATCATAGTTTATTAACACCAATACTGTCCTTCTATAGTCCAATAGTACCAATGCTCTCCTCATCATAGTTTATTAACACCAATACTGTCCTTTTATAGTCTAATAGTACCAATGTTCTCCTCATCATAGTTTATTAACACCAATACTGTCCTGCTATAGTCCAATAGTACCAATGCTCTCCTCATCATAGTTTATTAACACCAATACTGTCCTGCTATAGCTCAATAGTACCAATGCTCTCCTCATCATAGTTTATTAACACCAATACTGTCCTGCTATAGTCCAATAGTACCAATGTTCTCCTCATCATAGTTTATTAACACCAATACTGTCCTTCTATAGTCTAATAGTACCAATGTTCTCCTCATCATAGTTGATTAACACCAATACTGTCCTTCTATAGTCTAATAGTACCAATGTTCTCCTCATCATAGTTTATTAACACCAATACTGTCCTTCTATAGTCTAATAGTACCAATGTTCTCCTCATCATAGTTTATTAACACCAATACTGTCCTTCTATAGTCTAATAGTACCAATGTTCTCCTCATCATAGTTTATTAACACCAATACTGTCCTTCTATAGTCCAATAGTACCAATGTTCTCCTCATCATAGTTTATTAACACCAATACTGTCCTTCTATAGTCTAATAGTACCAATGTTCTCCTCATCATAGTTTATTAACACCAATACTGTCCTTCTATAGTCCAATAGTACCAATGCTCTCCTCGTCATAGTTTATTAACACCAATACTGTCCTTCTATAGTCTAATAGTACCAATGTTCTCCTCATCATAGTTTATTAACACCAATACTGTCCTTCTATAGTCTAATAGTACCAATGTTCTCCTCATCATAGTTTATTAACACCAATACTGTCCTTCTATAGTCTAATAGTACCAATGTTCTCCTCATCATAGTTTATTAACACCAATACTGTCCTTCTATAGTCCAATAGTACCAATGCTCTCCTCGTCATAGTTTATTAACACCAATACTGTCCTGCTATAGTCTAATAGTACCAATGTTCTCCTCATCATAGTTTATTAACACCAATACTGTCCTTCTATAGTCTAATAGTACCAATGTTCTCCTCATCATAGTTGATTAACACCAATACTGTCCTTCTATAGTCTAATAGTACCAATGTTCTCCTCATCATAGTTGATTAACACCAATACTGTCCTGCTATAGTCTAATAGTACCAATGCTCTCCTCGTCATAGTTGATTAACACCAATACTGTCCTGCTATAGTCCAATAGTACCAATGTTCTCCTCATCATAGTTTATTAACACCAATACTGTCCTGCTATAGTCCAATAGTACCAATGTTCTCCTCATCATAGTTTATTAACACCAATACTGTCCTGCTATAGTCTAATAGTACCAATGTTCTCCTCATCATAGTTTATTAACACCAATACTGTCCTTCTATAGTCCAATATTACCAATGTTCTCCTCATCATAGTTTATTAACACCAATACTGTCCTTCTATAGTCTAATAGTACCAATGTTCTCCTCATCATAGTTTATTAACACCAATACTGTCCTTCTATAGTCCAATAGTACCAATGTTCTCCTCATCATAGTTTATTAACACCAATACTGTCCTTCTATAGTCCAATAGTACCAATGCTCTCCTCGTCATAGTTTATTAACACCAATACTGTCCTGCTATAGTCTAATAGTACCAATGCTCTCCTCATCATAGTTTATTAACACCAATACTGTCCTTCTATAGTCTAATAGTACCAATGTTCTCCTCATCATAGTTTATTAACACTAATACTGTCCTGCTATAGTCGAATAGTACCAATGTTCTCCTCATCATAGTTTATTAACACCAATACTGTCCTGCTATAGTCCAATAGTACCAATGTTCTCCTCATCATAGTTTATTAACACCAATACTGTCCTGCTATAGTCCAATAGTACCAATGTTCTCCTCATCATAGTTTATTAACACCAATACTGTCCTGCTATAGTCTAATAGTACCAATGCTCTCCTCGTCATAGTTGATTAACACCAATACTGTCCTTCTATAGTCTAATAGTACCAATGTTCTCCTCATCATAGTTTATTAACACCAATACTGTCCTTCTATAGTCTAATAGTACCAATGTTCTCCTCATCATAGTTTATTAACACCAATACTGTCCTTCTATAGTCTAATAGTACCAATGCTCTCCTCATCATAGTTTATTAACACCAATACTGTCCTTCTATAGTCTAATAGTACCAATGTTCTCCTCATCATAGTTGATTAACACCAATACTGTCCTTCTATAGTCTAATAGTACCAATGTTCTCCTCATCATAGTTTATTAACACCAATACTGTCCTTCTATAGTCTAATAGTACCAATGCTCTCCTCATCATAGTTTATTAACACCAATACTGTCCTTCTATAGTCTAATAGTACCAATGTTCTCCTCATCATAGTTTATTAACACCAATACTGTCCTTCTATAGTCTAATAGTACCAATGTTCTCCTCATCATAGTTGATTAACACCAATACTGTCCTTCTATAGTCCAATAGTACCAATGTTCTCCTCATCATAGTTTATTAACACCAATACTGTCCTTCTATAGTCTAATAGTACCAATGTTCTCCTCATCATAGTTGATTAACACCAATACTGTCCTTCTATAGTCTAATAGTACCAATGCTCTCCTCATCATAGTTGATTAACATCAATACTGTCCTTCTATAGTCCAATAGTACCAATGTTCTCCTCATCATAGTTTATTAACACCAATACTGTCCTGCTATAGTCTAATAGTACCAATGCTCTCCTCGTCATAGTTTATTAACACCAATACTGTCCTTCTATAGTCTAATAGTACCAATGTTCTCCTCATCATAGTTGATTAACACCAATACTGTCCTTCTATAGTCTAATAGTACCAATGTTCTCCTCATCATAGTTTATTAACACCAATACTGTCCTGCTATAGTCTAATAGTACCAATGCTCTCCTCATCATAGTTTATTAACACCAATACTGTCCTTCTATAGTCCAATAGTACCAATGCTCTCCTCGTCATAGTTTATTAACACCAATACTGTCCTGCTATAGTCTAATAGTACCAATGCTCTCCTCATCATAGTTTATTAACACCAATACTGTCCTTCTATAGTCTAATAGTACCAATGTTCTCCTCATCATAGTTTATTAACACCAATACTGTCCTTCTATAGTCCAATAGTACCAATGCTCTCCTCATCATAGTTGATTAACACCAATACTGTCCTGCTATAGTCTAATAGTACCAATGTTCTCCTCATCATAGTTGATTAACACCAATACTGTCCTGCTATAGTCTAATAGTACCAATGTTCTCCTCATCATAGTTTATTAACACCAATACTGTCCTGCTATAGTCCAATAGTACCAATGTTCTCCTCATCATAGTTTATTAACACCAATACTGTCCTTCTATAGTCCAATAGTACCAATGTTCTCCTCATCATAGTTTATTAACACCAATACTGTCCTGTTATAGTCCAATAGTACCAATGTTCTCCTCATCATAGTTTATTAACACCAATACTGTCCTGCTATAGTCCAATAGTACCAATGTTCTCCTCATCATAGTTTATTAACACCAATACTGTCCTTCTATAGTCCAATAGTACCAATGTTCTCCTCATCATAGTTGATTAACACCAATACTGTCCTTCTATAGTCTAATAGTACCAATGTTCTCCTCATCATAGTTGATTAACACCAATACTGTCCTGCTATAGTCTAATAGTACCAATGTTCTCCTCATCATAGTTGATTAACACCAATACTGTCCTTCTATAGTCTAATAGTACCAATGTTCTCCTCATCATAGTTGATTAACACCAATACTGTCCTGCTATAGTCCAATAGTACCAATGTTCTCCTCATCATAGTTGATTAACACCAATACTGTCCTTCTATAGTCTAATAGTACCAATGTTCTCCTCATCATAGTTGATTAACACCAATACTGTCCTTCTATAGTCCAATAGTACCAATGCTCTCCTTATCATAGTTTATTAACACCAATACTGTCCTTCTATAGTCCAATAGTACCAATGTTCTCCTCATCATAGTTTATTAACACCAATACTGTCCTTCTATAGTCTAATAGTACCAATGTTCTCCTCATCATAGTTGATTAACACCAATACTGTCCTGCTATAGTCCAATAGTACCAATGTTCTCCTCATCATAGTTGATTAACACCAATACTGTCCTTCTATAGTCTAATAGTACCAATGTTCTCCTCATCATAGTTGATTAACACCAATACTGTCCTGCTATAGTCCAATAGTACCAATGTTCTCCTCATCATAGTTGATTAACACCAATACTGTCCTTCTATAGTCTAATAGTACCAATGTTCTCCTCATCATAGTTGATTAACACCAATACTGTCCTTCTATAGTCCAATAGTACCAATGCTCTCCTTATCATAGTTTATTAACACCAATACTGTCCTGCTATAGTCCAATAGTACCAATGTTCTCCTCATCATAGTTTATTAACACCAATACTGTCCTTCTATAGTCTAATAGTACCAATGCTCTCCTCATCATAGTTGATTAACACCAATACTGTCCTTCTATAGTCTAATAGTACCAATGTTCTCCTCATCATAGTTGATTAACACCAATACTGTCCTTCTATAGTCTAATAGTACCAATGTTCTCCTCATCATAGTTTATTAACACCAATACTGTCCTTCTATAGTCCAATAGTACCAATGCTCTCCTCGTCATAGTTTATTAACACCAATACTGTCCTTCTATAGTCTAATAGTACCAATGTTCTCCTCATCATAGTTGATTAACACCAATACTGTCCTTCTATAGTCTAATAGTACCAATGCTCTCCTCGTCATAGTTTATTAACACCAATACTGTCCTTCTATAGTCCAATAGTGCCAATGTTCTCCTCATCATAGTTTATTAACACCAATACTGTCCTTCTATAGTCTAATAGTACCAATGTTCTCCTCATCATAGTTTATTAACACCAATACTGTCCTTCTATAGTCTAATAGTACCAATGCTCTCCTCATCATAGTTTATTAACACCAATACTGTCCTTCTATAGTCTAATAGTACCAATGTTCTCCTCATCATAGTTTATTAACACCAATACTGTCCTTCTATAGTCCAATAGTACCAATGTTCTCCTCATCATAGTTGATTAACACCAATACTGTCCTTCTATAGTCCAATAGTACCAATGTTCTCCTCATCATAGTTGATTAACACCAATACTGTCCTTCTATAGTCCAATAGTACCAATGTTCTCCTCATCATAGTTTATTAACACCAATACTGTCCTTCTATAGTCCAATAGTACCAATGTTCTCCTCATCATAGTTTATTAACACCAATACTGTCCTTCTATAGTCTAATAGTACCAATGTTCTCCTCATCATAGTTGATTAACACCAATACTGTCCTTCTATAGTCCAATAGTACCAATGCTCTCCTCATCATAGTTTATTAACACCAATACTGTCCTTCTATAGTCTAATAGTACCAATGTTCTCCTCATCATAGTTTATTAACACCAATACTGTCCTTCTATAGTCTAATAGTACCAATGTTCTCCTCATCATAGTTTATTAACACCAATACTGTCCTTCTATAGTCTAATAGTACCAATGTTCTCCTCATCATAGTTTATTAACACCAATACTGTCCTTCTATAGTCTAATAGTACCAATGTTCTCCTCATCATAGTTTATTAACACCAATACTGTCCTTCTATAGTCTAATAGTACCAATGTTCTCCTCATCATAGTTTATTAACACCAATACTGTCCTGCTATAGTCGAATAGTACCAATGCTCTCCTCCTCATAGTTTATTAACACCAATACTGTCCTTCTATAGTCTAATAGTACCAATGCTCTCCTCGTCATAGTTTATTAACACCAATACTGTCCTTCTATAGTCTAATAGTACCAATGTTCTCCTCATCATAGTTTATTAACACCAATACTGTCCTGCTATAGTCGAATAGTACCAATGCTCTCCTCCTCATAGTTTATTAACACCAATACTGTCCTTCTATAGTCCAATAGTACCAATGCTCTCCTCGTCATAGTTTATTAACACCAATACTGTCCTGCTATAGTCCAATAGTACCAATGCTCTCCTCATCATAGTTTATTAACACCAATACTGTCCTGCTATAGTCTAATAGTACCAATGTTCTCCTCGTCATAGTTTATTAACACCAATACTGTCCTTCTATAGTCTAATAGTACCAATGCTCTCCTCGTCATAGTTTATTAACACCAATACTGTCCTGCTATAGTCTAATAGTACCAATGCTCTCCTCATCATAGTTTATTAACACCAATACTGTCCTTCTATAGTCCAATAGTACCAATGCTCTCCTCATCATAGTTTATTAACACCAATACTGTCCTTTTATAGTCTAATAGTACCAATGTTCTCCTCATCATAGTTTATTAACACCAATACTGTCCTGCTATAGTCCAATAGTACCAATGCTCTCCTCATCATAGTTTATTAACACCAATACTGTCCTGCTATAGCTCAATAGTACCAATGCTCTCCTCATCATAGTTTATTAACACCAATACTGTCCTGCTATAGTCCAATAGTACCAATGTTCTCCTCATCATAGTTTATTAACACCAATACTGTCCTTCTATAGTCTAATAGTACCAATGTTCTCCTCATCATAGTTGATTAACACCAATACTGTCCTTCTATAGTCTAATAGTACCAATGTTCTCCTCATCATAGTTTATTAACACCAATACTGTCCTTCTATAGTCTAATAGTACCAATGTTCTCCTCATCATAGTTTATTAACACCAATACTGTCCTTCTATAGTCTAATAGTACCAATGTTCTCCTCATCATAGTTTATTAACACCAATACTGTCCTTCTATAGTCCAATAGTACCAATGTTCTCCTCATCATAGTTTATTAACACCAATACTGTCCTTCTATAGTCTAATAGTACCAATGTTCTCCTCATCATAGTTTATTAACACCAATACTGTCCTTCTATAGTCCAATAGTACCAATGCTCTCCTCGTCATAGTTTATTAACACCAATACTGTCCTTCTATAGTCTAATAGTACCAATGTTCTCCTCATCATAGTTTATTAACACCAATACTGTCCTTCTATAGTCTAATAGTACCAATGTTCTCCTCATCATAGTTTATTAACACCAATACTGTCCTTCTATAGTCTAATAGTACCAATGTTCTCCTCATCATAGTTTATTAACACCAATACTGTCCTTCTATAGTCTAATAGTACCAATGTTCTCCTCATCATAGTTTATTAACACCAATACTGTCCTGCTATAGTCCAATAGTACCAATGTTCTCCTCATCATAGTTTATTAACACCAATACTGTCCTTCTATAGTCCAATAGTACCAATGTTCTCCTCATCATAGTTTATTAACACCAATACTGTCCTGCTATAGTCCAATAGTACCAATGTTCTCCTCATCATAGTTTATTAACACCAATACTGTCCTTCTATAGTCTAATAGTACCAATGTTCTCCTCATCATAGTTTATTAACACCAATACTGTCCTTCTATAGTCCAATAGTACCAATGTTCTCCTCATCATAGTTTATTAACACCAATACTGTCCTGCTATAGTCCAATAGTACCAATGTTCTCCTCATCATAGTTTATTAACACCAATACTGTCCTTCTATAGTCCAATAGTACCAATGCTCTCCTCGTCATAGTTTATTAACACCAATACTGTCCTGCTATAGTCTAATAGTACCAATGTTCTCCTCATCATAGTTTATTAACACCAATACTGTCCTTCTATAGTCTAATAGTACCAATGCTCTCCTCCTCATAGTTTATTAACACCAATACTGTCCTGCTATAGTCTAATAGTACCAATGTTCTCCTCATCATAGTTTATTAACACCAATACTGTCCTTCTATAGTCTAATAGTACCAATGTTCTCCTCATCATAGTTGATTAACACCAATACTGTCCTTCTATAGTCTAATAGTACCAATGTTCTCCTCATCATAGTTTATTAACACCAATACTGTCCTGCTATAGTCCAATAGTACCAATGTTCTCCTCATCATAGTTTATTAACACCAATACTGTCCTGCTATAGTCTAATAGTACCAATGCTCTCCTCGTCATAGTTGATTAACACCAATACTGTCCTGCTATAGTCCAATAGTACCAATGTTCTCCTCATCATAGTTTATTAACACCAATACTGTCCTGCTATAGTCTAATAGTACCAATGTTCTCCTCATCATAGTTTATTAACACCAATACTGTCCTTCTATAGTCTAATAGTACCAATGTTCTCCTCATCATAGTTGATTAACACCAATACTGTCCTTCTATAGTCTAATAGTACCAATGTTCTCCTCATCATAGTTTATTAACACCAATACTGTCCTGCTATAGTCCAATAGTACCAATGTTCTCCTCATCATAGTTTATTAACACCAATACTGTCCTGCTATAGTCTAATAGTACCAATGCTCTCCTCGTCATAGTTGATTAACACCAATACTGTCCTGCTATAGTCCAATAGTACCAATGTTCTCCTCATCATAGTTTATTAACACCAATACTGTCCTGCTATAGTCCAATAGTACCAATGTTCTCCTCATCATAGTTTATTAACACCAATACTGTCCTGCTATAGTCTAATAGTACCAATGTTCTCCTCATCATAGTTTATTAACACCAATACTGTCCTTCTATAGTCTAATAGTACCAATGTTCTCCTCATCATAGTTTATTAACACCAATACTGTCCTTTTATAGTCCAATATTACCAATGTTCTCCTCATCATAGTTTATTAACACCAATACTGTCCTTCTATAGTCTAATAGTACCAATGTTCTCCTCATCATAGTTTATTAACACCAATACTGTCCTTCTATAGTCCAATAGTACCAATGCTCTCCTCATCATAGTTTATTAACACCAATACTGTCCTTCTATAGTCCAATAGTACCAATGTTCTCCTCATCATAGTTTATTAACACCAATACTGTCCTTCTATAGTCTAATAGTACCAATGTTCTCCTCATCATAGTTTATTAACACCAATACTGTCCTTCTATAGTCCAATAGTACCAATGCTCTCCTCATCATAGTTTATTAACACCAATACTGTCCTTCTATAGTCCAATAGTACCAATGTTCTCCTCATCATAGTTTATTAACACCAATACTGTCCTTCTATAGTCCAATAGTACCAATGCTCTCCTCGTCATAGTTTATTAACACCAATACTGTCCTGCTATAGTCTAATAGTACCAATGCTCTCCTCATCATAGTTTATTAACACCAATACTGTCCTTCTATAGTCTAATAGTACCAATGTTCTCCTCATCATAGTTTATTAACACTAATACTGTCCTGCTATAGTCGAATAGTACCAATGTTCTCCTCATCATAGTTTATTAACACCAATACTGTCCTGCTATAGTCCAATAGTACCAATGTTCTCCTCATCATAGTTTATTAACACCAATACTGTCCTGCTATAGTCCAATAGTACCAATGTTCTCCTCATCATAGTTTATTAACACCAATACTGTCCTGCTATAGTCTAATAGTACCAATGCTCTCCTCGTCATAGTTGATTAACACCAATACTGTCCTTCTATAGTCTAATAGTACCAATGTTCTCCTCATCATAGTTTATTAACACCAATACTGTCCTTCTATAGTCTAATAGTACCAATGTTCTCCTCATCATAGTTTATTAACACCAATACTGTCCTTCTATAGTCTAATAGTACCAATGCTCTCCTCATCATAGTTTATTAACACCAATACTGTCCTTCTATAGTCTAATAGTACCAATGTTCTCCTCATCATAGTTGATTAACACCAATACTGTCCTTCTATAGTCTAATAGTACCAATGTTCTCCTCATCATAGTTTATTAACACCAATACTGTCCTGCTATAGTCCAATAGTACCAATGCTCTCCTCATCATAGTTTATTAACACCAATACTGTCCTTCTATAGTCTAATAGTACCAATGTTCTCCTCATCATAGTTTATTAACACCAATACTGTCCTGCTATAGTCCAATAGTACCAATGCTCTCCTCATCATAGTTTATTAACACCAATACTGTCCTTCTATAGTCCAATAGTACCAATGTTCTCCTCATCATAGTTTATTAACACCAATACTGTCCTGCTATAGTCCAATAGTACCAATGCTCTCCTCGTCATAGTTTATTAACACCAATACTGTCCTTCTATAGTCTAATAGTACCAATGTTCTCCTCATCATAGTTTATTAACACCAATACTGTCCTGCTATAGTCGAATAGTACCAATGCTCTCCTCCTCATAGTTTATTAACACCAATACTGTCCTTCTATAGTCCAATAGTACCAATGCTCTCCTCGTCATAGTTTATTAACACCAATACTGTCCTGCTATAGTCCAATAGTACCAATGCTCTCCTCATCATAGTTTATTAACACCAATACTGTCCTGCTATAGTCCAATAGTACCAATGTTCTCCTCATCATAGTTTATTAACACCAATACTGTCCTTCTATAGTCCAATAGTACCAATGTTCTCCTCATCATAGTTTATTAACACCAATACTGTCCTTCTATAGTCTAATAGTACCAATGTTCTCCTCATCATAGTTGATTAACACCAATACTGTCCTTCTATAGTCTAATAGTACCAATGTTCTCCTCATCATAGTTTATTAACACCAATACTGTCCTGCTATAGTCCAATAGTACCAATGTTCTCCTCATCATAGTTTATTAACACCAATACTGTCCTTCTATAGTCTAATAGTACCAATGTTCTCCTCATCATAGTTTATTAACACCAATACTGCCTTCTATAGTCTAATAGTACCAATGTTCTCCTCATCATAGTTTATTAACACCAATACTGTCCTGCTATAGTCCAATAGTACCAATGTTCTCCTCATCATAGTTTATTAACACCAATACTGTCCTTCTATATGTCTAATAGTACCAATGTTCTCCTCATCAATAGTTTATTAACACCAATACTGTCCTTCTATAGTCTAATAGTACCAATGTTCTCCTCATCATAGTTTATTAACACCAATACTGTCCTGCTATAGTCCAATAGTACCAATGTTCTCCTCATCATAGTTTATTAACACCAATACTGTCCTTCTATAGTCTAATAGTACCAATGTTCTCCTCATCATAGTTTATTAACACCAATACTGTCCTTCTATAGTCTAATAGTACCAATGTTCTCCTCATCATAGTTTATTAACACCAATACTGTCCTTCTATAGTCCAATAGTACCAATGCTCTCCTCATCATAGTTTATTAACACCAATAATGTCCTTCTATAGTCCAATAGTACCAATGTTCTCCTCATCATAGTTTATTAACACCAATACTGTCCTTCTATAGTCCAATAGTACCAATGTTCTCCTCATCATAGTTTATTAACACCAATACTGTCCTGCTATAGTCTAATAGTACCAATGTTCTCCTCATCATAGTTTATTAACACCAATACTGTCCTTCTATAGTCTAATAGTACCAATGTTCTCCTCATCATAGTTTATTAACACCAATACTGTCCTCTATAGTCTAATAGTACCAATGTTCTCCTCATATAGTTATTAACACCAATACTGTCCTTCTATAGTCTAATAGTACCAATGTTCTCCTCATCATAGTTTATTAACACCAATACTGTCCTTCTATAGTCTAATAGTACCAATGTTCTCCTCATCATAGTTTATTAACACCAATACTGTCCTTCTATAGTCTAATAGTACCAATGCTCTCCTCATCATAGTTTATTAACACCAATACTGTCCTGCTATAGTCTAATAGTACCAATGTTCTCCTCATCATAGTTTATTAACACCAATACTGTCCTTCTATAGTCCAATAGTACCAATGTTCTCCTCATCATAGTTTATTAACACCAATACTGTCCTTCTATAGTCCAATAGTACCAATGTTCTCCTCATCATAGTTTATTAACACCAATACTGTCCTTCTATAGTCTAATAGTACCAATTGTTCTCCTCATCATAGTTTATTAACACCAATACTGTCCTTCTATAGTCCAATAGTACCAATGTTCTCCTCATCATAGTTTATTAACACCAATACTGTCCTTCTATAGTCTAATAGTACCAATGTTCTCCTCATCATAGTTTATTAACACCAATACTGTCCTTCTATAGTCTAATAGTACCAATGTTCTCCTCATCATAGTTTATTAACACCAATACTGTCCTGCTATAGTCTAATAGTACCAATGTTCTCCTCATCATAGTTTATTAACACCAATACTGTCCTTCTATAGTCAATAGTACCAATGTTCTCCTCATCATAGTTTATTAACACCAATACTGTCCTTCTATAGTCTAATAGTACCAATGTTCTCCTCATCATAGTTTATTAACACCAATACTGTCCTTCTATAGTCCAATAGTACCAATGTTCTCCTCATCATAGTTTATTAACACCAATACTGTCCTTCTATAGTCTAATAGTACCAATGTTCTCCTCATCATAGTTTATTAACACCAATACTGTCCTTCTATAGTCTAATAGTACCAATGCTCTCCTCATCATAGTTTATTAACACCAATACTGTCCTTCTATAGTCCAATAGTACCAATGCTCTCCTCATCATAGTTTATTAACACCAATACTGTCCTTCTATAGTCGAATAGTACCAATGTTCTCCTCATCATAGTTTATTAACACCAATACTGTCCTTCTATAGTCTAATAGTACCAATGCTCTCCTCATCATAGTTTATTAACACCAATACTGTCCTTCTATAGTCCAATAGTACCAATGTTCTCCTCATCATAGTTTATTAACACCAATACTGTCCTTCTATAGTCTAATAGTACCAATGCTCTCCTCATCATAGTTTATTAACACCAATACTGTCCTTCTATAGTCTAATAGTACCAATGTTCTCCTCATCATAGTTTATTAACACCAATACTGTCCTTCTATAGTCTAATAGTACCAATGTTCTCCTCATCATAGTTTATTAACACCAATACTGTCCTTCTATAGTCCAATAGTACCAATGTTCTCCTCATCATAGTTTATTAACACCAATACTGTCCTTCTATAGTCACTAATAGTACCAATGTTCTCCTCATCATAGTTTATTAACACCAATACTGTCCTTCTATAGTCCAATAGTACCAATGTTCTCCTCATCATAGTTTATTAACACCAATACTGTCCTTCTATAGTCCAATAGTACCAATGTTCTCCTCATCATAGTTTATTAACACCAATACTGTCCTTCTATAGTCCAATAGTACCAATGCTCTCCTCATCATAGTTTATTAACACCAATACTGTCCTTCTATAGTCCAATAGTACCAATGTTCTCCTCATCATAGTTTATTAACACCAATACTGTCCTTCTATAGTCTAATAGTACCAATGCTCTCCTCATCATAGTTTATTAACACCAATACTGTCCTTCTATAGTCTAATAGTACCAATGTTCTCCTCATCATAGTTTATTAACACCAATACTGTCCTGCTATAGTCTAATAGTACCAATGTTCTCCTCATCATAGTTTATTAACACCAATACTGTCCTGCTATAGTCCAATAGTACCAGTGCTCTCCTCATCATAGTTTATTAACACCAATACTGTCCTTCTATAGTCTAATAGTACCAATGCTCTCCTCATCATAGTTTATTAACACCAATACTGTCCTTCTATAGTCTAATAGTACCAATGTTCTCCTCATCATAGTTTATTAACACCAATACTGTCCTTCTATAGTCTAATAGTACCAATGTTCTCCTCATCATAGTTTATTAACACCAATACTGTCCTTCTATAGTCTAATAGTACCAATGTTCTCCTCATCATAGTTTATTAACACCAATACTGTCCTTCTATAGTCTAATAGTACCAATGTTCTCCTCATCATAGTTTATTAACACCAATACTGTCCTTCTATAGTCCAATAGTACCAATGTTCTCCTCATCATAGTTTATTAACACCAATACTGTCCTTCTATAGTCCAATAGTACCAATGTTCTCCTCATCATAGTTTATTAACACCAATACTGTCCTTCTATAGTCTAATAGTACCAATGCTCTCCTCATCATAGTTTATTAACACCAATACTGTCCTTCTATAGTCCAATAGTACCAATGTTCTCCTCATCATAGTTTATTAACACCAATACTGTCCTTCTATAGTCTAATAGTACCAATGTTCTCCTCATCATAGTTTATTAACACCAATACTGTCCTTCTATAGTCCAATAGTACCAATGTTCTCCTCGTCATAGTTTATTAACACCAATACTGTCCTTCTATAGTCCAATAGTACCAATGTTCTCCTCATCATAGTTTATTAACACCAATACTGTCCTGCTATAGTCTAATAGTACCAATGTTCTCCTCATCATAGTTTATTAACACCAATACTGTCCTTCTATAGTCCAATAGTACCAATGTTCTCCTCGTCATAGTTTATTAACACCAATACTGTCCTTCTATAGTCTAATAGTACCAATGTTCTCCTCGTCATAGTTTATTAACACCAATACTGTCCTTCTATAGTCTAATAGTACCAATGTTCTCCTCATCATAGTTTATTAACACCAATACTGTCCTTCTATAGTCTAATAGTACCAATGTTCTCCTCATCATAGTTTATTAACACCAATACTGTCCTGCTATAGTCGAATAGTACCAATGCTCTCCTCATCATAGTTTATTAACACCAATACTGTCCTGCTATAGTCTAATAGTACCAATGTTCTCCTCATCATAGTTTATTAACACCAATACTGTCCTTCTATAGTCCAATAGTACCAATGTTCTCCTCATCATAGTTTATTAACACCAATACTGTCCTTCTATAGTCCAATAGTACCAATGTTCTCCTCATCATAGTTTATTAACACCAATACTGTCCTGCTATAGTCCAATAGTACCAATGCTCTCCTCGTCATAGTTTATTAACACCAATACTGTCCTTCTATAGTCGAATAGTACCAATGCTCTCCTCATCATAGTTTATTAACACCAATACTGTCCTTCTATAGTCTAATAGTACCAATGTTCTCCTCATCATAGTTTATTAACACCAATACTGTCCTTCTATAGTCTAATAGTACCAATGCTCTCCTCATCATAGTTTATTAACACCAATACTGTCCTGCTATAGTCCAATAGTACCAGTGCTCTCCTCATCATAGTTTATTAACACCAATACTGTCCTGCTATAGTCCAATAGTACCAATGTTCTCCTCATCATAGTTTATTAACACCAATACTGTCCTTCTATAGTCTAATAGTACCAATGTTCTCCTCATCATAGTTTATTAACACCAATACTGTCCTTCTATAGTCTAATAGTACCAATGTTCTCCTCGTCATAGTTTATTAACACCAATACTGTCCTGCTATAGTCTAATAGTACCAATGCTCTCCTCATCATAGTTTATTAACACCAATACTGTCCTGCTATAGTCCAATAGTACCAATGTTCTCCTCATCATAGTTTATTAACACCAATACTGTCCTTCTATAGTCTAATAGTACCAATGTTCTCCTCATCATAGTTTATTAACACCAATACTGTCCTTCTATAGTCTAATAGTACCAATGTTCTCCTCATCATAGTTTATTAACACCAATACTGTCCTTCTATAGTCTAATAGTACCAGTGCTCTCCTCATCATAGTTTATTAACACCAATACTGTCCTGCTATAGTCCAATAGTACCAATGTTCTCCTCATCATAGTTTATTAACACCAATACTGTCCTTCTATAGTCTAATAGTACCAATGTTCTCCTCATCATAGTTTATTAACACCAATACTGTCCTTCTATAGTCCAATAGTACCAATGTTCTCCTCATCATAGTTTATTAACACCAATACTGTCCTTCTATAGTCTAATAGTACCAATGTTCTCCTCATCATAGTTTATTAACACCAATACTGTCCTTCTATAGTCTAATAGTACCAATGTTCTCCTCATCATAGTTTATTAACACCAATACTGTCCTTCTATAGTCTAATAGTACCAATGTTCTCCTCATCATAGTTTATTAACACCAATACTGTCCTTCTATAGTCTAATAGTACCAATGTTCTCCTCATCATAGTTTATTAACACCAATACTGTCCTTCTATAGTCTAATAGTACCAATGTTCTCCTCGTCATAGTTTATTAACACCAATACTGTCCTGCTATAGTCTAATAGTACCAATGCTCTCCTCATCATAGTTTATTAACACCAATACTGTCCTGCTATAGTCCAATAGTACCAATGTTCTCCTCATCATAGTTTATTAACACCAATACTGTCCTTCTATAGTCCAATAGTACCAATGTTCTCCTCGTCATAGTTGATTAACACCAATACTGTCCTTCTATAGTCTAATAGTACCAATGTTCTCCTCATCATAGTTTATTAACACCAATACTGTCCTTCTATAGTCTAATAGTACCAATGTTCTCCTCATCATAGTTTATTAACACCAATACTGTCCTTCTATAGTCTAATAGTACCAATGTTCTCCTCATCATAGTTTATTAACACCAATACTGTCCTTCTATAGTCTAATAGTACCAATGTTCTCCTCATCATAGTTTATTAACACCAATACTGTCCTTCTATAGTCTAATAGTACCAATGTTCTCCTCATCATAGTTTATTAACACCAATACTGTCCTTCTATAGTCTAATAGTACCAATGTTCTCCTCGTCATAGTTTATTAACACCAATACTGTCCTGCTATAGTCTAATAGTACCAATGCTCTCCTCATCATAGTTTATTAACACCAATACTGTCCTGCTATAGTCCAATAGTACCAGTGCTCTCCTCATCATAGTTGATTAACACCAATACTGTCCTGCTATAGTCCAATAGTACCAATGTTCTCCTCATCATAGTTTATTAACACCAATACTGTCCTTCTATAGTCTAATAGTACCAATGTTCTCCTCATCATAGTTTATTAACACCAATACTGTCCTTCTATAGTCTAATAGTACCAATGCTCTCCTCATCATAGTTTATTAACACCAATACTGTCCTTCTATAGTCTAATAGTACCAATGTTCTCCTCATCATAGTTGATTAACACCAATACTGTCCTTCTATAGTCTAATAGTACCAATGCTCTCCTCATCATAGTTTATTAACACCAATACTGTCCTTCTATAGTCCAATAGTACCAATGTTCTCCTCGTCATAGTTTATTAACACCAATACTGTCCTGCTATAGTCTAATAGTACCAATGTTCTCCTCATCATAGTTTATTAACACCAATACTGTCCTGCTATAGTCCAATAGTACCAATGCTCTCCTCATCATAGTTTATTAACACCAATACTGTCCTTCTATAGTCTAATAGTACCAATGATCTCCTCATCATAGTTTATTAACACCAATACTGTCCTGCTATAGTCTAATAGTACCAATGATCTCCTCATCATAGTTTATTAACACCAATACTGTCCTGCTATAGTCCAATAGTACCAATGCTCTCCTCATCATAGTTTATTAACACCAATACTGTCCTTCTATAGTCTAATAGTACCAATGTTCTCCTCATCATAGTTTATTAACACCAATACTGTCCTTCTATAGTCCAATAGTACCAATGCTCTCCTCATCATAGTTTATTAACACCAATACTGTCCTGCTATAGTCCAATAGTACCAGTGCTCTCCTCATCATAGTTTATTAACACCAATACTGTCCTTCTATAGTCCAATAGTACCAATGTTCTCCTCATCATAGTTTATTAACACCAATACTGTCCTTCTATAGTCTAATAGTACCAATGTTCTCCTCGTCATAGTTTATTAACACCAATACTGTCCTTCTATAGTCTAATAGTACCAATGTTCTCCTCATCATAGTTTATTAACACCAATACTGTCCTTCTATAGTCTAATAGTACCAATGTTCTCCTCGTCATAGTTTATTAACACCAATACTGTCCTTCTATAGTCTAATAGTACCAATGTTCTCCTCATCATAGTTTATTAACACCAATACTGTCCTGCTATAGTCTAATAGTACCAATGTTCTCCTCATCATAGTTTATTAACACCAATACTGTCCTTCTATAGTCCAATAGTACCAATGTTCTCCTCATCATAGTTTATTAACACCAATACTGTCCTGCTATAGTCCAATAGTACCAATGCTCTCCTCATCATAGTTTATTAACACCAATACTGTCCTTCTATAGTCCAATAGTACCAATGCTCTCCTCATCATAGTTTATTAACACCAATACTGTCCTTCTATAGTCTAATAGTACCAATGTTCTCCTCATCATAGTTTATTAACACCAATACTGTCCTTCTATAGTCCAATAGTACCAATGCTCTCCTCATCATAGTTTATTAACACCAATACTGTCCTTCTATAGTCCAATAGTACCAATGCTCTCCTCATCATAGTTTATTAACACCAATACTGTCCTGCTATAGTCCAATAGTACCAATGCTCTCCTCATCATAGTTTATTAACACCAATACTGTCCTTCTATAGTCTAATAGTACCAATGTTCTCCTCATCATAGTTTATTAACACCAATACTGTCCTTCTATAGTCTAATAGTACCAATGTTCTCCTCGTCATAGTTTATTAACACCAATACTGTCCTTCTATAGTCTAATAGTACCAATGTTCTCCTCATCATAGTTTATTAACACCAATACTGTCCTTCTATAGTCTAATAGTACCAATGTTCTCCTCATCATAGTTTATTAACACCAATACTGTCCTTCTATAGTCTAATAGTACCAATGTTCTCCTCATCATAGTTGATTAACACCAATACTGTCCTTCTATAGTCTAATAGTACCAATGTTCTCCTCATCATAGTTGATTAACACCAATACTGTCCTTCTATAGTCTAATAGTACCAATGTTCTCCTCATCATAGTTTATTAACACCAATACTGTCCTTCTATAGTCTAATAGTACCAATGTTCTCCTCATCATAGTTTATTAACACCAATACTGTCCTTCTATAGTCTAATAGTACCAATGTTCTCCTCATCATAGTTTATTAACACCAATACTGTCCTTCTATAGTCTAATAGTACCAATGTTCTCCTCGTCATAGTTTATTAACACCAATACTGTCCTTCTATAGTCTAATAGTACCAATGTTCTCCTCATCATAGTTTATTAACACCAATACTGTCCTGCTATAGTCTAATAGTACCAATGTTCTCCTCATCATAATTTATTAACACCAATACTGTCCTTCTATAGTCCAATAGTACCAATGTTCTCCTCATCATAGTTTATTAACACCAATACTGTCCTGCTATAGTCCAATAGTACCAATGTTCTCCTCATCATAGTTTATTAACACCAATACTGTCCTGCTATAGTCTAATAGTACCAATGTTCTCCTCATCATAATTTATTAACACCAATACTGTCCTTCTATAGTCCAATAGTACCAATGCTCTCCTCATCATAGTTTATTAACACCAATACTGTCCTTCTATAGTCTAATAGTACCAATGTTCTCCTCATCATAGTTTATTAACACCAATACTGTCCTGCTATAGTCCAATAGTACCAGTGCTCTCCTCATCATAGTTTATTAACACCAATACTGTCCTTCTATAGTCCAATAGTACCAATGTTCTCCTCATCATAGTTTATTAACACCAATACTGTCCTTCTATAGTCTAATAGTACCAATGTTCTCCTCGTCATAGTTTATTAACACCAATACTGTCCTTCTATAGTCTAATAGTACCAATGTTCTCCTCGTCATAGTTTATTAACACCAATACTGTCCTTCTATAGTCTAATAGTACCAATGTTCTCCTCATCATAGTTTATTAACACCAATACTGTCCTCCTATAGTCTAATAGTACCAATGTTCTCATCATAGTTTATTAACACCAATACTGTCCTCCTATAGTCTAATAGTACCAATGTTCTCCTCATCATAGTTTATTAACACCAATACTGTCCTCCTATAGTCTAATAGTACCAATGTTCTCCTCATCATAGTTTATTAACACCAATACTGTCCTGCTATAGTCCAATAGTACCAATGTTCTCCTCGTCATAGTTTATTAACACCAATACTGTCCTTCTATAGTCTAATAGTACCAATGTTCTCCTCGTCATAGTTTATTAACACCAATACTGTCCTTCTATAGTCTAATAGTACCAATGCTCTCCTCATCATAGTTTATTAACACCAATACTGTCCTTCTATAGTCTAATAGTACCAATGTTCTCCTCATCATAGTTTATTAACACCAATACTGTCCTGCTATAGTCCAATAGTACCAATGCTCTCCTCATCATAGTTTATTAACACCAATACTGTCCTTCTATAGTCTAATAGTACCAATGCTCTCCTCGTCATAGTTGATTAACACCAATACTGTCCTTCTATAGTCCAATAGTACCAATGTTCTCCTCATCATAGTTTATTAACACCAATACTGTCCTGCTATAGTCCAATAGTACCAATGCTCTCCTCATCATAGTTGATTAACACCAATACTGTCCTTCTATAGTCTAATAGTACCAATGTTCTCCTCATCATAGTTTATTAACACCAATACTGTCCTGCTATAGTCTAATAGTACCAATGTTCTCCTCATCATAGTTTATTAACACCAATACTGTCCTTCTATAGTCTAATAGTACCAATGTTCTCCTCATCATAGTTTATTAACACCAATACTGTCCTTCTATAGTCTAATAGTACCAATGTTCTCCTCATCATAGTTTATTAACACCAATACTGTCCTTCTATAGTCTAATAGTACCAATGTTCTCCTCGTCATAGTTTATTAACACCAATACTGTCCTTCTATAGTCTAATAGTACCAATGTTCTCCTCATCATAGTTTATTAACACCAATACTGTCCTGCTATAGTCTAATAGTACCAATGTTCTCCTCATCATAGTTTATTAACACCAATACTGTCCTTCTATAGTCTAATAGTACCAATGCTCTCCTCATCATAGTTTATTAACACCAATACTGTCCTTCTATAGTCTAATAGTACCAATGTTCTCCTCGTCATAGTTTATTAACACCAATACTGTCCTGCTATAGTCCAATAGTACCAATGTTCTCCTCATCATAGTTTATTAACACCAATACTGTCCTTCTATAGTCCAATAGTACCAATGTTCTCCTCGTCATAGTTTATTAACACCAATACTGTCCTTCTATAGTCTAATAGTACCAATGCTCTCCTCGTCATAGTTGATTAACACCAATACTGTCCTTCTATAGTCCAATAGTACCAATGCTCTCCTCATCATAGTTTATTAACACCAATACTGTCCTTCTATAGTCCAATAGTACCAATGTTCTCCTCATCATAGTTTATTAACACCAATACTGTCCTGCTATAGTCCAATAGTACCAATGCTCTCCTCATCATAGTTTATTAACACCAATACTGTCCTGCTATAGTCCAATAGTACCAATGTTCTCCTCATCATAGTTTATTAACACCAATACTGTCCTTCTATAGTCTAATAGTACCAATGCTCTCCTCATCATAGTTTATTAACACCAATACTGTCCTTCTATAGTCTAATAGTACCAATGTTCTCCTCATCATAGTTTATTAACACCAATACTGTCCTTCTATAGTCTAATAGTACCAATGCTCTCCTCATCATAGTTTATTAACACCAATACTGTCCTTCTATAGTCTAATAGTACCAATGTTCTCCTCATCATAGTTTATTAACACCAATACTGTCCTGCTATAGTCCAATAGTACCAATGCTCTCCTCATCATAGTTTATTAACACCAATACTGTCCTGCTATAGTCCAATAGTACCAATGTTCTCCTCATCATAGTTTATTAACACCAATACTGTCCTTCTATAGTCTAATAGTACCAATGCTCTCCTCATCATAGTTTATTAACACCAATACTGTCCTTCTATAGTCTAATAGTACCAATGTTCTCCTCATCATAGTTTATTAACACCAATACTGTCCTTCTATAGTCTAATAGTACCAATGCTCTCCTCATCATAGTTTATTAACACCAATACTGTCCTTCTATAGTCTAATAGTACCAATGCTCTCCTCATCATAGTTTATTAACACCAATACTGTCCTTCTATAGTCCAATAGTACCAATGTTCTCCTCGTCATAGTTTATTAACACCAATACTGTCCTGCTATAGTCCAATAGTACCAATGCTCTCCTCATCATAGTTGATTAACACCAATACTGTCCTTCTATAGTCCAATAGTACCAATGTTCTCCTCATCATAGTTTATTAACACCAATACTGTCCTGCTATAGTCCAATAGTACCAGTGCTCTCCTCATCATAGTTTATTAACACCAATACTGTCCTTCTATAGTCTAATAGTACCAATGTTCTCCTCATCATAGTTTATTAACACCAATACTGTCCTTCTATAGTCTAATAGTACCAATGTTCTCCTCATCATAGTTTATTAACACCAATACTGTCCTTCTATAGTCCAATAGTACCAATGTTCTCCTCATCATAGTTTATTAACACCAATACTGTCCTTCTATAGTCCAATAGTACCAATGCTCTCCTCATCATAGTTTATTAACACCAATACTGTCCTTCTATAGTCTAATAGTACCAATGTTCTCCTCATCATAGTTTATTAACACCAATACTGTCCTGCTATAGTCCAATAGTACCAATGTTCTCCTCATCATAGTTTATTAACACCAATACTGTCCTTCTATAGTCCAATAGTACCAATGTTCTCCTCATCATAGTTTATTAACACCAATACTGTCCTTCTATAGTCTAATAGTACCAATGCTCTCCTCATCATAGTTTATTAACACCAATACTGTCCTGCTATAGTCCAATAGTACCAATGTTCTCCTCATCATAGTTGATTAACACCAATACTGTCCTTCTATAGTCCAATAGTACCAATGTTCTCCTCATCATAGTTTATTAACACCAATACTGTCCTGCTATAGTCCAATAGTACCAATGTTCTCCTCATCATAGTTTATTAACACCAATACTGTCCTGCTATAGTCTAATAGTACCAATGTTCTCCTCATCATAGTTTATTAACACCAATACTGTCCTTCTATAGTCCAATAGTACCAATGTTCTCCTCATCATAGTTTATTAACACCAATACTGTCCTTCTATAGTCTAATAGTACCAATGCTCTCCTCATCATAGTTTATTAACACCAATACTGTCCTGCTATAGTCTAATAGTACCAATGCTCTCCTCATCATAGTTTATTAACACCAATACTGTCCTTCTATAGTCCAATAGTACCAATGTTCTCCTCATCATAGTTTATTAACACCAATACTGTCCTTCTATAGTCTAATAGTACCAATGCTCTCCTCATCATAGTTTATTAACACCAATACTGTCCTTCTATAGTCCAATAGTACCAATGTTCTCCTCATCATAGTTTATTAACACCAATACTGTCCTGCTATAGTCCAATAGTACCAATGCTCTCCTCATCATAGTTGATTAACACCAATACTGTCCTGCTATAGTCCAATAGTACCAATGTTCTCCTCATCATAGTTTATTAACACCAATACTGTCCTGCTATAGTCTAATAGTACCAATGTTCTCCTCATCATAGTTTATTAACACCAATACTGTCCTTCTATAGTCTAATAGTACCAATGTTCTCCTCATCATAGTTTATTAACACCAATACTGTCCTTCTATAGTCCAATAGTACCAATGTTCTCCTCATCATAGTTTATTAACACCAATACTGTCCTTCTATAGTCCAATAGTACCAATGTTCTCCTCATCATAGTTTATTAACACCAATACTGTCCTGCTATAGTCCAATAGTACCAATGCTCTCCTCATCATAGTTTATTAACACCAATACTGTCCTTCTATAGTCGAATAGTACCAATGTTCTCCTCATCATAGTTTATTAACACCAATACTGTCCTTCTATAGTCTAATAGTACCAATGTTCTCCTCATCATAGTTTATTAACACCAATACTGTCCTGCTATAGTCCAATAGTACCAATGTTCTCCTCATCATAGTTTATTAACACCAATACTGTCCTTCTATAGTCTAATAGTACCAATGTTCTCCTCATCATAGTTTATTAACACCAATACTGTCCTGCTATAGTCCAATAGTACCAATGCTCTCCTCATCATAGTTTATTAACACCAATACTGTCCTGCTATAGTCTAATAGTACCAATGTTCTCCTCATCATAGTTTATTAACACCAATACTGTCCTTCTATAGTCCAATAGTACCAATGTTCTCCTCATCATAGTTTATTAACACCAATACTGTCCTTCTATAGTCTAATAGTACCAATGTTCTCCTCATCATAGTTTATTAACACCAATACTGTCCTTCTATAGTCTAATAGTACCAATGTTCTCCTCATCATAGTTTATTAACACCAATACTGTCCTTCTATAGTCTAATAGTACCAATGTTCTCCTCATCATAGTTTATTAACACCAATACTGTCCTTCTATAGTCTAATAGTACCAATGTTCTCCTCATCATAGTTTATTAACACCAATACTGTCCTTCTATAGTCTAATAGTACCAATGTTCTCCTCATCATAGTTTATTAACACCAATACTGTCCTGCTATAGTCTAATAGTACCAATGTTCTCCTCATCATAGTTTATTAACACCAATACTGTCCTTCTATAGTCTAATAGTACCAATGTTCTCCTCATCATAGTTTATTAACACCAATACTGTCCTTCTATAGTCCAATAGTACCAATGTTCTCCTCATCATAGTTTATTAACACCAATACTGTCCTTCTATAGTCTAATAGTACCAATGCTCTCCTCATCATAGTTTATTAACACCAATACTGTCCTGCTATAGTCTAATAGTACCAATGTTCTCCTCATCATAGTTTATTAACACCAATACTGTCCTGCTATAGTCTAATAGTACCAATGTTCTCCTCATCATAGTTTATTAACACCAATACTGTCCTGCTATAGTCGAATAGTACCAATGTTCTCCTCATCATAGTTTATTAACACCAATACTGTCCTGCTATAGTCTAATAGTACCAATGTTCTCCTCATCATAGTTTATTAACACCAATACTGTCCTTCTATAGTCTAATAGTACCAATGTTCTCCTCATCATAGTTTATTAACACCAATACTGTCCTTCTATAGTCTAATAGTACCAATGCTCTCCTCATCATAGTTTATTAACACCAATACTGTCCTTCTATAGTCTAATAGTACCAATGTTCTCCTCATCATAGTTGATTAACACCAATACTGTCCTTCTATAGTCTAATAGTACCAATGCTCTCCTCATCATAGTTTATTAACACCAATACTGTCCTTCTATAGTCTAATAGTACCAATGTTCTCCTCATCATAGTTTATTAACACCAATACTGTCCTTCTATAGTCCAATAGTACCAATGTTCTCCTCATCATAGTTTATTAACACCAATACTGTCCTTCTATAGTCCAATAGTACCAATGTTCTCCTCATCATAGTTTATTAACACCAATACTGTCCTTCTATAGTCTAATAGTACCAATGTTCTCCTCATCATAGTTTATTAACACCAATACTGTCCTTCTATAGTCTAATAGTACCAATGCTCTCCTCATCATAGTTTATTAACACCAATACTGTCCTTCTATAGTCCAATAGTACCAATGTTCTCCTCATCATAGTTTATTAACACCAATACTGTCCTTCTATAGTCTAATAGTACCAATGTTCTCCTCATCATAGTTTATTAACACCAATACTGTCCTTCTATAGTCTAATAGTACCAATGTTCTCCTCATCATAGTTTATTAACACCAATACTGTCCTTCTATAGTCTAATAGTACCAATGTTCTCCTCATCATAGTTTATTAACACCAATACTGTCCTTCTATAGTCGAATAGTACCAATGCTCTCCTCATCATAGTTTATTAACACCAATACTGTCCTTCTATAGTCTAATAGTACCAATGTTCTCCTCATCATAGTTTATTAACACCAATACTGTCCTTCTATAGTCCAATAGTACCAATGTTCTCCTCATCATAGTTTATTAACACCAATACTGTCCTTCTATAGTCCAATAGTACCAATGCTCTCCTCATCATAGTTTATTAACACCAATACTGTCCTTCTATAGTCTAATAGTACCAATGTTCTCCTCATCATAGTTTATTAACACCAATACTGTCCTTCTATAGTCTAATAGTACCAATGCTCTCCTCATCATAGTTTATTAACACCAATACTGTCCTTCTATAGTCTAATAGTACCAATGTTCTCCTCATCATAGTTTATTAACACCAATACTGTCCTTCTATAGTCTAATAGTACCAATGTTCTCCTCATCATAGTTTATTAACACCAATACTGTCCTTCTATAGTCTAATAGTACCAATGTTCTCCTCATCATAGTTTATTAACACCAATACTGTCCTTCTATAGTCTAATAGTACCAGTGCTCTCCTCATCATAGTTTATTAACACCAATACTGTCCTTCTATAGTCGAATAGTACCAATGTTCTCCTCATCATAGTTTATTAACACCAATACTGTCCTGCTATAGTCCAATAGTACCAATGTTCTCCTCATCATAGTTTATTAACACCAATACTGTCCTGCTATAGTCTAATAGTACCAATGTTCTCATCATAGTTTATTAACACCAATACTGTCCTTCTATAGTCTAATAGTACCAATGTTCTCCTCATCATAGTTTATTAACACCAATACTGTCCTTCTATAGTCTAATAGTACCAATGTTCTCCTCATCATAGTTTATTAACACCAATACTGTCCTTCTATAGTCTAATAGTACCAATGTTCTCCTCATCATAGTTTATTAACACCAATACTGTCCTTCTATAGTCGAATAGTACCAATGTTCTCCTCATCATAGTTTATTAACACCAATACTGTCCTGCTATAGTCCAATAGTACCAATGTTCTCCTCATCATAGTTTATTAACACCAATACTGTCCTGCTATAGTCCAATAGTACCAATGCTCTCCTCATCATAGTTTATTAACACCAATACTGTCCTTCTATAGTCGAATAGTACCAATGTTCTCCTCATCATAGTTTATTAACACCAATACTGTCCTGCTATAGTCTAATAGTACCAATGTTCTCCTCATCATAGTTTATTAACACCAATACTGTCCTTCTATAGTCCAATAGTACCAATGTTCTCCTCATCATAGTTGATTAACACCAATACTGTCCTTCTATAGTCCAATAGTACCAATGTTCTCCTCATCATAGTTTATTAACACCAATACTGTCCTTCTATAGTCGAATAGTACCAATGTTCTCCTCATCATAGTTTATTAACACCAATACTGTCCTGCTATAGTCTAATAGTACCAATGCTCTCCTCATCATAGTTTATTAACACCAATACTGTCCTTCTATAGTCGAATAGTACCAATGTTCTCCTCATCATAGTTTATTAACACCAATACTGTCCTTCTATAGTCCAATAGTACCAATGTTCTCCTCATCATAGTTTATTAACACCAATACTGTCCTGCTATAGTCCAATAGTACCAATGTTCTCCTCATCATAGTTGATTAACACCAATACTGTCCTGCTATAGTCTAATAGTACCAATGCTCTCCTCATCATAGTTTATTAACACCAATACTGTCCTGCTATAGTCTAATAGTACCAATGTTCTCCTCATCATAGTTTATTAACACCAATACTGTCCTGCTATAGTCCAATAGTACCAATGCTCTCCTCATCATAGTTTATTAACACCAATACTGTCCTTCTATAGTCTAATAGTACCAATGTTCTCCTCATCATAGTTTATTAACACCAATACTGTCCTTCTATAGTCGAATAGTACCAATGTTCTCCTCATCATAGTTTATTAACACCAATACTGTCCTTCTATAGTCTAATAGTACCAATGTTCTCCTCATCATAGTTTATTAACACCAATACTGTCCTGCTATAGTCCAATAGTACCAATGCTCTCCTCATCATAGTTTATTAACACCAATACTGTCCTTCTATAGTCCAATAGTACCAATGCTCTCCTCATCATAGTTTATTAACACCAATACTGTCCTTCTATAGTCCAATAGTACCAATGTTCTCCTCATCATAGTTTATTAACACCAATACTGTCCTGCTATAGTCGAATAGTACCAATGCTCTCCTCGTCATAGTTTATTAACACCAATACTGTCCTTCTATAGTCTAATAGTACCAATGCTCTCCTCATCATAGTTTATTAACACCAATACTGTCCTTCTATAGTCTAATAGTACCAATGTTCTCCTCATCATAGTTTATTAACACCAATACTGTCCTGCTATAGTCCAATAGTACCAATGTTCTCCTCATCATAGTTTATTAACACCAATACTGTCCTGCTATAGTCCAATAGTACCAATGCTCTCCTCATCATAGTTTATTAACACCAATACTGTCCTTCTATAGTCTAATAGTACCAATGTTCTCCTCATCATAGTTTATTAACACCAATACTGTCCTTCTATAGTCCAATAGTACCAATGTTCTCCTCATCATAGTTTATTAACACCAATACTGTCCTTCTATAGTCTAATAGTACCAATGTTCTCCTCATCATAGTTTATTAACACCAATACTGTCCTTCTATAGTCCAATAGTACCAATGTTCTCCTCATCATAGTTTATTAACACCAATACTGTCCTTCTATAGTCTAATAGTACCAATGTTCTCCTCATCATAGTTTATTAACACCAATACTGTCCTTCTATAGTCCAATAGTACCAATGCTCTCCTCATCATAGTTTATTAACACCAATACTGTCCTTCTATAGTCTAATAGTACCAATGTTCTCCTCATCATAGTTTATTAACACCAATACTGTCCTTCTATAGTCTAATAGTACCAATGCTCTCCTCATCATAGTTTATTAACACCAATACTGTCCTGCTATAGTCTAATAGTACCAATGCTCTCCTCATCATAGTTGATTAACACCAATACTGTCCTTCTATAGTCTAATAGTACCAATGTTCTCCTCGTCATAGTTTATTAACACCAATACTGTCCTTCTATAGTCTAATAGTACCAATGTTCTCCTCATCATAGTTTATTAACACCAATACTGTCCTTCTATAGTCTAATAGTACCAATGCTCTCCTCATCATAGTTTATTAACACCAATACTGTCCTGCTATAGTCTAATAGTACCAATGCTCTCCTCATCATAGTTGATTAACACCAATACTGTCCTTCTATAGTCTAATAGTACCAATGTTCTCCTCGTCATAGTTTATTAACACCAATACTGTCCTTCTATAGTCTAATAGTACCAATGTTCTCCTCATCATAGTTTATTAACACCAATACTGTCCTTCTATAGTCTAATAGTACCAATGCTCTCCTCATCATAGTTTATTAACACCAATACTGTCCTTCTATAGTCTAATAGTACCAATGTTCTCCTCATCATAGTTTATTAACACCAATACTGTCCTTCTATAGTCTAATAGTACCAATGTTCTCCTCATCATAGTTTATTAACACCAATACTGTCCTTCTATAGTCTAATAGTACCAATGTTCTCCTCATCATAGTTTATTAACACCAATACTGTCCTTCTATAGTCTAATAGTACCAATGTTCTCCTCATCATAGTTTATTAACACCAATACTGTCCTGCTATAGTCCAATAGTACCAATGCTCTCCTCGTCATAGTTTATTAACACCAATACTGTCCTTCTATAGTCTAATAGTACCAATGCTCTCCTCATCATAGTTTATTAACACCAATACTGTCCTGCTATAGTCCAATAGTACCAATGCTCTCCTCGTCATAGTTTATTAACACCAATACTGTCCTTCTATAGTCGAATAGTACCAATGCTCTCCTCATCATAGTTTATTAACACCAATACTGTCCTTCTATAGTCGAATAGTACCAATGCTCTCCTCATCATAGTTTATTAACACCAATACTGTCCTTCTATAGTCTAATAGTACCAATGCTCTCCTCATCATAGTTTATTAACACCAATACTGTCCTGCTATAGTCGAATAGTACCAATGCTCTCCTCGTCATAGTTGATTAACACCAATACTGTCCTTCTATAGTCGAATAGTACCAATGCTCTCCTCATCATAGTTTATTAACACCAATACTGTCCTGCTATAGTCCAATAGTACCAATGCTCTCCTCATCATAGTTTATTAACACCAATACTGTCCTTCTATAGTCCAATAGTACCAATGCTCTCCTCATCATAGTTTATTAACACCAATACTGTCCTGCTATAGTCGAATAGTACCAATGCTCTCCTCATCATAGTTTATTAACACCAATACTGTCCTGCTATAGTCCAATAGTACCAATGCTCTCCTCATCATAGTTTATTAACACCAATACTGTCCTTCTATAGTCCAATAGTACCAATGCTCTCCTCATCATAGTTTATTAACACCAATACTGTCCTGCTATAGTCCAATAGTACCAATGCTCTCCTCGTCATAGTTTATTAACACCAATACTGTCCTTCTATAGTCGAATAGTACCAATGCTCTCCTCATCATAGTTTATTAACACCAATACTGTCCTTCTATAGTCGAATAGTACCAATGCTCTCCTCGTCATAGTTTATTAACACCAATACTGTCCTGCTATAGTCTAATAGTACCAATGCTCTCCTCATCATAGTTTATTAACACCAATACTGTCCTTCTATAGTCGAATAGTACCAATGTTCTCCTCATCATAGTTGATTAACACCAATACTGTCCTGCTATAGTCTAATAGTACCAATGTTCTCCTCATCATAGTTTATTAACACCAATACTGTCCTGCTATAGTCTAATAGTACCAATGTTCTCCTCATCATAGTTTATTAACACCAATACTGTCCTGCTATAGTCGAATTGTACCAATGCTCTCCTCATCATAGTTTATTAACACCAATACTGTCCTGCTATTGTCGAATAGTACCAATGCTCTCCTCGTCATAGTTTATTAACACCAATACTGTCCTGCTATAGTCTAATAGTACCAATGTTCTCCTCATTATAGTTTATTAACACCAATACTGTCCTGCTATTGTCGAATAGTACCAATGCTCTCCTCATCATAGTTTATTAACACCAATACTGTCCTTCTATAGTCGAATAGTACCAATGCTCTCCTCCTCATAGTTTATTAACACCAATACTGTCCTTCTATAGTCCAATAGTACCAATGCTCTCCTCATCATAGTTTATTAACACCAATACTGTCCTGCTATTGTCGAATAGTACCAATGCTCTCCTCATCATAGTTTATTAACACCAATACTGTCCTTCTATAGTCGAATAGTACCAATGCTCTCCTCGTCATAGTTGATTAACACCAATACTGTCCTGCTATAATCGAATAGTACCAATGCTCTCCTCATCATAGTTTATTAACACCAATACTGTCCTGCTATAGTCGAATAGTACCAATGCTCTCCTCATCATAGTTGATTAACACAATACTGTCCTGCTATAATCGAATAGTACCAATGCTCTCCTCCTCATAGTTTATTAACACCAATACTGTCCTTCTATAGTCCAATAGTACCAATGCTCTCCTCATCATAGTTTATTAACACCAATACTGTCCTGCTATTGTCGAATAGTACCAATGCTCTCCTCATCATAGTTTATTAACACCAATACTGTCCTTCTATAGTCGAATAGTACCAATGCTCTCCTCGTCATAGTTGATTAACACCAATACTGTCCTGCTATAATCGAATAGTACCAATGCTCTCCTCATCATAGTTTATTAACACCAATACTGTCCTGCTATAGTCGAATAGTACCAATGCTCTCCTCATCATAGTTGATTAACACAATACTGTCCTGCTATAATCGAATAGTACCAATGCTCTCCTCATCATAGTTTATTAACACCAATACTGTCCTTCTATAGTCCAATAGTACCAATGCTCTCCTCGTCATAGTTTATTAACACCAATACTGTCCTTCTATAGTCGAATAGTACCAATGCTCTCCTCATCATAGTTTATTAACACCAATACTGTCCTTCTATAGTCTAATAGTACCAATGCTCTCCTCATCATAGTTTATTAACACCAATACTGTCCTTCTATAGTCGAATAGTACCAATGCTCTCCTCGTCATAGTTTATTAACACCAATACTGTCCTGCTATAGTCGAATTGTACCAATGCTCTCCTCATCATAGTTTATTAACACCAATACTGTCCTGCTATTGTCGAATAGTACCAATGCTCTCCTCGTCATAGTTTATTAACACCAATACTGTCCTTCTATAGTCTAATAGTACCAATGCTCTCCTCATCATAGTTTATTAACACCAATACTGTCCTTCTATAGTCTAATAGTACCAATGTTCTCCTCATCATAGTTTATTAACACCAATACTGTCCTTCTATAGTCTAATAGTACCAATGTTCTCCTCATCATAGTTTATTAACACCAATACTGTCCTTCTATAGTCTAATAGTACCAATGTTCTCCTCATCATAGTTTATTAACACCAATACTGTCCTGCTATAGTCTAATAGTACCAATGTTCTCCTCATCATAGTTTATTAACACCAATACTGTCCTTCTATAGTCTAATAGTACCAATGTTCTCCTCATCATAGTTTATTAACACCAATACTGTCCTTCTATAGTCTAATAGTACCAATGTTCTCCTCATCATAGTTTATTAACACCAATACTGTCCTGCTATAGTCTAATAGTACCAATGCTCTCCTCATCATAGTTTATTAACACCAATACTGTCCTTCTATAGTCTAATAGTACCAATGTTCTCCTCATCATAGTTTATTAACACCAATACTGTCCTTCTATAGTCTAATAGTACCAATGTTCTCCTCATCATAGTTTATTAACACCAATACTGTCCTTCTATAGTCTAATAGTACCAATGTTCTCCTCATCATAGTTTATTAACACCAATACTGTCCTTCTATAGTCTAATAGTACCAGTGCTCTCCTCATCATAGTTTATTAACACCAATACTGTCCTTCTATAGTCCAATAGTACCAATGTTCTCCTCATCATAGTTTATTAACACCAATACTGTCCTTCTATAGTCCAATAGTACCAATGTTCTCCTCATCATAGTTTATTAACACCAATACTGTCCTTCTATAGTCTAATAGTACCAATGTTCTCCTCATCATAGTTTATTAACACCAATACTGTCCTGCTATAGTCTAATAGTACCAATGTTCTCCTCATCATAGTTTATTAACACCAATACTGTCCTTCTATAGTCTAATAGTACCAATGTTCTCCTCATCATAGTTGATTAACACCAATACTGTCCTTCTATAGTCTAATAGTACCAATGTTCTCCTCATCATAGTTTATTAACACCAATACTGTCCTGCTATAGTCCAATAGTACCAATGTTCTCCTCATCATAGTTGATTAACACCAATACTGTCCTTCTATAGTCTAATAGTACCAATGTTCTCCTCGTCATAGTTGATTAACACCAATACTGTCCTTCTATAGTCTAATAGTACCAATGTTCTCCTCATCATAGTTGATTAACACCAATACTGTCCTTCTATAGTCTAATAGTACCAATGTTCTCCTCATCATAGTTTATTAACACCAATACTGTCCTTCTATAGTCCAATAGTACCAATGTTCTCCTCATCATAGTTTATTAACACCAATACTGTCCTTCTATAGTCTAATAGTACCAATGCTCTCCTCATCATAGTTTATTAACACCAATACTGTCCTTCTATAGTCTAATAGTACCAATGTTCTCCTCATCATAGTTTATTAACACCAATACTGTCCTTCTATAGTCTAATAGTACCAATGTTCTCCTCATCATAGTTTATTAACACCAATACTGTCCTTCTATAGTCCAATAGTACCAATGCTCTCCTCATCATAGTTTATTAACACCAATACTGTCCTTCTATAGTCTAATAGTACCAATGTTCTCCTCATCATAGTTTATTAACACCAATACTGTCCTGCTATAGTCCAATAGTACCAATGTTCTCCTCATCATAGTTTATTAACACCAATACTGTCCTGCTATAGTCCAATAGTACCAATGCTCTCCTCATCATAGTTGATTAACACCAATACTGTCCTTCTATAGTCGAATAGTACCAATGCTCTCCTCCTCATAGTTTATTAACACCAATACTGTCCTTCTATAGTCTAATAGTACCAATGCTCTCCTCCTCATAGTTTATTAACACCAATACTGTCCTGCTATAGTCCAATAGTACCAATGTTCTCCTCATCATAGTTTATTAACACCAATACTGTCCTTCTATAGTCTAATAGTACCAATGTTCTCCTCATCATAGTTTATTAACACCAATACTGTCCTGCTATAGTCCAATAGTACCAATGCTCTCCTCATCATAGTTGATTAACACCAATACTGTCCTTCTATAGTCCAATAGTACCAATGTTCTCCTCATCATAGTTTATTAACACCAATACTGTCCTGCTATAGTCCAATAGTACCAATGCTCTCCTCATCATAGTTGATTAACACCAATACTGTCCTTCTATAGTCCAATAGTACCAATGCTCTCCTCATCATAGTTGATTAACACCAATACTGTCCTTCTATAGTCCAATAGTACCAATGCTCTCCTCATCATAGTTTATTAACACCAATACTGTCCTTCTATAGTCTAATAGTACCAATGTTCTCCTCATCATAGTTTATTAACACCAATACTGTCCTGCTATAGTCCAATAGTACCAATGTTCTCCTCATCATAGTTTATTAACACCAATACTGTCCTGCTATAGTCCAATAGTACCAATGCTCTCCTCATCATAGTTGATTAACACCAATACTGTCCTTCTATAGTCGAATAGTACCAATGCTCTCCTCCTCATAGTTTATTAACACCAATACTGTCCTTCTATAGTCCAATAGTACCAATGCTCTCCTCATCATAGTTTATTAACACCAATACTGTCCTGCTATTGTCGAATAGTACCAATGCTCTCCTCATCATAGTTTATTAACACCAATACTGTCCTTCTATAGTCGAATAGTACCAATGCTCTCCTCGTCATAGTTGATTAACACCAATACTGTCCTGCTATAGTCTAATAGTACCAATGTTCTCCTCATCATAGTTTATTAACACCAATACTGTCCTGCTATAGTCGAATAGTACCAATGCTCTCCTCATCATAGTTGATTAACACAATACTGTCCTGCTATAATCGAATAGTACCAATGCTCTCCTCATCATAGTTTATTAACACCAATACTGTCCTGCTATAGTCCAATAGTACCAATGTTCTCCTCATCATAGTTTATTAACACCAATACTGTCCTGCTATAGTCCAATAGTACCAATGCTCTCCTCGTCATAGTTGATTAACACCAATACTGTCCTGCTATAGTCTAATAGTACCAATGTTCTCCTCATCATAGTTTATTAACACCAATACTGTCCTGCTATAGTCCAATAGTACCAATGCTCTCCTCATCATAGTTGATTAACACCAATACTGTCCTGCTATAATCGAATAGTACCAATGCTCTCCTCATCATAGTTTATTAACACCAATACTGTCCTGCTATAGTCCAATAGTACCAATGCTCTCCTCGTCATAGTTGATTAACACCAATACTGTCCTTCTATAGTCCAATAGTACCAATGCTCTCCTCGTCATAGTTGATTAACACCAATACTGTCCTTCTATAGTCCAATAGTACCAATGTTCTCCTCATCATAGTTTATTAACACCAATACTGTCCTGCTATAGTCCAATAGTACCAATGCTCTCCTCATCATAGTTGATTAACACCAATACTGTCCTGCTATAATCGAATAGTACCAATGCTCTCCTCATCATAGTTTATTAACACCAATACTGTCCTGCTATAGTCCAATAGTACCAATGCTCTCCTCGTCATAGTTGATTAACACCAATACTGTCCTTCTATAGTCCAATAGTACCAATGCTCTCCTCGTCATAGTTGATTAACACCAATACTGTCCTGCTATAATCGAATAGTACCAATGCTCTCCTCATCATAGTTTATTAACACCAATACTGTCCTGCTATAGTTGAATAGTACCAATGCTCTCC
The DNA here is from genome assembly GCA_963383655.1 of Bathymodiolus septemdierum. Lineage (NCBI taxonomy): Eukaryota > Metazoa > Mollusca > Bivalvia > Mytilida > Modiolidae > Bathymodiolus > Bathymodiolus septemdierum. The sequence continues at coordinate 94,932,531 of OY726522.1, read as the reverse complement.
TCATCATAGTTTATTAACACCAATACTGTCCTGCTATAATCGAATAGTACCAATGCTCTCCTCATCATAGTTTATTAACACCAATACTGTCCTGCTATAGTTGAATAGTACCAATGCTCTCCTCGTCATAGTTGATTAACACCAATACTGTCCTGCTATAGTCCAATAGTACCAATGCTCTCCTCGTCATAGTTGATTAACACCAATACTGTCCTGCTATAGTCCAATAGTACCAATGTTCTCCTCATCATAGTTTATTAACACCAATACTGTCCTTCTATAGTCTAATAGTACCAATGTTCTCCTCATCATAGTTTATTAACACCAATACTGTCCTTCTATAGTCTAATAGTACCAATGCTCTCCTCATCATAGTTTATTAACACCAATACTGTCCTTCTATAGTCTAATAGTACCAATGCTCTCCTCATCATAGTTTATTAACACCAATACTGTCCTTCTATAGTCTAATAGTACCAATGTTCTCCTCGTCATAGTTTATTAACACCAATACTGTCCTTCTATAGTCTAATAGTACCAATGCTCTCCTCGTCATAGTTTATTAACACCAATACTGTCCTTCTATAGTCTAATAGTACCAATGTTCTCCTCATCATAGTTTATTAACACCAATACTGTCCTGCTATAGTCTAATAGTACCAATGTTCTCCTCATCATAGTTTATTAACACCAATACTGTCCTTCTATAGTCTAATAGTACCAATGTTCTCCTCATCATAGTTTATTAACACCAATACTGTCCTTCTATAGTCTAATAGTACCAATGTTCTCCTCATCATAGTTTATTAACACCAATACTGTCCTGCTATAGTCTAATAGTACCAATGTTCTCCTCATCATAGTTGATTAACACCAATACTGTCCTGCTATAGTCCAATAGTACCAATGCTCTCCTCGTCATAGTTTATTAACACCAATACTGTCCTGCTATAATCGAATAGTACCAATGCTCTCCTCATCATAGTTTATTAACAACAATACTGTCCTGCTATAGTCCAATAGTACCAATGCTCTCCTCGTCATAGTTTATTAACACCAATACTGTCCTGCTATAGTCGAATAGTACCAATGCTCTCCTCATCATAGTTGATTAACACCAATACTGTCCTGCTATAGTCCAATAGTACCAATGCTCTCCTCATCATAGTTTATTAACACCAATACTGTCCTGCTATAATCGAATAGCATAGCACCAATGAATAGCACCTATGCTCGCCTGGTTAAAATATAATAACAACAATGCCCTCCTGTTTATAGTCGAATAGCACCAATGTGTTCGTGATTATAATCGAATGGTATCTCATTTGATGTGTATGGTGCGCTTGTAGAATAGCCCTCATCAGTTACGTTCATAGCTAAACATACATACTGACGTTTGTAGAACAGCCTTCATCAGTTACGTTCATAGCTAAACATACATACTGACGTTTGTAGAACAGCCCTCATCAGTTACGTTCATAGCTAAACATACATACTGACGTTTGTAGAATAACCCTCATCAGTTACGTTCATAGCTAAACATACATACTGACGTTTGTAGAACAGCCCTCATCAGTTACGTTCATAGTTAAACATACATACTGACGTTTGTAGAATAACCCTCATCAGTTACGTTCATAGCTAAACATACATACTGACGTTTGTAGAACAGCCCTCATCAGTTACGTTCATAGCTAAACATACATACTGACGTTTGTAGAATAACCCTCATCAGTTACGTTCATAGCTAAACATACATACTGACGTTTGTAGAACAGCCCTCATCAGTTACGTTCATAGTTAAACATACATACTGACGTTTGTAGAATAGCCCTCATCAGTTACGTTCATAGCTAAACATACATACTGACGTTTGTAGAATAGCCCTCATCAGTTACGTTCATAGCTAAACATACATACTGACGTTTGTAGAATAACCCTCAGCAGTTACGTTCATAGCTAAACATACATACTGACGTTTGTAGAACAGCCCTCATCAGTTACGTTCATAGCTAAACATACATACTGACGTTTGTAGAATAACCCTCATCAGTTACGTTCATAGCTAAGCATACATACTGACGTTTGTAGAACAGCCCTCATCAGTTACGTTCATAGCTAAACATACATACTGACGTTTGTAGAATAACCCTCAGCAGTTACGTTCATAGCTAAACATACATACTGACGTTTGTAGAACAGCCCTCATCAGTTACGTTCATAGCTAAACATACATACTGACGTTTGTAGAATAACCCTCATCAGTTACGTTCATAGCTAAGCATACATACTGACGTTTGTAGAACAGCTCTCATCAGTTACGTTCATAGCTAAACATACATACTGACGTTTGTAGAATAACCCTCATCAGTTACGTTCATAGCTAAACATACATACTGACGTTTGTAGAACAGCCCTCATCAGTTACGTTCATAGTTAAACATACATACTGACGTTTGTAGAATAACCCTCATCAGTTACGTTCATAGCTAAACATACATACTGACGTTTGTAGAACAGCCCTCATCAGTTACGTTCATAGCTAAACATACATACTGACGTTTGTAGAATAACCCTCATCAGTTACGTTCATAGCTAAACATACATACTGACGTTTGTAGAACAGCCCTCATCAGTTACGTTCATAGCTAAACATACATACTGACGTTTGTAGAATAACCCTCATCAGTTACGTTCATAGCTAAGCATACATACTGACGTTTGTAGAACAGCCCTCATCAGTTACGTTCATAGCTAAACATACATACTGACGTTTGTAGAATAACCCTCATCAGTTACGTTCATAGCTAAACATACATACTGACGTTTGTAGAACAGCCCTCATCAGTTACGTTCATAGCTAAACATACATACTGACGTTTGTAGAATAACCCTCATCAGTTACGTTCATAGCTAAGCATACATACTGACGTTTGTAGAACAGCCCTCATCAGTTACGTTCATAGCTAAACATACATACTGACGTTTGTAGAATAACCCTCATCAGTTACGTTCATAGCTAAACATACATACTGACGTTTGTAGAATAGCCCTCATCAGTTACGTTCATAGCTAAACATACATACTGACGTTTGTAGAATAACCCTCATCAGTTACGTTCATAGCTAAACATACATAGTGACAATAAACAACAATCAATCAATCAAGTATTTCACGGTCCAGTAAATTGGTGGTTTTTAACATGACAGCTATGTACTTATATCTAATATATCTTAATGAACCGGAAATTAAAGATAAAACTGATAATAAACAATCTAACACGTATTTGGTTTATAATTAGATATAGACAATAGGGTTCCTGGAAGGAATTATAATAAACGTACTTGTAATAAAACTGCTGCCAATGGTATCGTGACTTGCTACAAGTACTGTCAGATATACTGATAAGTAGTAAATATCCTCCTTTAGTCGGAACATATTTGCGAACCCATATTGTCTGTAGTGTTCTTGTTTTGTTTATCGGTTGTCATCACCATCTGATTGACCGTTACTAAATATCCATATCTCAAATAACAATGAATCTTTTACTTTTTACGTAGATGTTTCTTTCCTCTATCAGTGCCTAGACTTTGACCGGACTAGACTGTATACATGAATATCACGGCGGGTGTCTTATAAGAAGCAGGAACTGCTAACCTTTCGCGATCACCTGAGTTCACTTCCGGTTTTCTTGGTGGGGTTCGAGTTGTTCATCGTTTTAGTTTTGTGTGATTGACAGTTATGTAATATCTGTGTCACAAATGATCACGGATATGTTCCACTTGTCGTAAACACTTCCAGATCCTTTCCTCGTTCGTGACTTATCACCGGGTTTGTTACTAGATTAACACGACGGGTGCCACTAGTGGAGCAGGAACTGCTTACCCTTCCGGGGCACCCGAATTCACCTCCGGTTTTTAGTGGGGTTCGTGTTACTCGATCTTTAGTTTTATGTGTATGTTTTGTAGATCGTTGTTTGTCCTTTTGTGCTTTTTCTTTTGGCCAGTGTGTTGTCTGTTCTTCTTCGATATATGGATTCTGATCACCTCTTTGGTATTTTCAAACTCTTTTTAAACTACAATGTAAATTCACTGTAGGTTGGTTGAGGTCTCACTTTTCTTTCAATAGTATTTAAGTCAGTTGTAAATTAACGGTAGATTGGTGGTGTTCTTTTTTGTCTACCGGTGGTACATTTGGTTTTTTTTGTATTTGTAAAACTACATATGTAGTTGCAACTAAATGTAGACTTGTGGTGTTCTTGCCTCTTTGCTAGTAATATGTGCTATGTCAGTTGTAAATTAAATGTAGACTGGTTGTGTTGTTGTTCGGTATTCGCATTCATTAAACCAATTGTATGTCGACTGCAGATTATTTGAGTTCTTGTTTCTTGGTCAGTTATATTTATTAAGTCAATTGTAAGTTGTATTTATATTTTAACCTTTGACCCTATATTGGGTGTAAGTTGTGCTAATTAAGAATTATTTATTTATATTAGTTGAGTTGTCGTTTTTCTACCAGTTTTAAGCCAATTGTAAATTAACTACATATTCTTACTTATTCGTTAGTCGTATTTTTTAAGCCAACTGATATCTAACTGTAGATATGTGACCTTCTTGTGTGTCTGTCGGTCGTATTTCTTAAGCCAGCTGTGTTTATTTATGTTTATCTCAAAAACGTGTTTCTGTTTACCTTGTATCATATGGTCACGTATCGATGTTTAAATGTTTATCTGTTACCTTGAACGGTGACTTTCAATTGACAAGGACACTAAACACTACGAGATTTTGAAAGTCGAAATTTTGACTTTAATTTTATTTAATTATTAGTATAAAGAAACGTTAAATAGTAACATGTTGAGGGAACACGAGCTATAGGAGTGGGAACAAATTTCTTGGTAAAATAAAAGTCAATTTCTTGGTAAAATAAAAGTCAATGTCAAGCCTTGCTTTGTGTCTTTCACAAGGTAAATGACATTGCATTATTTCTACAATAATAACGTAATTTCTTTTTGTAGTATCGATATTAATATTATACATACAGAAATGCATTATGATCTTAGTGTAAGCATATTTTATTAAGTAATTCATTAAGACAATACAAGCATGAATATGTACAAACTATTCGGATGAATCATTAATAGGATTCGGAAACAAGTTATAAAACTTATATTAATCCGTTTCCTGATCTTGTTATTAGTATTGTCGTATCTTGATAACTACAGTTTAAGAATCATGTATCGACCGAGTGAGTGAGTGAATGAGAGGTTGTTGTTTACATTAACCCCAAATGAGCAATTTTTGAGCCATCTCATGGCGAGAACAAGCTCAATTAGATGAGATGATGATGTACTAGGCCAACACACTTTTTTTTAGAGTGTTAGCTCACTGAAATAACAGTCCGTGGATAGACATATAGCTCCACTGGGGCACATTATTCTGGTTCCGAGTCAATCTTTGCTGCGTGCTTTGTACTTTGCCCAGAAGCAGCAAATACCAATTGTATAGTCTTTGGTTTGACTCGCCCGGGGCTTGAACCCACGATCTACCACACCCCGTGGTTTTTTTCTAAAAAAAATATTCTGATTCCCAATGTTGCTGAAAAAATATTCTGATTTTGGTGGAGGAAAAGAAAAATAATCAGATTCAGAGTTTTTGTCATATAACCTAATGTTTAATTCTGGAAAAAAATGTTGCCCTTTGCGCAACAACAAAAAAATATTCTAACTCTCGTGTTGTCCGAAAAAAAAACCATAGCCCCCCCCCCCCCCCCCCCCCCCCCCCCCCCTGTAAGTTAAATGATCGGTCCCTTATAATGGAGTTGGGTACGGGGTGCAGGTTGCTGAGAAAACAACTTCAGGACATTTCCTTTTTTTGTCTATTGCCTGAGGTATTTAAATATACATTTTAGTTTGCAAAAAGCATACATTGATGCACTGCAAATAAGTCCTGTCTGCAGTAGTTTTTAACTATGTGCTTTTATAATCAAAATAACATAAACACAAACATATTTTCTGTATTTTTAATATTTAAACGAATTATTCAAAAAATTGATTTAACAAAAATATATAAAAAAAAAATAAACAGAAAAAAATGCTTATAACTGAAATGTACCATCAATCTGAAATCTGAAAGATATTGGCATTTTCAATAATGTTGTTGATTGCATATTTCTATTTCATTGTTAATTGTTCCAGTTATCTTAAGATTTCTTCTTTTCTTCACTATATAAATATGTTTTGCTCTCTACAAATTAAGATTTTAACCTAAACTTATTCATTTTGTTCCAGTTCAAATATACAATTTATCTTGCTAACCAAAGGTTGTGATCCACTTCTTTTCCTCTTCACAAGGAGGTGAGGTGGAGGTAACCCTTGACTAACCAAGATGATCCAAATTAAACAATCCAGAGGTTACATGGACCTTTCAACTCCTCACAGAGTTACTTAATGTTTTAAAGGTAAGATGTAAAACCATGTTTTATTGGCATTGAATAATACATGTTGTATACTGGACCAGTCTTTAATTTGGACCAAATAACAAATTTTTGAACAGATGGAGTTTAAATATGTCATTGTGGTTTCTGAGTTCAATATCTTTTCCATACTTTAGTAAAACATATAGCAATACAACCCCAATGCCAATGGATGGGAAATGAAAGCTAAACATGTACTTATTTTATTACCAAATTATTATGCAAATAACAAGGAATGTCACATAATTATGTGCTATAATTTCCTGGAATGTCTACATCACAATAATTAATATTGAGAAAAAAAAAATGAAAATGACCCCAAAAAATGAAATTCATAAATTGATACCATAATTAAAAATTCTGGCCTATAATACATCTCATTAGTGATGTAATATCCCTGGATTATAATACATCTCATTAGTGATGTAATATCCCTAATTTGCATAAAAATAACATAAATCTTGGTAGATAAAACCTACCTTTAAGCAGTAACTGTTCAAATGATTGCTTTGGAAATTACAACATGTAACAAATCACAAATTTGACACATTTGAGCTTAATGTCAACAGTAATTTATCTTAGGGACCGACCATTTAACTTTTAGAGGACAGGGTGGCTATGCACCCCCCTTTTTTCCCTCATTCCACAACAGAATTAAATTCACAGTAAGCAAAAATCTTTTTTTTCTCTTTTTATTTTAACACAGAAAATTAAAAATATTGCAAAAATTTCTGGATGACAACTGCCGAGTCAGATTATTAATTAATTTTATTTTATCTATTAATTTTTATTTTAAATGGATCTGTCAAGTCAATTTATTCTTCCTAGAAAAGAGGAATACAAAAAAAATTTCACAAAAAAAACCATAGCCCTCCTGTCCTCTAAAAGTTAAATGGTCATTCCTTTAAAATTAATCACTTAATCTTAAAACTATAAACTAATTCATAATGTAGGAAGGATGTTGGACATCACAAATTACAGCACTTTATTAAATGGCTCTATTGAACTATTCAATAATAATAATAATAATAATAAATCTGGGGGAAAAGAGACCCACAATGAGGCAGTTTCACCATGATAAATCTACTACCATCTATTAAGAGAGTACACATGTATTTTGTCATGAAATTTAACTTGATAAACTTATCTATTGGCAAACACTGACCCCAATTAGGACAAAGCATATAAACTTAAAATGATTAGCAGTAATAAATATAATTAGTATATAGCAGTGGCGGATCCAGGATTTCAAGATAGGGGGGCGCACTTAAAAAAATCGCGCTGAGTGGAGGAAGCCGCGAAAATTGTTGGGGTATTTCGTGTGAAAAATCACGATTTTACGCCAAAAAAAATCACATTTTTTCCAATTTTAGGGGGAGGGGGGGCATGCACTGTGTGCACCCCCCCCCCCCCCCCCCCCCCCTGGATCTGCCCCTGTATAGCAGAACCCTCATTAGCCCATGGTTCATTACATTGTCTATTTAGTTTCATTTTGCATTGAATTTGCAACACATAACATAAACCACACTAATAGGAACACCTATTCTACTCACATAGTATACAGTCCCTGAGTGTATACCTTCATGATTATTACACATATACTTCTCTCATACAAACACACAAACAAGTAAACAACGATTTTAAATCTCCTATTTTCAATATTTGTAAAAAATCAACATGTAAAGATGTTCACAAAAATAACACAAAAAAATAGATTGTCTATGACAAAAACATTGAATTTTTTTTCCTAAATTTGAGCAAATTCAAAAAGAAATTGTATAATTAAAAATGCATTAAAAAATCAAAAATATTTAGATACATGTAGTTTCGTCATCAATATGTCAAATTTATCACTTATCTAAAAGTAAATAAAAAAATGTATATCAAAACTCATCGTCCGTAACCCACGACCAATCACGCTTCGATACTCACCGCCCGTGATGAGCAGAGTGTAATCGTAGCGTGATCAAGGGTGATTTACCGACGATGATCATTTTTGAACGAAACAGAAGTTAAATATATCTTATTTAATAAAAGTTCGTATCTCCCACATATAATATATTTTACAATTTCGGATTCGTGTATTTATGTCAGTGTATGTGTACTGACAATAATCTCATCAGGAACTTTAATGGTATCATTTATAGTGTAAATTCCACACAGATATATTGCTTACAAGCAATTGTTGAGCGATGGACACACTGGCGACCATTTCACTAAAGGTCGTAAGTCGTAAACGTAGACGTAAGTGTACTAAGAGTTACGACCGTTTCACTAAAGGTCGCAAGTCGTAAACGTAGACTTAAGTGTACTAAGAGTTACGACCGTTTCACTAAAGGTCGCAAGTCGTAAACGTAGACTTAAGTGTACTAAGAGTTACGACCGTTTCACTAAAGGTCGCAAGTCGTAAACGTAGACTTAAGTGTACTAAGAGTTACGACCGTTTCACTAAAGGTCGCAAGTCGTAAACGTAGACTTAAGTGTACTAAGAGTTACGACCGTTTCACTAAAGGTCGCAAGTCGTAAACGTAGACTTAAGTGTACTAAGAGTTACGACCGTTTCACTAATAATTAAGATTTACGACTTACGTGTATCTACCACCACTCTTAACTTTGGATCACTTTTTATCGTAAGTCATAAATCCTAATTGTTAGTGAAACGGCAGTAACTCTTAGTACACTTACGTCTACGTTTAAGACTTGGGACCTATAGCTGAAGTTCAAGAGGTCTAAATACTAAATAGGGAACAAACCAGATCAGATTAGATTCAAACTGTTATCAAATATCAGTATTTCATTGTGTTAAACTTTATCTCTACCACTAGATCGTGGTTTTGGCCGTCTATTTTTAGGAACAAAGAGGCCCACATATGTGTATTGTAAGTGGGTGAACAGTGTGTAATTATTGCTTAGGGTTAATCCTTGTAGATATTCTCTATAGTAGCACAATGGTATGAATATTCCAATGAACTATTAGATAGATGACTGTTGAGGAAAACGGAATTTTACAATAATTTTTCTTGCTAGGCCGTCAACTTTCTTTAGGTTTTAATAAAATTATATATGGGTAAAGAAGTTTGTTGGTTATATTCTCCAATTGAAAACTATTTAAAATACAACTAACCATGTCAGACATGTCAACCAATCTCCTCATAGAAGGTGAAAAATGTTTTAACATATGCAGACAACATTCATTTACATATAAACAATCAAATCACAATTTAGAGATATCACAATTTGAATAGTTTAGCACTGAACTGTACCATTTGTTTTGCATTGTATGAAGCCGTGGACCAGCCACGTACGCGACGCTCGAAGACAGCAGACGTCACTAATATTGTAAATTAAATAAATATCTACCAGCTATCACAATGAAGATGTCTGCGATTGATCGTCGTTTATCATAGTTTGTGTTACGGTTGAATCACTTCCGGTTATATTTTTCGTCCCCGTAGAGTCACTTCCGGTTGATGTTATATCATCTTCAAATCTGGAATTGTGATCGGTAGTATGTGGATGATGTTTTGTTTGTTTGTTTAACAATGCATTCTGTTTATCGCTATCGTCTTGATTGAATTGGTCGGAATGAGCAGTCCCCGGAATCGAGCTATGATCTGTCACATAATAAACGGGTACTTGATTTGAAGTTTCACTTGTATTAAGGGAAGCTAAGTCTAAATCCTCACTACATGGAGTTTCGTCCAGATTGTCTGGAGTACTTCTATTATCTACATCCATTGTATAACGAGAAATTGTATCTAATTCCTTTATATCCTCTAACTGTGTCTTAGTTAGAAGCCTTTTAGATTTCTTTTTCGCTCCTTTTTTGTGTTTTGAACGATGATGAACGCTTGGTGAAAATTTACTCCCTGACGGTTTTTCAGTTGACCGCTTTTGCAATTCAACAGGACTTATTTTTCGTCTTGCACCTTGAACAGGATTACGAATATTTTGGTTTGAACTTGATCGTGAACTCTGATTTGAATTTGGTCTTTGTGTATTGGCATGTCTAGCCCTTGACTGAGTACTACCATTAGAAAGGCTTTTCATGTCATCGGGAGTAACATTTGATGGACGTTTGTAGGCATGTACACACAAGTAATATGCACTAACTGATACACTGACCATTGCAAACACTATTCCCACACATATAAGTATTATTCCTACAATTTGCTTCCCTTCGTCGTTCCTTAGTTCAGGAAGTAGTAACTCATCGTCTAATATACCATAGTTGAGACAAAGACTAGCTCCCGTAGCTATCATAATGATGCCAAAAAGAAACATGAACACACCGATGGAACACAGACAACACTGACTGGAACTAGATTGCATTCTTGGCATCTAAAAGAAACAATAATAAAATTATTTATTATTAAAACATGTACCGACAAATACATTAATTCATACAAATTATACTTCTTCTTTATGTTAGCTTGAAATATGAAATGCTTGACCGTACATTTTTGGTAGATTAAATTCACTTGGGTTAGGGTTAGGATGTTTAACGCCACTTTCAACAATATATCAGTTATATGGTGGCGGTCAGTTTTATTGATGGAGGAAACAAGAGTACACGGAGAAAACCACCAACCTGCCGCAAGTCACTCACAAACTTTATCACATAATGTTGTATCGAGTGGGATTCGAACTCACAGCGTTAGTGGTGATAGGCACTGGTTGCATAGGTAGTTGTAAATCCAACTACCATACCAGCACGACCATGACGACCCCTACAATTCACTTGGAACGCCTGGAATTCAACACCAATACATTTTTTTGAATTTGATACGACAGTGGTGACACCTAGATTATGGGTGAATAAGAAGCACTTAAAGAATAATATAAAATATCACACTTATATCTTTAACTTAACTTGTCCTTTAAACATGAACACTGCTTCTGAATTGCACCTGACGATGTACATTTATAAAAACAATTCTGCCAACTTGTTTTGGAAAGTCCATTTTCTATTCCTCCTTTCATAATTTCATTTTAACAACAACAACAAAAAACAAAAACAAAAACCAAAACAAACAGTATATGCATTAAAGTTGCGAAAAAATTATGTACGAATGAAATATTTATTTCAACTAATTATAAGATAATATCAGTAGATATGAGTTTAAAAACCAGTAGGGCTAATGTCTTTCTTAAATTCTATAGCTTATGTTATTTTCCATGGAAGCATTAATTCAGAAATACAAATACAATGAATATTTAATTTATAGGCAAGGTGTTAGTTCCTGATTGTTTCGTAGATTAAATTTTCTTATTGAATGTAAATGTTTAATTTATAACACAAACAATACACCTTGAGTAAAGTGAACCACAAACTGATATTAATTTGACTTCTTAATTTGTAACCAAGCAACAAGTCCTTGGTATATAAATCTCTTACTATTGGTTTAGTTAGTAGAGTTTTAACTCCTAAAATAATTTACAAGAGGTGTAAAGAGAGGGGGGGGGGGGGGGGGGGGGTCATGTTAAATTTACACGGTCGATAAGTGATGGGGGAAAAATAGCATGCAATTATCAAGGTGCTTTCCCTGTTATGTCCCTTTTATTTTACGATAAATAATTCAATATCGATTCCAGCGTTACTCTCGAGTATAAAACTTAGCCTTTGACAGTATTTGATACTACCGACTTTGTACAGTATGTGATACTACAGATCTATTTGTTTGTCTGATTACACCAACATTTCCAATCCCGTAACTTTCGTTTTATTTTATTGATTTGATTACATTTTATTTATTTTCATTGCAACTTAACGACTGTTCAATATCTACAGTTGTCAAGGACCCAATGAAAAAGACAACCAAACAGCCGTAAAGGTTAGATAATCAATATCTTTTTAACATATATCTTATCAATATTAAAACTGACGTTTCACAAAGTTTTTATCAATAAACTCAAGTACAAGTACCCATGTAATATAGAGTAGGCTCTTAAATTGGGAACACGGAAACTCCCAGTATGGGCTCTAAATGAATTCTTTTTTAATCTCCAGGCTCTTAAATTGGGAACACGGAAACTCCCAGTATGGGCTCTAAATGAATTCTTTTTTAATCTCCAGGCTCTTAAATTGGGAACACGGAAACGACCAGTATGGGCTCTAAATGAATTCTTTTTTAATCTCCGAGCTCTTGAATTGGGAACACGGAGACTCCCAATATTTTATATGGGGTCTAAATGAATTCTTTTTTAATCTCCAAACTTTTTTCCTGTACGTTGGAATAGCAACCTTCATCGTGTATATTATACTTGCATTCAAGTTTATTTCAAATGCCTTTTGCTATCTGCAACTGAAGCTGATGTTTAAATAACACGCTTCACTTGAAGAAGGCGGGAAAGTTATGAATGAATGAATGATTATTGTTTAACATAAATGAGCAATTTTTCAGTTATATCATGACGAGAACAAGCCACATTTTGCTCAGATGAAGATGATGTCCGCTTTGTACTAGTCCAACAAGCTTAGTTGAATTTCTATAATTCTAGCTTACTGAAATAAAGGTCCAAGGGTAGATATGTCGCTCCACTCGGTAATATTACCCTGATTCCGAGCCAACTAGTCTTTGCATTTGCTCATTAATGCTGTGTGAATAGCGGGAAATCAAAAATAACAATTTTATAGTATTTGTGTTGACCCGGTCTGAATAGGCTAGGGTTCCCGATCTACCACACTCTATGTCCCGGTCTGTATAGGCTAGGGTTCCTGATCTACCACACTCTATGTCCCGGTCTGTATAGGCTAGGGTTCCTGATCTACCACACTCTATGTCCCGTCTGTATAGGCTAGGGTTCCTGATCTACCACACTCTATGTCCCGGTCTGTATAGGCTAGGGTTCCTGATCTACCACACTCTATGTCCCGTCTGTATAGGCTAGGGTTCCTGATCTACCACACTCTTATGTCCCGGTCTGTATAGGCTAGGGTTCCTGATCTACCACACTCTATGACCCGGTCTGTATAGGCTAGGGTTCCTGATCTACCACACTCTATGTCCCGGTCTGTATAGGCTAGGGTTCCTGATGTACCACACTCTATGTCCCGGTCTGTATAGGCTAGGGTTCCTGATCTACCACACTCTATGTACCGGTCTGTATAGGCTAGGGTTCCTGATCTACCACACTCTATCTCCCGGTCTGTATAGGCTAGGGTTCCTGATCTACCACACTCTATGACCCGGTCTGTATAGGCTAGGGTTCCTGATCTACCACACTCTATGTCCCGGTCTGTATAGGCTAGGGTTCCTGATCTACCACACTATGTCCCGGTCTGTATAGGCTAGGGTTCCTGATCTACCACACTCTATGACCCGGTCTGTATAGGCTAGGATTCTTGATCTACCACACTCTATGTCCCGGTCTGTATAGGCTAGGGTTCCTGATCTACCACACTCTATGTCCCGGTCTGTATAGGCTAGGGTTCTTGATCTACCACACTCTATGTCCCGGTCTGTATAGGCTAGGGTTCCTGATCTACCACACTCTATGTCCCGGTCTGTATAGGCTAGGGTTCCTGATCTACCACACTCTATGTACCGGTCTGTATAGGCTAGGGTTCCTGATCTACCACACTCTATGTCCCGGTCTGTATAGGCTAGGGTTCCTGATCTACCACACTCTATGTCCCGGTTTGCATAGGCTAGGGTTCCTGATCTACCACACTCTATGACCCGGTCTGTATAGGCTAGGGTTCCTGATCTACCACACTCTATGTCCCGGTCTGTATAGGCTAGGGTTCCTGATCTACCACACTATATGTCCCGGTCTGTATAGGCTAGGGTTCCTGATCTACCACACTCTATGTCCCGGTCTGTATAGGCTAGGGTTCCTGATCTACCACACTCTATGTCCCGGTCTGTATAGGCTAGGGTTCCTGATCTACCACACTCTATGTCCCGGTCTGTATAGGCTAGGGTTCCTGATCTACCACACTCTATGTCCCGGTCTGTATAGGCTAGGGTTCTTGATCTACCACACTCTATGTCCCGGTCTGTATAGGCTAGGGTTCCTGATCTACCACACTCTATGTCCCGGTCTGTATAGGCTAGGGTTCCTGATCTACCACACTCTATGTACCGGTCTGTATAGGCTAGGGTTCCTGATCTACCACACTCTATCTCCCGGTCTGTATAGGCTAGGGTTCCTGATCTACCACACTCTATGTCCCGGTCTGTATAGGCTAGGGTTCCTGATCTACCACACTATATGTCCCGGTCTGTATAGGTTAGGGTTCCTGATCTACCACACTCTATGTCCCGGTCTGTATAGGCTAGGGTTCCTGATCTACCACACTCTATGTACCGGTCTGTATAGGCTAGGGTTCCTGATCTACCACACTCTATGTACCGGTCTGTATAGGCTAGGGTTCCTGATCTACCACACTCTATGTCCCGGTCTGTATAGGCTAGGGTTCCTGATCTACCACACTATGTCCCGGTCTGTATAGGCTAGGGTTCCTGATCTACCACACTCTATGACCCGGTCTGTATAGGCTAGGGTTCCTGATCTACCACACTCTATGTCCCGGTCTGTATAGGCTAGGGTTCCTGATCTACCACACTCTATGTCCCGGTCTGTATAGGCTAGGGTTCCTGATCTACCACACTCTATGTCCCGGTCTGTATAGGCTAGGGTTCCTGATCTACCACACTCTATGTCCCGGTCTGTATAGGCTAGGGTTCTTGATCTATCACACTCTATGTCCCGGTCTGTATAGGCTAGGGTTCTTGAACTACCACACTATGCGAGCGTTCTAAACTTTACACCACCGATGCGATTGAGAATGCTAAGAACTTATGTAAGCATCGTTTTAATAAATAAGATATATCATTTGACAAATCTGTAACATGGGATGGTGAGGAACTGCAGTTTGTAAAACAAATAATTTCTAGAACATAAGACAATAATTCCATGAAGATTTTATCAATTATTTCAAAAGGATTCAGTAATTCCAATATTGCCGAATAATTCTAAAAAATGTTCTAAACCCTATAAAGGATAAATATGATATTTGTGATGACTCAGCAATTTTCAAAGAGGACACAAGTGTACATTTAGTATATGTCTCATCTCTAGTAATCTTGGTAATACATTGTGTGTATTAACAGGAGATCAAAGGTGACTATCAATATGTGTCAATGACACTTCACTACGATAACATCTCAACACATAATCTAAAACAACGAATATAACCCCACTAAAATAACAACGGTGAACGTTTTCTACCCTGTTTATAACCTTCAGCTGGGTGAAATACCTCTCCGTGAAACGCTGGTACAGTACCATAGACTAAATGATCATTGACTACAACATAGATAGGGTTAGGAGGATTATGGTGTTTAATGCCACTTTCAATAATATTTCAGTTATATCGTGGCGGTATTGTTAGTTTGAAGCCACCGGGATGATCTCGAGAATATCATCCTTTACTTGGACTTTAAATACATGTAGTTGTTATAGAAGAGTTATAACTTTAGGGGCTCGATGGCTCAATGAGTTAGGTCGCTGGATCTAACAACTCATACAAGCCTAGCTATCATCAATACGGCGTGGGTTCGCGCCCAGCTTTGTAAATTACAAAAAAGGGTGCACTCGACTCGCAGCCGCAAATGATAAAGTTTACCAGTTGCTTGCCCAGGGTCGGTGGTTCTCTCCGGCTTCCTCCACCATTAAAACTGGTCGCCATGATATAGCTGAAATATTGTTAAAAGTGGCGTTAAAACACCAAAAAATCAATCAATCAATATAACTTCAACTACTTGAAAACCACGACAAATAAAAATACAAAATACGTTTGGTTCAACTGTCAACAGAATAAAAAGCAAAACATTTGTTTATTTATTAACACGATGCGATCGAGTGATTGTTGTGTAACACCATGTAAGTATTTGTCCAGCTATATCATGGCGATATTGATGATGATTATTCTTCCTTTTCACAAGAATGTCTAGATTAACAATGAGATGAAGACTTCCGCTTTGTACTAGACCAACTTGCTTAGTTTGATTTTTATAGTGCTAGCTCACTGAAAACATATAGAAATGTAACTCCACCCGGACACAATATCCTGACTCCGAGGCTACTAGACTTTGCTTACGTTTTAATGCCGAGTTTTAAGCGGAAAAACAGCAGGCAAATATCAATTTTATAGTCTTTGGTTTAACCACAACAGAGATAGAACACATGATCTATCGCATTCGAGGAGAGCACACTAACAATTACACAACAGATGGGTTCAAATTTTAGGCCATTGTCTGTCAGCATCCTCTTTAAATAAATAAAGAATTAAATTAAATATTAGGCCAATTGGTACATTGCAAACAATAAGCATAATATAAAACATTTACATAATACTTGTGCATAACATAATAAAAACCTACATGAAATTAGGAGTTCTCTGTTCTTAGTGCTATCGACTGTTTAAATAGGGATCAAAATCATTGTTCTTTAAGTCATTAATTTTACAACCACGAATGGAATAAACATCATGATCCTCACAGAACACTCTTTATGGTTTAGTCTCTAACGTCACAGAACACTATGTTTCAGTCTCTGACCTCACAGAGTTCAATGTAGTTTTATTTCAATACGTTTTAACAGATATTGTGTACCCACTTATTATAAACTTTTCAAAATGACGGCCGCAAATTTTGCATGAGATCGAGTATTTAGTTTTTCACAATTATAAACTATAATGTCTTTTTTATGGAAAAAAATATTTTCCCGGAATTCACGTTTTCCGGTCCGATCAGTTTTCGTTATTAATGTATCTTTGTTTACTTCCGTCGCCTGCTATTGTCAAAATGGATAACGGAGACAACATGGAAAATGCTCGAATGGTGACACTGTTGGCTTCATCAATCAAATGAAAAACAGAAACACAAGTTGGAAAACTGAGTATGATATGATATAACCAGTTTCCAGAATTATGTCTATAAATACGTACGTAATTTATCCCATAATCAAGCTAGTATGGTTTCAAAATATCGTAAATGCCAATGGTCAATTATTTGTTTTTAATTACAGACATAGAACAAGTGAGATGTCAAATAATGGAACATTATACACCCTGGATTATACAGGACTCGTCAGGAGGAAAGTATAAAGTAATAATAGTCTACCGAATGATCCAAGACGACTACATAAAGCATAAAGTAATTACGGTCTTCCGAATGACCAAGGCCACTACTTTAAAGTATAACTTGAAGTAATTATGGTCTTCCGAATAACCAAGACCACTATTTTCAAAACGATTTGTGTTGTTTGTCCTTCGATTTACAGATTCTGATTACCCCTTTGATATCTTCAAACTCTTCTTATGGATATATTGGGCTTCACCAATATATTTGCTTGGGACATAGAGAAAAAACAGCAAACAGTTTGAAATCGTATTTTCAATTTTTGTAAATACAAAAATGTAGTCATGTTTGTTATGACATCTATATTTGAGCATGTTAATAACAGTATTTGTACGAGCACTTTTCACGCATTGAATGAGTTTATTTCTGACACCCCATATTCGAGATGAAAAACACATATCTATACCGTGTCTACAGACCAGGAGGGACCGTACGCTTACTTTGAGGTGTGTGTTATGCTCAACAAAAATGAACGCAAGTGTCAAAGAGGTTCGATAGAATCATACACGATTAATGCCACGTCCAGCAAATAAGATACAGATCCTGTGTAACCATAGAAACAGTACTTGCATCTTTATGTTCATCTAAAGGATAAACAAAAACGGTGAATTAAGGTGTCAAACCAGTAATTCAACCAATCAGAGCTAAGAACATATACAAAAGTAGTCCCTTTTAAAAAAAAAAGTTCCTTTTACTTTGTTGTATCTGACAAATACTGAATGGAATGGAATAATTAAATTGATAATTGAAGTTAAATGTATAAGGATTATTTTGAGCCCAAATTTGATTGATTTAATTGTATTTTAATATGGATATGGAGGATTTGATGCATGACCTATAAATAGGGAATTTCTGGGGGATGACAGAGCTATTTTTAGAGTAGGTATTTTCCATAGCCTGGCATTTCACTGCAAGACTTTAAACATGGCCTGATATTTTGACAGAACGTAGAGGAATCATGGACGTTTCAGAAAATGTATGGTCTTCGAAAGGTTAAACTTAAGATAAAATGGCCAGGTAGGCTCGAAAAAACACAAATTTAGTAGAAA
This sequence comes from Bathymodiolus septemdierum, assembly GCA_963383655.1. NCBI lineage: Eukaryota > Metazoa > Mollusca > Bivalvia > Mytilida > Modiolidae > Bathymodiolus > Bathymodiolus septemdierum. The sequence goes on along the minus strand of OY726522.1, from coordinate 94,913,861 downwards.
ACCTTAAAGAAATTAATTATAGGTTTCACACCTTAATAAGTTCCCCGTCATTTGTTCTATTTATTAATAAATTCCCGGTCATCTGTTCTATTTATTGTAGTATTAATTAAAACTTCCAAATCAGCAAAAAAAAACTGACATGATTTCAGATTTCACTCTGTCGTTTTTCTTTATTAGTCTCAAATACGTGTGTCATCTGTAGTGGCATATGTTTAAGAACAAGGTTAGACAGAGAAGTGTTAAAAAGGGTGTATTCTATTTGTGTAGGATTTCACATTTTAGTACATTCGTTCCTGGTTATCTATGAACTTTAAATATTTATTTATATTTCATGTTAAATATTGTATATTTACCTCATGTATGTGTCTGAGCTTGTTTAATAAAATCTTGAAATCTTGAAAATCTTGAAATATCTCATTTTAATTTAATCTCATTTTCTGTGTTTTCTGGAATCTCACTTGAACAATTTTTTTTTTGCATTCATTACAAAATGGATGCAAAATACATTAAACTAAAAATAAGTTTTTAACTACTTCAAATATTTAAGAAATACAAATGTACTCTGCCAAAATCGTAAATTTTTGTTACCCATAAAAACTATCAGATATGATTGATGCCTTAATAAAACGTGTTTCTGTAACTTATAAATGTTATGAAATGTACGCGCATCGGGTGAAAAAGGTGCAACTGCTCGTGTTTTGAGATCGATCAAGAAATGGACACCATCTTATTAATTATCGGCATTGTTTACGGGGTTTGCCGAATCGTCATTAAATCAGTTCAACAATGCACTTATTTCTTATTTTCTGTGAATCTGCTTTTAGTCGGCGTTAATTACGGACAAAGAACCATGCAAATTTGCAGTTAATAAGCGACAAAATACAAATTATTCGTTTTTACCTGTCCTTAGTAAGGTCAGTTGCATACGGAGAAAGCGAGGTCAAATTATTTGCTTTCAAGGAAATAATAAATCGATGGTAATTATCGTTCTCAAAAGGCGAAAAGTGGTACGATAAGCTGTTTAATGTGAAATATTTACCTTTTTTCATCATTTTAAAGCTATTTACCAATTTCCAAAACATATAATTTTATTGGTCAAAATCGTAGCTAATGCCTCTTTAATTTAAGAGTAAAACCGTTGTACTTTTAGAATTAATTCTATACCTATTCTATAGAAATCCTATATGTGCAAATCGAGATTTTTTTTTTAAATATGTGAAAATGTAGAACACATGTACGTGTAAATGATAAATAACTTCCGCATTTAAACTCAATACATTCAATTGATACACCTGTATGTCCAGGTAAAAAATTACCTATAAACGTGTACAGTATGGCAATACACAAATATAAATAATCGTGTCACGTAAATAAAATATGAATATTAAAGTATATAAAATATTATTATTACCTTACAACAGTGTTCATTTTTTTAAATCCAAAAACTTCTGAAAACAAAGTACTATCGATCTTCGTTCCGGAAATGCCATGGCTACGTTTATAAACGGGGGAAAACAGAAGGCTTGTTATCTATTGACACACTATCACGTTGATTACAGGTGTACACATCTTAATAAAAATATATAAAATTTAAAAACTGACCTGGATTAAAGCGAGAATGGCTGCTTTTATCCGAGATTTACTCTGGTGTCGCTGTACGGATGACATCTTGTTTCTTGTACGGGTGACCTTTTTGTTTAGTGTAACTACGCATGGGTTGATACTTGTACAAGGGTAGATAATTAAAAGCTTATTATAGTTAAAAACGTGTTGTAAAATAATGAAAGATTACATGTATAGAAATCTATCTATGAATTAGTTCATTAGTCATAATCATATTACTAGATTTTACATGGAATTTGCATAATAACGGACATTTTAAAAAGTTTTTTTTAAAGTAAATATTTATATTGTTGTCATTTAAATATTACAGGACTTGAGTTTGTTATATATAATAATTAAATCTTTTGGAACACATTACAGAAATCAAATATCATTCTGAAACCGTTGTATATTATGTATTATTTATGATTTTTTTCTAGTAAAAATATTATTTAAATTCATGACAGGCGTAGCTGCATATACGCTGTCACGCCATGGCGTGTACATCGGCAGGTTAAAAACTAGAGGCTCATATGAGCCTATATCGCTCACCTGACATAAATAAGCCCTCTTAAGAATGTCTGCATGCCGAATACATCTAAGTTTTACTATTAAAATCCCATAGGGTTTTACAATGTATGTTAAAACTATGTCGGCTCATGGCAGCCATCTTGGATGGAGGTCGTGGTCACCGGACACAATTTTGAAAGTATACTACCCAAGAACCATCCATGCCATGTTTGCTTTAAATTGGCTGACTGGTTTCAGGGGAGAAGACTTTTAAACAATTTTTCCATAGATCCTATGATAAAACTATGTCCGCTGACGGTGGCCATTTTGGACCGAGATCGGAGTCACTGAACACAATTTTGGCAGTTGACCACCTAAGGACCATCGATGACATGTTTGCTATATTGGCTGACTGGTTTCAGAGGAGAAGATTTTAAAACATTTTTCCCCCATAGGGTTCTATGTTAAAACTATGTCTGCTGAAGGCGGCCATCTTGGATGGAGGTCAGGGTCACCGGACACAATTTTGAAAATTGACCACTTAATTAATTATACTGATTTAATTAGACTGTTAAAAGTAGCAATATATTTTATATTTTTTTATTTAGCGGCTAATAGGACGTACTAGTAACTATGTATGGTAATATATAGACTAGCAAACGTTACGTTAAATCGGAAAACCGCTTTCATGCACAGCATCTACTGCCCCGTGCTGTTAGCAAAATAACTAATGATCATGTCGCTGCAATATACCAGGCATACCAGGACGGCGGGAAATACTGTGAAATAAGATTGATTCTTAATTTGCAAATATAATGGTACATGAACCTGTACACATTGTGCACTTGTTTACTGCGCATAGTGTAAATTTCTTAGAGTTCCAGATAATTGTGATATATCTTCTTATAAATAAGCAAATTGGACATTTATTTGGAGTATAATATAGACTTGAGTTAATCTGTTTGTAAAATCTTAATAATTTACCCAAGATAAATTCTAAAACACTAAGTGATTACTGTTATCATTTGGATTTAAGTTTCCCTGAACTGTTAGCCTTAAGATAAATTCTAAAACACTGAGTGATCACTGTTATATGCCTTAATTGTTTTTTAATCTTTTCTAAAGGTTATTGAAGATGTGTTAATTAGTTTGTAAAAACAAATTAAAAAAGTTAGTCATTATTATAGCATAAAGGAAATGCCCTTAGGATATTAGATTACATGTATACAACCTGGCAAAACAATCAGCTATTAATTGAAACTCTGAAACTGTATGATTGAACTGAAAAGTGTAGATATAAAATTGTGGTGACAGTTTTAACATGTTTTTAATAAAAGTCTTTTGTATGAATATTATACTTATATGAAGATTACAATTTCAAAAGTTGCCTGAAGTCCTTCTTAATGGTCCTACACCTAGGCTGTATACCCATATTTATTAAACTGATGTAATTTTCAACACTGTGTGTTAAAATGTTAAGTTTTTAGCAACTTTGAAGAAATTAATCACATCTAAAAATCATATTTCCAAGTATTTCCTGCTTGAGCTAAAATTTAGAGTATTTCCCAGAACGGTATTTCCCGGTAATTACCACTGGGAATTCCCGCCACTGGTATTTCTCGGCCAACCCTGAATTACCAGACTGACATTGATTTGTCATTAGAGGGTTTCAGGAGAGAAGTTGCCAGATTGCGAACCCGCTGGCCATTACAAAACGGAATGATTTGCCAACACTTTGTACCATACTTGATTCTGTAAATCCAGTTCTCTATCCTTCTACAGATACAATTTTATGTGTTTTGTTAATCATACCAATAGAAAGCGCTACTGCTGAAAGGTCATTTAGTGTACTGATACGTTTGAAAACTTATGTTAGGTCGACTATTAAGAAAGACATGCTATCTTCCCTTGGATTGATGCATATTCACCGAGTTTTTGAAGTGGACGGTGGACTTGTACAAAGCAATGAAGGTGTTAGTATCAGCTAAGACACGAAGGGCAGATTTTGAACAATTTTAAGAAATGCTCGTCTATCAAAGTCATTTAAATTGTGCTTGATTCTATGTTATATGAAACCCTGAAATGGCCCCAAATCGCACCATTTTGCATCTCGTCGAAAAACAAATTTCGAGGTGTGGGGGAGGGGGGGGGGGCAGACCCAGACCCACTCCCTTTAAAAAATGATGGCGTGCACACTATTAAGCCTCGGCTACGCCCCTGTATGACATTCCTTAAAAATAATGTTGTGTAATAGAGGTGCAGTGGGTTGGCGGCTAAAATGTTCCTGTTGCAATGTGTCCATTGTCCAATGTGTTCCGGCACGTTATCATCAGTATGTTGATGGAGTGCTGAATTATAAAGAAGATTGTTCTATTTGATGCCTTTAATTCTCCCTCAAATGACTTTTTATCAGTCTTATATAGATTTTTTTACCATCGATTTTTTATGAGGAACCTACTACATTGTATATATATATACAATTTTATGTGTTTTGTTAATCATGCCAATAGAAAGCGCTACTGCTGAAAGGTCATTTAGTGAGTGGATGTGGTCGAGTGGTCTAGAGCGCTGGACGTAAGGTTAAGCGAATGGTGCTGCAGTGTATCAATGGTGTTTGGTTCAAATCCCGTCGAGGGAAGAACAAAAATTTGACAGCTCTAAAATCTAATTCTAACACTGTTTGGTTTAATTTTCAGACGTATATATATATATTATATGAGGAATCTACTTAGATTGTTCGAAGTTTTAAGTTGATCCGTGGTGTGAATAATAAACCCAACAAATCTCAAAACAATATACCCCCCCCCTCAATAGAAATAAAAGGATGTCCTTCTAGAGCATCAAATTAGTATCCAGCTCAAATATTCCTTTTTGAAGTGAGGTTTAAGTTTACTGAATGATTGATATCATTAGTGTAAATAAACACAACAGAAACATATAGCATAAGACATCCAGGTTTATAAGATAAAACTTTGAAACATTTCTGATAAAGGATATAACGTCACATACATGTACATGAAGAATTATTAACATCGGTGCTTATATATATCTATCAGTACTAGCCTAAAAACAAACAATTATGCAAACTGTTGAAAAATATAAAAATACAGTCAAACCTGTCCATGAGGTCACCTCTATTAAGCAGTCACCTGTATTAAAAGGTCATCTTTTTCTTTTCCTGTCATAGAAAATTTCATATAAATTGAACCTCTTTTAAGAGGTAACCTGCCTTATAAGGTCATTTTTCCTTGGTCTCAAAGGTGACCTCTTAATACAGGTTTGACTGTAATACAGGTTTGACTGTATTACCAATGTATTAGAGCTATATAAATACCAATATGTGTGGAAGAACGATTGAATTGAAGGACTACAATACCGCAATTCGAACACCACTAGCATGAGTTCTATCACAATTCGAACACCACTAGCATGAGTTTTATCACAATTCGAACACCACTAGCATGAGTTCTATCACAATTCGAACACCACTAGCATGAGTTCTATCACAATTCGAACACCACTAGCATGAGTTCTATCACAATTCGAACACCACTAGCATGAGTTTTATCACAATTCGAACACCACTAGCATGAGTTCTATCACAATTCGAACACCACTAGCATGAGTTCTATCACAATTCGAACACAACTATCATGTGTTCGATCACAACTTGAACACCACTGACATGGGTTCGAGCCCTGATTACCACTTGAAGAGTTAAGATTTTCAGACACCCACCCAAGGTCTGTAGTTTTCCTGATCTGTTTAGAATGCCATTCCCCAATATGTTTGGCTGAAAATGACATCAACACCAATATTTCAATTTGATTCAAGTATTACATAGATACCACAAAAATATAAAAGTTAAATATCCGGGAGTGTTTATTGTTTTAAAATCTGACTGCAAAACGTGCTCTAAATTTGAAACGTGCCTAATGAATGTTATTCCAGAAACGCGTCAGCACTAAATTAAAACATCTTCATTTTTTTATGAATGACTAATAAATGAAAAAAAACCACCTTGATAATTCATGTAATATCGTGATGACTTGAATTGTCTCGAAATAGAATCACATTAGATAAATAAAACACACAAAAACATTCTATGTTTTAAAGATATCTTTTGTTTTAGTACGTGTATTATAATGAATAGAATCAGTGCTTTAAAGGGCTATGTGAGGTATTCACATCTGACATCTGACAAATCATAAATTGTTGTTACCCGTAAAAACTATCAGATATGATTGATGCCTTAATAAAACGTGTTTCTGTAACTTATAAATGATATGAAATATACGCGCATCGGGGAAAAATCGTGCAACTGTTCGTGTTTTGAGATCGATCAAGAGATGGACGCCATCTTATTAATTATCGACATTGTTTACGGAGTTTGTCGAATCGTCATTAAATCAGTACAACAATGCACTTATTTCTTATTTTTTGTGAATCTGCTTTTAGTCGGTGTTAATTACGGACAAAGAACCATGCAAGTTTGCAGTTAATAAGCGACAACATACAAATTATTCGTTTTTACCTGTCACTAGTAAGGTCAGTTGCATACGGAAAAAGCGAGGTCAAATTATTTGCTTGCAAGGAAATAACTAATCGATGGTAATTTTCGTTCTCAAAAGGCGAAAAGTGGTTCGATAAGCTGTTTAATGTGAAATATTTACCTTTATTTCATCATTTTAAAGCTATTTACCAATTTCCAAAACATATAATTTTTTTGGTCAAAATCGTAGCTAATGCCCCTTTAATACTAATCAGACGTACCCAGGTTAAAAAGAAATACTACTGGGCTGTTATTTAATGTTATTACGAGTTATTAACTCAAGGAGAATCACCCGTATTATATATATGGTTGTTTTTTGGCAAGCGTGTGAATATTATAATTCAAGCGTACTAATGTATGAAAATATATCTCACTTTTCCATTGCCGGGTTTAATTAAATTATTATCGTATTTAGTAGTCGACTTTCAATTGGTGTACATAGTTATTGTCAAAATGAACAACTGACTAAGCGGTATAAATGAACCACTCAAATACGATCATGCATTAAATATCACCAAGAAAATTCAGTTGTACAATATATAGTAAATACATGCAACACAGATCCAAAATCTTTAATGGAGGCAGATCAGTGTCTCCTCACAGTAAGATAACTCTTATCATTCCATTTATTTCCAATTGAGAACTAGAAAGTCTTCATTTTAGCCCACCTTATCTAAAGGACTATGTGAGGTATTGGCATCATTTTGTGTCCTGGTGGTAAAGGATTATGTGAGGTATTGACATCACTTTGTGTCGTGGTGGTAAAGGACTGTGTGAGGTATTGACATCACTTTGTGTCATGGTGGTAAAGGACTGTGTGAGGTATTGACATCACTTTGTGTCGTGGTGGTAAAGGACTGTGTGAGGTATTGACATCACTTTGTGTCATGGTGGTAAAGGACTGTGTGAGGTATTGACATCACTTTGTGTCGTGGTGGTAAAGGACTGTGTGAGGTATTGACATCACTTTGTGTCCTGGTGGTAAAGGACTGTGTGAGGTATTGACATCACTTTGTGTCGTGGTGGTAAAGGACTATGTGAGGTATTGACATCACTTTGTGTCGTGGTGGTAAAGGACTATGTGAGGTATTGACATCACTTTGTGTCATGGTGGTAAAGGACTATGTGAGGTATTGACATCACTTTGTGTCGTGGTGGTAAAGGACTATGTGAGGTATTGACATCACTTTGTGTCGTGGTGGTAAAGGACTATGTGAGGTATTGACATCACTTTGTGTCCTGGTGGTAAAGGACTATGTGAGGTATTGACATCACTTTGTGTCCTGGTGGTAAAGGACTATGTGAGGTATTGACATTACTTTGTGTCGTGGTGGTAAAGGACTATGTGAGGTATTGACATTACTTTGTGTCATGGTGGTAAAGGACTAAGTGAGGTATTGACATCACTTTGTGTCATGGTGGTAAAGGACTATATGAGGTATTGACATCACTTTGTGTCGTGGTGGTAAAGGACTATATGAGGTATTGACATCACTTTGTGTCGTGGTGGTAAAGGACTATGTGAGGTATTGACATCACTTTGTGTCGTGGTGGTAAAGGATTATATGAGGTATTGACATCACTTGTGTCATGGTGGTAAAGGACTATGTGAGGTATTGACATCACTTTGTGTCGTGGTGGTAAAGGACTGTGTGAGGTATTGACATCACTTTGTGTCGTGGTGGTAAAGGCCTATGTGAGGTATTGACATCACTTTGTGTCATGGTGGTAAAGGACTATGTGAGGTATTGACATCACTTTGTGTCGTGGTGGTAAAGGACTGTGTGAGGTATTGACATCACTTTGTGTCATGGTGGTAAAAGACTATGTGGGGTATTGACATCACTTTGTGTCGTGGTGGTAAAGGACTATGTGAGGTATTGACATCATTTTGTGTCGTGGTGGTAAAGGACTATGTGAGGTATTGACATCAGTTTGTGTCGTGGTGGTAAAGGACTATGTGAGGTATTGACATCACTTTGTGTCGTGGTGGTAAAGGCCTATGTGAGGTATTGACATTACTTTGTGTCATGGTGGTAAAGGACTATGTGAGGTATTGACATCACTTTGTGTCATGGTGGTAAAGGACTATGTGAGGTATTGACATCACTTTGTGTCGTGGTGGTAAAGGACTATGTGAGGTATTGACATTACTTTGTGTCCTGGTGGTAAAGGACTATGTGAGGTATTGACATCACTTTGTGTCGTGGTGGTAAAGGACTATGTGAGGTATTGACATCACTTTGTGTCCTGGTGGTAAAGGACTATGTGAGGTATTGACATCACTTTGTGTCGTGGTGGTAAAGGACTATGTGAGGTATTGACATCACTTTGTGTCGTGGTGGTAAAGGATTATATGAGGTATTGACATCACTTGTGTCCTGGTGGTAAAGGACTATGTGAGGTATTGACATCACTTTGTGTCGTGGTGGTAAAGGACTATGTGAGGTATTGACATCACTTTGTGTCGTGGTGGTAAAGGCCTATGTGAGGTATTGACATTACTTTGTGTCGTGGTGGTAAAGGACTATGTGAGGTATTGACATCACTTTGTGTCATGGTGGTAAAGGACTATGTGAGGTATTGACATCACTTTGTGTCGTGGTGGTAAAGGACTGTGTGAGGTATTGACATCACTTTGTGTCATGGTGGTAAAAGACTATGTGAGGTATTGACATCACTTTGTGTCGTGGTGGTAAAGGACTATGTGAGGTATTGACATCATTTTGTGTCGTGGTGGTAAAGGACTATGTGAGGTATTGACATCACTTTGTGTCGTGGTGGTAAAGGACTATGTGAGGTATTGACATCACTTTGTGTCGTGGTGGTAAAGGCCTATGTGAGGTATTGACATTACTTTGTGTCGTGGTGGTAAAGGACTATGTGAGGTATTGACATCACTTTGTGTCGTGGTGGTAAAGGACTATGTGAGGTATTGACATTACTTTGTGTCCTGGTGGTAAATGACTATGTGAGGTATTGACATCACTTTGTGTCGTGGTGGTAAAGGACTATGTGAGGTATTGACATCATTTTGTGTCCTGGTGGTAAAGGACTATGTGAGGTATTGACATCACTTTGTGTCGTGGTGGTAAAGGACTATGTGAGGTATTGACATCACTTTGTGTCCTGGTGGTAAAGGACTATGTGAGGTATTGATATCACTTTGTGTCGTGGTGGTAAAGGACTATGTGAGGTATTGACATCACTTTGTGTCCTGGTGGTAAAGGACTATGTGAGGTATTGACATCACTTTGTGTCGTGGTGGTAAAGGACTATATGAGGTATTGACATCACTTTGTGTCGTGGTGGTAAAGGACTATATGAGGTATTGACATCACTTTGTGTCGTGGTGGTAAAGGACTATATGAGGTATTGACATCACTTTGTGTCGTGGTGGTAAAGGACTATGTGAGGTATTGACATCACTTTGTGTCGTGGTGGTAAAGGATTATATGAGGTATTGACATCACTTGTGTCATGGTGGTAAAGGACTATGTGAGGTATTGACATCACTTTGTGTCGTGGTGGTAAAGGCCTATGTGAGGTATTGACATTACTTTGTGTCATGGTGGTAAAGGACTATGTGAGGTATTGACATCACTTTGTGTCATGGTGGTAAAGGACTATGTGAGGTATTGACATCACTTTGTGTCCTGGTGGTAAAGGACTATGTGAGGTATTGACATTACTTTGTGTCCTGGTGGTAAAGGACTATGTGAGGTATTGACATCACTTTGTGTCGTGGTGGTAAAGGACTATGTGAGGTATTGACATCACTTTGTGTCGTGGTGGTAAAGGCCTATGTGAGGTATTGACATCATTTTGTGTCATGGTGGTAAAGGACTATGTGAGGTATTGACATCACTTTGTGTCGTGGTGGTAAAGGACTATGTGAGGTATTGACATCACTTTGTGTCGTGGTGGTAAAGGCCTATGTGAGGTATTGACATCACTTTGTGTCGTGGTGGTAAAGGACTATGTGAGGTATTGACATCACTTTGTGTCATGGTGGTAAAGGACTATGTGAGGTATTGACATCACTTTGTGTCGTGGTGGTAAAGGACTATGTGAGGTATTGACATCACTTTGTGTCCTGGTGGTAAAGGACTATGTGAGGTATTGACATCACTTTGTGTCATGGTGGTAAAGAACTATGTGAGGTATTGACATCACTTTGTGTCGTGGTGGTAAAGAACTATGTGAGGTATTGACATCACTTTGTGTCCTGGTGGTAAAGGACTATGTGAGGTATTGACATTACTTTGTGTCCTGGTGGTAAAGGACTATGTGAGGTATTGACATCACTTTGTGTCGTGGTGTCCGTAAATCACTGCGCCAACTGGAACCAAACTTGGCAGAAATATGCATTGATTATGTTTCTTTACCATTTCTTCAACCAAAGAAAGAAGGCACTAAAAGTCCCTTTCAGAAAAATGCATAGCGTTATCATATAACTATTACTGTTTCTGACATAAAAAGGGACTAAAGGGGGATTCAAAATTTGAAATAAAAAAAAATCATCCATTTTTGTTGTGTTTTTTTTGCGATATGTTAATCTTTCATGTATATTAAATAACACATTTTTGTTGAATAACTGTGTCCTTTTTTTTCTTGAATGAATGGTAGACAAGAACATACAGACGAGATAATTTGTGATGTAACAATGGAAGCACGAAGTGACAGACAACAAACAATACCTTGAATACCATGAAAAAATAACAAACACAACAGAAGAAGAATCTAGAAATACAGCATCATGTGTACCATTTCTCTGATATACGATTGTATCTGTTTAAATATTACCTTCGAACAATTGTTTACCTATTGAAACATGGCTGTCTGAATTTCTTTAATTACTACTGGCATTTGTATGAAAATAATATATTGTTCCAATGAATCGTATTTCACTTTATTATATAAGATATAAATAACAAACAGTTATCTTTTATATTCTTCTTATCATTCAAAGTTAAAGATGTAAAAATAGATTATTATATCTCAAACAATATCAGCCCGGAACTCTGGATTGATACCGAGACCGATATGGAAAATGACATGTCAAATGTTATACTTATCGCCAGACAGAACGTAAACCTCGGTGACATCTTTGTATCTATACTTGTTTTCGCTAAGCCTTAACTTACGTTTTATTTTTACCTTAGTACTCAGGATAGAGACAATATATCCATGTCTCCAGCAGGCCTTGCTAACAGTAAATACGAGGGTAATGCACTCTTCGGAACAGATCAGAACTTCTATTCATTTAAATTCAATTTAATTTTCTTATAAAGACTTTAATTATTTTTTAATATTAAATTGACATGTTATCACGTACAATAAATACAGGTTTGTTTACAAAAAGTCCCATGTAAGTAGATACTTAAATCAAACGTAGATTTTAGTTTTAAGAACTCGGTCGATTTAACTTGGGAAGTACGCCGATTTTTCGATTATATAATCATTGCTTGGCACAGTTCTGTTGGTCTATAATTGTCCGCACGATATCAGATTTCATTAAAGTTATTTGTTTTATTGTTCTGAAGTATGTTGTTTAAAAAGTAAGAATATACGATATCTTGAAAAAGTACAACTAAGATGTTTACTGAAATTAAAAGCATCGGCCCTCAGTTTATTTATGGAGAACTTTCTAAACAGTCACATTTCTAATCTACAGATACCCAACACTATCACTGTCGTGATGGCATACATGACTTATCGCGGGGTTTGTAACAAGACGTCAAAAGTAAGACGACTGGTGCAACTAATGTAACAGGAACTGCCTACCCTTCAGGGGCACCTGACGTCAGACCTGGTTTTTAATGGGGTTCGTGATGCTCAATCTTTAGTTTTCTATGTGGTGTTTTGTAGACAAGTTTTTGTCCTTTTGAGACAGGATATTTTTTAATTAAAAATGTGGACAGGAAAAAAACCATAGCATCCCCCTAAATGTTAAAAAAAAAAGGTTGCTCTATAAGGACGAGTTGTGTATGTGATTCGCTTTATATAACCAACAAACACACAATACAGTTGGTATGGGGATTTTCATATGCTCTTTCTCGTTTCACAATTTTGTAAAATTATGTAAAAGAAAACAACAGGCAATTGAAAAAAATATAATCTACTTATGATTATATTAGCCAAGATATTACACATAAGAATATTAATATTATATTATTAGGTTAGTGGTTAGTGTAATAATAAGATAATCCTGGTCTATATGTACACTGCCTTGTTTTTGTGCAAATGTGGGCTTAGAATTCGTTCACAGTCGATTTCTACCCCATAGTTCAAGAAATATGCCCCTGTGGTGGAAAGATTTGTAACTTCTTATCTTAAATCTAGTATTATTTTTTGGTATATATACATTATATATTATCAGAAGTAAGAATATAAAATAATATTTTGATAGCTTTAATATTCCGTTGTGATACACAGCGAGCCCTTTGTATATATTTAATAAACACAATTATGACGACAAATCAATATTTAAAACAAAATTGTCATTGATTTACTTTTTCTTCATATGGAATTTAAATTCTGAAGATTATGTACAGAATAGTTTCTCAAGGACGTTACTATGCGTGGAACCGCGAGTTACAGAAATGTTTTAAATAAACTTACTTCTAAATAGAATTTTTTTCGCAATTTAGTTCTACTACTCCACATGGAATCCATATTGCACTAGTTGACGATCAAGACGGGTGACAAACAATTTAAATAACGCTTGTACACAGTATTTATAACATAAGTTAAATGTACAACAGATTATATATTTCTATAGAATGGACACGGAACTATTAGACCAAGACGTCAGTATGCTTCTCTAACCTTTTAGATACCATTTACTTGAATAATTGCCATGAAATCAAATGAAATAGACTCTACACTTCAAGATATTTCAGTACCAAGTAATAACAATAATATTAATAAATTACTCAATTTTCCAAATTTACGATGAAGAATCATGCATTTTGAGTCGTTTTTCCTGGATTCCAGGGTTATTTCTCCTTGTTCACTCAAAAATAAATGAAGATTGTTAATCGCGGTATATATCCATAACGGAACCTTCGGGATGAACATCGACGTTACGCGATTCTTGGGGAACAAGTAACGGATCCTTTGTGATGAAAAGGTTGTCAGCAAGTGGGAAAGCCACATGATAATGGATAACTGCAAGGAAGGAAGGTAAATATATCGTATATTTTGCTCTCACGGAACTCTGATGTATGATTCAATCCAAAACTAAAAACCATTCACATACATCTGCTGAAAATGCGTTTCGCTCGCTTTCCAGCGAGATGACTGTCAATGTAAAGTGAAATTTCGGACATATCTGTTATGAATATTTGCTTTTTTCCACCTTTTAACTCTCAAATTTTGACAATTATTAAAAGAAGAAACCTAAATGCACCAGCTCCTAACCCAGTTTTCAGTTAATAATCCATTAAAGCCCATTAAATTCGATTTTTAATGGAAAAGGTTCGTAACGGCACCTTTACGATTTATAGAAAACGTGTTAAAATGTGGCACCGCGACCTTCGCGACTTGGAGGCAACGGACCCTTTACGACAATAATACTAAATACTAAATACTTTATAAAGCACAAACTCATTTATAATAAATGGTTAGGGCCCATACACTGATTATGTAACAGTATGACACTTGAAGTTTGTGAAGTATGGTTTTACATCAAAGGAAATATATATATGACAATATTAAGAAAATTATGCATAATATACATATTGTATTTCACATCAGACTACGGTCATGGAACATAATTATTCGCCACCCTCGATTTTACGCTATATATTTCATATAAAACCACATTTTTCAAATTTTTTATTGTGAAGTCATTTCTAAACGGATTTTGATCATTTTTGCACCAGAAGAAGCAGACATATTTAAAGATTATTTGTTTATTTTAACATGATTTTCTGTCAGATTGCCTTTATTTTCTTATGATTTAAAGACAATTTTTTGTTTTCTGACGCCAAATTTGCTATATATTTAACCAAAATAAAAGTGGATATATTCAAACACACTGCCAAAAAAAATAAGAAAATTAAACGAGCAAATCAAATTTTACCTGAATTGTATGGTACCACCTTTAGGGGGCTTGTAGCTGCAAAGCCCTATACCCCCTTCCCTTTTTGAAAAAAAAATTCATTTTTCCCTTTCATTGTCTTTTTCACATTTTAGAAGAAAATTACCGAAAAGAAACAAAAAATAAAATTAAATCTCCTCTCATTATATCTTTCTTTTTGAGAATTTTCGTCTTGAAATGTAAAAAAAACCCACAAAAAAACAATATAAAAAGGGTAAATATGTTGTTTTTTTTCAAAAAGGGGGGGTGTAGGGCTTTGCGGCTACAAGCCCCTGTGATTTCGACAATATATATATTTTATCGATATCCCCTCCTGGATATCAAAGGGTGACAAGTCAGAAAAATGGTATTTTCAGGGGCGTAGCTGAGGTTTAATAGTGTGCACGCCATAATTTTGAACGGGAGTGGGTCTGGGTCTGCCCCCCGCCTGAATTTTTTTTTCGACGAGATGCAACATGGTACGATCTGGGGCCATTTCAGGGTTTCATATAACATAGAATCAAGCACAATTTTAATGACTGATAGACAAGAATTTCTTAAACTTGTTCAAAATCTACCCTTCGTGTTCAAAATTTCGGTGAATTTGCATCAATCCAAGGGAAGATAGACTGTCATTCTTCATAGTCGACCTAACATAAGTTTTCATACATCTCACTACACTCAATTACCTTTCAGCTGTCGCACTTGCTACTGGCATGATTAACAAAACACATAAAATTGTATCTGTAGAAGAATTGAGAACTGGATTTATAGAATTAAATATGTTACAAAGTCAACCTTTCCGTTTTGTAATGGCCAGAGGGTTCGCCATCTGACAACTTCTTTCCAGAAACCCTCTAATGACAAATCAATGTCAGCCTGGTATGCCTCGTATATTGTAGCAATATGATTATCAGTTATTTTGTTTTACAACACGGGGCAGTAGATGCTGTGCATAGAAGCGGTTTTCCGATTTAACGTAACGTGTGCTAGTCTATATATTAGCATACATAGTTACTAGTACATGTATGTCTTATTCGCGATATATTAATTATACTGATTTAATTACATTGTTAAAGTAGCAATAAAAATATTGGGTTTTTTTAAATGTTATTTCCCCAATTATTTCTAAACTGCCGATGTGCACGCCATGGCGTGACAGCGTATATGCAGCTACGCCTCTGATTTTAGTTACATTCTGCATTTTAATTTAATTCTAAATATAAATATTGTAGGCGGAAGTAAAATGTTGTGGAAAAATATTTCCACAAACAAACCCTTAATTAACCTGCATTAACTAAGAAATAAAGAGTTTATTCATAAGTTAAAACTTTTCTTACAAAAGCGATGACGGGGTTTAATAAGCATAAGGTGCTTCCTGATAAGGAAGGGGGCAACTTCTTCAGTATTTTGCACGGTATACTGGGGTGTGCAATTATGAAAGGGTAGCAAGTTTTGAAAGCTTATGAAACAATTATATCAATTTGGGGGAAATTTTTCTCCTTTTCTAGTAAAAAAAATAGCCAAATATAGTGTATAATATACCTGTTTAGGATATATTAATTTGAGTCAGTTTTCAATCCTTCAAACCGCCACGATATAGCTGAAATACTGCTGAAAGTGGCGTTAAACCCCATTCAATCAATCAATCAATCCTTCAGTGGTACATCCCCGTAAAAAGTATGGTTGTTATTCCTCCCCCCCCCCCCCCCCCGGGGCCCCTAATTACCAGTGTAAGAACGCTTTGAATATTTCCTTTGGCAATCCCGAAGGTTGCAGTTCCAAAATCATAAAGATCCGTTGCTTTGCCCAGATGAATTTTTTTCATCATTATTGATTTTATTATACATTAAATGGTTTTCATATTTGTCATGGCATTGAAATGAACATCCAAGATATACTCTTGCTATACCAGTCGTTTTATAATAAGAATCCTGTCATTGGTTACCAGTCGTTTTATAATAAGAATCCTGTCTTTGATTACCAGTCGTTTTATAATAAGAATCCTGCCATTGCATTGGTTACCAGTCATTTTATAATAAGAATCCTGTCATTGCATTGGTTACAGTCGTTTTATAATAAGAATCCAGTCATTGCATTGGTTACCAGTCGTTTTATAATAAGAATCCTGTCATTGGTTACCAGTCGTTTGATAATAAGAATACAGTCATTGGTTACCAGTCGTTTTGTTATCTATAATAAACTTAATTATATTCGTATCCAGTAGGTTTTTATAAATTAATGGATAAAGCTCAGACTTGTTTTGCAATTTGATCATTTAAATATTTCGATTAAATAAATTTCATAAAATACTTGTTACTAACATTGATATAGTATCTATAGCGACTGTATATACAAGTTCAATTATTTATACTGGTCTTGTTTTAAAGTCAAAGTCAGTGATTGGACATGACGGCCGGCTAACTTAATCAAATTCTCTGAGCTGATAGCAAAATAAGCGAAAATCAGACAGTTTTGAGAATACTCTGTACTTTTATAAGAATTATTAATAAAAATGTTTGTTCTCCAGGACTGGGTTGCACGAACATCAATTAAATTTAAGTGTCAATTAAAACTGTAACTGTCATAACCTATTCTTTGTACCTTGTATATATTGTTATCTCTGTAACAGTGTTATGCGTTGGCTGTTTTATGAAATAAAGAATTACAATAACTTCTGTGGTCTAGCAATACAAAAAGATAATTTGACACTTCGAAATGTTTTGTTAAACCAACCTTTCATATATTACAAAATATATTAGTCACCAATATCAGAACCTCCTTTATTGTAATAGTTCTCAATATATTTTGTCTACATGTAACAGTCAGCATAATAATAATAATAATGTTGTGTTAGCAATGACTATGCCAAGCCATATAGTCATTGTTAACACAACATTATTGTATAATTAACGAACCCAACGAAACACGCCTACCTCAACATTTATTTCAAATCATTTTCCTAACACAAACGAATTTATCATGATTGAATGCACAAATTGTCTTGCTGTCAAAAGTTAACCCAAATATTCAAGGTAATTGTCCCAATTTAGAAGACAAAAATGAAAAGTATTTAAAAGTAAACATGGTATCTAATACGAACACAAGCACTGGATATTTGTTGACCTTCGACTTTAAGTGGATTTAACAATAGTATAAAACATCATGATCCCGGAAGACAAAACACACCCAATGACAACAACACAATAAATATATTTTATATCAAATAATTTTATTACAGGAAGGGGAAACTTTATTTGACTTTTTTGGTGCAAGGTTTATTCGTTAATGTTGCATATGGAAATAATATTTTAAACAAATAATTTACACTTGCAAAATATCACATTGTTTAGAGACAGTCTGAGTTATGATCTGTTTGTACATTTGTATCGTGTTTACATTTGGTAGCCAAAATAGTATAAACACTATATATAGATTTAAAAGATTGATATCTCTGGGATTTCCGTTTAGGTATGACGGTGGTTTAAATTTCAATCATCGTGCATTTTTAATTGTGTCAAAAACATTTCAAAATATATTTTGTTGATTGTCAATAGTTCTTCAGGGATTGGGATTTCTAGTTTAAAAATAATATTCTGGAATCCCAAATCTAGGTACTGGTTCACAACTGTTCCCAGGGCTCGATCTACAGAGCTGTCCAACAGCTCATCAAAAAGTGGAGGACAGTGGGTGCCATCTCAATGGGGGTTGTCATGGCATAGTATACAGATATATCATGTTTGGGAGGGGTATTTGCGATAAATACCAGTCGAGATACAAATGTACAAACAGATCATAACTTGTGTTAACGAATATACCATTGTTACATCCTATATTGCAAAATGTAAAATCATATAATAGTTTTTTTTATTTGTACAAAAGTACATCTCAAATATGGTGGCAAGCAACTACCATCGACTGGGAAATTTAGTCTCAAGACTGGTATTTTTCGCAAATACCCCTCCCAAACATGATATATCTGTTTAGTTACACCGAATATTATTTAGACCACTGGCTAAATAAATAATACCTTTTGTTTGTCGTTTTCGGGATCTAACATGATGTATTTGTTTAATTCTACCGAATGATGTTACATAAACGCACAACTGATAACGTTTTACAAATTTTGTTACAAACGTCTCGGTGAAGGGTAAAAACGGCAAATACGATTGTTACATAAAACGCACAACTGATAACGTTTAACAAATTTTGTTACAAGCGTCTCGGTGAAGAGTAAAAACGGCAAATACGATTTTTCAAATACCATGAAAAAAAGTTAAATCTTATGCAAATGCACCTACATGAAGTAAAAATTCTGCAAATTCACAATGCAAGGCCTGAATTTGTAAAAAAAAAATATCACGGCAATTAACCAATCAGAATCCAGCATTCTTATATAAGGTGTAATTATGTGGAAAACCTGACAATGAATACGGCTATGTTTTAGACTGTTCTTCTTTAAATGAAAAACGCCAGCAGTTTCTTCCAAAATATTTTATGAAAAGACCTAATGTTGTCAAATTTTAAATTTGAACTTATGTCTACCAAAGAACAATCGCTGTTACGAAAATTATGTATATTTATCAAACATAAGAATAAGGTTTTTTGTTCTGTTGGCTTACCAGCTGTAGTTCCGTTACCCATTTACCCTCCTGTCTGTACATATTGTAAATAGTCTTGTTATGTTATTATTAGTTCTTTATTCTCTCTTTAAATTGTATTTGACTGTATGAGAATAAAGATATAGGGAAACCTGACAATGGACCGTAGTGTGTTTGGAGAGTGCCACCTTCCTTGCACGTTAGCTATCGCTTTTTTAAAATTAATTATTTGCTGTTTGTTTGCTTTGTTTGTTTGTTTGGTGGTGTTTAACGCCACTTTCAACAATATTTCAGTTATATTTGCCACTTGACTTTAAGCAAATGATCATCAATCAATCACATTTTCAAAGCATTTACTAAAACAATTCCGCTGTTGTTATGAACGTCGTAAGGTCATGACGTGTATCAGTCCCTCTGACATGTTTAGGGAATTGATGGCTTCATTTGTTGTCTAAAGGCAATTGTGCAGTCTTTTAGATTAAGAATTGTATGAAAGTTATAAAAAGGGGAAACTATATTTATTTCTGCTTTTAAAGCTGAAAATTTGCATGAAAATCGAATAAGGAATGAATTGACAAGATTGTTTAAAAAATATTATATTAGGTCAGAAAATGAAGCCTGGCAACGGACTAAACGGTTGCTCATAATAAAAGCTGCTACATGTTGTTTTGCACGTACGCTCAACGCTACATTCTCCATATTCTTAAGTATTGTAATATTCTTTCTGTCACTTTTCGGACCTTATAAATATAGTGTACAAGATTGTACAAACGTTTTTATGGGTAAATATATGAATGAAAATCGTTACAAAAAATTGTAATATTTTTTTTTCTATAAAATGATCGAGCTGTCGCTTTTACAAGTTCAAGTTCAAGTTCTTTATTCACTCAGGCAGTCTTATCTATAAAATTAAGTAGTTGTCCTCCATTCTCCGTGGATCAGTGGTCGGTTATTGCTCCCCCACCTTTTTTTTTATACCTATTCTTAATCTGTATGTAAAATTTTAAGTTACTTAGAAATATTTAGAAATATCCTTTAAATCATGAAATGAGTCTCATGTTTCATTTAACCCCAAAGAATGATTTAAAGAAAAAGGCAATAAACCATGGTCTACATTTAAATAATTATCAGTCGTCCTACAATTCAATTAATGGAACGACATTTATTTTCTATTTTATTAATAAGTTACTAAGCTGTTTCGCTCTATTGAGTATAAACACGATACATTTGTTTCAATCTTAGCGATGCAAAACAGATCATATATTCAGTGATGTTGCCAGGGAAACTGTTTGTTAATAAATACAGAACAGATACAGTTTAATTTACACTCTGATGGAAGGGTGGGGTTCTACAGTTTTGTTACATTTTCAAAACATTGTTTTTCCCCGAAAAATTACTTTCGGATGGTGTTTCTAACTCAACACTTTATGATATAACTTTATTAAAAAAAAACATTATTCCGAAATCAATACAAGGTATTTATACACAGAGTAAAAATATTGACATAATCTTTACAGAGATATCAACTCCGGATGAATAAATTACTGATCATGAAAGCGAGCACCAAAAGTGTGCAACTTGGGTGGTGGTGATTTATGTATGGGAGGGTGTATCACTCTTAAGTTATTCTAAAAAATGAAAACGAATGTGAATGACGGAGGACTCCAGTCCAGGCATTGCACTGTGCACATCGTTTGAGGTATAAAATGAATCTAATAGACCGTCAGTTAGTAAGAAAGGATATGAATGCAAATAAACACGAGAGACTATTCAACGTTACAAGACACTATACAGAGAAGTAAAGAATGATCAGTTCCTACTCTACCAGTGACTCCCGTCGTGTTACTCTTGTTACAAGGTGATAAGTCATGAATGAGGAAAGGACCGGGTTGTGATGACGACAAACGGAACATATCCGTGGTCATATTCCGTAACAGTCAACCAAGTCATGGTGGCGACGATAAAACTTTCGAAGACCGGGTTAAATAAATCCTAAATGATAACAGTCCTGATAGAATTATGGACAATAAATAAACTCAAAAATTGTATGAAATATAGGAAATCAAGTTAAAACATCATATATAGCACAAACCAACCTTGTTTGTACAACCGGTCAAGATATTCTTCGAGTGTTTAAATTACCAAACATACCATTAAATTCTTAAACTGTTCGTGCTTACCTTCCAGGATGAGGGTGGAGGGTAACTTCCTCTTACCAATTTTTCATCGGTAGTTTTTGATTTCTTGGAAGGCATATTAATTATTTTACTGTTTATCAAAGGGAACCAATATGTGTGTATGTCCTAGTAAAATATATCAATATGCCTGCATTTCTAGGTAAAATATATGAATATGCATATATTTAAATTTAAATTTAAATACACATTGTACATGAATAAGGGGAATCGATGTCCCAGTTATATATACGCTACCGTTTAAATGTAAAAGTTACAACCCCCTCCCCACGACTAACATCAGATCAGTTGTTCACGGAATAGTTACAACCCCCTCCCCACGACTGACATCAGTTGTTCCCGGAATGTTTAGGGAATTATTTAGCTTATTACAGTTTTTTTTGTTTTTTTTTTGTGAAAAAAAATCAATAATTTGATTTCATCTTTGTATATACATATGCCTTCCATGTTGCTACTCCTTTGTATATACATATGCCTTCCATGTTGCTACTCCTTTGTATATACATATGCCTTCCATGTTGCTACTCCTTTGTATATACATATGCCTTCCATGTTGCTACTCCTTTGTATATACATATGCCTTCCATGTTGCTACTCCTTTGTAGCAGAATGCAACGGAAAGTGTTCGCAATAAATCAAATCACAATTTTTAAACAAAATGTGTTAACACAAAATAAATAAACAACAAAACAAATATACCATCTTACTGTTTCATTGCGTTTGTCTCGTTAAATATGTGAAGATGTGAAATTTTGAAAATTCTCGAGTTTTCAAAAAGATAATATAATTTTATGGAATTTTTTTTTATGTTAAAGTGGATTAAAGGAAGAAATAAAAAGGAAGAAGATATTAATGTGAAGAAGTTTACTAATTTTATAGGTAATCTGGCTGGGGTGAAGTAAGGAGGCCATCATGCCATTGTTTCCCATATCTACGTAATTTAAATAAATAAATATATCATTACATATACATTGTATAAGAAGAATACAATACTCAATGTATGTTGAAGAATGTATCTAATAAGACTTACCGCCATTTTTATTTTTTTACTGTTATTCCGAAAGCTAGCCATATCAGAAGTCACATTCCAAATGCTATTAACCCATTTATATTTTCATTCTGAAAGTAAATAAAGGGTATATTCTATTACATTTTAATGAGTTATTCAAGTAAAACGGACGAGTTCGATCATGTATTTTCAAAAATAATTTAAGACATTGATACCCAGTCATACTTGATGAATTAATTCAAACTTATGATCATTATCTTTATATACATGTATATATTTTTTATTTTATCCACAACTTTCCTGTGCAGAAGTTATGTTATAAGTTATATAATTCCCGTTCCATTTTTTGACTGTAGTTATATATACTCACATGTGGTCATTTATTCTTTTTCTTTGTTATTTATATAAGTAGCATTGATTTTTCGTAAACATCACAGAAGCTTTTAATAAATCCTTCTATTCAACACGACACAATATTGTTAATGGTCATTGATTTTCAGTTAAAATAACAGTATATATGTCGATTAAAAATAATTAGTAGACTTGGGTCGAGGTGTACTAAAAAATGTTGTAAGGGACCGATTATTTAAATTTTAAGGAGAGGGGGCCGTGTATTTTTAACGAATCAGAATTTTTGTTAAACCAAGCAAAAATCAGGTTAGTGACATCAAAAATGAGTAGTTTATCTTCAAATCTTATCTAAACATGGGTCACATTTTTCATGTTTGCATCTTTCTGATCATTTAATTATTCCCTATTATTTGTTGTGATATTTAAAAAACATAGCTCCAAAAAAATTTAAATGGTCGTCCCCTAAATGTTAAAAAGTATCATTTTATGACTCTGCTTGGCTACTTCTAAGCGTTTAACTGATTTGTGTATTTGTAAATCATTCTTTGTGAATCTTATCACGGTGTTTTTGAGTATCTTGAAGTGTTGAACTAAGTAGTATATTGTTTAAAATAGATTATGAATCAAACGATCAAGAAGAATAAGATTGTTACTACCAAGTTTTTTTTAATTGTAAATGGAAGGTGGCTGACCTGACCACATGTATATAGTTTTCAATGCGACAATACTCTGGTAAGAGGGATGCATTTATTGAAAGAAGAAAGAAGAAGAAAAAGTCGAGCATGCCGGGCATGTAAATAGCACATATTTTTGTTCATGACCGATATTAAATCAAAAGAACACATTTTTTTTTACATGAAATACTATATCATACTGTTGTAGATATGCGTAAAAATATCTTAAATAAAGCACTGTAGAAGTTCTATATAGTTAAGGACTTGAAAGAGGAGATAATTAGAAGTGGTTGTATTTTGAAGGTTGCATTTTGACTAAAAAAATTATCAAGTCAGATCTTATATTGACTCTAGTTTTTATTTCCCTGCTAGACAAAGATTATTAAATGAGATTTATTCTGGTGGTTTATACCACTGATTTGTACAGATAAGACCGC
The DNA here is from genome assembly GCA_963383655.1 of Bathymodiolus septemdierum. Taxonomy (NCBI): domain Eukaryota; kingdom Metazoa; phylum Mollusca; class Bivalvia; order Mytilida; family Modiolidae; genus Bathymodiolus; species Bathymodiolus septemdierum. The sequence continues at coordinate 94,889,844 of OY726522.1, read as the reverse complement.
AGATGTCAATGTCTAACAGTGAATTATAAACTTTTTATAAGATATCTTAAATCACTTGGACAGTACTTTTATATGTACATATATCTTTTTTATAAGTGTTTTATATGATATCTTACAAATTATGCAAGATATATTTAATATCTTAAAAGATATCTGAAAAACTTTATAAGATATCTCTAAAACTTTATATAAGATATATCTTAAAAAACAAAAACAACAAAAAAACAAACTTTATAAGATATCTCTAAAACTATATAAGATATCTGAAATAAGTAATATACTCAAAATTAAAAGCACTTTTATTATTTTTTTGTAATAATAATCTATATGTCAAAATATCATGTTTTATAAGGAAACTTGCTAGCCTCTTATAATATTGCATGTATTTATTCATTTATTTCAGTCAAAATAACCATGTATTGTATTTATCATCTATTTTATCTGTTATCTGTTCATTTCGTCATTTATGTAATATTTGCTTTATATGTTGACCTCATGTAAAACATATATTGTGTCTGAGCGTTATCGATTAAAATCTTGAAATCTTGAAAACAACTTGCCATACAAGTATATATACATGTACGTATTGAGATTTAAAAAAAAGGGAAATTTCTAGATCTAAAAAGCGTAAACAATGGTGGCCAACAATTCGACTTATATCAACATAACGAACAATTACCTCTCACCTTAACTCGATAATCCAGATACTGGTTTGGGACAGGCACAACATGTGGCGGAGTTATACAGATTAATGGGATCACCCTCCACTTTTTTTTATATATTTGTAATGAATCTCTTATACGCTTCCGTATGTCCCATTACTCACAGCATTTTTTTCGGGAAACGCGGAACATGCAAATGAATGTAATACAAGAGATCACTTGTGTTGATGATTCACGACATGTTTTCTGGTTAGTAAAATCTAGTAATATGCAACGTGTATCAAATGTCAATTTAAATCACAGACCACGGAAGTTGAAGAGACATACATTGTTTTGGGAAGATAAAAATATATTAAATTCTTCACTGTTTTATTATATCCCTTTGTAATCAGTAGTAGTGTTATTCTGGTTTCTTCAATAAATGACATCAATATTTGAATATTAGTCAAAGTACCGTTCAATACAACTTACTCAGAACATTACAGTGTTCCTTTTAATTTATATCGTCTATTAAAAAGACGTATATACACCACAAGTTATATGAATTATGTTTTTGAATACCGCGACATAGACATCAAGATTGCGACAGGTCGGTGGTTTTCTCCGGGTACTCCGATTTCATCCACCAATAATACTGACCCCCACGATATAGCTGAAATATTGTTGAGAGAGGCGTTAAACACGATAAACCTAGACATCAAGCAATTGTATATTGTCACTAGCCCAGCAAGTCAATTCCAGTTTGTTTATTCCACAAAGCAATCGAATCATTTCCCAAAATGAAAAAAAATAAACAAATGGGACTTACAAGAAAACAACAAATTGTAACATTCTTAGTTTCTTCCTGAATAATACGCTATTCCATGTCATCATTTGTATAGACATAATTGTTTACATAGAGAGTCAAACCCTAATGATAAGTACAAAATGTATAATTGTAATATAGTGAAGTTTCCGATTGTTCAATCCAATTTTTTACAGGATACAGATAATTGCAATACCCTTTACCATGATAGTAGGATATTGATTTGAATTAATAATAATAAGTTGATTGTGTGTTTATTTTAGAACACTTTAGAATATACCAAGCACCCAATGTGTATTAAACCAAATCAATGGAAAATATGGTCATAAAGACATAAACACGTAATCAAGAGGTATGAATCAGAAAGTCAAACCAAATAGCCTTGGTCCGTATTTTATCCATCTTAAGCCAGTTTTGAATAGCCTTGGTCCGTATTTTATCCATCTTAAGCCAGTTTTGAATAGCCTTGGTCCGTATTTTATCCATCTTAAGCCAGTTTTGAATAGTCTTGGTCCGTATTTTATCCAAAATTAAGACAGTTTTATATAGCTTTGATCCGTATTTAAGCCAATTTTAAAACTTTAAGTGAAGTAGAAAGTAACCGTTTGCATTTATCCATCTACATGTTGTATATCAAACTAACAGCCGAGTTCAAGAAAGTTTGAAGATACCAAACGGGTAACCAGAAGACGTAATGCTACTCTCTGTTTAACGTCATCATCTAAATCTAAGACTACCATTAACTTACCGTATATAGTTTTGTTATCCTCCTCACTGCTGTGCATATCACTTCAAATAGTTAAAGTGTTTTTAACACATATTTAGTTACCTAAAATTGTGTTCAGTGATAGCTAATGTCAATGTTAAAATCTATATATATATAAATTAAGTACGAAATGGCCATTAAACATACATTTAAAGACCGTCATTCACGTATTTGTTTATAAAAGTTATGGGTCTTAAGTAGGTAGGTATACTGTTGTCATTAGAGATGATCTCATCTTCCGTGTTGTCGCTAAATGCAGTTTCTCGTGTGAGACAACCCAATTGAGGACAAAGTCTTGTTTGCATTTCTTAGATATCGCATTTGATATATATATCACGATGACTTCCGGGTGCAAATAAATTGTTTTCTAACCTTGAGTGTTCTTTTATTGGACCATATACTGAAGATTGTGATATATATCACTTGTGTGGGCCCGTCTTTAGTCTACACTTACTCCGTAAAGACGCAATAGACTACATTTGGAAAATCTACCCTAATGAAAGTGGCTTCAGAAAAGAAAATTAATACATTTTCCCACAGAGTCTTATGCGGCCATCTTGGATTTTTGTCTGTTCAGTCTGTACTGTCTATGTTCATTTTCACACAGACCCTCATGTTAAACTTTTGTTATTTTGAATTTCCAATCGACATATTAACTACTTGAATAAAACTTGTATACAGGATACCTACCTAGATTCAATTTAATCAAAAATATGGTTTCTGAAAACAAGAAATGTAGCATTTCAGCCAACCATGCAGAAATAATAATTGGTCCTAGCAGTCAAGATAGATTTCAAATGGTGTATACTATTCAATTACCATTTGTACGGAGTTTTGGTTTCATTTGGTCTAGAGGTTGTTGAGAAAAAGACTGAAAGGTCAGTAGGATATATTATACGACCAACGCAACATGTATTGACCATGTGAATCACAGAGACTTGCTCCCGTCCAAGCAAGTCCCTGCAGGGGCGGATCCAGGGGGGGCGCCCCCCCCCCTAAAATTGGAAAAAATATGATATTTTTTTTGGCGTAAAATCGACGAAATACCCCAACAATTTTCGTGCCTCCCTCCGCAATTGGAAAAAATATGATATTTTGGCGTAAAATCGTGATTTTTCACACGAAATACCCCGAAAATTTTAGCGCCTCCCTCCGCTCGGCGCTATTTTTTTAAGTGTGCCCCCCCCCCCCCCCCCCCCCCTCCTCCTAACTTGAAATCCTGGATCCGCTCCTGCCCTGTGTGTGAGTTATAAAGGAAAACATCATATTAAAGCGTTAGCAAAGGGAAAGAGATCTGTGTTTATACTACTGTATGTGATAGAAATATTTGTGTAAGACTAACAGATCTATTATAAATAAAAACCTGTTTAAAAAGTTGCATACACAAATATTACACTGACGTTGATGTACACGTACACTCGTTTTAAATTTTTAGCTAAAGACATACATGTATGTCAAAATACTATCTATTGAATCAGTTTGAGTTTTTCTCATTAAGAAAAAGGATTTAATTGGATAAATTTTGTTAGCAATATGAATCGATATGGATAATGCAATGTAAAATATGTTAATATGAGATAACAAAAAGCTTCCGAGTATAGTTCGTAACGAAAGAATGAATAGATTATAAACTTATGTCTATGGTGAAAAGATTGATTCAATATTTGATGATTACATTATCTTATTCTTGTTTTCCTTTCTTATATATACTGGAAACACATAAATATAATGATTTTTGCATATTGTTTTCCTTTTCCATGGTAACTTGCCATGTCTAAAGACTACGATTTGTTCTTGTACTATTTAAAGCCACCAAATATTTGAACTACTGATGGGGACCAGTCTCACAAAATCATGGCCGTCTTTACATTTTTTCATGATCAACCTTTTTTAGAAAACATTCTCCATCAAAACTATAGGGCAGATTTAACAACAATTTTGCAAGAAGATTCTTGGCTTGATTACGATCGGACATCCAAGATGGACGCCAACGCGGAACATACTTTTCGTTTTGCCATTGTAATTGTAATCGTTCAAAATTACAGCTTCTTATTACACGTTTGGTATCTTCAAACGACTCAGAGGCAGTCGTGGCTGTGATCGTATGGTAGTTGGATTTACAACTACCTGTGCAATCAGTGGCTATCACCAGTTGTAAGTTCGAACCTCGTTCACGGCAATGTGTATTAAATACAACATTATGTGATAAAGTTTGTCAGTGACTGTGACAGGTCGGTGGTTTTCTCTGGGTACTCCAGTTTCCTCCACCAATAAAACTGACCACCACGATATAATTGAAATATTGTTGAAAGTGGAGTTAAACACCATAACACTAACCCTAACCATATATTTTTCACCTTTTATTGTAAATTGTGTATTATAAACCATCGGTATTTGTTCTACTGATGGGATTAAAACTAACCACTCAGGCCGATATATTTTCGACTTGAGTAAGAATTTCTCTATATAAATTATTTAGTATTTTGCAATCGATCGTTTACTCAGTTACCGAAATAGATTTGCTTTGAAAAGAATCAAAAGAGTAAAACCACAAACAGATCATTCGTGGTAGTTCTTCGCGGTTCATTTCGAAATGCAGCACATGTTTATGAAATTAAACACTTTTAACCATCCTTATAAATATTTACCACTGTTAACCACTGGTGGAACGAAATGTTATAATTATGTGTTTTTCTGAACAACAAAACTTCAAATGGATATCAATAATCTTTTTATTTTATCATGTTTAGAATTACAGAAGCAAATGTCAATATACATTCTTCCTGTTTCATGACATGTATCGATGGGGGTTTTCCCTTTAACAAAAATAAGAATGTTGTGTTGGCAACACAAATATTAAAATGAATACAATGAACTGCCTGTAAGAGTATGTCACACTATGTAAAAGTTTATTTCATCATTTGGTCTTGCAACAAAAGATCTTTGCCTTCTTTCGTAAAAGATGCCTAAAGTAACTCATAATTATGACGAGTAATATTGTTTTTGTCCGGTTTCCATGGTAACTTGCCAGTATAGACTAAATATAAAGTCTAAGCCATGAGTTTCGTGAAGAAATCAGCAGTCTACGTTGGGGAGCTTTCAATTTCAAATTTGAAATGTAGATTGATATTTTTGTCTTTTTTGAAGATTGAATTATTTTGCCTTTGTTGTTGTATTATACAACCGTTCTGACTTCTCTTTTATCTGATGGTCAGAAGAAACAAAAACAGGTCTTGATCTATTTTTACAAAGTTGAACTATTTCAAAATGACGTTTTATATTTCTGATTCTTTTTAAAATCCTATATAAGATTTAGTCATTCGAGCGAATCTGATATTATATATGTGTTTTTGTAAATTGTAAATTTTTTCTTGTTTATTAAGTAACTACATATTTTAAGATATTTTTGCATTTTTTGCTCCCCTGTGATCTATTGACGCGTCAATAGTCTTCAAGAGACTATTGCACGACAGACTATTGAACTGACCTTTGAACCTTTTTTTCATTGGACAACAAATTTCAAAACTTCAAAAATTTTAAAAAATTTCAAAATTTCAAAAATTTCAAAATATTTCAAAATTTCTAAAATTTTCAAAAAAAAATCAAAATTCTAAAATAATTTTTTTTTAAATTTAAGTTCAAAATTTCAAAATGTTCAAAAAATTTCTAAAATTTCATCTTTTATAAAATTTCCAAATTTTAATATTTAAATAATAATATTGAAAAACATGTAATATGAAAATTTAGGACTTTTTACTCTGTATTCCACTGGTTTATTGTTATCTAATTCAACAAATAAATCATTTTCATCAGTTTTTCTACAATATATGCATGCATATATTTAAGTCATGTCCGCTACCTTGCTTCTGTTCAACTACCTGTGCAATCAGTGGCTATCACCAGTTGTAAGTTCGAACCTCGTTCACGGCAATGTGTATTAAATACAACATTATGTGATAAAGTTTGTCAGTGACTGTGACAGGTCGGTGGTTTTCTCTGGGTACTCCAGTTTCCTCCACCAATAAAACTGACCACCACGATATAATTGAAATATTGTTGAAAGTGGAGTTAAACACCATAACACTAACCCTAACCATATATTTTTCACCTTTTATTGTAAATTGTGTATTATAAACCATCGGTATTTGTTCTACTGATTGGATTAAAACTAACCACTCAGGCCGATATATTTTCGACTTGTGTAAGAATTTCTCTATATAAATTATTTAGTATTTTGCAATCGATCGTTTACTCAGTTACCGAAATAGATTTGCTTTGAAAAGAATCAAAAGAGTAAAACCACAAACAGATCATTCGTGGTAGTTCTTCGCGGTTCATTTCGAAATGCAGCACATGTTTATGTAATTAAACACTTTTTTAACCATCCTTATAAATATTTACCATTGTTAACCACTGGTGGAACGAAATGTTATAATTATGTGTTTTTCTGAACAACAAAACTTCAAATGGATATCAATAATCTTTTTATTTTATCATGTTTAGAATTACAGAAGCAAATGTCAATATACATTCTTCCTGTTTCATGACATGTATCGATGGGGGTTTTCCCTTTCACAAAAATAAAAATGTTGTGTTGGCAACACAAATATTAAAATGAATACAATGAACTGCCTGTAAGAGTATGTCATACCATGTAATAGTTTATTTCATCATTTGGTCTTGCAACAAAACATCTTTGCCTTCTTTCGTAAAAGATGCCTAAAGTAACTCATAATTATGACGAGTAATATTGTTTTTGTCCGGTTTCCATGGTAACTTGCCAGTATAGACTAAATATAAAGTCTAAGCCATGAGTTTCGTGAAGAAATCAGCAGTCTACGTTGGGGAGCTTTCAATTTCAAATTTGAAATGTAGATTGATATTTTTGTCTTTTTTGAAGATTGAATTATTTTGCCTTTGTTGTTGTATTATACAACCGTTCTGACTTCTCTTTTATCTGATGGTCAGAAAAAACAAAAACAGGTCTTGATCTATTTTTACAAAGTTGAACTATTTCAAAATGACGTTTTATATTTCTGATTCTTTTTAAAATCCTATATAAGATTTAGTCATTCGAGCGAATCCGATATTATATAATAATCGACATCATTTTATCAGTTATAAAAACAACATTATTTTGCAATTAGTGGTTTTACATAATATATAAAAGAGTTACAAGCTATATCTACTATAGAACTTTAAACACATATGTAAATATTTAAAAAATACATATAACAAGTGATTAAACTGTCATTAATATAGTATAGTCTACAGTCAAACCTGTCCATGCAGTCACCTCTATTAAACAGTCACCTGTATTAAACAGTCACCTGTATTAAACAGTCACCATCTGTATTAAACAGTCATCTGTATTAAACAGTCACCTGTATTAAACAGTCACCTCTATTAAACAGTCATCTGTATTAAACAGTCACCTCTATTAAACAGTCACCTGTATTAAACAGTCACCTCTATTAAACAGTCACCTCTATTAAACAGTCACCTGTATTAAACAGTCACCTGTATTAAACAGTCATCTGTATTAAACAGTCACCTCTATTAAACAGTCATCTGTATTAAACAGTCACCTGTATTAAACAGTCACCTCTATTAAACAGTCATCTGTATTAAACAGTCACCTCTATTAAACAGTCACCTCTATTAAACAGTCACCTGTATTAAACAGTCACCTCTATTAAACAGTCACCTGTATTAAACAGTCACCTCTATTAAACAGTCACCTGTATTAAACAGTCACCTCTATTAAACAATCACCTGTATTAAACAGTCACCTGTATTAAACAGTCACCTGTATTAAACAGTCACCTCTATTAAACAGTCACCTCTATTAAACAGTCACCTCTATTAAACAGTCATCTGTATTAAACAGTCACCTCTATTAAACAGTCACCTGTATTAAACAGTCACATGTATTAAACAGTCACCTCTATTAAACAGTCACCTGTATTAAACAGTCACCTCTATTAAACAGTCATCTGTATTAAACGGTCACCTGTATTAAACAGTCACCTCTATTAAACGGTCACCTGTATTAAACAGTCACCTCTATTAAACAGTCACCTCTATTAAACGGTCACCTGTATTAAACAGTCACCTCTATTAAACAGTCACCTCTATTAAATAGTCACCTCTATTAAACAGTCACCTCTATTAAACAGTCACCTCTATTAAACAGTAACCAGTATTAAACAGTCACCTCTATTAAACAGTCACCTGTATTAAACAGTCACATCTATTAAACAGTCACCAGTATTAAACAGTCACCTCTATTAAACAGTCACCTGTATTAAACAGTCAACTCTATTAAACAGTCACCTGTATTAACAGTCACCAGTATTAAACAGTCACCTGTATTAAACAGTCACCTCTATTAAACAGTCACCAGTATTAAACAGTCATCTGTATTAAGCAGTCACCTCTATTAAACAGTCACCTGTATTAAACAGTCACCTCTATTAAACAGTCACCTGAATTAAACAGTCACCTGTATTAAACAGTCACCTGTATTAAACAGTCACCTCTATTAAACAGTCACCTGAATTAAACAGTCATCTGTATTAAACAGTCACCTCTATTAAACAGTCACCTCTATTAAACAGTCACCAGTATTAAACAGTCACCTCTATTAAACAGTCACCTGTATTAAACAGTCACCTGTATTAAACAGTCACATCTATTAAACAGTCGCCTCTATTAAACAGTCACCTGTATTAAACAGTCAACTCTATTAAACAGTCACCTGTATTAAACAGTCACCCGTATTAAACAGTCACATGTATTAAAAGACCACCCATTTCTTGTCCTATTATAGAAAATTTCATATGAATTGAACCTCTTTTAAGAGGTCACCTGTCTTATAAGGCCACTTTTTCTTTATCCCAAACGTGACCTCTTAATACAGGTTTGACTGTATATGTTATTTTGTGTTCCTCTAGTTACACGTGTAATCGTGTCAGAGTATTAAAGTCTCCAAGTCAAACTGCAGTGTAATCAATACAGGTATATTATGTGTTTAAATTAGAGTTTATTTGTATTGGGCCTTTTGGTTTTCTTTCTCCATAAAGCATTTAAAGAGGCATTAGTTACGACTTTGACCAAAAAATTATATGTTTTGGAAATTGGTAAATAGCTTTAAAATGATGAAATAAAGGTAAATATTTCACATTAAACAGCTTATCGTACCACTTTTCGCCTTTTGAGAACGAAAATTACCATCGATTTGTTATTTCCTTGCAAGCAAATAATTTGACCTCGCTTTCTCCGTATGCAACTGACCTTACTAGTGACAGGTAAAAACGAATAATGTGTATCTTGTCGCTTATCAACTGCAAACTTGCATGGTTCTTTGTCCGTAATTAACGCCGACTAAAAGCAGATTCACAAAATATAAGAAATAAGTGCATTGTTGTATTGATTTAATGACGATTCGGCAAACTCCGTAAACAATGCCGATAATTAATAAGATGGCGTCCATTTCTTGATCGATCTCAAAACACGAGCAGTTGCACCTTTTTTCACCGATGCGCGTACATTTCATAACATAAAATAAGTTACAGAAACACGTTTTATTAAGGCATCAATCATATCTGATAGTTTTTATGGGTAACAAATATTTACGATTATGGCATATAATGCCCCTTTAAATCATTACGGTCTTTTGACTGAGTGCCCGATAAAGATTGTTCCAGAAACACGCCGTTCGCACTGAATTCGTCATGATATCTGCTTACGAATCTGTTATATTCTTTATAAATGAATAATTGGAATAGACACGTTATAGAAAGTGTCTCTGACCAATGAATTTCTAATTTTATTTTTCCCTCCATTTTGTTTGTGAATATCATTGATTCGTTATTAGTGCTACATATAGTAATGCATGCCTTTTATGTGCTTCTTTTTTGTAACAAATTGTAATTTGGAAAAGACTTCATAAGTTTGTTTAACTTGTGTTTAATCCATTTTGTCTGTTTAAATTAGCAAATAAAATATGTTTAAGCTAAACCAATGAATTCGATGCCCCACGTTGCTGACTGGTAATGGTATTATACCAGGTTTACCCAATTAATTTGGAATGCTTCAACTGTGTCAACCGTTCCTTTATCAAATGATATCATGATATTTATGTAGAATAGAATATGTTTGTTTATTTGTCAATTAAAGACGCCCATGATAGGCAGTATAATTACATGAAAATCACAATATTTACATTAATTGGTATGATTAGATTGATTGGATTTAACATACAAGACATACAAATACATGTAAATATACAATTTTGTAATCAATAATTTTGCCAAGTATAGTGATCCCTGTAATAGATTAAGAGACAGTGCATCATCCACAGTTTCATATCTAACACAGATATATAATTATTATTATTATTTAATATTGTATAGCATAAAATATTACTATTATTAATTTTGAATTATATCATTTCTAGATGAATGTAACTTTAGTATCATATCAGAAAGTTGATTTATGATGAAATTGTCTTCATTGGACATTAACCATATAAATTGCTCTCTAATATCTAAATGTTTAAAGTTATAATTATTATTATTTATAAGATCAATAAATGGTGTTCTCACATTTTGAAGTGCTTCACATTTTAATAAGAAGTGAATTTCATCTTCAACTTCCTTTAAACATAATTTACAAATTCTTTCTTTTGCCTGAAGCCCTCTATTGTAATAGTACATTTTATGATGGACAGTCAGACATAATGCCGATTTACAGTGACTGAGATAAAGAACATAGAACGCGAGAGCATTACATTATTTCCGAAAAAAAACTTTTAGCACATATAATACTACAGACGATCAGAAAATATGAAGAAAAAAAATATATATCATTGTTTTCATATTGGAATAGAATTTGGATTTAGAAATGACCGTAAATCAATTTTACTACAAAATTCTACGTAATATGAATTATCTGACGTTCCCCACGGAAAGTAGAATGTTGATTGGCCAAGTCGCCTTTTAGCAATCGATGAACGGGGAAGGTAGAATTTTGATTGGCTTGCATACAAATTTAGGTGAAATTGAATTGGATAATAGAAGCAAATCAAATACGTTATTTGTGTATCACTCTATATATTCAAATGTGTTGTAGTTATTCAATGTCTTTCTATATACACCTCTATAGTTTAAAAGATCCCATTCTGACTATTTTATCTTGTATTCAAGCAAAATTGACGGGTACCTATAAAGTGCGAAACGAAATAGAAACGAAACGAAACGAAACGAAACGAAATCAACGAAAACGAAACGAAACGAAACGAAATCAACGAAATGAAAACGAAATAAAACGAAACCAACGAAATCGACGAAAACAAAACGAAATACGATGCTAGACTACTTCCCACACATGTCTCAGTGTCATTCACCAGGAGAGGACAGGATTTGATCACCATTGAACAAGAATACTATGCATTTATTCAGCGGGAGTCTGTCCTTTTCACTTAGTGGCTTCTTTTAAATTTGGGAACCATAAGAGCAACGTCAAGTCTGTTGAAAGGAGAGGAATTAAAATAACAGAAGTGCAGTAGTTAAAGTTCACTAATAAATATCCCCGTCCGAGCAAAATTTAAAAGTGTGTCGGAGAGACGAAAAAGTGTGACGACGGGAAGGACAAACGAACGAACGGACAGCAGAAGTCCTATATACCCCCATCTTTTTTTGGCGGAGGTATACAAATCCTATCAAAAATTAACTTTAGAAATTTAAAAAAAATCTACATATCTTGTAAAAGTACCTTTTTTCCCTTTGATCCCTTTTCATATTAAAAAAACCCAAATCACCCCCCCTCCAAATTTTTTTCCGGTATTAATAAAATTTGATACGGCACATATTGTTATACCCCCCGCTATCCAGCGGGAGGGGGGTATATAGTATATGTCCGTTTGTCCGTGAGTGCTTCCCTCACTGCCTATGCAATTCCTCCTTAACAACTTGATGGAATTGAATGAATCTTACAGGAAATCTTTAATACCATATGGCAAGGTTCATTAATTTCATGAATTCTTTAGTATCAAATGGCATTGTGCACCTCCTATTTTTGTTTTCCCATTTTAACAGTTCTTGCTAAAATTTCTTCACTTTTGGACTTTGTCATTTAAGGCTATGTAATTGTCATACAAGGCTATACAATAGAGAGAGGATACTGTTGCGTTATCCATAACTCTTCCTAAACAACAGAATGGATTTCAATAAAACTTCAAGAGTTTCTTATGTTTAGTTTTTGCAAGCATTATTTTTTCCAGAAGTTCTTCTGTAAGGAGGGCGCTCACTGTACGTCCTGCTATGTTGCTGTTGGTTTTTTTTTTCAGTTCTTCAAAATAGAACAATAGGATTTGAAATAAAAAGTTTATAGTGTTGGGTCTTTTTGACCCCTGTATATCTCGGAAAGAACAACGGTAAGACATTACGCCAGATCTGTTGGCACACTACCGAATAAAGGTAATAACAATGGTACCGTACGCCAAGGCGCATTCAAAAGGGAAAGTCCACAAAAACAGACAAAACCGATAAGAAGCTCATGGGGATTAAACGTGACAAGTCGGGAAAATACAGTAGTCAAATAGTGCCCAGAATCTGAATCTCAAGACCATCCTGTTTGGTTTCCGAATAGGCAAATTTATGTAGAATACAAACGAAAAACGTAATAAAATCAGACGAATAATGAACCCTCAATATCCCAATCTATGAACATACCCCCTCATATCCCCCATTTTTTTCTATATGCCCACTCCAGAAACTTTATAATTCATAAATACTGACACACACACAAACACAAATAAAAATATGACATTTGAACTTCTGAAAGTTTGTCTGCAAGCAAACCCGGCTTGGATTGAGTTGCGGGTAATGTACGTGAGGAGTACTGTAATGGATAGACATGCAAGATTGTTAAAATTGTTGTATTTAAAAAATCTATTTTTTTTTTTTATTTCTTTATTTCGTTTTGTCTTATTTTTTTCCTTCCATTTTCTTCATATCAGTCTATTTCGTTGGTTTCGTTTCATTTCGTTTCCATTTCGTTGATTTCGTTTCGTTTCGTTTCGTTTTCGTTGATTTCGTTTCGTTTCGTTTCTATTTCGCTTCGCACTTTATAGGTACCCAAAATTGACTGAAGATCAACATTTTTTTTCAATTAACTGACCTCTGTTGACCGTTGCCATGACAAACCGTCAACTTTGTCGTAAAGGAGAAATATAAAAAAAGATGGGAAGAAATTGTTAGCCCCAAGGCTAGCCAGATTTAATCAAGCAATGTAGAACTATAATTAAGATCATTAATTATTGTTGTTACTAACTTAGTTTCGTGTTAATTACTAGTATTGGTTAAAGGGATATTAAAGCTCATTTTGGAAATTTTTTGTATCTCATGAAAACTTGCCATTGGTTCAATAAATGATATTTATGAAACATTAACCCGGTTTTTATCAATGAAACTTTGTGAAAGTGACATAATTCGTTGATAATTCTGTCATATCTTGCGGTTTTTCCATTAATTGAATTTTTGCTTCCTGGACAAAAATTCATTTCGACCCTTTTAAGTGATATTTTAACGATATTAGGGATTATATGAGCGTGCAAAGTATTTTTGGATTGTTTTTACAATTAAATTGAAAAGAAACAACCTTCGTCACGAGTTGAAAAAATATATGTTAAAACGAGCTTTAATAATCCCTTTCAGTTCAACAGAAATTTCTATTAATTATTTACACAATAAATCTGTTTTGTTACCAATCAATTAATGATCATCACGTGAATTAAAACAAGAAAACATCTGAAGTGACTTAGAATTGGAACTATATATAATATACCAAAATGATTTTAACAAAATTTTATGTACTATCAAGCACGAAACGAACATAAAATATGAAGTTGAACAGTAATGGCCGAGAATATAATCAACCACAACAACACGAACCACCCTTCTTGTAAACATAGGAAGAGTTTGACGATACCATAGGGGTAGTGGTAATCCGTAAATCGAAGGGCAGATAACACAATGGCCAAATGAAAAAAAGACAAAAGAACAAACAACGATCTACAAAAAGAGTTTGAAGATACCAAAGGGAGGTAATCAGAATCTGTAAATCGAAGGCCAGACAACACAATGAGCAAATGAAAAGGAAAAAACAACGAACTACAAAACACTACACAGAAAACTAAAGATCGAGCAACACGAAAACAAGAGATGAACTCAGGTGCTCCGGAAAGGTAGGCAGTTCCTGCTCCTAAAATTGTAATTATCGACAACGTAAACAACTTTTTTGGTAAACCTGAAACAGCAATGATCTACATTACATTTTGTTGTATAACCAACCACAACAACACAAACCCACCCATCTAGTTAATTTAATTCAGAAATGATCGACAATATAATAAACCAAGCAACACGGAGCACTCGCTCATCTATGAAACACTGACCAGTAATGGCAGACGATATAGCAAACCACGATCCACACCTCTGGTAAACATGAAACGGATAATTGTGCAGGCAAAAGGATATAGATATGGACGGATAATATGATTGTCATTTGTAAAAGGAGAGGGGTACTGGATCTGGTCGGATGTAGTGCCTTGTAAGGGCCATCAATGATCACGCCAAGGAAGCTTTGTCCATTTAGAGCTGCTACCTTGGGCAATTGCATGGACATCAGTTGGACAGTTAAGGCTTCTAATAAACAATATCTGCTCATGAAATGCATTTACTAGTTATAGTAAATAACCCATTATATTATCTAAGGTCAAAATTCGCTATCTCTTCTGGCTGCTCAATTCATGATAACATGAACTGAAAATGTTACGGTGAACCAGTTTTACCCCCACCCCCACCTCGAGTATGTCTTCCGTTGTCTTTTATGTTTGACTTCTTGTTAGAAATGTTAGGTCTTATTCTATCTCACGGGTGTACAAGTGCGTTTTTATTTCTTTTGTAGCATAATGAAGTCACAGTTCACATTTTGGCTTTAATTATTAATATTGCAACTGAAAATGCTTCTTTGCCTATGAAACATTTAAGCACCCTGGAGGCAGTATTTAGATTTAGATATACATGTATTATAGCTCTCCACAACAGAACACAATGACAAACATCCTTTGTCCGCTTCTTTCAAATATACTGGATCGTCCTGGCCGTGATCGTATGGTAGTTGGATTTACAACTACCAATATAATCAGTGCCTATCACCACTGATGTTGCGAGTTCGAATCTCGATCAGGGCGAGGTGTACAACATTATGTGATAAAGTTTGTCAGTGACTTGCGACAGGTCGATGGTTTTCTCCGGATCCTCCGGTTTTCTCCACCAATAAAACTGACCGCCACGATATAGCTGAAATATTGTTGAAAATGGTGTTAAACACCACCAAACAAACAAAAACAAATATACTGATACAATATGTTTCAGATTATTAGAGGCTGTATGTGGTAATTCACTGACACTAGATATCACAGCGGATTACTTCTTTTTGTACAATGGAGTCACATTGTTCCATTCGTTTATATAGCGTGTATTATTGTAATAGATGTATTTTTCATATTATGTATTCATATACCTTTGATGGAGTATAAAGTTCCATCCATAATAAAGATGTGAAAACAATCATAGAATATACAACAAGGTATCAATACTATAATTTAAATTGTACTCTCCTTGAGAATAACTTATGCATTTCTATTATTTGATATCGATGTAAATTCCACCAAAGACAAATGTAAAATATCACGGAGGAGACAAAGATAACATTTAGTTTAAAGAAATTTCAATACACCTTAAATTGGTGAAATCGATCTAGTTTCCTGATCAAATAATGTTCTTGTCATTAAGAAATGTATTTTACATTATTAACAGTCGCGATACTAGTAATCTTTAATATACGAATAACATGAATATACTTGTATGTAAATATTAAATTTCCCCGTGGATTATGATTGCAATTTGTATTTAGTTTAATAGCTGATAAATCTACAAATCTTACTTGAATGGATAAAACAATGGTAAGCATTACAATGAAGTAATGTATACTATTTGTCGTGTTATAGCATAGACAAGTTTTTACACTACAGCGAAGTAATGTATACTATTTGTCGTGTTATAGCATAGACAAGTTTTTACACTACAGCGAAGTAATGTATACTATTTGTCGTGTTATAGCATAGACAAGTTTTTACACTACAGCGAAGTAATGTATACTATTTGTCGTGTTATAGCATAGACAAGTTTTTACACTACAGCGAAGTAATGTATACTATTTGTCGTGTTATAGCATAGACAAGTTTTTACACTACAGCGAAGTAATGTATACTATTTGTCGTGTTATAGCATAGACAAGTTTTTACACTACAGCGAAGTAATGTATACTATTTGTCGTGTTATAGCATAGACAAGTTTTTACACTACAGCGAAGTAATGTATACTATTTGTCGTGTTATAGCATAGACAAGTTTTTACACTACAGCGAAGTAATGTATACTTTTTGTCGTGTTATAGCATAGACAAGTTTTTACACTACAGCGAAGTAATGTATACTTTTTGTCGTGTTATAGCATAGACAAGTTTTTACACTACAGCGAAGTAATGTATACTTTTTGTCGTGTTATAGCATAGACAAGTTTTTACACTACAGCGAAGTAATGTATACTTTTTGTCGTGTTATAGCATAGACAAGTTTTTACACTACAGCGAAGTAATGTATACTTTTTGTCGTGTTATAGCATAGACAAGTTTTTACACTACAGCGAAGTAATGTATACTATTTGTCGTGTTATAGCATAGACAAGTTTTTACACTACAGCGAAGTAATGTATACTTTTTGTCGTGTTATAGCATAGACAAGTTTTTACACTACAGCGAAGTAATGTATACTTTTTGTCGTGTTATAGCATAGACAAGTTTTTACACTACAGCGAAGTAATGTATACTTTTTGTCGTGTTATAGCATAGACAAGTTTTTACACTACAGCGAAGTAATGTATACTATTTGTCGTGTTATAGCATAGACAAGTTTTTACACTACAGCGAAGTAATGTATACTTTTTGTCGTGTTATAGCATAGACAAGTTTTTACACTACAGCGAAGTAATGTATACTATTTGTCGTGTTATAGCATAGACAAGTTTTTACACTACAGCGAAGTAATGTATACTATTTGTCGTGTTATAGCATAGACAAGTTTTTACACTACAGCGAAGTAATGTATACTATTTGTCGTGTTATAGCATAGACAAGTTTTTACACTACAGCGAAGTAATGTATACTTTTTGTCGTGTTATAGCATAGACAAGTTTTTACACTACAGCGAAGTAATGTATACTTTTTGTCGTGTTATAGCATAGACAAGTTTTTACACTACAGCGAAGTAATGTATACTTTTTGTCGTGTTATAGCATAGACAAGTTTTTACACTACAGCGAAGTAATGTATACTATTTGTCGTGTTATAGCATAGACAAGTTTTTACACTACAGCGAAGTAATGTATACTTTTTGTCGTGTTATAGCATAGACAAGTTTTTACACTACAGCGAAGTAATGTATACTTTTTGTCGTGTTATAGCATAGACAAGTTTTTACACTACAGCGAAGTAATGTATACTATTTGTCGTGTTATAGCATAGACAAGTTTTTACACTACAGCGAAGTAATGTATACTTTTTGTCGTGTTATAGCATAGACAAGTTTTTACACTACAGCGAAGTAATGTATACTTTTTGTCGTGTTATAGCATAGACAAGTTTTTACACTACAGCGAAGTAATGTATACTATTTGTCGTGTTATAGCATAGACAAGTTTTTACACTACAGCGAAGTAATGTATACTTTTTGTCGTGTTATAGCATAGACAAGTTTTTACACTACAGCGAAGTAATGTATACTATTTGTCGTGTTATAGCATAGACAAGTTTTTACACTACAGCGAAGTAATGTATACTTTTTGTCGTGTTATAGCATAGACAAGTTTTTACACTACAGCGAAGTAATGTATACTATTTGTCGTGTAATAGCATAGACAAGTTTTTACACTACAGCGAAGTAATGTATACTATTTGTCGTGTAATAGCATAGACAAGTTTTTACACTACAGCGAAGTAATGTATACTATTTGTCGTGTTATAGCATAGACAAGTTTTCAATTGTAATCTTGTAATCTACAAAGCTTGGTGATACCGATGGATTCTGGGATTCTGTGGTGTGTGTTGGCTGGAGGAAAGGGGTGACTGGTATGCCATTTATCTGATATTATCTAATGTAAACGTAGATATGTAATTTAGTGCCCACGGTGTGTTTCTGGAATAACCTTCATCGGGCAAGATTGAAAAGCCAAATAATTTAACAGTATGTGAGAATAAGTAAATCAAACGGCCCAAACAGGATAGCCAAATATAGACTAAGGTCACCTATGCCTGAGGGAGGAGAACCTTAGTTTTATTAATAATAATATATCTTCCAAGAATAGAGCCAGAATATTTATTTTCAAAAAATACCAGCATTACAAATATATAGAGCAAATATCGCTTTGCTAAAAATGTTAAATCTTTATTAGATGTTTGTGACATGTTAGTGGAATACACATTATTACATCACCCCGACTGCTGTCGGGTGATGTATTGTTATTCTACGTTTCTTTTTCACTATTATTATTCTTATTATTATTCTTCCACACATTTTTGTCCGCTCGATTTCTCGGAGATGCCTTGGTCAAACTTTATGAAACCTTGTAGGAATAACATATGCCATGTGAAGTTGTGCTTTTAAGGGTTGATTTTTTTCAAAATGGCTGCCGTTGCCATGGAAACGGCCAAAATGCTAAAAAATTGAAAAACACAAAAATGATCATAGCAGGTTACTCTCCAAACAGAAATTGATGAAACTTTATAGGAACAGCATCCACATCTAGTGGAAAGAGATAAGCTAAAAAAATCGGAATCGGTTGGACAAACTTTGTCGCAGTTGCCATGGAAACAAAAAAGGGGGGATTTTGAAAAAAATGTTTGGATTCCTTTCATCAAACTTCATGAAACTTTGTAGGAATATCCACCGTAGTGTGTGGCAGCTTTTGGGGGTTGAAAAAATTCAAAATGGCGGCCGTTGCCATGGTAACCAAGGTGAAAAAATTGTTAAATTCACTCCGAACTTCACAAAGTTTTGCAGTAATGTTTCCTGTCACATCCACATCTAGTGGAACGAGATAAGCCAAAAATTAACGGAATCGGTAAGACAAACTTTGCCGCAGTTGCCATGGAAATAAAAAAAGGGGGAATTTAAAAAAAAAATTGATTTCTTTCATCAAACTTCATGAAACATCGTAGGAATATTCACCGTAGTGTGTGGAAGCTTTTGGCGTGTTGATAAAATTCAAAATGGCGTTACTATGGAAACCGAGGTACCAACATAATGGGGTGGGGTGATGTCCGCTATTGCTTTGCAATGGCAATTCTAGTTTTATTATTACTACTTGGTTGTATATTACTGTCACATTAATCTTTGTTTTGTTTGCCTTCGTCCTGTGTCGTGTGTACACAATGTTGCCAGTTTCTCTGGATTGTCCATTCTTGATTGCCCCTTTCGGTTTTCTCTAACGTTTATCTTCGTTCTGTGTCTTGTGTACTCGATGTTGCCAGTTTCTCTGGATTGTCCATTCTTAGTTTCCCCCTTCTGTTTTCTCTAACGTTTATTTTCGTTTTGTGTCTTGTGTACTCGATGTTGCCAGTTTCTCTGAATAGTCCATTCCTGATTGCCACCTTCGGTGTTCTCTAACGTTCATTATCGACATACATGATGATAACAAGATACAATTGAAAATGTTTGCTAAGTGCGACCATGGGGGACGGGTCATCATTGACCAGTCCTAACAAGTTATTGTCCGCAAAGGGTTGCATCATGTTGTATCTTTCACGATAGGAGGGTGGCATTCTCTCTACAGGATATACTAATATATGTTTAGTCCTTAGGATGAGTTGTGTATTTAATTAGTTTGGCACAGCCAGTGGTAGCTTACGGTAAAGGAGAAATACGGTTAATCATTACAGAACATACTTATTAAGGTCATGGCGGTCCTACTTAAACAGGCTTAAACAGTCCTTTCAATTCTTTTCTCGAGTGATTTGCAGATTCTTCCTTTAAAAAATCTTCTTACAATCTTAAGTTGAATACGTTACACTGTTTATGTCGAACGAAGTAGGTTTGTATGTGGTATGACTAGAGGTGTTGTTATTTATGCTGTTTAAATGGAGCATAGAATGACACATAGTTTGTAATTCCTTTAATTGAAATATCACGCAACGTTATGGCTTAAATATTACAAACGATGGGACTAAATTAGCATATCAATAATAATCATAGTAGGCGTTATGGTGTTTAACGCCACTTTCAACAATATTTCAGTTATATCGTGGTGGTCAGTTTTCTTCGTGTAGGAAACCAGAGTACCCAGAGAAAACTACGGATCTGCCTCAAGTCACTGACAAACTTTATCACATAATGTTGTATCGAGTACACCATAGCCAGAAATGACGGGTACTTTGTTCATTTGCATATCTAAGATGGCGACGTCGGGACGTCTGCAATTTTCATATGATCTATATAGACGATATCATTCATAATTGCATGTGTGTCATTTTCTGAACTTGAAAATGATACGTTGAATCAAGCTGAATTAAATGAAATAAAAATTAATGAAAACAATTAAATATTCGAGATTCCTGGGCTAAATGAAAATCCGAGGCGACGAACCCTTTTTTGGCCTTAAGAGTCTGTAAAAATGTCTGAAATACATGAAACTGGTGGCGTGTGACACAAAATTTAACAATGAAGGACATTTGGCGACATATTTTCTGAAATTAATTTAGATTTCTCAATAATATATGTAATTATATTAACTAACCTTATATTTCTAGCTTCTAAACTCGGTGTTCCCACATTAAACAGGGGCGGATCCAGGATTTCAAGTTAGGGGGGGAAGCACTTAAAAAAATTGCACCGAGCGGAGGGAGGTGCGAACATTTTTGGGGTATTTCGTGTGAAAAATCACGATTTTACGCCAAAAAATCATTTTTTTCCAATTTTAGGGGGGGCGCGCGCCGGGTGTACCCCCCCCCCCCCCCCCCCCTCCCCTGAATCCGCCCCTGTTAAATATAATATGATCATTTTTGCATGATCACGATATCAAAGACATGTCTAAAATCGTTACAAAACAAAAATATTTGAATTTTGACAGGAAAAAAACTTTGCGGAAATAAACAATAACTTTTAATTTTCGAATCATTGACGGACACATTGAATTTCCGTACTATAGGCTATTTTTTGACAAATCTAATAAACGATCCATCAAGCTTGAAACTGCAGTCACGTGATCAAAATCTAATTTAAATATGATGAATATTTATGAGGAAAGTACCCTCAATTTCTGGATATCCCTTGCCATGAGAGGGATTCGAACTCACAACTTTAGTGGTGATAGGCACTGATTACATAGGTAGTTGTAAATCTAACTACCATACTATTATTATTATAATGCAACATATGATTTTAATCAGATTGTTTGAAAGATAAAGTTGTCAAATTTTGAATGTGTTATTATTTATTGTGTATTCAGTTTCGTTTAAGTCTATAAACTCACATGCAAATGAGAAAAGAAAGAAATAAGCACACCTGTATAATTTAAAACTTGTGATTAATATCTATCTTCAAAATTAAAAAAAAATGCATTCCAACACGTGTAGCTGAGTACATCTATATTCGTATATAACACGCTACAGTCACAAAAATTAGAAATGCAAGATTTTTTGCACCCAAACACTTTCCGATCGGAATGGAATATTTTAAGTTAAAAAAGAAATATCAATTTGCGATTAGAATAGATTCTCTGTTAACGCAAATTACTTCTCGCAAATTACTTTCCCAGAGAACTTTGACCATTTTTTCACAAAGAAAATCGTATTCAGAATAAAAGATACTCGATAATTACAAGTTAAATCTCAGTCTATACTATAAATATTATGGGGTGACATTTTGAATGCCAGTCTATACAACAAGAACTATGAGGTGACATTTTTTTTTTTGGCAGAACAAGGACATATGTGAGGAGACATTTTTTTTCTTTTGGCAGAACAAGGACATATGCTAATTTATTAACTACCTTTTATAAATCAGAGATAGCTGATTACCTGTACATTGTAAAAGATTGTTTGAAAACAATTCACTTAAATATTTTATGTATTTATAATCCACCTGTGATGTAAAATCTATTGTCAAAACTCTCCATTATTTCTAAGGAATGGAGAATTATTGTTCTCTTTGTACTTTAGATACTATACACAGACTTTTTTTTTGTTACAAGATTAATAATTAATAAATTTAATAAAGTACAATGGGTGGATTTTAAGTTGGAGAATGTCCTCGTATCTCTCCATTCCTTACAAGCAATCGGCTCCATTATTTTTAAGGAATGCAGAGTTACTTGGACATTCTCCTATACGTAAGGTGAAGATAAAAGGTCATTCAACTTGACACGGGTAGCAAACTTCAATTGCACTTCGTGGGTAAATGTAATGGTTTTTGAAGACACGGGTACCTGTCTCGATCGATCAACGTATCATTACTATCGACACGTATAAAAGTTTATTCATGTGGATAGTTAAAATACGTTGATCGAGACAAGTTATTAGAGTGGATAGTAAATATACGTTAATCAAGACAAGTTATTAGAGTGGATAGTAAATATACATTGATCGAGACAAGTTATTGGAGTGGATAGGAAATATACATTAATCGAGACAAGTTATTGGAGTGGATAGTAAATATACGTTGATCGAGACAAGTTATTAGAGTGGATAGTAAATATACGTTAATCAAGACAAGTTATTAGAGTGGATAGTAAATATACATTGATCGAAACAAGTTATTAGAGTGGATAGTAAATATACATTGATCGAGACAAGTTATTAGAGTGGATAGTAAATATACGTTAATCAAGACAAGTTATTAGAGTGGATAGTAAATATACATTGATCGAGACAAGTTATTAGAGTGGATAGTAAATATACATTGATCGAGACAAGTTATTAGAGTGGATAGTAAATATACGTTGATCGAGACAAGTTATTAGAGTGGATAGTAAATATACGTTAATCAAGACAAGTTATTGGAGTGGATAGTAAAGATACGTTGATCGAGACAAATTATTAGAGTGGATAGTAAATATACATTGATCGAGACAAGTTATTAGAGTGGATAGTAAAGATACGTTGATCGAGGGAAGTTATTAGAGTGGATAGTAAATATACATTGATCGAGACAAGTTATTGGAGTGGATAGTAAATATACATTGATCGAGACAAGTTATTGGAGTGGATAGGAAATATACATTGATCGAGACAAGTTATTGGAGTGGATAGTAAATATACGTTAATCAAGACAAGTTATTGGAGTGGATAGTAAAGATACGTTGATCGAGACAAATTATTAGAGTGGATAGTAAATATACATTGATCGAGACAAGTTATTAGAGTGGATAGTAAAGATACGTTGATCGAGGGAAGTTATTAGAGTGGATAGTAAATATACATTGATCGAGACAAGTTATTGGAGTGGATAGGAACTATACATTGATCGAGACAAGTTATTGGAGTGGATAGTAAATATACGTTGATCGAGACAAGTTATTAGAGTGGATAGTAAATATACGTTAATCAAGACAAGTTATTAGAGTGGATAGTAAACATACATTGATCGAGACAAGTTATTAGAGTGGATAGTAAATATACATTGATCGAGACAAGTTATTAGAGTGGATAGTAAATATACGTTAATCAAGACAAGTTATTAGAGTGGATAGTAAATATACATTGATCGAGACAAGTTATTAGAGTGGATAGTAAATATACATTGATCGAGACAAGTTATTAGAGTGGATAGTAAATATACGTTGATCGAGACAAGTTATTAGAGTGGATAGTAAATATACGTTAATCAAGACAAGTTATTGGAGTGGATAGTAAAGATACGTTGATCGAGACAAATTATTAGAGTGGATAGTAAATATACATTGATCGAGACAAGTTATTAGAGTGGATAGTAAATATACGTTGATCGAGGGAAGTTATTAGAGTGGATAGTAAATATACATTGATCGAGACAAGTTATTGGAGTGGATAGTAAATATACATTGATCGAGACAAGTTATTGGAGTGGATAGGAAATATACATTGATCGAGACAAGTTATTGGAGTGGATAGTAAATATACGTTGATCGAGACAAGTTATTGGAGTGGATAGTAAAGATACGTTGATCGAGACAAATTATTAGAGTGGATAGTAAATATACATTGATCGAGACAAGTTATTAGAGTGGATAGTAAAGATACGTTGATCGAGGGAAGTTATTAGAGTGGATAGTAAATATACATTGATCGAGACAAGTTATTGGAGTGGATAGTAAATATACGTTGATCGAGACAAGTTATTGGAGTGGATAGTAAAGATACGTTGATCGAGACGAATTATTAGAGTGGATAGTAAATATACATTGATCGAAACAAGTTATTGGAGTGGATAGTAAATATACGTTGATCGAGACAAATTATTAGAGTGGATAGTAAATATACATTGATCGAAACAAATTATTAGAGTGGATAGTAAATATACATTGATCGAGACAAGTTATTAGAGTGGATAGTAAATATACATTGATCGAGACAAATTATTAGAGTGGATAGTAAATATACATTGATCGAGACAAGTTATTAAAGTGGATAGTAAATATACGTTGATCGAAACAAGTTATTGGAGTGGATAGTAAATATACGTTGATCGAGACAAGTTATTAGAGTGGATAGTAAACATACATTGATCGAAACAAGTTATTGGAGTGGATAGTAAATATACGTTGATCGAGACAAGTTATTAGAGTGGATAGTTAATATACATTGATTGAAACAAGTTAATCGAGTGGATAGTAAGAAATGTTTGAAGACACGAATGGGATAATCAGAAGGCAGCCGTAGCTCGGAGAAGGACAGAAAACTCTGTGGCCAAAAGAGGGTTAGAGTTATGGGTTTTAAGGCCACTTTCAACAATATTTCATTTATATCGTGGCGATAAGATTTATTGATGGAGGAAGCCGAAGTACCCGGAGAAAACCACCAACCTATATCAAGCCACTGACAAACTTTTTCGCACAATGTTGTATCGAGTATATCTCGCCATGAGCGGGATTCGAACTCCCAAGAAGAATTTGAAGATACCAAAAGGATAATCAGAATCCGTAAATAGAAGGACAGACAACACAATGACACAATGGCCAAGATAAAAAGGACTAACAATGATATATAAAGAGCTACACAGTAAACTAAAGATTGAGCAACACGAACCCCACTAAAAACCGGGGTGTAATAATGTGCCCCGGAAAGGTTACGACAGTTCCTGCTACACTAGTGACACCCGTCGTGTTACTCCTGTTACAAACAAACGTGGTGATAAGCCATGAATGAGTAAAGAACCAGATTGTGATTACGACAAACGGAACATATCCATGGTCATTTGTGACACAGATATTCCCCAACGATTAACCAAGTCATGGTGGCGACCGTAAAACTTCGACATGATGACTTCAACGTAACCACTAGGAACCCTTGGTTCAGTAGCTTCCTTGTTAGAATAACCCTCTATCAAAGAATTCATGATAGGAACCACAAGCTCTGGCATATCGAATCTACTGAGAGATATATACTCGATATGCAGGTGGTGCTGGAATATTGCTACATATAAATGGAAAGTTCACAATGGGAAAATTGAAAGCATTTCTTTTGTCGAAAAGTTTCGCTCTTAGCCGGTCCTCATTGTCAATTTAGAGGCGTAGGTCGAGGCATGAAGCAGATTTAGCTCTATTTGTGGTATCATTTATTTAAAGATCAATGGGATAGATGCGATCAACAAAATCACCAAGCTTACAAGTATTTAGTGAAAGGGCATCATCTGTATAGCGCAACGTGAGATTAAAAGATCGGGTTAGCTTCTCTTCGTTTTTCTTCAGAAACCCCTCTATGAAGTCCACTTGGTACAAATAAAGGAACAAATCGGCGAGAAGAGGAGCACAGTTAGTATCCAAAGGAATGCCGACTGTCTGTTGAAAAACACACCCACCAAACATAACTCATATGCTGTCAATCAAAATCTCAGGCATTTAGATGATATCAGTTTCAGAGAACATTTTTGGGAGAATCGGAGTCGTTTTTTTTTACAAAATAAGATTTGTACCTTCCTAAGACAAGGTATTTGTATCTACGTTGGCCATTCTTTTTTATGAAACACAGTTGGATTACATTAATTTTTTTAATCTGTCTTTTAGTTTTGAGTGGGGAATAGTTGTGTAGAGGGTAGAGAAGTCAAATATGTTAATGTTATTGTAAGAGTATAGGGACCTTGGTTGTATGTACTCTAACATATCTTTAGATTTCTTCAGAATCCACATCTGATTCATACCACCCTCGAGTAGCTAGTGTCACAGTAACTCTGAAGCCCAGTTTTGACCGCTGATAAAATGGATGTTAATAATTTGGAAAGAGATTTCGTCGGAAAATGTAAAAACAAAATATGGAAGAAAACTATAAAAGAAGAACATAATAGAATAAGAACTGTTTTATGTTAAAGATTATTGAAACCACATCGTTTGTTGTGTCGTTGTTATTCAGATGTAATACACACAATCTCTATACGAGTCTAAAATAAGAACTGTTTTATATTAAAGATTATTGGAACCACATCGTTTGTTGTGTCGTTGTTATTCAGATGTAATACACACAATCTCTATATGAGTCTAAAATATGTTTTTGAACTAACATAAAAGGTATTGTGTTTTTGTCGGTATCCATGCCAATGCTCGCAAATAGAATGCTCTCTATATAGAAATTTCGAAAGTAAGGGGCCTCATGCTAAAAAATAAA
This sequence comes from Bathymodiolus septemdierum, assembly GCA_963383655.1. Taxonomy (NCBI): domain Eukaryota; kingdom Metazoa; phylum Mollusca; class Bivalvia; order Mytilida; family Modiolidae; genus Bathymodiolus; species Bathymodiolus septemdierum. Next base: position 94,862,637 of record OY726522.1, on the reverse strand, counting down.
TATTCCCTTCTACTTTTACCAAATACTGATCGCCTTCAACAAGTTGAAGATTATGTCGGTCTTTTTGAGCAGCATAATAATGTACATGTTAAAAAGAAATGTTCTCTGGTTTCAATGTTGAATCCACATTCACAACTACAACACTGAATTAAATTACACGTGAACAAGTCAGATATGAAACTACGTGTGCTACATTTACATTACAGTCTGGTATGAAGTATATTAGCTAATTCAAGTCTTGATGAAATAATGATATTAAATTATCAATTCCGAGAAGAACTGAAACGTTTAGTTGAGCAACTGTATTCTTTTTCTGACTAAGGATTTGTTTTGGATTAGGAAGAGTTTGAAGATACCAAAGGGATAATCAGAATCCGTAAATCGAAGAAGAACAGAAAACACAATGGCCAAAAGAAAAAGTACAAAAGGACAAACAACGATCTACAAAACATACATATAAAACTAAAGATCGAGTAACACGAACCCCACTAAAATCCGCTGGTGAACTCAGGTGCTCCGGAAAGGTAAGTAGTTCCTGCTCCATTAGTGGCAACCGTCGTGTTAACTTTACTATTTGACGAATCTACAGAACCAATCGAAGAATTTCAGATTACATAGTCAACGTGTTCCTCTCGTTTAAGGTGGTACCATACACTACAGGGAGATAACTCTTTAATATCAGTTGAACGTTTTGATCATATGATATTTGTATGCAGATTTCAAACATCTCGGTGATCAAAACCACAGAGAGAAAAGCTGCTATGTGACTAGTGAATTTATAGCTCCGAGTCTGTTGGTTGGAATTTGTTAAAATTTTGATATTTATTACAGTAGATATATTCAAACACACTGCCAAAAAAATAAGAAAATTAAACGAGCAGATCAAATTTTACCTGAAGTGTATGGTACAACCTTAAATATTATTATAATAATATGGAAAGGGTTTTGAAATAATGTAATTGAATGCATTTTTTTAACTACAAAAAAAAGCATTCAATTCTTATAATTACATTTGAATCACACTAAAATTTAATATAGTTGAATTTTTCGTTGTGAATTTTATTTGTGTTAGATTATTTGCTGTTGGAAATTACTACGCCATTGATTGTTTACATCTGACGTCGTCATGGAGGCATGTGCAAGTTCGGGTTTGAGTTTTATTGGGATGTAAAACATCTCTTTTATAATCATGTGACCACTTCATAACCAATCATATTGTAACATTTCAATGAAAAACGGAAGTAATGTAATTATACTTCTTTTAAAGAAATCTCATCCACCCAGTTGTCTGTTTCAGCACTGACATGATTCATAATATCTATCTATTACTAAAATTTACAGTTCCTAAGCAATGTCTCTATTATTAAAACTACGTTTCATATCTCTCATACAGTAATCGATCCGATTTGTCTATTTTTGTTATCCAGCTTAGGCCCTTAGATTTCCTTACTGAGGACATAAGTTATTTTGTTTTTTATTTCGTGCTCGTCATTTCGTGATCCAAGGTTGAAAAAATAGAAAATATATATCTTAAATACAATTTAATCTTTAATGTAAAACGAATCGATTAATTTTAAATTGATATGACAGAGAAAAAAGATCCCACAAGACAGGCTCACAATTATCAAACTAAAATGTTAAGAATTATATGAAATAACATTTTCCTCACTACAAGGTGTTCAATTTGTTAAATTTCAATACTTTTTTTTGACGTAGAAGGGATAATAAGTGGTTATATAAACTAATTGAGAACTATCTGTGAATCAATAATAACAAACATGTATGTAGTGCAGCGAACCATGGTTACCAACATCCTGGTATAATGACTTGTTACCATGGTTACTAACATGTACACTGGATGCAATAAAAAAGAACTTTTCTCTTGACGATAACATTTAAAACTGATAAGTAATAGTCAATAGGATATCCGATGAACTATTTAACCTATATATATATATAGTTAATTAACTATTGTAATAAATTCTACCGATTATACGTAGATTATTTTCTGTATGAATATTTTAGAACAGAGTTTTTTTATTTGATTGTTGTCAATCAATTACTTATTTTATAGTTTATGTTATATTAATACATAAGATTGGTTAATTAATTAAATTAATGTTGCTTATCGTCAAGAAAATTTTCAAAATACCACAGGGGGTAATCAGAAGCAGTAAATCGAATAATACAATGGCTGAAACAAAAATGTGAAAAGACAAACCATGGTTCGCAAACCATTACACTAAAAATCAAAGACATGAACCCCCCCCCCTAAAACAGGGTGTACTCAGGCGCCCATGAAGTAATTCCTGCTCAAATAGTGACAATAGGCGTGTTACTCGTGTTAAGAATTCGGCAATAAGTCACATTTGATGAAAAGTTATGAACGGGGAGAGTAAAGAATTTCACTAAGACAAACTGAACAATGGTGTCATCTGACACAGACATTTCTGTACGATTAACCAAGTCATTCATGGCGACCCTAAAACTTTAAATATAATGACTTCAACTGTTCAACCAGTAACACTTGGCTATGTAGTTTCATTGTTTGCAGCAACCTCTATCAAGGTCATTATGATAGGAAATACGAATGGGGTATCAACTGGGAGAGATATGTACTCCATATCTAGTCTCAACCTAAGTTGACCATTCATTTTTATGAAATAAGATTTTTCTTTTAATCTGATCATTCTTTTAGAGAGAGGAATAGTTCCGTAGAGGGTAGAGAAGTCGAATGTTTTAAATGCTATTGCAGGAGGAGAGGAACCTTGATTATATGTACTATAACATATCTTTATATGTTTTCAGAATCCACATCTGATTCATGCCACTTCTATTGTAGTGGTCACAGTTACTCTGAAGTTCGGTTCTGATCGCTGATAGACTAATTTGAATTAAGGTTTCGTTGAGAATTTCAAGTGAACAAGCATTTCAGCTATATTCATCAGAAGAAGAATAAATCGTGTCATTACTGGGAATTTCAAATTGCTACAGTTCGATACGATATTTTTTTCTTCAACAAGTAAACACAGTCTTTCTTTAAAGGAGATTATAGTCTATCGACCATTTTCTAATACAGAACTCTAAATTTAGTAAAGAGCTGCCCACGTGTATTCAGAGTGTACAAATAAACAATGTACAGATTTATTTGATGCGAGAATTACATTTATATTTGGATTGTGATCATATGAGATTTATATGTATATTTAGATATAATCAATGGCAGAAATATCATTATCTTTACAGGAAAACATTATTGTTATCCACCTACAGTTTGTTTGCTTTGACAGATAGTTTTGATATAATAACATTTAAAAGTTTTCCAATACTTCAAGCTATTTCTATTCTTCATAATTGGATCCATGCAATTTTCAATCAGATTATAACAAAATAAATGTATTCGATCTGCATACATTATATTTGTTTTTAAAATGACAATTTAGACCTTTTATTATTATTATCTATTAGCAGAAGTCAACAATGTAAGTATAGTTGATAACAAGTTGTTTAAATGGGAGAAGAAAACATGTTAAGAACCCAAACACCTAAACAAGTTTCATATTTATATAAATGTTAGAGAAAACCGAAGAGATAATCAAGAACGGACAATCCAGAGACACTGGCAATATTGGGCTCACAAGACACAGGACGAAGACAATCCAGAGACACTGGCAACATTGGGCTCACAAGACACAGGACGAAGACAATCCAAAGACACTGGCAACATTGGGCTCACAAGACACAGGACGATGACAATCCAGAGACACTGGCAATATTGGGCTCACAAGACACAGGACGATGACAATCCAGAGACACTGGCAATATTGGGCTCACAAGACACAGGACGATGACAAACAAAAACACAACACAACACAGAAGATGGGCAACACAGATCCCACCAAAAACCGGAGGTGAAACATGTGATCGTGAAGGGTAAGTAGTTCCTGCCTCTTATAAGACACCCGCCATGTTACTTATATAGTGAATACGTGTTGGGCACCACTATGTACAAACAAACACAAATAACAAAAGACATCCTACAAACAACAGTGGGTAAAGACGAACCGAACATAGTTTATATGCGGACATCGTAACGGGAATCACAACACGGAACTAAGAAGGTAAAGATAAAAAATAGTACAAAATACACAACAAGAACCCCACATCAGGGGTGAACGACACCGACAACATTGGGAACAAAACAGAGAACAGAAAAACAAAGCAAAATACACAACAAGAACCCCACATCAGGGGTGAACGACACCGACAACATTGGGAACAAAGCAGAGAACAGAAAAACAAAGCAAAATACACAACAAGAACCCCACATCAGGGGTGAACGACACCGACAACATTGGGAGCAAAACAGAGAACAGAAAAACAAAGCAAAATACACAACAAGAACCCCACATCAGGGGTGAACGACACCGACAACATTGGGAGCAAAACAGAGAACAGAAAAACAAAGTAAAATACACAACAAGAACCCCACATCAGGGGTGAACGACACCGACAACATTGGGAGCAAAACAGAGAACAGAAAAACAAAGCAAAATACACAACAAGAACCCCACATCGGGGGTGAACGACACCGACAACATTGGGAACAAAACAGAGAACAGAAAAACAAAAACACAACATAGAAAACTAAAAAGATGAGCAAAATGGACCTCACCAAAAAATCGGGGGGGGGGGGGGGGGGGGGGGGGTGAACGCAGGTGTTCGCGAATGGTAAGCAGTTCCCACTTCTTATAAGTTACCCGCCATGTTACTCATATATATATAGTCAAGTCTGATAAATGTCTTGTTGGTGATATAGAAGAAAAAAATCCATTCCCATTAGAGATATGGATATTTCCTAACCTATAAAACAAGTAACGCAACATTGTCAGAACAGTTCCAAAATCCAATAAAGAAATCGTAGACCGGGACTAAATCGATACCCCTAACACACAAAGACATGACGGCCCACTGTACCGCCAAATCCGTTTAAAACAACTTCTGTTATCTATGGAAACACATTCATTATTTCGGTATAGCATATGATTCTGCTATTATGAAAAGAAAGTTTAAACAGTGATGGTCAACAATTCCACCAATATCAACAAAACGATCAATCACTCTCACCTCAACTCATTGAACACAACTAGATCATGCTCACATAGCAACCTGATGAGAAATGAAACTACTGTGTTTTGTATTGTAACATTATAACTTGATCTTCAGTTATTTAACAAATACCAATTAAATAGTATTTCTTAACAGGAAACTTTGTTTTTCATATATCAATAATGTCTTCAATGCCGCATTAATATCATAAATATATATTAAGGACCTGTTCCACACTCATTCTTATTGTTGAATTCCCTACTGTGATTGCGAAATGTAGAACGGCCAAAAAGGGCATTTCCTTTCTTTAATTTATGTCTACATGTAATGTTCATTTACATCCATATCCTTTCTCATTAAGTGACTAGTTTATTAAACGATAAACAACAATAACGTAAAAGTTCTGCGGAAGAATAGGGCAGTAAAAGCCTCTTTTGAAATCTTACTTGTCAAATAGAAAACAACAAATTAAAGTTAACAGAGTACTGAGTAGCTGGGCTGACATCCATAAAGGAGTGCCCCAAGGATCTATCCTGGGATCCCTCTTATTTAATGTCTTTATTAATGACATATTTCACTTTATTTCTGATAGCTCCTTGCATAATTATGCAGATGACAATACCCTCTCATTCTGTAATCCAGATTTTGATGCACTACTCTGGAGACTGACTCAAATCAACTAATGGAATGGTTCAGAATAAATAAAATGCAGGATAATCCAGACAAATTTCAGTTTTTGGCTGTAGGCAGAAAAACTTATGACAAAAATCCATCCATTCATATTCAGAATGTTGATCTTACATGTGAAAGTACTGTGAAACTCCTTGGGATTGATATTGATTATCAACTAAATTTTGATGCTCATATTAGTACAATATGCAGGAAGGCATCCCAACAACTAAACATTCTCAAACGTTTGGGTTCATATTTGAATAGATTAAATAAGTTAACTATATTTCATACTTTCATACTTAGTAATTTTAACTTTTGGCCTTTGGCCTTACATTTCTGTACTGATAAAAATTCAAAAAAATTAGAAAAAGTGCAGGAAAGAGCACTCCGTTTTGTATATGAAGACTATAATAATTCTTATGAGGAATTACTACAAAAAGCTAAGGTGCCTTCCTTGCAGATTAGAAGAATGAGAACCATGGCTTTGGAAACATATAAAATAATTAATAAACTTGCACCTGTCTGTCTTCATGATCTTGTCCATATGAAAAACTCTAAATATTCTTTCAGATACAACAACATTTTGGAAATACCACAGATCAAATCCACACGGTACGGTAAAAAAATCTTTCAGATTTGCTGCACCTACATTGTGGAACAGCCTCCCAGATCATTTCAGGACTGAAAATAGCTTCTCTCAATTCAAGAGTCTTTTGCAGTCCTGGAATGGGTCCAAATGTCGCTGTTCTGCATGTAGATGATTAAAATGTTGCTTCTGGTTTGCTTATATTCTTTTATTTTTTATTTCTTAATTATTTAATTTTTTTTAGTTTGGCTTGAAAATTTTATATTCTTTGATTTTTTAGTTAGACAGTGCTGCTTTTAGGGACCGACCATTTAACTTGAAGGGGGGGGGGGGTTATGGATTTTGGTTTCGTTCAGAAGACAAGAGTTAGAATATATATTTTTTTGTCGCGCAAAGCGCGAATTTTTTTTCCAGAATTCAACATTAGGTTATATGACAAAAACTCTGAATCAAATTATTTTTTCTTCTACCAAAATCAGAATATTTTTTTCAGCAACATTGGGAATCAGAATATTTTTTTAGAAAAAAAACCATAACCAGTTAAATGGTCGTTCCCTTACTGATTATGTTGGTACCAGTTTTAAGTATTCAGTATTATTATTTTATTTTTTACCTGCTGCTTCTTTTTTAAATGCTGCTTGATGTTGGAGCATCTGTGTGTGGATCTTGAACAAGAGTCCAAAGAGACACTTGCCACGTGGGTTCTTGTTCAGATCTATACACAGTCCTCCTTTTTATGCCTGTATGTCTTAGCTTATTTTAGTTTGTAACTTTGCATGTGACTTGTGTTGTTTTATTGTTAATGTATATTCGGTAAAAAGCTCCTTAGAGCTTATGTTGTACTGTTTTAATATGTGCCGAATCAAAATGAAGTTTTCTTATCTTATCTTAAAACATCACACAACGGTGTTCACTTTCATACCAATAAATATCTCAGACTAATGTACAAAGTATTTTACAAAACATGGTTAAATTAATGAATATGATCGATATGTTGATGGTGTGCTTGTTTTATGGAGCCCCTTAAGTGCAATAGAAAAAAAATGTTTTTATAATATCGTGCGCACAATCTTGTGCGCAAAACTTTGAAATTTGTGCGCGCGTCGTATAAACTTGTGCACACGACCTTAAATCATATGCGTGCGATTTATAATTTTGTGTACACAATTTTTTCTTCTTTACGTACCATTTTTAGTCATGTCCACACGATTTGTAAATAATAAACTTAATGCAATCATGTTCCTTTTTGATAACGTTTACATGTAATGTTTTGTTTACGGACCATTGTTAGTCTTTTGTATTTATTCGTCTTTTTGGTCATTGTATTGTCTACTCCTCTTAAATCTACGGTTTCTAACAACCCCATTGGTATCTTCAAACATATATATACGAACTCCATGCAGATTTTTACACTTCAGAAAATATAATTAACATAGAGACATAATGGGTAACTTTTTAAATAATGGACCTAATTTTTTTAAATAAAATGTCAGAGTTCGTATATCATATATTAATATACATCTTGAAAAAAAATTGTTGATTTGAAAACTGGATTTTTAAGAATTTTTTCTGAAGATTTATAGATGTCAAACGAACTTTTTTTTTTTATAAAGGTTTTGATTGTAACACCGAATAAATCAACTAATTATGACGAAATTGTTACAGTAAGGTGTCATCATTCGACGACGATACAATTAGATACACATAACATCATGGACCAAATTTTCAGCCAGTTTTCATTCCAAATAGTTCAGTTGTTTCATAGAAATAAAATTAAATAGCACTTTCCCATAGAACTTTGTGTTGATCTAAGTCCTGTACTGTGGTTGTGACCATAAATAAATTCAAAACTTAGGGCCATTCAAAGATTATTTATTTTCTGATAGGGTTCAATCATAAAGTAAGCAAAGGAGTGGCAACCATCTTGGAATTCCAATCTGCATATTCAGTGCTAACTTTGTCAGGACCCACTCAATGACCATGTACTGTTTTGGTTTATATAACCAAGTATGCAGTTCTTGGGGAGTGAGATTTTATTAATTTTATCATGTCCTTTTTTTAAATTTAGTTCTGAGATGGCAGTTATCTTGGATTTCAGACCGCACAAAATTGTACATTTTGTAGAGAATCATCCAATAAAAACAAATATTCAAACCAAGTTTCTTTAAAATAGTAAAGTGGTTCCAGAGAAATAAGTTTTGTAACATTATTCTCATATGATGATATAAATAAACGTTAGAGAATACCGAAGGGGCAATCAAATATGGACAATCCAGAGAAACTGGCAACATAGGGTATATAAGACTAAGACAAGCACAACAGGCTTTGTAACATTATTCTCGTATGGTACTGTGTTGAACTTTTTCCTGTGGAGGCGGCCATCTTAAATCCCACTTTTAAAGGTACCATTCAATGATCATTCATGTCTAGTTTCGGTTCAATTATGTTTGAAGTTTCTTAAGAAAAAGCTTTTATTTATTCTTCCATATGGCCCTGTGGAGGCGGACATCTTGGATTTCATAATTCTTTCATAAATTTTGTGAAGAAAGATTCCAGGATCATTCACAGTATAATACATTTCAAACCCTGATTATTTCATGAATAATTGATCTTCATCCAATTATATTGCACTATTTGGTCTAACGGTCATGTTAAATCTTGTCCAAAATCATAAATAAAATAAAAGAATATTGATGAGGTTCAACAAAGGACCAATAAAAACTGCAACCTTTCTTTAAGTTTCTCTCCATTTGACCCAGTAATATCAGAGAATGTTTTACGATGAGGAAGGACACAATGAATAATACAATGGAGACAAAGTAGAAAGTTACCAATGTTCCCATGTCATTCAGCAGAATTCAATACCTGATACTACCTATCTAATGTGACATCACTAAGATTTCAAAGTACAACAATTGTCTCCTCTTAGAAATAGAGATGACAAAGTACAACAATTGTCTCCTCTTAGAAATAGAGATGACAAAGTACAACAATTGTCTCCTCTTAGAAATAGAGATGACAAAGTACAACAATTGTCTCCTCTTAGAAATAGAGATGACAAAGTACAACAATTGTCTCCTCTTAGAAATAGAGATGACAAAGTACAACAATTGTCTCCTCTTAGAAATAGAGATGACAAAGTACAACAATTGTCTCCTCTTAGAAATAGAGATGACAAAGTACAACAATTGTCTCCTCTTAGAAATAGAGATGACATACTCGTCCCGTTATGTAGATTATCTCTTACTAGAACCTCGCTTATCACTTCTGCGATAAGAGCATGTAATAGTTTAGATATCTCTCTCTCTCTCTCTCTCTCTCTCTTATTTCTCATCATAGAAAAGGCCCATTTTCTAACATTTTGCACCTTTAAAACAGACAGATTATTACATATATGGTAGTAAAGGTGTTTAGATTAAGTTATTATACTCTCTCTCTCTCTCTCTCTCTGTGTGTGTTGTTACTATCTCTCTCTCTCTCTCTCTCTCTCTCTCTCTCTCTCTGTGTGTGTGTGTGTTGTTGTTACTATCTTGTTGCATTGTAAACCGGAGAAAACTTTATAAATATGAATTACTAGTGTTTTATCTATTTTTCATGTTTGTTTGAAAATAAAATATGTTTAAACTAAATTAGAATGCAGTGATAACAGTAGCTCAATGTGTCATTGTACTAGATGTGCTAACAATTAAACAAAATAATAATAAGAAATGTAGTGTGTATCTCTATAAACTGACTAATACTACAGTGAACTAATTGACCTGTTCATTTACTACTCTTGAAATAAAACAGAATCTATTAATTTAAGGAAACAACACCTTTACTACCATATATGTAATAATCTGTCTGTTTTAAAGGTGCAAAATGTCAGAAAATGGGCCTTTTCTATGATGAGAATTATTTATGAGAATGTCGTTGAAGCACTGATATATACAAAAACGTAATCCAAAAAGTGTTCGCTTCTACAGAAATGCAACGTGAACAAACATTGAACTAAGTTAAAAATAAACTTAAAATTTAAGATGTACTGAAACTTACATTTATGTGGAATCCGTGATTATCCATCAGAGAAGATTTTATCCTACATGATAAGACGGGATATTGGAGTTATAATTATGTTATTATAACCATTGATTTACTTACAACAAACAAATGTTATCTATTATTCAGTGATACAATGTATATCAAGTTGTCTACTTATGGTTGGTAAAGTAAGGCGGTAACAGTGTGAAGAATTGATTTTATTCCACGTTTGAAAGGAATTTCTCAGCGATCTAGTGAAATTTACATTAATATTGATAGACGACTCACTTTTCTTAATTCTAACGTTGATTGATTTAATTTCACCTGGTTAATTTTTACTTCAGCATCGATTTAATACTTCGTATCATTTTTAAATGTGTATTAAAGACATCCATTGATTGGCACATTCAGTGTTTACTTTTTATTTCTACTCGAAAGTTTTATTATCACAGAAATTACTGATTGGATTTTCATTATGGGTCTAAATTTATAAATTAGCTGACTCAGCTTTTCTATGGGGGTTTCTATGGTTAATTGCTTTATTGGTTGATTATTATTTAATATCCAACGAGCAGTATCTTTGCTTAAAGGGAATTCTTAATGATATTAAGTAATAAGATATCGTTAGCTGATTCTTGAATCTGATCAAAATGCCATAAAATATTAAATATTTTGAGGTCAATGACATTTAAGAATATTGTCAGTTCAATGTTCAATATTTAGAATTATTATACAAAAATGAATATTTCATGTAATTAAAACGTCTAATTTTTAAAATGGTAGGTAACGTTACAAGTTTATTGTTTTGGATGACGAATTAACTTATTTTGTCAAGCCACAAAAGAAAAGGCAAAAAGTGCTACACAGAAAATTAAGTCATCAGTATATTAGAGGTCTTTATCAATAACATATATGTCCAGTTCGGGGGAACAAACTGTGCCCTTCTCCTTGCCGATCTTTTCCTATGCTCCTATGAGGCAGAGTTTATACACAAACTTATCAAAGACAAAACATACCGATGATCTGGTTCAGTCAATTAATAATCCAAACTGGATTACATTACCTCAAAGAACTTGAGATGCAAGAAACAACAGAAATAACTTCCTCTGTCTCATTTCTTGACATTTACCTCAATGGTCGCCAATGGTCAACTTTCTACCAGACTTTATGACAAAAGAGACGACTTCCATGTTGCCATAATAAATGTTCCACACTTTGATAGTAATATACTAACTACTACCGCGTATGGAGTTTATATTTCACAACTCATACACTACGCTCGAGCTTACAGTTTGTATTTATACTTTTTAGGTCACCGTATTCTGAATACTAAGCTATTAAATCGAGGGTTTAAAGACTCCTCTTATCTTTAAAAAAAAAAAATTTGAAAAGTATTCTGTCAGTTGCCTACAGATGACGAAAGATGGTATTAGCAATTAGATTTTGGTTCAAAGTTGACTATTGTTTCACGATTATGTCATACAATGGTCTTGTCTACTATCTAATATTTAGATAATGGTTGAGGCCATGGGCTCTCTTTATTAGAACTAATATTATACATATGACAACTTCTGTGTCACGAAAAATTAAATATACAATGTTCAAATAAGGGTAATAACAAAATTACCGAACTCCGAGCAATCTTACAAAGGGAAAGTCAAAACTCATAAGCATATAAACAGACAAAATCAGTCAACAACCTGAAAACTGTGAAAACTGTAATGACCCTGACTTGGTACAGGCATTTCTAAAGAAATGGTGGGTTGAATCAGATTTTAAAGCGCCAAACCTCCCGCTTTCATTACGGCTCAAAGGTTCCGGCTGTCACTATAACAGTATTTATAACAATATTGGAACAAAATAGGTAAAATAGTTGTCAAAGCAGTACCAAATGATAGCGTTCTTTATAACACTGTTCGTCCGGTTATATATGTGAGGGTTGGCATGTTACTCACATGTACCTGTAGAAAGAGAGTGGTCATGTATTTGTGTTAAGGGTTAGGTAACATTTTTGTCTCTGTTTCAAAGATATTTCTATTGGATTTTGGAAATGCTCCGACATTGTGGTATATTTAGTTTTTTTCGTTTTATCATATATATAGCACAATGTAATACAAAGTGTACATAATAATAAATAATTCATTTTATTTACGTGTTGCACACCGGTTTATACATATAAATATGCACAATAAAAAAAACTTACAGAATATTTTAAAATCATTAAAATAAAAAAAATAAAAATCTAGATTAATTACATTTCATTGCAATATTTTTTTTCCAAAGCCAATCAATACAGATTTACGAGAGACAACTAAACTGTAGTAAATCAAAATAAAACATATATCCCATTACTAAATATTAATTATTTAGAGGAATATCCTGATATATCGCAGCAGATGCTTATATATAAATAACGAACTATATATAATACCCGAGGAAAATGAATTGAATGAGATGCAAGAAGATGCGTTTGAGATTGATCAGGGGAATTTAGAGGATGACTTTATTCCATATCGTTACACCAATCGTGTCGATTGTAGACCACCAAAACGACAGCTGCGAAGCTCATCGACACAGACGAAATTCTAGGGGTGCCGTGGGGCGCATGACAATGACAATTCACTTTCCTATATAACTGTTTGTTTACCTGTAAATAGTACCAGTAATTTTGTTAACAATGCTTGTGAACATACATGTAATGCGGGTATTAATGAAATGCATATTTGTGATAATACTTTTATCGATTCATGTTTATTTCAAATTGATACTTCACTTGATATTCAAAATTGTGGTATTAATTATAGCTCGTTGATGAAATTGCAGATTTCGATATTAATCTAGATTTCTTAAATGGTATCAGTTTTTGTGAAAATGATGCAAATTGCATAAATTCAGTAAACTCAACTTTAATTAATATAATTGATCAATATTCTGAGAGAAAAAAAGTAAAATCATCTACTCCGAATTTATAGTGTATGCGTAGGAGACTTAAAAAACTGGGATAAAGGCGAGGTTGGAATAAAGCATTACAATAGCAACAACAGAATTCATTGCAATACATGTGTATAACAATGTAATTTATTCCGTCTTGCCAGGAAAATCTCATGTGGGACTAAATCAGTATTATGCCAATAGTTTATTACTTAGAAGACGGCCACGTAGCAAAAACTCTAAATATAAACGCGGCAAACTCTAGCGGGACGTACGAATTGTGTTTTTTTAAAGCAAAAACTCCATAAGCGGGAGCGGTTGATACCGTATATATCAAGGTGTGGAAATTTTATAATGGTACAATTAAATTCGTCCCTTTTGTTATAGAGTCTGGTAGAAAGGTGACCATTGCTGTCTATGCACTAAATTTATATCTGCATTGTTATTACTGTCATTGAGTGGATACCTCTACTGGTGGACTGTTAGTCCCCGAGGTTATCACCCGCCTAGTAGTCAGTTCTTCGGCACTGACTTGGTTTATTAGGTATATTTTTTATTGAAATTTCCAGTTCCTAAATCTTGTAGTTATTATTAAAACTAAGATTCTTCTCCCTCCAGACATAGATGACCTTAGCAGATTTTGACTATCCTGGTTTTCTTGTTCTCAAAGAGTTTGAATTATTTGGTTTTCAAATATTTTGGTTTTGAGCGTACATGAGGCCAAAAAAAAATATATGTGTGTTTACTGTCGCATGTCAAAAAAATCTAGGGTCGGTCGGGATTTTTTTTTTTTTTTTTTATTATCGACAAAACCGGAAATAGTCGTTCCCGGTTCCGGAATCCGATTCCGGTATTTAATTTTCGAAAATTCCGGTAAAATGACGAATTATGCAGTTTTTCTACCTTCTTTGCTCTCAATTTCGACAAAAAGCTAGCAGTTGAATAAATAAAACATTGCTGCTGGTTAAACAACAAAAATGGTTATCCGAATTCTGTGTAAAAATGCATAGGGTCGCTAGCAAAAATTAGGGTAGGTCGGGTGACCGTAAACACACATATTTTTTTTTTTGGCCTGATGAAGGTTATTCCAGAACCCCCTCCTGCGTACTTTATGAAGGTTATTCCAGAACCCCCTCGTGCGTACATGATGGAGGTTATTCCAGAACCCCCTCGTGTGTACTTGATGAAGGTTATTCCAGAACCCCCTCGTGTGTACTTGAAGGTTATTCCAGAACCCCCTCGTGCGTACATGAAGGTTATTCCAGAACCCCCTCCTGCGTACATGAAGGTTATTCCAGAACCCCCTCCTGAATACTTGATGAAGGTTATTCCAGAACCCCCTCCTGCGTACATGAAGGTTATTCCAGAACCCCCTCGTGCGTACTTGAAGGTTATTCCAGAACCCCCTCGTGCGTACATGAAGGTTATTACAGAACCCCCTCCTGCGTACATGAAGGTTATTCCAGAACCCCCTCCTGCGTACATGATGAAGGTTATTCCAGAACCCCTCCTGCGTACATGAAGGTTATTCCAGAACCCCCTCCTGCGTACATGAAGGTTATTCCAGAACCCCCTCGTGCGTACTTGAAGGTTATTCCAGAACCCCCTCGTGCGTACATGAAGGTTATTACAGAACCCCCTCCTGCGTACATGAAGGTTATTCCAGAACCCCCTCCTGCGTACATGATGAAGGTTATTCCAGAACCCCTCCTGCGTACATGAAGGTTATTCCAGAACCCCCTCGTGCGTACTTGATGAAGGTTATTCCAGAACCCCCTCGTGCGTACATGATGGAGGTTATTCCAGAACCCCCTCGTGCGTACATGATGAAGGTTATTCCAGAACCCCCTCGTGCGTACATGATGAAGGTTATTCCAGAACCCCCTCGTGCGTACATGATGAAGGTTATTCCAGAACCCCCTCGTGCGTACATGATGAAGGTTATTCCAGAACCTCCTCGTGCGTACATGATGGTTATTCCAGAACCCCTTCGTGCGTACATGAAGGTTATTCCAGAACCCCCTCCTGCGTACATGAAGGTTATTCCAGAACCCCCTCCTGCGTACATGATGGTTATTCCAGAACCCCCTCGTGCGTACATGATGAAGGTTATTCCAGAACCCCCTCGTGTGTACTTGATGAAGGTTATTCCAGAACCGTCTCGTGCGTACATGATGAAGGTTATTCCAGAACCCCCTCGTGCGTATATGATGAAGGTTATTCCAGAACCCCCTCGAGCGTACATGATGAAGGTTATTCTAGAACCCTCTCGTGTGTACTTGATGAAGGTTATTCCAGAACCCTCTCGTGCGTACATGATGAAGTTTATTCCAGAACCCCCTCGTACGTATATGATGAAGGTTATTCCAGAACCCCCTCCTGCGTACATGATGAAGGTTATTCCAGAACCCCCTCCTGCGTACATGATGGTTATTCCAGAACCCCCTCGTGCGTACATGAAGGTTATTCCAGAACCCCCTCGTGCGTACATGATGAAGATTATTCCAGAACCCCCTCGTGCGTACTTGAAGGTTATTCAAGAACCCTCTCGTGCGTACATGATTTGATATCTACGTTTTTATTGCGATAAACGTCTAAAACTCAGTCAGTAGAAGCTGTTTTTGCTGTTTCTTTTACCTCAAGATAAATGGGGTATATTAATGAAATCCAGTTAGCAAAATTTTAATATAAGATTAAACGCATTTTTTCCGGAGTTTATTTATGTATAACCTGGACCAATTCACTCACAAACAAATAAAAGTTATGTAAGTTTGTGAGTGAATTGGTCCAGGTTATACATAAATAAACTCCGGAAAAAATGCGTTTAATCCTTATAATTCTGTAACTAAGTTTTTATTTCATTTGTTTTGAAAATTTACCTTCGAGGATCCCCAATACGCACACATACATTCCATTGTCGGCATTGATGTGTGTCGGCCGGCCATGAATAACAACATGAACTAACCTTGTTTTCCTACTTTAAACTAGACGGTGATGTAATTAAGTTACTGATATATTCCAATTTGATGGCATTTTGCATTTAGCTACTCAAACAAGTAAAATGCCCACAAAATCGTAAAATAAATCAGTAACCAGCTTGTGTCAATCAGTGTCCCTTGTAAACAACGTCACAGGATGACGATATATTACAAAAGTCAAAGTCGATAGATGGTTGTCTTAAGTATTTTTTCCGGAATTTTTTTTTATGTCAACAATACAAGCTTTTGTTTTCATTGGCATTTATTTTTTTATTTCATATCTAACAATAATTGTCGATTATTAACAATAAACATTGTTTCTTTTATCTTTTTTTATTATCGGGAATCCAAGCCGCCATTTTGTTTACATTACGAAAAAAGTAGTCCGGTAAACATCGTCTATCGAAAAATAAACTGACAAAACCCCGCCTCCATAAGCGCTTATACCCAATCAGAGTATAGGATTTCTAATTATGTAAATCATATAAGAATTATTTATTAATTGACAGAACGTCATCAATATACGTGAGTATTAGATTAAAGACTTTTTGTTCTGAAATTGTTTTCTCTTTGACAGATTTTTATATAAACTCTGCCTCATATGAGTAAAAGAAAAGATTGGAAAGTACAGTTTGTTCCTATGGAGATGCCGATGATTTGTTGAACTGGATATATATGTCATCGATAAGAAACTCTAACATACTGATGACTTCATTTTCTGTGTAGCACATTTTGCCTTTTATTTCTTGCTTCGCCAAATAAGTTAATTCGGGACCGAAACTAAAAACTTTGCTTAATAATCATGAAACAATTCATCGATAAATGTTTGACAACAGCCATTTAACAAAAGCCATCTGTAAATCAATGATTGGGTTTTTAAATAATTTAGTTAAAGTTTTATTTTGTTTTCCTTGTTCCTGTTTCTATTAAGCTAAAGAACAGTTCATGTTATTGTCTATTTCCCATTTGTAATGCGACAGTATTAGCACTTCAAGGAAAAACAGGAAATTACAATAAGTGCAAGAAAATAGTCTCAAATAATCCAAGGTTGACTTAGTGTTCCACATTAGTGTTCCACAGACAACTTCATCATTTTACGTGTGTACAATCAATACGTTCGAGCGATTCACTAAAAATATGGATTCCGCCGGCTGAATGACAGATATTTTATTTTGTTGCAAATTGGTAGTGACTATGAAAAATAGTATGGAATATTTATCTCTCAAGTTGATACAGTATTCCATAGCTTGTTGTTAAGAATTTCCTTGATAGAGGGTTGCTGCTAACGAAGAAACTACTAGGCCGAGGGTTCCTCGTTTTCTATGTCATCACTTCGAACGTCTTACGGTCACCATCATGACTTGGTTAACCGTTACGGAATATCTGTGTGACAGATGACCACGTGACTTCATCCCTGGTTTTTAATGGGGTTCGTGTTGCTCTGTCATTAGGTTTCTGTGCATTGTAGTGTTTTGTTTGTCTTTTTGTCCTTTTTTTCATTCGGCCATTGCATTGTCTGTACTTGTTCGATTTACGGTTTCCGATTACCCCTTTGGTATCTTTAAACTCTTCTTATATATTCTGTCTCGGTTTCGCACCTGTGAAACAGGGGAAAATCTGATTGTTCACCACTACGTATATAGAACACATGATTTCATAGACAAATACATTCATTTATATTAAACATTTATTCATTTTTGTTCTCACAGCAACAACTGAACAATTGCCTGTACCCTTTCTGTTCATTTTCTTTTCTTTGCATCACCATGGAGCACTTTGTTTTGGGTGATTTGGCATACTGTTTTTCATTGAATATCGTGGAGATAATGCTTGGTATTCCAGTCTTTCTTTCAGTGTATGCCAGTCTATTTTCTCTTTTAACGATCTTTATACAATAATCTTCATCGCCTATCTCATCTGTTTCACTGGTTTTTATATGCGCAGTTTGGTCAGACTTTTTATGTTTTTTCACTTTAGATCGTCTCTCCATATTCCAAACAGTCTTGCGGCAGTCAGTAGCTACAAATACATAGTCTCTGCTGAGGCACAGGTTATAAACACTCATCAATTGAGGTGATGTGATGCTCAAAGGTTTTGCAAAACGCGATTGGTAATAACAACTAAATGTGTCTGTTCAGTTGTATATATATGCATACCTATACACCCAATGTCATGGGGCCGTCGTGATCGTATGGTAGTTGGATTTACAACTATCTTTATGCGAGGTGTACTCAATACAATATTATGTGATGAAGTTTTGCGTGACTTGTTTTCTCCATCAATAAAGTTAAGCGATATAAAATAATTATAAATGAAATATTATTGAAAGAGGCGTTAAGCACTCTAACCCCTAACCAACGTTACTGTGGATATGTCTGTGATCGACAGCGGCACCAGCACGCCGTGTTGAAAGGTCAAATTATGTAATTGTGAAAATGCTGACGGAACATATACGGTATTTCAAAACAAGATGGGGGAATGTAAATGTAAATTATCTGTTAAATATGACCACTGTCCCACAAATTCACAGCAGCCGAACACCTGATTCCGTCAGAACAGCTTCCGACATATCTCTGATTTTGTTGTGAGTCTCATTCTCTGTCGGTCCTAACTGTCCGTTTATTGGTATCTAGGCATTTGATCGGTATATCCAGAAGTTCTGCTGGAACGTGTCGCCTTTTTCAGATTTCACAATACATTTGTATATACAAAGTGAGACACCACAAAATTAATTTTTTACCATTATTGCTGCCATTTCTTGTACCTTGATTTGAAAAATTATTAGACAACAAAGGCGAGTGAATGAATGAGTGATTGTTGTTAACGCCAAATAAGCAATTTGTCAGCTACATCATGGCGAAAACAAGTTACAATTTGTCAGCTACATCATGGCGAAAACAAATTACAATTTGTCAGCTACATCAAGGCGAAAACAAATTACAATTTGTCAGCTACATCATGGCGAAAACAAGTTACAATTTGTCAGCTACATCATGGCGAAAACAAGTCACAATTTGTCAGCTACATCATGGCGAAAACAAGTCACAATTTGTCAGCTACTAGTATATCATGGCGAAAACAAGTTACAATTGTCAATTACTAGTATATCATGGCGAAAACAAGTTACAATTTGTCAGCTACTAGTATATCATGGCGAAAACAAGTTACAATTTGTCAGCTACTAGTATATCATGGCGAAAACAAGTTACAATTTGTCAGCTACTAGTATATAATGGCGAAAACAAGTTACATTTCGAGGAGATGATGATGATGTCCGCTTTGTACTAGACCAGCACGTTGTATGTATTTTCATAGTGATAGCTCCACAGGCACTTGTTTCATTCAAACAATGTATGCCCCCTCCTCTTCCTTACTTCAAGGTAAACATCTACGGATACAGCCACTTCCGGTTTGCGCTGGATTTTTCATATGCATTCGGAATTATCAAGACCGGCCATGTGTAACAATGCCACATGATCATCTCCTCTCAAATGTAAAGTAAGCCTTTAAAATACAGATAATTGTTCCAATGCAAATTATAAAAATATGTTCAACTCCAAATTACTGACATTTTATTTTTAAAGCACCTTTTTTTTATTTTCTAAATCAATTTAAACCGGACTGGAAGTGGCTGTATCCGTTTACATGACTTAAATTTTCACTAAGCCACGTTCGCTGACTATTCTTGTCCAATTCGTCTGAGGGGGGCCCGGTAGGTATATTTAAATGTGGCAGTCGAAAAGAGAAATATCTCGGGAGTGTAAAGATATAATTGGGTCAGCGAAAGGATCACAAATAAGCGAAAAATATTGAGGCGAAGTGGGGAAGGGGAAAAGGGTAGGTGTTTACCCTTTAGTAAGGAAGAGGAGGGGGCATATATTTTTTTAATGAAACAAGTGCCTGTGGCTATCTCACTGAAACAACAGTCGGCAGGTAGACATGTCGCGCCTCTCAGAGACATCATTCTGATTCCGAGCCAACTAGACTAACCAGTCTTTTTTCTTAGTCCTTAAAGCAGTAAATACCAATTTTATAGTCTTTGGTTTGACCCGACCTGGGCTCGAACCCACGATCTACCACACTCGTGACGAGCACGCTAACCATTATACCACCTTAGCATCTTTAACACATGATCGCTCACTTCCCCGACTTGGTAACAATAAAACGTTGAGGGTTTAAACTAGTCTTATAGACCAAAACTACTTGCTTTAGATACAATACATGTAATTAATATGTCTAAATTCTCATGTTTTGGAAGTCACGCAATATTATCCGTATCAGCAAAAAGTGTATGCATCAAAAACTTTATTACAAATGGTCAAATCTGAAATTATAATGTCCCTCCCTCGATACTTGTATTTTTGTCAACGAACTGAATAAAGTGGTTGAATTTATAAAGATAATTTACTTACATTTACAGCATCGTCTTTATATTATATCCTTTATAAATCAGTTTTACTGGTAAATCCAAATTAAACACACACACACTTACTTCCGTTTTATATTATTAATTGATCAAAATGAATCGTAAGTCGCACGTGTATATTAAGTATACAGCATACATTAATATAAGCAACAATTAAAAGTAGGTTAAAATAAGAGGGGAACTGTTTAACTTTTCTTTTTGTTTGGTCATTGACTCTTAAACTTGGGAAAGTAAAATATTTATATAGATACAATATTATGTGATAAAGTTTGTCAGTGACTTCCGACAGCTCGGTGGTTTTCTCCGCGTAGTCCGGTTTCCTCCACCAATAAAACTGACCGCCACGATATAGCTGAAATATTGTTGAAAGTGGCGATAAACACAATAAACTAAACCAAGTCTTCCATGGGAACACAAACCATTACTACAAACAAGAAGAGTTTGAAGATACCAAGGGGTAATCAGTAGCTGTAAATCAAAGGACAGACAAGACAATGACCAAAGGAAAAAGGACAAAAAAAAATGATACACAAAACATTACACAAAAAACTGAAGATGGAGCAACACGAACCCCGGTGCTCCGGAATGGTTAGCAGTTCCTGCTCCAAATGTGATACCCGTCGTGTTACGACACGAACGTCATCTGATATAGAAATCGTGTTATTCCTCATTACAAGTTGTCTTTTACCTTCACATAAATGAGAAAAGTAATTATTATCACATCAATTTTAACTTTTTTAATAAGCGAAAACATGAAAACAAGGCAAGTACTAACCTTGACGATGAGATTGAATCTTCTATGCAGGACATACATCATTGGAATTAAATCATTCATTCAGGTTTTGATTTGTTTTAAATCAAATCACTTGGACAAACTCTCGCTGTTATTATAGAACCTGCATGTGATATTGCGGAAACACAGAAACACAGTTGTTTTATTTATTCATTCAAACATTACACCAGAACTTTTTTACTGTTTACTCATCCGTGAATTTACAGAGTAAAAGAATCAATACATTAATAAGCTTCTTACTTAACAAATATCTGATTACAATTACATCGAGTGACAAAATAGGACGGCGACTGTAAGAGTGTACATATAGGACGGCGACTGTAAGAGTGTTCATATAGGACGACGACTGTAAGAGTGTACATATAGGACGGCGACTGTAACAGTGTTCATATAGGACGGCGACTGTAAGAGTGTTCATATAGGATGGCGACTGTAACAGTGTTCATATAGGACGGCGACTGTAAGAGTGTTCATATAGGACGGCGACTGTAAGAGTGTTCATATAGGACGGTGACTGTAAGAGTGTTCATATAGGACGGCGACTGTAAGAGTGTACATATAGGACGGCGACTGTAACAGTGTTCATATAGGACGGCGACTGTAAGAGTGTTCATCTAGGATGGCGACTGTAAGTGTTCATATAGGACGGCGACTGTAAGAGTGTTCATATAGGACGGCGACTGTAAGAGTGTTCATCTAGGATGGCGACTGTAAGAGTGTTCATATAGGACGGCGACTGTAAGAGTGTACATATAGGACGGCGACTGTAAGAGTGTTCATCTAGGATGGCGACTGTAAGTGTTCATATAGGACGGCGACTGTAAGAGTGTTCATATAGGACGGCGACTGTAAGAGTGTTCATCTAGGATGGCGACTGTAAGAGTGTTCATATAGGATGGCGACTGAAAGAGTGTACATATAGGACGGTGACTGTAAGAGTGTTCATATAGGACGGTGACTGTAAGAGTGTTTATATAGGACGGCGACTGCAACAGTGTTCATATAGGACGGCGACTGTAAGAGTGTTCATATAGGACGGCGACTGCAACAGTGTTCATATAGGACGGCGACTGTAAGAGTGTACATATAGGATGGCGACTGTAACAGTGTTCATATAGGACGGCGACTGTAAGAGTGTTCATCTAGGATGGCGACTGTAACAGTGTTCATATAGGATGGCGACTGCAACAGTGTTCATATAGGACGGCGACTGTAAGAGTGTACATATAGGACGGCGACTGTAAGAGTGTTCATATAGGACGGCGACTGCAACAGTGTTCATATAGGACGGCGACTGTAAGAGTGTACATATAGGATGGCGACTGTAACAGTGTTCATATAGGACGGCGACTGTAAGAGTGTTCATCTAGGATGGCGACTGCAACAGTGTTCATATAGGACGGCGACTGTAAGAGTGTACATATAAGACGGTGACTAAGAGTGTTCATCTAGGACGGCGACTGCAACAGTGTACATATAGGACAGTGACTGTAAGAGTGTTCATATAGGACGGCGACTGCAACAGTGTTCATCTAGGACGGCGACTGTAACAGTGTTCATATAGGACGGCGACTGCAACAGTGTTCATATAGGACGACGACTGTAAGAGTGTACATATAGGACGGTGACTGTAAGAGTGTTCATATAGGACGGTGACTGTAACAGTGTTCATATAGGACGGCGACTGTAAGAGTGTACATATAGGACGGTGACTGTAAGAGTGTTCATCTAGGACGGCGACTGCAA
The DNA here is from genome assembly GCA_963383655.1 of Bathymodiolus septemdierum. Classification (NCBI taxonomy): domain Eukaryota; kingdom Metazoa; phylum Mollusca; class Bivalvia; order Mytilida; family Modiolidae; genus Bathymodiolus; species Bathymodiolus septemdierum. The sequence continues at coordinate 94,839,376 of OY726522.1, read as the reverse complement.
CAGTGTTCATATAGGACGGCGACTGTAAGAGTGTTCATATCGGACGACGACTGTAACAGTGTTCATATAGGACGATGAATGTAAGAGTGTTCATATAGGACGGCGACTGTAACAGTGTTCATATAGGACGATGACTGTAAGAGTGTTCATATCGTATGACGACTGTAAGAGCGTTCATATAGGACGGCGACTGTAAGAGTGTTCATATAGGACGGCGACTGTAAGTGTTCATATAGGACGGTGACTGTAAGAGTGGTCATATAGGACGGCGACTGCAACAGTGTTCATATAGGACGGTGACTGTAAGAGTGTTCATATAGGACGGCGACTGTAAGAGTGTTCATCTAGGACGGCGACTGCAACAGTATTCATATAGGACGGCGACTGTAAGAGTGTACATATAGGACGGTGACTGTAAGAGTGTTCATATAGGACGATGACTGTAAGAGTGTTCATATGGGACGACGACTGTAAGAGCGTTCATATAGGACGGCGACTGTAAGAGTGTTCATATAGGACGGCGACTGTAAGTATTTATATAGGACGGTGACTGTAAGAGTGTTCATATAGGACGGCGACTGTAAGAGTGTCCATATAGGACGGCGACTGTAAGAGTGTACATATAGGACGGTGACTGTGAGAGTGTTCATCTAGGACGGCGACTGCAACAGTGTTCATATAGGACGGCGACTGTAAGAGTGTACATATAGGACGGTGACTAAGAGTGTTCATCTAGGACGGCGACTGCAACAGTGTTCATATAGGACGCCGACTGTAAGAGTGTACATATAGGACGGTGACTGTAAGAGTGTTCATCTAGGACGGCGACTGCAACAGTGTTCATATAGGACGGCGACTGTAAGAGTGTTCATATCGGACGACGACTGTAAGGGTGTTCATATAGGACGATGACTGTAAGAGTGTTCATATAGGACGGTGACTGTAACAGTGTTCATATAGGACGATGACTGTAAGAGTGTTCATATCGGACGACGACTGTAAGAGCGTTCATATAGGACGGCGACTGTAAGAGTGTTCATATAGGACGGCGACTGTAAGTGTTTACATAGGACGGTGACTGTAAGAGTGTTCATATAGGACGGCGACTGTAAGAGTGTCCATATAGGACGGCGACTGTAAGAGTGTACATATAGGACAGTGACTGTAAGAGTGTTCATATAAGGACGGCGACTGTAAGAGTGTACATATAGGACGGCGACTGTAAGAGTGTTCATATAGGACGGCGACTGTAAGTGTTTATATAGGACGGTGACTGTAAGAGTGTTCATATAGGACGGCGACTGTAAGAGTGTTCATATAGGACGGCGACTGTAAGAGTGTTCATATAAGGACGGCGACTGTAAGAGTGTACATATAGGACGGCGACTGTAAGAGTGTTCATATAGGACGGCGACTGTAAGTGTTTATATAGGACGGTGACTGTAAGAGTGTTCATATAGGACGGCGACTGTAACAGTGTTCATATAGGACGATGACTGTAAGAGTGTTCATATCGGACGACGACTGTAAGAGCGTTCATATAGGACGGCGACTGTAAGAGTGTTCATATAGGACGGCGACTGTAAGTATTTATATAGGACGGTGACTGTAAGAGTGTTCATATAGGACGGCGACTGTAAGAGTGTCCATATAGGACGGAGACTGTAAGAGTGTTCATATAGGACGGCGACTGTAAGAGTGTTCATATAGGACGGCGACTGTAAGAGTGTTCATATAGGATGGCGACTGTAACAGTGTTCATATAGGACGGCGACTGTAAGAGTGTTCATTTAGGATGGCGACTGTAAGAGTGTTCATATAGGATGGCGACTGTAAGAGTGTTCATATAGGACGGCGACTGTAAGAGTGTTTATATAGGACGACGACTGTAAGAGTGTCCATATAGGACGGCGACTGTAAGAGTGTTCATATAGGATGGCGACTGTAAGAGTGTTCATATAGGACGGCGACTGTAAGAGTGTTCATATAGGACGCGACTGTAAGAGTGTTTATATAGGACGACGACTGTAAGAGTGTACATATAGGATGGCGACTGTAAGAGTGTTCATATAGGACGGCGACTGTAAGAGTGTTTATATAGGACGACGACTGTAAGAGTGTTTATATAGGATGGCGACTGTAAGAGTGTTCATATAGGACGGCGACTGTAAGAGTGTCCATATAGGATGGCGACTGTAAGAGTGTTCATATAGGACGGCGACTGTAAGAGTGTTTATATAGGACGACGACTGTAAGAGTGTTCATATAGGACGGCGACTGTAAGAGTGTTCATATAGGATGGCGACTGTAAGAGTGTTCATATAGGACGGCGACTGTAAGAGTGTTCATATAGGACGGCGACTGTAAGTGTTTATATAGGACGACGACTGTAAGAGTGTCCATATAGGACGGCGACTGTAAGAGTGTACATATAGGACGGCGACTGTAAGAGTGTCCATATAGGATGGCGACTGTAAGAGTGTTCATATAGGACGGCGACTGTAAGAGTGTTTATATAGGACGACGACTGTAAGAGTGTTCATATAGGACGGCGACTGTAAGAGTGTTCATATAGGATGGCGACTGTAAGAGTGTTCATATAGGACGGCGACTGTAAGAGTGTTCATATAGGACGGCGACTGTAAGTGTTTATATAGGACGACGACTGTAAGAGTGTCCATATAGGACGACGACTGTAAGAGTGTACATATAGGATGGCGACTGTAAGAGTGTTCATATAGGACGGCGACTGTAAGAGTGTCCATATAGGATGGCGACTGTAAGAGTGTTCATATAGGACGGCGACTGTAAGAGTGTTTATATAGGACGACGACTGTAAGAGTGTTCATATAGGACGGCGACTGTAAGAGTGTTCATATAGGATGGCGACTGTAAGAGTGTTCATATAGGACGGCGACTGTAAGAGTGTTCATATAGGACGGCGACTGTAAGTGTTTATATAGGACGACGACTGTAAGAGTGTCCATATAGGACGGCGACTGTAAGAGTGTTCATATAGGACGGCGACTGTAAGAGTGTTCATATAGGACGGCGACTGTAAGAGTGTTCATATAGGATGGCGACTGTAACAGTGTTCATATAGGACGGCGACTGTAAGAGTGTTCATTTAGGATGGCGACTGTAAGAGTGTTCATATAGGATGGCGACTGTAAGAGTGTTCATATAGGACGGCGACTGTAAGAGTGTTAATATAGGACGACGACTGTAAGAGTGTCCATATAGGACGGCGACTGTAAGAGTGTTCATATAGGATGGCGACTGTAAGAGTGTTCATATAGGACGGCGACTGTAAGAGTGTCCATATAGGACGACGACTGTAAGAGTGTTTATATAGAACGACGACTGTAAGAGTGTTCATATAGGACGGCGACTGTAAGAGTGTTCATATAGGACGGCGACTGTAAGAGTGTTTATATAGGACGACGACTGTAAGAGTGTCCATATAGGATGGCGACTGTAAGAGTGTTCATATAGGATGGCGACTGTAAGAGTGTTCATATAGGACGGCGACTGTAAGAGTGTTCATATAGGACGGCGACTGTAACAGTGTTTATATAGGACGACGACTGTAAGAGTGTTCATATAGGACGGCGACTGTAAGAGTGTCCATATAGGATGGCGACTGTAAGAGTGTTCATATAGGACGGCGACTGTAAGAGTGTTTATATAGGACGACGACTGTAAGAGTGTCCATATAGAACGGCGACTGTAAGAGTGTTCATATAGGACGGCGACTGTAAGAGTGTTCATATCGGACGACGACTGTAAGAGTGTTCATATAGGACGGCGACTGTAAGAGTGTTCATATAGGATGGCGACTGTAAGAGTGTCCATATAGGACGGCGACTGTAAGAGTGTTCATATAGGACGGCGACTGTAACAGTGTTCATAAAGGACGGCGACTGTAAAAGTGTTCATTTAGGATGGCGACTGTAAGAGTGTTCATATATGACGGCGACTGTAACAGTGTTCATATAGGACGGCGACTGTAAGAGTGTTCTTTTAGGATGGCGACTGTAAGTGTTCATATAGGACGGCGACTGTAAGAGTGTTCATATAGGATGGCGACTGTAAGAGTGTTCATATAGGACGGCGACTGTAAGAGTGTTTATATAGGACGGCGATTGTAAGAGTGTTCATATAGGACGGCGACTGTAAGAGTGTACAAATAGGACGGCGACTGTAAGAGTGTTCATATAGGACGGCGACTGCAACAGTGTTCATATAGGACGGCGACTGTAAGAGTGTACATATAGGATGGCGACTGTAACAGTGTTCATATAGGACGGCGACTGTAAGAGTGTTCATCTAGGATGGCGACTGCAACAGTGTTCATATAGGACGGCGACTGTAAGAGTGTACATATAAGACGGTGACTAAGAGTGTTCATCTAGGACGGCGACTGCAACAGTGTACATATAGGACGGTGACTGTAAGAGTGTTCATATAGGACGGCGACTGTAAGAGTGTTCATCTAGGACGGCGACTGTAACAGTGTTCATATAGGACGGCGACTGCAACAGTGTTCATATAGGACGACGACTGTAAGAGTGTACATATAGGATGGCGACTGTAACAGTGTTCATATAGGACGGCGACTGTAAGAGTGTTCATCTAGGATGGCGACTGCAACAGTGTTCATATAGGACGGCGACTGTAAGAGTGTACATATAAGACGGTGACTAAGAGTGTTCATCTAGGACGGCGACTGCAACAGTGTACATATAGGACGGTGACTGTAAGAGTGTTCATATAGGACGGCGACTGCAACAGTGTTCATCTAGGACGGCGACTGTAACAGTGTTCATATAGGACGGCGACTGCAACAGTGTTCATATAGGACGACGACTGTAAGAGTGTACATATAGGACGGTGACTGTAAGAGTGTTCATATAGGACGGTGACTGTAACAGTGTTCATATAGGACGGCGACTGTAAGAGTGTACATATAGGACGGTGACTGTAAGAGTGCTCATCTAGGACGGCGACTGCAACAGTGTTCATATAGGACGGCGACTGTAAGAGTGTTCATATCGGACGACGACTGTAACAGTGTTCATATAGGACGATGAATGTAAGAGTGTTCATATAGGACGGCGACTGTAACAGTGTTCATATAGGACGATGACTGTAAGAGTGTTCATATCGGATGACGACTGTAAGAGCGTTCATATAGGACGGCGACTGTAAGAGTGTTCATATAGGACGGCGACTGTAAGTGTTTATATAGGACGGTGACTGTAAGAGTGGTCATATAGGACGGCGACTGCAACAGTGTTCATATAGGACGGTGACTGTAAGAGTGTTCATATAGGACGGCGACTGTAAGTGTTCATCTAGGACGGCGACTGCAACAGTGTTCATATAGGACGGCGACTGTAAGAGTGTACATATAGGACGGTGACTGTAAGAGTGTTCATATAGGACGATGACTGTAAGAGTGTTCATATCGGACGACGACTGTAAGAGCGTTCATATAGGACGGCGACTGTAAGAGTGTTCATATAGGACGGCGACTGTAAGTATTTATATAGGACGGTGACTGTAAGAGTGTTCATATAGGACGGCGACTGTAAGAGTGTCCATATAGGACGGCGACTGTAAGAGTGTACATATAGGACGGTGACTGTGAGAGTGTTCATCTAGGACGGCGACTGCAACAGTGTTCATATAGGACGGAGACTGTAAGACTGTACATACAGGACGGTGACTAAGAGTGTTCATCTAGGACGGCGACTGCAACAGTGTTCATATAGGACGGCGACTGTAAGAGTGTACATATAGGACGGTGACTGTAAGAGTGTTCATCTAGGACGGCGACTGCAACAGTGTTCATATAGGACGGCGACTGTAAGAGTGTTCATATCGGACGACGACTGTAAGAGTGTTCATATAGGACGATGACTGTAAGAGTGTTCATATAGGACGGTGACTGTAACAGTGTTCATATAGGACGATGACTGTAAGAGTGTTCATATCGGACGACGACTGTAAGAGCGTTCATATAGGACGGCGACTGTAAGAGTGTTCATATAGGACGGCGATTGTAAGTGTTTACATAGGACGGTGACTGTAAGAGTGTTCATATAGGACGGCGACTGTAAGAGTGTCCATATAGGACGGCGACTGTAAGAGTGTACATATAGAACGGCGACTGTAAGAGTGTTCATATAGGACGGCGACTGTAAGAGTGTACATATAGGACGGAGACTGTAAGAGTGTTCATATAAGGACGGCGACTGTAAGAGTGTACATATAGGACGGCGACTGTAAGAGTGTTCATATAGGACGGCGACTGTAAGTGTTTATATAGGACGGTGACTGTAAGAGTGTTCACATAGGACGGCGACTGTAAGAGTGTTCATATAGGACGGCGACTGTAAGAGTGTTCATATAAGGACGGCGACTGTAAGAGTGTACATATAGGACGGCGACTGTAAGAGTGTTCATATAGGACGGCGACTGTAAGTGTTTATATAGGACGGTGACTGTAAGAGTGTTCATATAGGACGGCGACTGTAACAGTGTTCATATAGGACGATGACTGTAAGAGTGTTCATATCGGACGACGACTGTAAGAGCGTTCATATAGGACGGCGACTGTAAGAGTGTTCATATAGGACGGCGACTGTAAGTATTTATATAGGACGGTGACTGTAAGAGTGTCCATATAGGACGGCGACTGTAAGAGTGTTCATATAGGACGGCGACTGTAAGAGTGTTCATATAGGACGGCGACTGTAAGAGTGTTCATATAGGATGGCGACTGTAACAGTGTTCATATAGGACGGCGACTGTAAGAGTGTTCATTTAGGATGGCGACTGTAAGAGTGTTCATATAGGATGGCGACTGTAAGAGTGTTCATATAGGACGGCGACTGTAAGAGTGTTTATATAGGAAGACGACTGTAAGAGTGTCCATATAGGACGGCGACTGTAAGAGTGTTCATATAGGATGGCGACTGTAAGAGTGTTCATATAGGACGGCGACTGTAAGAGTGTTCATATAGGACGCGACTGTAAGAGTGTTTATATAGGACGACGACTGTAAGAGTGTCCATATAGGATGGCGACTGTAAGAGTGTTCATATAGGACGGCGACTGTAAGAGTGTTTATATAGGACGACGACTGTAAGAGTGTTCATATAGGACGGCGACTGTAAGAGTGTTCATATAGGATGGCGACTGTAAGAGTGTTCATATAGGACGGCGACTGTAAGAGTGTTTATATAGAACGACGACTGTAAGAGTGTTTATATAGGACGACGACTGTAAGAGTGTTCATATAGGACGGCGACTGTAAGAGTGTTCATATAGGACGGCGACTGTAAGAGTGTTTATATAGGACGACGACTGTAAGAGTGTTCATATAGGACGGCGACTGTAAGAGTGTCCATATAGGATGGCGACTGTAAGAGTGTTCATATAGGACGGCGACTGTAAGAGTGTTTATATAGGACGACGACTGTAAGAGTGTCCATATAGAACGGCGACTGTAAGAGTGTTCATATAGGACGGCGACTGTAAGAGTGTTCATATCGGACGACGACTGTAAGAGTGTTCATATAGGACGGCGACTGTAAGAGTGTTCATATAGGATGGCGACTGTAAGAGTGTCCATATAGGACGGCGACTGTAACAGTGTTCATATAGGACGGCGACTGCAAAAGTGTTCATTTAGGATGGCGACTGTAAGAGTGTTCATATATGACGGCGACTGTAACAGTGTTCATATAGGACGGAGACTGTAAGAGTGTTCTTTTAGGATGGCGACTGTAAGTGTTCATATAGGACGGCGACTGTAAGAGTGTTCATATAGGATGGCGACTGTAAGAGTGTTCATATAGGACGGCGACTGTAAGAGTGTTTATATAGGACGGCGACTGTAAGAGTGTTCATATAGGACGGCGACTGTAAGAGTGTACATATAGGACGGCGACTGTAAGAGTGTTCATATAGGACGGCGACTGCAACAGTGTTCATATAGGACGGCGACTGTAAGAGTGTACATATAGGATGGCGACTGTAACAGTGTTCATATAGGACGGCGACTGTAAGAGTGTTCATCTAGGATGGCGACTGCAACAGTGTTCATATAGGACGGCGACTGTAAGAGTGTACATATAGGACGGTGACTGTGAGAGTGTTCATCTAGGACGGCGACTACAACAGTGTACATATAGGATGGTGACTGTAAGAGTGTTCATATAGGACGGCGACTGTAAGAGTGTTCATCTAGGACGGCGACTGTAACAGTGTTCATATAGGACGGCGACTGCAACAGTGTTCATATAGGACGGCGACTGTAAGAGTGTACATATAGGACGGTGACTGTAAGAGTGTTCATATAGGACGGTGACTGTAAGAGTGTTCATATAGGTCGGCGACTGTAAGAGTGTTCATATAGGACGGCGACTGTAAGAGTGTTCATATAGGACGGCGACTGTAAGAGTGTTCATATAGGACGGCGACTGTAAGAGTGTTCTTTTAGGATGGCGACTGTAAGTGTTCATATAGGACGGCGACTGTAAGAGTGTTCATATAGGATGGCGACTGTAAGAGTGTTCATATAGGACGGCGACTGTAAGAGTGTTTATATAGGACGGCGATTGTAAGAGTGTTCATATAGGACGGCGACTGTAAGAGTGTACAAATAGGACGGCGACTGTAAGAGTGTTCATATAGGACGGCGACTGCAACAGTGTTCATATAGGACGGCGACTGTAAGAGTGTACATATAGGATGGCGACTGTAACAGTGTTCATATAGGACGGCGACTGTAAGAGTGTTCATCTAGGATGGCGACTGCAACAGTGTTCATATAGGACGGCGACTGTAAGAGTGTACATATAAGACGGTGACTAAGAGTGTTCATCTAGGACGGCGACTGCAACAGTGTACATATAGGACGGTGACTGTAAGAGTGTTCATATAGGACGGCGACTGTAAGAGTGTTCATCTAGGACGGCGACTGTAACAGTGTTCATATAGGACGGCGACTGCAACAGTGTTCATATAGGACGACGACTGTAAGAGTGTACATATAGGATGGCGACTGTAACAGTGTTCATATAGGACGGCGACTGTAAGAGTGTTCATCTAGGATGGCGACTGCAACAGTGTTCATATAGGACGGCGACTGTAAGAGTGTACATATAAGACGGTGACTAAGAGTGTTCATCTAGGACGGCGACTGCAACAGTGTACATATAGGACGGTGACTGTAAGAGTGTTCATATAGGACGGCGACTGCAACAGTGTTCATCTAGGACGGCGACTGTAACAGTGTTCATATAGGACGGCGACTGCAACAGTGTTCATATAGGACGACGACTGTAAGAGTGTACATATAGGACGGTGACTGTAAGAGTGTTCATATAGGACGGTGACTGTAACAGTGTTCATATAGGACGGCGACTGTAAGAGTGTACATATAGGACGGTGACTGTAAGAGTGCTCATCTAGGACGGCGACTGCAACAGTGTTCATATAGGACGGCGACTGTAAGAGTGTTCATATCGGACGACGACTGTAACAGTGTTCATATAGGACGATGAATGTAAGAGTGTTCATATAGGACGGCGACTGTAACAGTGTTCATATAGGACGATGACTGTAAGAGTGTTCATATCGGATGACGACTGTAAGAGCGTTCATATAGGACGGCGACTGTAAGAGTGTTCATATAGGACGGCGACTGTAAGTGTTTATATAGGACGGTGACTGTAAGAGTGGTCATATAGGACGGCGACTGCAACAGTGTTCATATAGGACGGTGACTGTAAGAGTGTTCATATAGGACGGCGACTGTAAGTGTTCATCTAGGACGGCGACTGCAACAGTGTTCATATAGGACGGCGACTGTAAGAGTGTACATATAGGACGGTGACTGTATGTGTTCATATAGGACGATGACTGTAAGAGTGTTCATATCGGACGACGACTGTAAGAGCGTTCATATAGGACGGCGACTGTAAGAGTGTTCATATAGGACGGCGACTGTAAGTATTTATATAGGACGGTGACTGTAAGAGTGTTCATATAGGACGGCGACTGTAAGAGTGTCCATATAGGACGGCGACTGTAAGAGTGTACATATAGGACGGTGACTGTGAGAGTGTTCATCTAGGACGGCGACTGCAACAGTGTTCATATAGGACGGAGACTGTAAGACTGTACATATAGGACGGTGACTAAGAGTGTTCATCTAGGACGGCGACTGCAACAGTGTTCATATAGGACGGCGACTGTAAGAGTGTACATATAGGACGGTGACTGTAAGAGTGTTCATCTAGGACGGCGACTGCAACAGTGTTCATATAGGACGGCGACTGTAAGAGTGTTCATATCGGACGACGACTGTAAGAGTGTTCATATAGGACGATGACTGTAAGAGTGTTCATATAGGACGGTGACTGTAACAGTGTTCATATAGGACGATGACTGTAAGAGTGTTCATATCGGACGACGACTGTAAGAGCGTTCATATAGGACGGCGACTGTAAGAGTGTTCATATAGGACGGCGATTGTAAGTGTTTACATAGGACGGTGACTGTAAGAGTGTTCATATAGGACGGCGACTGTAAGAGTGTCCATATAGGACGGCGACTGTAAGAGTGTACATATAGAACGGCGACTGTAAGAGTGTTCATATAGGACGGCGACTGTAAGAGTGTACATATAGGACGGCGACTGTAAGAGTGTTCATATAAGGACGGCGACTGTAAGAGTGTACATATAGGACGGCGACTGTAAGAGTGTTCATATAGGACGGCGACTGTAAGTGTTTATATAGGACGGTGACTGTAAGAGTGTTCACATAGGACGGCGACTGTAAGAGTGTTCATATAGGACGGCGACTGTAAGAGTGTTCATATAAGGACGGCGACTGTAAGAGTGTACATATAGGACGGCGACTGTAAGAGTGTTCATATAGGACGGCGACTGTAAGTGTTTATATAGGACGGTGACTGTAAGAGTGTTCATATAGGACGGCGACTGCAACAGTGTTCATCTAGGACGGCGACTGTAACAGTGTTCATATAGGACGGCGACTGCAACAGTGTTCATATAGGACGACGACTGTAAGAGTGTACATATAGGACGGTGACTGTAAGAGTGTTCATATAGGACGGTGACTGTAACAGTGTTCATATAGGACGGCGACTGTAAGAGTGTACATATAGGACGGTGACTGTAAGAGTGCTCATCTAGGACGGCGACTGCAACAGTGTTCATATAGGACGGCGACTGTAAGAGTGTTCATATCGGACGACGACTGTAACAGTGTTCATATAGGACGATGAATGTAAGAGTGTTCATATAGGACGGCGACTGTAACAGTGTTCATATAGGACGATGACTGTAAGAGTGTTCATATCGGATGACGACTGTAAGAGCGTTCATATAGGACGGCGACTGTAAGAGTGTTCATATAGGACGGCGACTGTAAGTGTTTATATAGGACGGTGACTGTAAGAGTGGTCATATAGGACGGCGACTGCAACAGTGTTCATATAGGACGGTGACTGTAAGAGTGTTCATATAGGACGGCGACTGTAAGTGTTCATCTAGGACGGCGACTGCAACAGTGTTCATATAGGACGGCGACTGTAAGAGTGTACATATAGGACGGTGACTGTAAGTGTTCATATAGGACGATGACTGTAAGAGTGTTCATATCGGACGACGACTGTAAGAGCGTTCATATAGGACGGCGACTGTAAGAGTGTTCATATAGGACGGCGACTGTAAGTATTTATATAGGACGGTGACTGTAAGAGTGTTCATATAGGACGGCGACTGTAAGAGTGTCCATATAGGACGGCGACTGTAAGAGTGTACATATAGGACGGTGACTGTGAGAGTGTTCATCTAGGACGGCGACTGCAACAGTGTTCATATAGGACGGAGACTGTAAGACTGTACATATAGGACGGTGACTAAGAGTGTTCATCTAGGACGGCGACTGCAACAGTGTTCATATAGGACGGCGACTGTAAGAGTGTACATATAGGACGGTGACTGTAAGAGTGTTCATCTAGGACGGCGACTGCAACAGTGTTCATATAGGACGGCGACTGTAAGAGTGTTCATATCGGACGACGACTGTAAGAGTGTTCATATAGGACGATGACTGTAAGAGTGTTCATATAGGACGGTGACTGTAACAGTGTTCATATAGGACGATGACTGTAAGAGTGTTCATATCGGACGACGACTGTAAGAGCGTTCATATAGGACGGCGACTGTAAGAGTGTTCATATAGGACGGCGATTGTAAGTGTTTACATAGGACGGTGACTGTAAGAGTGTTCATATAGGACGGCGACTGTAAGAGTGTCCATATAGGACGGCGACTGTAAGAGTGTACATATAGAACGGCGACTGTAAGAGTGTTCATATAGGACGGCGACTGTAAGAGTGTACATATAGGACGGCGACTGTAAGAGTGTTCATATAAGGACGGCGACTGTAAGAGTGTACATATAGGACGGCGACTGTAAGAGTGTTCATATAGGACGGCGACTGTAAGTGTTTATATAGGACGGTGACTGTAAGAGTGTTCACATAGGACGGCGACTGTAAGAGTGTTCATATAGGACGGCGACTGTAAGAGTGTTCATATAAGGACGGCGACTGTAAGAGTGTACATATAGGACGGCGACTGTAAGAGTGTTCATATAGGACGGCGACTGTAAGTGTTTATATAGGACGGTGACTGTAAGAGTGTTCATATAGGACGGCGACTGTAACAGTGTTCATATAGGACGATGACTGTAAGAGTGTTCATATCGGACGACGACTGTAAGAGCGTTCATATAGGACGGCGACTGTAAGAGTGTTCATATAGGACGGCGACTGTAAGTATTTATATAGGACGGTGACTGTAAGAGTGTCCATATAGGACGGCGACTGTAAGAGTGTTCATATAGGACGGCGACTGTAAGAGTGTTCATATAGGACGGCGACTGTAAGAGTGTTCATATAGGATGGCGACTGTAACAGTGTTCATATAGGACGGCGACTGTAAGAGTGTTCATTTAGGATGGCGACTGTAAGAGTGTTCATATAGGATGGCGACTGTAAGAGTGTTCATATAGGACGGCGACTGTAAGAGTGTTTATATAGGAAGACGACTGTAAGAGTGTCCATATAGGACGGCGACTGTAAGAGTGTTCATATAGGATGGCGACTGTAAGAGTGTTCATATAGGACGGCGACTGTAAGAGTGTTCATATAGGACGCGACTGTAAGAGTGTTTATATAGGACGACGACTGTAAGAGTGTCCATATAGGATGGCGACTGTAAGAGTGTTCATATAGGACGGCGACTGTAAGAGTGTTTATATAGGACGACGACTGTAAGAGTGTTCATATAGGACGGCGACTGTAAGAGTGTTCATATAGGATGGCGACTGTAAGAGTGTTCATATAGGACGGCGACTGTAAGAGTGTTTATATAGAACGACGACTGTAAGAGTGTTTATATAGGACGACGACTGTAAGAGTGTTCATATAGGACGGCGACTGTAAGAGTGTTCATATAGGACGGCGACTGTAAGAGTGTTTATATAGGACGACGACTGTAAGAGTGTTCATATAGGACGGCGACTGTAAGAGTGTCCATATAGGATGGCGACTGTAAGAGTGTTCATATAGGACGGCGACTGTAAGAGTGTTTATATAGGACGACGACTGTAAGAGTGTCCATATAGAACGGCGACTGTAAGAGTGTTCATATAGGACGGCGACTGTAAGAGTGTTCATATCGGACGACGACTGTAAGAGTGTTCATATAGGACGGCGACTGTAAGAGTGTTCATATAGGATGGCGACTGTAAGAGTGTCCATATAGGACGGCGACTGTAAGAGTGTTCATATAGGACGGCGACTGTAACAGTGTTCATATAGGACGGCGACTGCAAAAGTGTTCATTTAGGATGGCGACTGTAAGAGTGTTCATATATGACGGCGACTGTAACAGTGTTCATATAGGACGGCGACTGTAAGAGTGTTCTTTTAGGATGGCGACTGTAAGTGTTCATATAGGACGGCGACTGTAAGAGTGTTCATATAGGATGGCGACTGTAAGAGTGTTCATATAGGACGGCGACTGTAAGAGTGTTTATATAGGACGGCGACTGTAAGAGTGTTCATATAGGACGGCGACTGTAAGAGTGTACATATAGGACGGCGACTGTAAGAGTGTTCATATAGGACGGCGACTGCAACAGTGTTCATATAGGACGGCGACTGTAAGAGTGTACATATAGGATGGCGACTGTAACAGTGTTCATATAGGACGGCGACTGTAAGAGTGTTCATCTAGGATGGCGACTGCAACAGTGTTCATATAGGACGGCGACTGTAAGAGTGTACATATAGGACGGTGACTGTGAGAGTGTTCATCTAGGACGGCGACTACAACAGTGTACATATAGGACGGTGACTGTAAGAGTGTTCATATAGGACGGCGACTGTCAGAGTGTTCATCTAGGACGGCGACTGTAACAGTGTTCATATAGGACGGCGACTGCAACAGTGTTCATATAGGACGGCGACTGTAAGAGTGTACATATAGGACGGTGACTGTAAGAGTGTTCATATAGGACGGTGACTGTAAGAGTGTTCATATAGGACGGCGACTGTAAGAGTGTTTATATAGGACGGCGACTGTAAGAGTGTTCATATAGGACGGCGACTGTAAGAGTGTACATATAGGACGGCGACTGTAAGAGTGTTCATATAGGACGGCGACTGCAACAGTGTCCATATAGGACGGCGACTGTAAGAGTGTACATATAGGATGGCGACTGTAACAGTGTTCATATAGGACGGCGACTGTAAGAGTGTTCATCTAGGATGGCGACTGTAACAGTGTTCATATAGGACGGCGACTGCAACAGTGTTCATATAGGACGGCGACTGTAAGAGTGTACATATAGGACGGTGACTGTAAGAGTGTTCATATAGGACGGTGACTGTAAGAGTGTTCATATAGGTCGGCGACTGTAAGAGTGTTCATATAGGACGGCGACTGTAAGAGTGTTCATATAGGACGGCGACTGTAAGAGTGTTCATATAGGATGGCGACTGTAACAGTGTTCATATAGGACGGCGACTGTAAGAGTGTTCATTTAGGATGGCGACTGTAAGAGTGTTCATATAGGATGGCGACTGTAAGAGTGTTCATATAGGACGGCGACTGTAAGAGTGTTTATATAGGACGACGACTGTAAGAGTGTCCATATAGGACGGCGACTGTAAGAGTGTTCATATAGGATGGCGACTGTAAGAGTGTTCATATAGGACGGCGACTGTAAGAGTGTTCATATAGGACGCGACTGTAAGAGTGTTTATATAGGACGACGACTGTAAGAGTGTCCATATAGGATGGCGACTG
Source organism: Bathymodiolus septemdierum (assembly GCA_963383655.1). Lineage (NCBI taxonomy): Eukaryota > Metazoa > Mollusca > Bivalvia > Mytilida > Modiolidae > Bathymodiolus > Bathymodiolus septemdierum. The sequence continues at coordinate 94,823,949 of OY726522.1, read as the reverse complement.
TAAGAGTGTTCATATAGGACGGCGACTGTAAGAGTGTTTATATAGGACGACGGCTGTAAGAGTGTTCATATAGGACGGCGACTGTAAGAGTGTTCATATAGGATGGCGACTGTAAGAGTGTTCATATAGGACGGCGACTGTAAGAGTGTTTATATAGAACGACGACTGTAAGAGTGTTTATATAGGACGACGACTGTAAGAGTGTTCATATAGGACGGCGACTGTAAGAGTGTTTATATAGGACGACGACTGTAAGAGTGTTCATATAGGACGGCGACTGTAAGAGTGTCCATATAGGATGGCGACTGTAAGAGTGTTCATATAGGACGGCGACTGTAAGAGTGTTTATATAGGACGACGACTGTAAGAGTGTCCATATAGAACGGCGACTCTAAGAGTGTTCATATAGGACGGCGACTGTAAGAGTGTTCATATCGGACGACGACTGTAAGAGTGTTCATATAGGACGGCGACTGTAAGAGTGTTCATATAGGATGGCGACTGTAAGAGTGTCCATATAGGACGGCGACTGTAAGAGTGTTCATATAGGACGGCGACTGTAACAGTGTTCATATAGGACGGCGACTGCAAAAGTGTTCATATAGGATGGCGACTGTAAGAGTGTTCATATATGACGGCGACTGTAACAGTGTTCATATAGGACGGCGACTGTAAGAGTGTTCTTTTAGGATGGCGACTGTAAGTGTTCATATAGGACGGCGACTGTAAGAGTGTTCATATAAGATGGCGACTGTAAGAGTGTTCATATAGGACGGCGACTGTAAGAGTGTGCATATAGGACGGCGACTGTAAGAGTGTTCATATAGGACGGCGACTGTAAGAGTGTACATATAGGACGGCGACTGTAAGAGTGTTCATATAGGACGGCGACTGCAACAGTGTCCATATAGGACGGCGACTGTAAGAGTGTACATATAGGATGGCGACTGTAACAGTGTTCATATAGGACGGCGACTGTAAGAGTGTTAATCTAGGATGGCGACTGCAACAGTGTTCATATAGGACGGCGACTGTAAGAGTGTACATATAAGACGGTGACTAAGAGTGTTCATCTAGGACGGCGACTGCAACAGTGTACATATAGGACGGTGACTGTAAGAGTGTTCATATAGGACGGCGACTGTAAGAGTGTTCATCTAGGACGGCGACTGTAACAGTGTTCATATAGGACGGCGACTGCAACAGTGTTCATATAGGACGGCGACTGTAAGAGTGTACATATAGGACGGTGACTGTAAGAGTGTTCATATAGGACGGTGACTGTAAGAGTGTTCATATAGGTCGGCGACTGTAAGAGTGTCCATATAGGACGGCGACTGTAAGAGTGTTCATATAGGACGGCGACTGTAACAGTGTTCATATAGGACGGCGACTGTAAGAGTGTTCATATAGGACGGCGACTGTAAGAGTGTTCATATAGGATGGCGACTGTAAGAGTGTCCATATAGGACGGCGACTGTAAGAGTGTTCATATAGGACGGCGACTGTAACAGTGTTCATATAGGACGGCGACTGTAAGTGTTCATTTAGGATGGCGACTGTAAGTGTTCATATAGGACGGCGACTGTAAGAGTGTTCATTTAGGATGGCGACTGTAAGGGTGTTCATATAGGATGGCGACTGTAAGAGTGTTTATATAGGACGGCGACTGTAAGAGTGTACATATAGGACGGCGACTGTAAGAGTGTTCATATCGGACGACGACTGTAAGAGTGTCCATATAGGACGGCGACTGTAAGAGTGTTCATATATGACGGCGACTGTAACAGTGTTCATATAGGATGGCGACTGTAAGAGTGTTCATTTAGGATGGCGACTGTAAGTGTTCATATAGGACGGCGACTGTAAGAGTGTTCATATAGGATGGCGATTGTAAGAGTGTTCATATAGGATGGCGACTGTAAGAGTGTTCATATAGGACGGCGACTGTAAGAGTGTTTATATAGGACGGCGACTGTAAGAGTGTTCATATAGGACGGCGACTGTAAGAGTGTTCATATAGGACGGCGACTGTAAGAGTGTACATATAGGACGGCGACTGTAAGAGTGTACATATAGGATGGCGACTGTAAGAGTGTTCATCTAGGACGGCGACTGTAAGAGTGTTCATATAGGACGGCGACTGTATGAGTGTTCATATAGGACGGCGACTGTAAGAGTGTTCATATAGGATGGCGACTGTAAGAGTGTTCATATAGGACGGCGACTGTAAGAGTGTTCATATAGGATGGCGACTGTAAGAGTGTCCATATAGGACGGCGACTGTAAGAGTGTTCATATAGGACGGCGACTGTAACAGTGTTCATATAGGACGGCGACTGTAAGTGTTCATTTAGGATGGCGACTGTAAGTGTTCATATAGGACGGCGACTGTAAGAGTGTTCATTTAGGATGGCGACTGTAAGGGTGTTCATATAGGATGGCGACTGTAAGAGTGTTTATATAGGACGGCGACTGTAAGAGTGTTCATATCGGACGACGACTGTAAGAGTGTCCATATAGGACGGCGACTGTAAGAGTGTTCATATATGACGGCGACTGTAACAGTGTTCATATAGGATGGCGACTGTAAGAGTGTTCATTTAGGATGGCGACTGTAAGTGTTCATATAGGACGGCGACTGTAAGAGTGTTCATATAGGATGGCGACTGTAAGAGTGTTCATATAGGACGGCGACTGTAAGAGTGTTTATATAGGACGGCGACTGTAAGAGTGTTCATATAGGACGGCGACTGTAAGAGTGTTCATATAGGACGGCGACTGTAAGAGTGTTCATATAGGACGGCGACTGTAAGAGTGTACATATAGGATGGCGACTGTAAGAGTGTTCATCTAGGACGGCGACTGTAAGAGTGTTCATATAGGACGGCGACTGTAAGAGTGTTCATATAGGACGGCGACTGTAAGAGTGTTCATATAGGATGGCGACTGTAAGAGTGTTTATATAGGACGGCGACTGTAAGAGTGTTTATATAGGACGGCGACTGTAAGAGTGTTCATATAGGACGGCGACTGTAAGAGTGTTCATATAGGATGGCGACTGTAACAGTGTTCATATAGGACGGCGACTGTAAGAGTGTTCATATAGGACGGCGACTGTAAGAGTGTTCATATAGGACGGCGACTGTAAGAGTGTGCATATAGGACGGCGACTGTAAGAGTGTACATATAGGACGGCGACTGTAAGTGTTTATATAGGACGGTGACTGTAAGAGTGTTCATATAGGACGGCGACTGTAAGAGTGTTCATATAGGACGGCGACTGTAAGAGTGTTCATATAGGATGGCGACTGTAACAGTGTTCATATAGGACGGCGACTGTAAGAGTGTTCATATAGGACGGCGACTGTAAGAGTGTTCATATAGGACGGCGACTGTAAGAGTGTGCATATAGGACGGCGACTGTAAGAGTGTACATATAGGATGGCGACTGTAAGAGTGTTCATATAGGACGGCGACTGTAAGAGTGTTCATATAGGACGGCGACTGTAAGAGTGTTCATATAGGACGGCGACTGTAAGAGTGTTCATATAGGATGGCGACTGTAACAGTGTTCATATAGGACGGCGACTGTAAGAGTGTTCATATAGGACGGCGACTGTAAGAGTGTTCATATAGGACGGCGACTGTAAGAGTGTGCATATAGGACGGCGACTGTAAGAGTGTACATATAGGATGGCGACTGTAAGAGTGTTCATATAGGACGGCGACTGTAAGAGTGTTCATATAGGACGGCGACTGTAAGAGTGTTCATATAGGACGGCGACTGTAAGAGTGTTCATATAGGATGGCGACTGTAACAGTGTTCATATAGGACGGCGACTGTAAGAGTGTTCATATAGGACGGCGACTGTAAGAGTGTTCATATAGGACGGCGACTGTAAGAGTGTTCATATAGGACGGCGACTGTAAGAGTGTTCATATAGGACGGCGACTGTAAGAGTGTTCATATAGGACGGCGACTGTAACAGTGTTCATATAGGACGGCGACTGTAAGAGTGTACATATAGGACGGCGACTGTAACAGTGTTCATATAGGACGGCGACTGTAAGAGTGTTCATATAGGACGGCGACTGTAACAGTGTTCATAGAAGAACAATTCTCATATAAAACAAATGTCTTTACAACCATATAAAAGTGCAAAAATTGCATTTATGTATTTAGCTAATGTATAACGATGGTGCAGAGATATAAACAATAAAATCAAAATAACAACAACTATTTACAATATATTATATACAAACTAAGGAGATAGGTTACAGAGGACTAAGAGCCGGATGACAAACACCAATATTAATAGCTCTTATGAAATGACAGGGTATCTTCAATATTGGTTTTCGTTTACTTGACATAGGTTCAGAAATTTTAATAATAATATGTTTATTTATAAAAGTAATTGGATAGAGACTGCTTACGTTTTTGGTTGAAAGACTTGCATTCAATTATATAATGGTATTCATGTCCAATTTGCGATCTATTACATGATGTGCATTTACGATATCATCATGGTATGTTTTGTCATCGCCTGACTCGATGGGGATGTTATTATTTTATTTTTTGAATCTGTAGAACAATGTTGCATCTTTTATTTCTTAAATATTTATATATTCTTTATATGTGAAAAGAATTCCAATTTTGAAGAAACCGATCCTCTAATCGTTGTTTAATTACACATTTCAAACATTCTCTATTGCTAAAATGTTTAGATTCCCATATATCTTAGAAACCACAAATACAAGATGATCCAGCTAAACTGCATATTTTTATTATCATTCACTTGACGAAATAGTCTGTACAAGAAATCAGAATACTTTGTTTACCAGTTATAGGTCTTCTAGTATGTCATTGTTTCTAAAGCCCTACACTTAACAGGATGACATAATCATTTTATCAAATAGATCAAGTAGACATTTTATTGATAGTTTGTACATTCTTCGTATTTTCAAAACTTTCCTGTTTTAGTAAAAATAATACCAAGATAGTATTTCAATTTAAGATTATTTTTACGTTTTCATCGCTCCTAGGTTGAAGTCATCGCTACAAAAAAAATTCTGATCGACATCAAGAACTGGTTGACCGAAATATCCATATCTCAAATGCCAATGGATTTTTTTGCTTTTACGTAGATTTTTGCTTTCATCCATCACCGACAGCATTTTTACCGGGTTTGATCAGGAGTATTGCTTACACTTCGAGAGCACCTGGGTTTACCCACCTTTTTGTGTTATTCTTGCGTTACTCATCTTTTTCCTGTGTCTTGTGTGGTCAATGTTACCAGTGTCTCTGGCTTGTCCATGTTTGATAATTCCTTCAGTTTTCTCTAAGTTGCAGAAACAGAAAGGAGTTTTAAATTAAACAACAAAGAAATTATAAATCAATTTGAGGAAAGGGAAACAACTCTAATTAATCATGTTTATGATCCTGCTATTAACCGGTTTGTCCCCGCCACATGTTTGTGCCTGTCCCAAGCCACGACCTAAATCCTCAACGTCATATGTCGTGGTATTTTTTGTATTCAGTGAGTTAAGGTGAGAGGTGATTGTTCGTTTTGTTGATGTTGACCATCACTGTTTAAACTTTCTTATAATTATGAACAAGTGTGGACACAGAAAAGTGCTGTCCAAAAGGCAAGTATGGATGTCAATATTTCATATTATTAACTTTAAAAAAAAAAATCATGGACACAGGGGTCCTGGATTTTTTTAATAACAAACTAATCCTAGATTATTATTTTTGCTTAAGGCTCGGTCCTGTGTTTTTATTTCAAATTTTCATCATAGCCCCCTCCCCCTCCCAAGGGATATAAAATTTATAAACTATTGACCTGAGTAACCTTGCTAAACCATGCGGAGTCAGTGTGTTTTAAATCGGTCATCCAATCAGGACGCTCATTATTCTTGTCCAGGATAAAAATGCATCGCTAAAATTACCTGTGGGTGTTTCCCCACTTCAACTCGTAAATTTACATAGGAAAGCGGAGATATTTCGTCATAAAACTTCACACATGGTTTTGTCTATCGTATTTCTTGAAGACAAACATACAATTTTATTGCATTTATCAATATTTTATGAGTATCAGCAGTTTTTTCAACACCGTATCTGTTTCCTGATTACCAATGAGACAAGTCACGTGACTACACATGCTACTCACAGTGACCCGTGACCCACTTTAGCACGTTCAACCAGTTTATTCTTAATATGTTGTTATAAAGGATAAAAAGGATAAAAACATATATTAATGATCTGACATAGTTAATGTAATATCAGAAAATGTAATTTTAAAAATAAAATAAATTCTGATACTGGCAGTTGGGCACGTATACATTGACTTTCTTGAATGAATATTACTTGACTATTTAAGCCTCTTCTTCTTCTTCGCCAAATCTTTTTCCGTCCATTTTATTTTATTTGATTTACATAAATTTGATCCCGTTGGGAGTGCTCCTGAGATAGGAGGAAAATACCAGTAACAGTAACAGTCCATATGGACAACCTCCGATCGGAGTGTTTCCCTCCACCATCCTAATTATAACTTAATTATCTATTCGGAATTCAGACCGATAATAAAAGCAGCTCTCGGTGACGGATGACAGTATTAAAAATATAAAATCTTATTCATTAAAATGGTTGCAGTTCAATTCAACTGTTAATTATATGTACATTATAAAAAGTAAAATGTAAAATAGCAGAGACCATCACCGTAACGTATTTAAAACTAGTTACATTATTATTGTACATTCTGGTCAAGCGTGGAATATCCCACACCAACCCTACTTATTCACTATCTTAGTATTGTAAAGTCAAACATCATCACTATTATTTCACTTGCTATCAACAATAATGTCTCGTTATACTGTCTTTTTCCATTTTCTTTTCTTAAGTGATTCTGATGCGAACACTGTGTAGCGCATAACACATTTTTCTTGAGATATGCTCCATGGCTCTTTCTATGGATAGGTTGATTTCGATTTCGATTTTTTTGACTTTGTTGATGATTGATCATGGCTGTTGTTAGAATATATATCACTGTCTTTCGGAATTGTACTTTGTATTGAACAGAACATGTTATCTACTTGAGCATCAATTTGTTGAAGTATAAATTTGGATACTTTTTCATGAAGATTAGTTACGATATGGTCTGTATCTGATGTACGTTTGTGACAATTACAATCTGGTTCTTTCGTCATAGATTCTTGTTGAACTTCATTTTGTTTACGTAATATGGAGTTTGATTTTTCCAGTTCATTCAGCGGCCTTTGTTCCAATTTGTTCACATAAGATTGAAGCCAAATTCGTTCATTCTGCATCTCTTCATTTAATTTTTCACGTTTCTTTAATTCTTCTTTTCTTTTTCTCACTTTTTGTTCTTTCTGCCTCAGATCTGACTGCTTAATATCTTTAACATGCTTTGTTTCAATTTGGTTTCTACCATTGTCAACGGTGGCGCTAGATTGGTCAGGACTATTATTTTCAGGCTGTTTGTAAAGTGTTTGGTCTAGTATTATCATTTTGATGTACTTTGTTAATTGAGATGTTTAGATTATGTTCTAAAGATTGAGATTATAGTGCTGGTTATTTTAGTACATTTGCCTCATCTTGGTTTGAACTAGATTCATTTTCTAGATGTGTACAGTTCATGCAAATATCTTCGTATATGTCGACGTTCATGCATTCTTTGTGGCATGGCATAGTACAGGTGGAACATCTCATTACTTGTTCGTCTATTGTTTTGTCACATATTATACAGTTCGTTATTACTTCTTCATTGAGAATATCTTGAGCTTTGTAATGGCAGTTTATATCTGACAGCATTAATAATATAGACTTGTTGATTCCATACCGTAAATGTTTTCTTGAGTACATATGCTCAGTTCGTGATTGTATTTTGTATAAGCGTCCGTTTTGGAACTATTTTTTCTTTTGGTTATCAGATAGACTCAAATAAGAGTAGCCTCCCTTCGAAGTAGTTTTTTTTTTTCTGGAGATTGAAAATATAAAATCCGAAATCTTGTCACATTTCATCACATTTTCATCAGATGTTTTACAGAAATGCTTGTCTTTCTGTACAAGTGAAGTTTGTCAAAATAATATTCCGCCACGTGAATAACTATTTGAATGGTAGAATCATCCACGAGAAGAGCAAAAACAAATTGAGTCGTAGTTTAGAACAAGGTCTTATGGAGAAGAAAGGGAAACCAACATTACGTCATGTAAAATATAGAGAGAAGAAAGGGTCACTGCCGCCTCCTTGTGTAATCGATTTATATGTTATTGCAAGTGGTGGCCCCGGTACATCTAAAAGCATATTGCTGTCAACAACACATACATGGTTGGTTTGATTTGTGTGTAACAGTAGAGCATGTTTTACCTCCGAAAAATGCACTGTCCCCGCGGGTCATACTAAAAGTAAAAAGCGCCCGGGGACTGGAAATAACGCTTGGCGTATTGGAATATTGTTTGAATAATTTTTTTCGAAATTATAATGGAATATGATGTTAAGTGAAGTCTTACCGCGAGTGTAAATGTTCAAATTTGTACTAAAAGTAAAAAGTGCCTGGGATTATTCCCTAGTTTGGTGTAAATATTAGGTTTATTTCAATTCTTTTATATATAACTTGCTATATTTTATTGTCTTTTTCTTTGTTGTTTTTAGTTTTATATAAAATCTGTATGTGTATTGGGTAATTAGCAAATGAATTACCGACACGTGCCTCGGTTATGACAAGTTCTATATACGTCCTTGGTTATGACATTACAAATTATTTAAATTTTATAATTATTGAATAAACATCACCAATTTAATTAATTACCTCGTTAATACGGTTTACTTTAAAATTTAATTAATCAAAATTAATTTATGAACATATTAAACAATAACTTTAACACTTTTAAATTAAATATTTTGAACACATCTCACGAGAGCTTACGAACAAAATTAACATGATAGTCTTGGATTGTTCAAATTTTATATGTATAAACTAAGCATTTCAAACAACAAATTGATATATTTTCAATAAAAATAAAACACGAGTAATATATGTTCAAGTTGCAAATGGCTTGTACAATATATAAATTTAACAACAACATAATTTTGAAATAGCACTTTATTTAAAACAATTATATACCCGGGCGCTTTTTTGTATGACTGGTCCCCACTGGGATTCGATCTCAGGGCCTCTCACATTGTAAGCCACCGCTCTACCAACTGAGTTAAAGGAGATCTCCACTAACGCAGTTAACAGAGGTGGTTATGAACCTACTGCAGTTCCTATAACCTTAAGTAGGGGAGCGTTCCCGTTACACTCCCCACCTCAAGAGTCATCATACCTTGATGACGATATCTCAGATACCAACGTTCAACCCGACCAGTTTTCCTGTTCTGATCACCATGGGTTATTTAGTTGGGCGCCAATGTAACAGTAGAGCACGTTTTACCTCCGGAAAAATGCACTGCCCGCTGGGATTCGATCTCAGGGCCTCTCACATTGTAAGCCACCGCTCTACCAACTGAACTAAAGAAGATCTCCACTAACGCAGTTAGCAGAGGTGGTTATGAATCTACTACAGTTCCTATAACCTTACGTAGGGGAGCGTTCCCGTTACATGTGAAATGAAATTTTATTTTCGATGATCTGGAATATGAATTTGAATCTGAGTCACTTCACCTCCTATCTAATCTCGTTGAGATTAGGCTTCCGAAGAAATTTTCTGTCTGTATCACCATCCTAATCTTGTCACAAGGTCTATCAAAGGTAGTCTGGAAATTTAAAATCCGACCCCCGGTGCATTCCGATGTATATTTTGGCATGGACAGGTTGTGTCACATCAAGTGCAGATAAGTTTTGATATGTAGACACATTTTCTAGTTCAAATCTATAGAAATATTGATATTTCTTATCTTTTACAGCATTTATCAGATAAAGTACTCCAACATTCACTTCGAACAGTCCACTATTTTATTGAACTCAAGAATTACACCATGTGATCAAAATCGTGACGTATTATGTTATAGTCTGTTTCTAGATTCAAGATGTTAATGTCAAATATTTTATGATAATTAAAAAATACTATTTACATGTACACGGCTTGAACTTTTGTTAGCTCACCTGGCCATAGGCCATGTGAGCTCTTGTCATGGGTAAGCGTCTGTCCGTCCGTTAGCTTTTCACATTTAACTCTTCTTTTCTGAAACCGCTGAACAGATTTCAACCAAACTTGCCATAAATGTTCATTGGATGGTCCTCTACCAGATTTGTGTTTTTGGTGCTGATTTAAAATCCAACATGGCTGCCAGGGTCCTTAATGTGTTCTCATTGGCTGAAATTTTAAAAATCTTCTTGTCAGAAACCACTGAGCCAATTGAATGGTGACTTTGCAGGAATGATCATTGGGTGGTCCTGTACTAAAATTGTGAATCGTTTGCCGATCGGAAATTCAAGATGGCCACCATGACTCGACTTAGTTTTAACATAGGGCCCTATGGAAAAATATTTAAAAGTCTTCTCCTCTGAAACCAGTTAGTCAATTTAAAGCAAACATGGCATGAATGGTCCTTAGGTGGTCAACTTTCAAAATCATGTCCTGTGACCCCGACGTCCATCCAAGATGGCCACCATCAGCGGATATAGTTTTAACATAGGGCCCTATGGGAAAAATGTTTAAATTTTTTTCCCTCTGAAACCAGTAAGCCAATTTAAAGCAAACATGGCATGAACGGTCCTTAAATGGTCAACTTTCAAAATTATATCCAGTGACCCAGACCTCCATCCAAGATGACCGCCATCAGCAGACATAGTTTTAACATAGGACCCTATGGGAAATATGTTTAAAAATCTTCTGCTCTGAAACCAGTAAGTCAATTTAAAGCAAACATGGCATGGATGGTCCTTAAGTAGTCAATTTTCAAAATTGTGTCCGGTGACTCTGACCTCCATCCAAGATGGCCGCCTTCAGCAGACATAGTTTTAACATAGAACCCTATGGGGAAAAAATGTTTTAAAATCTCCTCTGAAACCAGTCAGCCAATATAGCAAACATGTCGTCAATGGTCCTTAGGTGGTCAACTGCCAAAATTGTGTTCAGTGACCCCGATCTCGGTCCAAAATGGCCACTGTCAGCGGACATAGTTTTAGCATAGGGCCTATGGTAAAATTGTTTAAAAGTCTTCACCTCTGAAACCAGTACGCCAATTTAAAGCAAACATGGCATGGATGATCCTTGGGTAGTATACTTTCAAAATTGTGTCCAGTGACCACGACCTCCATCTAAGATGGCTGCCATGAGCAGACATAATTTTAACATACATTGTAGAACCCTATGGGATTTGAATAGTAAAACTTAGATGTATTCGGCATGCAGACATTCTTATGTGGGCTTATTTATGTCAGGTGAGCGATACAGGCTCACCTGAGCCTCTAGTTTATGTTGTTATGAATATTTTATAAGAACCAATCAACATCCCATAAAGGACATTGAATATCCAACATGTCAAAACGACCCCATTACCAAAACACCACAGACTTTTGACCAAAATGCCCCCATTCTTTTCCAAAATAAATCATTTGATTATTTGACCAAAACGCTGCCATATGTTTATTATTTAATTGTTGTGATTCTAATGTTTTTAAATGTATTCCTGCGATTCATTTTTGTTCAAATATTTATTTTGCACTTAAAGTCATGAAAGGAACAATATATTTTGTTTTATTATATTTTTAGTAATCTATTTATCTATTTAAGTAAAAACACACACACAAGCCAGTCGTGTAGTGAAACAGAAAGTACAAAGCCAACAAAAGAATTTTGAGAAGTTTAAGCTTTGATAACAATGGCGTGGTCAAGTCTTTACTCGAAAGTATATATATATATGACATGATTCTGGCATGATAACATTTTTTTCATTTATAAAATATAAAAATAAGATACACAATATATCTTACCGGTATTAGTATACACCACAAATATCCGAACATGATAATTTAAACATAATATATACACAATATATAAACTTACTAGAGTAGACAAATCTTGAATATACAAGACATCACACAATGACATGATATCATCATTTGAGTAGAAAAAAAAAAGTAAATGTGCCATTTTTCCCCAAAAAAATTGGGGGCGTTTTGGTAAAATAATTTTTACTCAGAAAAAAAGTAGGGCGTTTTGACCTGTTACCCAACAGCAATACAGATATAAACAAATAAGCTAATCACTTCCACTTAAAAAGACCAAGGGGCTGTTGTGTTTGCGATCATATCATTATGGTAATTGGATTTATTATTACCTATGCAATCATTGCCAATCACCACTAACATTGTGATTTCAAATCCCGCTCGGACGAGGTGAATTCGATACAATATTTTGTGATAAAGTTTGTCAGTGACTTGCGACAGGTCTGGTTTTCTCTGGATTCACTGGTTTCCTTCACCAATAAAACTAACTGCCATGATATAACTGAAATATTGTTGAAAGTGGTGTTATAAGTTAAGAATAAGTTAGTTAAAGACCAAGTTTAGAATAAGTTAGTTCAAGACCATTATTCCTGTGTCAAAAAAAACATAGCTGATGCTTCTTACAGATTTAATATCAATTACAAATATATAAACCAGTCTATAATGGCTCCTAGCCTGCAGTTGAGAGGTACTTTTCACTTTGTATAATAAACATTATACATTTTTATGTGCTATTGAATCCAATTTCAGCTATCTTTTCAACTGTGGAGAGGGAACACAGAGGGCGGCAAATGATACAAGGTTAGTATTATACTATAATGCTATATTTAGAAAATATTTGATGTTTCAGTTGAATTTTTAAATAATTAAATGTGTTAACTGAGTAAGAACAGACAACACAATGGCCAAAAGAAAAAGGACAAACAACGATCTATAAAATATACACGTAAAACTAAAAATAAAGTCACACGAACCCCACTAAAAATCGGGGGTGAACTCATGTGCTCCAGAAGGGTAAGCAGTTCCTGCACCACTAGTGACGCCCGTCGTGTTAATCTAGTTATAAACCCGGTGATGAGTCATTAATGAGAAAATTACCGGAGAGTGTTTACGACAAGTGGAACATGTCCGTGGTCATTTGTGACACAGATATTCCATAATGGTCAACCAAGTCATGGTGGAGACTAAAACTTTCGAGTAGCTTCCTTGTTTGCAGCAACCCTCTATCAAGGAAATCCTGATAGAAACCAAAAGCTCTGGAATATCGTATCAACTGAGAGATATATACTCCATATGCAGGTGCTGCTGGAATGTTGCTACATATAAATGGAAAGTTCACAATGGGAAAATTGAAATCATCTCTTGTCGTAAAGTTTCGTTCTTAACCACCCCTCACTGTCACATAGCAAATCTTCCTTCAATGCATAATTGTTTTCCATGTAACAAAATTTGCACAAAGCAGAAACATATTAAAATTCTTCACAAGAACAAAGGTATGAAAATGTAATTGTATTTGGAATAGAATGTGATATCATATGAAGATTCAAGTTTTTAAAAACATAGGTTGCTATATCTGTAGGGTATCAGTCCTAAATATCTGATATTAAGGTGAAATAGACTTATAGAGAAATGTTTAATTACTAAACATTCTATGGAAATATAAATATATTTAGAATAAAATATTGTAATATGATTGTTCATGTTTGTCATATGGTGTCCATGGTACGGAGGCACAGAATTTGACTTGTGCTTCAATAGGGAATACAGTCAAACTTTTCTAAACTGAATCCTGTAGAGGACAATATTTTTTGTTAGGAATAGACATGATTTTAATATACAGAGTTTAAATTAACAAAGATTTTCTACATGAGAACTTTCTTTAAAGTTTGGTTTATACAGGATTTTGTTTTATTCAGATTCAGTTTAGACAGATTTTACTGTAGTTTAGAAACTTGTTTACAAAGAAATACAGAGCACATAAACACATTATTACACACCCACAAGGAAATGGAATCATTCAGATATGTGATTTCTATATTTACACCCGCAAGGAAATGGAATCATTCAGATATGTGATTTGTATCACACCCACAAGGAAATGGAATCATTCAGATATGTGATTTCTATATTTTAGATGTAAACATAGTTTGTTTTTTTTTGTTTTTTTCTATATTTTAGATGTAAACATAGTTTTTTTTTTTTTGTTTTTTCAGAATTAAACTTGTTAAATTAGAGAACATTTTTATTACACACAAATCATGGGACAATATAGGAGGCTTGTATGGTAAGTAAAACTTGTAATACTAGGTCATGCTTTACATATAATACCAGTCATGCTCAGAAATCCTTATAATACTAGGTCATGCTTTACATATAATACCAGTCATGCTCGGAGATCCTTGTAATACTAGGTCATGCTTTACATATAATACCAGTCATGCTCGGAGATCCTTGTAATACTAGGTCATGCTTTACATATAATACCAGTCATGCTCAGAAATCCTTATAATACTAGGTCATGCTTTACATATAATACCAGTCATGCTCAGAGATCCTTGTAATACTAGGTCATGCTTTACATATAATACCAGTCATGCTCAGAAATCCTTATAATACTAGGTCATGCTTTACATATAATACCAGTCATGCTCAGAGATCCTTGTAATACTAGGTCATGCTCAGAGATCCTTATAATACCAGTCATGCTCAGAGATCCTTGTAATACTAGGTCATGCTCAGAGATCCTTATAATACCAGTCATGCTCAGAGATCCTTGTAATACTAGGTCATGCTCAGAAATCCTTATAATACCAGGTCATGCTCAGAGATCCTTATAATACTAGGTCATGCTTTACATATAATACCAGTCATGCTCGGAGATCCTTGTAATACTAGGTCATGCTTTACATATAATACCAGTCATGCTCAGAAATCCTTATAATACTAGGTCATGCTTTACATATAATACCAGTCATGCTCAGAGATCCTTGTAATACCAGGTCATGCTCAGAGATGCTTGTAATACTAGGTCATGCTCAGAAATCCTTATAATACCAGGTCATGCTCAGAGATCCTTATAATACTAGGTCATGCTTTACATATAATACCAGTCATGCTCGGAGATCCTTGTAATACTAGGTCATGCTCAGAAATCCTTATAATACCAGGTCATGCTCAGAGATCCTTATAATACTAGGTCATGCTCAGAGATTCCTTGTAATATTAGGTCATGCTAAGAGATCCTTGTAATACTAGGTCATGCTCAGAAATCCTTATAATACCAGGTCATTCTCAGAGATCCTTGTAATACCAGGTCATGCTCAGAGATGCTTGTAATACTAGGTCATGCTCAGAGATACTTGTAATACCAGGTCATGCTCAGATATCCTTGTAATACTAGGTCATGCTCAGAGATCCTTATAATACCAGTCATGCTCAGAGATCCTTATAATACCAGTCATGCTCAGAGATCCTTATAATACTTGGTCATGCTCAGAGATCCTTATAATACCAGGTCATGCTCAGAGATCCTTATAATACCTGGTCATGCTCAGAGATACTTGTAATACCAGGTCATGCTCAGAGATCCTTGTAATACCAGGTCATGCTCAGAGATCCTTGTAATGCCAGGTCATGCTCAGAGATCCTTATAATACTAGGTCATGCTCAGAGATCCTTATAATACCTGGTCATGCTCAGAGATACTTGTAATACCAGGTCATGCTCAGAGATCCTTGTAATACCAGGTCATGCTCAGAGATCCTTGTAATGCCAGGTCATATTCAGAGATCCTTGTAATGCCAGATCATGCTCAGAGATACTTGTAATACCAGGTCATTCTCAGAGATCCTTGTAATATCAGGTCATGCTCAGAGATCCTTGTAATATCAGGTCATGCTCAGAGATCCTTACAACTCGTCTGGATGAGTCCTGGAGGTGTCACTTTTGTTTGGGACTCATAATTTTATACAAAAAATAGTAAAGAATGCACTAATGGGACACATTACTTTTTGGTTGGGATTCGTCAAATTTTTATCCTACAAGGATCTCTGATGCTGGACGTCACCAATGTTGCACATTTTCATTTTGAAGACAAAATTGTTTTTAAAATTGTCAACTTAATCTGTATGGATCAAAATATTTACCAATGTAAGGCAATGTTAAGAATTTTCTCCGCAAGGTAATTTTTCTGATGCAAAAATGTGAATATTTAATTTGTGCTGATTCATAACCACCATTAATTGATTAAATAGATCATTCTTAATTATGTCTCTACCCTCTCCTTGTGGAGACATATTGTTTTCGTCCTGTCCATCAAAGTTTATTTTACAGGAATGTGTTTAACCTTTGAAGGTTATTTGGTGCCATCTGTATGTTTGTTTATTTTACAGGAATGCGTTTAACCTTGGAAGATTATGGGGTGCCATCTGTATGTTTGTTTATTTTACAGGAATGTGTTTAATCTTGGAAGGTTATGGGGTGCCATCTGTATGTTTGTTTATTTTACAGGAATGTGTTTAACCTTGGAAGGTTATGGGGTGCCATCTGTATGTTTGTTTATTTTACAGGAATGTGTTTAACCTTGGAAGGTTATGGGGTGCCATCTGTATGTTTGTTTATTTTACAGGAATGTGTTTAACCTTGGAAGGTTATGGGGTGCCATCTGTATGTTTGTTTATTTTACAGGAATGTGTTTAACCTTGGAAGGTTATGGGGTGCCATCTGTATGTTTACATGGTCCACCTGGAGTGGTAAGTCATAAAAATGAAAAATAATACAGAAAAATACAGTTTATATTGAAAAATTTGTAAAATATTTAGTTGTTTAACCATTTTTATTGAACAATGTTTTATGATTATCAAATTCTAATTAACACAAGTTATGTACTGTGTTGAAATAAAATCACTGGAAAATTAGCAATTTTAGTCTAGGTATGACCTGAATGATCTTAGTTAAAGTAGAATAGCAGACAAAATCATCAATTCTTATTCTTTTACTAGACAGAGATTTTAGCTTACTTTTGTTTATCTTGTCTAGCTTTATTGAAATGTAAAAATCTATACTGGTCAACAGGAAGTTTGAGTATTGCTCTTATTTTAAATATTGCTCTTAATTTTTATAGGAAAATGTTACAAAAAATACAATTTTATTTGCTGAAGATGCCAGAGTTCATATAGGTAAGTAGTATTTACATACTTATTTAACAAATGTTTATAATCTACTGACTTGTATTAATATAAGAATTTATTATACCCCCACTCCACCGGAGGGGGGTATACTGTTTTATTATATACCCGCTCCACCGGAAGGGGGTATACTGTTTTACATCTGTCTGTCCTAATGTCCGTCCAAGATATTTATAGTCGCATTTTTCTCAGCAACTATTGATGGCAGAAATCTGATATTTGGTCACAAGCTTCATATAGGTATGCCATATTGTGAGAAGCGTTTTTGGACCCGTCAGATTCCTACTTCCTGTTTGCCGACTTACTTGGTTTTTATACACATTGAACATATATGCGGGGGTATCATAAGTGAGCATTAGCTCACAGTTCATCTTGTTTATTTTTTTAAATCCATTTAAATTCTTATAAACTAATCTGATCGTAATATTTCATACAGTCCAATGTCTGTGAGACATAATAGTAAAAAAACAGAGGAAAAAATACCACACTGTCGGAACAATTCCAAAATCAAATATCAAAATTGCAGAAAGAGGCAAAATTGATACCCCTAACACACACAAATATATGACCACTCACTTGCCTGGCTTGGTACAGGCACTTCAAAAAAGTGGCTGGGTTAGGCTAGTTTTATTGACCCAAATCTCCCCTCATGAAAAACAAATATAGCTGTATCAGGACCACCACTCATAAACAAGCTAGGGCCAGTACATGTCTTAAATTTAGCACTTTGTGTTAAGCTTCAGTTTGGTCAAACTGTACTTACTGATGAACTGATCAAACTAGAAGTCAGAAAAATGTGATACTTTAATATGTAAACACTATAAATATGTGGTCCAACTGATCTTATATCGTATACATGTCGATCAAAAACTCACTAGAGCTTGTGTTGTATTTGTTGTTTTGACATGCCGATTTAAATTTTTTTTTATTGTAATGAGATAAAAATAATCATACACTCATTTAGAGAAAATGTATTGAATTTAGTTCATTTTAATAAGGAGTATGCATTTTTTGATAAATTTCAGATCCAGAATTACAAAAAAAATGAATAAGAAAATAAAACCAAGATAACTAGCCATTGTACACTCATGTTATACCTATGATATCATATCTGAAGTAAGAAATGTTGTTTTTTTTTCACCTAGAAAAACAAAAGAATTGGATGAAGAAATTCTCTGATGATTGTTTAATAGTAGAATATGTCCCCTTGTTGACAGAGGAATTAGAAAAACATTACTGTGATCCTGATCTTCTGGCAAAAGAAGAAACAAGTACAGAGAATCCTGAATTAAACCCTGAAATTACAACAAATGACACATCTACATCAGACACAAACACGAAAGAAGAAAACCAGACAGACCAAACAGACGGTAAGTACATGTATTAATGTGTTGACTTCAAATCAAAAACTTCTGAAGAAAACCGTTAAAATCTCTATAAGGTAAGCATCAAGCACAGATAAATCTACTTCAAAATAGAAACTTGTGCAGAATAAGGTGAGCATCAAACCCCAGTTCAAGCAAAGCTGCGAAAATAACCACATTTCACTCAAAGTAATAGTCAGCATAAGATAGAACATTTGTATAGTTTTCATTTAGTAAGTATTATTTGGAGAGAATGTTTATATAGTACATTTTCTGTATACCATGGGATAATAACATAGAATCTACTGTGTAACCATGGTGACAGACTAACTACTACTACTCAAAAATAAAGTTTCTATCATTAACAGTTACTTTGAGAGAAAAACAACAGACATTCAGGGTTGAATTTTGAACAGAAAAAAACTGTATATCATCATTCAATTTTTATCCAGAATAATTGTTTATTTGTAGATAAAAGAGAATATTCCACCATTCTCTCGTATCTTTGACCTTGACTGAGGTAGATCATGGATCCAAGCCCTGGTCAGATCCAACCAAAGACTACATAATTGGTCAAGAGTAAGAGCAAAGACTGCTTGTCTCGGAATCAGGATACTGTGTCCAAGTGGAGCGACATGTCTATCTGTGTCCAAGTGGAGCGACATGTCTGTCTGTGTCCAAGTGGAGCGACATGTCTATCTGTGTCCAAGTGGAGCGACATGTCTATCTGTGTCCAAGTGGAGCGACATGTCTATCTGTGTCCAAGTGGAGCGACATGTCTATCTGTGTCCAAGTGGAGCGACATGTCTGTCTGTGTTCAAGTGGAGCGACATGTCTATCTGTGTCCATGTGGAGCGACATGTCTATCTGTGTCCAAGTGGAGCGACATGTCTATCTGTGTCCAAGTGGAGCGACATGTCTATCTGTGACCAAGTGGAGCGACATGTCTATCTGTGTCCAAGTGGAGCGACATGTCTATCTGTGTCCAAGTGGAGCGACATGTCTATCTGTGTCCAAGTGGAGCGACATGTCTGTGTGTCCAAGTGGAGCGACATGTCTATCTGTGTCCATGTGGAGCGACATGTCTATCTGTGTCCATGTGGAGCGACATGTCTATCTGTGTCCAAGTGGAGCGACATGTCTATCTGTGTCCAAGTGGAGCGACATGTCTATCTGTGTCCAAGTGGAGCGACATGTCTATCTGTGTCCAAGTGGAGCGACATGTCTGTGTGTCCAAGTGGAGCGACATGTCTATCTGTGTCCAAGTGGAGCGACATGTCTGTCTGTGTCCAAGTGGAGCGACATGTCTATCTGTGACCAAGTGGAGCGACATGTCTATCTGTGTCCAAGTGGAGCGACATGTCTATCTGTGTCCAAGTGGAGCGACATGTCTATCTGTGTCCAAGTGGAGCGACATGTCTATCTGTGTCCATGTGGAGCGACATGTCTATCTGTGTCCAAGTGGAGCGACATGTCTATCTGTGTCCATGTGGAGCGACATGTCTATCTGTGTCCATGTGGAGCGACATGTCTATCTGTGTCCAAGTGGAGCGACATGTCTATCTGTGACCAAGTGGAGCGACATGTCTATCTGTGTCCAAGTGGAGCGACATGTCTATCTGTGTCCAAGTGGAGCGACATGTCTATCTGTGTCCAAGTGGAGCGACATGTCTATCTATGTCCAAGTGGAGCGACCTGTCTGTGTGTCCAAGTGGAGCGACATGTCTATCTGTGTCCAAGTGGAGCGACATGTCTATCTGTGTCCAAGTGGAGCGACATGTCTATCTGTTGACGGTTGTTTCAATGAGCTAGTACTATAAAAATCCAATTGTGCATGTTTGTATAGTACACAGCTGACATCATCTCATTGAAGTGATAATTGTTCTTACTATGATATAGCTCAAACATTGCTCACGTGGCGTTAAACAACAATCACTCAAAGATCCCCATGTTACATTCAGCTATTTCACATAACGAGTAAATGGAGTCATTGACCTTGTTTACATTTAAAGAAGAGCAGTAGAAAATGTAGTATGTTATTGATGATAGATCACCAGATGTTTGTCAAAGTATGATATCAAATAGTGGATTGTGTGTATATTCTCAGCTGAACCAAATTGTTATTCTACCAAAGCAATTTCCTGTTCAGATCATTTATGTAGGCTAATGGACATTGTTATTTTCAAAAGAACTTACTTTTATAGCAATGTTTTATAGAAATACTGTTTTCTTTTTAATTGAAGTTTTCAGATGGTAAAGTTCCTTGATTTGTCTTTTGCTTCTCAAATGAAACATAAGAATTTAGTTAGTAATTCTTCAATGGTATTATATAGTCATCAATATATCCTCTTGCAGCAAATTTTCTCATAAGTTTAAAAAAAATTTTTTTATTGGAAATGTGGCTGACAAACTTTTGTTTATATTACAGGTCC
Organism: Bathymodiolus septemdierum; assembly: GCA_963383655.1. Taxonomy (NCBI): domain Eukaryota; kingdom Metazoa; phylum Mollusca; class Bivalvia; order Mytilida; family Modiolidae; genus Bathymodiolus; species Bathymodiolus septemdierum. The sequence goes on along the minus strand of OY726522.1, from coordinate 94,802,991 downwards.
TCCAACGAAAAAGAAAAGGTATTCAATCTTTTCACCGATAACAGATCCTAAAGTCACCATGGCTTATATTATTAGGGTAAATATTGGTTTAAAATCAAGAGTAGATTCAGGATTTATCAAACCTAAAATCTTATTTTTTGCCTGTATTTTAAGCTATAATTTATTGAAATTGAAAAATAGTTACATATAGTACTAAGACTAACCACTGAATTAATGTTAATATCTACTGGAAGGTCGTTTGAGATCATGAACTTATTATATTTTGATGTACCCCATCTTGGCGTCCAATGAAAATACAGAATTTTCTTACAAACCATAATATTAACTGATGTACACAATTATTTGTACAACATTCACAATAAACAACTTTACATATTTTATTTTTATCAGTCTATGTATAAGGCTGGAGTCATAGATATACCACATGATTTAATTATGAAAAACGTCATTCACCTGTCAGTTCTAGCATTGATGTTCTATCCTATTACAGCGGACCAAGTTATTTCCTTGTTATTGGGTAGTAAAATAAACATGTTCTTCCTTGGAAAACTTAGAATGGAGCTGAAATGTCATCGCTTTGATGTAACGGATGTTGATATTTTTTACGTATTCTACCGTGCAAAAATGACTTCCAATACTGAAGCATACTTTTAAAAATTAAAAACTGTACACCATAATTTAATAGTTATTCTAGTGCTAGACAGGGCATGTAATGTCACACACATACCTGGCTTCAGATTTATTTACCCCTTCAGAGGCGGATCCAGGATTTCAAGTTAGGGGAGGGGGGGGGGGGGCACTTAAAAAAATTGCGCCGAGCGGAAGGAGGCACGAACATTTTTGGGGTATTTCGTGTGAAAAATCATGATTTTTCACCAAAAAATCATATTTTTTCCAATTTTAGGGAGAGGGGCGCATGCCATGTGCGCCCCTCCTAGATCCGCCCTTGCCTGACTGATCGGTATATAAATCAGCACCTAGGAATGTGACATTATTACATATTATTATGATACAGTTTTTACTAAGAAAAAATTAATAAAAACCATGGCACTCAAAATGGATTTTAAACCAACCACTAATCAAATGAAAATTATTGCTAAACTCAAAGAATAAACAATAAATTTCTTTCTTTCTTTTTTTTTTAGCCACATCCAAAACTTAGAAATATTAATTTAGAAAATTGTTTAGAGCTTGGTGTAGCAAAGTAAGTTAATGTATTTATATACTTATTTACTTAACCTCAGTTGTCCCATTCTTCCTCCATTTATGGTTGCCCCATCCTTCCTCCATTTATGTACCTCTTTGAAATATTGTTGAACTTGTTTTCTTCCTGAATAAAGCTGAAATACTGCTTGCTAGATGTTAAGCAAAAATCAATCAATCAAATAATAATTTTAGTACAAAGTTATTCAATAAACAAACATTTAGCAAAATTTATAAAAGGAAATTAAAATATTGTTTGACCTTTGTCAGGGCTCTCACTATTTTCAAATTAGAGGGAGAAGTGACTTCTCTTTCAGGAAGCTCGCCGGGAGAAGTGGAAGACAACAGAGAGAGGTGGGGAGACTTCTGGGAGTTTAATGACGATTTATCAAAACACTGTTTTGTTATCCCTCTGAAGTTACCCTGCCCAAATTTAGTAAATACAAAAATGTAAATTTAAAGCTATCTGATCTGATTTGTTCTGTTTTTTATTCATAATTGCCTAAAGGGCATCTATTCAATGTCAAACATTTATTTCTCTCTACCTTGACTATTGGAGTCTTGCATACGTGTGATGTTTTATATGTACCCTCCCCTCCCCTTGAAATATTATTGTGCTGTGATCTAATACCACACAAATTGTAATAAGTCATATTTGTGTAGTCTTCGATAGAAGAAAGATGTCTCTGCCAATTTGCTCAACTGTCCAACTATATAAAGTTAGTACGGAATGAAAATTTAACACAAACGTATATTGATACTGACAGTCAAAAACTGAAGCAAGTAAAGGCTGTAATTATTATTTGTCAGACTTCAAATCAGATTGCAACAATGGAATAATACTACTATAGTTCAAAGTCTGCATGTAAACCGTTCTATAGATAGATCGCAATTTTAACATGGTGGCGAGTATAAATTACAGATCGGACTTGGATGTGGATTTATAAAAATCTGAAGGGTCCCTGTTCATTTCAACAAATTTTGAATGGCCAACCTTTGCATATATGAACATATTAAATATCTAACTAAGATTTTATGTCATAGAAATGAGAAAAAATAAATCAAGTTTGTTTGGTTAAAAGTAGCTTTGGTCATGATCAACATTTCCATAGCACCATGGATTGCATCCCTCTTCCAATGGCACCATTATTATTTTCAAGAAAATCACTTTCAAAATACTTAATGGATATGATAAGATTTCAATAAACATGACATCAACATTTACATAAATGACACGTGGCAAAAATATGCAGGCGACATAGGGCGACTCTTCAAGATTACAAGCTTATGGCAACTTAAACTGCACTTTTGACCAATGAGAAAACGAAGTCAACCTCCACAAGTTAACTTCTTCACCCAAATCGCCCTCTAACGTGAACCCTGATTGAGTATATGATCAAAATATTTCAGGACTCTATTAAATAGATTTTATTTGTAATATAATCCTACTATTTCTTATTACAGAGGTCCAATGGTAGGAAGATTAAAAGATGGACAAAGTATCACTTTAGAAAATGGGACAGTTGTAAGAAAGATAATATATTTATTTAAATGCTTCTGTTGTAAATAAATGTGTATGTTATACTGGAAATACCCTTTCTATAAATAAATGTGTATGTTATACTGAAAATACCCTTTCTATAAATAAATGTGTATGTTATACTGGAAATACCCTTTCTATCTGTTTGTCACATTCAGTCATCTCATATTAACCAGTGTTATGTTATTTTATTGGTAGTTTGATTTGCAAAACTTTGATTGATGAAACAACTAATGTGATACTAGTACTACAACAGATATAATATATTTACTAGCATTGTAATTTTTGTTTCTATTGCATTACAGTATGTGCTAAGCTACCTGTAATATTTGAAAATTAAAGGTAAACGGTTATGATGAACAATGAAAGCACCACAACAGCTAAAACCACTCCTGGAAAACATCAAATCTCAAACTCCTAAACTCACACAAATGACAATGACAGACATTGATGTAAGTCTAGGTGCTGGCTTGATACAGGTACACAAATATTAAACTATTACAGAGCTAAACTGTATGATGGGATCTTATATATATATATCTATGTCTGAAGTGAGTGTTTTGGATCTAATCATTTATCATGTTTGTTATTTCAGGTCCATCCTGACCAAGTTTTAGATGCTAAAGAAATAACTAAGCCAATAATAGGTATGTCAAAAGACAAACACACCTGAATGTATGTAAGACTCGGATCAACATCCATTCCTCAAATCAATGTCCGATTTCTACGTCGTAGACTTCTGTCCTTTTTTCGAATTCTCAAATCGGCATCCAATTCTCAAATCTATGGCTGTTTCTCACTTTCTCAAATTGACTTCCAATAACGTCACTGACGTATGCCTTAACCCTACTCCTAACCCTAAACAATGAATCAGCCATAGATCTGAGAATTTGGACAGGAAATCGATTTGAGAATACCCTTAGATCGGACTGATTTCAGATAACGACGTCATTGGATGCTGATTTGAGTCTGAACGCTGATCTGAGTCTATCATGTATACTCTGTGTCACCCTATCATGTATACTCTGTGTCACCCTATTTTACAGTCAGTTGAAACGGTCGGAAATGAAAATTACTTACAGCATTGCATCACACTGAAGTACATCTGAAAGATAAAATTTTCTGCAACTTAAATTCAACAATGACATAAACTTCATTTTAACATTTTGAATGTATGTAGTTTATTCTCGTGTGATAGAAGGGATAAGCACCTCTGTGAAGGTCGAGATGGACATTGCTGCTAGTATCACATCAAGTCCACAAGGAGGAGCTGTGATACTAGTAATAATGTATAATGAGACCTTTAAAACTGACGTTGTTATACCCCCGCTCCCCGAAGGGGGAGAGGGGTATACTGTTTTACCTCTGTCCAAGAAATTTTTCGTCGCATTTTTCTCAGTAACTGTTGATGGCAGAAATCTGATATTTGGTCACAAGCGTCATATAGGTATACCATATTGTGAGTAGCGTTTATGGACCCGTCAGATTCCTACTTCCTGTTTGCGGACTTTGTTGGTTTTTATACACATTGAACATATATGCACATTTTTCGTCACATTTTTCTCAGCAACTATTGATGGCAGAAATCTGATATTTGGTCACAAGCTTCATATAGGTACCCCATATCGTGGGAAGTGTTTATGAACCCATCAGATTCCTACTTCCTGTTTGCCGACTTTGTTGATTTTTCTACACATTGAACATATATGCTCATTTTTCTAAGCAACTATTGATGACAGGAATCTGATATTTGGTCACAAGCTTTATATAGGTACCCCATATCGTGGGAAGCGTTTTTGGACCCATCAGATTCCTACTTCCTGTTTGCCGACTTAGTTGGTTTTTATACACATTGAACATATATGCACATTTTTTGTCACATTTTTCTCAGCAACTATTGATGGCAGAAATCTGATATTTGGTCACAAGCTTCATATAGGTACCCCATATCTTGGGAAGCATTTTTGGACCCGTCAGATTCCTACTTCCTGTTTGCCGAAGAGCGGGGGTATCATAAGTGAGCATTAGCTCACAGTTCATCTTGTTGTTTCTATCAGTAACATCAGAATTTATTTGACGTCACACTGACCAATAATTTACAGTATTAGAGCCAATTCATTGATACTGAAAATATCACTTGGTGAGATCAAATAATGTCTAAATTACAGATAATGTGTTCTATAAAGTTTTGTGTAGTTTCATGTATTTATAATATAATTTATAAGTAATAATGTATTTATAATATAATTTATAAGTAATAATGTTTTTATAATATAATTTATAAGTAATAATGTATTTATAATATAATTTATAAGTAATAATGTTTTTATAATATAATTTATAAGTAATAATGTTTTTATAATATAATTTATAAGTAATAATGTATTTATAATATAATTTATAAGTAATAATGTTTTTATAATATAATTTATAAGTAATAATGTATTTATAATATAATTTATAAGTAATAATGTTGTTATAATATAATTTATAAGTAATAATGTTTTTATAATATAATTTATAAGTAATAATGTTTTTATAATATAATTTATAAGTAATAATGTATTTATTATATAATATATAAGTAATAATGTGTTGTAGTTGTTGAATGTCCAACAGAAGATCATCTCTACAGTCTACTGGCATCAAAACAGATCTCAGAATGTCAACACAATGATGATAATTCTGCAGAAATGGTCGTTCACATGACATCGGCTGACATTGTACAACATTCTCAATATCAGTTGTTTATTCAGAGGTAAATATATCAAATTATTTATTGTATATTTATAGTATGTATGTTTTAGATCTTTGCCAATATTTATGCAAGGTACTGTGATCTTGATAGTTAGTTTTAATGTTTGCACAAAAAGATCAACAGATAAAAACATTTTTTTTAATTTTATATATTGGAATATTGTATTTTTGCCAATATTTAGCTCTCTTGGCACCAATCTGTACACCTCTTCAGAAAACATTGATATAATTAAACCAAAACTTACCAGACTTAGTCATGTATGACAAATACAGTATGCACAAATTTAAAGGAATATTTAAGTAAAACTCTTATGAACTGTTATACAGTAAATAAATATCTAACCTCATGACATGTTCCTGATAGATATCTAACCTCATGACATGTTCCTGATAGATATCTAACCTCATGACATGTTCCTGGAATAACTGTCATCAGGTACGCTCCAAAAGATTGGAAAGCCAAATATTTTGACAGTCTTAGGGAAGAAGAAAACCAATGGACGAGTCAAAATTGGTTAAGGTTACCTATAACTGAGGGAGATTGATTTTAGATATGATCAACTACACTACTTGGGAACTATTTATTTCAAAGACTGTATACACAAATCTGAAGGGATATTTAAATAAAATGTATATGAAATGTTGACCTGGTATATCAATATGTTGATAAAATTAACACTGGGTTCTGTTTTATTTATTAGAAATTGAAGATTGTCACTACTATGAGACATAGTTGTTAATGTTTGCTATGCTCTAATATTTACTATGCTCTAATGTTTTCTATGTTTACTATGCTCTAATGTTTTCTATGTTTACTATGCTCTAATGTTTTCTATGTTTACTATGCTCTAATGTTTACTATGTTTACTATGCTCTCATGTTTACTATGTTTACTATGCTCTCATTTTACTATGCTCTAATGTTTTCTATGTTTACTATGCTCTAATGTTTACTATGTTTACTATGCTCTCATTTTACTATGCTCTAAGGTTTTCTATGTTTACTATGCTTTCAAGTTTATTATGCTTTAATATTTACTATGCTCTAATGTTTTTTATGTTTACTATGCTCTCATATTTACTATGCTCTAATGTTTACTATGTTTACTATGCTCTCATGGGTACTATGCTCTAATATTTACTATGTTTACTATGCTCTCATGTTTACTATGCTCTAATGTTTACTATGTTTACTATGCTCTCATATTTACTATGCTCTAATGTTTACTATGTTTACTATGCTCTAATGTTTTCTATGTTTACTATGCTCTCATATTTACTATGCTCTAATGTTTACGATGTTTACTATGCTCTCATGGGTACTATGCTCTAATGTTTACTATGTTTACTATGCTCTCATATTTATTATGCTCTTATGTTTACTATGTTTACTATGCTCTCATGGGTACTATGCTCTAATGTTTTCTATGTTTACTATGCTCTAATGTTTACGATGTTTACTATGCTCTCATGGGTACTATGCTCTAATGTTTACTATGCTCTCATATTTACTATGCTCTTATGTTTACGATGTTTACTATGCTCTCATGGGTACTATGCTCTAATGTTTACTATGTTTACTATGCTCTCATATTTACTATGCTCTAATGTTTACTATGTTTACTATGCTCTCATAGGTACTATGCTCTAATGTTTACGATGTTTACTATGCTCTCATGGGTACTATGCTCTAATGTTTACTATGTTTACTATGCTCTCATATTTACTATGCTCTTATGTTTACGATGTTTACTATGCTCTCATGGGTACTATGCTCTAATGTTTTCTATGTTTACTATGTTTACTATGCTCTCATTTTACTATGCTCTAATGTTTTCTATGTTTACTATGCTCTCATATTTGCTATGCTCTAATGTTTACTATGTTTACTATGCTCTCATATTTACTATGCTCTAATGTTTTCTATGTTTACTATGCTCTAATGTTTACTATGCTCTCATATTTACTCTGATATAATGTTTACTATGTTTACTATGCTCTCATGGGTACTATGCTCTAATGTTTACTATGTTTACTATGCTCTCATGGGTACTATGCTCTAATGTTTTCTATGTTTACTATGCTCTCATATTTACTATGCTCTAATGTTTACTATGCTCTCATTTTGCTATGCTCTAATGTTTTCTATGTTTACTATGCTCTCATATTTACTATGCTCTAATGTTTACTATGTTGACTATGCTCTCATCTTTACTATGCTCTAATGTTTACTATGCTCTCATGTTTACTATGTTCTCATGTTTACTATGCTCTAATGTTTACTATGCTCTAATGTTTTCTATGTTTACTATGCTCTCATATTTACTATGCTCTAATGTTTACTATGTTTACTATGCTCTCATATTTACTATGCTCTAATGTTTACTATGTTTACTATGCTCTCATGGGTACTATGTTTACTATGCTCTCATTTTACTATGCTCTAAGGTTTTCTATGTTTACTGTGCTCTCAAGTTTATTATGCTTTAATATTTACTATGCTCTAATGTTTTCTATGTTTACTATGCTCTCATATTTACTATGCTCTAATGTTTGCTGTTTACTATGCTCTAATGTTTACTATGTTTACTATGCTCTAATGTTTACTATGCTCTCATGGGTACTATGCTCTAATGTTTTCTATGTTTACTATGCTCTCATTTTACTATGCTCTAATGTTTACTATGCTCTCATATTTACTATGCTCTAATGTTTACTATGCTCTCATGTTTACTATGCTCTTATGTTTACTATGTTCTAATGTTTACTATGTTTACTATGCTCTCATGGGTACTATGCTCTAATGTTTTCTATGTTTACTATGCTCTAATGTTTACTATGTTTACTATGCTCTCATGGGTACTATGCTCTAATGTTTTCTATGTTTACTATGCTCTAATGTTTACTATGTTTACTATGCTCTCATTTTACTATGCCCTAATGTTTTCTATGTTTACTATGCTCTCATATTTACTATGCTCTAATGTTTACTATGCTCTCATTTTGCTATGCTCTAATGTTTTCTATGTTTACTATGCTCTCATATTTACTATGCTCTAATGTTTACTATGTTGACTATGCTCTCATCTTTACTATGCTCTAATGTTTACTATGCTCTCATGTTTACTATGTTCTCATGTTTACTATGCTCTAATGTTTACTATGCTCTCATGTTTACTATTCTCTAATGTTTTCTATGTTTACTATGCTCTCATATTTACTATGCTCTAATGTTTACTATTTTTACTATGCTCTCATGGGTACTATGCTCTCATGTTTACTATGCTCTAATGTTTACTATGCTCTCATATTTACTATGCTCTAATGTTTGCTGTTTACTATGCTCTAATGTTTACTATGTTTACTATGCTCTAATGTTTACGATGTTTACTATGCTCTCATGGGTACTATGCTCTAATGTTTTCTATGTTTACTATGCTCTCATTTTACTATGCTCTAATGTTTACTATGCTCTCATATTTACTATGCTCTAATGTTTACTATGCTCTCATGTTTACTATGCTCTAATGTTTACTATGCTCTAATGTTTTCTATGCTCTAATATTTACTATGCTCTGATGTTTACTAACCACATCTGTGGTGTAATGGTTAGCATGTTCGCCTCAAGTGCGGTTGATCATGAATTTAAAGCCTGGGCGGGTGAAACCAAAGATTACAAAATCAGCATTAAGGAGAAAGACCAAAGACTGGTTGGCTCGGTATCAGGATAATGTGTCCGAGTGGGCAACATGTCTATCCAGGGACTGTTGTTTCAGTCAGCTAGCATGATAAAAATCCAACTAAGCATGTTGGTCTAGTACAAAGCGGACCATGATATAGCTGAAAAATTGTTGAGTTGGTGTTAAATAACAATCACTCACTCACTCTAATGTTTATTCTGCTTTAATGTTTACTATGCTCTAATGTTTACTATGCTCTAATATTTTCTATGCTTTAATATTTATTATGCTCTAATGTTTACTATGCTTTAATGTTTACTATGCTTTAATGTTTACTATGCTCTAATATTTACTATGCTCTAATGTTTTCTATGTTTACTATGCTCTAATGTTTACTATGTTTACTATGCTCTCATGGGTACTATGCTCTAATATTTACTATGCTCTAATGTTTTTACTTTCCCTTTGTAAGATTGTTCGGAGTTCGGTAATTTGTTATTACCCTTATTTACTATGTTTACTATGCTCTCATATTTACTATGCTCTAATGTTTTCTATGTTTACTATGCTCTCATATTTACTATGCTCTAATGTTTACTATGTTTACTATGCTCTCATATTTACTATGCTCTAATGTTTACTATGTTTACTATGCTCTGATGTTTACTAACCACATCTGTGGTGTAATGGTTAGCATGTTCGCCTCAAGTGCGGTAGATCGTGAATTTAAGGCCTGGGCGGGTGAAACCTAAGATTACAAAATCAGCATTAAGGAGAAAGACCAAAGACTGGTTGTCTCGGTATCAGGATAATGTGTCCGAGTGGGCGACATGTCTATCCAGGGACTGTTGTTTCAGTCAGCTAGCATGATAAAAATCCAACTAAGCGTGTTGGTCTAGAACAAAGCGGACCATGATATAGCTGAAAAATTGTTGAGTTGGTGTTCAATAGCAATCACTCACTCACTCTAATGTTTATTCTGCTCTAATGTTTACTATGCTTTAATGTTTACTATGCTCTAATGTTTACTATGCTCTGATGTTTACTATGTACTAATGTTTACTATGCTTTAATGTTTACTATGCTCTAATGTTTACTATGCTCTAATGTTTACTATGCTTTAATGTTTACTATGCTCTGATATTTACTATGCTCTGATGTTTACTATGCTCTAATGTTTACTATGCTCTAATATTTACTATGCTCTAATGTTTACTATGCTCTGATGTTTACTATGCTCTAATATTTACTATGCTCTAATGTTTACTATGCTCTGATGTTTACTATGCTTTAATGTTTACTATGCTTTAATGTTTACTATGCTCTGATATTTACTATGCTCTGATGTTTACTATGCTCTAATGTTTACTATGCTCTAATGTTTACTATGCTTTAATGTTTACTATGCTCTGATGTTTACTATGCTCTAATGTTTACTATGCTTTAATATCTGATGTTTACTATGCTCTAATGTTTACTATGCTCTAATGTTTACTATGCTCTAATGTTTACTATGCTTTAATGTTTTCTATGCTCTGATGTTTACTATGCTCTGATGTTTACTATGCTCTGATGTTTACTATGCTTTAATGTTTACTATGCTCTAATGTTTACTATGCTTTAATGTTTACTATGCTCTGATATTTACTATGCTCTGATGTTTACTATGCTCTGATGTTTACTATGCTCTAATGTTTACTATGCTCTAATGTTTACTATGCTTTAATGTTTACTATGCTCTGATATTTACTATGCTCTGATGTTTACTATGCTCTAATGTTTACTATGCTCTAATGTTTACTATGCTTTAATGTTTACTATGCTTTAATGTTTACTATGCTCTGATATTTACTATGCTCTGATGTTTACTATGCTCTAATGTTTACTATGCTCTAATATTTTCTATGCTCTAATATTTACTATGCTCTAATGTTTACTATGCTCTGATGTTTACTATGCTTTAATGTTTACTATGCTCTAATGTTTACTATGCTTTAATGTTTACTATGCTCTGATATTTACTATGCTCTGATGTTTACTATGCTCTAATGTTTACTATGCTCTAATATTTTCTATGTTTTAATATTTACTATGCTCTAATGTTTACTATTCTCTTGTGTATTCCAGGTTTCCAAGTTCAACAATACATCTATTTCTAAATGAAACAACTACTGCCATCATCAGTCAGAAGAGTCTTCAGACACAAACATGGCTGAATACATTACATTCAACAATATTCCCCACACTGCACTTCATAGAACCAGAAGTAAAGACAGCAGAAAGTGATAAATTAATCATAGCTAAACCTTTCTTAAGATACCGTTACAGACCTCAAAAAGGACTTCATTGGTTAGTGTTTCATAAAATCACAGGACAATGTGCTACTTGCTATTTTCATATGTACTCGATACAACATTATGTGATAAAGTTTGTCAGTGACTTGCAGCAGGTCAGTGGTTTTCTCTGGGTACTCCAGATTCCGGCACAATATAACTGAAATATTGTTGAAAGTGGCATTAAACACCATAACCCTAACCCCTGTATGTTTCAGGTTTTGTTTCCTAAAAAAATGGGGTAGGTAGGTTGGGAATAGATTTTTTTGTTTGTTTTTTTTTTAATCTGAATTGTTCAATTGACAGAAACTGTTGGTCATTATAAATGAGATCTTGGTTTCATCCATCAATGATCCCTATGTATATTCCTTTGTGTTGTCCACAGTTGATATTCCTTTGTGTTGTCCACAGTTGATATTCCTTTGTGTTGTCCACAGTTGATATTCCTTTGTGTTGTCCACAGTTGATATTCCTTTGTGTTGTCCACAGTTGATATTCCTCTGTGTTGTCCACAGTTGATATTCCTCTGTGTTGTCCACAGTTGATATTCCTCTGTGTTGTCCACAGTTGATATTCCTCTGTGTTGTCCACAGTTGATATTCCTCTGTGTTGTCCACAGTTGATATTCCTTTGTGTTGTCTACAGTTGATATTCCTTTGTGTTGTCCACAGTTGATATTCCTTTGTGTTGTCCACAGTTGATATTCCTTTGTGTTGTCCACAGTTGATATTCCTTTGTGTTGTCCACAGTTGATATTCCTTTGTGTTGTCCACAGTTGATATTCCTTTGTGTTGTCCACAGTTGATATTCCTTCGTGTTGTCCACAGTTGATATTCCCTTGTGTTGTCCACAGTTGATATTCCTTTGTGTTGTCCACAGTTGATATTCCTCTGTGTTGTCCACAGTTGATATTCCTTTGTGTTGTCCACAGTTGATATTCCTTTGTGTTGTCCACAGTTGATATTCCTCTGTGTTGTCCACAGTTGATATTCCTCTGTGTTGTCCACAGTTGATATTCCTCTGGGTTGTCCACAGTTGATATTCCTCTGTGTTGTCCACAGTTGATATTCCTCTGTGTTGTCCACAGTTGATATTCCTCTGTGTTGTCCACAGTTGATATTCCTTTGTGTTGTCCACAGTTGATATTCCTCTGTGTTGTCCACAGTTGATATTCCTCTGTGTTGTCCACAGTTGATATTCCTTTGTGTTGTCCACAATTGAATTGCTTTGTGTTGTCCACAGTTGATATTCCTTTGTGTTGTCCACAGTTGAATTGCTTTGTGTAACACATATCCAGCCTTAATAAACTCATATGTCTTATGTATGGTATTCACCTTCTTTTATTTTTACCTCTGATGTGTAATGGGATCTTATTTCTAAACAAAGATTAAGAAATAATTCATGGAATAGTTTTAACATGCTTAACATCCAGAGCGATAGTCAGAGATATAATACAATGAAAATAATGTTATCCATGTTAAAACATTATACAAATTATGGCTTCCATGAATTATTTTGATTCTAATAGGATAAATTGTAAAATAAATCAGTAACCAGCTTATGTCAATGTTACCATTGATTTGTTTCTGATTTGTTTGTGAATTGTGTGTTTTTCAAGGGTAATAAATAAAATGATTGTTTTCTTATAGGGATGGTTGTTTTGATTCTTCTCTTGTTAAAGACTATGGAAATGAAATGACTGGCAATGAAGCCATCGTGCAAAGTATAAAGAACTTCAAAGATTCAATGTCAACCAATCAAATGGATGGTACAGATGTTTATTTTTATATAAACCTTTAATGTATTTAACATCGTGTATTACCAGGCCTTGGTCATCAAGTCCAACATTTCCCTTGCAGAAAGTATGCCTTTTTCTGCTTTGACTTTAATTATACAAAGATATTCTTTTTCAAACTATTTCTATTTAGAGTGCTAATCTTGAAGTTTATACATAATATATTTATTTTTCGTGACACAAGTTGTCATATATGATGTGTATACTACATCATCGCAAGGCATAATAGTTAACAGTAATAAACACAGAACCAACATCTAATCACCATTACCATCTCTTTTATGTTTGTAAGTGACAGAATGATTTACAACAAGGTTTTCATATTGTCCAAAAAACTTTTTGAAAGATAAGATGAGACGATTCTTTAAAAAGCCTTGACTTTATAGTATAGTACTCAGAAGATGGTGACTGTATAAAATCTGAATACATACTGCATGCTTGTGAGTGTATAAAATCTGAATACATACTGCAAGCTTGTGAGTGTATAAAATCTGAATACATACTGCAAGCTCGTGAGTGTATAAAATCTGAATATATACTGCAAGCTCGTGAGTGTATAAAATCTGAATACATACTGCAAGCTCGTGAGTGTATAAAATCTGAATACATACTTCAAGCTCGTGAGTGTATAAAATCTGAATATATACTGCAAGCTCGTGAGTGTATAAAATCTGAATATATACTGCAAGCTCGTGAGTGTATAAAATCTGAATATATACTGCAAGCTCGTGAGTGTATAAAATCTGAATATATACTGCAAGCTCGTGAGTGTATAAAATCTGAATACATACTGCAAGCTCGTGAGTGTATAAAATCTGAATACATACTGCAAGCTCGTGAGTGTATAAAATCTGAATACATACTGCAAGCTCATGAGTGTGTAAAATCTGAATACATACTGCAAGCTCGTGAGTGTATAAAATCTGAATACATACTGCAAGCTCGTGAGTGTAAAAAATCTGAATGCATACTGCAAGCTCGTGAGTGTATAAAATCTGAATGCATACTGCAAGCTTGTGAGTGTATAAAATCTGAATACATACTACAAGCTGGTGAGTGTATAAAATCTGAATACATACTGCAAGCTTGTGAGTTGTGAAATATAAATTATCTGGAGTAGTTGGTATTTTAATATCAAGGTGATGTAGAGAGATGACCATTGGTGTCAAATTAAAGGTAGATGTCAAGAAATGAGGCAGATGAAACCTGCTATGTTTGATTTTTTTATTATTTGTCAATTCAAGTGTCAACCAATTTAGGCCCTATGGTCTGGTTTTTGGGCCCATGTGGTCAAAAGTTTGATATAGACTGCAATTGGAAAAAAAATTTAAATCCTCTTAAGAAACAGGAATGTAAATGCAATTGTATTTTTCAGTTTTGTAACAATGAATGTCCCATGTTTTTTTTATTGCAAATCCTGTGAAATCGAGATATCACAGATGAAAAAAATTAATATACAATAAATCTTTTTTACCAGTGAGCAATTCAAGCTCATGTGAGCTTCTAGTTGTTCATCAACACATAATTTAATTTAGCAATGAACAATGAAGCCATCGTGCAAAGTATAAAAAACTTTAAAGATTCAATGTCAACCAAACAAATGGATGGTACAGATGTTTATTTTTATAAAAACCTTAAAAGTATTTAACATGGTGAACAATTCAAGCTCATGTGAGCCTCTAGTTGTTCATCAACACATGATTTAATTTTATTTATTTTCTATAGGACCTAGTTATCCAGAGGTTGCATTTCTAGGAACAGGTTCAGCTTTACCAAGTATTCACAGAAACGTTACTGGAATTCTTCTTAATATAGAGTAAGTATTTTGATTGAAGTTTCATGATTTTCGTTCTTACCATTGTTTTCTAGATAGTCATCTAATTATTTTTTCTACAGAAATTGATATTAAAATATTTGTCATATGAGTTCTTGTGAAGTGTTGTAAGTCAGACAGCCAGTCAATTAATTCATGATGACGTGTTTTTAAATAATTGATATACTGATTATTATTAATGTTATAATGAAGCAATTAAAATATTTAGGAGAAAATATTTTTGTTTCAGAGATAAAAATTAGGATAGAATATCTTTGTTTTTTGTTTTATATAATAACACAGATAAACCAATCACTATCTGTAGTTAAAGTAAAATACAATTTAACAAATCTGAAGTTTTAGACAAGGGAAGTAACTATACACCACTATTTCATATTTTTCTTAAAAGGTAAAATGAGGAAAAAGACAGGAAATGTAGTGAATACATTCTCTAATTTCTTTTATCAAACCATTACATCACCAATGCTCACCTTGAGTGGTGAATCATGATTTTGATTCCGGTTGAGTCAAATCAGACCATAAAATTGGTATTTGTTGCTTCCCTGTTAAGTACACAGTATTAATGAGTAAGAACTAAGACTGGTTGGCTCGGAATCAGGATAATGTGTCTGCAGTTGGGTAACACATCTATTCGTGAACTGTTGTTTCAATGAGCTAGCACTATACAAGTTGAACTAAGCATGTTGATCTATTAAGTACAAAGCTGACATCTGGCTAGCTAGCACTATACAAGTTGAACTAAGCATGTTGATCTATTAAGTACAAAGCAGACTTCTGGCTAGCTAGCACTATACAAGTTGAACTAAGCATGTTGATCTATTAAGTACAAAGCTGACATCTGGCTAGCTAGCACTATACAAGTTGAACTAAGCATGTTGATCTATTAAGTACAAAGCTGACATCTGGCTAGCTAGCACTATACAAGTTGAACTAAGCATGTTGATCTATTAAGTACAAAGCTGACATCTGGCTAGCTAGCACTATACAAGTTGAACTAAGCATGTTGATCTATTAAGTACAAAGCTGACATCTGGCTAGCTAGCACTATACAAGTTGAACTAAGCATGTTGATCTATTAAGTACAAAGCAGACATCAGGCTAGCTAGCACTATACAAGTTGAACTAAGCATGTTGATCTATTAAGTACAAAGCTGACATCTGGCTAGCTAGCACTATACAAGTTGAACTAAGCATGTTGATCTATTAAGTACAAAGCTGACATCTGGCTAGCTAGCACTATACAAGTTGAACTAAGCATGTTGATCTATTAAGTACAAAGCTGACATCTGGCTAGCTAGCACTATACAAGTTGAACTAAGCATGTTGATCTATTAAGTACAAAGCTGACATCTGGCTAGCTAGCACTATACAAGTTGAACTAAGCATGTTGATCTATTAAGTACAAAGCTGACATCTGGCTAGCTAGCACTATACAAGTTGAACTAAGCATGTTGATCTATTAAGTACAAAGCAGACATCAGGCTAGCTAGCACTATACAAGTTGAACTAAGCATGTTGATCTATTAAATACAAAGCTGACATCTGGCTAGCTAGCACTATACAAGTTGAACTAAGCATGTTGATCTATTAAGTACAAAGCAGACTTCTGGCTAGCTAGCACTATACAAGTTGAACTAAGCATGTTGATCTATTAAGTACAAAGCTGGCATCTGGCTAGCTAGCACTATACAAGTTGAACTAAGCATGTTGATCTATTAAGTACAAAGCTGACATCTGGCTAGCTAGCACTATACAAGTTGAACTAAGCATGTTGATCTATTAAGTACAAAGCAGACATCTCATCACAATGCATCTTGTTCTCACTGGAAAATTTCTTATATTTTTTCCAAAAGAACCCAGTATTCCACCCATATAATATTTATTGTAGCAAATTGTTTACAAAACAACGTACGTACAAGGGGGATAACTCTTTATCTTTTCTTTTTTAGTGTATAATGCTTAGCTTATAATGAGCAATGTTCAATGGTCTCCAACAGTTCATCAGTAGAGAACATTACAGTATATAACCACTTATAACTCCACATTATTTTAGGACAATGCTTAACAATGGATGTTGCTTAAAAGCCATCTGTCCCTATCAACCAATACAGACAGATGGATATTCCAAAGAAAAGACAAATTCTTAACTTATCATACTCTCATATTATGTAAAGCCAAATGTAAAATGTAACATCTTTTAAATGAAGGATTTTGATGCAATTGAACATGAATTAACAAGTTTTTTAACATTAAATACAAATTAACAAGTTTTTTAACATTAAATACAAATTAACAAGTTTTTTTTAGCATTGTATACAAATTAACAAGTTTTTTTAGCATTAAATACAAATTAACAAGGTTTTTTTAACATTAAATACAAATTAACAAGTTTTTTTTAGCATTGTATACAAATTAACAAGTTTTTTTTAACATTAAATACAAATTAACAAGTTTTTTTTAGCATTAAATACAAATTAACAAGTTTTTTTTAGCATTGTATACAAATTAACAAGTTTTTTTTAGCATTAAATACAAATTAACAAGTTTTTTTTAGCATTAAATACAAATTAACAAGTTTTTTTTAGCATTAAATACAAATTAACAAGTTTTTTTTAGCATTAAATACAAATTAACAAGTTTTTTTTAGCATTAAATACAAATTAACAAGTTTTTTTTAGCATTAAATACAAATTAACAATTTTTTTTTAGCATTGTATACAAATTAACAAGTTTTTTTTTTAGCATTAAATACAAATTAACAAGTTTTTTTTAGCATTATATATTCAAATTAACCATTTCTTTAGCATTATATTCAAATTAACAAGTTTTTTTAGCATTATATACAAATTAGCAAGTTGTTTTTTAACATTAAGTACTTAACATTTGTTTGATTTTATTACAGTGAGGAAACATCAATGATACTCGATTGTGGTGAAGGCACTGTTGGACAACTACATAGACTGTATGGGGATAAAATAGATGAAATAATAATTAAGATTAAAGTCATTTTTATATCTCACCTTCACCCAGATCACCACCTGGTAATTATGTAATATAAGTTATTGATGATATGTAAATTTTACCCTTTGACCTTTACATGTGATAATATCAGGTATTAATTCAAGCAACAAGCGTAATACAAGAATATTATCGTTGATGTCTATCATGACGTCTTATTGACAAATCATGGATAAACATACTATACGTTTTAGCTCAAAATGAACTTCTTATTCAGTCTAGCATCTTAGGCCTCACCTTCTGTGTGATATCACTCTGAAAAGTCCTTTCTCGCAAAGCAAAGCAACAATAGTATATTCCAGCTATGACATGATAAAGGCAGGGTATGACTAGGAAAGGACAAAAAATATATATACATATTAATCACATATCACAACTTTTATTTCATCAAAGAGTTTCCATCCACATCTCCCCCTACCAACTAAATTATGCTTAGGATACCCAAAATGACCAACAAGTCTTGTAAACTTCTCTACCTTGAACATTAACTAGTCAAAAAATGGCCTTTAGTAATAAAGATCTTGATGAATATAGTAATAAGGCATGTTTTTTTTCAGATAGTGAGGAGACAACCCCTTGTACAGGGTGGTGTCTACTGGTTCTCAGGCTTCACCTGGTACAGGGTGGTGTCCACTGGTTCTCAGGCTTCACCTGGTACAGGGTGGTGTCCACTGGTTCTCAGGCTTCACCTGGTACAGGGTGGTGTCCACTGGTTTTCAGGCTTCACCTGGTACAGGGTGGTTTCCACTGGTTTCCAGTCTTCACCTGGTACAGGGTGGTGTCCACTGGTTCTCAGGCTTCACCTGGTACAGGGTGGTGTCCAGGTTCTCAGGCTTCACCTGGTACAGGGTGGTGTCCACTGGTTCTCAGGCTTCACCTGGTACAGGGTGGTGACCACTGGTTCTCAGGCTTCACCTGGTACAGGGTGGTGTCCACTGGTTCTCAGGCTTCACCTGGTACAGGGTGGTGTCCACTGGTTTCCAGGCTTCACCTGGTACAGGGTGGTGTCCACTGGTTCTCGGGCTTCACCTGGTACAGGATGGTGTCCACTGGTTCTCAGGCTTCACCTGGTACAGGGTGGTGTCCACTGGTTCTCAGGCTTCACCTGGTACAGGGTGGTGTCCACTGGTTCTCAGGCTTCACCTGGTACAGGGTGGTGTCCACTGGTTCTCAGGCTTCACCTGGTACAGGGTGGTGTCCAGGTTCTCAGGCTTCACCTGGTACAGGGTGGTATCCACTGGTTTCCAGGCTTCACCTGGTACAGGGTGGTGTCCACTGGTTCTCAGGCTTCACCTGGTTCAGGATGGTGTCCACTGGTTCTCAGGCTTCATCTGGTACAGGGTGGTGTCCACTGGTTCCCAGGCTTCACCTGGTACAGGGTGGTGTCCACTGGTTCTCAGGCTTCACCTGGTACAGGGTGGTGTCCACTGGTTCTCAGGCTTCACCTGGTACAGGGTGGTGTCCGCTGGTTCTCAGGCTTCACCTGGTACAGGGTGGTGTCCACTGGTTCTCAGGCTTCACCTGGTACAGGGTGGTGTCCGCTGGTTCTCAGGCTTCACCTGGTACAGGGTGGTATCCACTGGTTTCCAGGCTTCACCTGGTACAGGGTGGTGTCCACTGGTTCTCAGGCTTCACCTGGTACAGGGTGGTGTCCACTGGTTCTCAGGCTTCACCTGGTACAGGGTGGTGTCCACTGGTTCTCAGGCTTCACCTGGTACAGGGTGGTGTCCACTGGTTCTCAGGCTTCACCTGGTACAGGGTGGCATCCACTGGTTCTCAGGCTTCACCTGGTACAGGGTGGCGTCCACTGGTTCTCAGGCTTCACCTGGTACAGGGTGGTGTCCACTGGTTCTCAGGCTTCACCTGGTACAGGGTGGTGTCCACTGGTTCTCAGGCTTCACCTGGTACAGGGTGGTGTCCACTGGTTCTCGGGCTTCACCTGGTACAGGGTGGTGTCCACTGGTTCTCAGGCTTCACCTGGTACAGGGTGGTGTCCACTGGTTCTCGGGCTTCACCTGGTACAGGGTGATGTCCACTGGTTCCCAGGCTTCACCTGGTACAGGGTGGTTTCCCCTGGTTCTGTCTGATGTACAAATACAAAAACAACATCCATTGAAGGAGATGTTAGTAAGAAGAGATATAGATGTAAATGAACATGAGACACTATCCAACATTACACTTAAACATAAATTAAAATAAAAGAACAGAGCTTGTATTGCTGTTGTAATTTTAGAATCACAGTAGGGTCTTTAATAATGAGCATAACTCATACACTAAAATTAGTGTTATAAGGCATCCTGCTGTTAAACAATACCATATACTGTTGCTAAGCAATAGCCTATACTGCTGTTAAGCAATACCCTATACTGCTATTAAGCAATACCCTATACTGCTGTTAAGCAATACCCTATACTGTTGCTAAACAATACCCTATACTGTTGCTAAGAAATACCCTATACTGTTGTTAAGCAATACCCTATACTGCTGTTAAGCAATACCCTATTCTGCTGTTAAGCAATACCCTATACTGTTGCTAAATAATACCCTATACTGTTGCTAAGCAATACCCTATACTGTTGTTAAACAATACCCTATACTGTTGCTAAGAAATACCCTATACTGTTGTTAAGCAATACCCTATACTGCTGTTAAGCAATACCCTATTCTGCTGTTAAGCAATACCCTATACTGTTGCTAAATAATACCCTATACTGTTGCTAAGCAATACCCTATACTGTTGCTAAACAATACCCTATACTGTTGCTAAGCAATACCTTATACTGTTGCTAAGCAATACCCTATACTGTTGCTATGCGTTACATCTGGGTATCTTTGTTGTGTGATGTTATAAGTTGTATAGAATTTTATTTACCAGATGTGGGTTTATCAGCCACAAATGTGTGTTTGTAAGCATGATGTTAAACGGCAAATGTTTCTTTATTATTAACATTTTGATACTTTTAGGGTATGACAGGCATTCTGAACTTCAGATCTGCAGCGTTTGCCCGAGCAGGAAAAGAAGAAGAACCTGTGTTATTATGTGCCCCAATACAGATAAAGGGCTGGCTTAGCACTAACCAAGAACAGTTGGGGCTCATCTACAAAAAATTAATGTAAGATCTAAACAGAATTATTTATTTTTAGTACTTTGTTTAATTTTTATCTTATGTTGAGGTATTTACTGAAAGTGGTTTTTCTCCTGGTTTAAATCTAGCTTGTAGATAAAAATATAAATAAATAACAAATTGTCTGATCTCAGTCTCATTGTCATAGAGATTGATTTAAATGTTTGATAATACACTTTTTAAGAAGGAATAGTCAGACAAAACATTTTGCATGCTATTCTATCATCTTGGCATCCGTTCTTTGCATTATTTCTCTCTCTTTTCCCAAACTTAAGGCCTATTTTATGGTGGTTTGAAATTTACTCTTTTTCTAGGGCTGTCCCCATTTTTTTAAATTCATTTTCTGCTTATTGAATTTTTATGAAACTTTACACAGTTGTAGTACACAACCTGCAGATGTGTATGAAGGAATACTGTTACTGTCTGAAATTTAGAAGGGGAGATAATTCAATTTATACTTTCAGGAAAAGGGGGGTCGTGTACTTGTGGCGACCCCTAGATGTATGTTTTTGGTTAGTTTATTTTGGAGATGGGATGTTGTCTCCTTGACATAACTCCATATCCGTTCATTTTTCATAGGTAACTTGCTAATATATCTGCATTCCAAAGTTTGAAAATCATAGTATTGCAAGTGGCGGAGGGGGTATCACTCAGTGAGGTCACTCACAGTTCTAGTTTTTAATTCATTTTCTGCATGTTTTTCATTAATGGTCGTTGTTTTATTAAAGGTTTTAATTATTATGCTTCTTTAGCTGTGAATAAGGAAATAACAATGAAAATGACAATATATTGCTGTATACATAAACAGTTTCATTTCGTTTACAACAATTTTCTCAAAACTTCTGACAACATTGCAAAACTATTGTTAAATTGGTCGTGAACAACTGATGACACCAACTTAGGGGTAAACAGGTCTGTATTACTGACAATGTTTATTCAGTTGTTAATATGGAGAAAATAGTGCATCACTAAAAATAAAAAAGACAAAATGTAGTACTTTTTGGCAAACAAATTTGTATTGTAAAATATAGATTTTTTTTATTTTGTATTCTTCAATTTACAATTACAAAAATAAATTAAGCCCAATTAATGAATTTACTCTTCTGTACATTTATATTAATAATATTAGACATTCAATTTACAATTACCGTTGAAAGCTAAACACAATTAAAGAACTTATTTTTGTTTTCTCTTTCTATCTACTTTGATATTAATTACATTTTAAATAATTAAAATACATATGTATCCTTTCAGATTAGTACCTCTTCAATTTCTAATGAAAGTACGTCATGGATCTGAAGAAGTCGAAACTGCTGAACATTTGGTTAAAAAGGTCTTAGATAGACTGAACTTTGTGGAGGTAAGTAAAACTTATAAAGAAAAGTTGATAAATGGGAAGCTTTGATAATGTGTAGAAGAAATATTTGTACACTGGAAAAGAACCTGTTTTCTTTTACTCTTAAATTTGTGATTATCATTAGAATTGATGTAATTATCTCAAATTCAATCAAATAAAGGAGATATTTTTTGTCTTGTGTGCCCATGCTAACCTAACGTGTATTTTCCATTTTCCTGTATATTTTCTTGTCCAAAACCATGTTTACATATGTTAAAATATGAAATAAAAACAACCTACTCAAGTCGTGCATAAAAAAAACTGTTTAAATATAACTTCAAATAACAGCTCGTACAGTAGGCTGCTGAAAATTGTAAAAAAAAAAATCCATATGATAATTATGATATATAAATGTTCCTAGCCATTTTTTGTGCAATTTTGAAATATCAGATGCCATTATTAACCAAATGAAATATTTAAACATGTGCATAATTACATAATAATCTAATAAAACTAGCATAATCAGATAAATTTGCAAATTTATTAAATTGTGGGGTCAAAAATTGGATCATTGCAGTCCTACACCTTTAACCTGTTTATTGTAAGAAATAAAATGTTTGAGTAGATTTCACTATGTGTTTTATAGTTTATGCCTGTACCCGTGATCCACAATAAGCATGCCTGTGGTGTGAGTATAACTCACAAGTCTGGTTGGAAGATTGTGTACTCGGGGGATACTAGACCATGTCAAGCTTTAGTTGATGCAGGTATGTACTCTCTGGAAATAAGAGGCACTCTCAAGCTTGAGTTGACATATGTATGTGTACTCAAAGGACACCAGACATTGTCAAGCCACAATTGACTCAGCTATAAGTACTCAGAACAAACCAGGCATTGTCAAACATTAATTGCTGCAATTATAAGTACTCAGAAAAAACCAGGTCCAGTCAAACCTTTGTTGATTCAGGTATATGCACTCAAAAGATACTATCAAACCATAGTCACTTTGTCATGTTGACAAATTCTGTGTGTACAAGAGAGATAATGTGCCATAGTTGACACAGACATGTGCACTAAATTTGATATCTATGTTTTTATTGACACAGACATGTGCACTAAATTTGATATCTACATTTTTATTGACACGGACATGTGCACAAGTCATTAACTTTTTAGCTCACCTATTGTCACTACTGAACGCCCGTCGTCTGTCGTCCGTCTGTCCGTTAACTTTTCACATTTTAATCAACTCCTCTGAAGCCACTGCGCCAATTTGAACCAAACTGTGGTGGAATGGTCCTTGGATGGCCCCCTTCCAAAATTGTGTCCAGTGATCCCGACTTCCAACCAAGATGGCCGCCAAGCTAAAAATAGAAAAAAGGGGGGATGAAATTTTAATTGTCCATTGCTGCTTTAGTATAAGTCAAAATGAGCTCAAATTTTAACTGCAGCTACATGGCAAGGAGTAGTTTAACATTATTTCAGGGTTTTTCTGTGAAATTTTTCTTTCAGCCGAATTATATCAATTATGCAAATTAGGCATATTTTGATAAAAGATCACATGTAAATCTTCTCCGCTGAAACCGCAGAACCAAATTAAACCAAACCTGGCAGGGATGGTCCCTGGGTGGGTCCCTTTCAAAATTGTGTCCAACAGCCCCACCCTCCATTCAAGATGGCTGCTGTTACTAAAAATAGAAATTTCTTCAATTGTCCATTGCTGCTGTAGTATAAGTCAAAATGAGCTCAAATATTAAATGCAGCTACATGGCAATGAGTAGTTTAACATATATATATTCCGGGCTTTTCTGTGAAATTTTTCTTTCAGATGATTTATAGAATTATACAAATTAGACATATTTTGATAAAAGATCACATTTAAATCTTCTCTGAAACCGCTGAACCAAATTTGGCTGGGATGGTCCTTCGGTGGTCCCCTTTCAATATTGTGTCCGACAGCTCCGCCCTCCTTCAAAATGGCTGCTGTTACTAAAATAAGAAATTTCTTTAGTTGTCAATTTCCGCTTTATTACAAATCAAAATGAACTCAAATTTTAACTGCAGCTATATGGCAATGAGTAGTTTAACATATATTCTGGGTTTTTCTGTGAGATTTTTTCAGCCAGTTTATTCCATTTAGGAATATTATGAGATAAAAATCACATCAAAATCTTTTGCTCAGAAATATGAGTTGAAATGATCTTTGGGTGGCCCACTTTCAAAATTATGTGTAACACCCCCATTTTCTATCAACTTTAGATGTCAAATTGAAAACCAGGTGAGCGATTACAGGATCCTGGGAGCCTCTAGTTGGAATAATTACTTTACATGTATATTTCATAAATTTTATATTAAAGAAAGAAATGAACTTTATCTTTTGGAAAATTTCATTTGCTGCAAAGTTTCAATGTCATGAAATTTTTACTTTTATTCACTGCCAATGAGTCAATTATTCATAGCCAAGAAATCTATCATTCACAACCAATAAATTAATTGTTTGAAAAATTAATGAATTATTTACAACCAATTAATCAAATCTTCACATCAAGATATTAATTATTCACATGCAGTGGGGCACCTATAAAGTGCGAAACGAAACCAACGAAAGCAAAACGAAATCAACGAAAACAAAACGAAATAGACTGATATGAAGAAAATGGAAGGAAAAAAATAAAAGACAAAACGAAATAAAGAAATAAAAAAAAAAAAGATAATTCGATTTTTTTTAAATACAATAATTTTGATTAATTATAACCGGGAAACCCATCTTGCATGTCTGTCCGTTACAGTACTCCTCACGTACATTACCCGCAACTCAATTCAAGCCGGGTTTGCTTTGCCGACAAACTTTCAGAAGTTCAAATGTCATATTTTTATTTGTGTTTGAGTGTGTGTCAGTATTTATGAATTATAAAGTTTCTGGAGTGGGCATATAGAAAAAAAAAAGAGGGGGGGGGGGGGGGATATGAGGGGGTATTTTCATAGATTGGGATATTGAGGGTTCATTTTTCGTCTGATTTTATCACGTTTTTCATTTGTATTCTTCATAAATTTGCTTATTCGCAAATGATACAGGATGATCTTGAGTTTCAGATTCTGGGCACTGTTTGACTACTGGATTTTCCCGACTTGTCATGTTTAATCCCCATGCACCCCCCCTCAAATCCTGTCCTCTCCTGATGAAAGACACTGAGACATGTGTGGGAAGTAGTCTAGCATCGTAATTGTGAAAATAGATTTGATTTCTTTTAGGCCCCTATTATTTTTTCTTCCATTTTCTATTTCGTTTTGTTTTCGTTGGTTTCGTTTCGTTTCGTTTTTGTTGATTTCGTTTCGTTTCGTTTTCGTTGATTTCGTTTTGTTTCGTTTCGTTTCACACTTTATAGGTGCCCCATGCAGTGTGTCATAAAAGTTATCTAAAGTTGAATAAGTATCTTTATAATTTCATATAATTGTAGATATATTAGATGTACACTCCGGTTTCCTCCACCAATAATTTATAAAACTGAAAGTCACGATATAACTGAAATATTGTTGAAAGTGCCATTAAACACCCTAACCCTATATTTGATGTTTATAAGACTGATGGATTGTTCTGAAGATAGGTCATAGGGTGAAGATCATTCTGGTGTTTAGGTCATAGGGTGAAGATCATTCTGGTGTTGATCAACAAAAAAGTTAACAGTCAGTCAAAACATTTTACAAAAAACTCTGCTATAATGTCATAATCCCAGCTAATGACTCAATGATTTTACAGGTAAAGACTGTGATTTATTAATACATGAAGCAACATTTGCTGATAATTTTAAAGAAGATGCAGTGAAAAAGAGACATTGGTAAGTATATAGAGTCCTGTATCATTGAGTATCTATATTGACCCTATGTAAAATCCTGAAATATATACGAACAACCATCCTGTCTGCTATTTCTGAAATAATATCGGGTCATAGATTTTCCTGTTAAGAATAACCAGCAAAATGTCATAACAAAAAGTTCATGACGATCAGGGTATTAGATATACTATGTTTCATGTATATTAATATTGTGTCTAGTGTTTACTGTGATTAAGAGGTATTATATAATCATATGTCATGTGTACAGATCTTTATTTGACTGTTACAATATCGTATAAATGTTGGGGCCATCGTGGTCGTGATCGTATTGTAGTTGGATTTCCAACTACCTGGGCAATCAGTGCCTATCACCACTAAAGTTGTGAGTTCGAACCTTGTTCAGGGCGAGGTGTACTAGATACAACATTATATGATAAAGTTTGTCAGTGACTTGGGACAGGTTGGTGGTTTTCTACGGGTACTCCAGTTTCCTCTACCAATAAAACTGACCGCCACGCTATAACTGAAATATTGTTGAAAGTGGCATTAAACGCCATAAATCAAACCGTATGAATGTTGGTGGGTCTGTTGCACAATTTTCATTTGTCTAGACTGGAATGCAAGATTTAATTTTTCATTCATAGCATTAAAGCTTTTATTTTCATATGAAACAAATTATACCATGAATATTAAATCAAACAATATGACTTTTCACAGCCTAGTTATGTCTCCTAAAACATTATACTTATAACCCATTTATTCTTCAAAGTAGAATATACTTTAGTGCACATGAAATATGAAGTTTCTACTGTGTAACTTGAGTTTACACTGTGTAACTTGAGTTTACACTGTGTTACTTAAGTTTACACTGTGTAACTTGAGTTTACACTGTGTAACTTGAGTTTACACTGTGTAACTTGAGTTTACACTGTGTTACTTGAGTTTACACTGTGTTACTTGAGTTTACACTGTGTAACTTGAGTTTACACTGTGTTACTTGAGTTTACACTGTGTTACTTGAGTTTACACTGTGTAACTTGAGTTTACACTGTGTAACTTGAGTTTCTACTGTGTAACTTGAGTTTACACTGTGTTACTTGAGTTTACACTGTGTTACTTGAGTTTACACTGTGTAACTTGAGTTTACACTGTGTAACTTGAGTTTCTACTGTGTAACTTGAGTTTACACTGTGTTACTTGAGTTTACACTGTGTTACTTGAGTTTACACTGTGTTACTTGAGTTTACACTGTGTTACTTGAGTTTACACTGTGTTACTTGAGTTTACACTGTGTAACTTGAGTTTACACTGTGTTACTTGAGTTTACACTGTGTAACTTGAGTTTACACTGTGTTACTTGAGTTTACACTGTGTTACTTGAGTTTACACTGTGTAACTTGAGTTTACACTGTGTAACTTGAGTTTCTACTGTGTAACTTGAGTTTACACTGTGTTACTTGAGTTTACACTGTGTTACTTGAGTTTACACTGTGTAACTTGAGTTTACACTGTGTTACTTGAGTTTCTACTGTGTAACTTGAGTTTACACTGTGTAACTTGAGTTTACACTGTGTAACTTGAGTTTCTACTGTGTTACTTAAGTTTACACTGTGTTACTTGAGTTTACACTGTGTAACTTGAGTTTACACTGTGTTACTTGAGTTTCTACTGTGTAACTTAAGTTTACACTGTGTAACTTGAGTTTACACTGTGTTACTTGAGTTTACACTGTGTAACTTGAGTTTACACTGTGTTACTTGAGTTTACACTGTAACTTGAGTTTACACTGTGTAACTTGAGTTTCTACTGTGTTACTTAAGTTTACACTGTGTTACTTGAGTTTACACTGTGTAACTTGAGTTTACACTGTGTAACTTGAGTTTACACTGTGTAACTTGAGTTTACACTGTGTAACTTGAGTTTACACTGTGTTACTTGAGTTTACACTGTGTTACTTGAGTTTACACTGTGTAACTTGAGTTTACACTGTGTAACTTGAGTTTCTACTGTGTTACTTAAGTTTACACTGTGTTACTTGAGTTTACACTGTGTAACTTGAGTTTACACTGTGTAACTTGAGTTTACACTGTGTAACTTGAGTTTCTACTGTGTTACTTAAGTTTACACTGTGTTACTTGAGTTTACACTGTGTTACTTGAGTTTACACTGTGTAACTTGAGTTTACACTGTGTAACTTGAGTTTCTACTGTGTAACTTGAGTTTACACTGTGTTACTTGAGTTTACACTGTGTTACTTGAGTTTACACTGTGTAACTTGAGTTTACACTGTGTTACTTGAGTTTCTACTGTGTAACTTGAGTTTACACTGTGTAACTTGAGTTTACACTGTGTAACTTGAGTTTCTACTGTGTTACTTAAGTTTACACTGTGTTACTTGAGTTTACACTGTGTAACTTGAGTTTACACTGTGTTACTTGAGTTTCTACTGTGTAACTTAAGTTTACACTGTGTAACTTGAGTTTACACTGTGTTACTTGAGTTTACACTGTGTAACTTGAGTTTACACTGTGTTACTTGAGTTTACACTGTAACTTGAGTTTACACTGTGTAACTTGAGTTTCTACTGTGTTACTTAAGTTTACACTGTGTTACTTGAGTTTACACTGTGTAACTTGAGTTTACACTGTGTAACTTGAGTTTACACTGTGTAACTTGAGTTTACACTGTGTAACTTGAGTTTACACTGTGTTACTTGAGTTTACACTGTGTTACTTGAGTTTACACTGTGTAACTTGAGTTTACACTGTGTAACTTGAGTTTCTACTGTGTTACTTAAGTTTACACTGTGTTACTTGAGTTTACACTGTGTAACTTGAGTTTACACTGTGTAACTTGAGTTTACACTGTGTAACTTGAGTTTCTACTGTGTTACTTAAGTTTACACTGTGTTACTTGAGTTTACACTGTGTAACTTGAGTTTACACTGTAACTTGAGTTTACACTGTGTAACTTGAGTTTACACTGTGTAACTTGAGTTTACACTGTGTTACTTGAGTTTACACTGTGTTACTTGAGTTTACACTGTGTAACTTGAGTTTACACTGTGTTACTTGAGTTTACACTGTGTTACTTGAGTTTACACTGTGTTACTTGAGTTTACACTGTGTTACTTGAGTTTACACTGTGTTACTTGAGTTTACACTGTGTTACTTGAGTTTACACTGTGTTACTTGAGTTTACACTGTGTAACTTGAGTTTACACTGTGTAACTTGAGTTTACACTGTGTAACTTGAGTTTCTACTGTGTTACTTAAGTTTACACTGTGTTACTTGAGTTTACACTGTGTAACTTGAGTTTACACTGTGTAACTTGAGTTTACACTGTGTAACTTGAGTTTCTACTGTGTTACTTAAGTTTACACTGTGTTACTTGAGTTTACACTGTGTTACTTGAGTTTACACTGTGTAACTTGAGTTTACACTGTGTTACTTGAGTTTACACTGTGTTACTTGAGTTTCTACTGTGTAACTTGAGTTTACACTGTGTTACTTGAGTTTACACTGTGTTACTTGAGTTTACACTGTGTAACTTGAGTTTACACTGTGTTACTTGAGTTTCTACTGTGTAACTTGAGTTTACACTGTGTAACTTGAGTTTACACTGTGTAACTTGAGTTTCTACTGTGTTACTTAAGTTTACACTGTGTTACTTGAGTTTACACTGTGTAACTTGAGTTTACACTGTGTTACTTGAGTTTCTACTGTGTAACTTAAGTTTACACTGTGTAACTTGAGTTTACACTGTGTTACTTGAGTTTACACTGTGTAACTTGAGTTTACACTGTGTTACTTGAGTTTACACTGTAACTTGAGTTTACACTGTGTAACTTGAGTTTCTACTGTGTTACTTAAGTTTACACTGTGTTACTTGAGTTTACACTGTGTAACTTGAGTTTACACTGTGTAACTTGAGTTTACACTGTGTAACTTGAGTTTACACTGTGTAACTTGAGTTTACACTGTGTTACTTGAGTTTACACTGTGTTACTTGAGTTTACACTGTGTTACTTGAGTTTACACTGTGTAACTTGAGTTTACACTGTGTAACTTGAGTTTCTACTGTGTTACTTAAGTTTACACTGTGTTACTTGAGTTTACACTGTGTAACTTGAGTTTACACTGTGTAACTTGAGTTTACACTGTGTAACTTGAGTTTCTACTGTGTTACTTAAGTTTACACTGTGTTACTTGAGTTTACACTGTGTAACTTGAGTTTACACTGTAACTTGAGTTTACACTGTGTAACTTGAGTTTACACTGTGTAACTTGAGTTTACACTGTGTTACTTGAGTTTACACTGTGTTACTTGAGTTTACACTGTGTAACTTGAGTTTACACTGTGTTACTTGAGTTTACACTGTGTTACTTGAGTTTACACTGTGTTACTTGAGTTTACACTGTGTTACTTGAGTTTACACTGTGTTACTTGAGTTTACACTGTGTTACTTGAGTTTACACTGTGTTACTTGAGTTTACACTGTGTAACTTGAGTTTACACTGTGTAACTTGAGTTTACACTGTGTAACTTGAGTTTCTACTGTGTTACTTAAGTTTACACTGTGTTACTTGAGTTTACACTGTGTAACTTGAGTTTACACTGTGTAACTTGAGTTTACACTGTGTAACTTGAGTTTCTACTGTGTTACTTAAGTTTACACTGTGTTACTTGAGTTTACACTGTGTAACTTGAGTTTACACTGTAACTTGAGTTTACACTGTGTAACTTGAGTTTACACTGTGTAACTTGAGTTTACACTGTGTTACTTGAGTTTACACTGTGTTACTTGAGTTTACACTGTGTAACTTGAGTTTACACTGTGTTACTTGAGTTTACACTGTGTTACTTGAGTTTACACTGTGTAACTTGAGTTTACACTGTGTAACTTGAGTTTACACTGTGTTACTTGAGTTTACACTGTGTTACTTGAGTTTACACTGTGTTACTTGAGTTTACACTGTGTAACTTGAGTTTACACTGTGTAACTTGAGTTTACACTGTGTAACTTAAGTTTACACTGTGTTACTTGAGTTTACACTGTGTAACTTGAGTTTACACTGTGTAACTTGAGTTTACACTGTGTAACTTGAGTTTACACTGTGTAACTTGAGTTTACACTGTGTTACTTGAGTTTACACTGTGTTACTTGAGTTTACACTGTGTTACTTGAGTTTACACTGTGTAACTTGAGTTTACACTGTGTAACTTGAGTTTACACT
The DNA here is from genome assembly GCA_963383655.1 of Bathymodiolus septemdierum. Taxonomy (NCBI): domain Eukaryota; kingdom Metazoa; phylum Mollusca; class Bivalvia; order Mytilida; family Modiolidae; genus Bathymodiolus; species Bathymodiolus septemdierum. Next base: position 94,771,300 of record OY726522.1, on the reverse strand, counting down.
GTGTAACTTAAGTTTACACTGTGTTACTTGAGTTTACACTGTGTAACTTGAGTTTACACTGTGTTACTTGAGTTTACACTGTGTTACTTGAGTTTACACTGTGTTACTTGAGTTTACACTGTGTTACTTGAGTTTACACTGTGTTACTTGAGTTTACACTGTGTTACTTGAGTTTACACTGTGTTACTTGAGTTTACACTGTGTTACTTGAGTTTACACTGTGTAACTTGAGTTTACACTGTGTAACTTGAGTTTACACTGTGTAACTTGAGTTTACACTGTGTAACTTAAGTTTACACTGTGTTACTTGAGTTTACACTGTGTTACTTGAGTTTACACTGTGTTACTTGAGTTTACACTGTGTTACTTGAGTTTACACTGTGTTACTTGAGTTTACACTGTGTAACTTGAGTTTACACTGTGTTACTTGAGTTTCTACTGTGTAACTTGAGTTTACACTGTGTTACTTGAGTTTACACTGTGTTACTTGAGTTTACACTGTGTTACTTGAGTTTACACTGTGTTACTTGAGTTTACACTGTGTTACTTGAGTTTACACTGTGTTACTTGAGTTTACACTGTGTAACTTGAGTTTACACTGTGTTACTTGAGTTTCTACTGTGTAACTTGAGTTTACACTGTGTTACTTGAGTTTCTACTGTGTAACTTGAGTTTCTACTGTGTAACTTGAGTTTACACTGTGTAACTTGAGTTTACACTGTGTTACTTGAGTTTACACTGTGTAACTTGAGTTTACACTGTGTTACTTGAGTTTACACTGTGTAACTTGAGTTTCTACTGTGTAACTTAAGTTTACACTGTGTAACTTGAGTTTACACTGTGTTACTTGAGTTTACACTGTGTAACTTGAGTTTACACTGTGTTACTTGAGTTTACACTGTGTAACTTGAGTTTCTACTGTGTAACTTGAGTTTACACTGTGTTACTTGAGTTTACACTGTGTTACTTGAGTTTACACTGTGTTACTTGAGTTTACACTGTGTAACTTAAGTTTACACTGTGTAACTTGAGTTTACACTGTGTTACTTGAGTTTACACTGTGTAACTTGAGTTTACACTGTGTTACTTGAGTTTCTACTGTATAACTTGAGTTTACACTGTGTTACTTGAGTTTACACTGTGTAACTTGAGTTTACACTGTGTTACTTGAGTTTACACTGTGTTACTTGAGTTTACACTGTGTAACTTGAGTTTACACTGTGTTACTTGAGTTTACACTGTGTTACTTGAGTTTACACTGTGTTACTTGAGTTTACACTGTGTAACTTGAGTTTACACTGTGTTACTTGAGTTTCTACTGTGTAACTTGAGTTTACACTGTGTTACTTGAGTTTCTACTGTGTAACTTGAGTTTCTACTGTGTAACTTAAGTTTACACTGTGTAACTTGAGTTTACACTGTGTTACTTGAGTTTACACTGTGTAACTTGAGTTTACACTGTGTTACTTGAGTTTACACTGTGTAACTTGAGTTTCTACTGTGTAACTTAAGTTTACACTGTGTAACTTGAGTTTACACTGTGTTACTTGAGTTTACACTGTGTAACTTGAGTTTACACTGTGTTACTTGAGTTTACACTGTGTAACTTGAGTTTCTACTGTGTAACTTGAGTTTACACTGTGTTACTTGAGTTTACACTGTGTTACTTGAGTTTACACTGTGTTACTTGAGTTTACACTGTGTAACTTAAGTTTACACTGTGTAACTTGAGTTTACACTGTGTTACTTGAGTTTACACTGTGTAACTTGAGTTTACACTGTGTTACTTGAGTTTCTACTGTATAACTTGAGTTTACACTGTGTTACTTGAGTTTACACTGTGTAACTTGAGTTTACACTGTGTTACTTGAGTTTACACTGTGTAACTTGAGTTTACACTGTATAACTTGAGTTTACACTGTGTTACTTGAGTTTACACTGTGTTACTTGAGTTTACACTGTGTAACTTGAGTTTACACTGTGTTACTTGAGTTTACACTGTGTAACTTGAGTTTACACTGTGTTACTTGAGTTTACACTGTGTTACTTGAGTTTACACTGTGTTACTTGAGTTTACACTGTGTAACTTAAGTTTACACTGTGTTACTTGAGTTTACACTGTGTAACTTGAGTTTACACTGTGTTACTTGAGTTTACACTGTGTTACTTGAGTTTACACTGTGTTACTTGAGTTTCTACTGTGTAACTTAAGTTTACACTGTGTTACTTGAGTTTACACTGTGTAACTTGAGTTTACACTGTGTAACTTGAGTTTACACTGTGTTACTTGAGTTTACACTGTGTTACTTGAGTTTACACTGTGTTACTTGAGTTTACACTGTGTTACTTGAGTTTACACTGTGTTACTTGAGTTTACACTGTGTAACTTGAGTTTACACTGTGTTACTTGAGTTTACACTGTGTAACTTGAGTTTACACTGTATAACTTGAGTTTACACTGTGTTACTTGAGTTTACACTGTGTTACTTGAGTTTACACTGTGTAACTTGAGTTTACACTGTGTTACTTGAGTTTACACTGTGTAACTTGAGTTTACACTGTGTTACTTGAGTTTACACTGTGTTACTTGAGTTTACACTGTGTTACTTGAGTTTACACTGTGTAACTTAAGTTTACACTGTGTTACTTGAGTTTACACTGTGTAACTTGAGTTTACACTGTGTTACTTGAGTTTACACTGTGTTACTTGAGTTTACACTGTGTTACTTGAGTTTCTACTGTGTAACTTAAGTTTACACTGTGTTACTTGAGTTTACACTGTGTAACTTGAGTTTACACTGTGTAACTTGAGTTTACACTGTGTTACTTGAGTTTACACTGTGTTACTTGAGTTTACACTGTGTTACTTGAGTTTACACTGTGTTACTTGAGTTTACACTGTGTTACTTGAGTTTACACTGTGTAACTTGAGTTTACACTGTGTTACTTGAGTTTACACTGTGTTACTTGAGTTTACACTGTGTAACTTGAGTTTACACTGTGTAACTTGAGTTTACACTGTGTTACTTGAGTTTACACTGTGTTACTTGAGTTTACACTGTGTTACTTGAGTTTACACTGTGTTACTTGAGTTTACACTGTGTTACTTGAGTTTACACTGTGTAACTTGAGTTTACACTGTGTTACTTGAGTTTACACTGTGTTACTTGAGTTTACACTGTGTAACTTGAGTTTACACTGTGTAACTTGAGTTTACACTGTGTTACTTGAGTTTACACTGTGTAACTTGAGTTTACACTGTGTAACTTGAGTTTACACTGTGTTACTTGAGTTTACACTGTGTTACTTGAGTTTACACTGTGTTACTTGAGTTTACACTGTGTTACTTGAGTTTACACTGTGTTACTTGAGTTTACACTGTGTAACTTGAGTTTACACTGTGTTACTTGAGTTTACACTGTGTTACTTGAGTTTACACTGTGTAACTTGAGTTTACACTGTGTAACTTGAGTTTACACTGTGTTACTTGAGTTTACACTGTGTAACTTGAGTTTACACTGTGTTACTTGAGTTTACACTGTGTTACTTGAGTTTACACTGTGTAACTTGAGTTTACACTGTGTTACTTGAGTTTACACTGTGTTACTTGAGTTTACACTGTGTAACTTGAGTTTACACTGTGTAACTTGAGTTTACACTGTGTTACTTGAGTTTACACTGTGTTACTTGAGTTTACACTGTGTTACTTGAGTTTACACTGTGTTACTTGAGTTTACACTGTGTTACTTGAGTTTACACTGTGTAACTTGAGTTTACACTGTGTTACTTGAGTTTACACTGTGTTACTTGAGTTTACACTGTGTAACTTGAGTTTACACTGTGTTACTTGAGTTTACACTGTGTTACTTGAGTTTACACTGTGTTACTTGAGTTTACACTGTGTTACTTGAGTTTACACTGTGTAACTTGAGTTTACACTGAGTTACTGTAACTTGAGTTTACACTGTGTTACTTGAGTTTACACTGTGTTACTTGAGTTTACACTGTGTAACTTGAGTTTACACTGTGTTACTTGAGTTTACACTGTGTTACTTGAGTTTACACTGTGTTACTTGAGTTTACACTGTGTTACTTGAGTTTACACTGTGTTACTTGAGTTTACACTGTGTAACTTGAGTTTACACTGTGTAACTTGAGTTTACACTGTGTAACTTGAGTTTACACTGTGTAACTTGAGTTTACACTGTGTTACTTGAGTTTACACTGTGTTACTTGAGTTTACACTGTGTTACTTGAGTTTACACTGTGTAACTTGAGTTTACACTGTGTTACTTGAGTTTACACTGTGTTACTTGAGTTTACACTGTGTTACTTGAGTTTACACTGTGTTACTTGAGTTTACACTGTGTAACTTGAGTTTACACTGTGTAACTTGAGTTTACACTGTGTAACTTGAGTTTACACTGTGTAACTTGAGTTTACACTGTGTAACTTGAGTTTACACTGTGTAACTTGAGTTTACACTGTGTTACTTGAGTTTACACTGTGTTACTTGAGTTTACACTGTGTAACTTGAGTTTACACTGTGTTACTTGAGTTTACACTGTGTTACTTGAGTTTACACTGTGTTACTTGAGTTTACACTGTGTAACTTGAGTTTACACTGTGTTACTTGAGTTTACACTGTGTTACTTGAGTTTACACTGTGTTACTTGAGTTTACACTGTGTTACTTGAGTTTACACTGTGTTACTTGAGTTTACACTGTGTTACTTGAGTTTACACTGTGTAACTTGAGTTTACACTGTGTTACTTGAGTTTACACTGTGTAACTTGAGTTTACACTGTGTTACTTGAGTTTACACTGTGTTACTTGAGTTTACACTGTGTTACTTGAGTTTACACTGTGTTACTTGAGTTTACACTGTGTTACTTGAGTTTCTACTGTGTAACTTGAGTTTACACTGTGTTACTTGAGTTTACACTGTGTTACTTGAGTTTCTACTGTGTAACTTGAGTTTACACTGTGTTACTTGAGTTTACACTGTGTTACTTGAGTTTACACTGTGTTACTTGAGTTTACACTGTGTTACTTGAGTTTACACTGTGTTACTTGAGTTTACACTGTGTTACTTGAGTTTACACTGTGTTACTTGAGTTTACACTGTGTTACTTGAGTTTCTACTGTGTAACTTGAGTTTACACTGTGTTACTTGAGTTTACACTGTGTTACTTGAGTTTCTACTGTGTAACTTGAGTTTACACTGTGTTACTTGAGTTTACACTGTGTTACTTGAGTTTACACTGTGTTACTTGAGTTTACACTGTGTTACTTGAGTTTACACTGTGTTACTTGAGTTTACACTGTGTTACTTGAGTTTACACTGTGTTACTTGAGTTTACACTGTGTTACTTGAGTTTCTACTGTGTAACTTGAGTTTACACTGTGTTACTTGAGTTTACACTGTGTTACTTGAGTTTACACTGTGTTACTTGAGTTTACACTGTGTAACTTGAGTTTACACTGTGTTACTTGAGTTTACACTGTGTTACTTGAGTTTA